>JAPDVU010000015.1:14742500-16031446 GCA_026230045.1 Corynorhinus townsendii
AATATTATACAAAGACCCAGCAACAGACTAGAGGAACACCAGAATCAAGTCAAAGAATTGAAGTACAAAGAAGCAAAAAAAACACTCAACTGGAAAAGCAAAAGGAAAAAACAATCCAAAAAGTTGAAGACAGTGTAAGAAGCCTCTGGGACAACTTCAAGCGTACCAACATCAGAATTATGGGGGTGCCAGAAGAAGAGAGAAAGTAAGATACTGAAAACCTATTTGAAGAAATAATGACTGAAAACTTCCCCCACCTGGTGAAAGAAATAGACTTACAAGTCCAGGAAGTGCACAGAACCCCAAACAAAAGGAATCCAAAGAGGACCACACCAAGACACACCACAATTAAAATGCTAAGAGCAAAAGACAAAGAGAGAATATTAAAAGCAGCAAGAGAAAAACAGTTAATTACCTACAAGGGAGCACCCATACGACTGTCAACTGATTTTTCAACAGAAACAATGCACGCCAGATGGGAGTGGCAAGAAATCTACAAAGTGATGAATAGCAAGAACCTACAACCAAGATTACTCTACCCAGCAAAGCTATCATTCAGAATTGAAGGGCAGATAAAGAGCTTCACAGATAAGAAAAAGCTCAAGGAGTTCATCACCACCAAACCTGGATTATATGAAATGCTGAAAGGTATTCTTTAAGAAGAGGAAGAAGAAAAAAGTAAAGATAAAAATTATGAACAACAAATACCTATCTATCAACAAGTGAACCTAAAAATCAAGGGATTTAAAAACCCCAGGAACAGAATAATCTGGTGAATATAATAGAATCAGGGGCATAGAAAGGGAGTGGACTGATAATTCTCAGGGGAAAAGGGGTATGGTGGGGTGCAGGAAGAGACTGGACAAAAATCGTACACCTATGGATGAGGACAGTGGGGGGAAGGTAAGGGCAGAAGGTGGGCTGGGAACTGGGTGGAGGGGAGCTATGTGGGGAAATAATTGTAATAACCTGAATAAAGATTTATTTAAAAAAATAAAAATAAAAGATAAAAAATAAATTGTCAGAAGGAAAAAAAAATGTAACCTTTGTTTTCAAGTTCTTTGTGCTCCCTTTGTCCTTAATCCCATCACAACCTTGGGTGCATACAAACTACCTCTGATTTTGGATCAGCAATCTCATTATTTTTTCTTTGCATCTATAAAATAAAAATAGTGATCAGTGTATCTAGTTTGTATGACTTCTATGAAGATTTTAATATAGTAAATATAAAGAGGTATTGTTTTCAATGTAAATTAAAATAGCATTTACCATATGCATGTTAACTGTAGCTGTTGCTACTTAGCTGATGCATTTCAATAGATTCCGAAATGGTGTTTTTACAGGTCCTAATGTAGTTATTAATTTGTTGATACTTTGTGCTAATGTGTTGCAGCAGTCAACACCATATAGGACTTGGATAAAGTGTGGCAATACTGCTGATTGTCCTGCCTAAAACCCTCCCTCTTTCTTAGAAATTCTGTAGAGTATATAACATAATCCTTGAATTCAAGAAACATGCATTACTAAAACAGTAGAACTAAAACCACTAACCTAGTGATCACAAATTAAATCTATTTTGGAACGCTGAAGTATTTTTGCTTATTTTCCTTGCAGGTTAATTGTATGAACTTTAAGCTACACATTCCAATGCTTATCTCAGCTCTGAGTCCACTTGATTGCACAAAAAACCTCTCTTTAAGTTTCTTTTTTATGGTTTTTCTGATGTAAATGGCCTCCTGTGTGACCTATAGAAATAACACTGCATTTTAAAAAGAATATTCGAAATTCATTAAAAAGATTAAAGCAATAACCCTTGGGCTTTGACCCCATCAGTGCTGACCTACTGAGGGCCTTCACTTCTGAATCCTGCAGACCAAATAAGCACCCTCTATTATGACCTTGAGACATGGACATTTCCTAACTGTTCTGTTAATAGAAAGTGAGCGTAAGGGCAGGCTGAAACTTTTAGTAATATGCATGTGAAGCAAAACTTTAAAGATAATGAGATTAAGTGTTGGTAAAGAAATGTTCTTTATATCCAACTATCACCTGGGTAAGAATGTGGCTATTGAATCGTGTTGTGAATAAAGCACCCACTAAAGATGCCTTGAAGACTAATGCTTGAACTTGAAAAAAGAAATACAATCCACTCCAATTGGTATAATAGCAGAAAGGTTAACTCCAAATAAAATACGGTATTTATGAAATGTCAAGGGAGATTAAGGTAGTGGTTATCATGTCTTAAAACTTTAAGAAAATACTGGGCATGATAGCTGTGTTTAGTCATCTGCAATTGTCTAGTCCATGCGTATTAGTCAACTCAAGCTGCAATAGCAAAATACCATACACTGGGTGGTTTGAATAACCAGCATTTATTTTTTTGGTTTTGATGTTGAAGTCCCAGATCGGTGTCCCTGGCTTGCAGATGCCCTCTTTCCCACGCGGTGGAGAGAAAAATAACATGCTCTCTGGTGTTTCATCTTACCAGCCGACTAATGCCATCAGAGCAGGGCCCTGCCCTTAAAACCACGTCTAACCCTAGCTACCTACTACCATATGTCTCATCTTCAAATATCAACATATTGGGAACTAGAGCTTCAACCTATGAATATATGGGGGCACACACACTAGGGTGTTCTAACCAGGGCTCTATAGACATTATGGGTGAAGTGGCTCTTTGTTGTAGACTGCCTCCTGTGTTGGAGGATGTTGAGCTGCACACAATAAACAGAATCTAAACCCTGACTCATCTTTCTCAGTTTTGTCTCTTCGAGTTGCTCCCAGCACTGTCAGCAGCACATTCCTGGCCATGAGAGATACATAGGGAGCCATAATAATCCTTCTTGCTTCACCTCCACTGTACCCTATACAGCTCATATTTGATTCCCTCTCTTTTGCTCACTACTTTTCTTTCCTGGTGTCAACTCTCTTGTCTCTTCACCCTTGAATTACTGCAATACTCTCAGCCAATCTACTCTCTCTAGTTTCACCACATATCACTTCCCTGGCAACTCTTTCAAAATTTTTCTCAGGGAAAATTCACTCTTCAAAAACCATTAACACAGATGGCACAGTCTCTATACTGTAAATTCTGAAAACTTTCCTGTTTAGCTTGAAGGCAGAGTTTCTTTCTCAACATCAGTGCCACTAACATCAGGGACCGGGAACTCTGCTAGCATGGGGAGACTTCATGTATATTGTGGGACATTTAGCAGTGGCCCTGGACTCTACCCACTAGGTTTTAGTGGCATCACCAGTCTCCCATTGGTCACATCCCAAAACACCCCCTAGACACTGCCACAGTGTCTAGGAGAGAGAAGGGAGGGGGAAATCACACTCATTTCAGAAACACTGGTTCAGATCATCCCTTCTCAAACTATCTTTGACGAGACCAGGTTTGTTTGCTTTTATTCAATGTGTTTCATTTTGATAATTTTGTATACATATTTATGCAACACTAATGCTCACTTTATGTTTACTTTATTTCAGATATCAAACTGTTTAAGGAGTAGTCCTGGTATACCTACCACATTAAAATAAAGCCGCACAGATCTCTAGTCGGGAGTTGTACTAATCCACTATGTAATAATAAATTGCAGTGGCAACTTTAATAATATTACATATCACAGGTAGAGATCTGTAAACAGCTCTAAGCAGAAAGTGCATATGTAAAATGTCAAGGAATGAGTTCCTTAGAGGGGCCATTGATGCATGAGCATATGATACTTTGTGTGGTGCTACTCCAGTGTCTGCTTCTATTCGCACATGCATTTTTTGAATGGATGAGTGAGTGAGTGAAAAGGACCCTTAGAAGTTTTCCTCCTTGAATCTACACAAAGTAAAGGAGTCCCATGAGTGATGCCTCACTGGAGTGGGACCCTGTAAGAGCAGAGGCTATATCTGCACATCACTAAGAATAATGCTGAGCATGCAGTAGGAGTTCAATTAATATGCTCTGAGTTAAGAGTGCATTATTAATTTCATTTTGACCATTTTAACAGTTAATGAAAGAATAGTGAATGAATAAAGAACTGATAGTGTAGATTTTCTTAAAGGGTTCATGAAAAATTTTCCTATGTCAGAGAACACAGCGAGTCTTTATTTTTTTTTTCTTTTTCTTGTCCACAAGGTTTGCACTGTCAAGATGATGCATTGCATGAAAATATGTGTCAGAGCTCAGTGTAAATATGTGATGTTTATAAACTAAGATACAGATAAATGGCCAAATAAATGAGGTGATGCCAAAATTCAATTCCAGGAAAAGTTTGTTCATTTGTCCTTGAGGGTGGACATAAAACTATGTATGAGTGAATGAGTGAGCTGTATGTATGCAATCTATATAGACGCCTTATGTTCTGAAGCTTCAGAGTCACACCATTTAATCAAAGTAGCAAGGTTATAAAAATTGTATCTCTGAAACAGAACCCAATCTTGGTTTCAAATGATTTTATGATGTCAGCTCAACAATTTGATCATATTGCTTGAGTTGTAAAATGTTAAGACAGCAATCAGACTGTTGTTAATTTACTCTCTTGGCCTGGATCCACTCTGGTTCTTATAACATTCTGTCAGCACTATTTTCTTATTGAATGCCAATGAGATGTTCTACTGTGATTTCTTGTTTTTAAGCCAATATTCCAAGTGAACAACAAAACATGTGCGTGCTGATTGGCAGAGACAAAAATGTTTATTTTTTTCATCATATAGCAATTTTATATTTTTTAAGTAGCAAATTATCACACAATATAGCCTACGAATGAGTGTGTGTATTTGTGTGTGTGTGTATTATGTATGCAGATAGAAATGTTACGTAATTTCATTAATTAAATATTATATTTAAGGAGAAAATTACACAAGTTATAGAAACTACCATTTATTTGTGCTGAGTTCCAAGTAAGCTATGTTAACAATGGTATATTTTGCCAATGAAATTTTTCCCCATAAGCATTATTAGATCTTTAGAATAAGAGCCAGAAAAGGAAGAATATATCTATCACATTTTGAAAGCAGCTGTCTTTACATCTAGTACTTTTATGGTATAAAGACCTTCTTCTGAAGCTATTTTTAAAACACAAATTACTATACAGTTTGAAAAAAAGCAATCCACTTGTAAAGTTCCAAGCCTACAGTACTTTATAAGTGATTATATGCATTAGGAACAAAATGATTTTCACAGGATTACTTTCTGCAGCCGATTACTCTGGTCAAATTAAAATATGATTCCATCTACATTCAGATTTAAATAACACATTTGTTGTGTAAAATCAGGTTCACTTGTAAAACCCTGCTACCTATTCACCAAGAGTTTCAAGAAACTCACTTAATATAGAGACACAAACTTGAAAAAAAAAAAGGTAGAAGTGTCCTGTTAAGCAAAATTACTATATGGTGAGTCACACATCAGATATATATATATATTTTTTTTTTCCAAATCTTTAATCAGTTACCCACACCTGTGCCTCATGATTTGCAGTCTATATATTTAATACTTCTCTGCTGAGATGCTAAACTGATCTCACTTTTACTGGTAGGGTCATCTTGAGAAGTCATGTGTTTCCTGGTATTTAGGTTTGTACTTTTAGGAGTTACTAATGTCCTGTGCAAAAGGCATTTTTTCCAGGAGGATTAATTGTAGGTATCATATTCACTAAGGCTTAGTGACTAAACTATCACATGCCCCATCTTCTGTTGTGAGAAGTCAATGGTGTCAGACACGTGAGTGACACTTCCCCTGTCAAAGCCCCAGAACATCCCGCCCAGGCATGCAGCTGCCTCCGGGTTTGGGCAGTTTGCCAAAACCTCTTCATTTCATGTTTTTGCCCCTTAATTTACACATGCAATGTCAGAGGAAGTGCTCAATGTGCAGCAGAACGATGCAAAGCTCTAGCACCTAAAATAGGCATAACTTCAGAATTGTCAAGCTGTCTGCTGGGAGACACCATGTTTATTTCTAAAATCTCTACATCCCAAATGTATTGAAGGTGAGAATATTTGTTCAAAGCTGGGCACAAACTCACTTTGTGCCTAAAGCCTATCAGATGTGAGGGCACTGGAGACTGAAGAGTCTCCTTGGTGAGGTCCCCTGCAGAAGTAATAATGTGTTCGATGGCAGGGCGCAGGCCCACAGCTCAGCGGGGATGTTATATAAGACACCCTGTGTGTGCCCCACTATCATTTTAACATTCGAAAAAGTCTGACCTCCAAAACCCATTTGCCTCCAGAGTTATAAACTAAAGACTGAAGACCTCTATCTTATAGCTGTAACCCTGATGTATACAGTGACACATGAGTAAAAGCAGGATCTAAGCTTTGGAACGTCCCCAAAGACAAAGCTGCCACATTTAGGACTAGAATGAGGATTTTTCTGACTCTTCCAGAGCTTGAACCCAGTGCCAACACCCTGTAGCTCCCCTCAATTTTGTGAATTGATTCATGGATATATGCTTTCATTTTCTCAGACTGCATTAAAGATGAGGTTTTATTGCCCTAATGTTACTTTTATAGATCACTGTGCTAAGTTTTGAAAGAGGTACCTGCCTTAGAAAAATAACTACAAAGTTAATTTTGAGAGATAGTACTCTTCCAATCATGGTTTTAATGTGTAATATTTAATCAACGTTAACAACTGCAATTTAATTTTCATCTGCAGGGTAGAATAAGATAATATTACTATAACTCTTAGTATAAATTCTATGTTCTTGCTGACATACAACTTCATATTACATAAACTACGCCTTGTTTTCAAAAGCAAAATTGCATTTTATTTTAGTCAATTATTATAGATGTTGCCCCTGAAAATTTCCTGCAAAATAACTAGTAGGAAATAAGTGGGTAGAGAAGAGAAAATGACTCAGATCGCCCAATGGATGTTGAATCATTTGAATCATGATTCCTACTAAGTTATTTTAATAGCACAGTCGTAAACCAATTTTAGTGATTTATTATCACCAGGAGAGTCCCCAGAAGTGGCCTTGAAATTAATGATAGGTTTGCATTTAAGTAACCTCCTTTAGCAATGCTTTATTTCAAAGAGGAACTTCCTTGAGAGAAACACTTTGACTTAATTACTGAGACAGTTCATGTTTATCACCTTTGGCTGCAGTGGGGAATTTTAAAAAGAATGAACAGAAATGTGATTCTTTTTTCTCATGAGGTACAAGAGCAATGAAGCAGTGTAAGTCCTGAAGAAAAATCCTAAAAATGGTAACACTTGTCAACAGAAAGTAGGACATTGAACTTAATTGCTTCAGTTAATGATGCCTATGATACAGATTACCTCACTCTCCTCAAAAGTGTGTGTATGAAATTCACAGATGCTTAACTTCGATTTTATGTTCATCGGCATTGATAATTTTTGACAGGAGCATATAAATAAGCAAATAGCAATAACTATGATTTCTTCACAAGGCATTTTCCTATGTGTTCCTTTTCAAATAAAAAGACGATCTTCCTACTGATTTACTTTAAAAGGTCAAAAAAACACTCTTGACTATAAATTCCTACAATTCTTCAATTAAGAGGAAAACGCAGTAAAACTGGAGCCAGGGGAATTAGTTTCATTCTTAACTTCTATATTGAGCTTACTGTGAGGCTTAAGGCAAATAAGGTATTTTTAGCCTCTCAGTGCCAAATGAGGTTAAAAATGCCTATGCCTTATACAATATAGAGTTTATAGGAGGATCAAAGGAGATAATATAAACAAAACATGTAAATCAAAATGAGTGAACGTGTCAAAAGGTATAAAATCTAGTTATAAGATAAATGAGTCCTGCTTATGTAATTGATAGCATGGGGACACCAGTGAAAAATACTGTGTTGTATATTTGGAAGTTGCTAAGGGAGTAGATTTTAAAAGCTCTCACCACACACACACATTGTGATTCTGGAAGGTGATGAATGTGTTAACAAACCTTACTGTGGTAATCATTTTGCAATATTTACATATTAGAGGCCCAGTTCACAAATATGTGCACAGGTAGGGTCCCTAGGCTGGGGCCGATCTGCAGGGTGACTGGAGGGATGATTGGAGGGGCCCCCACTGGCACACGCCTTGGCCGGCCTGGGCCTGCCCGTTCACCGGACTCGGCCTCCGCCACCACCACTGGTCACCTCCCTCTGTGAGTTGACCAGCGGGGTGATCAGGGGGCCCCAGCTGGCACCCGCCTTGGCTGGCCTGAGGCCTGCATGGCTGGGGGCAGCCCCTGTGTTGAGCATCTGCACCCTGGTTGTCAGTGCGCATCATAGCGACCAATCATTCTGCTGGTCATTCCATCATAAGGTTGATTTGCACATTAGGCTGTTATTATATAGGTTAGAAAATCATTACATTGTACACCTTAAAGTTATAAAATGTTATAGTTCAATAAAGTTGAGGGGAAAAAATAAAAACTTTCCTCTTTCCGCTCATCCCAAAAGTAGAGGATTAAAAAAAAGGTATGTGGAAGTAATGGGCAAAGATAATAATGGGACAAAAATTAGTCCATTTTCTTTTTTTCTCCTTTATGTTGTCTCCTAAGGACAACTGCCTCACACTGATGCATAGGAATATGAGAGTAGACTATGTTCACAAAAAGATTCCTGGTGTTTAAAATCTGATGAAAAATTAAACAACCAAAATAATGACAAGATAATTAAATGATGAAGACTGATCAATTCCATATATAATGAAATTAACTAGTTTGCAACAACAACTAACTCCAAAGAACAGTTCTGGACCCCCTCACCCTATAGCAAGACCAGATCTTTTCCTATAAGCTCAAGAACTACAACACTGCATGAGAGAAACCAAGATGGCAGCATAGGTAAACACCTAAACTGCTGCCTCGCACAACAATATCAAAACTACAACTAACAGAAAAAAAGACACCATCCAGAACCACAGGAAAGCTGGCTGAGTGGAAATTCTACAACTAGAAGGAAAGAGGAAAGCACATTGAGACTCAGAGGAGCTGCAAAAGGCTGAGGTATGGAGATGGGCGTGCATGGAGAGGACAGGCGGCTGAGTGCATGAGCAGCTAAGTGTGTGGCTGGCTTTCCCAAGCGGGAGGGAGACGGAAGCTCCCAACTGCATGGAACTCCAGTCCCGGGCGAGACTCTGGGAACCCAGACTCATTCGGGGGGAATCTGGATTGTCAGGAAAAGAGAAAGCACACTGAGACTCAGGGGAGCTGCGGAAGAAGGTAGAGGTCCGGAGGTGTGAACGTGCAGAGAGGACTGACTGCTGAGTGCACGGGTGGCTGAGTGTGTGGCTGGCTTTCTAAAGTGGGAGGGAGACGGAAGCTCCTGACTGCGCTGAACTCCAGTTCCAGGCGAGTTTCTGAGAACCCACACTCATTCGGGGAGAAACTGGACTGTCTGGCAGTGAGCAAAACTCAAGGGTGGCTTTCTCTCAGAGGTGCTTGCAGCAATTACCGAGGGACACTGAGGCCCAGGGCCCTCATAGGGCAGGGCTGATGGGAAGCCAAGGCTGTCTGCTCTGCCCTGAGACTCCGCCCCATCCAACCTGAGCACAGAGCCTTCTGCAATTTTGCAAGTCTTGTTTCATAAGGTTGTCTCCAGCACAGAAGTTCTCCCAGCATAGACACAGCTGATCCTCACAGCGAATAGGCCTGGAGGTCAATTCCTCCCAGTGATACCAACAATAATCAAGACTTACTACAACGAGGCTGTGCACACAGTCCACAAAGTGGTACATGAAAAGTGTCCACCTCAGGTAACTGGGGGAGGTTGAGCCACTGGGCCCTATAGGACACCTACCACACAAAGCTACTCTACTAACTCAGGGAAGCAGTGAAAATGCAGAGACAAAGAAACAGATCACCAATGGAAGAAATGGAGGAAAGCAAACAACTGGATATAGAGTTCAAAATCACAGTTATAAGGTTTTTCAAGAATTTCCTAGAAAAGGCCGATAAATTTAATGAGACCCTTTGGGATATGAAAAAGGATCAACTAGAAATTAAGCATACACTGACTGAAATAAAAAATATTATACAGAAACCTAAAAGCAGACTAGAGGATTGCAAGAACCAAGTCAAAGATTTGGAATACAAAGAAGCAAAGAACACTCAACTGAAAAAGCAAAAAGAAAAGAATCCAAAAAGTTGAAGATAGTGTAAGAAGACTCAGGGATAACTTCAAGTGTACCAACATCAGAATTATGGGGGTCCCAGAAGAAGAGAGAGAGCAAGATACTGAAAACCTATTTGAAGAAATAGTGACCAAAAACTTCCCCCACCTGGTGAAAGAAATAGACTTACAAGTCCAGGAAGTGCACAGAACCCCAAACAAAAGGAATCCAAAGAGGACCACACCAAGACACATCATAATTAAAATGCCAAGAGCAAAAGACAAAGAGAGAATATTAAAAGCAGCAAGAGAAAAACAGTTAGTTACCTACAAGGGAGCACCCATACAACTGTCAGCTGATTTCTCAACAGAAACTATCCAGGCCAAATGGGAGTGGCAAGAAATATTCAAAGTGATGAATAGCAAAAACCTACAACCAAGATTACTCTACCCAGAAAAGCTATCATTCAGAATTGAAGGGCAGATAAAGAGCTTCATACATAAGAAAAAGCTAAAGGAGTCCATCATGCCAATCCAATATTATATGAAATGCTGAAAGGTATCTTTAAAAAGAGGAAAAAGAAGAAAAAGGTAAAGACAAAAATTATGAACAACAAATACTTGTCTATCAACAAGTGAATCTAAAAATCAAGTGAATAAAAAATATGATGAACAGAATAAACTGGTGAATATAATAGAATTAAAGGCATAGAAAGGGAGTGGACTGACAATTCTCAGGGGGAAAGGCATGTGGGGGGTGCAGGAAGATTCTGGACCAAAATCGTACCCCTATGGATGAGGACAGTGGGGGGGGGGGAGGTCAGGGCAGAGGGTGGGGTGGGAACCTGGTGGAGGGGACCTATGGGGGAAAAAAGAGGAATAATTGTAATAATCTGAACAATAAAGATTTATTAAATTAAAAAAAAAAACTATAACACTGCAGCCCAGCTAGCATGGCTTAGTGGTTGACTGTTGACTTATGAACCAGGAGGTTGCAGTTCAATTCCTGATCAGGACACATGCCCTGGTTGTTAGCACGATCCCCAGTAACGGGTGTGCAGGAGGCAGCAATCCATGATTCTCTTTCATCACTGATGTTTCTATCTCTCTCTCCCTCTTCCTTCCTCTCTGATATCAACAAAAATGTATTTTTTTAAAAAGTACTATCACATTGTGTACAAAGATGATAGTTGTATTCATAAAATCTAAAATCATTCACCCTTGAGTGAACAGTGAGGGCATTAAAAATACCCTATAGGATTACACATCATAAAATGGCACTTTTCTCTCCCCCCTCAGTGATCACATGGTTAGAGAATCTTATGTTCCCTCTTGGAAGAAGAAGAAACTACAGGTGACCTTCATTTTTTTTTTTTCAATTAGAGAAAGCTAAGTGTAGACTATATTTCAATTTCAATGAGAGGAGGCAAAAAATAACATAGAGGTCAGTGCACACACAAAACACAACATGATTTTTCAGTCACTCTTCTGTCTGTCTGTGCAACCTGTGATTTTTCTTGGGTATTTACAAGGTGCTTCTAGCTACCTTTGAGGTGGCTATTTGTGCAAAGAGGTAGGATCAACTTGCAGCCCTAATTTGATTAGATCATTATGCTCAGACACTTAGAGCAACGAAGTGGGAAAGACATGAAGACATCATTGGTGTTCGCTCAATATCCATCAATGCTGGGGCCACTTTGCCTGTGAAGAGTGCCATCAATTTAGCCTGCTGTGTAGAGAGAAAGTCACTGCCATAGCATTTAAATCAGCTTGGATTATATTTAGTTGTAGCAATGGCAGGTCATGCTTTTGCCATTTCAGGCCATGAAATGGTTTGAAACGGTATGACAAGAATTAATATACTAACAGCCATGGAGGGCAAGGTAAACACAGATAAAACTACTATAATATAGATTCCTAGATGATTCATATATGCTTGGGAAACAAGAACACCAGGGTCATAAACTTTACACCTAAGATTGAAATAAGAGTTCCAGCACCTCCAATTTGAAGTCTCATACCATATATTTTATATATTTTTTTCAGTTACAGTTTACTTTCAATATTATTTGTCTTGGTTTCAGGTGCAAAGCTTGGTGATTAGAAAATTATGTAATTTATATAGTATCGCCTTCAATATTTCCAGTTCCCAAATGGCATCATACATAGTTATCACAATAGTATTGGTTATATGCCCCATGCTTTACTTTATGTCCCTGTGACTATTTATAACTACCAAGTTTCATTTCTTACCTCCTTCACCTCTTTCTACCAGTTCCCCAAGCCCTGACCCCTCTGCAAACACTAGTCTATTCTGTGTCTATGAGTCTATTTCATTTTTGGTTCATTTACTTTGTTCTTTACATTTGGCATATAAGTGAGATAATACAATATTTATATTCTTGTATCTGATTAATTTCACTTAGCATAATATCCTCCAGGTCCATCCATGCTGTCACAAATGATAAGATTTCATTATTTTTATGGTCAAGTAATATTCCTTTGTATATATGTTCCATGGCTTGTGTTATCCACTCATCTATTGATGGGGGGCTTGGGTTGCTTCCATATCTTGGCTTTTGTAAACAATGCTGTAGTGGACATAGGGATGCATATATTATTTTGAATATAACACTTCCTAATATCGAACTATAGTACAAGGGTATAGTAATCATAAAAGCATGGTACTGTCATAAAAACAGACTAGACTATTAGAACAGGATAGAGAGCTCAGAAATAAGCCCATGACTACATGGTCAATTAACATTTGACAAAGGAGGAAAGAACATACAATGGGATAAAATTAATCTATTCAATAAATGGTAGTGGGAAAACTGAGAGACACAGGCAAAAGAATGACACTGGAACACTTTCTGACACCATGTACATGAATAAACTCAAAATGGATTAAAGACTTAAATGTAAGAATTTAAACCATAAAAGTCCTAGAAGAAAACATAGGCAGTAAAATCTGACATTTCTTGTAGCAATGTTTTTTCTGATATATCTCCTCCAGCAAGGAAAACTAAAGAAAAAATAAACAAATGGGACTACATCAAAATAAATTTTTTATATAAAAAGACAACCTACTAAATGAGAGAACATATGCACCAATAATACATATGATAAGGGGTAAATATCTAAAATTTATAAAGAACCATCCTACTCAACACCAAAAATAAAACAACAAACACACAAACAATCCAATTACAAAACAGTCAGAGGACCTGAGTAGACACTTCTCCAATGAGGCATACAGATGGCCAACAGACACATGAAAAGATGCTCAGCATCACTCATGGTGAGAGAAATGCAAATTAGAACCACAAGGAGACATGGCCTCTCAGTTGTCAGAATGGCTAGCATCAATAAAACGAGTATTAGAAAGGATGTGGAGAAAAGGGAATCCTTGTGCACTGTCGGTAGGAATGCAGAGTGGTGCAACCATAGTGGAAAACAGTATGAAGTTTCCTCAAAATATAAAAAATGAACCTGCCTTATGATCCAGAGATTCTACTTCTGGGTATATATTCAAAGAAACTCAAAACACTAATTTGAAAGACTATATAAGCATCCTCAGACTATATATTTTAAACCATTTGGTAAGCATTCATAAAAATAAAGATATGTCCTGTAGATAGCATATGTATATCATTACTAATTATGGTTTAATCCACAAACTATATCATTTTATACATTTAAAATTATGTATAAGTAAATAATATGTAAAATATAATTAAACTCAAACTACTTTTTTTTGCATTTGTTTAACATCTTTGAACTTATATGCAACTAGAGGCCCAATGCATGAAATTCGTGCAAGGGGCTAGGCCCTTGCAGCCACAGCGGCTTGCCTAGGCCCTCACAGTCCCGGCTTCATCCCAAAGGTCGTCTGGAAGGATGTCCGGAAGGTCATTCAGCTGTCTGGTCTAATTAGAATATTATGTTTTTATTATTATAGATTATTATTATAGATTGCTAAAGTACAAAGTGATCAGGTCAACAGACAAAATAAAGAATCATGTCAATTATTTGTTTTATTAAATATATATCTAACTTTAATAATATCTATCAGTAAAGCATTCTCTAGATTTGTTGTGTCATCAGAAACTACAATTTTATTCAATATAGTCATGTATTTAATTCTATAGTAAATGAAATAAAATGCATATTAATTATACAAATCACAAAAGCAATAGAAGCAGGGGTAATAATTTTTAAAAAAAGAGAGATTGGTAAAAACTTGCATTTTCAGATCACTTTATTGCATAAATTTATGTGTGTAAACAAAGCAATCACTGAACTTCCATATATGGAGCCAGTTTACTTTTTAGATATGTTAAATAACGCCCAGTCTATTGTGAGACCTTGATTGCATAACTGGAGAAATGATTGTCCTCTAAATTTTCAGTTAACTTTATGCTGGACTCCACCATAAATCACATTATATTAGGCAAAGTTCTGTTACACCAACTTCTCAATTTTTACTAGAGTGTGTCACTTCTACATAATCAAGAAGAAAGAAGAAGTGCCATGTGGTGTATCAGAATGTATTGAAGATCTATAAACCTGTGTACACAACTATTTAATAATATGTTGAAAACCTTTTGCAGGAAGTATCAAAGTAAATTTATTTTCCAGGGCTTCACTTATAATCTTAATTTAAATACTTTGTAGTGTTACAAAAGGCAAGACTATTTATCTTACTCTTATCGCAAGTAAATGCAAAACAAATGACCTAATCTAGTCAATATTTCACCTGATGTTTCAAAATTGGGATTTTAAAGTGCTTCAGATGGTCATGCATTAGTAGACAACTTCTACATTTTCAATCATACTGACTCATCTTAAATGGTGCATTGGACTCTGAGTGGTAAACACACATGCAATGCACCGATGATGTATTATAAAACTGTACACCTGAAACCTATATAATGTTATTAACCAATGCTACCTTAGTAAATTTAACATTTTTAAAATAATGGTGCATGCCCATTTTGGGGCTGTTTTATAGAGCATATGCTAAAATATAGTGTCCTAAAGAAAATTCTTGTAACTCTAAAAAACAGAACAGTTATGTAGCAAAATGGAATAGGGAGACTTAGGATGAAAGTTATTTTCAAAGCTTATCTTGTGAATGTCTAATCCATTAGTGACTAGTTCTCTTTATAGAGAACAATAGATCTGTTGCTGTCACATGTACACTTCAGAATCAATAATACTGAGAGATACAGAGATGTATCTTTCTTGAGAAGCTAGTAACTCACCTTCTCAATGACTGGCAGGTGACCCAGAATGCTGAGAATAAAAATGCATTGGCCCATTTTGGCCTTAAAGAAAAATGAATTTTTTTAAACATTGTCAAATAATGTGCCATTCTAATATTTTCTTTACTGTACCGTTTCCTAACTATGTAATCTTATTAAACAACACTTCTCTTTTCATTTATACTAGAGGTGCACAAAATTTGTACACAGGGAGGGGGGTACCTCAGCCTGGCCTGCACCCTCTCACAATCCAGGACCCCTCAGGGGATGTACGACCACCAGTTTAGGCCCAATCCCACAGGGATTCCTGCAGGACTGGGCCTAAACTGGCAGTCGGATATTCCTCTCACAATCTGAGACCACTGGCTCCTAACTGCTTGCCTGCCTGCCTGCCTGATCGCCCCTAACCAATCTGCCTGCCTGCCTGATCTCACCAAACCACTTGCCTTCCTGCCTGATCACCCCTAACCACTCTTTGCCTGTGTGATCAACCCCTAACTGTTCACCTGCCTACCTGATTGCCCCTAACTGCCTCTGCCTCAGCCCCCCACCTGCCACAGCACCGCAGCTTCATCTGGAAGGACATCCTGAAGGTCGTTCGGCTGTCTGGTCTAATTAGCATATTATCCTTTTATTATTATAGACTAGAGGCTCGGTGCACAAAATTTGTGCATGGGGGTGTGTGTCCCTCAGCCCAGCCTGCACCTTCTCCAATCTGGGACCCCTCTCACAATCCAGGACTGTTGGTTCCCAACTGCTCACCTGCCTGCCTTCCTGATTGCCCCTAACTGCTTCTGCCTGCCAGCCTGATTGATGCCTAACTGCTCCCCTGCCAGCCTGATTGCCCTAACTGCCCTCCCCTGCAGGCCTGGTGCCCCCCCCCAACTGCTCTTCCCTGCAGGCCCAGTCACCCCAACTTCCCTTCTCTGCCAACCTGGTTACCCCTAACTGCCCTCCTCTGCAGGCTTGATCACCCTTAACTGCCCTCCCCTGCAGGCCTGGTGCCCCCCCAACTGCTCTTCCCTGCAGGCCCAGTCACCCCAACTTCCCTTCTCTGCCAACCTGGTTACCCCTAACTGCCCTCCTCTGCAGGCTTAATCACACCAACTGTCCTCCCTTGCAGGCCTGGTCCCTCCCAACTGCCCTCCTCTGCTGGCCATCTTGTGGCGCCCATCTTGTGTCCATATGGGGGCAATCATTTTTGACCACATAGGGGCAGCCATATTGTGTGTTGGAGTGACTGTCAATTTGCATATTACTCTTTTATTAGATAGGATTGCATCCTAAATTTACAATAAAATTAAAACATGTGGCAACATATTCCAGGTATGTTGATATAGTCTATCCAGGATAAAATTTAAAAATACAGTTTTATAAATAATATATTGATTAATACATCATAGTTTGTTTGATATGTTTTGGTAGTGGGTTAATCAACATTAATTATACAGACAGCCCCTGACTTATGCTGGTTTGACTTAGATTTTTTTAAATTTATAATGGTGGAAAAGGGATACATATTGAGAAGAAATGGTGCAATTGATTTTGAATCTCCATCTTTTCTGTGCTGGAGATATTCAGTAGGATTCTCTGTCCAGATGCAAGGCAGTAGCCGTGAGGCCCAGCTTCCAGCAAGGCATGCGGTCACCAGGGCAAATTATGGATACTTAGCGTTCTGTGTTGCAGTGTTTTTGGATATTGTCTACTGAGCACGTTTAAGGTAGGCTAGGCCAAGCTATGATATTCATTAGATTAGGTAAAATAAATGCATCTTTGACTTTCAATGGGTTTAGCAAAACATAGACCCATAGTAAGTTGAGAAGCATATGTAGTTTACTCAGTGTATAAATAGGTAACAGCATTAAGGGGATTTATAAAAATGAAGATTCAAAGAATTAAACATACTGAATGAGGAACTGCAATATTGAATGAGCAGTGATTGAAAGTAAGTCTCTCAAGCATTATTTTTCATCTGGATGCAAAAACTTCTAATATTAATCCAAAGGAGGTGGTTTTTATAGGCAAATAACTCAATTATATATCCAAAGGACTAAAATAATTTATTTGGGTTATTCTGCCAATAATTAATTTGCTCTTCCTTTGAGCTGGTTTAACTGTTTTCTAGTTTAAAAATCTCTAAGAAATTATATAAATTATTTTTGGGCTTCCCTCACCCCCCGCCTTAACATTCCACGATATAATATGCACCATCATAAGAAGACGTTGAAGTGCTAGGTGGTTCCAGCCTGGATGTTGGTCTGTACCTACACCTCTAGCCTATTCTCAAGGCTGATGGTATTCTCCTCAGCACAGGTGCTTCCTGTGTATACCACTGCACCATATCTGTCCAGCTCTGGGCAGGATAACAATGGAGAGGCAGGAGACAGTCACTAAAAACCCCAGATTCCTCATCACACAGTGAGAATATCTTAGAAGTTTGCCAGTAAAATTGAACCAGTTTCTCACAGGGGTAATTTTTGCACCCATTGTCATCCCATGTCTCTGTCTCACTTTCCATTATCTCATTGTGCTTTCTGGAATTACTTCCTTCAAAACGATTTGACCCCAAATACATGTCTCAAGATTTGCTTTTAAGAATGCCAAACCTATTTTTTTGGAGGTGAAGGAATAAAAATTTTACTTTTTCAACATTGGATCTCACAACATTACTGTTCATAGGGTATCAAATCCCAATTCATGTGCATCACAGCCAAGACACTTAGTGATTTTTTATCAACTATTTTTTTTTTGTTCTTTGAGAGAGTAGAATTGTTTTCAGTTAACTAACAAATCAATGCCTTATGTTCGTCCATTCTGTATATAACCTATCAGTAAAGAAGAAAATATTGATATAAGGCAATAGTTGAAATTCACCTAGTAGTGGCTATGTGGTTCTTAAAAAATGGAACTTTCTAATATAGAGAGCTATTTCATAGATTTATACTATTCTTATTGGTGTAATGGTTAATCTCCAAATGAAAAATCTTGTGAGATAATTGAATATAGATTTCATAATTAACATCAGGTTTTGATTGACAATCTCCAGATTTTACAAAAGAGCAAACATAGCCTAGCTTAAAAGAAAAGATTTTCCAAAGTCGTCTCTCTTGTGGCTCTCATTTTTAGGTTTCTTACACAACAAACCTCTTGACAGCTCTCATTGTATCTGTTGCCTCTACTTTGTTGTCTCTCTCAATTCCTGTCCAAATTGGTGGTAAACTCAACCACTTCACTGAAATCACCTTAAAAGTAATTCAGCCACAACTTTATCCCACCCAACTCAATAGTCACTTCTTGGTCTTCCTTTCATTCAATATCCTCAGCAACATTTTACACAGTCATTGAAACAATGACCCTTGGAATCCATGACTCCCTCTCTCCTTCTTTGGTTCATATCTCAGTAGAAATTTATTTTTCCTCCTCAGATCAACACAGTTGAGTGAAATATTTTAAGACTTGGTTCCTAATCCTTCTATTAATTCAATTCCTGAGTAATTCCATCCAATGATAACATTTTAAAGTATTTGTATTTTTAACTTTAATCTCATTTATGATTCATAACTGACATTCCTCCTTGCAATTAACAAATCTGATTGCCTAATAAGCTGCTTAAACTTACATGGAAGACTCAGAAGTCATATTTCCTCACAAAAACCTATCCCTCACCTAAGGTTTCCTCTTATCAGTATACATCTAGCCCTCATCTAAAGTTTCATCTTATCAGTATATATATCCCTCATCTAAGGTTTCCCCTTATCAGACACTGCTAGGTGCTCAGTATAAACCCATGGGGGAAGTCACTCTTTATTCCTCTCTTTCAAGCACCCAACATTGAAAGCTTCAGAGCATCCAGTTCATTCTAACTCCAAAGTATCTCCAGAATAGACTAAAGATCTTTAATATTACAACTTGAGTCCGAATGACCATTACATTTTGTCCACATACTGCAAACAATGGCTTCCTTTATATTATTCCTGCCTACTGTAGCCCATCCTCCAGCCAACATGCAGCATAAGTATTTAAGAGCTTTAACATGTATCTATTGGCTTTACTTTGCAATTAAAATAAAACCCAAGTGTTTCACAGTGGCATGAAAACCCTGCATATGGTTTCTGGCTCCTCTCTACCTCAACCTTTCTGCCCATCCTACTTTTACTGTGCTTCATCCTGGTAGGGATTTTTCTTCTGCCCCAAACATCCAGAAACACACACACACACACACACACACACACACACACACCTAGATATTGTGTACATGTAATGCATACTTAAATGAGAGCAAGCTTCAATGATCTGTCATTCACTTATTTTTATGAGATGGGACTAGTTGCTTGATCTCTTGAAACCATAATTTTCTATTCTATGCATTAGTAGTAACCACCACTATCTTGAGTAGTTATTGTGAGAATTATGCAGATACATGTAAACATGCATAATAAGGTAGGCACTTACTAGAAGGTGGTGATATTTGACACTATTAATAAGCCAATAATACTGACCCACTGATTTGAATGTTGGAAACTGTCAACCTGTCAAGTAAAGGCAAAGCCAAAACAAATCTATGTTTATCTCTGAGATACATATGCTAAAGTTTAGCTACATTAGATGTTCAAAATTGTTTTGATTATTTCATTGAATTATAAACTTAGTTATTTTGATGAAATGTTGATGCAACATACTAATATGAAGCTTTGGCAAACAACAATGTATCACATATGCCATAGCTTTAAAAAATATATATGTCCAGTATATATCTTTGTCTCAGGAAATACTAGTAATGGTCACTATAATAGGCTATTGATGTCTGCTAGCATAGAGTAAGTTACTATTGCTACTGATGTCATTTAAATGCATGTAGATATTACTAAATTGTTTATTTTACATGCCTGTGCTGTGATCTGAGCCATTTATCAAAGAGAAAAAAATAAAAACAGAAATCAAACAAGGACTCTTAAAATCTACTTAAAACAAGTTCATTGTAGTGATCTGGCTATTACCCTCTCAAGAACACTTAATCATGGTGAAAGGACACTATAATTAAAATTTAAACAAGATGCTGCTTACCCAGGAAGTGCACATTTACCTTGAGAACAATCTCATATGAGTGATATATTACTTTAATCTGGCATAGGATACTGCTCCAGTAAACAGATTAAATAAAAACTCCCCCTTGCCAACCTGCTGAACTCCTAGTACCAACTTTCTTCCCAACCTCTCAGCTTAATCTTAACTTTATGTTCTTATCTCTTCTCTCATAGAGGAATAGAGAGAAGAGGAGAGGTGGAGAGATTGAGAGAAACAGGGAGGGAGAGAGAAAGGAAGAGGAAGAGAAAAAGAAGGAGAACTCCATGGCTTTAAATTGATATCATAGACACATTTCATATATTCTTTTTATAAATTAAAAATACAACTAAAAGCAAATAAAGGCAAGAATTTTCTCACAGGAAAACAATACAGACATCCAAAGCTCCTGGCTGAATCTTTCCTTGGATGCTTCATTTACACCATATCTTCACAATAAACCAACCACACAATGAAAGCAGCTATATGCCTATGGAAAGTAAAATGCCATCACTTTAAAAATATACTCCAAGTGAGTGGTGTGTGGGAAGATTATTCAACCTTTTGTTCTTCTGAAAGGATAAAACAATGAAAAATATAGAAACTCAAAAAATAGTGTCTTTTTCTTTCGAAATCCTTTTAGAATCATAGACTTTATAAAATAAATAAGCCAGATATGCTGTGTTTTTCTCAAATATTTTAGAATTATTTTTCACTTTATGATCATCTTCAATAGATGACTTTTATAGACATTACAACTTATGTGTATCTAAACCCATATCTCAAGTGAGCACTTCCTTAAGAATCTATTAAATATTCATATATTTAAGATTACTCATATTTATACTTTATATTACATTATAGAGATTTTCAGGCACTTTATTGAAAATGCACACCCTATATAATAAAAGGCTAATATGCAAATTTCCCTTTTGGGAGTTTGACCAACCAGGAGTTCGACCGCTCGCTATGATGTGCGCTGACCACCAGGGGGCAGCATGGAATGAAGGAAGGCCCTGGCCAGCAGCTGGAAGGCCCTGATCGGCCCTGACTGCCCATGTACAAATTTTGTGCACCAGGCCTCTTATAATACTATAATCTATAATAATAAATGTGTAATATGCTAATTAGACCAGTCATCCTTCCGGACGACCTTCCTGACAAAGCTGGAGCTGTGAGGGAAGCCCGGGTCCCAGGTGTGGGAGGAAAGCCTGGGTCCCAGGTGCCAGAGGGAAGCTGGTACCAGCAGTCAAGAGATGGAAGGCTTACTCTTGCATGAATTTCGTGTATTGGGCCTCGAGTAAAATATAAACAACAACAAAAAACAAACACACAAGAAAAATGGTACTAAGAGTTCATATCTTATTATCTACTAGGAAAAATATTTTAGTTTTTCAAGGGAAAACATGATTTTCCACATTCAGTTCAAATGTTTTATATATATATATATATATATATATATATATATATATATTATTGATTTTAGAGAGGAAGGAAGGGAGAGGGAGAGAGAGAGAGCAACATCAATAATGAGAATCATTGATTATCTAACTTCTGTATGCTACCTACTGGGGATCAAGCCTGCAACCAGGGCATGTACCCTGACCAGGAATTGAGCCATGACCTCCTGGTTCACAGGTTGACACTCAACCACTGAGCCACACCACCAGGGCTAAAAATTAAATTTTAACATGTAGTGTAAAACTGGACACAATAAGAGAGGCAATTGATCAAATTGGCCAGGTCATCACTCAAAGTTTACTTTGATGAAGTCAGAAGGCATAGCAAGCAAATTAGCATCTGTTCAAAGCAATTCTTTGGGATAGTCAGTGGAAAGGGACTTTTGAAATTGCTGATTTCTGGAAATGCAGAAAATGTGTGTTATTTAAAATAAAAATAAAATAAAACAAAGTTATTTCCAAATACTGGTGGAGTGGAATTTGCAAAATATTTATTATTTAATTATTGTGATATTCACTTTTGATGGACAAATACAACCTGATGAATAGATACTCCATCTCCACAGAAAAGTGAGAAATGTAGTGACACAGAGAAAATGTATTTTCTCAATATCCAGTGTACATATCTAGAAATCCTTTAGTTCAGACTATTTATTGTTGAGAATACTGGTATGGAGAGATCCAGTATGATATTATCCATGCCCTGGTTGTTTTTAAATTTTAAGTGATGAACAAATTCATATATGGTGGTTTTTATATCGCTTTTGGTTGCATAAATAATTATTTATTGTTTATAAGGTAGTTGTTTTCAGATCAAAGTTTTTATTAGAGAATATTGACATACAGCCTTAACATTTCCCTCAGCTTGCCTAAATTGTAGACAGTTCCTTTCTGACTACAGGCCCTTGACTTCCCTTTTGGAAAATTTGCAATTATAAATTCTTCTTTGAGATGTATGTCTTCTCCCAGCCTCTTGCCAGTGTGATAAACTAAGAATGCCTTCCCCAAAGACCCAGGAATCATCCTCTTTAAAGGGACAATAAAAAAACAGAGCCCCTATCCCCCAGTCTCTGTGGGGGGACAGGAAACTAACTTTAATAAGGGTCAACCTCCCCAACATCTCCAGGACTCCTCCAATCGCTCACCCCAGTGTTTAAAATTCTCCCACCTTTTTTACAGGGGAGTTGAGCTTACACATATTTTCAAATAGCCTAAGAGAAAAGGACTGAGTTAAAAAAAAAAAAAAAAAGGAGATCAGATTTAAAAGGACATTTTTCTTTGTACAATTTTTTTTTAAATAGAGAGATATATAAAAATCTAACAATTTCATTTTAAAAATAGGTCAGAATAGTGGACAGAGTACTTCCTACTCTGCTCTTCTAGGCTAGGATGGGATTACCTAGGGGGTTTGCCTGAATGGAAAATTGAACAATGACTGTAACTTTTACAGATGGCCAAACCTAAAAAAGGCATTTTCAGCTTTTCTGTCAAATAAAATAGGCATTCAAAATAATCATATAAACTAACTGAAAGAGTGTGTGGTACAATGAAAAAGGGAAAAGAAACAGGGACATGAATATCCTCCTATCTAATAAAAGAGTAATATGCAAATTGACCATCACTCCAACACACAAGATGGCCACCCCCATGTGGACACAAGATGGCTGCCACAAGATGGCCAGCAGGGGAGGGCAGTTCGGAGGGACGAGGCCTGCAAGGGATGGCAGTTGTGGGTGACCAGGCCAGCAGAGGAGGGAAGTTGTGGGTGACCAGGCCTGCAGGGGAGGGCAGTTAGGGGCAAACAGGCTTGCAGGGGAGTGGTTAGGTGGTGATCGGGCTGGCAGGCAGAAGTGGTTAGGGGCAATCAGGAAGGCAGGCAGGCGAGCATTTGGGAGCCAGCAGTCCTGGATTGTGAGAGGGATGTCCTACTGCCCGTTTAGCCCCGATCCTACCGGGATCAGGCCTAAACGGTCAGTCAGACATCCCTCGAAGGGTCCCAGATAGGAGAGGGTGCAGGCTGGGCTGAGGGCCCCCCCCCCATGCACGAATTTTGTGCACTGGGCCTCTAGTAATATATAAAAATCAATTTCAGTGGGGCAATCAATGTTTTCTTAAACTTAGAAAGCTCAAGTCAAGATTTCCATATCTATTATTTGCTTTGGGCCTAATTATAACACCCAGAGTTAAGTGCACAATGTGAAGAAATCTTAATCGTTTTTCAAAAATTACCCCAAGTCAATTAAATATCAAATTAGAAGCTCACATTATAAAGATTAGTTGAATGGCTTAAGTAATTGTTCTCAATCTTTTTATTGGAAAGATAGAATTGATAGTAACTTTTAACTGTGTAACTTTTTATTATTCAGTTTGGAACATCAATATTTTTGTCTAAGTCATTTATGTCTTAAAAAAGACAATGACCCTTCAAGTTTACAATGCTAGACCGAACTTGCTTCCCTTCATGCCTAAGGCTTACTACAATTACATTAAAGGGAAAACACTGATAAAAACCCATAATCATGCGGAAAATAAGGAAGAGCCATTAGAGTCAGAGATTTCAAAAAGCTCATAGAGAAGATGGCATGATGAGCAGCGGCCAAGAACTGCGAAGGGTTAAAGTAGAGGAAGTTTCTGCAGAGCAGAAAGCCTTCCGCCATCTCATAGACACCGGAAGACAAACCCTGTACTATCTGGTCTCACTTATACGTGAAATAACAAAAATGTCACTGTTCCAGCACCGAGTTGAACAATGATGCTCCAGTGACTGCTGTTCCCTAGGCTGCTCACCACCTCCCTGTACACCCTCTAAACTCCTCAAGTCCTGAGAACTGGGGAACGAGCGATAGATTTGTTGTTCAAATAAAAATAAATAGGCTACTCTTCTTGTCCTGGTAGTGACACTGACAGAGAAGTAACTTTATCCCATAAAACAACTTAAAGGTCATAGGGACGACTGGCTAGGAGGTGTATAACTCCCAATAGAATGGAAATCAACCAGCAAAAGACAAAACAACAGTGGAGTAAAAATTCTTCATTTTGTTGTATTTTGGTTCGTGAACATATATCACAAAAACGCAAACTTATGTGCATTTTAATTCAAAATTATGTAAACCATTTTGGAATAGTGCTATGAATCCTTTTATTTTTATTCCAAAAAATAAAATAAGAGCCAACCAAACACTCATAAAGGAGAGGCATTTGGCATTGTTATCTGTTTTTAATTGTTTGTAATATTCAACATGGATAATTTTCCATGTTTTCCTCCCAGTAAGTCTGCGAATTGTAACAGTGTGAAGGTTAAGACAGCTGTGGGTGTAATCACAAAGGAAACATTTGAAGACAAGGCAGGCTAGCTTTTGCTCCTGGCATCTCATTATAACTTTTGGCAATGGTGTTTCCAGTCAAGAATTATTGACCTTAATTTCTGTAGCATCTCCAGGCTATGAATCAAAGGAGCTTTTATATTTTTACTAGAGGCCCAACGCATGAATTTTGTGCCCTAGAGGGGGGTCCCTCAGCCCAACCTGCACCCTCTCACAGTTCAGGATCCCTCACTCCTTACTGCCCGCCTGCTCGCTGATCCTTACTGTTCAGCTAGCTGCTCCTTAGCCCTGCTGCCGAGGTGGGGGTGGCTCCCGCCACCACCGCTGCGCTTGCCACCCATGAGCAAGGCTTCTTTCTGGCTGAGTGGTGCTCCCGCTGTGGGAACGCACTGATCACCAGGGGGCAGCTCCTGTGTTGAGCATCTTCCCCCTGGTGGTCTGTGTGCATCATAGCAAACAGTTATTCTGATAATTCCACCTTAACGGTAGTTTAGGCTTTTATTACATAGATACTAGTACATCACATCGTTTATGATGGAATCCAAAAAATTCGCTGAAGCCCCAAATAATATGTTTGTTTCCCAAACCTGTAAGTCCTTTATCTTGCAATAAGTATGTAGAACCTTTGAGACTTAACTCAGAAAGCTGGCCTTAGAAGTGCTATCTAGTACTCACAGAGTTACTAGCTATTCTCCAGCTAACTCCCAGTGAAAAGCTGTACTATTTTTGTGGATGAAAGTGTCTTTAAACTGATGAAGTTGTCTTTAAAATTATTTGTTTTCATTATTTATATATACATAATTGAAATATTTTCTCTCCTCTCATCTTCCCTCTCACCATATGATTTAAAATGTTTAAAACAAGCAAAACAAAACAAACAGTAAAAATAATATTGCAAATGTAAAATTATCTTAGAGGCACATAAAATATAAGAATCAATTTCTCCAAAAATCATTCTTAAAGAAATAGAAAAGAATGTGATGCTTTGCAAAATCAAGTTTTTTGGCTCAGTGGATAGAGCGCCAGCCTGTGGCCCAAAGGGTCCCGTGTTTGATTCCAGTCAAGGACTCCTCCCAGGCCCGGGCATGCAGGAGGCAACCAACTGATGTGTTTTTCTTACACTGATATTTCTCTCAGTCTTTCCCTCTCTCTTCCACTCTCCCTAAATATCAATGGAAAAATATCCTTGTGAGAATTAACAGAAAACGATAACAAAAAATTAAATTTTGGTTTACCTTTCTTCCAAAAGTGCTCATTTTATAGTAGAGTGTTTAATAAACTGTTGATTTCTACACCTTATATAACATTGTGGATTTAAAGAGTCAGACAATTGCTTTCTTTGATCTTGAACAGAAAAGTGAATTGCATGCTTCCTAGATCAGAATGCTGTTTGTGCATAACTGAGCATCTTCTACCAGGTACACAGAAGGGAAGGCTACTTGATATTCTGCTGGGTCAGGTGATACCAAAATGGATAGCACTATCTTTACGCTGTTGGTCAAATATCAAATCATTTATTTTGCATTTTAAAATAAACAAAACCCCAAATTGACAAGAACTCACTTTCAAGTTGTCTTAGTAACAAATTAATTTATACAAAAATTATTATTTTGTGAAATATCTGTGTGTAATATTAAAGAGCACAGGGAATGGCCACTCAGGGCAAGCCCTAGCTGTACCATATAGATAAGACCATAGCTGAATGCTACCCTTAGGAATGACGTATGTAAACCTGATAGACACCTTCTGATTGGTGCACTGTGATGATAACCAGCTTGTATTCTGATTAACTCTTGTGTGATGACATGTGCTACTGATAGCCTCCTGGACGGCTGTGGGCCAGAACAGGCATAAAACCGGGTCCCCGACTTCAGACATCGATCATCCTCTTGATCCACACTCCATGCTCCCTTGCTCCATGCTGGAAGAACGGCTGAACCTCTGATCTTGAGACTTCGGTCACCCTCCTCCCGCTGAGTTGACCCAACCAGAGGCCAGTCACCCAAAGATGGGTCCACAGCTGCCCACAAAGGACGCCACTCTTCCCTGAGGACCCCGTTAAGCCTGAGCCCATAGCACCAGGAACCTGGTGAGTAATAAAGTGTGCTGTGTGATTTGAAACTGCATATTTTTGTGTGGCGTAATTCCTCTGGCAGTCTTAACTACCCAATATAATAAGAGAAGAATATGCTAATTATCTGTTACACCTTGAGGCTTAACAACCGACCACATAAGACGGATCACAGATCAGCAGGAGTGTGGGGCAGTGAGCTACAAGTGGGCAGTGGAGAGCTACAGGAGGGGGCAGGGCATCAAGCTATGAGGGGGATGGGGGGAGGGGACAGGGGGAGCTATAGGAGGGCGGGACAGCGGGTGGAGAGCTACTGGAGGGTGGCAGGGAGCTACTGGCAAGCTACTGATGCACGGATTCGTGTGCAGGGCTACTAGTATTAATATAAGGTCAGGTGATAATGCCTACCCTTGGTCCTTCTTGCTTAGAGTAGTCTCTTTGCTAGCAACTACTTAATGTCCAGACACCTGCATGGTTAAGTTTATCTCAAGGGACACCTTGGATAACGCCCCATATACTCTATTTGGACACAATTCCTAGGCAGTTTTGGTTGAAAAAAAATTTGAACAATGAAATTTGTCAATATTTTTATAACCTTTTTTAGCTTCAAAATAACTTTAGTAAAAGCTGCCATATTTCCATACAGTCAACATTCAAATAGAATGTGTTACAATCAGCTAAGTTGTATAAAAGTTACAGGTACCTTAGACAAATACTACTGCCAGGAAAACTTGTTTTTACCTACACATAGGCAAAATCCTTATTACTCAAATATCCAATTTCCCCTCCATCAGCTCAATGGTGAATATTTTAATCTAATATATAATTGTAATTTATTATAATTTAATTCAAAATAATTAAAATTATGTAACTTAAGCAAACTAATTCTTATTAAAGTCAGAGCCAGTGTTCTAAAAAGATTATCAATCCATAATCTTTTTTTTTTTAACCTCAGGGGTTTGGAAGAAAATTTTTATCCTACTTTTTAACCTGGTGGGGATTTTACATAAATGGAAGTTTCCAGAATACAGGGTAGGACAAAAGTAGGTTTACAGTTGTGAGTACAAAAACCACAGAAGTGCCCGGCCAGCTTGGCTGAGCATCAACCTACAAACCAGGAGGTCACAGTTCAATGGACAGTCAGGGCACATGCCCGGGTTGCGAGCTCATTCCCTCAACAGTCTTGAAGCAGAGTTTATTGTTGTATTATTATTTATGTATTAACTGTTGCATTAAATTTCATATGAACAACTGTAATCCTACTTTTGTCACATCCTCCATGCTTTGAGGCACACTACTGGCCCCTATGGCCTAAGTGTATTTTTAAAATGCCATTTCTGGTATTTATAATAACATGCTGTAATGAAAAATAAATATTTTAATGCTAACTTTACATGTTGTTAAGCACATTTCTTGACACTCATGTCCTATGTCATATTTGAACTTATTCTTGCCTTCATTGATCCTACTGTGTATCTATGTTAAACTTACCTGAATAATAATTACCCATTCCTAAACTGAGGTAAACTATCACTGCTTACCTTTGTCAGTGTTTGCAAGATACACCATTTTTTAACTCACTTTAATTCTATCTAATATCATATGTAAATGTGGAAGTATAACGTAGAAGGCTTAATTTATTACTAAGGCATTGGAAAAAATGAATTGTAATTTAGATTCTAATGGCTCTTTGAACCCAATATATTTCCTTTTACATGCAAAATGGAAGTGGGGGAGGTAGAAGAGGGTAAAGAGGGGATCAATGGTGATGGAAGGAGACTTGAAGTGGGTGGTGATCACATGACTCAATGGACAGATGATGTATCATAGAATTATATACTTAAAACTTATATAATTGTTTTAAACAATGTCACCCTAATAAATCTGATAATTTTAAAATTCTTTTAGAACTTCAGAAAGCTAAAAACCTATAATAATGAGATTTTATTGTCAGAGTCAGCATAAGATTAAAGGCATACAATAAAAATACTTTTCACTTTAATCTTCCTTTATGGATTTCTTGAAGAACTTACTGAATTTATTTGAAACGCAACATGTCATTGCATGTCCAGTTGCATGAAAGAGTTATATGATTCTTTAAAATACAGATGTGAGCATTTGGGGATAGTAAGTATGTAGAGTAAACATGAAGGTCGAAACAGATACTAACTAACTCTGTCCCCACTTGAAACTTCCTCATCCTTAGATTTCAGCTAGAGTTGCTTATATTACCTTTAAGAAATGAAGTCAAGCCCCATCCACTCGAACATGACATTTTGTTTTATGTGTTAAATAGTAAATACATCTGCAGTCAAATTCAATAATTCGTAGGTGAGGTAGGCAACAGAAAGTTATATAAAAGCTCTTAAGAGAAATATTTTTAAATAAATCAAAGGGGAAGATTCAATGTTAAAGGCACACTGAGTCCTAGTAACATAGAGTAACTAATAATAAACACCCGAGGCTCTAGTAACTTAAATTTGATATCTCTCAGAGGCACTATTGCAAGGAAATGTCACATATTATCCTATCAAGCCCTTCAATTCGAAATTACAGAACAAAATCAAATTGGTGATAGGTGCCGGTATACATGCTGGAATAAAGGGCCGTTTTTTTAAAACATGTAATACTAAAAAACCTAGTGGAACAATGTTTTTATTCCTTGAAAATTTATTTGTCAGAAATATAACACTATTAAGCCATTAAATGAAAGGTACTGTCTCTCCTCATTACTTAAACACAACGAGAAAACCTCACACATTTTATTTCTTGCACAAAAGAATTTGGTGGGATGTAATTTTGCATGGAGGGATCCTTTTTCCTCTAATTCCTTTCCCTGAGGATTAAATTATTTTTTACGGGGTAACAAGGTTTTCAAATCCTCTCTCAACTCATTTTAAAATGGTGTCAAAAGCAAGGCTTGTTATATTGGATTTGTAGAAGTCTCAGGTTAACATCAATTCCTTTTAAATATTGATATGTAGAAAAAGACATACTTTTTTTTTTGTCAATTGGTGTGTGAGGGCTAAAACTCAGAATTCCCTTCCTTGATTTCTGATTCTAAATAAATTCTGAAGAATAAAGCTAGATTAAGAAAGAGTCCTACATTTTATTGGCTGCTCTAATTTGAGAGTTAGACAAATCCAGAAAAAGACCTACATGTCCTCCTCATTCATCTGTCAGAGACACAGCAGGTGAGGCACCTGTTTTACATCCCAGGAGTGTGAGCAGGCATCAATCTATATTCCATCACCCTCGAGTGATTCCACACAGTTTTAAAAACTGAAATGCTTTGTATTTTCTAAAAAGAGTAATAAACAAGAGAACATAAAATTGTAATGTTCACTTTGTGTCAATGCAAAATGTCCCTCTCCAAGCTTCATGAAATGCCTGATTGTGCTGATGTGAGAAGTTCTTTAATTTGCAGTCCTGGTGAAAATTAGAGCTAGATATTCCTATAGGGGCCACAGAACGCTCTTTTATTAGTCTTCTAACACAAAACATAGAGTTGTCTTTAGAAATGTATTTAAACAAATTTTGCAACATCCTCCTCTTATTAGTCAGTGCATTTATACACCTAGAGACATGTGGGTGTGGCTTTATATTTCTAGGTGTTTTGTTGTTGTTGCTGTTGCTGTGGTTGTTTTTAAATCCAGTTGCCAGGTCTCAAAGACCTCCTGGGTCAGGAGTCCCGGGTGTTTCAAGGTAAAATGTGAATGTTGTAAATTCATTTCCCAAGGAGAGTTCCCCCAGTTAAATAAATTAATTGCATTGAAGTTGTGGAGCACTTAGAATTGAACTGCTGAGATCTACAAAGGTGGAATAAGCGTGTAAAGGAGAAAGAAAACAGTCATGAAGTAACAACCAGAATCATTTTTGACTAGTGTGTATTAACTCCAATAGACTTTCTAAAACTTAAAATTTCGCTGTCAATCATTCAGGGCCATTTTAGTGGTAAAAGGCTATGATTTTATCTGACTGGACTAAGTATCTTGCACTATGTATACAATATAGCTTGCTATTTATTTTTTCTTCAAATGTCCATGTTTATTCCCTAAGCTCTTTGATGAACAAAGTGTTAGATAAGCTCCTTGAATCTGGGGATTATATCTCATCTCCAGAAATCCACAGCATGAACTTGCTGTGCTGGGCTGTGGAGGATCAATACATGCTTTGAGGCACACTGCTGGCCTCCTAAGCCCCTGAAATAGAGTTGCCCTTAAGAAGACACCAGCTCCCCAGCCAAGTGTCTGTCACAGGGAATGGTCCTGAGCAGCGCTGGCTCTCCGTGCAGCGCAGAGGGCATTTTTACTGGGGTCTTCTTGTGGAATAAAATTTGATAAAGCCTGATAAGCGCTACCTTTCCTCTTTCCTCTGGTTATCTTCTTAGAATCACAAAGAAGCTTGGAGACTGACTATCCCTCCCCCATCCCCATAGATCCTTCACAGAGGGAAGGCAAAGTCAAGGACAAAGGTCATAAGTAAAGTGTCTTATTCATCTTTTCTACTTAATCTCATAGAAAACTGTGTAGGTAGGAATTAAGTTTCCTGGAAGAGAAAATTATATCAATAAAGCAGAAATGTTAATTAAAAAGATCAACTACATTGTAAAGTTTTCTCATTTTCTTCCTAAAATCCATTTTTGTAATATTGATTCCTATTCTAACCTTAGGTAATAGACAGTATCCTACACTTACCATCACACTGGTTCTGGCTCAACCAGAGAGCTCTCTTCTGCTTTTTTGTTTTGTTTTGTTTAATAACAATTTTCCTTAAATTATTATGATGATCATGATGGTTCTCTTTCTGTATGGGCTATTATAATTAGAACAAATATTGTGGGTTAAGTTTAATTGAAGGAATTTATTTCATTTTAAAAATATTTTCATGATATTTGCTATGTGTTTAATTTGTAACTATATTGGAATTTAAGCAATATTTAAAACTGCAGGGAGCGGGCCTAAGCCAGCAGTTGGACATCCTTAGCACTGCCACAGAGGCAGGAGAGGCTCCTGCCACCGCTGCTGAGAACACCAGCTGTGAGCCCAGTTCAGGGCTTCTGACTGAGCAGCACGTCCCCTGTGGGAGCTCACTGACCACCAGGGAGCAGCTCCTGAATTGAGAGGCTGCCCCCTGGTAGTCAGTGCGCGTCATAGTGACCGGTTGTTCTGCTGTTTGGTCGATTTGCATATTAGCCTTTTATTATATAGGATTGCCTTCAACACACAGTAGGTTCCTTTTATTATTTCATAAACTAATGAATTGGTATTGATATTCTGTTTATCTCAAATTCCACGTCATCAGTTTCTTCTGTTGTTCTGTGTGTTTCCAATCTTTCATTTTGCATTGAAAGAACCTATCTCTTAACTTCCTAATTTTGCCTTCATGATACTCTCTGGACCCACCCATGCCCTTCAACTTGCATACAGGCCATTAAATACAGTCAGGGTTCCAGCCTCTGCTCAGGAAAATAATTCTTAGAGTCAGTGGACATTTGTCTAAGATTAATGTTCCAACACCCAAGGATTCCTCATAGCCCTGATATGTAAAGAGCATGTTTGCAACTACAGGGATAAGAACTCAATGCAGATTTCATTTTAAGTTTGTTCTATGAAAAATTACACCAAATGGTTGTTTCCTGCCCAGTTGGTGTGGCTCAGAGGTTGAGCTTTGACCTATGAATCAGGAGGTTACATTTCAATTTCCATTTGGTGCTCAATCCCCAGTCTAGGGTATGCAGGAGGCAGCTGGTCAATGATTCTCTCTCATCATTGATGTTTCTATCTCTCTCTCCATCTCTGAAATCAATAAAAAATAAAAAAATGAAAAGATTGGTACCTGTTATGAAATTCTGAAAACACACACACACACGCATGGCTATATATGTATAAATATTCAGTTACTGGCCAGCTCTACCAGGGACTGAGAGTTAAAAGGAAATCAGATGCAGAATTTGAGATCCCTGGCCCTGTTTGTAGTATGGCCTTGTGCTTCAGCATGTGACACAGCCACCTTTAATTTCTTTATTTCCTGAAATTTGGGAAAATATTTCCTACCATCCATCCCTGTCTCCCTCCCTCCCTCTCTTCTTTCCCATTCTTCCATAAATGTGAGCAGATTGCCTCTTGTGCACTCTGAACTGGGGATAGAAGCAGGACAGATGTTCAACTAGTGTGCATCTGTGTGGCTTTGCAAATGACTTCTTCACATTTTGTCAATCACTTCTCAGCATCCTCTAAAGCCCCCATTCCACTTACTGTTCTGGGGACCGCTCCCTTCTCCATGATTTAGAAACTTAAACTCCAACTGCAATGCCTGCCACAGCAGGGGTGTCACGGGCCCTGCTTCCGTGCTGGAGCAGGGGGATTTCTGGTTGTGAGACAGCCGTGTTCAGCCACCCATTAAAATTCCCACCAGCTGGCTCTGGGCTTCAGCACTGGCTCCTTCCCCAGAGCTCAGAGGGACAAGCAGTACACTCACCAAACCTCATCTTGTTCAGGGAGGCTAAGGCCCTGGAAAAACAGGAGCAAGATAAGTTGGCCTTCATGCTGGAGTTGGATAAGTAAGAGATACCTAGTGCCCTTCTAGGAGCAGAGAAATACGCAAGTTAAAATTCAGTGGGTGCACTGTTCCGTTCAACAGAATTTTGTGCATTAAGTGGGATCCCTCACCTAACCTTGGCAGTTAAAGCAATATCAGAGGAAATTCCTTTTAAGACATACAGCCAAGAAAATTGGGGTGAGCTACAGAGAGAGCAGGGGGAACATCCTGTGGAGAGGCCCCAAGGTTGAGCAGGATCCTGATGTCTTGGGGAACATAAATATTTCAATGAGGGGAGTACTGAGACTGAGAGAGGAGGGGGTAAAGGGGGAATTGGGGCAATAGAAATATAGGATCACGTGTGCCAAGGTAAAAATAATTTCCCACCTTTTTCTCTTCAGCCCAGCAGAGTTTGCTCTCTGAAACTAAAAACTAATCAAGTTCCCCAACTTCTGAAAAATTGCTCCCATTCACTCCTCATTTCCCAAAGGAGTAAATCAAAGCTTCTATCTGTAAATCGTATTTACAAAATGGTACTGAATTTTTTTAATTGTGGAAGGATTGCTCTTCTTTCTTCCTATCATAACATTTAAACGGCCATATGTTATGGGAGCTAAGATCACTGACCCTGGAGCCAGGAAATCTGGGGAGGACTCCGGGTTGTGCCTCTGATTAATTCTATGATGTAAAAGTTATTCACCCATTCAGACCTTATCTGTAAGACAGATAATCATAGAACATGCAAAGTGTGTAGGAGACTGCCTGGCCTAGAACAAACATTCACTCCACGTCAACGACCACTGATTTTACTTAAATTATAACACTGATAGCAAGGAAATGGTCACAGAGAAAGCCATATATATATGTTATTTTTTTTTCTGAAAAAGTATTTGACAGTAGAATAATATCCTGTTTCAGGTCTTATATAGTGTGTACGGCCTGGAAGGCAGAAAGTTATAAGGGCTTAATTTACAGTTATCTCAGTCAAGTAAATTAACATATTTTAATAACTTCCTACATCATAGTAATAAGCCTGAAGCAGTCCCAAATGTGTAGGCTGGGCTGGCGAGGCAGCCCAGAAGGAAACGAGATAAAGTGTAAACAATTCCAAAGATTATAGGCAGTTAATGGAATGGCGAGGATAAGATTATATCTTCCATGTAAAAGGACACCAAGAAATAATTTAGGCAAATTAGATAGCTAAAACTATATCTAGCTAATAGAAAGCATATTGAATTACTGGTATTATTTCAAGTTGTTTTTTTTTCTCTTCCAGAACCATCTTTACAATGCTTATGAAAGAATGTAGCTGTATTTATAATAATTACTGACAAGATCTAAAATTTCTTTGACTGTAGAGAAAACCTGATTGCCTCATACCTGAAAAGAACAACTAACCTAAATTACAGCTTCACTATGAAGTCCCAAATTCACCTCTATAAACATTTTAGTGTGCTCAGTATCACAAGGGACACAACTCCAAGCTCATTTAAATGCATTAGCACTTATAAGAACTCAACAAGCAAATGGAAGCATGCAGTGTTAGGCCTGGTATTAGGAAAACAAAATGTCTCTGAAATTTTCTCATCACATTTATTTTTCATTCTCTTCACATATTTCTCTTTAAATGGAGATTTTTTTCTATCAGTTTCTTTTTATGTACATCTAATTTAGGCCAATTCTGCAAAATTAAAAGGAAAAATTTCAATAGCCACAGCATAAGTATCAATGGTTCCCCTTAAGGTTGGTTTTCATACATGGGTAACTTAAAATCACTCATGTGGCAGAAGGGATATTAAAATTGCACTTTTTAAGTCTGTGTCACTTTTTCTAAAATCCTAGTATAAACTACTAATATTTTTCTTTAATAAAACGGGTTAGTAGTGTCTGGTTCTCAGGACATTAGTCCAAGTTAGTAACTGAGCCAATTTATGTTGTACAATTTAGATTGCATGTAAGCACTCATAAAACAAGTCTCCATCTTTTATAGTATACTAGAGGCTTGGTGTACGAAATTCATGCATGGGTAGAAGTCCCTAGGCCTGATCAGCCATCAGGGCCCATCAGGGCTTTCCAGCTGACGACTAAGGCCTTCCTTCACTCCACGCCAATCCCCAGTGGTCAGCGCACATCATAGTAAGCGATCAAACTCCCAGTCTCCCATCCAACTCCCGAGGGGACACTTTGCATATTAGCCTTTTATAAATATAAATGACTTCAGATTATAAATAGGCCCAAAGGCTCAGCAAAGGGCTTCTGACTATAAATAAACCTGTTTTCTCTGCTTTTTCAGACAATCAAAATCTGTCCTTTCTAATGTCTCTGGATTCTTGTGTGTTCAGAAGCAAAGAAAAACGTATTAGCTCTTTTCTATTTTCCTTCCTGTCCTCTTCCCCCCGCCCTGTTTTTGGCCATAAACATTGCTTGTATATACATTTCTCCAGAGGGAAGTTCAACTACTATTTAATTTTTAAATTAAATATATGGGAGTGATATCATTTAATAAAACATATAGGTTTTAAGTATAGATTTCTATGATACATGATCCGTATATTGCTTTGTGTGCCCACCACCCAAGCAAATAATCTTCTGCCTCCATATAATTGACCCCCTTTACTGTCACCACAGTCCTTTCCCACTGGTAACCACCATACTGTTGTCTGTATCTGTGAGGTTTTGTTTGTTTTCCTGGTTTGTTTTTGTTACTTCCAGTTTTACATCTCGCATATGAGTGAAATCATATGGTTCTTAACATTTCCTGACTTATTTCACTTAGCATGAGATTCTCAAGGTCCATCCATGTTGTCACAAATGGCACTATTTCATTTTTTCTTATGGCTGAATAGTATTCCATTGAACAGAAGTACATGTTCTTTATCCAATCATCTCTGGAAGGACAGTTCAGCTGTTCCCATGCCTTGCCTACCATGAACAATGCTTTAATAAACATATGGGTGAGTATATCTTTGTGAATAAATGTTTTCAAAATTTTAAGGTAGATACCCAGAAGAGGGATTGCTGGGTCATATGGTAACTCTGTTCTTAATTTTTTGAGGTACATCCTTAGCCTGTAACGCTTATGTCCTTAAAAAAAATTATATATATAATATGTCTAAGTAGGTAGGAATTATACAAGGGTGCATATCCTGTGATTTTAAAAAGACATCTAAATTTTAGATCTTTTAGAGATTTATAATTTTCTTCCACAAAATATACAGATATTTAAAATAAAACTGATTACACAGTTGAAATTGCTGAACACTGCATTATATAAAAACTTTAATGATTTTTAAAATAAATTCTAAATAAACAAAGGGAAAGATTAATCTTTAAAATTCATTCAAAATAGTATAGCTTCCACATTTCTGATAGATTGACTTATGTGATAAGAATGCTTAAATTATCGTGATTTTTATTTGAGAACCAACACACTAGTCAAGATGCAATCTAAAGGCCCATCAATAGGCGGCTGGATAAAGAACTGTGGTACATGTATACAATAGAATATTACTCGGCTACTTAACACTGGTTTTTCAGTAGCAATTAAACGCCATTTTAATTTCAGTCCAGCATCTACGTGTTTTCAGTGTGTTATCTTATAAAAGGACCTATTTGCAGTTCTGTTCTATTGCACAGTCCATGTTTTCTTCTCTTTATTTCAATTACAATGAAGTCTCTCTATTGTTTCATACATTTCTCTTGACACTAAGCTATGCACTGTATTCTGTTGGTGGCCTTTCCTGAGGATAATTGTAAAATCTGTCTTTTTCCAATTATGAGAGGTGTTCTATAAATTCTTTGGGGTGTATTTGTCTTGATATGTGTGTCCATAACTCTCATTAATGTTGCCCATTTAAACTTGATCTAATGCTTTCCTTTTCTCTCTAAGTGACTCCAGTCTAGTGCTAATGCAGCTTTGTTTATAATCTCTAAACTACTCCCTTTCCTACATGCAGTCTCTCCCAAATGCTATGCATGGAGGTCATTTATGAAAGTGTATATCACAAAGCAATATAAAACCAACTGCTTTTCTTGAAAGGTAAAATACTATTACTTCTTTTTCAGATGCTCTACTGCCAATATATAAAATACAATATTTAAGCATGGTAGACTGAGAAAGAGTAATATTGAACTAAAACAAACTTAGCTGTAAAAATAACGTGCTTAGATTCATCAATGAAACAAGGATCTATGGGAATGAAAGTTATAGAAGTTATGTCCTAGACAATATTAAAAAATGGCACACTCTTCATTTAATCTTGAGACTGTATCACTGATCTATAATTATATTTATTATTGTGAATATATAATAAAGTTCTTTTTAAAACACATTCTCGTGAATGCACGCTATCTGTGAAAGGTCCCTGATATCATATCATTTTCTTCAACTTTTATTTTTCAGCTTTCAAAATACCTCATAATGTCCACATTTCTAACTCATTCAATACCTTAATTTCCAGAACACAATCCCCTATCATGACAGTAAATTTTAGCCCTATTCCACATGAGTTTTCCTATAATGTGTATAGAAAACTTGTCATCACCTAGGATATATAGTTTTTAAAAACTAGATGTTGTGTTACAGCCTTTTTACTTCCCTGTGATTTTATTTTCAATTTTATTGAGAAATAATTAACATAGCACTGTGTAAATGTAAGGCATTCAGCATAATAGTTAGCTTTACATACACTGTGAAATGATTACTACAATAAATTCAGCTAACATCTATCTTATCATATGGATAATAAAAAAGGGGAAAATCTCCTTGAGATGATAATTATTCTCATTATCCTTATAGCTTATCCTGTCCTTAATGAACCTGTTCTCCCAGTGTATTGCCCCCTTGAAATTCCATTTCACAAGGTATTCAGCTATAATTCATTTGTTATTCTAACTTTCTACCACAACCATGTGTTCAATATAAATCTTGGATACTCTCAATCATTTCATTTCTCAGGTTCAGCTCCAGGTAGCTCAGCATCATTAAGGAAAATAATCACAGAAAGACTCCATTACAAACAGGTTTCTAGTTTTCTCTGGATTTTAAATATAGATATTTCAGCCCTAGCTGGTTTGGCTCAGTGGATAGATATAGCATCAGCCTGCAGACTGAAGGGTCCCAGGTTTGATTCCAGTCAAGGACATATATAGGTTGGGGCTTGATCCCTAGCCCTGGTAGGGGCAAATGCAGAAGGCAACCAATCAATGTGTCCCTCTCATTTTGATGTTTCTCTCTGTCTCCCCCTCCTTTTCACTCTCTCTAAAATTAATCAGTGGGAAAATGTCTTCAGGTGAGGATTAGCAACAACAATATATATATGCAAACTGACCATCACTCCAACACACAAGATGGCCGCTCCAGGTGGTCAAAGATGGCTGCCCTCATGTGGACACAAGATGGCTGTCACAAGATGGTCGGCAGTGGAGGGCAGTTGTGGGCGATCAGGTCAGCAGGGGAGAGCAATTGGGAGGGACCAGGCCTGCAAGGGAGGGCAGTTGGGGGCAATCAGGCTTGCAGGGGAGGACAGTTAGGGGTGAATGGGCCAGCAGAGGAGGGCAGTTGGGGGGGACCAGGCCTGCAGCAGAGGACAGTTAGGAGCAATTGGGCTGGCAGGGAAGCAGTTAGGTGTCAATCAGGCTGGCAGGCAGAAGAGGTTAGGGCAATCAGGCAGGCAGGCAGGCGAGCAGTTGGGAGCCAGTAGTCCTAGATTGTGAGAGGGATGTCTGACTGCCCGTTTAGGTGGAATCAGGCCTAAATGGGCAGTTGGACATCCCTTGATAGGTCCCAGATTGGAGAGGGTGCAGGCTGGGCTGAGGGACACACCCGCCCTGTGCATGAATTTCATTCACTGGGCCTCTAATATATATATATATATATATATATATATATATATATATATATATATATATATAATAAAAGGCTTATATGCAAACTGTCCCCTTGACTAGGAGTTTGGCCAGCAAGCAGGCCAGCCAACTACCCATGTCCCCTCCCCTGGCCAGGCTGGCCAGACCTCACCCCACCCATGCACAAATTCATGCACTGGGCCTCTAATATATATATTGAGTGGCCAGATTATTCCAGAGATCATAATAATCTGTCTACTCAATATATATATATATATATATATATATATATTTGATTAACTTATCCAGTCCTTTTTTTATTCTCCACTATTGTTGCTTTGAACGTCAACCCTCCAATCCCATTGGCCTTATTTCCAGCACATCACCTTAGCTTCTTCTTCACAAATGTAAAAACAATCATGCTCTCTTCTTTCCTCACTTTTCACTTTCACTTTGTCTTCACTTTTCACTTTCACTTTGTCTTTCCTTCAGGCTCAGGTGAAACTACTCCCTATCCTTTCCAAGGCTGCAATCTTCTGCCTCCTCCAGAATCACGTAAAATTTAGTTTACTCCCCTCCTGTGGCTTTAAGTTTTAACTATCTCTCCTCCTTCTCTACCCTCTCCTCCTACTTCTATAAATTCATTACAAATATGTTAACACGACTTTTTCTAACATTCTTTTCTTTAGGCATCACCCTATATACCCTGCTTTCCTTTCCATGCCAAATTTAGTTTACAAAGATGATTGTCTTACTGGCTTCATTTTCTTAACCTCTATTCTTTCTAAAATCCATTGCAATCTCAGCATTTTATAATTTTTGAAAATAGGTTGATAATGTTTTACATGCAAGATCCAGCAATTTTTTTACTGACCCTCACTTTGTTTAATCTATATTATTTTTGTGGTATATTTCTTTTATAGTTTTGCTTTCAATAGTATTTTGTTTTAGTATCAGGTGTACAGCATAGAGGACAGAGAATTATATACTTTGCAAAGTGGTTCCCCTGATATTTCCAGTACCCATCTGGCACCATACATAGTTATAACAATATTAATGACTACATTTCCTATTCTGTACTTTATAACTCCATGATAATTTTTGTAACTGCTAATTTGTACTTCTTAATCTCTTCACCCCTTTCACCCAGTCCTCCAAACCACCTTCCCTCTGGCAACCACCAGTCTTCTCTCTGAGTCTGTGTCTGTTTCAATTACGTTTGCTTTTTTATTTTGTTCTTAAATTCCATACATATGAATCATTTTATTATTCTAGTGTTATATCCAAATGTTCTTATTTTCTTTTTTTAATATATTTATATTGATTTCAGAGAGGAAGGGAGAGAGCTAGAGAGATAGAAACATCAATTATGAGAGAGAATTATTGATTGGCTGCCTCCTGCACGTCCCCAATGGGGGATATGGAGTCCACAACCTGGGCATGTGCCCTTGGCCGGAATCAAACCTGGGCCCCTTTAGTCCGCAGGCCAACGCTCTATCCACTGAGCCAAAATGGCTAGGGCTGCTCTTATTTTCTTTATTCTCCTAGTTCAGGTCCTCTCATATTAAGTGCTTGTTTGTTTGTTTGTTTTTAATTACACTATTCCATTTTACTGGTAATTATTACTCTTCATAGGATTATTTTAATTAGTTGTGATAATTTTTATTGAAATAGCAAAAATCTGACTCCAATTGCTTTAAGCAAACAAATGAAATATATTGTTCCAAATGTCTGAAAATTCAGAAGGCTGAAGCATGGCTAGAATCAAGCATTCAGCTGACAGTATCAGTTGGTACCTCTCCAGGCTACAGTTTCGCTTGTGCCTTTGTTGGCTTACATCTCAAGGTCTTTCTGCTTGTTCTCTTGGTGGTAATCTCATCTAATTTCTATCAGTTTGGTACTGTGGTTAATATAAAAAGCCTATCACTTGATTATAATCAATAAGCATTAGCTATACTTGATTTGTTAGATGTCTTATTAGAAAGACTGGAGGAAGTTGTGCTTGAATTGGCCATCTCTGAGACTCATGACCATCTTATAATGAGGAATGTGTTATTATCTATTAATTTAAAAAAATCAGAATATAGAAGCCCTGATGCCAAAAAAATAAAAATGCTTGTCAGGCTAAAAAAGAGATACTAATTATCTAAAATACAAATCTGATAAGTTGACAAATCTAGCCCAAACTCAGGAATCTGGCATTCAGAGCTCTTTATACACTGCCCACTGGGGCGTTTCAGTTCAACTCTCACTACTTCCCGGCTTCTGACAGCTCAATCCTTGCCACACTGGGACTCTTAGCTCCTTGAAGTTATAAACTGTAAAGTACTTGCTTTTAAATTTCCACCACTGGGTAAAATGCTGAGAAGAATGTGCCTGAAAGGGTTCCAGGTGTAGAGTATAAGCTCAGTAAATATTTGTGAACTCAAGTCTCTGTTAGTAGCTGAAACCATGCAGAAATCAGCTGAAATAAACAATTTATCAATGCAAATGGGGCAAATTACAATATGCATTTACATTAAGTTAATCTTTATAAGGACAGAATGATTTACTTATTTCATCTTGATATTTGAAGTTTATTTCAGGAACACATTGCTGAAGTAAAAGTAAATAAATAAATAAATAAATAAACAATAAGGACTGGCTGTCCTCTATGCTCTCCAAACGTTTTTGAAATTTAGTGCAAAATGTACTTTTCCATCAGCCCACCCTCAGTTAATGACCCAAAACTACATTGAAGTTACTTCTCCTTGTAACATTTTGGCACAGTTTTCAGCTATTCAGTAATTCCAAATACGAAATAATTCTCTCCACCATATTTTGCACAAACAACTACAATTACCCTAGTTTTAAATGAAATTCCAAAAATTAGTCAAAAGATATTAAATTTTAACAAGTCCATGCAAAAACAGCATAAAAACTACCACAAACCAAATTAATCTACTTTATATACACAATTATCTTTTCTTCATAAAGCTATATTTTAAATAGTGTTGGTTCTCTCTGATGTAGGAAATTTATCTCTGTAGATTGATCACTATAGAATGTAGGACTCCATATAGTATTTTACTTAAGATCTCAGAAAACAGGAAAATCTTATCTGTCGAATCCTAAGCATCTATCCATAGGTCACATCCAAGTTCAATAAAGACACAGACATTTTTGCAGGTGATCTCAAGGAGATATGTCTGGAATTGCAATAGATATTTCATTACAGAACTTGATATGCCAGGTCTTGATGAGCCTAAGAACAATCAAATCTCCACAATTATTTTTCATTTATGCTTTCACTCACTCAAAAACCATCCAAATAAATAGAGAAGTTAAATTTGAGCTGTATACATATGGTTATTTCATATCCACTGTAAACTTCAACTAGAAAATAACCTATTTAAGGGAAGGCATCATTCCTCACCCACATATGTTGCTTACCTAACCCGACACCTGGTGGCATAGATGTGCAACATAGGTGTAGCTGTGTTGTAATACAACAAAATAACACAAACATGAGGTTCCAGCCAGCCTGCTGAGACCACAACAAAGACCCAGAGTATGAGTCACCCTCTACAAGCCCTGTGGCCAGATGAGGGGCTGGGGCCTTAGAAACCTGAGCCCCCACACCCATTTGATGGAGCTGATCTGGCACTTGCAGCAGACCACAGAGGACTGCATCATGCATCTGGAGACCAGGCACCTGCAGCAGGACCTGGGGGAGAAGCAGAGGCACAATCAGGCCACCAGGGAGCAGGAAGCCATCCTCATCCACAGTGTTCAATCTCTTATACTCTGGGGCCACAAGTAGCCTGGAGCTCCACCTGCTCCCTCCCACCACCACCTTCTCTGGACTCTAGGGGTGATCTTGGAGGTGGGCAGCAGGCCCAATCATCCAGACAGCCTGACTAAGTCACTAACTGAGTGATCTGGAAGCTGCATTCACTGGTCATGACATGTGCAACCATGCGATTGACATCTCTGCCTTATACTACTCCAGCTAGACTACACAAACTACCAAGGGAGACAAGCACCATGGAGACAAGAAGACCTTGGGGTTCATTGACCTTGGTATCAGTGGAAACAAGATCTGCATTGAGTTGATAACTAAAAGGCTGCCCAACCAGCATGGCACAGTGGTTGAGACTCCACCTATGAACCAGGAGGTCGATTCCAAGTCAGGGCACATGCTGGGGTTGGGGGTTCAGTCCCCAGTGTGGGGCATGCAGGAGGCAGCTGATCAGTGATTCTCTCTCATCATTGATGTTTCTCTCTCTCCTTCCCTCTCCCTTCCTCTCTGAAGTCAATAAAAATATATATTAAAAAATAATAAAAAGTTGAGTCGAGACCTGAACAGTTTGGCTCAGTGGATAGAGCGTCGGCCTGCAGACTGAGGGGCCTCAGGTTTGATTCTGGTTGAGGGCATGTACCTTGGTTGTGGGCACATCCCCAGTAGACAGTGTGCAGGAGGCAGCTGATTGATGTTTCTCTCTCATCGATGTTTCTAACACTCTATCCCTCTCCCTTCCTCTCTGTAAAAAAATCAATAAAATATTTTTTTAAAAAGGTTGAGTCAGAGTGACATGAACAACATTGATGCTGCCCTTCTGCAAAATTCTGACTGGAGAGGGCAAGCATTCCTGTGGGAAGAAGTGGCTCAAATTCCTGGCCTACTACTGCAAGGCATCTGCCCAGCTTCATTCAAAAATGTGGTTGTTCTAAGTGGCTGCTGCTCTGTATTCTTCACCTAGACCTGTAGTCGGCAAACTGCGGCTCGCGAGCCACATGCGGCTCTTTGGCCCCTTGAGTGTGGCTCTTCCACAAAATACCACGGCCTGGGTGAGTCTATTTTGAAGAAGTGGCGTTAGAAGAAGTTTAAGTTTAAAAAAATTGGCTCTCAAAAGAAATTTCAATCGTTGTACTGTTGATATTTGACTCTGTTGACTAATGAGTTTGCCGACCACTGACCTAGACCATGGTCCTGTGTGATCCAGGTGAGGCCTTTCTGACACCCACCCAGTTCTATGCTGGTTTTACCTTTATTCTCACCTGTATGTGAAAATTGAGCTGATTCATCTCCATCTGGACAGTAAGATCACTGAGGTGAACACTCAACCTTCCAGCTGACTGTGTACAAGTTGGAGAAAGCCCTGCTTGAGGTTAGGCCAAAGGGAAGAAATATCAAAGGCCTTGTGTTCATTAACCATAATCCTCTGGGAGACATCTACTCCCAGGACTCACTGAAGGAATACCTAGAATTTGCCAAGAGGTACAACCTACATGTGATTACAGATGAGATTTACATGGAAACTGTGTTTTATGAATCCATCACATCCCACAGTGTTCTGAGCAGGAAAGATATGCCTGACCTCAACAGGACCTTTGTGATCTGGGGCACCAGTAAGGGTTTGGGGATCTCTGGCATCCATTAAGCACTCTGTACGCCCACGACAAGGAGGTGGCCTCTGACATGAGCCCTTTTGGCTTCCTCCACAGCATTCCTACCATCACCAAGCACAATGTGTGTTGGCTTCTCCAGGACTCAGAATGAATTGACAACATGCACTGCCCACTAATCACTCCTGGACTGCAGGCAGCTCACAGGTATATCAATAACACATTGAAAGCATTGAAGTTCCCTTTTCTCAATCATATCTCAAGCCTCTATGTCTGAATCAACCTGAAAAAGTACCTGAACCTATCCATATTTGAGGAAGAGCTGCTCCTTTATCACCTTCTTGGACAACTAGCTGATATTGTCCCCTGACAAGTCTTGCATATGCGAGGAGCCTGGCTGCTTAAAAGTCCACGCATTGGTTATCTCAGGCACTAGAAGAGCATAGGCAATATGACAAATGAGCGAATGAAGGATGCACTGAGGTAATACATGGTCTGCCTCCCAACCAGCAGCTCCAGCCAATCACATGTTCAGGGTATCTTTGATATCAGCCTCTGGTCCAAAAAACTGTAGTATTGACCTCTTCCTGTGACAGCAAACAGTGGGCTTCTCCATAAATGGACTCATCTGACCCAGCCATCACCCTCCTTTAGCTGAGAATCTGTCATTCTGGAAGCTTTGCATTTTTTCATTCTTTGCTGGCCATTTTGTGCTGTGAAATGATTTTAAGAGGTGAGGTTTGGGGTCGGAAAGCTTGTAGGAATATATATATATATATATATATATATATATATATATATTCATCTCCAAAGACATAAAAAATACTTTATGAGATAATTTAATCAATTGATTAGAAAAGGAGAAGGTTCTGAAGATCTGAAGAGCTGGCTCTCCTCCCAAGTAATTGGTTAATTTCTCACTGTGTAAATTTTAGCACTACATTGAAAATTAGGAAACTTGAATTCTAAGAATATCAATAACCTAAAATAAATTTGTGTTCTCTGTGTATGTAAAATTAAGGTTTTTGCATGATGTAATCTTGAAGTTCCACTTCTACTTTAAGATTCTGTGAATGGCATGGACTTCAAGAAGAAAAGATAATTTTGACATTCTCCAGGGAATCTACACTAATAAAAGAGAAACATGCAAATGACCATCACTCCGCTATGCTACCAGCCAATCAAGAGTGAGTATGCAAATTAACCAAAAAAATATGGTGACGCCCATAGCGGCCAGGCAATGCTGAAGTTGCTGGAGGCTGGATTGGAGACACAAACCCGCAGAGGGTCCTGGCATTCAGCAGCCCCAAGGCCTGCCACCGTAGTGCTGGGGCTGCTGGGGGCTGGATTGGAGACAAACCCATGCAGGGATGCAGGCACCCAGCAGCCCCTAGCCCCACCAGGGCAGTGCTGGGGCTGCTGGGAGCAAGATTGGAGACACAAACCCGCAGTCCCGGCACCCGGCAGCCCCAAGTCCCGCAGCCGAGATGCTGGGGCTGCTGAGGGGAAGGGGCAGGGGAGACACAAACTCACAAGAAACCTGTGGAAAGGGAGATAAACTATCATAACTTTATCTCTCTTTCCACAAGATGAGAAAACTGACCCTGGTTTATTTAGTGATGTGGCCCACACCTTTCTACAAGCACAGGGTATGTTATGACCACTCCCAGGAAGGTCTGGTCAGAATACTGTCTCCAGGGAATAATGGTACTGTGGCAAATCATTTAAGAGAGGAAACAAGCTTTTGTTGGGTTTATTCTGAAGGTCAGAGAACATGCCACCCCAACATATGCTGTGTTGTTATATTGATGATCTTGAGCTGCAGATGCTTGAAAAACAACAAATGCATGCAGAGGCTTTCACTGAAGTCTCCTGATCTGCCTAAAATCGTACCCCCCAAAAGGAGCTTAAATGTCATAGGTCCCCTTGATGGGAGAAGTGTCATCAGGCAGAGAAGACTGACTCCTGTCACAGGACAGGAGAGTAGAAGTTGACATCACACCCAAACTTCGTTACAAACTATTTTCCCCAACCCTCATTCATCTTTCCTAAAAATCATTTACTCTCCTTTAAGAGGCCTACATCTCCCATCCCCTTTCCCTAGGAAGAAAGTATTTAAATCTGCATTCTAAGCCACCTTGGGGAGTTACTCATTTTTCCCTGGGATCTCCCATATATACACGAGATACACGTTAATGAACTTTTGTTTTTCTCTTGGTGATCTGTCTTTCATTACAAGGGCCTCTACTAAGAACTCAGAAAGTTAGAGGAAAACTATTTTCCCTCCTTCATAATTCTATCTTGGGAAATCAAGTCCCCAGCTGAACAATGAGGTTGGCTGAAGTACCAAGCAGACCTGGCTGACGGGAGGGAAGTTTCTAGGGAGAAATCAATGATATCGGCAACAAAGTGGGATGGAGGGCACACACATGGTTACTGGTGGGAGTTTAAAGTGGTTCAACATTTTTGGAGGATGATTTGGCAAATTCAATAGAAATGTTCAAGGTATATCCAAGAGTCTTCTTCTAGGAATCGCATCTGCTGAGATAAAGCACAGCACATAAGCCCTGGTCAGAAACCAGGATGCTATTGCAGGATACCCTTCCACGATAGGAAAACCTGGGAACAACCTGCATTTTTAGGACAAGGTGGCATGTATACTAATAAAAGGATAATATTCTAATTAGACTGAACATCTTCCAGACGACCTCCCGGATGTCCTTTCAGACAGATATGTTGAAGGGGCCAAGGTAGAGGAGGTTAGAGGTGATCAGGCAAGCAAGGGAGAGCAATTAGGGTGAACAGGCTGTCAGGGGAGAGCAGTTGGGATTAGGCCGGTAGGCAGGTGAATGGTTAGGAGCCAGAGGTCCTGAGGGGTCCCAGATTGGAGAGAGTACAGGCTGAGCTGAGGGGACCCTCTTCCTGTGCACAAATTTCATGCACCGGGCCTCTAGTACAAAGATAAATATGCATTACCCAGTGAATTCATAAACTTTGCAGTATTTTTGCAATCAAACAAAACTTGCCAACTGGCTGGCATGGCTAAGTAGTTGAGCATCATCACATGAACCAGGAGGTCACGGTTCTATTCCAGGTCAGGAGCACATGCTGGGGTTTGTGGGCTCGATCGTCAGTGTGTGGCATACAGGAGGCAGCCACTCAATGATTCTCTTTCATTATTGCTGTTTCTATTCATCTTTCCCTCTCCCCTCCTCTCTGAAATCAATAAAAATGTATTAAAAAAAAACTTGCCAATAATCTATATTGCATTAGGGTTATAATAATATCTATTGTTTGTATAACACTTTAAGTATAATGTAAACTTTAGTTAGTAGTTTACAAGGTCATTTTACTTACATTATCTTAATTGACCCTGAGAGGAATATATATGTTTATATAAATAATCAAAGTTGGTATCATACTTCCATTTCCCCTCCCCCACTTTTATATCCCCCAAGGTAATTGAATTTTAGAAAACTTAAGTGATTCACTGAGGTGCACACAGCTGGCAGTCATTGGCCTCTTTTGACTTAAGTCAATATTCTAGGTGACAATGTCAATGCTATTTCCTCTTTGCTGCTGGATCTGTCTGCAGCCCAATTATGCCTTATTGGCTCTCATTTGTTGTTGACTTGAATGCCAAAATTCAGTCTGATGTGCTAGATCTCTCTCATAAGATGTAGACCCAGCTATCCAACTGCCTACTGGGTATTGTAAGTTGCATATTCTAAAACTATCTATGGTTCAACACTTTTGAACATGTCTCTCCTAGACCAAAATTTTGAGCATACTTCCTGGCACAGAAAATCACACCATTCATTATCCATTTGCTTGAACTAGAAATCCTTTATATCATGCAGAGTCAATCTTGGGTAGAGAAAAGAATACTGATAATAATTGGTAAAGGGCAAGGTTGGTAGGAGAAACTACAATACAAGTACTTGAGGAAATGAAAAATAACACAAAGAAGGGTTAATAACTATCCTTCTACTTCAAATTGACAATTTTTCTTTTTGAGACTTTCCAATTTGAGTAACTTTAATATTGCTGAATAGAAATTTAGGCATTTTCTGTAACACTCAAGAAATTCTCTCTTTTATAAGAGTAACTACAAAATCACAATGCTGCAAATCATCACAGATAAAATATTTTATGTTTGATTTCTAGCCTAGAAATAAGGTCCTTTGGCCATTTCTCAGTGAATTCTGATGGTTTCTTTTTGGTAAATAAGAATATAAATATACCTTTCTTTTATGAAATTTGCCTATGTACCTTATCACTGAAATTTTATTTTCTTGATAACATTTTAATTTCTACTACTTCTGTAAAATAAAACTATTTCTGGATTAAAATACTGTGAAAACATACCAGCTCAGAGTCAAACACCTCTGGGATTGTATGAAATGTGTGATAGAACTACCCAAGAAAAAAGCTTAAATATTGGTCAAGGTGAACATTAGTTCATTATAACATTAATAAATATACTTACATAAATATTAAATGAAATATGTATATTATTTCATTTTCCTTAGGATATAGTGTACAGTGACTTTTACTTTTACTAGTAAGCAATGAGATTCCAATAGTATCATATGTTGTATATTCTTTTCATGAAGAAAAACACTTCAGACAATGGCCATTGCAATAATTTTTGTGGATTTTGGTAGCTTCCAGGCACACATCATATAGATTTCCCATTATTTCAATAATGAAGAACATAGCCTCCGGACCCAGAAATTTTGGGTTAAATCTGGTCCCTGTAGAAACAGTTCTGTAATATTGGGAGATATATATATATATAATATATAGTACACCAATTGAACAATCAGTATGCAAGACCCCTAAGACATATTCAAAGGGAAATAAATATATATGCAAATCACCCATTAAGTAAAGATTCAAAGTATGTTATTTTCCTTTTAATACTAGCATTTGAATAATATGGTCATTTAAAATACTCCTAATTATTTCCAACTATTAAATAATTTATAATTTACTGATGTATGTCAAAATAATTAGCTGTCAGAAAGGAGAAAAGCATATTTTATTCTGTAAAAGCTAAAAACTTCTATCACCTATGACCTGCTTTGATTATATTGGTTCAATAATGTCAGACAGTTCCCTTCAACCAAGAATTTATGTCTCTTTGAACTACCGGATGACAGACTCTGTGTTCTGCTTAATCTTGCTATTCGACTGAGATTAACCATGTGAAACAAAATAAACCCGACATATCAGAATAATTTGACAATTAAGAAAAATATCATTATCTTATAAATAACTTAAATGAGTACTGAAAAAAAGGAAAGCAAAATGAATCTTGCCTTTTGTTTCAACACTTGCTTCAGATTCAAGGTCAACTTATCAGCTCCTCATGGTTTTCCTAATGTAATAATCAAGCCTTGCACAGAGTGAAACCCTCGAAGTCAGGAAGAAGATTCAAATGCCAGGTGGGAGAATATTGTGAATAATCAAAAAGGAATTAATCAGAATAGTATATTTTTTTCCAAAATACATGATTCTTTATGAGATGACAGGTAATATATTCTTATGTCATTATAAGTGCTGCTAGCTAAAAGCACTTGCCACTTATGATACACTACATTTTATCTGGCAGTCCGTGATGCCAGTTCCTTCGGGATTGCAAAAAATATATATACCCTCATTAACAGTGTGATGAGTATTTGAAAGATGTGCCAACATTTAACTCATGTCTGCCAATTGAAATGGGAAAATGTTCTTTATTGATTGGAGAAAGAATCTTGTTTGAAGATAATTAACTCCAAGTCTTTCATTGATAGAATACCACCTCCGAAAGAAACATATGTTCAACTTAGAAAACCAAGGTTAGAGGTGAAAGGCTGATCACTTTTTCTTTATTCAAGCCCAATACCTGTTGCCTTAGGTAAAAATTCTCTCTGACTGTGAATCAAAGGTTTATAGATCATCTGGTATACTTTAGAAGCAGAAAAAAAAAATCTTCAAATAAGAAGTTATAAATAAACAGAGCAAAAGAGAAGTAGAGAGCCAGGAATATCTCAGAAAAAGGTGGGAATGGGGTGGAATGGTCAAGAAACAAAATATAGCTGTTTCCAAAAAAGACACACACAAATCACATTTTACTGCACTAAAACAATGACTGCAAAAATGTCGATACAAATGAAATGCTCAGTTTTGGAAAAGTTTAATGTGAGATGCCAATGAAACATGCAAGTGAAAATGTCATTGGCAGAGGAAATAAATTACCTGTCGCTCCTCAGTGTTGAGGTGGAGACAGAAACAAACACACAGTCACAAAGAGAAGATGCCTAAAGACGGAGGGCCAGGGGACTATGAGAGTGAATGTGATGGAAATCAGACTTATCAGCAGTAAAAGTGAGAAGCAAGAGAAGTGAGGTCAAGGGAAGATCAGAGGGGTGTGGCAACCCCGAAGCCAAGGAGAAGGGAGTAATGGACTGTTTACAATGCTGCTGGAAGTCAAATAAAGGGGCCACCGAACCAACGCCGTGGTTTCACAGGTAATAAACACAAGTTTGTTGAAGTGATGGCATAAAAGTGTGATTTTATAGGGTTCACAAGATGATGTGAGGTGAACAATGTTAGATATTAGAGACAGACAACCCTTTGAAGGACCTTTCTTATTCCACTTACCATAATACCCTCTAGGTCCATCTTTGTTGTTGTAAATGAAAAGATTTGAGTATGAACTTTTGGCTATAAATAAGCCACAGAGATGTAGTACACAGCACAGGGAATTCAGTCAATAGTACAGAAATGACCTCGCATAGTGACAGATGGCTACTACTAGACTTAAGTGCAGTGATCACATGGTAAGGTATATAAATTTCAAATCCATATTTGTACACTGAAACTACTCGATGGTATGCCTACTATATTTAATATTCTTAAATAAAATAAAAATATAAAATTACCAAAAAAAAAAGGTCAAGAAATAAATGGGCCAGCTAACTAGAAAATGACTTTATGAGGGGGCTTTTATGCTAACAGAAATGGTCCACAGAGGGGTGAGATTAGGCAGGAGAGAGGGATGCTAATGCCAGGTCATTGGTAAGTGAGAGGCAAGAGAAGCTAGTTCACAGCTGGAGCCTCGGGCCTCAGAGAACTCGGGTGAATCATTATAGCTGAGGGATTGCCCAGAGAACATGCAGGCCATGCTCTGTAAGGAGGAAAATTCAGAGTATGTGGATGGACACATAACACTCACTTAGCCAGGTTACTCTGAGGCAACAGATAATGATCACAAAGTTACCAGTAGGTGGTGATTTTTTATAGGTCATGAATAGCAGCTATTTTTCCAAGCATATGCTGTTTAATGGATTTCCCTACCCAGGACAGTGGCTATAAAGATCAGAAATTCCAGGGCTCTGTTAATTTCCATAAAGCTGTGATTCCCTTTATTTATTTATTTTTAATTGGATGACTTTGACCTGTAACATTGTGTACATGCAAGTGGCACTGCATGTTACTTTGACACATTACAATGTGATGTGGTTCCCGTTGTAGTGATATTTATCATGTTTTATATGCTCAGTGAGACAAGCCAGACAGCAGGGTGTCACTTATATGTGGAATTTTAAAAAGTCAAACATGTGTTGGGGTTGGGGGTGGGAGAGAAGAGAGTCAATGGCAGTTGCCAAGGATGGGAGGAGGGGGATAAGACTGATGATGTCTAAGGCTACAAATTTGTAACAAGTGCTAAATAAGCCATAGAGAGCTAACATACAATATACTGAGTAGAAATCAGAATATTATACTGTAAGCATGTGATGAAATAAAAGCCATGATTCTTAACCCCACACACTCCTTCACCAGAACCCACCCAGCCAACTGCCCTGAGCCGCACGTAAAGCTACCAAGAATCTCAAGCCTTCCATGGTGATGCTACTCCTTGTCCCGAGAACTATCAGCAAATGTACACTTTGAAAGGGCAAAGCATTACCAAAAATAATTCTTAAAAAGTATTTTAAACATTACAAAAAGCAAGGTCATCATCATTAAAAGCAAAGGCTGTATGTGTTTAAAATAAATTTTTAAATGAAAATATATTCTTTTAAAACCTTCAAAAAGAGTAAAACCATCACAATGCTCTCATGTTGTGGGCCACGGGGTCTCCCAGCTTAACTTGTACTGCCTTGGGGGCCCACATGACAGAGGGGTGCCCCACTATGCCCGCCCATCCTGCTGCTTAGTTTCCAATGTGCCCAGAGGCACACCTTATCCTGGAGGGTCCTCACCTGCTCCAAGGGCCTCACTGTACCCAGTGTGGCCACTGATCCTGGCTCACTGTCCTCCACCATCATCTCTGGCCAACACACCCATGAGAGTGGCTGGAGGTGAGGACATTTCTCTCTTGTCTTGGCCCTTTGAATACTTAGAGGACGTGGTTTTCCTCTCAGGAAGCTTGAGGACCATCTGTCTCTCTGTCTCCAGGTTGCACAGGGAGGACAAGGCTTTGTGTCTACTACTGTGTTCCTGAGGGCTGCACAATACACTGCCTGCTCCATCTCCCACGAGCACAAAGCCTGGAATGTAGTCTTTGTGTTCGTGGGAGATGGAGCAAGATGCGAAGGCCAAGATGAAGGCCTGAAGGGGAGATGTGAAGGCCTGCAGAAAGTAGATAGGCCCCAAGTAGAGTTAAGACCTGGCCATGGCACAGAGGTGGCTCCTTTCCTCCTCCCTATAGGCCTAGAGTAGAGGGAAGGCCAGGGCTCCTCCTCTGGAAGCTAGAGTATTGGTGGCTGTGCCTGTGATTGGCCTCAATGAATCCTAAGGAAGATAGTGGGGGGGGGGGGGGGAGAGGGGGCCCTACCATGGGATCAAGATGGATCTCTAGTCCATCCAAGTTCTGGAGGAACAAGCACATGGGGCTGGGATGGCCTGTCGCTCAGCTTTGAAGATGTGTCCAGCCCTTACTCTCTCCAAGGTATCAATATAATCGCTGTTATTATAGTCTTTAGAGTCTGTTATTGACCTACATTATGCAGACCCTCTTTAACCACTAGCTCATACTTATGCTCATCAAGTATTTCCGTGATTCGCGCATGTTACTCTTTAAGCTGGGAAATCTTTTCTTCCCCTTGGCACCTTGGGGAATCAGTACTAACAGTTAAGTTCTCCTTTTGTATTCTTTACAGCACTTATAACACACTTCTTTTGCAGCACTAATAATATACACTAAAGTTTCTGGCCTAAGCGTTTGTATTTTCAGCTAGACTCTAAGAATAGCTATTATATATCATGTGTCCTTATATATCCAATTCTTAGCACATTACTCAGAATATGAATGTTCAAAAATACCTGCAAAATTCTACGTGTGCAAAAATAGATGTATACGCAGTCACACAGATACCGTGGTGACGAATGCTAAAATCTAAGCTACTGAGAGCAGGCATCCTTTTAAAGAGAGAGCTCTGCCTTTGTTGAAGGGAATGCTTTGATAAGCTGTTTTTGAATGCAAGGTGTAATGCTGAGGTTTGGAGGGAAACAAACGGAAAAAATACAGTTAATTCCACTTGAGAAATGTGCAGGGGATTCCCTAGGTCTGCAGTGAAGTATGTCATCCACTCAAAACTGTGTGCTTATTGGAAGGTTAGATGACCAAAATATTGGCTAGTTTAAGGCAGAGAAACAACTTGGAAGAAATGAAATTAGAAAAAGCTACACATAATGAAGATCGAGTACAATGGGATGTGCTTGTTTTCTTACAGCCTGTTTGACTCATATTCTTGCAGGTTTAGGTAAAAAGGTAGTGGGCCAGGGGGAAGCCAGTGATAAGCAATTTAATGGCGTGCACCCATACATTCTTCTTGTCATATCCCATACAAGAGCAAATTTCCCATTTGAACTACTAACCTCTGTAATAGGAGACAGAAATGCAAAGCCTGAAACATCTATCACTTGGATCCCGGCAGACTGAAATGTGACCACTTCAAATCAGTTTCAGTTAACTTCCAAATTGAATTATCAGATAAAGAGATGATAATGTTTGTAAATGCAGTGGCTATAAATATTGACATTGACTTTAATGTGCTCTTATTGAGTCTTACCATGTATGAGGAAACAAATGCAAATATAATTTTTAAATCATCTGTAAGCCAGTGCAACCATACAATGGGCATCCTCTGCCGGCTTCTGTAGAGACATTGAAAGTCAAAATGCTCAAGTGCCCTGACAAGGTTGTGATGACGTAGGAGTTACAGGTCTCTCAGTGTACAGTAAACAACAACAACAGTGCTTTAACCTACATGTTTGAAGATAGTATAGGTCTGCAATTGCCAAAACATCTTTACATGCTGTTTACAACATGTTCTGTATGCATTTATGCATGTCTTGACTTGTTCCAGAACGGATTGTGATCAAAATGCACACACGACAAAAAATAAAACATAACTTGGCAAGGATGCGCATGAAGGCAATGTTCAGTGACAGGGAGAGGTGATTGCTTTGATGAAGGGTAGAGGAATATTTTGCCTAAATATCTTCTTTTAATTCCCTGGCAGTCATGTCTATCACATGTGTGGAAATAGATTCCCAAGATGTTAAACTATAGCTATGAAACTGTTTAGTTTAACATTTTAATAGACTTATTTTACATTTTAATTTAAAAAAGAATATCATTCCTGGTTTTTAAAAATTCTAAAGCTGACATAAAGAAAGTGAGAGTCTGTTTCCACTCTTGTCTTGCTCTCCACATATTTTGCTGTTTGTAGATGCCTCATTTTATGAAGTATAAAACGCAGGGCACAAATCAATACAGATTCAATTAGATTTCACTTATATATTCAACACACATTTATAATATCTCTATGATACACCAGGCTCTCTATTGGGCTTCTTGAAAAACAACGATGAAGTGAAATCAACATATGCCCTGCCCTCTGAGGACTGGGAGAGGCGAAATCAACATATGCCCTGCCCTCTGAGGACTGGGAGAGGCCGACACACATATTGTTCAAATGTACTAATGACGATGTAACTGCACGCTCTGGGTAGATGCCATGCAGGGGAACTGCAGGCTATTAATAAAGCTGGGAGCCTGGCCTTACCTGAGGGGCTCAGGAAAGATTTCCCTGTATGGAGTTATTTTAAGCTGAGCCATCATGAAGGAGCAGATCAACTGGGTACAGAAGACAGTGGGGAAAGGGACTGTGGAAACATTATTGCTATGGGGAGAAAAGAGCATTGCAAAGGCCCTGAAGTTGAAAAGAGACAATTTATGGAAATCCAATTGGAAAGAGACTAGTTCTTGCAGGGAAATCTAAAATGTGCCAGTATGTATTAAGTGTGGGGGAGACTATTATGAGAAGGAGTTGTCAGAGATGGCAGATTTCATGGGGTTGTAGGCATTTTTGCTGCTGGTACCTCCATGCCTGGCTAATCCATTACTGAATGTCATTTAGATAAACAGTGAAACCAAGACTCTAATCATGTACATTAAGAAGAATGGCATGACTCCCTCATTGTTTTTATTTGATTAGGTACTTACAAAATCTTGGATGTGTCTCAAACTAGCTAATCACAGGTTTGTTTTGTTTTTGTTTTTTAACCGAAATTAATCACTGGGGAAAAAAATCATTTTTTGCTTCACTACTTGTGTTAGGCTTAATTGTTTCTCTATGTAACCAAAGGAAATAATCAGTCATTATATATAAAAACTACCAAAACCCTGTCTCACTTATTTCCTTGGAAAAGTTGGGAAAAGGAAGTTTTCAACTTCTTCGAAAATTTTGTACACTAGCAGGGATTTTGTGAATAGATGTTTATGCTCTTCTTTGAGATCCCTGTCAAACAAAACTTACTTCACTCTAAGAATTAAAGGGAAAGAGATAGTTTACAAAACAAAGAAAAGCAAAATAAAACCAGATTAGCTCTAGCTGGTTTGACTTAGTGGATAGAGCATCGGCCTGCAGACTGAAAGGCCCAGGTTTGATTCCAGTCAAGGGTACATGCCTAGGTTTCAGGCTCGATCCCCATTAGAGAGCATGCAGGAGGCAGATGATCAATAACTCCCATCATTGATATTTCTAGTATCTCTCTTTCCCTCTTCCTTCCTCTCTGAAATCAATAAAATTATATTTACAAAAACAATAGTAAAATAAAACCAGATTAAACAAACTAACAAAAGAGCACCAGAAAAAAGCCAAGGTTAGAGGTGACTTTATACTTATTTACTTGCCCTAAAACTTTGTAAATGAAAAAGAACATAGTTATTTATTCTGCCTTTCCCATACAAATAGACTCACTGATAAGGAAAGGCTCGTGTTTCCATAAGACACAAGGTAATAAACATATGGTGAATGGTAAAGGTTGTATATTAAGTTTTAGCCTCTGAGGGAATGTATCAAACACATGTTTAGGTCTTTGGGTAAGAAATTAGCAAGGAATTAGATATTCACATGCTATCTAATTATCATCTCATAGATTACTTGGTTTTTGAGCAGCAAGGCTTCACAGGGTCTGCTTGCCACTGCCAAGAGCCAATAGTTAGTCTTGGGAACATTATGGGTGGGGTTACACAGGGTATGGATGCCTTGTGGTTTGAAACAAGATGCAATGTACAGCATTACCTGTGAAGCCTGAGTGACAAGGATACTGAAACCTCACTGAGTCAACATCTACTATGTCAACTTGACTGATTTTTTTTCAACAAGTCAACATTAAGAAAAAGAGGAGAGAGAATTAAGAGTCACAGCAGCAAAACATAATCTGTAATCCCTGGGTGTGCCTTCTTTTACTTTTTTTATTTTTTAATTTTTTTATATTTTATTGATTTTTTACACAGAGGAAGGGAGAGGGATAGAGAGTTAGAAACATCGATAATAGAGAAACATCTATCAGCTGCCTCCTGCACACCCCCTACTGGGGATGTGCCCGCAACCCAGGTACATGCCCTTGACCGGAATCGAACCTGGCAGTCCGCAGGCCGACACTCTATCCACTGAGCCAAACTGGTTAGGGCTGGGTGTGCCTTCTTTTAAACAAACACACAAAAAGTATGAAAATATTTTAGAGAGAATAAGGGATATTTAAATATAGATGATGAACTAAATAGCATTAGGAAATTCCTGTTAATCAGTTATTAAAATTTAATTGTGAAATAGTGAGGAGAAAACACACATCCTCATATTTTAGAGGTGTCTACTGATGTAGTTGAGGGTAAAATGCCAAGATATTTAGGGTCCTATTTAAAATTCTTTAGGTAAAAATAAAGTCAATGAAACATATTTGGCTAACATTTGATAAAAGTAAAATGATATCTATATATATATATATAAATAATCTATATATTATTTATATAAATAATCTATATAAAATTTATATAAATAATCTATATATTATTTATATTTTTCTTTACTTTTCTGTGCATTTGAGGATTTTAAAAATAAAAAAAGTGAAAACTATAAATAAAGAAAGCTTAAATGAATGTAAACATAATTAACTGCCTCATATTGGTATGACAAAAAGAAGTTAGGAAGAAAGGGAGGGAAGGGAAGAAAAGTAGAGGAAAGATCACCTGTTTAAGGAAAATATCACCTTGCTTTGTAACACCTAACATTTTTGTAAGGCATTGGCACATATTGTTAAGCACTTTTGCATTTGAAATCTACCCATTACCACATACATTTCTGTGCCCACAGTTTGACCCATTACCAATGCTGTTGTATCTTTTTAGAACCAGATATTATTTTTCAGAACTTACCCTGATAATGATCAACTTCCAGATTCTTCAGGAATGTCCACTAAACAGACTGCCCTTGTTGATTCTATCTGAACATGGAAATTAATTCATTTCATGCAAGTAGGACAACAGAGGAGCTGATCCCAACTCAATTTACAGGATAACTAGCAAACTCAGTTGTAATCAGTGTTTTCTAAAGCATTGGCTTTTGCCTGATACAACTACAGTTTTAATCACAGGAAATAGTTCTCACTGTTCCCCATAAACTGCCAGAAATAGAATCCACAGGTGATAACAATGGCTAATACTATTCATAAGTGATCAATATGTTACTGACGCTAAGCTGCACGCATAACATAAATTATGCCCCTTTCACAGTTATGGAAACAGAATCTTAAGTCTACCAAATTGCCCAAGGTCAATTTGTTCAAAGGCATCCAAGCTGGGTTTTATATTTCAGCTTTCTCTGCTTCCAAAATGAATGTACTTTTCTTGACATTTCAGAATCGATTTTATGTTAAGAAGAAAATATTTAGTTGCAGAACTCAGAATTGCATATAATTTCCCATCCTATCTAATAAAGATGGCATATGCAAATTGACTGTCACACCATCACAATGGTGATGGCACCCATAGCCACAAGATGGCAGTGCCCAGTCCCCTCAGCCCTGCCTGAGTCCCCTGACCCTTTGAGCACAAACTGATTACTATGGCAAGTGGATTGAGAAGGTTTTCAGCAAGTGTGAGAAGCAAGGCTTGGTGGGATCAAGGAAGAGCCGGGCAGGATCAGGGCCGCTACTGCCTAGGGAGACCCTCCGAGTTCGGTTCTGAACTGCAGGGACCCGCTCCAGCGCAGGCTGGGGAGGAAGTGCCGCTGCCGCCCGACTAGTGCCAGGTCCCTGGTTAAGGAAGCGAGTCCAATTCACAGCCACGGGGCCTGGCAGGGCTGTCTCCCCCTGGACCAGCATGGCTGATCTCTGGCAGGGGCAACAAGCACCTCCGGGATCACTGTCTGCCCCTGGGCCACCTATGGACACCAGTGGAATGGGCACAGGTTGAACATTTTAATGAAAATGGGACACCTGCGCCCTGCGCCACTGCATCCTGGTCCCTGGCAAGGAGAGGGCAGAGGGATCAGGGGTGCAGCCTCGGGACCCCATTAGGAGGCACCGGGGCTCAGGAGGGGCTGGGAGCAGAGGGCCCTGGTTGCTGGGCTGACAGCAGGATGGACCCAAGGTGCCTCCACCTGCCTAGGGCTGGGCTGCAGACCCTCACTCCAGAGCTCAGCCATAGGAGGGGCAGGCCCCAGGATGTTTTTCCTGTTATCTGGCTGGAAGTACAGGAGGCAGTTGAATTAGAGTGATGATTGTAATTTAATTTCTGCAAACTCAGAGGTATTTTCTTTCCAAATACATCAGGGGCCAGGAAACATTCAGAGAACTGGGGAACCATTCCCAAATCAGGAAGGGAAGTCACAGGGTGTATATTAATACTATGAGTAAAGAATTTCCTACTACTTACAACATATACAATGTAATGTATTAGATGCCTTAACTATAACATGAAAAGTACATATTCTCATAGAGTAATACTGGTACATATGTTATAGTTATGGTGGTATGTCATATCCTATCTTATCTAATAAAAGAGTAATATGCAAATTGACCATACCTCTGCTACAGCCACCAGCCACGCCCACCAGCCATGCCCACCAACCAATCAGGAGGGAATATGCAAATAAACCCAACCAAGATGGCTGCAGCCACAGAGAGCCTGAGGGAGGCTTGGATTTCCCTGTTTCCCTGGCAATGAAGGAAGTCAAACTTTCCACCTGCCCTTGCCGGCCCAGGCCTCCACTCAATGCTACAAACTTTCAATTATACAAGATAAATAAATCCCAACAGAAATGGCTGCTGCCACAGAGCAAGCAGAAGGCTTGGCTCCACTCCAAGCTACAAATATTCAATTGTAGAAGATAAATAAATCCCAGATCCCAGGGCCTCCGCTTGGGTCACCAGGGAGCATGGCCAGTCTGCAAACCACCACAGGCTCCTCGCCCAGGCCGCCCCATGCCCCAAGGGAACCCCCAACATGATCCGGGACACCCTTCAGGGCAAACCAACTGACCCTCACCTGTGCACCAGACCTCTATCCTATCTAATAAAAGAGTAATATGCAGACTGACCATCACTCCAACACACAAGATGGCTGCCCCCATGTGGTCAAAGATCCTGCCCCCATGTAGACAGAAGATGGCCACCACAAGATGGCCAGCAGGGAAGGGCAGTTGGGAGGAACCAGGCCTGCAGGGAAGGGCAGTTAGGGATGACCAGGCCTGTAGGGGAGGCCAGTTAGGGGCAAACAGGCTGGCAGGGGAGCAGTTAGGCATCAATGAGGCTGGCAGGGGAGTGGTTAGGGGGTGATCAGGCTGGCAGGCAGAAGTGGTTTGGGGCAATCAAGAAGGCAGGCAGGCAAGCAGTTGGGAGCCAGCAGTCCTGGATTGTGAGAGGGATATCCAACTGTCCCTTTAGTGGGATCGGGCCTAAACAGGCAGTCGGACATCCCTTGAGGGGTCCCAGATTGGAGAGGGTGCTGGCTGGGCTGAGGGACACCCCCCACCCATGCACGAATTTTGTGCACCGGGCCTCAAGTCTATATTAATAAAAGTGTAATATGCTAATTAGATGGGAGACCTTCCAGAAATCTTTCTGAACAAAGCCATGTGGCAGGGCTGAGGCAAAGGCAGTTAGGGGCGATCATGTTAGGAGGGGTGAGCAGTTGAGGATGATTAGACTGGTGGGGGGGCAGTTGTGGGGGAGCAGGCCAGCGGGGGGGACCAGTTGGGGGCAAGCAGGCTGACAATGGGGCAGTTGGGGGCGGAGGGGGCAGGAAGGATGGCAAGGGGGGGACAGTTGGGGGTGAGAAGGCAGGTGAGGGGAGCAGTTGGGGGTGAATCAGCTGGCAGGCAGAGTGGTTAGGGGTCATCAAGCAGGGAGGCAGGTGAGCAGTTAGGAACCAGTGGTCCCAGATTGCTAGAGGGATATCCGACTGCTGGTTTAGGCCAGATTCCTGTAAGTCGGACATCCCCCAAGGGGTCCCAGATTGTAGAGGGTGCAGGCTGAGCTGAGGCACATCCCCCCATGCATGAATTTTGTGCACTGGGCCACTAGTTAGAATAATGATTTGTGATATGATTTGCAAGACATAGATGAATACATTATGTTATATAGCACTTTACCCTAATTTGCAACTGCATATTGAGAATAGCTACATCCTTAGGCCAATGTAAGCCTTTATCAGCATATTTCCAGAGGCTTGGCCATCAAGGCTGGATCAGCCTTGCAAAGACCCAGGGCAGCCTCAGTCAGTGATGTGCCTTTGATGGCAGTTATAGACGTAGTACTGGGTTTGTTACACTTGGGAACTCGAGGAAGCTCCTGTCAATACCCAGGGCTTTGCTGAGAAAGCTATTGTTGTACTGTGTCTGAACTTTGAATTGTGTGCTGACCTTAATTGGCAGCAAAACACAGCACTGAATTCTTTGCTGTCTGAATATCACCCTAAGTATTGAAAAAGTCTCACATTTTCTGAATATTGAAGTCAGGGGTCAGCAACTGGGGGTAATTTTGCTTCTGCAAGTCATTCAAAGACATGTGCTTAAAAATATCTTAGGAATTTAATCATAAAGTCCTTTCTCACTTTCTATTACTTCTTCCTACATGTGGGAGCCAGATTTCTAATGGTAGACTCAGATTAGATTCATTTATATCAATGAGGGTTTCTTTCATTTGTTTTTGTCTTTTATTGTCTGTGCTGCTTTTCAGATGAAGATTATATATTTTATATGTTGAACATTCCTCAGAATATTGGCATAATTGTTTTTAAGAAGAAGCACCATTCTGTGAGAACACATCTGAGCAAATTGCCAAGACCACACAGCCAGTTCTGCCCCTGTGATTCCAATGATGGCAGCTCCTGCTGGTTTACATTGAACATTGGCTACAGTCCTAACTAGATGGGCTTCTGGCTTTCCAATTATACTTTTATGATTTTTGTCTCTGAATCCTCAATGCATAATTCTGGTAAATAATTTTGTACCTTGTATAGTTTGTAAATTAATCAAGATTTATACAAGTTAGTACTTATATTAAATACTAGAGGCCAGGTGCACAAAATTCGTGCACTTGTGGGAAGGGTGGGGCTCAGCCCAGCCTGTGCCCTCTTGCAGTCTGGGAGACCTCGGGGGAAGTCCAACTGATGTCTTAGGCCTACAGGGAGTGGGCCTAAGCTATCAGTAGGCCATCCTTAGCGCTGCCTGAGTGGCGCTGAGCAGCCCTCCCCCTGTGGAAGTGCACTGACCACCAGGGGGCAGCTCCTGCATTGAGTGTCTGCCCCCTAGTGGTCAATGCTCATCATAGCAACTGGTCGTTCAGCCATTTGGTTGATTTGCATATCAGCCTTTTATTATATAGGATAGATTGATTAAACCTTCCAATCTAAAGGCAGATGCAGATATCAGAAGAGTGGATTAAAAATATTCTATTTTATGTTATCTATGAGACAAGTTAGATTTAAAAAAACTCACAAATATTTTGAATGGGATGAAAAAAGTATGCTATGCTAATAGTAGCCAAAAGAGCAAAAGAGAGTCTGGCTGGTATAGCTCAGTGGTTGGCCATTGACCTATGAACCAAAAGGTCACTTTTTGGATTCCTGGTCAGGGCACATACCCAGGTGGTGGGGTGGATCCCCAGTGTGGAGCCAATCAATGATTCTCTCTCATCACTGATGTTTCTATCTCTCTCTTCCTCTCCCTTTCTCTCTGAAATCAATAAAAATATTTAAAAAAAATCAAAAGAGAGCCAAATGTCTGTACTAATAAAGAATAAAATATACTTAAAATCTGTTCCAGAGATTAAAATAATATAATTACAAAAATATCAATTAGGAAAACAAAATAATTAAACAGTTATATGGAGCTACAGCATAGCCCCAAAATATATGAAGCAAAAACTGACAGAAATTAAAGTGAAAATAGATAATTCAAGAATAATACCTTATCATCACACTTATATGTGGAATCTAATGATCAAAATAAACTGATGAACAAAATAGAAACAGAGACTTGGATATATGGAACAGACTGACAGCTGTCAGAGGTAAGGGAGGGAGAGGAGAATATGATGAAATATTTTTAACTGAAATTGTGGTGATAGTTGCATAATTATGAATTTACAAAAAAACATCAAATTGTACATCATTGCATTTTATGGTATGTGAATTATATCTGAAAATGTTTTTAAAAGTAAATAAATTCGCTGGAATTTTATGGACTTCTAGAAGAGAACAAGTTGCATACAGGAAACAGTTGGATGGATATATCAGTAAATTACTATTTGTTTTGTTTAGGATGGTAATGCTAAATATCAAAGCTAAAATACATGTTGATTAATTGGCTATGGAGATGAAGGTCACTAAAGTAAACCAGATGGCACTAATTTTTCTATTTTAATGCTATTCTAACAGCCAGCAATCATATAATCCTATCGAATAAAAGGATAATATGCAAATTAACCATCACTCCGTCACAAAGATTGCAGCATCCATAGCCAAAAGATGGCAGCTTCCAGTCCTCTCAGCCCCACTGGAATCCCCCAGTCCTGGGGATGGGGTGCTGCTGAGAGCGGGCAGCATGAGCGGCCTGGCAGACGGGCCTCTGGCCAGGCCGGGGCACAGATGGGCCTCTGGGCCACAGAGACCCTCTGGGCAGCATGCACGGAGTGGCCAGGCACTGCAGAGAACTGGTGTGTAGGACTACTAGTCCTATATAATAAAGAGTTAATATGCAAATTTACACTCACACCCTCACACAAGATAGCCGCCCCCATGTGGTCAAAGATGGACACCCTCATGTGTCAAAGATGGCCTCCCCTGTGTGGCCAAAGATGGCTGCCACAAGATGGCTGGCAGGGGAGGGTAGTTGTGGGTGATCAGGCCAGCAGGAGAGGGCAGTTAGGGGTCACTAGGTTGGCAGGCCAGTAGGGGAGAGTAGTTGGGGGAGACAAGGGCAGCAGGGGAGGGCAGTTGGGGGTTACCAGGCCAACAGGGGAGGGCAGCTGGGGGTTACCAGACCAACAGGGGAGGACAGTTGGGAGTGACCAGGCCAGCAGGAGAGGGCAGTTGGGGGGAACTAGGCCAACAGGGGAGGGCAGTTGGGGGGGACCAGGGCAGCAGTGGAGGGCAGTTAGGGGCAATCAGGCCAGCAGGGGAGCAGTTAGGCATTGGTCAGGCTGGCAGGGGAGTGATTAGGGGGTGATCAGACTGGCAGGCCATTGAGCGGTTGGGAGCCAGCAGTCCCAGATTGTGAGAGGGATGTCCACCTGTCGGTTTAGGCCCGATCCCAAAGGGCCAGCAGTCAGACATCCCCTGAGGGGTCTCAGATTGGAGAGGGTGCAAGCTGGGCTGAGGGACACCCCCTTACAGTGCATTTCATGCACCGGGCCTCTAGTCTATATAACTAAATCCTAAGCGACCGATGACTGGCCAACTGGATGGTAGCTATGATGCACAATGACCAGGAGGGTGCAGATGCTCATTGCACAGGCATGGAAACATGGAACAGACTGATGAATCTCAAAGGGAAGGGAGAGGAGGAAGGGTGGGAAGAGATTAACCAAAGATCTTATATGCATATTAGATGCCTGGTACATGGATTTGTGCACCGGTGAGGTTCCTAGGCCTGGCCTGCACCCTCTCACAATCCGGGACCCCTCTGGGGATGTCTGACTGCTGGTTTCAGCTTGATCCCCTAACTGGTCGCCCCTAACTGCCCTTCCCTGCCAACCTGGTGACCCCTAACTGCCCTCCACCTGCAGGCCTGGGCTCCCGCAACTGCCCTGCCCTGCAGGCCAGGCCAAGGGACCCCACTGGTGCATGAATCCATGCACCGGGCTTTTAGTTATTAATAAATAGGTTAATAATTTAATGTATTATATGTATAAATTCAGCTTATGGAATAAATTAAGATATTCTTTAGATGATTAGCAATACTTAAAAACAGTTTACTGTATTATTTTCCTTCAAAAGTATCAACATAGAGTGTTTCTTTGAGTAAAAAGAAAAATTATAATTTTGTTGTATCAAAAAGAGAAACTAAAAAACAAAAGTGGGAAAAAGTAGATTTACAGTAGTGAGGGAGCAAAAAATGTTTATTCTTATATTGCTATTTGTTAACTATTTTATTTGTATTATAACTGTAAAACTAATTTTGCCCACCCCTATGTACAATGAAATATTATTCAGTTATTAAAAAAATTGAATTGCCATTTACAACACACAAGTAGACCTTAAGGGTATTATATTAAATGAAATGAGCTAGAAAATGACAAATATTGTGTGATCTTATTTATATGTGGAATCTAAAATTATCCCAACATCTGCACTTATAGATACTGCCAACAGTTTAGTGGTTGCCAGAGGCAGGGAGTTGGGAGGGACAAAATGAGTGAAGGTGCTAAAAAGGTACAAACTTGCAATTATGAAATACCTAAGTCCTGGAGATGTAATTTGTAGCATGGTGACTCTCCTATATAATAAAAGCCTAATAAGCAAATTGACCGAATGGCAGAACAACTGGTGGAATGATGGGTCGCTATGATATGTACTGACTACCAGGGGGTAGATGTTCAATGCAGGCGCTGCCCCAGCCTGCAGGACCAAGGCCAGCCAAAGCAGGTGCAAGCAGGACCCCCCCCCCCCCCCAAGATTGTTCGGCGGTGGTGGCGGTGGGGGACGGGGCTGGCGAGTGGTCAGTGCCAGGCCAGCCAAAGCAGGTGCAACTGGGGGGCCCTGATCACCCTGCTGGTCACTCCACAGATCAGCACTGATGACTGGTTAGGCCTAGGAACCCTACCTGCGCACAAATTTCATGCACTGGGCTCCTGGTAGTTAATAATACTGTATTGTATATTTAAAAGTTGCTAAGCAATTGTATCTTAAACGTTATCATCACCAGAAAAAGAATTGGTACCTCTGTCTGGTGATGAATAGTAACTAGACTTAACTATGCTTAGCACTTAACAGTGTATACATATATCAAATTATAATGCTATATACATGAAGCTAATATAATAATCTATGCCAATTATATCTCAATAAAAAAGAGATACAGATATAATACAGCTGCTCATTATTGACAGTAAAACAAGGTAAGGTTATCATATTTCAAAAGAACCTTTATAAATGTTGATATTACTGACAACAAGTCAGCTTTTCTGTTAAATGACACTCTATGCCAAACCCAAGCTCAGAAAACCCTTTGTGCCAGTCTCATCCCTAGGCAATACCAACCTCCATCACCCTTGAGGGGGATGTCAACTTTGTGTTACCAGCTACATGTTAGCTCTTAAAAATACTTCATTACACTTGGGATACTCACTTCAAAGAACAGTGAATGGAAACTAAAACGGAAAATAAACATCCACTATGATAAGCACAGATGCTGCAAAGTGCAGCACAAGCACAGCACAGAAGTGTTCAATTTTAATCAATGAATGAAGAATGGTAAATTGCCCAGCCTCATTCATCAAAAATGGTACAGATTGCACTTCCTCTCCCATGATCAGCAGATGATTAAGGATCATTCCTTCATTAAAGCTTCTTGCAAAAAAAAAAAATCAACAAACTGGTATTTTTTTATTTCTATTTATTCGACACAAAAGTTGTTTATCTCCTTAATTTTAATTAAGGGTTGCAATCATTAAAGCATATAGAGTATATTAATGAAAACTATTCTTCTCTGGTAAGTTACTATGGTATTCAGGGCAAAAAAAAAAAAACAACTAAGAGCAATATTAACTTATAAACCAAATGGAGTATAGTAATAATTTTTAAACTTCAAGCTATTTATTATTGTGATATCATTAATATTATCTTCCTTTAAAATGCCTCTGGCAGAAAATTTTATATTTTAAGAAATAAGACCTGATGAAAGAACCAAGGAGTAGGGCTCAGATTGATACACACGCACATGCACACACTGATAAAAATAAATCATGGATCAGTTTCTATGTGTCAGAAACCATATCAAGTTCTGGATTATGAATAGCCAATGCAACAGTCATCAAGCAGCTGAAAATCTAATGGAGGAGCTTAGTATATAAATATTATATCTTGATGCTCAAGGTTTGCTGAGAAAGTTACAGAAGTGCTGAACAAGAGTAACAGTGTCAGAAGGCGAGAAGCTGGTATCGTAGCCAAACTACCCATGAATAAGTAGTAGTTAGATATAAAGAAGATGAAGCTGAATGGAAATGACATGTCATAAAATGAAAATAACATAAACCAAAGTAGGAGGCTGAGCAGCAGAGTGATGTGTGTGGAGGGGAATTACAAGCAAAGATCATCCTGGCATAAAGCAGAGCACAGTGCAGGCGGGAAAGGTTGTGCCAATTCACCCCCAGAGTTAGGCATAACCTGAACCCTCGTCTTTTTCTTAGCATCTCTCAGGAGAGAGGACGATATGTCCTTTAATTTTTCTAGCCCCAACGTATGATCCAATGGATATTAGTATATCACAGAGAATCTAATATTATTTTCTCATGTCTTATTTTAATAATCTTAAAACATATATTCTCTACATTCCCATATGTCCAAACTACTTAACACAATCACAATCTTGTTCTAGTTACATTGTTTGTCTCATTCTTCTATAATTTTGTGTTCTAATCACATTGGAATATCCAGAATTATCTCATCATAATGTATACATCTTTGCCTCATTCCTGTAAATAAAATTTAACATCTCATTTTTTTTTTTTTTGCTGCAGTTGAATTTTCAGTAGTCCAGTTGTCAATTTCTATGGGAAATGTCTCATTTTTCTCATACAGCATTAATTTATCATTTTTTACATCAACAACATCGAAAAATATTATATCATTATTTAAAGAACATATTTACTTTACCTCTGAGACCCATGTCCTATCAATAAGAAAAACATACAAAACCCATCTAGTTTTCATTTTTACCATTATTCAAGCACTGTATGTCTTGCTTGGACAACGTTAAAAGTCTCCCTTCTCATCTTGCCACCATTTATTGATCCTCAGAATCACCTTTGTAGAATGTAAACCAATCATTTCTCTCCCAGTTTTCCGTGTTAAAATCCTTTGGTAGCCTCATTTGAAACTGAATTAAAATATTTTATTCTAAAGCTCTTCCTGATGTGCCTCCTGCCTCCTGCCCCCCACTTCATGTCACCATCACTTGCTCTGTCTCAGACACACTGGACTAAATTTATTTCCTTGAAGACACTGGGTATGCTCTTCCCTTAAGCTCTTTCCACGGGCCAAGGCTTCCTATAGGATGCTCTTCTCTCCTATTGTTGGAGTGTGGGAATTTTTGAGCACTACTGAGGCCATGGACTATGCCCCAGATAGAGTTGTCAGTGCTGACACCAGGCCAGGCCTTGAGATACGGTCTCATGGCCCCTTCCCAGCACGTAGGCCTTCTTTCATAGAACACTGTCAGCTTTCTGAAGAACAGGATGACCCTGTGAATAACATGGTCGTCAATGGCATGACTCTGACGTTGCTTGGGAAAAACCGTTTTGTCTAGGGTTACTTGCTCTGCAAGAACAAGATGTGGTTAATGTGCTTAAAAAGTGGTCCTGCACAAAGGGTAGGGGCGGCTACTCTCTGGACTCCCTGCATGGAGAATGGCAGAGCAGTCGCCCGGCCGGCTAATAAAGGCTCTTTGCCATTGCATCGGACTCGGCTCCCTGGTGGTCTTTGGGGATCACGAAATCTGGGCATAACACTATCATTACATGGCAGGTTCCCTTTGTCTTTCCATATCAGCCAAAGCACGTCTCTACAAGGACTCTTCCAAAGTCACATGATCAGTTTCTGATATTTTAAAATTTATGTTTATTTTTTAATTGGTTTCATCATACTAAACTATAAACCCAAGAGAGAGGTTCTTCCTCAGCCTTGTACACTGCTGTATTTCCAATGTCTTAATGAATGAAGGAACTCAATACATGTTAGGGGGTGGAGGATAAGTGAATCTTATTTATTTATTTTCAGCCATCGCTGCTGCTACGCCAGGAGCAAATGCAGCCTCCGTCTCAGCCCAGCCTTATGCACAGGGTTTGGGATATAGTGACATTATCAAATATTTGTCAAATCAATATCGAGGTAAAGTCAATGTTTGCAAGAGAAAAATTCAATATGTCATTTATCAATATACATCAGTAATAGAGCAAAGTAATGCAAATGATTTCAAATGCTTTTCTACAGAAATGATAATGTGTACTTTATCCTTCCCCCATTCATAAATGAAACATTATATGAAAAATAAGTAATTTAACTTTCATGACTTACTCTTGAGCTAAATGATATATAAATATTTCATGTCCTTAGGCTGTTGGGAGAACACAATTTGCTCATTGGTATGAGAATAAAGTATTTGGGGCAGCTTCTTCAGGAAGCATGTTCTCTAAGTCCTTCGGCTTCATTTTCTCTAATTTTTTTGTGATTCCTAAGTTTTTCTCTTGCCCATGACCTTGGTATGGCATTCCTTTGAAAAAGTCTGATGGGTTTAGGAGTGAAATCCATGACATTAGTATTAAAGAAAGGTAGCTGACTCACAAAAGAATAAAGTTCATGACATTTATGGTACCAGGTTAATCTTATTTGTGGGCATCGTAGCTATAAAAATGAGATTGTCAAAAACATAAGTTGTAGTAATAAAGAAGTTAGTCAAAAGACCTAGTCAAAAATTTGGTCATTTTGTTATATTTTATTAAAATTAATTTTTATAATGAATGTAGTTTACTAAGATTTAGATAATCAAAATATTGTTTTAAGGGTCACTGGAACACATCTATTACTGGACTTTCCAAAGTTAAAAGTTAAGCAATTATATAAAAACTAGAGGCCCATTGCACGAAGAGATTCATGCAATAGGCCTTCCTTCCCTTGGCTTCCAGCACCAGTTTTCCTCCAGCACCTGGGACCCAGGCCTTCGCTCCGGCCAGAGTCTGCCTTCTTCTTCGTTGCTTCGCTGAAGACTCCGGCCAGAGTCTGCTGTCTTCGTCTTTGCTGTGACACTCTGCTCCTGTAGATCCCTTCGCCCCCCACCCTCCCTCTCATAGCAGGCATTCTGCCCCACCCAGCCGCCATCTTTGGCCTTTTAATTTGCATACTCACTCTGATTGGCTGTGGGCATAGTGGAGGTATGGTCAATTTACATGTTTGTCTATTATTAGGTAAGATAAGTACAGACAAAATTCTGCATGGATAGTTTAATAGTTATACACAATACAGTTTTATCCTTACCTTGCTATTCAAGTTTTTGTCTCCAGAATTGACTTTTCTTTTTGTTACTGTGCACATGAATGAGGTTCTCATTAGAATTTATGTTTAGGATGCCCCATAATTCCCAGAGGTAATAATAGAAAAATAAATCACTTTACTTCTCAATGTGCCTATGAAGCTTTTGTACTGATGCTTAAATCAAATTAAAGTAAGGTCACAGAGATACCTAACTCTTCTAGCATTTAAAAAACAGAGCACAAAGGAAATGGAAAAGGATTGCAAATATTTAACAATATTAAGACTTGATGAAATAAATCTACCATTTAATGGCATCTCCCAACTGTTTTCTCAGCATGTAAGTCTATATTTTAATCAAGTGGATTGTTTGCTCTGAGATTTTATCTGGTTTCACATTAAAGTCTACTTACTATTGTGATTTACTATTTTTTTTTTAAATCCCAATTCAGCTCCTGAATTTTGTGTTATCTGCCTATTACTGATTAAAAAGTTTCCTTTTCCTGAAAGCACTATATTTCAACTAATCAGTAAAATAGTTCATATGAAGGGTAAAGAGAATTACTTTAAATTTCTTCTAACCTTTTTCAGAAACACATATATTGGAAACTTACATGTAAATATACATGAAATCTAGGTTCTATGTGGCAACGAATTATGGGCAATATCATTCTGAAACTTATTCCACACATTCTTGATGATGTTGTAAACAAACAAGTTGATGCTAAGTTTTTGCCAAAAGAATTTAATGTTCAGCACATTAAGCATTCTGAGAATGAAATAGCTTCTGAAAACGTGTTAAAGGAAACAGATCAGACAAAAAATTAAATTTAAAATGCTTCTCTGTTTAAAAGATGCAAAGACTATCCTGCCCGGAGAAATATATTGTAACAGCCAAAGTCAAGGAGATGAATCACATGTCTTTATGCATACATTCATAAAAAACAAAATGTAGTGAATTATGGAAGTCAAATATATCCACATAAAATAAGAGTATTACTTCTTGTCATTTCTCCAAGAGAGGAGGACTCCTATATAAGAAAGCCTAATGTGCTAAGTGTCCAGTCGTCCAGTCAGCCATTGAACCAATCAAAGCGTAATATGCTTATGATATGCTAAGGCCACTCAACTGCTCGCTATGATGTGCACTGACAACCAGGGGGCAAACAGTCAACTGGTCGACCAGTCCCTATAATGTGAACTGACCACGAGGGGGTAGAAGCTCCAACCTGTAGGTTAGCTTGCTGCTGGGATCTGGCCAATCTGGACTGAGCAAGACAGGCCGGACATGCCCTGGAGCCCTTCCACAGTCCCTCCTGGGATGGCCAACCTCCCACATCCCTCCCCACCCCACTTGTGCATCAGTGGGGTCCCTAAGCCTGGCCTGTGCCCTCTCACAATCTGTGACCCCTTGGGGGATGTTGGAGAGCTGGTTTCAGCTCGATGGCAGAATGACCAGTCACTATGACATGCACTGACCACCAGGGGCAGACGCTCAATGCAGGAGCTGCCCCTTGGGGGGGTCAGTGTGCTCCCACAGTGGGAGCACCACTCAGCCAGAAGCCAGGCTCACCGCTGGCAAGTGCAGCAGCAGTGCTAAGCCATCAGTCAGACATCCCCTGAAGGTTCTTGGACTGCGAGAGTGTGCAGACTGGGCTGAGGTCCTACTCCCCTCTGAGTGTACACATTTTGTGCACCGAGTCTCTAGCAAGGTAAATAAAAATACAAGTAGCAAAAATTAATGAATTGATCATTTAATCGTCCTTGTTAGTTTTTATACACACCCTAAGAATTAAATATCAGATTAGCACTCAGGCATAAATTGGTTATGATTTCAATTCTAGAAAAAGAACCACATGAGCAATAAAAAGTTCTGTGTTATAATGATGCTCTTATAGTGCTTGGCTACATAAACTAAGTTAGCCATCTGGGCCTTACTTTCCTCATTCACTTGAAGATGATTATTCAATTTCAAAGTATCTTTTAACAACAGAAAGCTAAAACTTAGGGGATAATTGTTTCTTTCCTTTGATTCTCAACACACTGACAATAATCAAAGCAAATATTACTTCAACATTACAGATTGAAAAAGAAATAAAAACCTGAAATACTTAAAGACAGGGCTCTGGTCACCAGACTAGTTAATAAGATGAATGCAGGACAATACAAGTCTCCTAATTTCTGGTTAACTGGCTTTATGGCATACTAAAATTTAAGAAATGGCATTTCTTTGCCAGATTCATTTAAAGAACAGTGCTTATAAAATTGCCATAATATTCACGGCCTAGATTGTTTATGTTCTTAATAAAATATATAACTCTTTAAAAACTAGTTTACACATTCAATTTAGTATTACAAATAATTGATCATTTAGGAGAAGTAATAAAACTAATTTTCTGAAACTCGTAACTCATAAACTACTCTTTTCAATTAGCTCAAGAGATAATTAAAAAGAAATCACACATAGGAAGCATTAGTGGGGAAATAACTACATAATATAAATATAGGAAAGGCTCTCATTTGCTTGTAAGTATAGAGAACATGGATTCCTGAAGAAGACTGCCAAACTTAGAACCTTGGTTCTCCCATTTCCAGCATTCAACCAATATTGGACAAGACAGTAAGTTTTTTATGTACCTCATATTTCCTTTCAGGAAAATTACCGTGTTACCTCATGTATGTAGTGATTGCTGCATGGTCATAATTCAATAATGTTATATTCTATTTTTAAAAATATATTTTTACTTATTTCAGAGAGGAATGGAGAGACAGACAGACAGAAACATTAATGATGAGAGAGAATCATCAATAGATCAGATTCCTTCCCTTATGCCCTACACTGGGTATCCAGCCTATAACCTGGGCATGTGCCCTGACTGGGAATTGAACCATGACCTCCTGCTTCATAGGTCAATATTCAACCACTGAGCTACACAGTCTGTTTTATATACCCATGGTCAGAAAACTGCGGCTCGCAAGCCACATGCGGCTCTTTGGCCCCTTGAGTGTGGCTCTTCCACAAAATACCATGGCCTGGGCGAGTCTATTTTGAAGAAGTGGCATTAGAAGAAGTTTAAGTTTAAAAAATTTGGCTCTCAGAAGAAATTTCAATCGTCGTACTGTTGATATTTGGCCCTGTTGACTAATGAGTTTGCCGACCATTGGTATATACTATTAATGTTTAAATCCTACCTATAACATTGTTAAGCATGAAAACATTTTTATTTTGTTCTCTGTAATAATTTGTTTCTGAATTAGTTTGCTTGGACTGCCAAAACAAAGTGCCATGGACTGGTTGCACGAACAACAGAAATGTAGAGTCCTGGAGGCCAGGAAGTCCAAGATCAAGGTACCAGTATTTCTCTTTATGATGCAGGCTCCCTTGGTGGCTTATAGTCAGCTTCCTTGTCCCTGAGTCCTCACATGGCCAAGAGAAAGCCAGCAATCTGGTGTTTCCTCCTTCTCTTATATGAACACCAGTTCTTTTAGGTTAGATCCCCACCCTTAAGACCTCACTTGAACTTCTTTACCCAATAAAGGCCCTATTTCCAAAGACAAATTAGGGGCTGGCACAATTGGGACCCTATCAAGTTCCTACTAAATTTAAAGTGCTGATATTATCTTCTATTAAAATTAAAATAGTTATTTGTAAACTCCTTCTAAATTAATATTCTATCCGCATTCATTCCTAGGCAACCCCTAAACTCATATTTCTATGGAAGGTCTCAATATTGTTTTATAAATGTTTACAAGAGATGATTTTTAAAAATCACATATAGGAAGCATAATTTTTTTTTAAAATCACATGTAGGAAGCATTTAAAAAACTAGCCAATATTATTTTTAAGGTAGATTTTAACTTATGTATATCACAATCTCTGCTTAATCAACATTTTTGAAAGTTTGTTTCTAACTGAAACCTTAACTAAATATTTGTGAATTATTAGCAATAATTCCCTTTATTATAATAGTGGTTCTTAGGAAGCTTATTTTACCTGCCATCCTAATGTAGAGAAGACAAATTTGAGAAATGCTGATGCAAGTTCATTTTCTTTGTTTTGTTTTCAGTGTAATTGTTCACCTAAACTATATAATTGCATGACAGAAATAGTAGTATAACAGTTGGCCATTAATTATATATAAAAAGGCTAAATATAATATGCCACTAATCTCCACAGCCCATTTCAACACAACTTTTCCCTAGAATTCATTATATATGTGAATCTGGTGAATCTTTTAAAATAAAACATAGATTTAATTCGCTCATTGTATCTACTCGCTGCTTGGAACTTCTGATCTCCTGGAAGCACACCTTCCCCCAGTGTCCCTGGGCATTAGCTAGTCAGACACATCCAACTAAATGTCACAATTCTTCACACAGTGCTCTCTTCAGCTGCTTTTCCACCATCACACTCAGTCCTATTTTTTCATAAAGTAGAGCTTTGACATCCTCAACACCATAGAGCAATATCCACTACAATGAGTTACAGATTAAGTGAATTCTCGGGCATTTCTTGGTCAGGTCTATTATCTCACAACCTAAATAGGCATCAAAGGGACTAGGCTCTGGACAAAGTTGTCTACCAGCAATTTCTACTTCAATGTGTAGGGTTTGATGTTCTCTTAAGATTATTGTCTTGGATTTAGAAAAATGTGGCTGCATTATCTTTTAGGAGATGCCTTGGACCCTAACCAAAGTCTTTTCACAAACCTTCCCCCTAGTTTTTCACACATGCTCAGGTAAAAATGAAACCCGGCCGTATGATTTAATTTCAGGTAGATACAAGTAATGGCATATGATTTGTACAATGGGTGATGTATTCAGAAGCCAGGTCAATTTCTAGGAGTTGTTTTTGAGGGACTATTTTATCTGTCATTTCAATGCAATGCCTCCTGTTTATGCAACAATCAAGTGCTAATCATGACAAATGTCTTTTACCCTTACATAACAGATCCAGGATTTATTTCTCAGTTTAAAAGAATAACCTTTTCTCCAGCCAATTACTATACCTTAACAAAATATATATATGAATTCGGAAAAGAGAAAGTAAAAATATTGGGACTTAGATTGTAAACACATATTTCAATGAAATTTCAAATATTAAAATGACATTTTTATTCTCTGATGTGTAAACTGTACCCAGATACAAGGCTCTGTTTAGAAGATATAATGAAACTGGTCAGTGAAGAACAGGGAGAGAAAAATTATCAAAAAACTAAGAGTGTGAAATAGGAACTAAGGTTTGGATATGAAATGCCCATAATAAAAATGTTAACTGTATTTTATAACTGCCTGAAATGCACCAGGCACTCTGCCAGGCTTGTGTTTACAGCAACCATTTCAGTGTTTACAGCCACCATTATATTATGAATAGGCTTTGTTACTTTCACTTTCTGTAAAGGGAACTGGCTGAATCAACGAAAGGTTAGGTGATGGCCCAAGGCTAGGAGAACATGTACATGAATGTTTTCCTTTGCCAATGCTAGTGTCCTTTTAATGCACTATGGCATAACATGTGTGAGAGAGGGAGAGCAAAGAGACTCATATTTCTTATAATCAGAGTAAGACAGTAAGGAAGAAGAGATGAGGAGCAACGGAAAACAATTGAGTTTTACCTCCTGGAGTGTCATTTGGCATTGTGGAAACTTGAGCTCTCAAAGATAAGAAATACATGTGGCATTTAAGGAATTTAACATTTGACTGAATCCTGTGATACTATCTTTTTTAATCAATCCAGGTTTGCATAAAAAACAATCTAGGTTTATTTGAAAATGATAGGGCAATTCCAAGCGTATACAGTATTTATGTCATGAATTGGTGATGGTGCAAGTTTGCTACAATCACTTTGGAAAGCCGTTTGTGTTGTGACCTAGTGGAACTGAAGAGGAACCATATGTTAAATCCAATCATATCCTCAACCCTCACCAGGAACATGCATAAGACTGTTTACAGAAGCACTGGCTTAATGCATAAATATGTGTCACACACAGACACACACACACACACACACACGATGTTTATATATTCATTTAGTTTACATTAGTGCACAGGTAGGTATACATATTATGTATGTGTCTGTAAAACATGGATCAATGTCAACAAAATGTGAACAAAATTAAACCATATGTGAATACTTTTAGTATGACTCCAATTATATCAAGGTTAAAATCAGAAACAAAGCAAACTATATATTGCTGAGTGATACTCACACCTACATGATAAAAGTATTTAAAATGCTAAACTATGTGAATAAAGTATTTAGGATGAGTGGTTAGCACTGAGAGGGGCAAATAGCAACATCTGTTTGAAGAGGCACAAAGGGACCTTGCAGGGAAAGGGCTTGTTTTGTTTCCTAAGCTTGATGCTGGGTATATAGCTGCTCCTTTCATGATTTGTTAAGCTCCATAGAGCATATCTAGTCTTCTAGCGCATTTTTTTTTCATAGCATTTTACCAACAACCAATAAAGCAGTGCTTGGAAATATTAGAGACATTTAAACTGAATACTTAGTGAGCGATCACAGTTCCCTTTCCAGGGACAAGTGCTTACCAATTCCTTACTCCCTTCGACGTTTCTGCACACAAAGTCATATGTATACATTTGCAAGAGGATAATTAGAAATATGGCACGATTGCTATAGACATTTAGAAGTCAGAGGAAAAGGAACACTCGCCCATTAAGCACTATGTTCTGTCTCCCCGGGGGGTTGCCACCAGTTAACCTCTTTCATCTTGTGCCCTCTGTTCATCAGAAGGAGATAACAAGTCTGAGATGATCTGGGGCAATGAAGCATCACTCGGCACACTATCCATCACAGAGCCACTTTACAACATCAATATCAGAACTTCTTGGGAGCAAAGTGGCAAGTTCGTATCAGTCACTGCAAGTAGCCTACCAGCAGAACGGGCATGTGGTGTTAGGCCATCTGAAGGGCAGGCTTTTCCCTGTGTGCTGAGAGGACACAGGTGAGGAGAGATAACTGCTAATAGCCACGTTGTATGCTTGTATTGTTATTATTGCAATTGATATTTGCACTTAGGGATTCCTATATTTGATATGAGAAAAACCTGGGAGACACCTTTCTGAGGCCGGGGGTCACTGGCCCTGCCTGTGACATTGTGGCCTGCGAGTTGGCTGGAAAGCAAGAGCCAGCCCTTCCCTTCCCTGAGCCACACTACAACCCTTGTCTTGGTGATGGAAGTGGACATGGTACTATGTGGGGAACTGGAAAAAGTGCTTAATCCCCTCCATGTAGGCTGCAAGATGTTTTGAATGCTTTTAACACTATAACTACCTACCTTCTAATTTAGATTTTTAGTTGGTATTTCAACCAATGAGTGCAAAACTGAACCAACAGGAGGCCCGAGGTGCTGACTCAGAGCCCAGCCGACCCTCTCCTGGTCCCTCCTCAAAAGGAGCTCAGATTCTAGAAGCTTCTCAGGCGTATCATGCAGCTGGGAATAAAGCACATGGCCCCTGGTCTGGGCAGTGCAGGGACCATCTCTGTGAGATACAGGTGATGGTTCCATTGGCTCTGCCAGCTGTGCTCACGGACGTGTTTGTAAATGTAAAATGCAGTCAGCATTCAAAGTCTCCGTGTGCCATCCTATTGACTTAAGATTCCCCACAAATAAATATTTTCATAGGAAAACACACACAAATAACAGGAATGTCATTCTAGAAAAGAAAAGTCCTATTATAAGACACTTTACTCAGAGTACTATGCTATAAAGCAGGGGTGGGGAACTTTTTTCCTGCCAAAGGCCATTTGGATATTTAACACCAAAATTATCCATTTGAAATTTAGCCTGCTATATTTGGTCAAACATTTCATTAACTCACCCCTAATGCCTTACCTGGCAAGGACAGACCAAATAATTTCACGAGCCTTTTAAGGCCAGTGGGCTGGACGGTCCCCATCCCTGCTACAGAGAGACTTGGCCCCTTTATGTCAAGTACCACCAATCAAAACATTTTAAAGAAATAATGAAAGTGGGCTTTGAGTCCCATTCTAAGTAAAGGCCACAACTATCTTTTTCTTCTAGGTCTTGACTGCAACACTGCCTCTCAGCCTTCCCTGAGAACTCTATCTAAAATTGAAAATGGCCCCTTTCCATCCCAAACCCACACTTCTATACTGCTGCTCTTTACTTTACTTTTCTATTTATAATATCAGATGGCTATGGGGTATAGGGATCCTATGGGGGGAGAGGTTGGGGGGCTTGCAAATGAAATGTTCTAAAGCTGACTGTGGTGGTTGCTGGGTAACTGAATATACTGGGAGTCATTGGTTGTACACTTTCAAATGGTACATGCACACTTCCACAGGTACAGTTTTAAAGGAATGGTATGGTATGTAAATTACATCTCAAAGGTGTTTGAAAGGAGATTATAAAGGAAAAAAATCTCTCCAAAGTCTGTTCCAGGTTCTGAAAATCCACAGGGGAGTCTCTCTCTCACACAGAAGTGTTAGTGTCTTCATTCAGGCTGCTAACACAGCAACATCATAGATCAGGTGGCTTACATTTTCCTCACAGGGCTGGAGGGCCAGAAGATCTCGTAAGAACACTGCTCATGGTTTCCTGATTTGTGTTCATGGTGGAAAGACAGAACAATGGCAAGACCTCCAGTGTCTCCTTTTATAATCCCGTAATGAGGACCCTCCCCTCATGACCTAATTACCTCCTACCGTCCCCATCTCCAAATATATTGGGGATATTGGTTTCAATGGAGGTGCAGGGGGCACAAACATTTAGTCCATGGAAATTATAATTTTAAGAATTAACCATCAAGTTGAGCTACAACAGTGAAGGTAAGATACAGTCCAAAAATGGCAAATGATTAAAATCAAGGCTTGGAATGATGAGGATGAAATACATGTACATAATAGCCACAAAGTAGAGAAAGACTAAAATGTAAAATATGGCCAAGGCAATGAAGACAGGATGTCACAGATATTCTGAGGTAAGAGGGTAACAATCTAGCAGTATAGTGAGGACTTAGAGTGAGTAGATGAATGAATTTATTATGCAAATGATCTGTACTGCACTTAAGGGATGATGATAATAATACATATAACCATAGGGCATAATTGTAATCAGCACCAGTGTTTTGCAGTTAAAATCGCATATGATAAATTAAAACAGGAGGCTCCTTCTTGACATTCTTCAGCCCACTGTTACCAAAGACTAAGGAGAGCATATCACCAGAACCACTGGTTAAACTGGGTTACGTGATTTCAAACCCGTTCTTGAATTATGAGATGGCATTTTGAGTAGACAACTCCTTTTACAACTTCAAATAATTCCATAGAACCTGCTTATCATTTATTTCCTCTTCCTTACCATGTTCTTATCATTTCATTTTATAGTAACTCTTTAGATGCATGAAAGAATGCAGTTAAATAAAATGCTATTGCATTTCATTATTAATCTTTGTATGTCAATTTCATAGCTGATATCAAATATAGGATTTCAGTAGTACAAATTAGAATAAAAATCAGGTGTACATTTTGATAAAAAGTTGTTTGAAAATATATAAACATTCCTCAAAAATGTTTGCAAGGAATAAATAGATAAGCAGCTTTAGATAGGAAAATAGATTCTAGGGGTTTTAGGATTTAGATAGTAAAAGACAATCATCTGCAAAATTTAAATTTTCCTGAGAAATACCTAGAAAATTCTGTATGTGAGCACATTGAGACTGGCCAATTCATGATAGAAAAGGCCAGAGGATAGGTAGTTGAATGGATATATGCCCAAAGAAAAAGCAGAGTGGAATCAATATATTAGATAAAAATTTTATGGGGGAGCAGTAAACACTTAGCAATGTACTAACTTCCTGTACAACCACAAATATTCAGAAACTAGGTCTTAATTGTAGATAGTAGAAAGAGTGTTATATTTGAGTTAGATTGGGAGATTTTCCCCATATCTTATAAATAATAAATAGTATTGTCATAGTCATCATCCTTATCTTCGCTAGAGCACACGCCTATTCTCATCTCTCTACATATTCATTACCCAGGTCACCTTGCCCAAACCCATGACTTTAAATAACTCCTAAATGTAGTCTCTAATTAATATCTCTAGCCTTGAGCTCTTCATTAAGTTCCAGATTTGTATATATTCAATTACCTTTAAAGATATTCACTTAGATGAAAAATAGGAATTTAAAAATTAAATTCTTAATTATGCCACCTTCCAAACAGCCCTACTCTTCTGAAGGCCCCAGTACAACTATCATTTATGAGTAACTCTGAATAAAAGTAAAAACCTCAGGATTCATTGCTGATTTCCATTTTTCTCACAAATGTCAGACTAGTCTATTAGCAAGTTCTTTTATCTCTACCTATAAATTATAACCTGAATCTCTTATCATTCCCACTACTAACCCCTTAGTCATTCATTGTCATCCTTCCCTTAAGATATAACAATACTTTCCTCATGTATCTATAAGGCAGCCCATTGATACCCATGCTCCACAAAGCAGCCATAAAGAGAATAGCTATTTAAAAATGCAAATCAGATTCTGTCAGAATCCTGTTCCTAATCTTACAATAGTTTCTTATCAGACCATCTGGATGAAAGCCCATATCTATCCCGTGGTCCATAGGTAACTATGAGATCAGGTTGCATCCTGCCTATCCACATTAGGCTCATTTTACTTTCATTACTCCATTCTGATCTTCCTTTTTTGTTCAACACACTGAATTTATTCTCACCATATTGTCATTATATATTACATCCATGCATACATACATACAATTCCTCCTGGTTGCTTTCATGCATTTTCAAGGTTTGAAAAATCATCAATGTATTATTTCTAAGCTTTTATTTCCATACTAGAGGCCCGGTGCACAAAATTCGTGCATGGGGGGGTGTCCCTCAGCCCAGCCTGCACCCTCTCCAATCTGGGACCCCTCAAGGAATGTCTGACTGCCTGTTTAGGCCCAATCCCACCAGTCGGACATCCCTCTTCCAATCCAGGACTGCTGGCTCCCAACTGCTCGCCTGCCTGCCTTCCTGATTGCCCCTAACTGCTTCTGCCTGCCAGCCTAATCACCCCCTAACCACTCCCCTGCCAGCCTGATTGATGCCTAACTGCTCCCCTGCCAGTCTGTTTGCCCCTAACTTCCCTTCCCTGCAAGCCTGGTCACCCCTAACTGCCCTCCTCTGCAGGCCTGGCCCCCCCCTCCAAATGCTCTCCCCTGCAGGCCTCGGTCCCCCCCAACTGCCCTTCCCTGCAGGCCCAGTCACCCCCAGCTTCCCTCCTCTGCTGGCCTAGTCACTCCTAACTGTCCTCTCCTGCAGGCTGGATTGCCCCCAACTGCCCTCCCTTTCAGGCCTGGTCCCTCCCAACTGCCCTCCCCTACTGGCCAACTTGTGGCAGCCATCTTGTGTCCACATGGGGACAGGATCTTTGACCACATGGGTGCAGCCATCTTTTGTGTTGGAGTGATGGTCAATTTGCATATTACTCTTTCATTAGCTAGGATAGAGGCCTGGTGCATGGGTGGGGCCCAGCTGGTTTGCCCTCAAGGGTGTCCCTGATCAGGGTAGGGGTTACCTTGGGGTGTGGGGCAGCCTAAGCAAGGGGCCTGTGGTGGTTTTCAGGCCAGCCACAGTGACCCAAGTGGAGGCCCTGGTATCTGGAATTTATTTATCTTCTATAATTGAAACTTTGTAGTCTTGAGTGGAGGCCTGGGCCCATCAGGGTGTGTGGAAAGCTTAGCTTCCTCCACTGCTGGGGAAATCCAAGCCTCCTGCTCACTCCATGGTTGCAGCCATCTTGGTTGGGTTAATTTGCATACTCACTCCTGATTGGCTGGTGGGTGTAGCTTGTGGGTATAATGGAGTGATGGTCAATTTGCATATTACTCTTTTATTAGATAGGATGAATACCTCTCTTAAGCTCCAGATAACAATATTCAATTTACTAATAAGTAATTACTCTTGAAAGTTCTGAAAAAACTAACTCACCAATTACCATTCCCTCATTTCTTGCCAAAAACTATTTGTCCTTATTTACTAGCACCACAATTATCCCAACTGCTTATGTCATCCCAAGATATGCCACATTGACATACTTATTAAAAAGTTTGTAAGAAGTGTACATTGCTAGTGTGAGTATAAAGTGGCCAAAATATTATCTTGTAAAACTGTTTCACATAATCTACCAAAGCTAACTGTAAGCTTACCCTATGACCAGCAATTCTATTTCTAATATAAACCCAAGAAAAATCAGTACATGTTTGCCTAAAAAAAGACATATTAAAATATTCTTCTATGCAATGGATAACATTGGAAACAAGCAAAAGTATGTATTAATATATACTGCACAAATACATTTTATATTCTTAGATAATGGATTTGTAAATAGCAATACAATAAACTATTTTAGATGGCACAGTATAGATAAAATGGTTAATAAAAGTGTCAAAGAGAAAATATGGTGAACCTACAATTCTATTTATATAAAATTCAAAACGAAGACAGAAATCAGAAGAGTGATTATATTGGGTGGAAGAGTTGGTGGAAGCATTGACGAGAAAAGTGAATGCGGAATGCTTCCAGGGGGTGGCCACTCTGCATCATAACTCAGAGCCTGATCGCATGAGTTTATATCTGTGTAGCAATCATCAAGGGTTCACTTAAGCTGTGTGCATTTGTTGCATATAAATGAAACTGCAATTCTAATAAACATACAAAAAGCAAAGCTCTTGTAAGGCACAGAAATCATTGGTTCTTCCTATGTCATACAGTGTTACATTACTTACTACTAAAGCCCTCTGGGCTTCCAGTTAATGGCCACAGGCACATGAATTTTTATTACTCTATTATTTACAGTATTATGATTTAGCTAGTCCACATTTTAAAACTCATTTAATAAGGAAATATTTCTATGATGACAGTTATTGCCAACAATTGAATTATATTTCTAAATATAATCCACAATGCCTTATAAAAGAATTTCCCAATGTATAAACTCAAGTTTATTCAAAATAAAGCAAATTAAAACAAGGAAGAAATAAAGTAATAATTTGAGAATAAAGAGCAATGATATTCCATTAAAAATAAAGCAAGAAACATTATGTCCAATATTTATCTTAACTCGTTCTTCAAGTATAATGGTTTTTGAACAGAAAAGAAATATTGATTAAACATAATTTTGAAGAGCATGTATTGCTTACAAATTTTGAAAGTAAATAATGAAAACTCATGATGGCCCAGGCGTTGAAAGAGCACCAAGCTTCTTTAATTAAACTCAAATCTCTTTCTAAAAATATATATATTTTATTGATTTTTCACAGAGAGGAAGGGAGAGGGATAGAGAGTTAGAAACATTGATCAGCTGCCTCCTGCACACCCCCTACTGGGGATGTGCCCGCAACCAAGGTACATGCCCTTGACTGGACTAGAACCTGGGATCCTTCAGTCTGCAGGCCGACACTCTATCCACTGAGCCAAACTGGTTAGGGCTAAACTCAAATCCTTGGTCTGAAAACAACAAACATACAATCTAGTTCTTCAGGATGGTATTAGGATTTGCAAAAGAGTCATCTGGGCTCTGACTCCAGTAGCAATTTGTGGGTAAAGTTTTCATTTTATATATCATGTTAGCATTCAATGGCTTTCATAACAAATTATCATAAACCTCATTACTTAGATGATGATACTTTTTTTTTTTCTTAGTGTTATAGAGGAGAGAAGACCTCCAGAACTAGCTGGCATTAAGTCAGGTTGTCAGTAGGTCTGTTTTCCTTTCTGGAGGCTCTAAGGAAGTACCCATTCTACATTCTCCAGCCTTTTCCAGCTTCTAAGTGGCACTCCCATTATTTTACCTGTGGCCCCTTCATCCATCTTCAAATTCAGCAAAGTTGCCTTTCTCTGATCATTTTTCAGTGACCATGATGCTGGCAAAGATTCACTTACTACTTTTAAGGACCCATATGATTTCATATTGCAGATCTAAGTAATCCAGGATAATCTCCCCATCTACCGTAGGTCCTTAGCTTATCCACATCTGTAAAATCTCCTGTGCCATGTAAGGTAACATAGCCACAGATTCTGGGGGTTAAAAAATGGTCATTTCATTGCTCTGCTGACCACACACATAATGAGTTTGGTGTGTCTCTTTAACATCTAAGTGATATTGTATGTAATCCATTGATTGCATGAGGCAAAGTTCAGGGTAAATATTTTGGCCAGGGATATATATATATATATATATATATATATATATATATATATATGTATGTGTGTGTGTATATATGTATATATATGTATATATATGTATATATATGATATACTAGAGGCCCAGTGAACAAAATTAATGCACAGGGCGGGGGAGGGGAGTCCCTCAACCCGGCCTTCACTGTCTCCAATCCGGATCATCCCTCTCACAGTCCAGGACTGCTGGCTCCTAATTGCTCGCCTGCCTGCCTGCCAGATCTCCCCTAACCACCTCCACCTGCCAGCCTGATCACCCCAACTGCCCTCACCTGCTGGCCTGATCGCCCCTAACTGCCCTCGCCTACAGGCCTGATCACCCCTAACTGCCTCTACCTTGGTCCCCACCACCGTGGCTTTGTCTGGAAGGACGTTGGGAAGAGTCTGATCTAATTAGCATATTACCCTTTATATATATATATATATATATACATATATATATATATATATATATGTATGTATATATATATATATATTAGATGTAAACATATGTCTAATATCTTATATACTATATAGATAGCATTTAAAGCCTGGAGATCAGATGAGACCACCATAAAGGAAGTATAAATGGGAAAGAAAAAAAAAAGGACCAAGGACCTAGTGCTGGGAAACAGTAACATTGTCATATCAGGGAGAAGGAGATGGACACTGTAGGAGATAGAGAGCTCAGAAAGTGAGTGGAAGAGAAACCTGGAAGTTAAGTGCAGTCTCCCATTCAGGGCAAGTGGCCAACTGTTTCATCAGTCAAATAAGATGACTATTCAGAATCGATCACTGCATTTAGGAAATAACTATCATATCATTTAAAGGGGCATGTTTCAATGGATTGAGGATAAAAAGGCCAATTTAAAAATGGTGTAAATATATAATATAGTATTGTTGACTATAACAATCATGTTGTGCATTAGATCTCAAGCACTTATTCATCTTTTAGTTGCAAGTTTATACCCTTTAACAACATCTTCTCAAATCCTCCACCCCCTTAGTCCCTCATAAAGACCATTTCCCCTCTGTTACTATGAGGTTGGCTCTTTTAGATTCTACATATAAGTGATATCACACAATATCTGTCTATGACACCTCTCTAAGCATTAAGGCCCATCCAGGTTGTCACAAATGGCAGGATTTCCTTCTTCCTCCTGACTATTTCTTTGTGTGTTTATAAATACCACATCTTCTTAATACTGTTAGCCATTACTGGACACTTAGGTTATTTCCATATCTTGGCTACTTTGAATAATGCTTATGTAAACATGGGAGTAAAGATACCTTTTCAATGTCTTATTTTAATTTCCTTTGGATGTTATCCAGAAGTGAAATTGCTGGACCATACAGCAAGTATTGTTTCTTTTTTGTTTGTTTGTTTGTGTTAGGAACCTTCATACTATTCCACTATATATATCTCAAAAATCATGTTGTATACTTTAAATATGTATAATTGTATTTTTCAATTAATATTAAAGTGGATTAAGAAAAACATCAGAGTAGAATTGAATTTAATCAGAGCAAGCAACTATTTAGGAAATTTCAACTAAACTAGAAGAAAGGTAGGGACAACTAAAAGAGAAAGGTTTGCCCAGCTGTGGTGGCTCAGTGGCGGAGCCTGGATCTATGAACCAGGAGGTCACCTTTTGATTTCTGGTCCGGGCACATGCCTGAGTTGTGGGCTCAATCCCTAGTAGGGTGCACCCAATCAATGATTCTCTCTCATCATTGATGTTTCTCTCTCTCTCTCCCTCACCCTCCCTCTCTGAAATCAATAAGAAATATATTTTTAAAAATTTATTTAGGAAGTAACTGTTGGAAGAATGTCCTTTAGGATGTCGGTGTTGTCTTTTTGAACCTATTTGAAACAGTCAGCCTCAGATGAAAGCTCCGAAAGTTTATCTACAGCAACAAGAGAGAAAACAGAGGAGTAAGATGTAAATGCCGCTACACTGATGGATTTAATTTCTATAATAAAGTAGTCAACAAGGCTGAAAATACGGTGGGGAAAAAGAGCTGGAGATTCCAGAAGAAAGAAGAAGGTGGAAGCAGCTGCTGGAGACAACTTGCTGTACAGTGTTATATGCGATGCTGGAAATTATAAAATTGCATTAAGACCTAAGAAGAGACAGAGATTATGTGCATTAATACATTTATGCATACACACCAATGTTTTAGTCCATAGTAGGACTAATAATTGATTATAGGTTGATGAGGATGCCAGAAAAAAGCTAACTTTATCTTCAGCTGCCATAATGAGAAATACAGCTATCCAGAATAAGGTGACAACATATTTCATTCAGTTCCTTGCCAGACTTTAAAAGGATGGTGGCTTCAGAGGGAGGCAAAGCAATTAAAACATACAGCCGAGTTAATAAAACGGGGGGGAGGGGGAGGACGCATGTGTAGAAGCAATGGAGAATGCATTTTTGGGTTGAAAGGAACAGGATTAGTTCATGGTACTTAGCTGTAAGACCAATGTGGTTACAATGTCAAGGAATAAAAGAAACTGAGCTGAGGAGCACAGTAGAGATCATTTAGGTAAAAAAAAAACTGCTCAAAACAGGGAGCTGTGCCTCTGGAAGGAAGAGCGCTGGGTTAGGAGGGATAATCTCAGCTCCAGGCCCTGGTCTGCAATTTATGCCTTCAGGAAAGGAACTGTCTTTGGCTCCCCCTTGGAGCTGCCTCAGTGAGCAGTATATGTTTTCAAATATAAACAAACACACAAATAAATAAATACGTGTATCTAAATAACCACATAATATCCCTGAGCCTCAGTTCTTTTATCCTCATTTAAAAGATGGAATTATATCAATCGTTTTATCTACTTGCAGATAATCTGTGAGTACATTGTTGATGGTAAACCATTGGTGTACATGTTGCTTCTAAAAATAAAATCGGATTTTTATTCATTCTGCATTGTTTTACTTCTCTAGTAAAATATTAGGCTCTGTCTTCTAAAACCTTGATCATATTTCAAAGTCATGTGTGTGGAAATCTCTGGGATCAGAGCTCTTTGGGTAAAATTTACAATTGCTGACAAGCATGTAAAACAGGACATTTCCAGAATCTCCAGTTTAGACTAGAAAATTCTTTCTAATTTGCTTTCCATGAGTGGTAGTTTGCATTTCAAATATAATTTTATTTAAAAAAACAAAACTATATTCTTTGTATTTATACTGAACTTTGAAGACTGATAACTGAAGGTTTTTTTGTGGTTTTTTTTCTATCCAACGTCAGGATGACAATAAGTAATGTTCTAGGAAACCCTTAAGGGCAGGAAACCCTCGAAGGAAGCATGATCCTAGTTTATGAGTCCTTGCTTATTTGGGTTAATGAAGAGGAAGGGAGTCCTTGCCAATTTTTCTTTTCTTGGCACTGCCCTTCAATTTGTGCCACTGGATCAGCTCTTTTGAGCCATGAGACAGAACAATTATTTTTACTTGAATACTCGTTTTGCATATAGAATTTCAGTCTATGATTTTAATTTAAAAAGTTTCTATTTTTTTTTTGTAGGATGTGCATAGAGAGTGGATATATGATGGATATCTATTTAAATTAAATTAGATTTACAATTCTATCTAAAAGATAAAGTGTTAAGAAACCAGTTATAATAAAACAATGTCCTTATTCTGAAAGAAATAAAGCAATGCTCACCAACCTTCCATATTAGTTTATGCTTGTATTTGAGATAATGCAAAGGCAGCAAATAGGATAATCCCAGCTGGTCATAGTCTCAAGGAAAGAGGACATCCTCATACAGAAGGGAAAAAACCTCATGTCTCAAGAGTTCTATTGAATCTTTATGGCCCAACCCTTTAATAAAACTCCTTCATTGCCTTGTCAAGATCTGCTGAATGAGTCAGAGTCAGGGATTTCAAAAAAAATCTTGCAATGTAGCAAAAGTGAGAACTGCTTTTCTCCATAAATTACGTACATTTCTATGGTGGAAAATGTCTTCCATGATACTATTTTCTCCAAGGCAAAGAATGTTGAGAGGTTCTTAAGTTATATTTTTCACTTAGTGTTCAACAGTTCAAAGATATCCCTATTAATAGTATCATCAATCAAGTTAATAGGTGAAATTATCTCGCTTCTTTAGTGCCCAATGGGATAATTTGCACATTAGGTCCTGGAATTAAAACACCAGTGGGAATAAAAACAGGATGATGTTTTTAAACAAATATATAAATCTGTTTAATTTTCTGTTGTATGTAACAGTGTTATTTTTTTCCATATGTTGAATGAGAAAAAAAAAAGTCATATGGTAATTGTACTGTTTGGAGTGGAAGTTTGAACACTTACACACACATATACACACACACACAAAATCACACAGGGAATTTTGGAATCTGCATTTGTCTTTCAAGTCTACTCCAGCAGTTTATTAGCTTAGAGAAATAACCCATGTCTTAAAGCTTACATGTGACTAGGTGATATCAATACCTGACTCACAGTGTGGTACAAAAAACACTTAGCAAATTAGAGAATACTGTGACATGGTGAATTTTATTTGGTGTTAATAGAAATAATTTTTATAGTTGGGGAAACATTGTGGTTGAATTTTATAGTTTGATGCATACATTGTCTGAAAATCTGAACAAAAAAAGTATACTTATACATTTAGGCATATAAATGTACTTTTTTCATAATTTCAAAACTAAAAAAAACATAGCTTATATGGAACAAAAAGTAACTGTGTACACTCTACCATTTCACTTTCACCAATTGCAAACTTTTGTACAGTTTGCTTATCATATTATCTCCCCTTTCTTCATATATATACATATGTATATATGGATGAAATATATATATGTATACACATGTACAACACATGTGCATACTATCTATACACACATGCATACATACAAACATATGGGATTTTTTAGAGCTACTAAAATTTGTTATAGACATCATTCACATTTATCCCCAAATATTTTGCTGATGTTCTAAAATTAGAAATATTACCTTTTTACATAATTGCAATTTTATAATTGTGAAAAACAGGAAATTTAACATGTTATAACACTATTACCTAAGTCATAGTTAGCATTAATTTTTTTGGTGTGTGTTTCAATAATGGTCTTTATGTCTGACCAATATCTAGCCCAGTGTAAATGTTTAAAAAACACACTGGGGTTAAATGAGTCCATATTTTATTTCACTCATATTTTGAAGAATAAGTTCATTGATATATCAGATACATTTCTCAAAACTACTGTAAAAGATGCAGAGGCAAAATTTTTTAAAGGAAAGAAATGGGGGGGAAATAGATACAGAGGCAAAGAAGTATTGAACAGACTGTCAAACTACATTGGGAAGGCAGGGGAGGTTGGGCGAGGGGGGCTGTAAGAGACCAACCGAAGGACTTGTACGCATGCATATAAGCACAACCAATGGATACAAGACACTGGGGGCGAGGGGAGGGCGGGCAAGTGAAGGCATGTACTGGGGGGTAGGGGAAGCTGGGGGGAGGTCAATGGGGAAAAAAAGGAGACATATGTACTAGTATTTGTAATACTTCAAACAATAAAAAATTAAAAAAAAAAGATGAAAATCTTTAAAAAAGTCATTTTACAATCACTAACATCCAAACTGGATAAACAAAGCAAACACATATTTATGTGCAAATACACATACGTAACAAAGACACACAGAGAATATACTTAGGAAGTTCCTCTATTTCAGGGTTACTTTAACTACAAAGTTGGCTTATCCCCAAGTATTTATTGCTATGCATTGGCAGGTAAATTACAGAGCAGGACATATAACAAGATAAGAATTCACATTCTTCACTCCAGTAAAACTTCAGCCTGGTTTCTTAATTGAAGATTGATACTGGTTGACAGTAATCATTATTTTTATTTTTCTCACACCAGTCTGCTAGGTTAGAAATCATACATATTTGCTACTACAGATATTGATCAATTTTGACCTAGCACCATCTACAAAGATACTACAAGTTCTAAGATAATATTTTCATTGGAAAAATAATGATAAAAAGCTGGGAGAAAATCTACCAAAAATTTAGATAATTTGTTTGCTAACAAAAAAGTACAGCAAGATCATTTTTCTCCTTCACTCTCCAATATTATTTTTCCACATTGAATCACTGTTTTATCAATTACCTTCATTTTTTTTAATCCTCACCCAATGACATGTTCACTGATTTCACAGAGACAGTGAGAGCAAAAGTAAGAAGAGAGAGAGAGAGAGAGAGAGAGAGAGAGAGAGAGAGAGAGATGAGAAACACTAGATCAGCTACCTCCCACACATACCTGGACCAGGCATCAAATCCACAGTTTAGGAATGTGCCTGACCAGGAATCAAACCTTTTGATGCACAGGAGGACACTCCAACCAGTTGAGCCGCATTAGTCAGAGCTAAATTGCCTTAATTTCTAAAACATATTTAGTACCTCATGTACTCATGGATTTACATATGTTTCTGTTTAGATACTTTTAAAAGGTGAGGTTTTAAATAATACCACTGGTTTGTAGTTGCCCTTTAAAATATTAAATATAATTTTGATGTAGTAATCTGTTATCAAAATGCATCGGTTAAATATACTGTTCTTATCCAAGAGTAAAAACAAACACATAAACAAACAAGCAAACAAACAAAAACAACTCCCAAGTTTTCATTACTTTCTATGAAGGGATTGCAAAGTCTAAATTGGGCAACTTTCTAAATTCTTCGCAATTACATCTCTGTAGACCTTGTATTAGAATTTGGATTTCTGCCTCCCAGTGGGCCCGGCTACTTCTAATGTGCAATTAAAAGAGGCAAAGAAACCTTGTTTATACAAATGGAAAGCTAATGAGATGGTACAATCAATGTGAACACGAGATCATTTCAGAGCCACAACTCCACCACTTAATACAGTTCCTAACAAAAGATTAGCTGCAGTTAAGAGAATACCCCGAATGAAATTAGTTTCTCTCCTGTTTGCCTTTTTATGATCTGGGTTGAATGCTAGAATCTCATTATCAGTGCCCACTCCTCTTTTAAAATCATCCACTTTGTTTTTCTTGAACATTTCAGCAATTATCATTCTATTTACTGCTACTCTAATGTGAAATCATTAAAAAATTCCCCAGTAAACATTCATTATGAATGCAGATGATATTTATAGTAAATACTCTTATTTTATTGCCAAATAGACAATAGTGCATTTTTACCCTTAAAATTTAGTTAAGACAGTGTTTATTTTCAGATATTCCCTAGCCACAGACTTAAGATCTTTAAATAATTTTAGAAATCATATAACTTCATTTCTCAAGCTATACACTGAGAACCAAAATATTGAATTAGGCTGCTCTGCCATTTAGCATAAGAACATTGGCTAGAAATGTAAATTTCTAGACTCCCAGGACAGACTCATTTTCATATGCTGATATTCCCCAACATCTTTCCCTAAACTTAATTACTACCATTAGTAAATTGTTTCAGTTTATACAAATAAGGAATAGACATTTAAAAGAAAATATTTAGTAATAATTATTTAGTCCATGTTAAAAAGCTAATACTTGTTTTCTTTGTACATGTCCCTTTGGTCTGATTCTGATTATGGATTGGGAATAAAACTAAAAAGCAACATGGGATTATCATTATTATTCCCTCCTCTGTTTTAAGGAGTGAGAAATTATTTTTAAATTTTTTAAAATGTATGTTTAAGGGGTGCTAAACCATGTTTTGGTGAAATAGTTGTTCAGCTGTTCCCTCAGATGCAATTCTGCCACATTGTAAACACAGTGTGTGTAATATGCTGCAATCAGCTTGGAGGAACAAAGAAAAAACAACCCTGATTGCTGGCAACATCTATATTATAAAAAGCCATGGCCATAACGCCGGAACGACCAAAGACCAGCGCGGGTGGGTGGGGTCGAGCAATTTCATGCGCTGGGCTTCTAGTTTATATATAACTAGATAGCTGGACACTCTTCCCCAATAGTGAGAACACTAAGATTTTAAAACTCTTTGCAAAGCCAGATAAACAACACCAAAAGACAACCTGGCCTTTGCTCTAAGTATTACCAATTATAATCTCCTCTCCCACTAAGAAATACTGTGAAATTTATAATTATATTAATAATCCTACAAATATGTGTACACCTAGGCTCAGGTTTTTACTCTGTAAACTTAGCTAGAGACATTCTAAATATAGAAAAAAGGTTTTATGCACAACCATGCCCCCTTCAATGGTACAATGATAAAAATGAGAGATGATCTAAGTAAAACTTACAGCATGCTTAATTAAAATATAAGAATCACTTAATAGACAGAAAATAGAAGAGAAATGAATATTTCTCAGAGGGTCATATATAATCCAGATATTTTCATTTTAATCACTCCATGTTGGACCAATAATCTCACATTCTTCTCGCAAAAACTACCTGAATATTAGTTTTTAAATTTTACAAAGGACACAGCTAGCTCTCACAGTGACCAGGGAATGCAACCTATAGTGATGACAAACTACTTATATCCTCAAGTCACATACTTCATTATTTCTACAGTTTACCTTTTAAATGTTTAAATGCAGTTTTTATCAGAAATGTAAATATCCTGTAGGTTGCTATAATATCTTATACTATAAAGATATTAAATAATATTCTCTCATGCAAATTACTCTTTATGCATAAAAGTACTTGTTTTGAGAGTAAGTTTGATGCCTCACATAACTCTCACAGCAGTAATACTTTGTTTAGTTTTAATAACATTTGCTGAGTTAGAATATTCAGTAAAATGACAGTTTATCACCTACTTTAATGTGATAAAATATCCTTAGGCTTCTTTCATTTTAGTTTGTAATTTTTGGGAAGTCCCAATTTCATCCATACAGATTTTTGGATCATACATAATAAGCCACAATATGTTATAAAAATAACTGCTTTTAACTCAGTAAAGACATAATATATATATATGCCTAAGCAAACAAATGACCAGTCGACCAGTTGCTATGATGTGTACTGACCACCAGGGGGAAAATGCTTAATGCAGGAACTTCCCTCGTTGGTCAGTGCATTTCCACAGCCAACCTCCCATAGCAGGCCAACCTCCCACAGTCCCTCCCCCTGGCCAGCTGGCCCCAATCTTCCCCGATCAGGACTAGGCAAGATGGCCCTGATAGGCCCCAATTGCCAACCAGGCCAAGGGACCCCACCCATGCAAGAATTCATGTACTGGACCTCTAGTATTATCGTATTAAACAAATTACAATCAGATATGCCCAAATATTTTGGATATTGTATGTGGAAACCTGGCTGAAAGAAGGCAAAACAATATATAGGTAATGTTTTAGTATAAAAGGGCAAGTGGGGGTGCATGCAAGAGAGAGTGGCAGGGAGGGAGGGAGATAGAGAGAGAAAGAGAAGAGACAGAGACAGACAAAGGGGAGATATGAAATTAAACCCTCAACAGTGATGGTAGAATTAGATGTAAAGCACAGACAGTGCAGTGTGTCACCACATAAATGTTATCAAAAGAGAAACGCTATATTTTATTATTATTTTAAGTTTTTTTAACTTTTAAGAATTATTCATTATAGCAAATTTCCAGAATAAAATTTATAACATTCAATTTTTTTGAGTATAGGGTTTTGCCTATTTAGTAGTTTTTAAGTAATATGATTACATATAAAACCTCAAACTAATTGACAATTACTCATTTTGGTCATCTTTCTAAATTTTAAAATTTGCTAATTTTTTTAAACCGAAGGCATTTTTTCTCATATAGCTTTGTTAACTTGTAAAAGTTACATAAATTACTAGACTTTCAATATTTTCATATCTGAAGAAGGTAGAACTATGGTACATAAAGTTCTTTTGAGTATATTCACCAACATATACTAACAAAGTATTAAAAGGCATTAACATATATTTTAAGTTTTAATTTATTTTCAAACTTGAACAATAAATTTTGAGTTCTAAATTCATTTAATAAATACCTACATGCATAGCATGATCCCAGGGTTTGTTTATAAACATTGGTATCTATTATTAATAATTGTTTTTATCATGTAGATACTATATTTTTCTCAATAATCCTACCTAATAAAAGAGTAATATGCAAATTAACCATCACTCTGCTACACCCACAAGCCATGCCCACAAGCCAATCAGGAGCGAGTATGCAAATTAACCCAACCAAGATGGCTATGGCCGCGGAGAAAGCAGGAGGGAGGCTTGGGTTTCCCTGGCAATGGAGGAAGCCAAGCTTTCTGCACACCCTGGCCAGCCCAGGTCTCTGCTTAAGACTACGAAGTTTCAACTGCAGAAGATAAATAAATCCCAGACACCAGGACCTCAGATTGGATCACCAGGGGGCGCAGCCGACCTGCAAACCACCAAAGGCCCCTCGCCCAGGCCACCCCAAACCCCAAGAGAACCCCCACCCTGATCCGGGACACCCTTCAGGGCAAACCAGCTAGGCCCCACCCATGCACCAGGCCTCTATCCTATCTAATAAAAGAGTGATATGCAGATTGACCATCACTCCAACACACAAGATGGCTGCCCCCATGTAGTTAAAGATCCTGCCCCCATGTGGACACAAGATGGCCACCACAAGATGGCCAGCAGGGGAGGGCAGGTGGGAGGGACAAGGCCTGCAAGGGAGGGCAGTTGTGGGTGATCAGGCCAGAAGGGGAGGGCAGTTGGGAGGGACAAGGCCTTGAAGGGAGGGCAGTTGGGGCAATCAAGCCTGCAGGGGAGGACAGTTAGGGGTGACCAGGCCGGCAGAGGAGGGAAGTTGGGGGCAAACAGGCTGGCAGGGAGCAGTTAGACATCAATCAAGCTAGCAGGGGAGTGGTTAGGGGGTGATCAGGCTGGCAGGCAGAAGTTGTTAGGGGCAATCAGGAAGGCATGCAGGCGAGCAGTTGGGAGCCAGCAGTCCTGGATGTGAGAGGGATGTCGGCTGCCTGTTTAGGCCTGATCCTAAACGGGCAGTTGGACATCCCTCGAGGGGTCCCAGACTGGAGTGGGTGCAGGCTGGGCTGAGGGACACCCCCGCCCCCCGTGCACTAATTTCATACACCGGGCCTCTAGTAGTAATAATAAAGTAGTTGGATGTTTACTTGATCTTCACATCAATTTTCTCTGTAATCACAACTATATAGTATTGAGATCTCCATTCTACATATAATAATAAAAGATAAAATGAATGGGTTAAGTAATTTGTCCAAAGTTACATAAGCATTGCAAACCTAGGAGTTTGACTAAGTATTCTGGCTACTCTACTATGAAAATAGTTAAAATATCTTAGATTTCATTTAAATGGATTTAATTGCAATGAAGCTAAATGTCTACATGATATGTCAATATTATTCAGGGAACAGTTTATTAGTACTCCTAATCCTTCAAAAATACTAAGGACAAAAATACAGGAGAGCTAGAAATAAACCATGACTTGCCTCCCACCAAAATCATCCACCCATCCAGAGCTCCAGGCCACACAATTAGCCCACAAAGAGAATGTCTGTCTATGTTCCTCTCAATATATTGATTGCATGTGTTTGCTTTAGTCAAGCTTACCAGAGGAAAATCAATTTTTCTGGCTGAAAATTTTACTTCCCAAAATCTATGAGAGAAGAATATAAGACAAGCAGTTGGAGCAAAAATCTGGAGATGAGGGGAATATAGAGAGTAGAGCCAGACAGATGGCACACCAATCAGAGAATGAAAGCCTGCACAGCAATACTGCACTGAAAGAAATGTCCAATGACCCGTACAATTGTTTGCATAGGGTATGCAATACACATCCTCCACTTTTTATCTGCTTAAAATTGTCAAAAGAGAAATCAACAATGGTTAGCTCTGCTTTTGATATGACTGGACTTTTGATACGTCTGTCTATTTTAGATACCTTACACAAGTGGAATCATGAAGGATTTGTCTTTCTGTAGCTGGCTTACTTCACTTAGTATAAGTATTTACAATGACATGGAGGAATTAAAACCCTTGTACTCTATTGGTGGGATATAAAATGGTGCAGAGGTTATGGGTATGTATCCAAAAGAATTGGAATCAGGATTTCAAAGAGACACAGGTATCCACATGTTCTTGCAGCATTATTCACAATAGCCAAGAAAAAAACCCGAATCTATCAATAGAGGAGTCACACACACACACACACACACACACACACACACACACACACACACAGTAAATGGAATATTATTCATCCTTTAAAAAGGATACTCTTCCATTTCTAACATGGATGGGTGAGATTTCTTCTTATATAAGCAAAATAAATTCTCTATTGTGTGAGCCACTATGAGTTGGATCTTTTGTTAGGAGCAGCTGAGCCTCTCCAAATCTTCTATGCATTGATTATCACTATGAAGCCATTTTTCTTGGCCTTTTACTATGACCCTTAACCACAATGTTTGGGTCAGGAGTTAAGCAAAAGGTAAATGTAAAACGGTCCCAAGGCAAGAGAACATGGGTGGGTGATCATTCCAGTGAAGTCCTGCAGCACTTCTCTGAGGCCCCATACTTTGGACCCAATGCAGACGCAGCAGCTTTTTAAAGCTAATTTTTCTATAATAACATTTTATGATCATCAGAATAACATGTTTAAGAACATTCAGAATACAGAAGTAAGAATATTGAAAGCTCACTAAAACCATCTAGAAATAACCACTGATCTCTATGAAGACAGTAAATCCTTTTGAGCTCACATGTCTCTAGTTGTACATAATATGACAGGTCATTTTAAAATACCAATGATAGTGGTTGAAATATTTTATCATGTAATAACCCACAAAGGATTATTAACCTATCTAATATTCAGAAATTGGGGTGCTTACAAGCATTCCCTATGAGAAATATTACTAAGATATAGTAACATAAATACTTTCTTGATATAAATTCAAACTAGACCACACATCTTTTTAAGGTTTAGTATACAATTAAAAATCAACTGTAGACATTTTATTTTAATTTGATCTTTTCTTAACAAAGTGTTTATTTCCTCCAACATTTCACTATAACACCATTCAAAATTAAAATATTATCATTCAAAATTAAAATTTGTGTTGTGAATCAAGTGGAATATTTACTTTGTATTGCAGTAGGTTTATAGTTTTCTCTTTTTTTCTATTTTCAAAATTCTGTTGCCTGGGTCCCGATCTGAGCTGGGTGTGGGAAGCACGAAGCAGCCATCAAAATTCTTCATCTGGCCACCTTCCACTGAAAGAAGTACCTTATGATACTCATGTGCGTATAAACAAGTTTATCTACCTATCTATCTACCTATCTATCTAGTAGCCTTTGGGTTACTACACTAAATTTAAACTATTTTAATGGGTAATTTAGACAATAATATTGTGGTAAGTTTAGACAATAATATTGTGGTAAGTTTACATGGTGACAGATATTTATTAGAATTAGTGGGATTATGACATTGCAAGGTATAAAAATGTCTAAGCACCATATTATACCTGAAAGTAATATAAGTTTAAACACCAACTGCACTTAAATAAAACATAAATTAAATAAAACTATGTAATTGTAAAAAGTAATAAAATTTTAAATTTTCACCTAGCGGGCATGGCTCAGTGGTTGAGTGTTGACCTATGAACTAGGAGGTCATTGTTCCATTCCCAGTCAGGGCACATGCCAGGGTTGCAGGCTCTATCCCCAAAAGAAGCCATGCGGGAGGCAGCCAATCAATGATTCTCTCTCATCACTGATATTTATATCTCTCTGTCTTCTTTCTTCCTTTCTGAAATCAATAAAAATATAAAAATTTACTGTTTCTCAAAATATTTTTTAACAGCTGGTGTCTGGGTTTGTTGGAGACATCTACATGCTGAGACAGAGAAGACAGAGTAGAGCAGGATTTTCAACCTCAATTCCATTACCATTTTAAATCAGAATATTCTTTGTTGTGAGAGGACCCCCCTGTGTATTGTAGGATGGTTAGCAGCATCCTAGGCCTCTCCCAGCTAGATTCAAGTAGATCATACCCCACTGTAATAATAAAAAGTGTATCCAGATATTGTTGAATGCCTCTTAGTGAGTAACATCTCCCCAGGCTGAGAAGCCCTAGAACAGAATAAAAAAAAAGATGTTTATGGGCCAAGCTTCAAAACAGTGGTTATCATTTTATCTCCACGGGCTAAAATTCAACCTGAAGCAACATCCACAGAGAGAAAAGTTTAACTGAGTCAAAGAAAAGTATTCAATAACAAGATTCTGTGATTATTACATAGTGTCTTTACTCTCCCCAATTTTGGGGGGTATAAACCTTGACATTTCTTTATAAAATTCCTCTGCTTTGTCACTATTTTGTCATAATCACTGTTTCTATCCCCTTTACAGGTCCCACCTAGTTCCCTTCCACTTTCACTGAAAACATTTTTATACATGTAGGTGGAAAAATCCAACTTTTTCTCATCCAACAAATAAAGCTAGACAATTGATTTTTCAAAATCTTATGCATATTATCATAATTAAAGATTGTCTTTTGTCAATAAAGAAGATAAATCTTTGCGATCATGTGTTGTGATAATGGAAATGTCAGATTGAAAAGAACTGGTCAATGTGTAGTTTAAATTTGTGTGGGGGGGTCTGAATTATGCCCATATTTCCTTTATTGATTATTATAACACAATTTTAAGCATATTAATAAAGTCTAAACTTATTTCCTGAGTTCTCAAGATATTCCAAAATGTTGCTTGGTAGCCCATACTTAATGACATTTATGAGCACTACCTACAACACACTCTCTGAGATAGATACAGTCTTAATTTTTTTCTGACTCTGGGCACTGTTTCAATACCCAATTTGGACAGGCATCATCTTCATTACAAGCCATTTTTTCACATTTCATAAATCTCTTATTCAAGAAGACAATCATCAATGCTGCCCCCTACAGTTTTTCTGAAATCATAAGTGCACTCAGAGTGTAAATTAGATCACACATAATGTGATGTTATAATGTCAGTTAGACAATTCCTTTTTAGAAAAATATTTCATAGTGTTTTTCTTTAATACAAATTTGACTGTTTCTTTTTAAACAAATGCTAATTTATTATCCCCATGTGTCTATCATAATATTAAGTACAGTAACAACTTTTGGCATAATAAAACTTCTTCCTGGAATGCTTAATGAATATAGATTATTTGTATTTATATTCTTGTTTATTTGTAAAGGATTGTGGTCTTTAAAAGGCTGCTCTTGGTTAATATGCTTCCTGTACTATCGATAACTTGATCAGTATTAACTTTGTATCTTTTTTTATTTTTGCATTGAGTAACGATAACTTTTGAGTGCAGGAGCATTTTAACACAGATTTTATATTAATGTACTTTTAATGAAATTGATTTTATGGCAAGTAATAGGTCTTGGAGATGTTTTTTTAAGGAAGCTTACTTCTAACTATAAGTAAAAATGAGATGTTTAGATTATGTGGGCACCTAATTTACCTAAGTTTACCAGATGCTCCCAAACCATAGATAATTAAATGTATTTATGATTGGTGGTTTTATAAATTATTTATGTAAGTTAATAGAAACTCAGTTTCTAGAGTTTTTGCATCACCTCTCTATCAATGAACTTGAGCATTTTTTATAAAGATCATTTTGAAGATTAACGGTAAAGAGGGAAGATAATTATTGCATACTCATACTCTGAAACTGATTTGAAAAATGGTCAATTATTGTATGGATATCTCTAAAAATGCACTTAACTGAGAACTTAAGTTCATATAAAATTTTTAAAAATGTAAGATTCTATAGACCAGAATGTCCTTATCCAATAAAGCCAATTTGTGAGAATAGGTCTACATAGTAGAAAAGTGTTTTGAGGAATTTATTCCTTGTACAGCACTATTCTTTGTGATTTAATTAACATGGGGAGGCAAATACCTGTAGATTATTGAAAGCTTATTTCCTTGTAATAAAATGATAGTAATGTTAAAATTTAAACAAACACGTTTATATGCCTTGGGAGTACTGAAACTAAATTCATATTATTTTCCTGATTTTTACAACTTTATTATTATAAATGCACATCTTCCGATCCAAGAAAGAACATGAAAAACAGCAAAGCAGTTTAAGATATGATATCTATTGAATAAGATACATTTAGGGCCCTGACTAGTTTGGCTCAGTGGATAGAGCATCGGCCTGCAGACTCAAGAGTCCCAGGTTCGATTCCGGTCAAGGGCATGTACCTTGGTTGCAGGCACATCTCCAGTAGGGGGTGTGCAGGAGGCAGCTGATCAATGATTCTCTCTCATTGATGTTTCTAACTCTCCTCTGTAAAAATCAATAAAATATATATATTTTTAAAAAGTAGGTAAAGATATATTTAGGGACAACACTCTTTTCATAAATTACTTTATACCAATTTTTTAATCGGTAATTATTCCCAACAAATTGACACACTCGTAAAATAATATGTTCCCAGCACTATGTTGTTTTGTTGCTATGACATCAGGTATGCAATTTTTATAACATGGGATAAATAAGGTAATGTAAACTTGTAAGTAAATTTTAGGCTAAACTCACCAGAAAATTAAATTACTATAAACAAAACATTTAATGTTGCCAGGAAAACGTTAGGTAACATCTGTGAAGATCCTCTCAGAAAATGTTCTTCATGATGTAACTTTTCTTCAGAGAACATTTAATGATTCAAATTCCCACCTATTTGCGGGAGCTTGTGATGGCCCGTGTCCCCCACTAGACTTAAGACCATAGTCCAGCCTGGCCTGTGTTCTCAGTGGTTGTGTGCCAAACCAAGAATTAGTAGGCCACAGGTTCAATTCCTCATCAGGGCACATGGGCAGGTTGTGGGCTCATCCCCAGTAGGGGTTTTGAAGGAGGCAGCTGATCAGTGATTCTCTCTCATTATTGATGCTTCTCTCTCTCTCTCTAGCTCCCCCTTCCTTCCTGAAATCAATAGAAAAATGATATATTTTTTAAGAAGGACATCCCACTTGCTGATCATTATATCCAAGCACAGGGTCTTATACAGACTTGTCACTCATAACATGCTTACTGAGTAAAGAACATGCTACTCAATGACAATTCTGGCCAGAAACAAAGCATTCTGAATGTCAACCATTTAACAAGGGGAAACATTCTACTTTATTATTGAGAACTCTGTTAAGTACTAGAAATAATAATAAGGTAATGCAGACTGTCTTCAAATTTGTACCTTGTTCTAGATGGTACACAGGCTACATAAACATCCACAGTGTAGTAAGTCCCAAAATAACTATGTACATATTATGAGGGCACTCTTTTGAATTTAATATTTTTAGTGGGGGCAGAATTTAAGGGAAAAAACAACAACATCTAAATCCTACTAATAATTAGGTATATTTGTTACTTCTTTTTAATAACCAGAGGCCTGGTGCACGAAATTCGTGCACTGGGAGGGGAGTGGTCCCTCAGCCTGGCCTGTGCCCTCTTGCAGTCCTGGACCCCTTGGGGGATGTCCAACTGCGGGCTTAGGCCTGGCCCCCACGCAGTCTGACATTCCTCCTGCAATCCCGCTTGTGCTTACTGCCTACCTGCTCACTCCTTACCACTTAGCTTGCTGTTCCTTAGTGACAGGCTCCTTACTGCTTGGCTCGCTGCACTGTAGCACTGCAAAGGAACCGCTCCTGCCACCACCGCTGTGCTCGTCAGCCCTGAGCCCGTCTTCTGGCTGAGCGGTGCTCCCCCTCTAGGAATGCACTGGCCACCAGGGGCAGCTCCTGCATTGAGCGTCTGCCCCCTAGTGGTCAGTGCACATCATAGCAACTGGTTGTTCTGGTCCTTCTGCCATAATGGTCGCTTAGGCTTTTATTATATAGACTAGAGGCCCGGTGCACAAAATTTGTGCACAGCGTGGGAGTGTGTCCATCAGCCCAGCCTGCACCCTCTCCAATTTAGGCCCAGTGGGATCAGGCCTAAAAGGACAGTCGGACATCCCTCTCAATCCAGGACTGCTGGCTCCCAACTGCTTGCCTGCCATCCTGCCTGATTGCCCCTAACCACTTCTGCCTGCCAGCCTGATCACCCTCTAATCACTCCCCTGCCAGCATGATCGATGCCTAACCACTCCCCTGCCAGCCCAATTTCCCCCAACTTCCCTCCCCTGCAGGCCCGGTCACCCCTAACTGCCCTCCTTTGCCAGCCAGGTTGCACCTAAATGCCCTCCCCTGCAGGCCTGGTCCCTCCCAACTGCCTTCCCCTGCTTGCCCAGTCAACCATAACTGCCCTCCCCTGCAGGCCTGCTTTCCCCCAACTGCCCTCCCCTGCTGACCTGGTTGCCCCCAACTGCCCTCCCCTGAAAGCCTGGTCCCCCCCCCCCAGCTGCCTTCCCCTGCCGGCCTGGTCACCCCCAACTGCCCTACTCTGCAGGCCTGATCGCCCCCACTGCCCTTTCCTGCTGGCCATCTTGTGGCAGTGGCAGCCATCTTGTGTCCACATGGGGGTGGCCATCTTGTGTGTTGGAGTGATTCTCAATTTGCATATTACTCTTTTATTAGATAGGATAATAACTAATAATACTTTTCACATTGAGAAACTAGACTCCTTAATAGTATGTGCATCTATATAACACTGATCAGATATTGATATAGATTACAGATTAAATAATCAATTGTTTTTTTCTGCCTTAGTAATTTTGAAGTAGCTTGGGACACTGTTTAAAAATACAAATTCTCACCCAAAAGCAGTGTCTAAAATGACAGCCAAATGCAGCTGGCTGATGCAAACACAAATTGAATTGAGTGTGACAAATAAGATATTGAATTACAGATCAGTATTTATTGATGCTCCTGACTTTGTGCCCTAACCATAAATGGTTGAGCCAAAAGTTCAGACTTCTGTCTCAAGCTAGGCTACTCAGAGACTGGAGAAACTTCAAGGGCGATGCACAGATGAGAACTGAGAAGTGAGGGCAGAATACAGAGGGTCCGTCTGATGTGGCACCTGATGCCCTCCCTCCCTCCCTTGCAGAGTCTGCTGGTAACCCCCTGCCTGCATACATCTCTGAATTATTGTGTGTGTGTGTGTGTTTTTGTTTTTTTTTTTTAGTTAGCCACAATCCCTGGGTATTATGTTAAATCCTGAACCAATTGTAATGAATATAACTGGTTGAGAAAAACTCCCAATAAACCAACATTTCTTGTACCAAAAAAAAAAAAAAATCTAATATTAAATGTGTTTTTAGATGACAAACTCGGAGTGCATAGCAGCAACTTTTGTGCACATTTTTTGGGGGAGTGCTTTTACCAATGAAATGTTACCAAATAGCTTCATGAATCTGCTACTGCAACTTATAAAGACAACAGAAATAATAACCTTAATTGTATTATAAACTAATGAAAGTATACAATTTTCCAAGACTAAGATTTACTCCCCGCCTTTAAGGATCACATGAATCAATGTTTCATCAGGAATGAATTGATGATGTATGAGAACCTGAGCTCTATCCCCTGAAATCATTTAAAGCTTGGCCATTCTAGATGCTGTTGAAAAAAAGGACTAAAATTAAAGCGGAAAATGTACCTATCAGTCGCCTTAGAGGCCTTGGCATTCTTACTTTCTAATAAAAGGAAGCACTGTCAAATTAAAAACCAAAAATATGGTTTCTAAACTGGATGTTTTTGAACAAAGAAGGCAATGACAATGAACGATGTGAAAAGTGTACTGAATAGGAATTCCAAATGTTAAAAGCCGATTTGGTTAGGCTCTCTGTCCACCTCTTGTTGATCAGTGTTTGCTCCAAGCATGCGTAGGACATGAGATACAGAGATCTGTACTCCTAGATGTAACTACATTAAATGAATCCATTATTTTATATTACACAGACATTTTCTGTTAAATTAAGAAATCAATATATCTCTGTTAAACTTCAAAGTTTATGGAAGTGCATTTGAGGTTATCCATAGGGCAATCAAACAAGGCATATTCACAGTAATTGCAAGTTATGTGTTGCAATGAAAATCCATAACTACGATGCCTTAAAATATATGGCTCGAAGCATACTAAAAGCATATGACCATAATTCATTTCCTAAGTGAATACAGTGATGTCATCATTCTTATAATAAAAAAAAATGGTGATATAAATGTTAGGAACTTAGAAGACAATATGTTTATTGGGAAATAAAATTGAAAAATTAATGAATCAGAATTATTGTATATTTCCACCAGGTAAAATGTCACATTTATGAAAAAAATCAGGAAATACACATGCAACAATAATATCTCCTCTTTCTTCTCTTCCTCTGAAGGAAAATGTAGTTTGAAGAAATGTAATGTTCTTTCTTTCACAAAATAGCTATAATAATATGAATAATACAAATCTGAAATTTGCCTTCTCAGAGATTCCCAATTAGAGAAAAAAAATATGTGTGCCAGGGGTCAGTCTTTATTAAGATGAGCTGCCATACTAAATTTCTCCTGAAACATTAATGGCACGTTCCGTTCACAATGACTGAGTTGCTTTTGGCATAGGGCAGAGCTTTTGTGCAAATTATCCACACAGGGAAAAACTGTCCACAGAATGTAGCATTTAACTCAAATTTCAGTTGAATTGATAATTTTAATAAACTTTAAATCATGAAGATATGTGAGGCATAAATCATTTGACCTCTACTCCCTAATTATACCAGATGGTGCTATATTTTCTAAACACTACCATCTAGAAGACATTGCATAAATATGTGACTACAGATAAAATTATGAAGACACACTAACTTAACACATAAGATTGAAAATGTGAGAAAGTATTTCTGTTGCTTAAGCTGTTTACATTAAAAAAAAACATTTTTTTTTTTTTAATTCACCATGTAGAAGTGTAAGCTGCCAGACCAGGTCTGTGTAGGCTCCAAGCATTCACTGTTTCATTTACTGGAGTGTACTGAGCACTGAACTAGAAGGTAAGCTCCTTTGAGAGCAGATAATAAATAGGTACCAACATTATCCTATGATAAGGCCTTGCTTAGAAGTATATACTTAGAAGTATCCCCAATTTATAGGGAGGGGAGAATCAACACATAGTGCTTAGCAACTAACTTGGACAAACCTAAATGTGTCCGCTCCATTAACTAGCTATGTGAACTGGGTTAATAATTTAATATTTCTCTGTTTTCTTCACGCTAAAATAGAAACACTAATTTTAAATATCTCCCATGGTTTTGATAATATAACAAATGAGATACATTAACAGCATCTAACATACTGAATTCATTGAATGCTAAGCAAACCTTGTTTCTATTTTAATTGCACAATTATTATTGATCATTATCTTTGATAGTATTTCTGCTATTATTGTTGTTGTTAGTAACATACCATGCTTTCTCTTTTGATTTTGCAAAAACAACAGTTGGCCGTCAAGTGTTATTCCTTCTTGTAAAAGGAAAGGAAACAAGCTCAGAGTACTTAGATGGATTGTTTGAAGAACACAAAACTGGTAAACAGCAGGGTTTAGAATGGGATATAGTTGCTTAAGTCTCTTTCAATAACTAACCTGAACCATATGACAGTATGTGTCTTTGACAATCATTTTTTAGGTTATGTGAATTACCATGTTGGCTGATTCAGCTATTCCTTCAAAACACACTTAGGCCCTTGCCAGTTTGGCTCAATGAATAGAGCTTCAGCAGGTTCGATCCCCAGATCTGGTTCGGGAGCCTTGCAGGAGGCAACCAATCCATGTGTCTTTCTCACATAGATGTTTCTCTGTCTCTCCCCCTCCCTTCCATTTTCTCTAAAAAATAACTAAAACAAACAAACAAGCAAATAAAAATAATTAGGACAGCTACTTAGAGCCTTTTGGAGTTAAATATGATACAATGCTCACTCTTTATCTACATTCTTATTCAAATCTCTCTCATCTATTTCTGGAATGGATCCTTCACTCACCTTCACCCTCTCTAACCCTGAAAAGTTTCATCTTGAGAGTGCATCACTGTGTTTTAGAATATACCAAATGTCATATAACTTCTCTGATCCTCTAATACTCTAATAATCCTCTATGAGATAATGACTAGTTTACATTCATTAAACTTTAAGAAATGTATTTTTAAAATTCTGATGTTGATTTCTTACACATGTACAAATATGTGCTATGCTGTGCACTCCAGAAGAAGGTATCTGAGAAACCCAATGGCTTTAATTAATTACCTCCTGAATGAAATGCTTGAATTATTTCTAACCAGACAACCTCTAAAATTATACTTTAACACAGCAGTGTTAAGAAATTACACATTTTTAACTACTCTGTTACAACACCAATAACCAAATTGATGGATACCTTAAGTATCTACTTATGTGAAAAATACAGATTACATATAATATATACTATATAATATATTACATATAAAAGATATGTCATATGGATTTTCTTTCCTAGTCTAAATGCCATGTTTTAACAGTGAGCATGAAACTGTAAGTTCATTTTTAATTATGGTCTATCTTCTGTTAACCTAAAAAAATAGAATAATGTGAAAGCATTTTGATAAGTTGCATGCCTGACATAGATTTTTTCAGGTTATTAGTGGAGATCATTAAATGCTGGGTGAGAAGGAGCTGCAAAATAGTGAGCTGTCATATCACCTTCGTTTTAATGAATTTAGCGTATCATTTTTTGAGGTATGCTGAATATTTAGCAATAAAAGAGGCAATTTGTGAGTGTTTTTGAACTAAACACTAACTTTGACTTTATAAATTATGTAAATTATTCTGTATATCCCCCTTCCAAAATTATCATAAGGCACACAGTATATTTTCTAAAGATGTTGCTAAATGTAATAAGTTTTGAAACACTGCAATTGTTTTATATTTTGAGAAATATAATAATTTCTTATACTATGTTTTCAATCTGATTTATAGATAGAATTAGAAGGGTGGGTTTTTTGCTTGTTTTAGATAAGTTTTGTGCAAATTTATTCTTAACATATATTTCGCTATAGAATGGGGGGGCAGAGCTTACTTAAAATGGTTCTTTGATTTTAGTTTCTGTGTCTGACACTATGACATGAAATCCATCAAGCAGTATAAAGAGGTTTCCAAACATACACTCATGGACACATAAATCAAACTACAAAGTCTACAGTGTTAAGAAAATATGAATCTCTTTATTCAGTAATGGAATCACCTTGAATTCCTTAAATCAATAGTTCATTGAACCTGAAGAACAATTTTCAAGCACTGGCACACACATCATCTGGTTTATGCAGTGAGCTAGATAGTTGTTCAATATGAGAACTGAGTCTACCTGTTACAATAAATACCTTTACAACACAGACCCCATAAGCACATGATACTTGCAAACATCAAAACTTCTATGTATGTTAGTACATCAATTTGTGGACATCTAGATATGTAATAATTCTGGAAGAAATAAAGAGTTTGGTAAAACTTTTAAAGCATCATAAATAATATGCATTGTACTTAAAGCTAAGCAAGTCTTACTAATATATGTATGACTGTTTTATATGTTACTAAAAGGCTGACAATGCAACATATACTATAGAGGTCCCTAATATGGTTCCTTGTACATAATAGAGGTTTTATTCAAATTATAAGTGATTTGCAGCCTTCCCAGAACTCAGATTATTCTAAAACCTCAGAAAACTTTCTAAACCTTTTTCAAGTCTAATTTCATAGGAACATTCTATTGTCTATTTTTAAGTATAGTTGGTATACAATATTATCTTGGTTTCAGGTCTATAATGTAGTGGCTCAACATATATATTCCTTACACTATGGTCACCTCACTAGGTCCGATAATCATCTGTCACCATGCAAACTTACCACAATATCATTGGCTATATTCCTCTTCACCTTTTCCCCCATCCTCACATTCCCCTCCATTCTAGCAATCATCAGGTTGATCTCTGTTTCTATGAGTCTGTTTTGGTTTGGTTTGGTCTTTTGTTTTTTTAGAACTTTCACATAAGTGAAACCATATGGTATTGTCTTTCTCTGTCTGATGCATTTTAGTTAGCATAATACCTTCCTGAGTAGAATTATCTCAGCAATAATGTCTCCTATGAAATTCTACTTTTTCAACACTGGAAAATTTTTACTGGAATGTTAATTTAGCCAAAAAAAAAAGTGAAACACTGTGTATAGCTGTAAAGAATGAATTTACCTGATAGTTCTATTACTCTTTTCAGTAACTTCTATCCCTCAGAAAAAAGTTATTACAACTATCATGGTAGATGCTAACTAGTAAAATAATATTTCACTACCAACTAAAAAAAATCATAGCCAGACCCAATATCATCCAGCGAGATGATCTATAAACACAGTTTTTCTATAAAAATGCCACTGAACAACTCACATTGGCTTCTCTTTTTCTACAGTTTTCAAACTGTAATGAATTTTTTTATTATCTTTCATCCAATTCCATGTTAATTTAATTCCAATTAAATGAATTTCACCTAATTCCATATTCTTGCTGATAAACTGATCTATTATTCTCTGAGCCCTGGTAAGACTGCCATTTCTTTAACAGACAGCACTTATCGAAAATTAAACCTCTACTAATGTATTATAATTATTACTGGAGGGAGATTTGCTTCTCCAGCAGGGAGTCTCAGCCAATGTGAAGGTAACGTTGCTTCCAGGGAACTGTTAATATTTCTTCTTCATTGAAATCCCACATAATGGATCTTGCCTAAGGCTGATTAATGATTTCAGAGCTGGAACAGTGATTTGTAGCTAAATCAGTCCTCACTGGAGGAGATTCCGGGTTATTTCAGTCAATACTGTTAAGTAAGTGTAAACAGTACCTTCAGTTAACGCACATGTAATCTAGTAGGTAAGAAAGAGAGAGGCAATAAAAGGAAGTAAATAACGGTAATACTGCAGTCTGTGCATTTCATTTACACGTATAACAGATACAGGGGAGAAACACACTGCAGTGTCATCAAACCCATTGAATTACTTCACTGCAACACATTTTCTGCATTGAAAAAGCAATTTCCCAAACAAGTAAAAGCAAATTGAGCTAAGTGCCTAAAATAAATCAGCATCTTTGCCTCCCTTCTTTAGTTTATATCACCTTCCCCGCTAAAGAAGAAATTGGACAGATAACCTGGAATGAAACTGGTGCAAGACAGATCTGCACTAGTGGAAAAGGTTCCCTCTAGGATAATACCCTACACCCATATAGGCTTCCAACAGTGTTCATGCAACCCAAGCTCTAGGGATCCCACCTTCTGAATCAATGCAAGGCCTCTAGCCATAGGGAATGACCTTGAGATCCCTTTGCCCTAAGGCTTACACGAGGAATGTGTAGAATCAGTACTCTCTAGCCACTCAATCTAATCCTTCTTTGTTAACATGAAGTCAATATCAATAAAAGGCAGTAATATAACTGCAGTTAAAGACAATGTTATAGACTTTAATGCGTGTCTTCCAACATGTATTTCACGAATGGTCCTGCTTCCCACTGTTCCAATGATTTCTAAACAGAAAACAAGGAAGGGAACTTACAAACATCCTGATGTGCGTTATTTGTCCAAGGTTTCTGGCTTTTGACTAGCAAAATTAAGGAATAAGAATTGAGTCTAAATAACATAATGAGGGGGAGAAAAAATGCTTGCATGTTAAAAGCTGCAGGTCTAGACGTACACATGTGAGCACGGTCATTACAGTGAATTGAAAATGAGAACTGTTGATACCTTTGCTTAGCTGAATAATATAATTCTAGGTAAAACATGAAATATGACACACACTTTGTTTATTAGGTTTTCAAAAACCTAGAAGAATCTGGACTTAATATCTCAAAGAACATCAGTGCATTTGTGATATGAAAGTTTTCCCTCTGTTACTGAAGGAATGTATATAAAAAGCTACAGGAATTAGTATTTGACTTCCAAGGATATATCTGAGCTTCCTTTCAATTTTGACTTCTACAAACACTACACATCCCACACATATACTTGTGTGCCAAATACACACATATCATGAATCAATAGTTTTTAACCTTCAATCATAATCACTATCAAAATGTATCATACCCTTCAATCAAATCAATACCAAACCATATTTCTTAGTTAAAGAAAGAACACTGAGTGTTTTCTATGATAGATTCAAAATGTTAAGTGCAAAAGTAACTTTGCCAAGGCGAAAGTTTTGTTTTGACCATCAATGATAAATATAGTAGTTTAGTGGACCCTTTATATGGTTACTAGAGGCCTGATGCATGAAATTTGTGCCTTCTTTCCCGCCCCCCTTCCCCCTCCCCCCCCAAGGCACCAGCTTCTCCAGCTTCTCTCCTGCACCTGGCTTCCCTCGCAGCCCCAGCTTCATCCAGAAGGTCATCCAGTCTAATTAGCATATTACACTTTTATTATTATAGATTTGAAATCAAACTTCTTGGCTTCATATGCTGTTATTTTTTAAATAGCTTGATTAAATGTAATTCAAATAACGAACATTTCATGCATTTAAAATGTACAATTCTATGTATTTAACATATTCATGGAGTTGTAAAACAGCACCATAATACAATTTTAGAACATTTTTATCACCAAAATGAAACACCATGCTCATTAGCAGTCACTCCTTATCTTTACTCTCCATCCTCGGTTACTAGGACCATTAATTTATTTGATGTTTCTATAAATTTGCCTATTCTGAGCAGCTTATATAAATGGACTCATATAATATGTGGTCTTCTGTGACTGGTTTATTTCATGCAGTATATTTTCACGGTAAATACTTGCAGCATGCACACATGCATCACTATACATTCTTTTATAATGCCAAATTACATTCCATTGTTATGGAGACAATGCATTTTTAATCCCATCCATCCACTGGTGGGCTTTTGGGTTATTGTCACTCTTTGAATATTAGGAGTGATATATTTGTGTACAATTTTTATGTAGTTTTTGTGTGGACATATGTTTTCATTTCTCTTAAGAGTATATAGGAGTAGAATTACATGGTCATATGGTAGCACTATATTTACCATTTTTGAGGAGCTATGCAACTGTTTCCAAAGCAACTGCACTTCTTTGTATTCCTATCAGCAATATGTGAGGAGTCCAATTTTTTTCCAACTTCGCACAACACTTTAATAAGACACCACTTCTGACCCACTAGGATGCCTATAGTTATTATAGGCCTATAGTTATTATAGGCATCCTAGTGGGTCACAAGTGGTATCTTATTACAATTTCTTTTTAATTTACATTTATCGTTGAAAGTAATACAGATGTCCCCCTCTCCCCCTTGACCCCTCTTCTCCTTAATCTTCACTCCTGCCCCCTCCCCGGGAGTATCCCCCCCACTACTGTCTGTTTCCATGGGTGATTAAATTTATGCATATAAGTTATTTGGTTGATCTCTTTGATCTCTTCCCTCCCTTCCCCATTCCCTCTGTTCAGTATAGTTTTTATTTGAATTTCTTTAATGACTAATGATGTCATTGTCTGACATGTGATTATTGGGCATTTGCATATTTTCTTTGGAACCTTTATCTATTTTTAAATTTAATTATTTGTATTTTTATTATTGAATTGCAAGAATTATTTTTCATATTTTGCATATACTTTTGCATATATCTGGTTTAAAATATTCCTCATACTGTGCATTGTCTTTCACTTTCCTGATGGTATTCTTTGATGCACAAATATTTTTAATTCCTATATCATTCAGTTTGTGTAAGTTACTTTTTTTTTTCTTTTAATATTATAGCTAAAAAGTCTTTGCCTAACCTGAGGTCATGAAGATTTACTCTGTTGTTTTTGTGTGTGTGTTTTTTCTAAGAGTTTTATAATACGTAGCTCTTACATTTTGGCTAAGGATCTATTATGAGTTAATATATTTATTTATTTATTTTTAGTCCTCACCTAAAGACACGTTTATTTTTTTTTAATTTGATTTGAAAGAGGGATAAAGAGAGAAAAATATTGATGTGAGAGAGATAAATTAATCAGTTGCCGCCCATACATGCCCCAGGCAGGGATTAAACCTGCACCTAGGTAGGTGCACTGAGGAGGAATGGAATCTGTGACCTTGTGTAAGGGATGATACTTCAACCAACTGACCACCCAATCAGGGCATGAGTTAATATTTTCCGTGTTTTGAGGAAGGGTCCTACTTTATATATTGCATGCAGATACCCAGTTACCTCAGCACCATTTGTTGAAGAGTCTAGTTAGTAAGGTTTTTAATACTGAATAAGATATTTGCATATTCTGTAGGGTGTCAGTGGGGGTGGGGGGTAGGAGGGAATGGAGACATCTATAATACTTTAAACAATAAAGATTTTTTTAAAAAAGATACTTGCCTATGATAAGCCTCAGTGTATTCATTAGTAGGATGGGGAGACTAATATGAGTTATTTTCAGGATTGAAATCAGTCATACATAAAAAATCATACTTAACACATAGTACTTGCATTTTAGCTTTTAATAGATTTCCAATATCTTTACCTATCTCTGTCCTCTGTATTTTCTCCTCACTCTATCACTTGCTGTTGTAAAAAATATATATTCTTAAACTGTTATTTTTTTCTTATCATTTAGCCATGTTAAATAAATAGATAGATAGATAAATAAATAATAAAATCAGCTCCACGTGACTCAGCTTTCCTAATAAGTATTTGATGAGGTGATTCATAATTAAAATTAAAGAATGATTAGAAATTGCATTTATTATAGAATCATATTGCTTTCATATAGATACAGATATAGCACCCTAACATTTCTTAACTCTATTTACTTGAATATTAAAGTTTCCTGAATTACAATGTCCCCTAGTGTGGTCTCTGTGCTGGTCCCCAGCACAGAATTCTTAAAACCCATAGAATTTCCTGAGTAATGTAAGAGATGGGCTCATCTTCTGTTTTAATGAGGTGATTAGATAGCTTCAGAATAAAGACTAATCACTAAAAAGACCAATTATTGATTAGAAGCTTAGAAATGTCGGCTTTACCCTGCATTATTCTGGGGAGGGGGAAAGACCTGGGATGGAAAAATTGCCAATGGATAATGATTTACTCAATCACACCTTGAAATTAAATAGCCACAAAGCCCCTTAAACAACAGGATTTAGAGAGCTTCTGGGTCAGTGGATACCTGGAGGTGAGGTGTGTATCAGTAGAGGGCATGGGAGCTCTGCACACCTCCCCAGCCTACCTTGACCTTTGCATCTTTTCCATTTGGCTATTCCTGATTGCATCCTCTTTAAAAAAATGATAAGAGGAAGGAAGCACTTTCCTAAGTTCTGAGACACTCTAGCAGATTATTAAATTTGAGGAAAGGGTACTGGGAATCCTTGATTTATAGCTGTGCACACATATATATGACTCAAACAAAGGTGCAGAAAACCTTTGCAATTTACCAGCTAGGTGACCTTGACAGAATTGGTTTCACCTGCATATACCTGCCCATTTAGTTGCATGAGAGTACCAATATGTCTCAGAAGTTTCATGATAATTCAATGAGGTAGTGCATGTGGAAATGCTGTCCAGATATAAAGCACTAGATAAATGTTACTTACTAACAAGTTATTTTCTACTTCAAAGAGAAAACTGGAGACCATAATTAAATTGTGGTTTGAAAATGTAAAAACAATGATTATTTTTTAATGTCCAAAATAGTTTAATAACTCTTTTGGGTATAATGATATAAAATATAAACTGATTATAGAATTATATGCATATTAAATTATTTTCACAGCTTTCAAGTAAATATAATAATGAATTATTGAAACATACATTCTTTTTCTTTTTTTCTTTTTTTTTGGCCACTTTGAATTTATCTAGTGCAAATTGTTGAATCCATTGGCCAACTAATAGCAGATCCTGCAGTGCTGGAACATGTCTACTATATTCCTTTCTCAATAATCAGTAATACCATCTGCCAATGTGAGTGTTTTTTCTCTTCATAACAAATCAGAGGAGTGTGTAATTATCCCAGTGGAAGGGAATTTCTCAAGGAAAAAAAGTGGAAGAAATATTTTCTTGTTGTAATAGATGTAAAAAAGAGTGCCAAAAATGATAGGATGCTGTTTGACTTTATATAAAGTCGTAATACATAAAAATAAAAAAACATTATCAGTGGGGGCATAATACTCTATCTATCAATTACTGAAATCTTGTAATTTTTATGGTCCTGGCATTTGGGTTAGAATTAGATCAAGACTAAGAATGTCATCCCTAATTAATTAAAAAGAAGGTATTTTGGTATTTTGAATAATAACAAAATTGCCAATGAGCATTTATTTACTTTTAGAACAGGTGTTAAATGATTGATTTCAAAGCCCGATAAGAGAGTCTGCTTTGTAACTGGAGATGCAAAAAATACACCCTAAACTTTTAAAAAGTGTAAAAAAAAGAAAGAAAAAGGGAGGAGGTGGTCTAGAAATAAACTTCAACAACTCTAATAATTGCATTAACACCATGGGTGATGTCAGTATTCCACAATGGATCAGTAATACCTATCTTCTCTTTAGAACGTTCAGCAATATTTTAATTGAACTGCAAAATGTCCTGGTTGCAACTTCTGGAATTGCAGAGATTCTGGTGTGAGCACATAAGTTGGAAAGAGAACACTTGGTCATGCTGGCATGGTTCAGTGGTTGAGCATTGACCTATGAACCAGGAAATTACAGTTCAATTCCTGGTCAGGGCATATGCCCAGGTTATAGGCTCAATTCCAAGTGTGGGGTATGCAGGAGGCAGCCAATCAATGATTCTCTCTCATCATTGATGTTTCTCTCTCTTTCTTCTTTTCCCTTCCTCTCTGAAATCAATAATATATATATATATATATATATATTTAAAAAAAGAGAGAGAACACTTGGATAAGGAATTATTGGGTGGGAGCAATTGGTCTTCAATAATATCCACATAGCCATTAGAATATCTCAGCTAACAGTAGAAATACGCATACCACATTATAGTTGATGTAAAATAAATCCGCAAACTTGTTCTTAGAACACTTACAAATATGACATTTGTGGACTAGGTATACCATATTTAGAGTACTGCTTTGAGGCCCTTTTCTAGTATTATAGTGAAATAGTTATAAACAGAAAAATAAAAGTGTTGCCTATTTCATTAATATGAAATAACAATATAATAGACTAGAGGCCCAGTACATAAATTCGTGCACAGTGGGGTCCCTCAGCCTGGCCTGCGGGATCTGGCTGAAACCAGCTCTCCGGCATCCCCCGAAGGGTCCCAGACTGTGAGAGGGTGCAAGCCAGGCTGAGGGACCCCAAAAATCGGGCACCAGCAGCAAGATAACCTACTGGTCAGAATATCTACCCCCTGATGGTCAGTGCACATCATAGTGAACATTTGAGCAGCCTTAGCATATCATTAGCATGTTACACTTTGATTGGTTGAAAGGTCAACCAGTTGACCTGACACAGCATATTAGGCTTGTATCATCTAGGATATGTTCATCTTAGAATAAATTACAAAATTAGCATTACTGGATAACAGAATAAACAGTGTTAAAACTTTGTCATAAAATAACAAATTGCTTTTGAGAATAGCTGAATTTTCTTTGCAACCTACATACATGATTTTCTTCTTTGAATATCTTTCTACATCCCAAAACCTAATAGAATTTTACCTACACTTGATTTTGTTGTTGATATCGCCTCCATTTTACAACAGAATTTTAAAATTCATTTTTAAATATATTTTATTGATTTTTTACAGAGAGGAAGGGAGACAGATAGAGAGTTAGAAACATCGATGAGAGAGAAACATCGATTCAGCTGCCTCCTGCACACTCTCTACTGGGGATGTGCCTGCAACCAAGGTACATGCCCTTAACCGGAATCGACCTTGGGACCCTTCAGTCTGCAGGCCAATGCTCTATCCACTGAGCCAAACCAGTTAGGGCTAAAATTCTTCTAAAGTTAATTTTGATATATTGAAAGAGTGAGAATATTTCTTTAATTCTAAATAATTTTAACATAATTATTAAATATTCTGTTTTCCCCCTGTTTCTTTAGATGGTATGTTTATATTGTCATATCTTCTGTATTCTAGAACTTGGTTTTTATCAATTTTTTGCCCAACAATATTTCTATATCAACACTTGTTCATTGAAATTATCAAAGAATTATAATGCATTTTCAAATAATTTCTTTGGAAATAATGTTCTATTTCCAAAGAAAGTATGGTTTCCTTAAACCTTTTATATCTCAAACTCGATTCACTTACTATTAATATCTTAAATTACTGTGGAATATTAAAATATATTTTAAAGTTACTTCTAATACAGAATTAACCTTGGTTATTCTAAGTTTTCTATTTTCTTCTTGACATTTTAAACATAAATACTAGCACCAAATTTGTATTTAATTTTTATTTTATATTTTTAAACTTTTTAAATATATTTTTATTGATTTCAGAGAGGAAGGGAGAGGGAGAGAGAGAATAGAAACATCAATGATGAGAGAGAATCATTGATTGGCTGCCTCCTGCACACCCCTATTAGGAATGGAGCCTGCAACCTAGGCATGTGCCCTGACTTGGAATCAAACAGTGACCTTCTGGTTCATAAGTCGATGCTCAATCACTGAACCACATGGGCCAGGCTGTATTGAATTTTTAATTGAAATCACTTAGAATTTAAAAATTAAGTCTGTAATACTTGAAGTTCGGATATTTCCTAGTGACATTAAAAACCGTACTATTCATATATTTAAATGTTCTTTATTGGTCTTTAGGAAGATATTGTTTCATATGTTCTCTACATTTTTGGTAACATTGTTGGTTTCTTTCCTATTTTCTCATGAAGGATATTATGAATTAAATTTTTCCATTCACCATTTTAATTGGCCACAGATTTCTGAATATCAATTTTATATCCAAAAACCTTACTCAAGCATCACTGGTTCTTTAGTTGGTTTTTAAATTATATAAATTTATATGCAAATAATATTTGTCTCTTACCTCCACAAAAAAAAAAAATTCTAAATTTTAGTTCTTTAAAAACATAATTTTCCCCTTCATTTCTCTTTGCAACAAAGTAAAATAACATATTGACTTTATTGTGATAAGATAAATTCTCTGTTCTTATTAGGAATCAATTTCAAATGCTGTCAAATACCTTTTAGTCCTCATTTTGTGATAATACATGTTTTGTTTGTTTTATCTATTCAGACATTTCCATAGACTATATATTATTTCAATCTTCATTTTTCTTTTTATATTTATCAGATTATAGACCAGTACACATGTTCTATTTTCATAACCACATGTAAGTTAATAGTAACAATGTGTTTCCTAATAAGAAATCAACTTCATTTTCTAAGGTGTAGCCTTTCATAGGCCAGAATGACCTCTGTTGTCCCTCCTACAATACCAATAAAATTTCAATTCACATTTCAACAGTATCATTATCTCACTTAGCGTTTTTAAAATAATCACTCATGCAGTTTTATTTAATATTCACCATAATTTAGCAAAGTTGAAATGCTATCAATTCCATTGCTATTGAAACAATTAACATATCAGGAAGCCTCTGCTAGAGCCCTGATGTTGCTGGCACTAAGACAAAGTAAGTATGTGACTTCCAAAGAAAAACAAATCTTAACAATAATTCTTATCTTGTAAAACAAATTGGAGTGATTTAAGAAGAACATTAGATTTGGGATACCAACTTCCAGTCCAGGGAGAGAGCTACATGGAAGTTCCCCTAGGGAATTCCGGGCACTATTATAAAAACTGTCATTTGGATGATACATCATGCTACTGTACTTTTTTTTGTTAATCCTCACCTGAGGATATTTTTCCATTGATTTTTAGAGACAGTGGAAGGGCAGGGAAGAGACAGAGAGAGACACATCCATGTGAGAGACACACTGAAATTGGTTGCCTCATGCATGCTCCTCAACCAGGGCCGGGAAACAAGCCTGCAACCCAGATACATGTCCTTGACCTGAATCCAACCTGCAACCCTTCAGTCTGTGGGCCAGTGCTCTATCTACTGAGCCAAACTGGCTAAAGCTGTATTTCTTTTTCATCACAAGGAATAGTAAAGTAAATTATATTAACTTATAGAGAAGGGATGATTTCCATTGACGGTATCAAAGACATTGATGCAGAGATGTTACAGGTTAACTGCAAAGCTAGACCATGCAGTATATAAGAGGAAACATGCCTATATCCTGAGGAGCACACATTTTCATGTATTCAACTCCTCACTTTTAAGTAGGTCCCAACTGCGTTGACAAAACATTGGTATTATGGAGTATGTCCTTTCTGTACAAATTCAGACATTGCGGCATTAATCCCTAATGTGACCCTAATTGAAGATAAGGCCTGGCAATCAGGTCATAAGGATAAAGACTCTAAGCCAGTGGGGCTGGTGCTTTTTATGCAAAGAGGAAGAAGCCATGTGAGAATATAGAGAGGTGCTACAGTTTTTAAAGTAGGGAGAGAGGCCTCACCAGACATCAACCTTCCTGCCACCTCGCTCAGACTACCGGCCCCCAGAACTTTGAGAGAATGAATTTTTGTTGTTTAAGCCATAAGGTCCAGGTATTTTGTGATAGCACAGTAATGCCATTGGACTCACTTTACATTTTTGGAAACTATCATACAGGACACACTCTCTTAATGGTCACGTAAATGAAGACCTTTTGCACAAAAACACAGCTTGACTTCAATAATCCTAAACTCTCTTAGTCATGGTAACACACTAGAGCCTGAAAATACTTTGTGATATTCATATGGAAAATTGCAAGCATGTCCTTTCCATGGGTGACTGAAGGGATGAGTCTGCTTAAGTGTCTCAATCAGAATTTTTAATTTATGCCATTGTCACCTACAAATTATGTTACTGAAAAACAATGCAACTAGCTGTATGCAATCCCCAGATGTATTATAGATGTATAGTGTGTGTGTGAGAGTGCATATATGTGTGTGTGTGTGTGTGTGTGTGTGTGTGTGTGTCAGAGAGAGAGAGAGAGGGAGAATTCGACAACTATTATAAATATTGTAATTTAATGTTAAAAACTAAATACTACTTACAATTATTAAAAGTATTGTAATTTAAAGATAAAAACTAAATAGTACTTGAATACATGTTTTAGGATAGGAGAAGGGAGATGAGTTTTATTCATTAATAGTTGGACATAGCTTCTATTTTGAAAACTCAAAAAGTAAAATCATAAACATGAGAAAAAAGAAATAAAGACCTGATTCCCAGATAGTTGTAGCTGTGAAACCTGTATTTCTTTGCATTTGATGTGCATTTCTTATTAAGACAGAAAAGTAAGTTGTGTATTCTGTGAACAGAATGCATGCATGTGTACTGATCTGAAAATAATTTGGTATATTGCCTCTAAAGCAATGATGCGAACAAGAAAGAAATAAAGGCTGTGAGAACTTACATATTTCTTCTCATGTGCATCAAAAGCTAAAAGAGCAATATAAAGAGACATTCATACTTATACATCTGGGGTGTTATTTTTCTTTCACCCAGAGTTCTAGGATAAACCACTCTTCTTTATCTCCTAGACCGTACTACTTATTAGTGATTTAATAACTGAAAATATGTCTCTAAAGTTGTGGTTATCTTTGTCATATACTGTTTAGTTTTTTATAAACTAGAGGCCCAGTGCACAAAATTCAGGCACTCGGGGTGGGGTGTCCCTCAGCCTGGATTATGAGACAGTACAGGCTAGGCCGAGAGACCCCACCAGTGCACAATCGGGGCTGGAGAGGGATGCTAGAGGTTGGCCAGTCAGGGAGGGACTGTGGATGGCTCCAGGGTGTGTCCAGCCTGTCTCGCTCAATCCCGATTGGCCAGACCCCAGCAGCAAACTAACCTACCAGTTGGATTGTCTGCCCCCTGGTGGTCAGTGCACATCATAGAGAGCGGTTGAGCAGCCTTAGCATACCATTAGCATATTATGCTTTGATTGGTTGAACAGATGAACGGAAGACCGGGCACTTAGCATATTAGGCTTTTATTATATACTAGAGGCCCAGTGCATGAATTCGTGCACCAGTGGGGTCCCTCAGCCTGGCCTGCGGGATCGGGCCAAAAGCTGCTCTCTGACATCTCCTGAGGGGGTCCCAGATTGCGAGAGGGTGCAGGCCAGGCCAAGGGACCCCACTGGTGCACGATCAGGGCCAGAGAGCAACCGTGGGAGGACTCCAGGGCATGTCCAGCCTGTTTCACTCAGTGCTGATAGGCTAGACCCCAGCAGCAAGCTAACTTATTGGTCAGAGCATCTGCCTCCTGGTAAGTCACTGCATGTCATAGCGACTGATTGACCAGTCGACTCTCTGGCCCCTGGTGGTCAGTGCACGTCATAGCGAGTGGTTGTGTGCCTTAGCATATCATTAATATTTTATGCTTTGATTGGTTGAATGGACAACCAACACTTAGTATTTTAGGCTTTTATTATATAGGAGGATACCAATAAATGTGTTAATTCACTAGAAAGTAGAATTTAGTATGAAAGGGTTTCCTATGGGTCCTATCTAAGATTCACTAATGTATTAAAATTTCAAAAAGGCTTTCCCATACAAAAGCTCTAAAGTAAATGTGAATTGTAGCATTAACAAAAAAATATAGCCAAACAGGAGGACAGTGGCCCTTGGGGGAGATGCCCTGGATACTAAACAGGGCCGTATGAAAACAGTGCTTTGGTTATACTTCTATTAGTATCACCAGACCTAAGAGGTGGTCCCCAGGAGGGGGCCACAGATGTTGTGCCCAGATACAGAAAGATGATCAGTCATGTGTGAATTAACACAAGTAAATCAAACTTACAAGTGCAAATATAAGACAGATGGTCTGATAAGAGATATAGATACTTTTAAGCCGAATGTTCCCTTCCTCCAGATAGATTCAAATAGAAAGCCACATTATAATCCAATGATTTCCCAGTGAGCTTAAATTCAAGTCCAAGTGGTGAGAATTGGGTGAATCACATTACTGTGGGTTGTCACTCTATCATGCTATTCTCACGCATGCACGTGAAGTAGAATATCCCTGTTGGTGCATGCTTTTTCTGTGGGGTGTACTAATGACATGCTGAGAAATTAAACCCTTCAGGGTCTTCCACTACTAACATATTAACTGTTGTTGTTTTCTTTTTCTCTTCCTCTTCAAACTTCCATGGGCAAATGATTTGGATTGAATGTTCCAGGGTACCTAGCATCTTTTCCCACAGTCTTATTTCCCGCTAGATCTCTAATTTTGTTTAGAAATTTTCCTCTACACTAACAAAAATGTGTGTGGGGTGTCTGATTGCTGTCTCAACTCAAATAGGACCTGGTTTTTCTATCAATATGTCACTTTACCTATTGCCAGTGATTAGCTCAAACATGCTTATGTTATTTGACTTTGGCTCATGAAATGCATGGTGAAATAGATTGATTTTTGTTATTTTTCATGGGCAATTAGATTCCAAAAGCTGCTGCAAATGAGGATTTCTAAACTTGGAAACTTTCTGTGGCCATCGTCTCCCAGGTATATGCAGAGGCAGTGAAAGCGGAAAGCAGCGGAAACAGAAGCTGGCCAGAGAGCTAGCTACAGTGCTGTGCAGAGAAATGGGGAGAGTGAGGTCTGGCTAAGGGTGCTCTAGCCTTTCAGATCCTAAAATAGCTCAGTATGCTTATAATAAAATCCATTTGCTTAAACCAGTTCAAGGTATTTTCTGTGAAGTGTTTTTCAACTAAGCCAGAACTCTTTTGAAACACTCCTGAGGGAAAATACATAAAATATTAGGGTTATGTTATTAGCACCCAAAGGTTCAGCAAGAAATTCTCAGGCAAAGAACTGTGAAGGAGTGGACCTTATTTTAATGCTGATTTTGTGCTACTAAGTAGTAATACACATGGAAGCTTATGAATAATTGGTTAGAATATTTATAACTTATAGTAATATTTATCCAGAACTACCTGCACTCAGAGGGAGGGGCTATATTTAATATTATGGAAAAAGGTTATAAAGTTATAAATACTATTTCCATTATGGATAAAAATCTTCTACATCTTTTATGCTCTTTAGAGGACTATGAACCCTACTTTTGTAGGCAGATGTTAAATCCATTTTATCATATGAGTGGCACATGGTGTGACTTTCACCTTTTGGAGTGCTGAATTTTCTACTGTACCTATTACAAGTTAGTTTCCTTTTGCCTCACATATTAATTTGGATTCATAAAGGTCCACTTTGCTTATACCATGCATAAGTAACATCATGTTAAAAATGAAGATAGGGCCTCTCCTTGATTTATAGAAATTAAAAAAAAAACACCACCTAATTAAATAAATTATTAATCTTCTTTGTATACTCTTTGCATAATCTTCTCTATCTTTTTATATAAACATTTATATTTATTAGTTCTTTGAAGTAGTAACCTTATTTTCTCAAAATACAGAAGGTGGAATTGAGATGTAGGAAGTTTAAATATACTTGCTCAGGGCTATAAAGCTAATGAATGGCTGAGCAGCAAGGATCTTAATGAGGTCAGTAAAACACGTTCACTGCTTTTCTATTACAAATCCAAAATCATGTCACCTAGCTCTCAGTTTCAGATTCTACGGAAAATTGATAGCAATATAAACATTCCAGCTTCCATTTTGCAGTACAAATTCAAAGCAATCTTTCTGGAGAAAAATAAGGGTTGCATTAAGAAAAATACACACACACACACACACACACACAATTTATACAACTCTAAATCAGAATTATTATAACTCTTGCAATAATAAAGTATTTTGAAGAGGAAAAAATAGAGAACATTCCTCAACTTCCATAAATGACACAGCCCAAAAAATAAGGCTATGTATGCTACCAAGGGAGATGATAATTACTTTTTTTTTGTTAATATGCAAATTGGGATAAAGAGATATAATAAAACAAAAAAGAGAACATTACCACATTGTTTGTACTTAATCATTACTTTTATGTTTGTTAATATGACTAAAATTGATGGAAATTTCTCTGGCATCATTTCTCCCCCTCTCCTAATGGAATACCTTATCAAAATGCTATAATAAGGTGAATAAAAATTGTTTCCATACATTATGGTTTACCTGCATTTTTCCTTGAATAATTATCATAAAGCCTGATGTGAGAATTGTTATTTGCATCATTTAATTTTGGAGAGGCTTCAAATATCTAAAAAACAGTCTGTTACATAATTGGTATATCAAAACACTAAAGGAGCTCTGGACAAAAGAAACCACTTTAGAGATAAAGTGTCAGTTCTGTCTGCTTAGCTCAAGAGCATTAACTAAATTAGTTCCTTTTAGTGGCAGGTACAGACATCCATCCCATTTAATTTCTACACATTTTGCATATTTTACAGTATGTCTATATAGTGTATTTTTAAATGTTTTTATTATTAATTAAATTGTTTTGATTTATAATTATTCCCTTTGCTAATTTTAATAAAAGAAACATGTACATTTATATATTTTTAATTTTAGTATCTAAAAAATCTAATCTGGTTATATTTAATAATTTATCATTTATATCCCATATAAAAGTAACGGGGCTATTAAGGAACATATACATGAACAGAAGGCTCAAGGAATAAAAGCAAGTCCTATGTAACAAATCATACTTTTGTAAATTATATAAATACCTTTTCAGATATTTATCATTTTTATATTATATATTTGTTTCCTTTGGTTTTATATTTCAAATCCTATTTAATATTTTGGCTTTACACTTAAAGTACGTTCTCCCATGTATTAGAATATGTTATATATTTAAATTAGAGAATATGTAATGCTTAACTATTTAATATATCATAGCTAGTTAGTCCTTCATCCATGGATAACAAACTGATTTTGAATATACTACCAATATAAATATAGCTACAACAAAATCTCTGTATATAAATATTTATTACATTAAAATTCCACTATTTGAATTATTGAGCCAAAATTTGTTGGCATTTTAAATGCTGTTCAGAGGCATCAAAGTCAGAGAAAGGGAGGTTTTAATTACTTTATAATATGTGGTATCATTATAGCCCTTTGTTTTTTATGACTATTCTGAAAAGAAATTCCAATTTTAATGTCCCTTTACACTCTGCATAACACAATAACTTTAAGCAAGAACAAAACAGGCTCATTTCTAGAATATTTCCTGACAGTTTTCAGGCCAGTGTGGTTGGATCCAAGTACCTAAGTGCAGAGTGTCTTTTCTGCAGCTATAATATTTTTCTTGGTAGGGTCCCATTTGCCCTTATCACACATCTGGACCCTCATTTTGGATGCACCACTGTGAATTGGCCTTATTACAACCTAATCACACCGCGCCCACATTGCACAGCAGAGTGATTCAAGAAGACACAACATTAAGCCTACTAAATATGCATAAATCTCTTCAATTAAAACTCTGCAGGATCATTTCCATGTTAAACATACAGACTAATTGTTAATGTCCCTTTACTGCACTAATGTAATTATTTGTGCAAATTAAATTCTTCTTCGTAATTTTTTTTCCTAAAATTTTCACTCTGCAATACTAAGAGGGACTAAACATTACTATTGAACTGAATAGGAGTAGTTAACTTTAACTAATGATTGCACCTTAGATCAATATTTATCATGCTCTCCAATGTCATATTTTAGTTATTTCTTTACACCATCTTCCAGTTATATCCGCACAGTACACTCACTGAAGGAAGATATGGTGTATCTAAGTCTTGGTACCATCATCAGTGTCATGCACAATAAGAGGAACAATCACACAAAGAACATCAATAACAGAACCATCACCTTGAGCAGTCCCTCAAAAAAGGACTCTTTTTTTGAGGAAACCAATCTTTTCAAAAATTTCATCAAGCCCTAACCATTTTGGCTCAGTGGATAGAGCGTCGGCCTGTGGACTGAAGGGTCCCAGGTTCGATTCCAGTCAGGGACATGTACCTGGGTTGCAGGCACATCCCCAGGAGGGGTTGTGCGGGAGGCAGCTGACCGATGTGTCTCTCTCATCGATGTTTCTAACTCTCTATTCTTCCCCCTTCCTCTCTGTAAAAAAAATCAATACAAATATTTTTTTTTAAAAGTCATCAAAAACAGTTGGTTTCTCTATTATGATGTGAAATATTGTATTTACTTACTCTAGCCCCAAATCTGAAATCTAACGCACCCATCTTTTACAAAACTAGAAGCTTGAAGGTTGAGTTTGACATTCTTTGCTGTCACATATTTGATTTTAGATTATGGTTTGCTCTAGGTTGAAATTGGTAAAAAGTTTATTTGGGGATAGCTTTTGATCATAAGAGTTTGGAAGACACTAAAACAGTCTCCAAATAACAACATGCTATTTCAGGAAAAATGCAGTCATTGGGAAAATAAGCTAGCCTTTCCTCAATTCTAACTTGGCTCTATAACATTGAAACAATAAGGCTAAACCTGTTCTCAATAAAATGACTCGGAGTCTTGCCTAATATTAGACTGAGGTAGCAATGTTAGATATGGTAACAATTATTATCTTAATTGTAAGGAAAATGCTGCACCTTCAAATAGAAAATATTGTCAAGGCCTAGTCCCCCACTTTTTTAGTCAAGTAGATTACTCACACAGTATTTCGTTTATGAAACAGATTTATACTTGCAGTTTATTGTACTAGGCACTGTGGTGAACATGGGCGATAGACATTCAGCGCTGACACACAGAGCTATGCGTTTATAACACTCTTACTCAAGACAGACACGCGCAATCAGAGAAACACATGCTCCCAAGCACACATAAATGTGAATTAATGATTCTCTACAATCTTTGCAACTGTGCTGAGGAATTAGAGTTGTGATTTGATAAGGCAAGGGAGGTCAGAGATGTGTCTTTTGAGAAAGTGTGTAGCACAACCAGGTTGGGGAGATGTGTGAAAGGGAAAGAAATGCATCCTTAGGCAAAGGGTCCAGCTGCATGGGATGTGGAAGACACTGCGGTAGAAGAAAGCAGGGCAGTTTTCAGGCCAGGGCGGTTGGAACGCAGAGAGACGATGATTCTAGCAATGGGTGCGTAGGTTGGATTTGATGATGGCATTTGGTAATGGCACAGACAAGAGATCTTTAGGGTGGCATAAATGAAGGGAGTATATGTATTGTAAGTAGAAAAGAAGTCATTCTAAATGCAGACTAGAGTTTGCTATCATCAGAATATAGCACACACACAAAATAATCTGGGAAGATTTCTGCTTATGACATGAAAAGGGTATCATGTAACCTAGACATGAAAATAAAAATACCTAGAAATGCTGGATAAATGTATTTATAAAACTGATTTTGCAGGTCAGTTGATTCATGGAAGTCCTCAAGTGGCAAAATGAAGTGAGCAGACGCTGGAAATTATGGTCACTGGACTGTATTTATACACAGGAGCTTGAACTCTCAGCCACTAGAGAAGGAATGGGCCTTTAGTACCAGCAGACAGCATCGTGAACTGACACCTGAATACAATGAGGAATGGATTTGTTTTAAGCCCAGACTGGTACATGAAAGAGAAACAAGTGTCCATTTATTGTAATATATACTATTTTATGTTTCTATTAGCCAAGTTTATTTCCTAATCAGTATAGAACTCAAATTTATTTCAAAAGTATGAAGGAACTAACTCATATATCCCAAGCTCCGAGTTTTGACTTTGAGAAGTTAATATGTTATGTTTCATATTTAGTTTTTGTTTCTAATCTGCATTTGAGTGAAGAGTTAGAAATGTATTTCGGTTTATATAAAGTAAGGGATGACTTTAAAAATAAGTTTTATTCATCACATTTAAAATTGTCCTTCACATGTGTGCTGTTCAGATTCTAACTTAGGGAAAAGGGACACCATCAGCTAGAGGCACTAGGATGGTAATGACTGTGGACAACTAAGCCACATAATGAATTTCAGAATAAGGACCAATGAGTTGGCTTTTACAGAACTACTTCTTAACGTTATTTACCTCAAACCTTTGGGTGTAAGGATTTTTGACTACTATACACAGTAAAATAATGGCTCTTTCTATCTTCAGATGCAACTGGGATTTAGAAATTTGCAAAGGGAATTCAGAAGAAAAATAAAAGCAGGCAATGATTACTATCCTCTCATCAGAGAATGAAGGCTTTTAAGGTCTCCTTTACAATTAGTTGCTCTTTTGCCTATTCTAATTGATAGCCTCATTGGAGAGGGTGTGGTACTTGAGGTTAGCAAAGCTGTAGCTAATGGGATTCTTCCACTTAGAATTATCTGCTTATGCCCTCATGAAAAACAGATTAATGTCAATTTCACAGGATAGTTGTGAGGGTTAAAAAAATGATATATTTGAAAATTAGTGGCATCATTATTTGCATATATTATTTCCTTCATATTTATTTGGTCAGTGCAACATGCACGAATATATTATATTAATTGGGCTGCCAAGAATTAAGGATCTTCATCTTAATTATTTGTTTATCTCTTAGGACACGACTCAGTGTTTTTCTCATACTACTTTCCCAACCATTTGAAAAACTGGAAAATCCTGAAAAAAAAAAGGTGAATATTAAAGAACATAATTTTTAATAAATGTAACAATAAAGAAGATGTCATAGTGTCCTCTGATATATGATAAGGTCAAAGTGAAGTAATAGGAAAATAATGGGATTTTGGATATTCACATTACTCTGCAATGGATTCAAGACACTAAAACACAATGGAAAATTAAATGGTAAACATAAAGTCAAGGGGTTAATATGAAATACAGGGTGTGGGAATATTTCTGGAGACTGTTTGTCACTCTATATGTAACCTGATAAGGTTTTAGAAGGTTTAGCACCTCACAAACAAAACACATTTAGGCTTCATTTAGGATTTTGTTCTTGAAACAAAATTCATCCTTAGGAAAAACAAAACAAAACATTGTTTTACTTAGTTTTGCATTTAAGTATTCTAGTAAGTTCACTAACAAGAAGACCTTGTCATAAACATTAAAATAATATGTAAATCTGACACTATGTTTAGAATGAAGAATCCCCAGTAAATGAATCTGTATCCAATGGATTATGGAATTTACCAAATACATAGTCTAATGAAAATGTTTTGTATTGATTTTTCTAGACAATGTGTCTACTTACTCAACTATTTAGAAAAAATATGTTTGTGAAATAACAAAGGACAAATGAATAGCTGATTAACTGATTTTTAAGAGATTAAGCAAAGAAAAGAAAAAAAGACTCATGGTCACAGACAACAGTAAGGTGATTGCCAGAGGGTAGTGGGTGGGGGAGGTAGAAGAAGGTAAAGGTGGATAAATGGCAATGGATGGAGACTTGACTTGGGATGGTATACACATAATACAATATACAGATGATGTATTGTAGAATTGAATATCTGAAACCTAGATAATTTTATTAACCAATGTCACCCTAATAAATTCAATAACATTTAAAATAATCATGTTGATGGTAAAAACTAAAACAAATAACAAATTTGTACTGTGAAAGAAATGTCATTCATCACAAAACCAAATCCATAAGTATCCAAGGCTTATCTTGCAATTTTTTAAAATTAAAAACTATTATTTAAGGGCCATATTTGTTAATATTCACTTCATTAGTATGCAACGTTTTATGTTTTAATTAAATACAATTTTATTTTATAAATAGTATACATACACATGCCTATGTCTATGTCTGTATCAATGTCCTAATCTACATTATTTCAGATAATACAAGCACGTAGAAAATGGTAAATGCTCAGGAAGCGGTAACATATATTGTTATTACCTTGACAATAATTCTTCCTTCTATTCAATGAAATTTAAATAGATATTTTAAAGTGGTAAATACAACTATTTTCAATGTTTTGGCATACAAATGTGATTTCAAAACTTATGCTTGAAAATTCATATATTCATGAATATATTGTGTGTGTGTGTGTGTGTGTGTGTGTGTGTGTTTGGTGATCAAAGTTGCATACCTTTTATCTTTTCTTCTTCATTTAATTAAACATATAAAACACACCTTTCAAGTTTTTCAGAATCAAAATGTTTACTTTTTTATAGTTGCTTTAATCTACAAAAAGTCTTTGAAAACCAATCTGGTTGCTCCTAGACCATTTGATAAGATTCCCTGTTGAAACTTTCTGTGCTTCTTTTCTCAGCTCCTTGTTTACATTCTTCTACTTTACAATAATTATGGTGTAAAGACAAGTAATGTTTTTTGATGGTCTCCTCTGTGATAGACACAGTTCTCAAAATATATCATATATTTGTTTGTTCTTATAATAACTTTATGAAGTACACATTAAAGGCTCCTTTACATAGGTGGGGACATTAAGACACACTAAAGTTTATGGTTATGCTTTCAATGCCACAAAGCTAATATGAGGTAGAGCTGGGATTCGTACAAAAGAAACTAACTTTCCAGAAAGCATTTTCCAATGAATAAGTAATACACTGCCTCTCCAATACCACAGAGACCCTAGGAAGAAATAGATATTGTAGAAAATATTTAAATAGCGATAAATAAACAGTTGGAACTCCATAAATAAGTTCCTTTAAAAAGTCTATTAAATTTAACTAGATCATTTATAGCCTACTTTGTAATGAGTTCCAGGACAGTGTCCAGGGAAGTCTAAAACAGGACACTGTGCTCACCTGGTTCACTTTAGAGAAGAACAGTTAAGATCCCTAACTCTGGATCCCAAAGCTTGTTCCATAACTTACTGGTCATATGACCTAGGCCAGTTCTTTAGTCTCCCTTTCTCACTTTCCCCTTCTCTAGAATGAGAACAATAGCAGACATGTGTCTTAAGTCAAGCTTACGTTTGGAAAGCGCATGACACACTGTCTAACAATATCCACTCCATAAGTGTTTTCAATCAATTACATGCTAGAGCTACGTATAACAATATTGTTGATATGTATAGTGTTCTAAAAAAATGTACACACACTTTAACAGCTGATAGCTCAATTTTGAAAATGAAATGTATTTTAATAAACACTACCTTTATAATTATTCCAAGTGTGTGTGTGTGTGTCTGTGTGTGTGTGTGTGTGTGTGGACTCTAAGACACATTATTTAATTTTGTTGTTTAGAATTACAACATTTTCCTCCTACTTTTTTGTTTGTTTGTTTGTTTGTTTGAATCCTCACTGGAGGGTATTTTGTTTGAGTTTTGGGGGGAGTGGAACAGAGAGGGAAAGACAGAGAAACATCAATGTGAGAGAGACACATCGATTGGTTGGTTGCCTCCTGCATGGACCCCAGGCCTAGGCCAGGGAGGAGCCTGCAACCAAGGTGCATGCCCTTGACAGGAATTGAATGAGGGACCCTTTGATCTGCAGTCCAACGCTCTATCCACTGAGCAAAACCGGCTAAGGCCCGCCTACATTTCATGTAACCCAGAAGTCAGGTTACTTATCCTGACCTTTGAAACCTAAATTCTACACACTCCTTGGCTTTTGGCAGGCCTAGTGTTATCAATTATATTCAAGTTTGGGGGTATACAATCTTTCCATTCTCACCCATGGCACTGAGTCAGTATTCTGATTTATTAATTCAATGCTGGGACAAAATGTACCTCATTGGTGTTGCCCTAGTCCACATTATGTCATTATAGAAATAAAATTCAATTCTTTGACCTCATTTCAATTCACCAAATGCCTTATTTACAACTTATTATTTTTTATTACACATGACTGTTTCTAAAATGCCCTGATTTTTTCCTTCAGCTGGAGATTGAGGATTCAAACAGTGGCTGGTTCTCCTTTTTATTGACTCCTTCCTTAGATCTTTTTTCAAATGTAGAGCTGTTCAAGCACCTCATTCCATCTACACCATTAGTTGACCTATGTCATGAGAGCCCAAACTTTCTCTCCAAATAATTTATTAGGTTAGCATTTCCTGAACAGTGTCAGCCCAGCATGATGGGAGGTGTTTTCGTTGGCTGGCATGAAAGCGTGTGTCATAGGAATAGGATGTCTGCTCCATGGGCAAGCATAGCTCTTCTCATTTGATCCCCAGCACGTTTCATATATTAGCAACGTTTATTATGATACTGATTTTTAATACAATAATCATAAAATAAGCTCTGTTATTTGATGACTGTTCGTGAGGAGTCCATTTAAGAGGAACACTTTTTCCCAGCCAGCATGGCTCAGTGGTAGAGCATCAGTCTATGAACCAGAAGGTCTTCAATTCCTGGTCAGGCCACATGCCTGAGTTGTAGGCTCAATCACAGTGTGGAGCATGCAGGAGACAAGCAGATCAATGATTCTCTCTTATCATTGATGTTTCTATCTCTCTAACACTCTCCCTTCCCCTCTGAAATCAATAAATATATATATATATATTTTTTTTAAAATAAGCAGAGTTTTTGGCTAGGTATGGTTAGTAAGAAAAAAAAAATAGAGGAGGAGAAGGATGGGGAAAAACATGAGAGAACAAAGTTTAACAATAAATTAAAACTGTGATAATTCATAAACAATTGAATGACCCTGCCTTGTTGAAGAACTCATCATCACCACACCATTCATTTAGCAGCTAATATATCCCAATAGGCCCAGCTAATATTGCAACAATATTTTTAATCAAAAGTTCTTCAGGAGTCATATTGAGGTTCACTTATTTCAGGAAAACCATTACCAAAAAGTACTCGGGGCAAAATAATCGTTTCTATGCTATTTGGAATAAAATTCTAGGGGCTTAACCTAGACTTCATTGAGTGCTTGAATAGATTCAAATCTTTTTTAGAAAAAATGCCGGTCCCAACCACCAGCTCTTGGGGAAAGTCAATCCCACTCTCAAAGGAATTGAATTTCTGTTTGGACAAAGTATAACTTGCAGTTAAGGTACATGAACTTTGCCATCCTGCATATCCGTTATGCCGAGCATCCAGATTCCTCTGTAATCAGCAGCACGATCACTCAACCACTTATCAAAAATTAAAGCATAAAATCATAATATTACATGAGATATCTGATATTTATCAGTAAATATAAGAAGCTTGTTAATTATCTCTCTCTTTAGTGTCTCTGAGTTATAATTTCCATGAATTATAATTTCATATTATTATGTATTCACTTTATTGAAGAACAATGTAAATTAATTCTACCTGAAGAATATATCTGCATCCCTGATTAGAGACCTATCTGAAAGTATTAGCTATGTCACTTAATCATTTATTCACCAATCACTTACTGTGCTGCAACTTTGTACCAAACATGGTGATTGAAGTTGGTGCCAATGGAAAGGCATAAAAGAGAGTAACTGTCTCTCAGAGTTCAAAACAGAATAAAATACAAAAATGCAATGGATAACACTGAGATAACAGAAGACTAGAAGTGAACACTAAAATACTGTCCGAATCAGAAGACAGATGGGAAGTGAGCATTTACTGCTAGACTGGGGAAGGGCGGGATGAGGATATAGTTAACTGGAGTGTGTGTCCTAAAGAAGAAAAAATGTACAAATGTGACCCCAAGTATCTGGGAAGTTTAAAAAATGGTAGGTAGGTATATAACACTAGAGGCCCAATGCATGAAATTTGTGCAAGGGGCTTGGCCCTTGCAACTGTGGTGGCTTGCCTCGGCCTTCGCAGCCCCAGCTTTGTCTGGAAGGTCATCCAGAAGGATGTCCGGAAGGTCGTTCGGCTGTCAGGTCTAATGAGCATATTACCCTTTTATTATTATAGATAAGAATTTATTTATATCTTGAATAAATATTTGGGTTGTCTGCTAACATGTAGGTCAGTGGGAGGGGGCCCCAACTTCTATTGAATATAAGGAGACCTGTTCACTACAGAGCTTCCTGTTGCTGTGTGTGGTTTGTCCACAAAGAACCCCTTCTTACTCAGCCCCATACAGTGCTCTAATAACCTTTTAATCTAGAGCTTTTTGTCTAAGCATTAATTGTGTTCCTGGCCTTGGACAAAAGGAAAAATAAGCGTATTCCCTGAATTCTGTTTTTAATCGAGGGTGTTCTTCATTTGGGCATTTCATAAAGCATGTGTGTGTTTAATTCACAAACAGAGCCCTGGCAATAACTAACGCTTTCACATTCTGATTGCATTCTACACTTTAAGAATGACTATCTTAGCTAATACATGTTTATTAGATACACAAATACTGTGGAAATTACTCAAATTCATCAAGTATTCAATTTCCATTGCCTGAAAAAGAACATCAATTTAGGTCCTTAGAAAGTAATGCAAATACCCAGTTATAGAATGGAGGTTACAGGAAGCTATGTTGTACAATCCAGAGGTAACTATTAGGTTCAAAAATCATACCACTCTTTCCATCCACCCCCATATTAACCCTTCCTATTAAAGTGAGAGCTCAAACATTTTATGGATGGTAAGCACTTTACACAAATGTGGAAAAAAACACCAGACAGATTCTAGTGCTGCTTGTATTGGGAAGGGAAGAGAAATCATTTTATTGTTGTAGTTTACATTTCACCAGGTTTTCTTGTTCAGGAAGGAAGGCTGCTTTGTTAATAGTATTATAACTATGTTCCTCAGAATAAATTAATGGGAGATGGGGTAGTGAAGGACATCGGCCCTCAGCTACTGGGAGGTGATCTCTAGATTCATGAATGTCACTGTTTCACTAGGACTCTGACCTCCAGGCAGTCTAACAATGTAAATTGTAATTCGGGTTTTGGGACACAGGGAATCAGTTCAAACATATAGACATCTGGAGACTGAAAGATTAGCCCGAATTTCTGGGAGAGGCTGGGCGCTAATGGTCAGCCAAGGAGAGAGTATGTAATAAATCTCCATTTAAAACTTTAAGTACCAAAGTGGTCCTCTCTCTGCTTGGCAATAGTCTCTGCATATTGTCACACCTCGTGCCTGGGAAGAGGTGAAACCTTCCATGACTGCACAGAGAGTACATGAACAGAAGCTGTGAGGTTGGGCCTCGCTTGGATTCGGCCCTATCTGCCTCTTCCCTTGGCTGAAGTTAACTTGTACTCTTTCACTATAATGAACTGCTAAGTGTAAACATGGCGTTTAGACTGAGATCTTGGAGTTGTTCTAAGCAAATTATAAAACCATAGGAAGTTGTGGGTACTCTGCAATTTGTAACCATCCCTGGGAACCACAAACCGGAGGTTATCTCAAATGAGGCAGTCTTGTGGGGTCATGAAACCTTCCTCCTGGTGGGAAATTATTTCTGGACGTTCTTTGCACAATGCAGGGAGAGGCAAAGCATTGGACACCTTTCTTGAGGGTGAGTTGTACAGGACAAAACAAAGGAGAATAACTGATAATTCTTAAATACTGTTCACTGTTCTACTTTCCAGGCTTAGTAGACCCTGCATAGTTTCCAGAAAGACCCTAGATTCTTTTCACCTGTTGTATTAGACCTTGAACATGCTACTTAGTCTCTCTTAGACTGTGTCCATATTCAAGTCCATATAAGTGTAGTATTAGTATCAATTTCAAATAACTTTTGTGGAGATTCACTGACATAATGTCTATCAATATCTTAGTTCTGTTATAAACATATATAACTGGCCTTAAACTTATACGGTTAAAAGACCCAATGACTCATGCATATATTTTCTATTCTAATTATGACAAATAGTGCATAATGTCATAGATCTTAAATCAGGACAGAATCAAGAGCCTGATACTGATTGATATATTCACAAATTCAAGTGAAACACATAAATTTGGCAGTTAAATTAGGTAAAATAAACCCACCAGATGTCTTGCCAAATATGAGTACACATAGCTGCAGTCTTTAGCTAAGTCACACGTATGTCCTCTCGAAGCAGATGCATATTTATATTCACTCAGGAAGTGGTGTGCTTGCTTATCTACTATGAAAGAAGAATGAGTGAGCAGATGAAAATAGCTGCTCTCTAAGGGAAAACTCTAAAACCGATGCTATATTTGTGTTTCTGCCCATATGTGTTTATGCACCTTGAGTCGTAGATGAGCAAAGTGTGTGATTCTGGTGTTTCTGTTTGTATTGCATCATTCTGGCAGAGTTATTGTAAACCATCACCCTAATGAAGCGGAACTGCACCGGGGGCACCCCTTACATATAGCTTGTAAACACTGAAAAGAGTGCTTTGTGTTGCAGGGGCAATATAATTCAACACGTCTTGATAGTAACTCTGAGGAAGATCAGAAAATATGATGCTACTGTAAAGAAGATAATTTCTAACACTGTCCTCTAAAAGGCATATAAAGCTTTCATTTTATAGCATTTTTCCTTACCACTGCAAGGCTTGTGCATTGTAGAAATTTTCAAACTTCACGAACATACGGAGGCATAAAGGGATTGGAAGAAAAACATAATCTCACACGCTCCCCACACCTCTTAATCCAATACACAGTCATATTAGTTTCACACAAAGCACATTATATGTATTATTTTGTTTGACAAGTTGAAAGTAGAAAGTAACTTTTATGAGATTATACCTCTGCACATTTCTAGAAACTGCCCAAATTAGAATTAATGAAAAGTGTTAATTCTAAACTGGGGTCTGTTAGTGGACAGAGAAAAGACCTATAAGAATACAACATATAAAGCAGCAGTTCACTCATGGGTGAAGAGCTAAGTTGGTTGTAAAGGCCCTGTGAAGAGATAACAACAAAAGGACCCTCATACTAGACAAAGATCTAAAACATCTGAGCATCTCTTGACACAGGCATCATTCTCAAAGCCCTGTACCTTGGAAACATTCCATGTCTGGTTCTAAAGATTGAAACAATAACTTTAAGAAAAGGTAGTTTAGCCCTGGACAGTTTGGCTCAGTGGATAGAATGTCGGCCTCTGGACTGAAGGTTCCTGGGTTCAATTCCAGTCGAGGGCACATGCCTGGATTACAGGCTCAATCCCCAGTAGGGGGCCGGCAGAGGCAGCCAATGAATGATTCTCTATCATCACTGATGTTTCTGTCTCCCTCTGAAGTTAATAAAAAATATTTTTTAAACTAAAAGAATGTTTATTGATTTTGTCTTATAAGCCTTTTTATTCTCTTAAAAATATATAACATTATACTATTACATATTTATTTCCTTTACTGTCCTCAAAATAGTCTTTCATATACTGTAATGTTTATAATATATAACATAAAATAAGTAAATGGGGATGTTAACACCAATTTGCATCTAAGAACATAGAAGTTTAAGGGTCTAGTTTATTAGATCACTTATGATCATCAACTTCCAATTTTTATCTTTGATTGGGTGTCTTTCTAAAAATTAACCAGGAATTTTCAATATAGAAAAGTGAATGAACAAGAACTTGAATAGGCCTATCATAAATGTTTTCATTCAACACTAAGTATAATTACTCAAAACATTAAGTATTATATTATAAACATTATATTATTTGACTGCTGATTAGTCTATTCTAGTAAATATTTTAATTAAGTAAGTAACTTGAAAGATTGGGAGAATGCAATTTTTGATGCCTATTTCTTTAGTAATATCTAAAAAATAAGTGCAATTTACTTCATTTGGTATTGTAACTCATTCTGCCAGATAAAACAGGAAATGAGAACACTGTTTTCTGTATCCATAACTTACATACTGCCTTTCTATGCAATTTATGTATGTAAAACATTATTTATCCAAACAGTACTCATTTGGCTTTACCCACATATTCATCATTTCATGCCTTGTGGTATCATGCTTCTATTATCTTTGAAATAAACTCCACTATTCCTTTATGTTGCCTTTAGTCTTGAAAGATATTTTAGCTAGGTAAGGAATTTTAGATTTATTTTTTCATTTCTTTCATCACACTGAAGATGTTTCATGGACTTGTGGCTCTTTGTTTCCTTTTGAAATGTAGTTTTTAATTGTTCCTCTGAATGTAGTATACTACTTTATGCATTTTTTATTCTTTTACTATTGTCTGCATTTTTACATTGCTGTAGCATTGTAAATTTCATTGAATTGATGCTGTTTAAAAGTTGAATTTTTTGAATCTGTAAATTAGTTTTATTTCTAAGAAATCCCAGTAATGATCTTTTCAAATATAGCTACTACCTCTTTTGTTTTCTTATTTCCTTGTGAGAGTACAAATAAATCTCTCAGTTCTTCTAGTTCTACTTTCAATACAGTTTATAAATCTTATTTTTTAAATGTTTGTATTTCTCTGTGCTTCATTGGTTCAGGTGCTCTTCATTATTAATTATCTTTATTTTACCTACTCTACTTTTAAAAGCACTGATTGGATTCTTAATTTCAGTTAATACACTTTTTTTCAGTTCTAGTAATTCCATTTGGCACCTTAGTTATTCCATTTGGCAATTCCCCTACATAACATTTTATATTTTGTATTTCTCTGCTATAATTTTTAATCTTGTCATTTATCTGTCAAATGGATTAAGATAGTTATGTAAAGTCTATAATGATTCTATCCATCAAGAATTTTTCTAGGTTTCTTACAATTGTCCTTTTTCTCATTGCTTTCTTCTCAAATGCTTTATTGAGTTTTATTTTAGTTGCCTATTTTTATTCATAAAACAATTTGTAGTAATATCTTGAGGACTAGCAAAATATTAAAGTATTCCATAAAAGCTATGTGTTTGCTTCTCCTAGGAATCTGCAGGCAGCAGCCATCTGGGATCAACTTAACACAGGTTTTATGAACTGTAGGATTATGGGCATTAGGAGACAGATAAAGATTTGTTATGGGATACTGTTCTGTGTATTGTAGAGGATTAAGCAGATTCCCTGATCTCTACTCATTACAAATCTATAGCATCTCCCTCCCCCGCGTTGTGACAACTATAAATATCTGCAGATATTGCCATATGTCCTCTAGAGGAAAAACTAAGACCAGTTTTGGTCTACTGGTTTAACCCAATTTCAGGAAATAAAATTCACTGTCACTCCCAAATTGATTGACGCTATGCTAGAATTCATGACGTGGTTGTTTTACTATTTCCAGTATTTTTACAAAACATATATTTTTATTTATTTCTGAGAGAAAGGGTGAAGGAGAGAGAAACGTCAATGATGAGACAGAATCAAGGATTTGCTGCCTCTTGCACGCTCCCCACAGGAATCAAGCATTTGCCCTGATCAGGAATCAAACCATGACTTACTGGTTCATAGGTCGAGGCTCAACCACTGAGCAACACCAGCCTGGCACTAATTCCAATCTTAAATGTATGGTATAATTCTCACCTTCAGGTTCCCTATTCACAATGTAGAATTTTACCAGAGCCCAAAGATGGTGGGATCTAGGCTCACTTTTGCTTTCTTTAGGATATAACGTGGACTTGTACTGCTTAACCTCCCAGTCTCCTGGCTTACCAAATTTCTCCAAAATAAAAGCATTCCCAAGTGCTGGACTGCTGCTTTAAACTTTGTCCTAACAGTTCCTCATTGTCATGTTAGCTTTCTGCATTGTTTTATTTCTGCCTCAACAAGTTATCACAAACTTTGCACCTAAAAAATACAGATTGATTTTCTCACAGCTTCTGTGGGTAAGATGTAGGGGCACAGTGTGATAGAATTTTTCCCCAGTGTCTCATAAACCTAAAATCAGTTTTGGTGTGGCTATGGTTTTCACCTCAGTCTTGGGTTTCTTTCCAAAATCACTGATTATTGATAGAAGTCATTTTTTCCTCACACCTTCTACGAGGCCCTGGCTATGTCAGGCCAGTAAAGGCATAATGTATCCATTCTATTCACTTTTCAAATCTCTCTGTTCCATGTCTGCTGAAGGACTAATATAAGGGCTCATGTGATTAAATTGTCCTACCTGGATAATCCAGGATAATCTCCCTATTTTAAGGTCAACTGCTTAGTAATCCTAATTATATCTGAAAAGTCCCCTGAGCCTTAACAAGTGCACTGGTATGATAGCTCATCATACTGACAGTTTCAGAGATTAGGGAGTAAAATCATCTTGGGGCTAAAATTTGCCACAATCAGCAATGGATTTAGGAAGTGTTTTATTATTGTTATTATTATTATTATTATTATTATTAACATGTTTCTTTTTCTGGTTGCCTTTATCTGTAGCATTAGACTGAATACTTACTCTGCTATTTCTTATTCTGAAAACAGAAATGCTCTTAGTCAAGCTTTTGTTCAGTGCCTTAAAAGTTTGTCTTGCAATTATTCTTTGAAGTAGATATTTTAAAATTATTATCATAAATGCCCAGGATCACTTTTTGGTGAGCCACACACATTACTGCCAGTCTATAACAATACCTTTATAACATGTTTTTACTGTAAACCTTGTTGAACATGTTTGGATTCAAGTTGAAATATAATGTTTCAGAACATTCACACCAACCTTCAAAGAAGTTACAGAGTCACACATAATTATAAAGAACTCAGAGAAAAGCACAAAAGGCCATCTGTGAGATGTGAACAGATGTAGCTGTTCCAAATACTTTGCTGTTTTTCAAGTTGAGAATTCTAAATTTTAAGTAATTTGTGTTTATATGAGTGAAAATTAACACTGGGGGAAAAATCAAATGTAGAAATTATTTGTGTAATTTTGGTTATTAAAAAGTTATTCATTATGATTAAAATAACATTTCTTTTATACATAAAAATAATTCACTATTAGAGAAAATATAATAATAAACAGACAAAAATTAAATCAGAGAAGAAATATTTATGACAAAATAAAAAATATTTGTCATAGCTCTTATCAAATTGATCAGTTTTATTAGCCATTATAAATTTAAAATATTAGAAAGATATGGTTGTTCCAACTATAATTGGTTAAGTTAACATCCTATCTAATAGGAGATGGCCGCCCCCATGTGGTCAAAGATGGCCACCCCCATGTGGACACAAAATGGCCACCACAAGATGGACAGCAGGGGAGGGCAGTTGTGGGCAATTAGGCCAGCAGGGGAGGGCAGTTGGGAGGTGCCAGGCCTGCAAGGGAGGGCAGTTGGGGGAGACCAGGCCTGCAGGGGAAGGCAATTAGGGGTTACTGGGCTGGCAGAGGAAGGCAGTTGAGGGGGACCAGGCCTGCAGGGGAGGACAGTTGGGGGGAACCAGGCTGGCAGGAGAGGGCAGTTGGGAGGGGGGCCGGGCCTGCAGGGGAGGGCACTTGGGAGGAACCAGGCCTGCAGGGTAGGGCAGTTGGGGGTGACCAGGCCTGCAGGGGAGGGCAGTTAGGGGCAGCCAATTTGTCAAGGGAGGGCATTTAGGGGTGACCAGGCCTGCAGGGGAGGGCAGTGAGGAGCAATTGGGCTGGCAGGGGAGCAGTTAGGCATTGATCAGGCTGGCAGGGGAGCAGTTAGGCATTGATCAGGCTGGCAGGGGAGCAGTTAGGGGCAATCAGGTAGGCAGGCAGGCGAACAGTTGGGAGCCAGCAGTCCTGGATTGTGAGAGGGATGTCCGACTGTCTTTTTGGGATCGGGCCTAAATGGGCAGTTGGACATCCCTTGAGGGGTCCCAGATTGGAGAGGGTGCAGGCTGGTCTGAGGGACACACACCACCGTGCACGAATTTCGTGCACTGGGCCGCTAGTCCTATATAATAAAGGCTAATATGCAAATCAACCAAAAGGTGAATGACTGGTTGCTATGGTATGAACTAAACCCCAGGGGGCAGGCGCTCAATGCAGGAGCTGCTCCCTGGTAGTGAGTGCGTTCCCACAGGGTGGGTGCCTCTCTGCCAGAAGCCAGGCTCAGGGCTGGCAAGCACAGCAGCGGTGGTGGCGGGAGCCTCTCCCACTTCTGCGGCAATGCTAAAGATGTCCAACTAATGTATTAGGCCCAATCTCCATTGGACATCCCCCAAGGGTCCCCAGACTGTGAGAGGGCACAGGCCGGGCTTTGGACAAATTTCGTGCACCGGGTCTCTAGTGTATTCATATTGGTATAGGTTGAGTTCTTAACCTATAACCATCCATAATTGGTGAATTAAGAAAAGGGAAATTTGCCCAGCCAGTATAGCTCAGTGGTTTAGCATCAACCTATGAACCAGGAGGTCACAGTTGGATTCCAGTCATGGAAGGCTCAATCCCCCAGTGGGGGGCATGTAGGAGGCAGCCAATCAATGATTTTTTCTCATCACTGATGTTTCTATCTTTCCCTCCCCCTTCTCTGAAATCAATAAAAATATATTTTTTAAAGGAAAATTTGAATCCAGATTCTCACACAGAGAGATTGCTATTGTGAAGATAAACACAAAGATCAAAGAAATGCTTCACAAGGCAAGGAATGCCAGAGATAGCTAGAAACCACCAAAAGCTAGTAGAGTCATGGAACGTTTCTCTATCATAGACCCGGGAGCAACAGTGGCTGAAACCTTCAGCACAGACTCCCAGTCTTCAGAATGTGAGACAATAAATTTCTGTTGTTCAAAGGCATACCGGTGGGACTTTGTTAAAACAGCCCTGGGAAACCAAACCATAACATCCTCTTTTGAAATAATATTTCAACATTGATAAAAGTAAAACAACACATGATTCAGATTTATAATAGTAGAATGAATACTTTAAAAAGTCATGAAAAATCACCTGAAGTAATTTGTGTGTCATATGTATAATAAAATAATTTTCTAATGCTTACTATTTAGAATACTTACACATACTTTTAATACTTAAAATAATCTTATACTACTTAAGCAAATCAAGGAAAAAATATCTGCAAACTTGTGTGTCAGTTGTATTATGGCAAAACCAGATTCATTAGGAAGTAACTGAAGTCATCCTTATTAAAATCAATGTTAGATAATAAACACAATTTTAAATATCAATTGGCCTTAAATGAACTTTCAAATTAATGTTAAAATTGCTTTACTGCTATCTGAGTCATTCACAGAGTTCTAAATGAGTAAAAAGAAAAATAATTTGCCATCATTGTTTACTTCATTAGCTTTATGCTGTTAATTAAATATTTTCAAAATGAAAACATGGCAAAATTTATTTAATTTCAGCTTTTATTTACTGACTAGAGGCCCGGTGCATGGATTTATGCACCGATGGGGTCCCTCGGCCTGGCCTGCAGGGATCAGGCCAAAACTGGCTTCCTGACATCCCCCAAGGGGTCCTGGATTGCAAGAGGGCACAGGCCAGGCCGAGGGACCCCACAGGTGCATGATCAGGCCCAGAGAGGGAGTGGCAGGAGGACTTCAGGGTGTGTCAGGCCCGTCTTGCCCAGTCCCAATCGGCCGGACCCCAGCAGCAAGCTAATCTACTGGTCACAGCATCTTCCCCCTGGTGGTCAGTTTGCATCATAGCTACTGGTCGTACAGTCCAACAGTCGGACACTTAGCATATTAGGCTTTTATTACATAGGATAATCCTAAAGATATTTTCTAAAGAGATCTGCACAAAACCAGCAAAATTCAAAAACTTATTTATATGAACAGAGATTTTAAATTAAATTTAAATTACCATTTTCTTTTTGAGTCATATTTTTTTTAGTTCAACATATTCATCCTGTGTGTCATGTGATTCATTTCTCCCACCACTTTTTCCTCTTTTAACTTTTATGAATACTGTTTTGGTTCATTAATATGCACCCATGATGTCATATTTTTGCCAACATAAAACTTAAATTGATGAACTATACATCATTTTCATGTAAAGTCAGCCTCTCTTCTTCCTTCATAAGTTCAAGTCTATAAAATGAACACTCCATGGCATAGCATGGTCAAAATCACAAATGGAATATAAATGATAATTTACAGGGTATTTTTATTATTAAATAGAAGTTTGGAATGAATGCCAAATAGAGAGGCATTCATTCTAAACTTCTCATGTTTCTTTAGGGGGGAAATTGTCTTCCAGAAATAGACCTGGCTTCCTGCTGGACAGGGGGACTTTATCTGATTAGTGAGGATGGTGGAAGCAACCAGGAAACACTTACTTTGGCCTCCTCTGCTTGGTTTCAGAATTGACTAGCCTGCAGACAAAGTATTCTAGTTGCTCTTCTGTGATGAAAATACATGGTCCTGCCCTGCCTTGGAAATTGGAGGAGAGCTGGTACCTCCATCTGACAGCACCTACATGGGTTTCCCATTCTCCATCTAAGGATTTAACATAAGGTTAAATCTTTACAGATACACGACCGGACTTTTGATTCCTGCATTGACTCGCTATGTGATTTTAGATCAATTTCTTAAACACACTGTTTCTGGTTTCCTCAATTTAAAAATAAAAATGACACTGTGACCTGCTCTCGTTTTTCATAAAATTTAAATGGGCTAATAAAAATAGAAGGCATAGAAAGTGCCTGGCTTCCAATAAGCATTGACTGTTATGACAGCTACTGGATAGTTTCCCTGTTCTTTTGACACGTTAAGCGCCCAGCCTGTTTTGTCTTCCGGATGGAAAGTATAGTGTCAGTCGCTGGTGACTGACAGGGCGCTTGACGTGTTAATTGTTCAGTGGTTGGGTATAATAGATACCAGTGTTGACCCCTGAACTCCTAACAGTTTTTGAGCAACATCATATTTTTTTTAATTGAAGAAATAAATTTGCAAAAATCTGTTGAGAAATCCTAATCTAGAAGAAGGAGGGGAAACCAAATATAGACCAATATCTGTGTTCACAGCTTTTCACACATTATCTTGTTAAGTGAAATAAAAACCTGTCTCTAGTCTTTAGTTATCTCAGCATTAAACAATGAGGAAAGTGAGGTACAAATAAAAAAAATATTAAACTGGGATACATAGGATAGCTACAACATAATATTTTTTAATCCCTTTCATGAGGGGACCATGTAAATTTCTCAGCAGAGCTATGGGTACATGTTAGTATTTTATAAAGATCAGATATTGTTTTCCTTGAACAAAACCCAATTTATTATTATGATACGTTGTTTCTTGTTGACTATTTTGGCCTAATTTAAGAATTCAATTCAACTGTGTGCAGAAAGTGGATTTCGCCTCAGTTACATCAGTGTCTAAAGTGTTGGATCTGCAATTTACATATTGTGCACCCTTGGGGATATTAGTTACTTTTTTTTAATTTCTAACATATTTTCCTATCAAAGGTAATATTGCCACCTGTCACAACTAACTCAACACAAGACAACCCTATGTGATATGTAGTAGCCATGTGTTAAATGTGTAGCTATAATAATGATAATATTACTTTACTGTTTCACTTTTCTTTCTGATTAAATATGCATAATATATGTAAAAATTTCATGAGAGACTAGCCTTTTAATAATACTGGGTTGACTGTTAGAATGTCTTAGTAAAACAAATATGAGATTATCATGAAACACATAGATGTGTGTATACACACATTTCTTTAATAAGCCATAAAATATAAATTTATATAGAAAACATATGCTGCCCAAAGTATAGATTATTATTAATCCACACTTCAATACAGTTTTTGAATTGCAGTTTTAAAATTTTCCAGAACAAGAATTTCTTAGCATAATCTTCTATACAGGTAAACACACATTCACACATACACACACATACACACACACTTCAAGAGAGAAATATTTTCTGTCCACAAGTCTTATCAAATTACTAATCATTTTAGAACTCCTAAATAAATTGGAATTGACCTGTCTAGTCCTGTGGGGGGGAAAAAGTCAATGGATTTAAGTGAATTCAAAGCATCCATGACTGAAAATAGTATTTATTTACTTTACTTGAAAAATGAATGTATTACTCATGTGTAAGTTTGGGCTTCCGTGTACACACATTTTTGTTCTTTAAATTACTGCAAATCAATCTGAAAAAGTGTCTATACCAAAACTCGCCAGATAATCTCTAAAAGATTAATAACGGAAGTTCTAGACCAAGTTTCTGACTCAAATTTTGCTACATATAAATTCAATTTCTGATTTTCTAACAATTCTTTAATAATTTCACTTAAATTATATAAATTATTTAAATGTACTGATCATGGAATTCCTTGTCCAGAATAGTTTTACTCCAAAGCATGGTGATTATTTTACCATTTATATATATAGTACTAGTAACATCATTTATATTTTTAAAAAATATATAATATATCCTGAAATAAGATATGGAAGCTCAATTATATAGTATATATAGTAATTTTAAGTGAGATTATATAAACTATTGGTTTAATCCAACAAAATCCTTCTTGCATTATTTGGCAAAATCTATTTACATGAGAGATAATTATATTTAATTTTGCTATTGTCTTTGCCTTTTCTAAGACTCATGTTTTTAACAAAAAAGTAAATTCTTAATAAAATTCTTAATATACACATACATATTTGTGATATAAAAATCAGCTTTATTTTTTACTTAAAATTTATTTTTATTCAGGAATGATATTTTTAAAACACTCTGAATACCTTTTCCTTGTTATACTTAGTCAGCATTTTCACATATGTATCACATAGATTAGGGGGGAAATAGCAATAAAAGCCAAAGGCTGTAAGTTTAAATGTAAGAAATACTAGAACTAGAGAAGTCACAGTTGCCATAGCAACATAATCTTGCCATATTCATATTATCCTTTTCCTCACAAGAAGGATTTTTAAAGCTCTATAGAGTTCCTCCAACTAGTATGGGAATGTGGTCTGTGTGCATTTAATATAGAACTTTAAGTCATTATTAATACTAGTATAGTCCAGATTCAGTACAAGAAACAATTTATTTAAAATTTAATTCAGAAAGTGTAATAATTTAAGGAGATTTTTAGTAATACAATCTTTATAGAATAATGTATAGCTAAGACTATTCTTTTGCTTTTTTTCCAGGAGACATAAAGACAAAACCATCTCATAGTAAGATTTTAGAATTATCTCAAGATTTCACTAAATCTGATTTCTTTTATTTCCCAGTGGCTTAGCAGTAGTTTTTATAATAAAGCAACAGGTATTAAATATGTTCTTTATCAGTAAATATTGTATATTTTCTCTTAGTCCTGAGTATAGATAAGTTTCTTCTAATTTTTTGATGTCCCAATTTCACTTTAAGATATATCAGAAAATTAATAATGTCAACCCATTCCATAGTCTGATTTCTACCTACCTAATATTTTGCTATAAAATAAATATAAACTATGTCTGAGCATTAAGTTAGTTTTTTACTTTAAGAGTAGCCTCACTTTTTCCTAGGAATAATTAATTTAGACATATCTACTAAATAATAAATGTTTTCATATTACAAAACTGCCATAAATAAATGTAGTGGATTTTGGAAAAACTCCAATTCTAGTGTGCTCTTGATTACTTAAACAAAGCTGCATACTGGCATTCATTATTCCTTATATATCTTTTGAGATAGAAATCAAGATTAAAATGAAAGATCAGAAGTCAATAAAGAAAACAATATAAGATAGTTTTGTTGGTTATGTTTAAATGAAAATTTTCATGTGCGATTTTATTACATTTTATTTAAACTTAAATGTAATTTTCTTTTATTTACATTAAGGAAACTCTTTGAGACCTATAAGACCATTTAATAACAGTCACTCATTTTTTTTCCTGCACAAATATTATATTGTAACCTAACATCATTTTATAAATAGATATTTTAGAAGAAAATGGACATATTCCTAGTTTTTCCCTAGTATTTCTAAACAACATTAGATAAGCACAAGCATCTGTATGGCGATCTAATTCTAGAAATACTATGTAGGCTGCCAGAATGGGCATGTGAGGAATCCTGTGGATCCTCACTCTAGCAAAGTGACCATAACTTATAAAAATAACTAGGGCCCTGGTGCACGAAATTCATGCACTGGGGGCGGAGGGGTGTCCCTCAGCCCAGCCTGCCCCATCTCACATACTGGGAGCCCTCAGGCGAAGTCCTACTGAGGCGACTGGGCTGATCAGGGAAAGGCACCAGCCCCATCACCCCACTGCTGCAGCCACTGCCAGTCACTACAGCCACCAAGGTGTTTTCATCAACACAGACTCCAGTCCCTTCACCATGAAAAAATGACAACTTTCTTTAAGCATTTTCAAGATGTGTCTTTCATAGGATATGACATTTCTTTCTTTCTTTATTTTTTTTTAACCTCACCTGAGGATATGTTTCCATTGACTTTTAGAGAACGTGGAAGAGAAAGGGAAAGACAGAGAGAAACATCAATGCGAAAGGGACACTTTGATTGGTTGCCTCCTGCATGAGCCCTGATCTGGGGCCCGGCCAAGAAGGAGCCTGCCCTTGATCAGAATCAAACTGGACCCTGCCTAGGCATTATTCACTGAGCCAAACTGGCTAGGGCAGGATATGACATTTCTTAGCTCTTCAGCAACAGACCTTCCTTTTTCTCTCCAGGAGTGTGGTGGAAAAACCCTAGATCACCTTTTTGGATTCTTATACCCAAGTTACTAAGAATATTACCAGTGGCAAACAGGGAGCTTGGCCAATGAGCGGTCAGAAACGGTATTTCCTCTGTAGTTCACACCAATTGCCTCTGATCTCTGGCTCTGCCCCTTTCCAGGCCCCATGCCTCTGGCCCAGGCTTGGGGCCTGGGCAGGGAACCCCCAGCTCCTTCCAATCACCCTGATCCTCCCCTGCCCAGGTCCCAAGCCTCTGGCCTGGGCTTGGGGCCTGGACAGGGGACCCCCAGCTCCCTCCCATCGCCCAGTCACCCAGCTCTGCCTCTGCCCAGGAGTCCCCTGGCTCAGGCCCTTCCCAGGTTGCTCAGGACCTACCGGGGGTCTACCTCAGAGTGACCTGGGTGCTAAGAAAGTTCCTGGGACTCAGGCTGCTGGGCGCTTATGTATGCAAATTAACCTCAATCTTTGTTGGGTTAATTTGCATACTCACTCTGATTGGCTGTAGGCATAGTCAATTTACATGTTTGTCTATTATTAGGTATGATGATTAAAATTTATGAAAAATTCCCTAAAGACATACATCAAAAATATTTTTTAAATATACTAAATACATGTGAGAACAGGCAGAGTCTGTGGCATTTGAGCCGCAACATGGACCTCCATTGGGGTTTGTGAAGCCATAAACCCAGGGCTCCCTCTTCCTCTGGCTTTTATCCAGGGCTGCAGAATTACTCCAGGAGGGGCAGGACACTCCATTTCTTATCGTCCCAGGCAAAGGCTCTATTCTAGGCAAGTGATGCTGAGAGGTCTGGAAGCTCTTTCTCCATCCAGCCACAACTGGCAGGGTGGAAGCCCCACCTGATAGGCAGCAGGCTGAGAATACGGGCTATCCTCCCCCCTCATTCCAACTCACTCATAGCATGAAATTCCTACCTTCGGAGAGGCAAGAAAAAAAAACTGAGGCTGCTGCCCCACGGAGCTCCTTGCTCGTAAAGCAGGGCTGTTATTCCAAGAAAAACATGCCATTATCCCCATACCCATCTCTGGAGTACGGGAACAGAAATTTGATGGGAGAAACAGCAATCAGAAGGGGTGATTATGTAATCTTAAAAGACAGTGTACATTCTTCACCTTTCTTGTCTTAACCGATTCAAAAAGGAATTATATAAAACAAGATGCATGTAACTGCATTGTTGGGACTATAATCTATAGACATGAACTATATTTGACAAGAACAGTGTGAATTAGACAGATGGAAGAAAGCAAAGCTGTATTGGAGTAAGGAGATAACACCTGATGGAAACTCAAATTCACTGGAACTAATGAAAAGAATCAGAAGTGCTCATTAATAATGTCACTATAACAAACCCTGTAAATAATTAATTGCCCTCCTTTCGTTTTCTCAGTTTATAAAAAAAGATATAAAGTTATACACATTATAATGTATTGTTGAATTTCAAGATATATAGATGCAATTTCCATGACCCTTATAACACAGAGAATGGGAATAAGAACACAGAGGAGTACAGTTTCTATTCTCACTGATTATATATACCAGAGGTAGACTCTGGTAAGTTAAGATGTATATGGTGAGCCCTACAGCAAGCATTAAGAAAAGGACTCAAAAACACAGTAGGCCCTGTCTGGTTTGAGCAATGGCCTTCGGACTGAAGAGCCCTGGGTTTGATTCAGGTCAAGGGCATGTATGTTGGTTGCAGGTTCAATTCCAGCCCTGGTGGGCCACCTGAGGAAGGCAACCAATCGATGTCTCTCTCTCACAACCATGTTTCTCTCTAGTATTCTCCCTCTTCCTTTCACTCTCTCTGAAAATCAATGGGAAAATATCCTTGGGTGAGGATTAACAACAAAAATACAATAGTGAAAAGTCACTGGAAGAAGTAAAATGATACATTAGAAAATTTCCACCTAATCTATACAATAGCAATGAACAAATTCGAAATGAAACTAAGAAAATAATTCCATTTATAATATCATCAAGGGAAATAAAACCTTTACCTAGGAATCAATTTAACCAAAGAGTAAATGGTCTATACTGTTAAGAACAACAAGATAATGTTGACCTAATTATAAGAAAACCTAAATATATGGAAAGACACCCACTGTTCACAGATCAAATGACTTAATATTAAATTGGTAATACTCCCAAGTTGATCTACAGATTAAATATGCCCTCCTGTAAAATTCCAGCTGATATGGTAGCCAAAATTGACAGGCTGACCCTAAATGTTATGAGGGATATCAAAGGACTCAAAAATGTAAAATAATATTAGAAAATTTATACTTCCTGATTTTAAATCTTAACTACAAAGCAAGAGTAATCAAAAAAAGTGCATTACTGTATTTTGGATAGATACATACAAATAGACACTGAAATAGAATTGAAAGTTTTAAGGACCCACATATTGGCCTGATTAGTATAAATTCACATATCTTCTCCAGAAGGATGTGGAAATTATGAAACTTTACAACAAAGTTGATAGATGGATACATAAATACATACATACATAAACACATATCAAGTAATATGGGCAGGAGATATTTCTTATATTATTCTATTCTTTATCCTGTCTAATCCTGTCAATAGGTGTCAAGGAGTGGTTGAATTCCAGAGATGAGATTAGATCAAGTACTGGTGAAATTATATGTGTGTGTGAATTGAGATACTAAATGATTAAATACTTAGATAGCTTTTTAGACATTATCTAAAGGGTTGTGTGATACTGGCATGTAGCCATTAGTTTCTTATTATTACCTGACTGAGTTCACATGGAAAAGACTTATTTTATTTTGATGTAATCCCATTTGTTTATTTTATCTTTAGTTTCCATTGCCCTAGGAGCTGTATGGGTGAAGACATTACTTTGGCATATGCCTGAGAATTTGCTGCCTGTGAATTCCTCTAATATTTTTATGGTTTCCCATCTTATGTTTAAGTCCTTTATCCATTTGGAGTTTATTTTTGTGTATGGCATAAGTTGGTGGTCTAGTTTCATTTTTTGCATATATCTGTCCAATTTTCCCAACACCATTTATTGAAGAGACTGTCTTGACTCCATTTATGTTCTTACCTCCTTTGTCAAATATTAATTGAGCATAGTGGTTTGGGTCAATTTCTGGGTTCCCTATTCTATTCCATTGGTGTATATGTCTGTTCTTGTGCCAGTACCAGGCAGTTTTGAGAACAGTGGCTTTGTAATACAGCTTGATATCTGGTATTGAGAGTCCTCCTACTTTGTTCTTTTTCTCAGGATTGCTGTAGCTATTCAGGGTCTTTTTTTTTATTCCAGATGAATTTTTGGAGAGTTCATTCTAGGTCTGTGAAATATGCCATTGGTATTTTAATGGGGAGTGCATTGAATCTACAGATTGCTTTGGTAGTATGGACATTTTAATGATGTTGATTCTACCAATCCATGAACATGGTATGTTCTTCCATCTGTTTATGTCTTCCTCTATCTCTTTTTTCAGTGTCCTGTAGTTTTCCATGTATAGGTCTTTTACCTCCTTAGTTAAGTTTATTCCTAGGTATCTTACTTTTATTGGTGCAATGGTAAATGGGATTTTTTAAATCTCTCTTTCTGTGAGTTCATTATTGGTATACAAAAATGCCATAGATTTCTTGGCATTAATTTTTTATCCTGCCACATTGCCGAATTCATTTATTAAGTCTAATAATTTTTGATGGAGTATTTAGGGTTTCCTATGTATAATATCATGTCATCTGTAAATAATGATAGTTTTACATCTTCTTTTCCAATTTGGATACCTTCTATTTCTTCTTCTTGTCTAATTGCTATGGCTAGCACTTCCAGTATTATGTCAAACAGGAGTGGTGAAACTAGACCACCAACTTACACCATATACAAAAATAAATTCAAAATGAATAAAGGACTTAAATGTAAGATAGGAAACCATAAAAATATTAGAGGAATCCATAGGCAGCAAAATCTCAGACATATGCCAAAGCAATATCTTCACCGATACAACTCCTAGGGCAATGGAAACTAAAGATAAAATAAACAAATGGGATTATATCAAAATAAAAAGCTTCTGTACAGCAAAAGAAACCATCAACAAAACAACAAGAAAGCCCACTACATGAGAGAACATATTTGCCAATGTTATCACCAATAATTGTTTAATCTCCAACATTTACAGGGAACTCATACAACTTAAAAAAAAGAAAGATAAACAACCCAATCAAAAAATGGGCAACAGACCTAAATAGATTCTTTTCTAAAGAGAACATAAGGAAGGCCAACAGACTATGAAACCATGCTCAATGTCACTAATTATCTGAGAGATGCAAATTAAAAGGACAATATGGTACCATCTCACACCTGTCAGAATGGCAACCATCAACAAATCAACAAAAAACAAGTGCTGGTGAGGATGCGGAGAAAAAGGAACCCTCCCTTGTGCACTGCTGGTGGAAATGGAGACTGGTGTAGCCACTGTGGAGAACAGTATGGAGTTTCCTCGGAAAACTAAAAATGAAATGCCCATTTGACCCAGTGATCCCACTTCTAGGAATATATCCCAAGAAACTAGAAACACCAATCAGAAATGATATATGTGCCCCTATGTTCATAGCAGCACAATTTTCCGTAGCTAAGATTTGAAACAGCCTAAGTGCCCATCAGCAGAAGAGTGGATTAAAAAACTGTGGTACATCTACACAATGGAATAATATGCTGCAGTAAAAAAAAAAAAAAAAAAAAAAAAGGAATTCTTACCATTTGCAACAGCATGGGTGAAACTGGATAGCATTACGCTAAGCGAAATAAGCCAGTCAGAGAAAGATAAATATCACATGATGTCACTCATTTGTGGCATATAATGAACAACATAAACCAATGAACAAAAACGGATCCAGAGACAGAGAAGCATTGATCAGACCGTCAAACCTCAGAGGAAAGGTAGGGGAGGGCAGGGCGGGGGAAAGGGGAAGAGATGAACCAAAGGACTTCTATGCATGCATATAAGCCCAACCAATGGACACAGACAACAGGGGGGTGAGGTGCAATGGGGGAATAAGGACACATATGTAATACCTTAATCAATAAAGAAAAAAATAGAAAATACTTATTTTACAAAGTTATTCCTTAATAATTAGGTACATTTCTCCTGACAACTTTTCAAAAGTAACTACAGAATATCCCTGCAAAAAACAATGGTTGTCATACCAGTGACTAACAGATCCTAGAAAATGAAAAAGAAAAAATCAGAGACTTTAATTCCTTAACATGTTACAGTATTTCTTCAAAAGATTCTCTAGGCATCAGGAATTTGTTAAAGTGTCCAGGTTTGCTTTGTTTTCATATGTCTTTTGAATAAATAATAAAAGGCCATTATAAAAGGTCACAAAACAAGTTGATTGAGGATTCAGTCTTAAAATAAATCAGGTAAAATTGTTTTCATCAGCTGAACTCCTCAGAATACCCCCTCACCTATTTCAAGACCTCTATAAAATTTCAGAGGTTCTGAAACTTTAAAGAAATGTATATCTTTGAAGAATATTATTTGTGCGTTTTTTGTTTTTATTTTGTTTTGTTTTGTTTCGTTTGGCCTTCAAGAATCTCAGCGATTCTTTGAATTTAATGGCTGCTTATATATTTTTTAAAATTCTTTCTTAATATTGTTTTTAATTTTGGCAATCAGATCTATAAGTTTGCATTTATCTACAATTGGGTAGGCATATCTATAGCTAATGATCTCCATTGATATATCTATAAATTTCTAAGAACTATTATTTTTTCCCCATTTTCTTGTCCCAAGATAGCCTATTCTTATTTCATTGCTGGACTATCTTTTTGATTCTCACTTATTCATATCTTTTTAAGATCCTTTTCTTTTTCATTTTTGCTTTAGTTGTGTCCTAAGAGATCAGATCCGTTTTTCACTCTTATTATATTTTTTCTTCAACATTTTTATAAATGTAATTACATAATTACAGTAATTAATAAATGTATATATTTGGGTCCATTTCAATCTGTCATCACTGATTGTCAGGCAGGCTTTTGTGTTGACAATGCTCATTGTTCCAGTTGCTTCACTTTGGAATAGTTACATCAGATGGTATCAAAAAAGCACTCTGTCCTCTTCTCACTTAAAATAAAGTTTATGCTGTTAAGTTATGCTATAAGGAGAAATAATTGACATTAAATTAGATGTCTTTATCATGAATTAACATATTTTAAGATGTCAAATTTAAATGGAACTTGTGATTCCTCAATTAAATAATTTGCTTTTCGGCAGACAGATATAATTGATATTAATATTCTTTCCAATCTCAAGGAAAAAATGTCCTTATTTACATGCATATTCCCTAAGTTGCAGTGTATTCTCACATTTTTAGAAAATGAACTAACACTATATGTCTCAGGAAAAGAAGTTCATGTTTCCTTAATTTTATGCCATTTAGTTATATAATATGGATTTCATTCAGCTATTCTTATAAGGGATATTTTTTCCTTGAATTACTTCATTAGTTTGTTCAGCATCCACCTCATTTCCTACAAGAACAGAATATTGTTTTATATATATATATATATATATATATACAATCATGTAGTTTTGCTGAATATACCTTCTGTACTTACATATTTACTTAAGTATAAGAAAAACTCAACTCCATTATATCTTAGGGTGAGCTAGCTATTCAAGACTGAGTGAAACTAATTGCTCCTGCAAGATGTGGGTGGGCCTGGTACAATCTGTTGAAGGACTAAATAGAACAAAGAGCTGGCAGTCCCTAGTAAGTGAAAAATCCCTCCCACCTGACTGCTTTTGAACATAAGGACTTCCTGGGTCTTGCATTAGTATGTCTCAAACTAGAACCATACCATTGGATCTCCTTCATCTCAGGCCTTTGTATTCAAACTACAACTGCACAATACGCCCTGAGTGTGCAGCTTACTGTCTCACCCTACAGATCCCAGAACTTGTCAACCTCTATTCCTTATATTAAATCCATGAATGTATATATACACACACACATCCTATTGTTTCTATTTCTCTGGAGAACTTCGATTAATGCATACTATTTTGTAATAATGTGTGTATATTATTTATTCTCTAAAGTTTTATATATTTTACACACATTATGTATTCTCTAAAGTTTTATATATTTCTCCTTTTTCACCGATTGACCCCGTGCCCCCCAGCCATCCCCACCCCGGGCAAGGCCCCACTGCCCCAGTGTCCATGTCCATTGGTTATGCTAATATGCATGCATACAAGTCCTTTAGTTGCTCTCTAACCACCCCACCTCCCCCGCCCTTTGTCTCTGGATCTATTCTTGTTCATCCAATTATGTTGATCATTATATCCCACATATGAGTGAGATCATGTGATTTTTATCTTTCTCTGACTGGCTTATTTCCCTTAGTATAATGCTTTCCAGTTCCACTATGCTGTTGCAAATGGTAAATTATAGTGGCATAGTATTCCATTGTATAGATGTACCATAGTTGTTTTTTTTAATCCACTCATCTGCTGATGAGCACTTAGGTTGTTTCCAAATCTTAGCTATTGTAAATTGTGCTGCTATGAACATAGGGGTGCATATATTCTTTCTGATTGGTGTTTCTGGTTTCTTGGGATATAGTCCTAGAAGTGGGATTACATGCAAAAAAAAAGAAAAACTAGATCAGCAACTTATACCACATACAAAAACAAATTCAAAATGGCTAAAGGACTTAAATGTAAGATGGGAAACCATAAAATTCCTACAAGACTCCATAGGCAGCAAAATAGCAGACATTTGTCGTAGCAATATCTTTACCAACACAGCTCCTAGGGCAATGGAGACTAAGGAGAAAATAAACAAATGGGACTACATAAAAATAAAAAGCTTCTGTACAGCAAAAGAAAACCATCAATGAAACAGCAAGAAAGTCCCTTGCATGGGAGAACATACTTGCCAATGCTATTTCAGGTAAGGGCTATCTCAAAAATTTACAGAGAACTCATACAACTTAACAAAAGGAAGATAAATGGTCCAATAAAAAAATGGGCAAAGGACCTAAATAGACACTTTTTGAAAGGGGACATACAGAAGGCTGAGAGACATATGAAAACATGCTCAAAGTCACTAATCAGCTGAGAGATGCAAATCAAAACAACAATGAGGTACCATCTCACACGTGTCAGAATGGCTTGTCATCAACAAATATGCAAACCACAAGTGCTGGCGAGGATGTGGAGAAAAAGGAACACTCATGCACTGCTGGTGGGAATGCAGACTGGTGCAGCCACTGTGGAAGACAGTAGGGAGTTTCCTCAAAAAGTTAAAAATGAAACTTCTATTTGACCCAGTAAATATATTTTTATTGATTTTCATAGAGTAAGGAAGAGGGAGAGAGAGAGATAGAAACATCAATGATGAGAGAGAATCATTGATTGGCTGCCTCCTGTTCACCCCCTACTGGGGATCGAGCCCACAATCCGGGCATGTGCCCTTGACCAGAATCGAACCTGGAACGCGTAAGTCCTCAGACAGACGCTCTATCCACTGGGCTAAACCAGCTAGGGCAATACATACTATTTTTTAAATATATTTTTTAATTTATTTCAGAGAAGAAGGAAGAGGGAGAGAGAGAAAGAAACATTCGTGATGAGAGAGAATCATCAATCGGCTGCCACCAGCACACCTGCACTGGGGATCGAGCCCATAACCCTGATATGTGCCCTGACGAGGCATTCAATTAGGAATCCTGGGTAATAGGTGGATACTCAACCACTGAGCCACACCGGTGGGCTAAAAGTAAAATCTCAGAGAGAAAACTCTTGGGTGCTGAAAGGAGTATCAACATGATAATCTGCAAAAGAAATGGTGAAACAAAAATGATTAGATACGTTTGTCTTCCACTAGTACTAATATATAAACACAGAATGCTACTCAGCTAACACTCATCTAATAGTCTCATCTTTAAGATTGTGTTCTAAAGTTAATATTGTTGAGAAGACAAATTATTAAAAATAATTATACTTGAAACATTATACTGAATACTTCATGGTTCACAGTATTTACATATTTTGAAATAATATCTATAATATTTTATAGCTTAAATGTTATGTTAACATTTGGAACATGGCAAGACATTTTAAAAACTTCTCTGGAATATTTATTTTCATCTCTGCATCATTAAAAAAAATACAAAATTTGTATCAAAACTGCCAAACTCTTCAGTCACTGACGTTATTTCCCAGTGACTTTGGCTAACTTCTTGTCAGTCTCTGATTGCCGGAGTATTTTTAACATGGTAGGTCATGTTCAGCAGTTTATTATGTTGGGTTGTTACTATTGGACATCTCGTTATTTTAAATGCACTTGTAATGCACTACTTTCTAAACAGTAGAATTTATGGTTCAAAGAGTATGCATATGTTTTAACATTTTTGGCATAGAATGGCAAATTGACTTAGCAGAATATGTCCTGTTTTATATTTTAGCACTATTAAAGAACAGGCTCCCCAAATCCTGTTATTAACATTTTAAATCCATTTTTTTCATTAAAGCACTCATTAATGAGAATTTGGTTAATTCTTATTTCTACTTTGTAAATAACATTTTACATTTTTATACTATTTAACCAACTGTTCGTCTGAGAAATCATTTTCCTATTGACAAGTGCCAGCTTTTTATAATCTAAAGCAATTGTGTATCTATCACCTTTAAAAGCATGCTTCTCCCTGGAATTTTATAGCCAGCCATATATTTTTTTTTTCTTTTTTGTTTAAATCTTAAATTAAAAAAGTACCTATCTCTGCATATGCCATCAGGTAAACATTCAATTTTGTTTTTCCAAATAATCTACACTCAAAAAGCACTTGTTAATTTGATTATTTTTCAGCATGGACTTGTAATGCCCCCTTCATCAAAATATTCACTTAAGTGTGTAGTGACAGGAAATGGAGTGTTCGGTCCCTTACTATCTGGCCGACCTTGGAAACCTCAAAGGTGCTTCCTGTCTGTGTCTTCATCTATAAATGGAGATAACATAGAATTGGTGTGAGAATAACTTACTCTGTGCATGATGAAAACGTGAAAAGTGCATAGTTGATGCTTAATGAACTATGGACTAGCTAAATACATCTATATATTATAAATAACATTTAGAAATTGTATTAATTTATTATAATACATATTTCTAAATATTGGTCTAGAATTATTAACCCCTCTTTGACTTGTCTATACTTACACTAGAATGAATCATTATTAAACTTTATTTTCACTTTATGATGTTTGCTAAATCAAAAGGTCAGAAATGTCATACCATTCTTATTCAAACATATCTTCACTGTTCCTCCATAGATGAAAATTACCATCATTATATCAAGTTCTCAAATGAAGAGTTAAACAAACAAACAAAACTAACAAATCCCACTGAGGTTTTTTAAATGGTGATTGTGGTGAAGACTTGACATGTTTTTTAAATCAAATCTTTTCTCCTAAGAACATCAAAGTCATAATATTTAAAATGCAGTATCTTGTTTGTCATTTTAAGCAACTAAATTGTATTCTTATAATGACAGGGCAATTTGAAAGTTCAAAAATATTTACAGTCTGTGAAATATAATTGGTCCTTGTGTGAAATATAATAATTGGTCCATCAGTCAATTGAAAGAAACGAGTTTACTATTTAATGATTACTTTCTCCAAAGCATAATTTGTGTGTGGGTACAGCATGAACACAATATGTATACTGAAAGTTGTATCTCTAGTGAGTCCTACTTAGAGTAGGCATTTAGCTGAAGCACAGACTGCACAGGGCATGTCGTCCTTTGGCTAATTGGTCTTCAGAGGCTCTTTGGAGATAGCTATCCTATATTATCACTTCCCCAAACCCCACAACTGTAGCAACAATTAAACACAATAAGGTCACCTACCCTTTCTACTAATGACTAGGGCTAAAAAGTGACATAAGGAAGAAAAAGCAAATATCACTGTTTTAGTATGATTCTACCTGGTTTAACTGAGGTTTTTCTATTTGCCAAAGTAGGGAATCTTTTTTTGTAGTTGTTTGCGTTTGGAAAGCTAACAACAAAAACAGGTGAACGCTACAGGTGTGTGTGTATCTGCTTATTTACACCAACTTGTTATCTAAAGCAAGACATTATTATTTTGAAATTTAATAAGCGTATTATGTGTATCCACTCTTTCTCTTTAATTTCTGATACCAGTTACTGCAATGTATTAAATTGCTATTAATTACACACCTGTTCACCCAGCCTCACAATATAATATATCAAATCAGCATGTTATATAGTTCAGTGCAAAATTCATTTGTAAAATTTTATGGTAAGCTTAAATAATTAAATATTGCTTCAGATGTTTACATTAGAAATTTTACAACTCCAACTATGACTACTAAAAGACAAAAGCATTCATTATATGATGGACACAGATGGTAGCAGCCTCCCAAATGCAGCTGTACACAGAATCATTGACAGAAACTTTAAAAATGAGAACTGCACAGGTAAAATGAGACATTAGGTGCTGTGAATTTCACTTCTATATCCATGTTTCTACCTTGATTCTGATGCCCTAACTCATACTCCTCAGTGCTTCTAATCTTAAAGCAATGTGCACTTTCAATTCCTAAATGTGGAGCAATTCTAAGTTAAAACTCAAAATGCCAGCACTTAAGCAATGAGTACATAAACATGATAAAAATTCTAGTCCTCCCAGCATGGCTCAGTGGTTGAGCTTCAACCAATGAGCCAGGAGGTCAAGGTTCAATTCCCGGTCAGGGCGTAGTATGCCCAGGTTGTGGGCTAGATTCCCAGTGTTAGGCATGCAGAAGGCAGCCGATCAATGATTCTCTCTCATCAATGATGTTTCTATCTCTCTCTCCCTCTTCATTCTCCCTGAAATCAATAAAAATAATTAAAAATGATAAAAATTCTAATTATAAGTTTCTTTTACAAAGAATTTTTATCATAAATTAATAACTTGTGTTTTTCAGATTATGGTGATATTCAAACATGAAAAGAAATTTTCAACTTTCTAACAAATTCATATTGTACTCTAGTGGATATTTTGTCCTCCTTTATACACAGTTTTATTTGTAACTGAAATTTCATATTGGGCTTTTGTGGCTCAAAATTATTCTCATTACAAAATAGGTGACTCTTAAGAATTCATTTAAAGTTCCTAATTTTTCTAACTTTGCCTGTAATAAAATAAATACTTTTTTGTTAATTGGGATATTTTATTTTTCAAAATGAATTCAATAATAAATTTATACAGAGCTGTGGGAGTAGGGTATGTTTCTACTGTTCAAATTCTTGTATTCTGGCAACTCAAGAAACATTTGTGTCCTAAATATATTAAAGAAGAATTGTTTCCCATAAAGAGCACACCTACTGATTATGCTATAATCAGTGAGAGAGAAACTGGCGAAGTGCCAAAATGAAGATGCTTGCCCTGGATTTGGAGAAATACATGTCTAAATTTTTTTAAAATATTTTTTTATTGTTTGAAGTATTACAAATAGTAGTACATATGTCTCCTTTTTTCCCCATTGACCTCCCCCTGGCCTACCCTACCCCCCAGTACATGCCTTCACCTGCCCTCCCCCCAGTGTCTTGTATCCATTGGTTATGCTTATATGCATGTGTACAAGTCTGATTGATCTCTTACAGCACCCCCCCCCCCATTTTTTAGGGATTAAATTATTTGAAAAAATGTCTTCAAATAAAATATGTGTAATGCTAAACAACAAGACCCAAAGATGTTTTTAATGGAACAAATACGTTGATGAGCATAAGTTCTATTTTCTCTACACACCAGATACATTAATTTCTCAGTATGCTGCTGTTTTAAGTGAAATAACGGAGATAGTGCTCAAACGCTTCAGTACTGGAAATGGTACTGTATAGAACATGGTGAAATACAAGAGACATGAATGGGTAGACTGGATGCAGCAACGTGTTCCCAAAATGTAGATAACACTGGCAGCCCAAATACTGAGAACCCAAATAAAACATTTGTGAGAGCTGAATGGAGGGGTGGGGGAAGAAAGCTAACGATAAAAGCAGGGTCTCATAACCTTGACCTGTTCAGTGTAGAATAGTGTGAGAATGAGAATAAAGATGCATTTTGTTTTCTTCTGGGCACTGTTTCCAGAAACCTGATGAAAGACTTGGGCTTTTATAACTAAAGGGAGGAAAGCACACTTTTAAGATCTAAAGCAATCTCCTTTATAGAGTATACCAATTTAAAATACAACTATTGTAACACTGACCTAATTTCAACTATTATATCTACAGAAATAAAGTCCTACAAAAATATTAGTAGAGACTGTGAATATTGTACTAATGGCATAGAATCCTAAGATTAAATTCACTGTTGTAACTGACTCTCTCCAAAGCTATTATTTAGAAACAAGAGGCCCAGTGCACTGGAGAGGGGTCCCTCAGCCCAGCCTGCACCCTCTCTCAATCTGGGACCTCTTGGGGGATGTCCGCCTGCTGGCGGGAAGCAGGCCTAAGCCAGCAGGCAGACATTCCCCTAGGGGTCCTTAGCATGGCTGCAGAGGCGGGAGAGGCTCCCACCACCGCCACTGTGCTTGCCAGCCATGAGCCTGGCTTCTGGCTGAGCATGACCACCAGGGGGAAGCTCCTGCATTGAGCATCTGCCCCCTGGTGGTCAGTGTGTGTCATAGTGACCAGTCATTCTGCCACTCAGTTGATTTGCATATTAGGATTTTATTATATAGGATGCTGTTTCATTACATTTTAATGGTAAAAATAAACTCTCTCAAGGATTTATTTGTTACAGGTTTGATTTAAGTTAATTAGTTATGGCCTTCAGACCAGGCCCTATATGCTCCAGCCACAAGATCTGTCCTTGAAATTCTCTGGTTAGGAAGATGAACACAAAGAGATTTAGCATAGAATGGCAACGATGAAGGCATACTTGGAGAGGGAAGAGGATGAAGGTTACTGTATTGGGTTTCAAACACGTGCTTTTCCGACACCTGCAAGGGGTGGTTAAAGGTACAGTATGTGGCTCTGATGGGCAAGTTAGAGCACAGGACTGACACCTGGGCCTGTGAGCTGTAATTCCTCAGCAGAAGCTGGAAGGATGAGCATAAGCAAGGGCCTGATTCAAAGCGCAGAGGCACAAGGGCCTGGCATTTTCAGGTAATGGAGATAAATGAGAGACATGTCTAAAGATCAGGTGAGATATGAATCTGGAAGGAAACAGATGGTTAGTCGCGATGTTGGAAAATGTATTGTCTTGAACTTCTTTGATTCACAGAATGCCTAATGAATGCCTTGCAAAGCTGGTGCAGCATTTTATATTGTGATGAAGGGGAAAATAATAAAAGTAGGATATTAGATTTCCCCCCAAGTTCTCCTTAGAATGAATGAATTTAATGGTCTTGTAGAGCTAAATGCCAAAAGAGGAGCCAGATTATGTAACCAAGAAAGAAATGTTATAGATTTAATATATAGAGAGTGATTTAAATGCTTTTAAATATAATCAAATCTGCATTACAGGTATGAGTAAAATACATCTAGCACCCCAAGAGATCCAATTGGGGCAGGCAAGGACTTTTATATATCTACTATCTATGTCACTATCTACTTTTCTCTAAACACTTTATTAAACAAAAGGCAACATTGAATTCTGAGAGAATATGGAAACAGGAACTAAGAAGGAGCTCTCTCGTCCCATATGTGTTCAGAAATGCATGCTTCCTTTCTACTACATCCACACGTCCTACTACAAATAGTACTGAATCATTATGTTATGGCATCTTATTTTTTTTTTAATATATTTTTTTGATTTTTCACAGAGAGGAAGGGAGAGGGATAGAGAGTTAGAAACATCGATGAGAGAGAGAGACATCGATCAGCTGCCTCCTGCACACCCCCCACTGGGGATGTGCCCACAACCAAGGACATGCCCTTGACCGGAATCGAACCCAGGACCCCTCAGTCCCCAGGCCAACGTTCTAACCAGTGAGCCAAACCGGTTAGGGCTGGCATCATTATTTTTGAGTTGCATAAACACACACACCACACACACACACACACACACACACACACACACACACACAATTTCCTCATCCTCATTCATAAGAATGTTCTACTTCTCACTACTTTATTCAGTGCATATTCCTTAACTGTTTCATGTCTTAGACATACCCCTCTCATGAAACATCATTCCTATCATAGTGCACACATTTTTCCAATGAACAAACACGTGTATTATTGTATTGCAATGGTATATTTCAATAGCACAATAGTTGTATTTTATTTCTGTTCTGGAAGCAAATTGGGAAGTGCATGGGTCCACCCCACTCCCTGGAGATTAGGAAAGCCACATTAGAGGAGTGTTATTTCGACTGGAACTTGAGTGTGAGAACCACAGGGAGTGGTATTGAAGAGGAAGTCTTGCACTCAAATTGTGGAAGTCTTGCATATCATGTTAAGATAAATGGACTTTATACTGGAGGTACAGAGTAGGTTTAGGTGATGCCAAGCCATTTAAGGTCTTTAAACTAGGGGTGACTTGATCTACTTTCTGTTACACAAAAGTAATTAGATTGGATAGGTAAGTACAGTGGACAGAGAATCATATTAGAAAATCATGGCAGTGGTCCATATGAGGGTATGACAACCTAATTAAGATAACAACAATAGACTAAAACTAAAGATGAAAAGCATTACAAGCCACAATATGTGATACAGAAAAGAGTCAACATCCAAAGGGATATTTCTAAGTCAGAAAGAAGAGTTGGTGACTAAACTATAGGGCCACCACTTAAGAGATGGAATAATGGAAAACGTACTAGAGTGGGTAACCTGGGAAACTGAGGATACCCTGAATGTAGATAATGCAGATTTAGAAGTAGATTGGGGAAATAAGGGGGGAAAACACATTAAGTTTTTAACAAAAATGATAGTTACCAGCAAGATATGAAGTTAAAGCCATTTGATACTTGGATAACTGGCTCTGTGGCTCAGAAGAAAGGTCTCAACTGAATATATAAATTTGTGGTGGTTGACATTTGGTGATATTTCATGTTAGAAAATATATATACTCAAAAAAGGTAGGGAGAGAAAACATGAGGACCGGATTTATAACCCTGGAATAAGAACAAAGGATTTAAAACAAACTTTTGAATTCCAGATAGTAAACGACTTTACTGAGGCACTTGAGAATAGTCAAATGTATTGAAAATGGAAGAGAAGTAAGGGAAGGAGAGACAAACAAATGGTTTAATTTGCTGGGAAGGGAAATATGGGTCATAATTTAAAGAGAAAGTAAGATAGAAGAAAATATAATTTCTTTAAGATGGCACTAATCTAAGAACGTTTGTTAGGTGGAACAAGGCAGTGCAGTGGTTCCTTTCTGAGAATATCTGAGTAACACAGACATTCACAGAGATAAAATCATTAGCTCTTCCCAGTTTGGCTCAGTGGATAGAGCATTGGCCTGCAGACTGAAGGGTCCTGGGTTCAATTCTGTTCAAGGGCACATCTTGGTTGCAGGCTCACACTGGGAGGCAACCAATGGATGTGTCTCACATCAATGTTTCTCTCTCTGTGTCTCTCCCCCTCTCTTCCACTCTCTCTAAAAATCAATGGGAAAAATATCTTCAGGTGAGGATTAACAACAATAAAAAGATAAAATCTTGACATCATGACTGAGATAAGATTACTAGTGTAATCAAAGTACTTGATCTTGTTCTTCCCAAAGTGTATGCTCTCAGTTAGCCTCTTTTGGTCATATCAACATACTGCTAAGTGTCTTTTATATCCATGATTATTTTCACATGTAAGGTTAACATCACCTCTCAAGGTATCACACAAGTTGTTGTGATTTTACAGTTAAATTATCTGTTCAACCTCTGCAAGATTTATCAACTTTCTTGAAATAGAACATGAGCGTTTCCTTTGTCCATTTGAAAGATGTTTGCAAGCAGTTTCAGTTGACCATTCAAATATGCTTGCTGTCAAACCAGGGGCATGTATTCACTCATAATTCTGAAAGTATTTGTTTGCAGTATGTTTTCAGCTAGCAGAACATACTCAATAACCTTGCAACACTTCACAGTAATATTCTGATCATATTTTATTCAAAACACTCTTGATAAGATGCTACCATACACATTTATTTCTGTGAGATTATGAACTATCATTATATATGTATAAACATTATGTAACCACGGCTTGAAGACTATTGGAACATAAAAATCCATTTGGATGATGTTCTCTACACAGGTAGCCTACAGAGACCATAATTCTTTTGGGAAAGGTAATCACCTTAAGACTAAACAAAGTCAGCTCACTGATGTGGTATTGTTTATTTGTTATCATTTACATGTAGTGATGTTCCTCCCAAAAGCAGCAAATCTAGTATTAGCTATTAAAAACTAAATGCATTATATTACAGAAACAGCTGCTATTTATTTTGATTTTACTTCACTGCAGGTACAATTAATATTGTTTTAGGCATAGATTTATAAAATTTCATCCCTGGGTAGTCTCATTAGAGAAAATGCTTGCACTTAAATACCCATGAAGATTATTTTAATATTTGTTAATATAGAACATTACAGGGGGGAAAAAACCTTAATGTACAATGTACTGAATTAATTAACAGGAGAGTGACTTTCATAATTAGTTTTCAAAGAAACCAAAAAGTATGAAAGCTGTATTAACAATGGTTCTCATGAAGTATTATGTTGTTCTTTTGTCTCTTCCTTCTTAAATCTAGTGTCATTCTAACTATGTAACTTTCACTTTGCTGGCATGGCTCAGTGGTTGAGCATCAACCTATGAACCAGGAGGTCATGGTTCGATTCCGGCTCAGGGCACATGTCCGGGTTGGGTTGCAGGCTGGATCCTCAGTGTGGGGCATGCAGGGGGCAGGCAACCAATGATTCTCTCTCATCATTGATGTTTCTATCTCTCTCTCCCTCTCCCTTCCTCTCTGAAATCAATAAAAATAATTGTAAACAAACAAATAAATAAATAAATATGCGACTTGCCTTATGCACACCTTTATCAAGCTATGCCTGCTCTTTTGTTTTTAATCCTGGGGGAGCAGTAGTAAAGAAAACAGACAAGCCATCTCTCCTGGAGTTCATATGCTGCCTAAAGAAGACAGATGTGTACAACAACACACAAACACCGAAATACATGATGATTTCTCATAGTGTCAATTTGCATAGAGAAACTTAGCAAGGAGAATGATAGGGATACTGAGGGAACAGGCCTGAGCTAGAATAGAGCAGCCCTCAAATATCTCCTGAAGATGTGATGTCTGGCTGAGAACACATTAACAGGAAAGAGCCAGGCACCCCTACATGCATTGCAGTGTTATTTACAGTAGCCAATATGTGGAAGCAGCCCGAGTGTTTATCAATAGATAAGTGGATAAAAAAGCTGTGGTACGTGTATGTCTTTATATAATGGGATATTACTTGGCCACAGAAAAAAAATGAAATGTTACTCTTGCAACAACATGGATGGACCTAGAGGGTATTATGGTGAGTGAAATAAGTCAGTCAGAGAAAGACAAATATTCAAATGATTTCACTTATATGTGGAATCTAAACAATAAAATAAATGAATAAACAAAACTGAAACAGACTCATAGATACAGAGAATAGATAGATGCTTGCCAGAGGGGATGGTATTAGGGGGACTAGGTGGAAAAGGTGAAAGGATGATTAGGAAGTAAAAATTGATAGTTACAAATTGATAGTTACTGGAATGTAAAAGTACAGCATAGGGAACTTAGTCAATAATGTAATAACTATGTATGATACAAAGTGCACACTTGAATTTTGGGGGGAATCACTTCATAAATTAAATAAATGTCTAATCACTATGCTGTATACCTGAAACTATAATAAAATAATATTGAATGTCAACAGTAATTGAAAAATAAATTTTTAAAAATAAAATTTTGCATTAAATATGAAAATACCCAAAGGCATCAGAACATTGGCAGCAGGGATATGATTTAATATGCTTTAAAAGAACAATAAATATTTTTTGACATTATGTGTTGAGCAATGGAAAAAGAGAAAGTGCAGAAGCCAAAATTGCTAATAAAGCATCTTGCTGAGAATCTTAGTAGAGATGAAACAGAAGACGTGGAAAGAAATAGTTGTTATATATATATATGTATATATATATGTGTGTGTATATATATATGTGTGTGTGTGTGTGTGTGTGTGTGTGTGTGTGTGTGTGTGTATATATATATATATATATATATATATATATATATATATAATAGTTAAGCAGATAATTCCCCTGGATTAATATCTGTTGGTCCTCTAAATTTTAACTTTGAGAAATATTATTATTGTCTTAGTCCTTACAGATTTTTAGAAAGAATTTATTTGTTAAGAAAAGAAAGGAGAAATCAAAATGTCTATTATCTAACTTGAAACCTTCTGTTGCAATTCGATGTCTATTTCCTCTTATTTTTCCTCTTAATAAAAAGGCGAATGAACAGCTGTTCGCCATCATCCATACATTTTTTTTTATAAACTTCAAGTCTATTATTAAGCAGTCCTTGAATTTGTGATGCTTAATTCAGTGTAATCACCCGGATTGACTTTTTGAAGTCAAAAGCACCAAATATGATTTAGTTGTCAGTGACAAAAATAACATGAAAATCATACATTAAGAATCATTAAAAAAAATGCCAATAAACAAAGTGAAAATCTTTAGAAATTTGACTAACAACACCATTATTTTGTGCACCAGCTGACAAGGAGGCATGGTCACGTTTTAATAAATAAATATTTGTATTGCACTAGAAACTGGGGTAACAACTAAAATCAGTTTCTCTAGCTTATCAGTGCTTACAGACCAGAGGAGGATTTGGACATCAGAATACATAAAAACACAATAGTATGGTGAGTATTCCAAAGTGTGGGAAAAACAGGAATTATGGGATCCTCTATGGGAAGAGGATGAATCTAGATGGTTGAATTTCATTTTTTTTTCAATTATAGTTTAGATTCAATATTATTTTTTATTAGTTTCCAGTGCATAGCATAATGGTTAGACAATCATCCTATATAATAAAGAGGTAATATGCAAATTGACCATCACTCCAACACACAAGATGGCCACCCCCATGTGGTCAAAGATGGCTGCCCCATGTGGACACAAGATGGCCACCACAAGATGCCCAACAGGGGAGGGCAGTTGTGGGAGATCAGGCCAGCAGGGGAAGGCATTGGGAGGACCCAGGTCTGCAGGGGAGGGCAGTTGGGAGGGTCCCAGGCCAGCAGGGGAGGGCAGTTGGTGGTGACCAGGCCAGCAGGGGAGGGCAGTTAGGGGTGACCAGGCCTGCAGTGGAGGACATTTAGGGGCAACCAGGCTGGCAGGTATATACATTGTAAAATCTTTTAATTATGCTTTTTATGTGGTGGTGATTCTAACATAAGACCTGAAAGAGGAGCAGAATCCAAGGAAAAGTGGAGGCCAGAGGCCATGAGAAAAGTTAAATGCAGACCAGGAAACAGCAGCCACACAAGGCTGCCAGCCATGTAGAAAAATGCCCTCAGAGGAAAAGACTTTAAAGTCAAAGAAAACAGTTAAGAGTTCATAGCACTAAGTTGTATATCTATATGAATATTGAAATTCTATTGTTTTACTTGACAACTTCTACTAGATGGGAAGGGGAGGAGGAGATTAGGACTCTGCATTGTGAAGATAAATGCCCCATTTCGCTAACTCACATTTTTTTTCTACTTCGGTTACAGAGGATAATCTCTACCTACCAGGAAACACTTAGTATGAAATTAGATCTTTCTGGAATAATAAGAAAATATGAACCTAGGGTAAGGTATCTAGCACTGTTTTCTAATGTCTTTTGCTATACAGATTCTTTTCTCTTGGAGGTGATAGGCCACGCATGTAACTTCTCTTCTCCCTGAAGATGTGATGGTGGGCCCTGCACTCATACATAAAGCTGGTGGAAGATGAAGACTACCAGCCCTCTAAACTGCACCTTCATAGGTACTGTTTATGCTCTGTAAATATTTGGATCAGTTACAGGAAAGAGATTATTTATCTTACTTAAATGTTTGGGGTTCCTTTGTGGTAGCAGCTTAGAATGGACATGAATCTTGGTAAAGAAAAACATTATCCCTGGTGCCCAGGATTAGACAATTATTATTTTAACTAATGATAATATTGTTTCAATTATTTTAAAAATATGTTGTTGTTTTTTGACCTGAGAGAGAGAGGATGGGAGAGGGAGAGAGAGATAGAAACATTGATGAGAGAGAAACATCACTGCTACCTCCTGCATGCCCCACAACCCAGCCATGTCCCTGACTGTGAATGGAACCAGTGACCTCTAGGTGCATGGAACACATGGAATTCAACTAACTGAGTCACACCAGTTAGGGCTTGTATCACTTTTTGATAAAAGTTGGTCATGGCTAGTTACATATAGCATAAAAAGTTTATGTGATTATCATGTTATTTTCTTATTAGCTACTAGAGGCCCAGTGCATGAATTTGTGCACCAGTGGGGTCCCTCAGCCTGGCCTGTGGTATCAGGCCAAAACCGGCTCTCTGACATCCCAGAAGGGGTTCGAGATTGCCAGAGGGCACAGCCCAGGTCGAGCACTGGGCTGGGGAGGGATACAGGAGGTTGGCCAGTCTGGAAGGGATGGAGGGAGGGCTCCAGGGTGTGTCCGGCCCATCTCGCTCAGTCCTGATCAGACAGAACCCAGCAGCAATCTAATCTACCAGTTGGAGTTTCTTCCCCCTGGTGGTCAGTACACAACATAGCAAGTGGTTGAGCAGACTTAGCATATCATTAGCATATTATGCTTTGATTGGTTGAATGGATGACCAGCCGACCATTTAGCATATTAGGCTTTTATTATATAGGATTTTCCCCTGTCCAAATTTAATTCTATAATTCAGACTATCATTTAAAAAATATAGAGATGTTTCCATTAATTGATACACTTTTATACTTGTGTTATCTTTCCAAATCTTTTCATGCCTTTTAAAAGCATATAATGTTAAACAACTCACTATTAAAATGTGTAATTCACTCGCAAGTGTTCTCATAATCCTTGGTGACCTTGGATTTTCAGCTTTGTCAACCTCTCAATAACCACTTATACAAGTTAGAAAAAACTGGTCTCTCAAGAAATCCTTTAAACGAAGTAAATTTCAAAATCCTTCCATGCATTGCACTGTTGTCAATCACAGTGGCTAATCCCATTCAGGCTCCATAATTAGTATTTCAAGGTAGGGATTCCCACCTGGACCAAGTTGTACAACATCATGAATTGAAGAGGGGTGCATGAAGAGAGACTCCCGCGAGACCTCTCCATGACAGAATGTGTAAATCAATTTTAATTAATTCTGCCTCTTTAAATCTGTCTGCTCTTTAGGAGAGATTGCAATCTGCCTCTGACACTATGGCAAGATAATTAACAGCCGTGCTGGAGAGCCATAGCACAGGCGGCAGCCGATACCTGTGGCAGCACCTCCCTGTCATCCGAGTGCCATGGAATTGTGAAGACGAAGGACAGGCATTGCAACATTAACATCGCTAAGTAAGTGCATTATTTGTCACACATTATAGTGGTTGACTTGTCCGGCATGTAACAGAAATGCAGAAAACTGATTCTCAAACACTTTCAATTGTCTTGGCAACTATCTCAGAACTCTCCGGCAAAGATCTCCAAACACGGCCACCCACAGTCCCTGTCATTGGCAGCAACAGTGTGCCTATTGCCCTACTTCCCACCCCCATGGAAAACCAATCAAACGAAATGTATGCCTAGATGAAAAAATAGAAGTTGTGAACTATAAAGGTAAATATTACATATATATATATTACATTCTCTAACCTCCATTTAAGGTGTGTGTTTTTGTTTGTTTGTTTGTTTGTTTTGCCAGAATCTGGCCTCTTTCCATGTACCATAAAAATAAGAATTATTTTATTAGGGAGAAATGAATAGCATTAACCAAATCAGAGTTAACTATGTTTGCTTTAACAATACTAAAATTTGACTTTGTACAAATTTTAAAGATTTGTATAAAGTCAAGATTTGCTCAACCATTTAATTAAGTCTTCCAAGTTGCAGCAGCCTAATTTATTCATTTACTTATTAATTTACTTCCATTGGTCAATTGAAGGGCTACAAAGTGATATACTAAGATACTGTGAGAAAGATAGCACAGTTCAACTAATTACCTCTATATTCAACACTTCAGTCACTATTTATTAAGAAATTTATCATCCTCTTAGATGGAATATCATCCAAATATTCATTTCCATCATCATCCCTCAGGTATCTTCTGAGGTGTCATATATGTAGGGCATGCATTCTCTATTTTTATTATTGAGGAAATAACAGGATTTTAAAACTAAATATGACCCAAGCCAGTATACCATAAGGAAGGTGAGTAAACTCAGGCTCCTGAGACACTAAGGGACTTTAGACCTAAAGTTAGTCAGAGATGGAATCCAAGCTGGCAAGCCGGACTTCTGAGTTGTGACCCAGGAGATATTCCACTAATGAGAGAGACTGCTTTATAATCTCAGAGCAACAACAAACATAGCCTGTTATCAAAGAAGCCTCAACAAATGGATTCTTCATCCAAAGACCTTCTTTTACTCTAATTTATTTTTCCCAAATTCTGGTATCTGGTAAACACATATATACCTTAGAACTGATATGACATACTTTCCTGTCCCAATTCTAAATAATTCTGGAAAAACTGTTTTGCCCCTGCTCTTGTGCTTTCAAAAGAGAAAATACTGGGAACAGGCAAAATAACTTTGCTGTTTGCCCCCAGAGAAGTTTGCTCATTGAAGACTTGGAACCAACTGCAATAGCATGCCTAACAGGACTAGCAGCTTGCCTATCAGTCCTTGCTTGTCTCAATACCCTCTCCTCTGCACATCCATCAAGAGCTATTATGCCATTAGCTCTGGCCAAACCAAAGTAGTTCCTTGAGTTGCAAGACGTGACTAAAAATTATCTAGATTTATTAAGAAATCTTTTTAATGAAACTCTGTATGTCCTCACTCTTCCTTCTGAGATACTCTTAAGACTCTTTCAAAATGGTTTTGTCACTGGTGTTGTTCAGGGTTCCCTAGCAAAACAACTCCAATAGGATTTTTACATGTACAGATAAATTTATTTTAAGGAATTAGCTCATGTGATTATGGATACTGGCAAGTTCAAAATCTGTAGGATAGGCTAACAGTCTAACAACCCAGAAAAGAAATTGTTCAAGTCCAACAGCAATCTGCTGGAAGAATTTCCCCTTCCTGGGAATCAGTAAGTCCCTGAACTGTTTCAATGAGGCCCGCCCTTGTTATAGTGAATAATCTGCTTTGCTTGAATTCTGATTTAAATGTTCATCTCATCAAAAACACCTTTGTAGCAACATTCAGAAGTGTTGCAACACACAGCTGGGTACTGAGGTCCAGTCAAATTGACACACAAAGTTAAAGATCACGTCTCTTACAGCAGTCAATTAAACTTAGCTGTGCTAGATCAACAGTTTTTCTAGTCAGCTGACAACTTTTGGTTTATAAGCATCAGGCCTATGTAGAAGTGTCATAATTAATAAGACACTCCAGTTTCTTGGTTAACTCCGGAATCTACATAGGAGACAAGATTCATGCAGAATTTGAGTTCTTTTCTGTTTGGTTAATTGCAATATTAGCAGGGCCTAAGCCAATGTCTAACAAATAACAGGTACTCAATAGATATTTGGAAAATAGATGAATGAAAAAAATAGATTAGCAAGTCAGATATTTTGGGATTTTTATTTACAGAACAGGAAATATTTTCAAAATGGCATCATTATCTAAACATATGTACTATGGAAACTTTCCTAAAAGTCAGTACTTAAAATTTAACGTATGCCAAAAATATGATTATAGGATAACCTTACATGTGTCTAACACAGATATTCAGACACACAATACCCAGAGAAAACATTTCATGATTTTTTTATTATGATTGAAAATCATTTTGTTCCATATGGGAAATTAAATTTTTAACAGTTTTCCTTATTCATTCACTCAGCTGCTTTTGTGATGTTTTACTTTCTTATATTTTTTTTCACAAACAGTACTTAAATAATTTTTATTCCTTAGATAGCATTGTCTTTTTTTCAGTCTCCTTAACACTTTCTCTAATTTCTTAATAAATAGCCCACTAAAGGTGTCAGTCTTATCATTTGTATTCACAGGTCTTCATCTTAAAAAGCTCTAGGTGACAAAATTACCTGAATATCAAATTGATACCATCATATTAGTGAGGATGGTAAAAGTATTCTAATTCTTGATTTATATCTTGGTTTTTATTCTCTTAGCCTTTCATATTTTAAAAATGTCTCCCATATGTCATCTACTAAATCTTTATAAAAATATTTTGAAAGCAACTCATTTTTCTTATTTCAGTTAAGAACTGAATTTGCCAGGATAAGGGGTCCCCATGAATAGTTTCGTGCAGGACATGCATCTCAGAGAGTGCCACCTAGGACTCTGTAACTCCAAATGAATGACTGCCTACAACGTTAAGTGCTATGTAAACATTTGTTACCTGAACTAAACTTCCTAGAAAATATTTAAAAAGACTCACTGTACTGAAACCTTCTGTACTTTTTATTACACAAGGAAATTATATTTTTCTAGGTCTATCCTTCATTCTGAACATTAAGAAATGTTCTAGTGGCCCATGATCCTATATAATAAAGAGGTAATATGCAAATTGACCATCACTCCAACACACAAGATGGCCGTCCCCATATGGTCAAAGATGGCCGCCCCCATGTGGACACAAGATGGCTGCCACAAGATGGCTGGCAGGGGAGGGCAGTTGTGGGCCATCAGGCCATCAGGGGAGGACAGTTAGGAGGGACCAGGCCTGCAAGGGAAGACAGTTAGGGGGGACCAGGCCAGCAAGGGAGGGCAGTTTGGGGTAACCAGGCCTGCAGGGGAGAACAGTTGGGTGAGACCCAGGCCTGCAGAGGGGGGCAGTTGGGGGCGACCAGGCTGGCAGGGGAGCAATTAGGCGTCAATCAGCCTGGCAGGAGAGTGGTTAGGGGGTGATCAGGCTGGCAGGCCAGCGAGCGGTTGGGACCAGAAGTCCTGGATTGTAAGTTGGACATCCCTCGAGGGATCCCAGATTGGAGAGGGTGCAGACTGGGCTGTGGGACACACCCCTCCCCATGCACAAATTTCATGCACAGGGTCTCTAGTATGAGTATAAACAATGTCTTCTCTGTACCTTATAGGTGAAATCTCCCATAAAGTTACTACTCAAAATAGGCTTTACTGTCTATACCTGACATTAGATATGGGTTCAAACTAATAAATATTTTACTGTTGATTCACAAAATTCTGTAACCCAGTTTATCTACACCAAGAGTTAGCTCATCTTGGAAAGGACCTCTGCTATCAGTAACATTGATGTCTTCATTGGTCATTAAAATGTCTACACATTATTCCTCTTAATGAATTTATAGTTAACTCTAAAGAAAATTTATCTTAAAGAACAAAAGCTGAGTTTTTTCATGAAGCTACAAAATTCAGATAAAAACTTGCATGTGACTCATGATACCTTAATGATAATTGTGCCTTAATTTTCTACAGAATGTCAAAATTTACAATTTTATACACACACACACACACTAGCAAAATCTAGCTTTATAATATGCCAAGAGCAAAAAAGAAGCATAAAGATTACAAGTTTTAATGCTCTGATTTTTCAGCCAGAAAAATGGTATGCTCAGCAAAGTAAATTGTTTCAGGTCCAAGAACCAGTTAGTGGTTAAAGTGGTAATCAAAGTCAATGGTCTCTTACTCCAAAATCAAGCCTATACCTCAATAATTATTGAGTGAGTGTGTGGGCATACATAAGTATATATGTCTTTACCCTAACTTTTTAAATATATATGTACATAAAGGAAATCAGTTTTTTTAAGCACAAGGTTCTTATGTAAAAAAGTAATAACAATTGTAGGAATAGACCCTAAATAACAGATAAGGTATTTTCTTTGGCATTAGAAAAGAGGAAATGTAATTTTATTATAAATATTTGTTGGAATTTATCTTTCATTTGGGGCAGTGGTTCTTAAAGAGAATATTTCATCTTTGTTTTTTAAGTCTGTTTTTAATAAATTATATGATAGAGTGACATTATTTATTAAAAATAACACTAGTGAATAATTCATTTTACCTTAAAAATTACATTGATTTATCACTCTGAATGATTTACATTGCAATATACATTTCCTAAGTGGGACAGAAATTTATATCGTCACCTTTTTAGAAAGAGAACCATTTATAACCTTGAAAAGTAAATTGAGACCACTTGAATATACACAGCTTAAAAATCAGGACTGAACTGAGATCATTTGTGTCAAATAGACATTTTCTTTTTCGTCAAGGACATTCTTTTCTAGGAAGTTAAGTGTGTAAACTAGTAAGTTCACTGTTTGCTTCAATAAATACCTATAAAGAAATTTATCTGGACATATTTCTGCTTGTATCCTGCAAATCGTAGGCATTTTAATAAATTAGTTACATCTATTTCTGTGATAATCTGAACTTAAACTTAGATGAGAGGGAGAGATGTAGATGAGAGCAAAATGTCATGCTAGGTGGACAGAAATAATGCCTCGTTAATATGTAGGATCAAAGACAGTTATCTGTGCAAAGCCTACTTACGTCTTCATATATTTGTATGTGTTCATTTGAATGCTCAATCTCCAAATACTTCACATAGTACTAAGAATACTGTTTGGTGAAGACTGTAAGAATACTAGTACCTGGAGAAAAGCCTAATGACATTTAAAGATGCTTGTTTTTAATAATATTGTGCATTCAAAGGCAAATTCAGGCTCAAAAAGCTGTATGCAAATAATATTAAAAACTCAATTAATTATGTTTCTCATTAATTATATATTGCATGTATACATATAATTATATTGCTAATAGATTATATAATATGTCTATAAATATCAGTATAATATATATATATATATATACACCTACATATGTGTTTGTGTGTGTAATTCCCATGTATGATTATTGTTCCAATGAATTAAACTGAAAAAGCACAGGTTTTCCTCAAGGTACAGTGAAATCCTTACTTGGTTGTGCATGGGTGGATCAGCCTGGATAGCAGAAGGTACATTATAACCTAATAATTTATCATTGTTACATAGAAGTTACAGATTAAAGGATGACACAGTCAAAAGAAGATAGGTGTCATTTGTGAAATCAATATATCACTGACACAGAAATCACTCTCCATAACACTGCCTTGTGGTCATGGTGGTTCGCAATGATATACTTCAGTATCTCGTCTCAGGAATAGGGAACATGCCTGAGTCTCCCATGCACTGAGCCAAACTTAAAAGCGTATCTTAACCAACCTGATACATTCATTTCAATATATTCAATTTAACTTGAGTCAGAGAATTAGAACATCAAAATAATTAGAGAAGACTTTTGGACTAAGACACATATATTTGAGCAACAGTGAACTGTGGATAATAATCACACTGAGGTAAATATTACACTTTCTTTCTCTTGGTGAGATTAACACAAATTGTGTGAATTGGCTTCATGAAATCAGGACCAAGGTTGGGAAGGGAAAAAAAAGGTAAACTGAAATGTCAGTAGCATATTATGCATTTGCTACAAAATGCGCATATAATTGTTTTTTATATTGCCCCACTACTTCTTCATAATCATCCTGAATATTTTTAAAATATATGTTTATTTGCTTCAGAGTGGAAGGGAGAGGGAGAGAGAGATAGAAACATCAATGATGAGAGAGAATCATTGATCGGCTGCCTCTTGCACACCTCCTACTGGGGATCACATGTGCCCTTGACAGGAATTGAGCCCTGGGACCCTTCAATCCGCAGGCTGATGCTCTATCCACTGAGCCAAATCAGCCAGGGCCTGAGTACTTATTATCTCTAGACAGGCTTACATAAACTCAAGGACACTCACCAAGTAAGTAGAACAGCTAGAATTTATCCAGATCTTTAACTAGGTAAAATCAAGAACAAGCCATCAAGTCTACCAACAATAACTATAATAATAATACAGCACTGGGTACTCTACCACTTTACATTATTACATCATTTGATCATTTTTATTAAACAACATGGATGTTTAGCATCTACTACTTGTAAAGCACTTGTGATACAGGTATATATGATCCATGTCCATCTCACAAGAAGCTCACAGCCTTTGTACATGTGTGTAAATGCCCATGTGTGGGGCTGAGACAGGCTGGGACAGAGCAATAAGAGCACAGCACGTTATTGATTATGGCGTTGCTTACACAGAGCTCTATAAGCTCCAAAGGACATATTTCTGACAACCACACTCTGATGGAGGAGTGTTTTCTGAAATATATTCTAAATTTAATGGAGTAGGGTTTTTCTAGAAAAAAATAAGAATGATATGGTGGTTATGAGAAATTTTAGAAGTGTAAAAAAGACGAGAGTATTTAAAATCAGGAAAATAAATTGTGACCCATGTATTAAATTTGGTAAAGACATTATAAAATTATCTTACTGTCCAGTTAACATTTTCTCAGAATGGCTTTTTTTCCTACCAGCATTTTCATCCACTCAGAACATGTACTAAATTAAAAACCAGAAGTGATAGATATTTTGACATTACAGCTTCAGGCAAAGGCACAATCTCTAATTAAGTTGAGCTTCTAATTAGAAATATCACATGGAACACATTGTAATTATGTACCACCTTCGACACATAACGTCAAACATGTGACTTAGCATACACATGCACTTCAAGGGAAGAGGAAAAGGCTGAAGAGCTGGCCTCCTCTACAACACCTTAATGTGGTGTGCATGTTCCACCTTTCCAAGTATTCCAAGCCTCTAGCTTTTAATGTACTAAAGCAGTGGTTGGCAAACTCAACAGAGTGGCAAACCAAGTCTCGCGAGCTGCATGCAGCTCGCGAGCCGCAGTTTGCCGACCACTGTACTAAAGGTGTTGGTGTGATAACTGTGTGTTTAAGTACAGTTTAAGTTCTAGTGGGTTATGTGTTACCCCACTGCCCCCAAAAGGAAAAACTGATGAAAAAATAATACACAGAGAAAAAAAAATCTAAACATGATTCTCTTCCTCCTTCTTCCACCAGATGCTACCCATTAAGTTTTCTCTTCCTCCTTTGATGAGTAATACAGCATTGCACTTAATAGATTATCCATTTTTGTTCAATGAGTATATTTTACTGTAGAGACTATTCCAGTGCTTTGGTTAGAATAGACACATAATCTTTCTCATTAGAATTTATTGAAATATTCTTTTAAATATTTGCTTCTTGTTTAGGGTCAGGATTATATGGGACGCTATTACTATTAAAGGATAAACGCCTGCTACTAGTGAAGCATGACTTTATTTAAATTAGTTGAATCATTGCATTCAATTTCCAGTGGCTATGAGTGAACCTCTTTCATTTGCTTACTGACTGTGTGTGGTTTTTTCTGAAATGCCCATTTATGTTACTTGCCTTTTTCCTAGTGGTTGCGGTGTTGGGTGTAAAAAAATCATTACTTCTAAGTGACTTGCAAATGTATTTTTATCAATTGGTTGTTTTCCCTTTAAATTAGTTGAGGTATATTATACCATAAAGATATTGAATAATTTCCTTTCTGAGTCTCATTGCATGTTTAGGAAAATTTTTACAATTCTAAATTTTTAAAAACATTTATATAAGGATATTTTCAGTTAGCTTGATCTTTATTTAAAATGTTTTTATTGTTGACACTATTACAGATGCCCACATTGTCCTGTCTTTGTCCATCCCCACCCAGCCCTCGTACCCCCTTCCCTCTGGCCATTACCACACCATCATCTGTGTCTATGGAGTTTGCATATATGTTCTACTAATCTCTTTACCTTCTTTCATACAGTCCTTCCTCCCCCCATCCCTCTGACAGCTGTCAGTCTGTTCCATGTTACTGTTATTATTGATGTGATTAAGTAATGTAAATTAGGTCTTGCAGCCTTGGGGGCTTGCTACTACCTCCACAATCCCATTATTTAACTCACAGAGGAAAAATCAATGAAAGAGTTCACAAAATAGATGTCCTTCCCATGGAGACCTGTTCTTCACAGCAAAAGAGAAAGAAAATGCCCATTTGCTGTCAGTAGATACAAGAAGTTATATCCCTAAAAGAATCATCTATACTTCTCCCACCTTTGGAATCATTCTAGTCCACCCTTTAATCATTTCTTTTTTGTTGATAAGAAGGGGTGGGCAAAAGACCAAGGTTGTTATCTCAGAGAAGTCCAACTCCATGAAAAAGAGACTCACCATTCAAATTAACAGTAGTGAAAGCTAATAAAGATTAGAAGTGGACTGAACTGCATAAACATAGTGTGTTTACCATCGATCAAGTGTAATACATTTCTAAGTGAAAATATTTGTCACCTTTAAATTTTTCTAATTTCTATTTTTATTCAAGAAGATAAACAAAGAAGGAGAAGGAGGAGGAGGAGGAAGAGGAAGAGGAGAAGGAGAAGAAAGGCCATTTTAATCAGCACGTAAAATCAATCTTTACTCCCAAATTAATTTTGCACGTTCAAACCTTATAATCATTCTCTAGAGAGCTTGCATTTTAAAAGATTTTACTGAATTGAATAATTTGGTTACAATGTCATTTTCCCAAAGACAACAAAAGTTAAAAACTAAATTACTTAAGAGTACATTCCTAAATCTGCTTTGTTTTTCCTTTTTTCAGTCTTTGTACTTAAAAATATATCTTTCAATTGTTGAATTGTCACTAAACTATATATTTATCTTTAGAACAGAAACATTTATTTTAAAAAGTGTATTTTCAATGCAAAAGACAGAAAGCTAAACAAAAATTTCTCTACATTAAAATAATATACTATACCTATGCTGTTTTAAAAAAATATATTAAGCAATATTTGGGTTTATCTTATGCTTTCAGTCTTCAATGATTTATATGTATTTCAATCCTAAAGGAAAGTTTTACAACAATCTACCTTGGGATCTAAATGTTCCTATTTTTTAGTAAATGCTCTTTGATGTTTATCAAAGCCTTCTACTTGAGAAAGAGTGAGCAAAAACATCAGAAATGGTTGTCTCCACATGATTTATATTTAAATATGTTTCCGAGATATGGGAGAAGATATTTTCAGTATAAATATTTTCACAAGGGACATTTCTATGTTTGACAAGTGGATATTTAGGTCATGTGTACCTAAGCAGAAATATAAATTTAATTAATTTTAAGTTATCAGTGATCTATTTCACCAGATAACTTCATTTAATATTAGAAAATCTTAAAAAAAACCTAATACAATAATTAACAATGTCACTGAAGTCAGATATTAATTTTTCATATTTATATCCCCACAGCCTCACATAGACTTTTGATCCTAGTATTTAATACACAATCAATACATTTTAAATTCAAGTATGTATTTAGTCAAAATCTACGTTCTCTTTAACAAAGTAAATTGCTTATGGACAACTTATAATGCTGGCTTTTGGCTTTTAAAATGTGTTATCTATGAGCAAAAATGTGTTTATAATTTTTATTAAAAGCTTTTTATATACTTTTGATAGACATATTTGCTTGCATAGCTTGTAAATAATTTTAGCAATGGTCAAAGCAGTTCACTATTGGCTTATACACAATCACTATTGACACAATAAGGCTTCCTTGGGTGAATCAAACACTATGGAACATTATTAGTCCCCATAAATCCTCTCGCCACACTATGAATGTGCATGCTGATGAAAAGAGTGGCTATTTGGATGACTAGAACATAATCAGGATCAGTCACCTGATTATTTCAAATACCCAATTATTTCATTTGTAAATATATTTTGATCCCTCTATACGTGTAAACAATGCACTCCAATTTTGTATGCTATACAACATAACTGTGTTCACAAAAGGGGGTGGAAATGAAGCTTGATTTTTCTAAGCAAAACTTTGCTTCTGAAAACGGACAAGAAGCTTGGTCACATTCAATCTCATTAAGCATTCCAAAGATGACATATTTTTGCATGAATTGATACAAGTCTTCTGCTTCAGCAACAGGAATTGAAACTGAAAAGCGCTTGGGGCACAGAGTAAGTGTAATTTATATAATGAGGCTCTTTGCCAATGCATCCTTTCTTCCTTCTTCTGGTATATTTCTTTCCTTTGTCTCTGCAGTTATTAAGCTAACATTCTTCAAATCTCTTCCCACCCATGGATGCTTCATTTATCATTTCTTCCCATTGACTAACCTATTTTCCTCAATTTTACCTCCAACCAACAATTTAAAAGCTTTGTTAAGTACATTCTCAGCAGCACTGGGCAGATTTCCTTTGGAAATAAGTGAGTCCCCAAATAGACTTTATGCTTTTTAGTCCAGAGTAATTGAGCCTATTAAATCCCCTTGTTTCTTGAGCCAGAATGCACTTCCAGGGAAGAATGGTGAGATGAGGGAGATTCAAGCTTCTAGAATACTCTTAAATGGCAGGCAAAGGACTGGGGGAAATGCTGAAAATGATTTTTTTGGAAAGACTATGTTTTAAGATAAAATGTGTTTCTTTGCACCTCGAAATATTCTTATCCATGACCTAAGTTACCTCTTCATTGGAAATCCAAAACTGGATTGCATTTGATAGCTATCTACGAAATATAAAAATCAGGGATTTTTTTTTTTTTGATTGTTTGTCTGTTCTTATTGGAAAATGTTGTGAAAACTACGGGTTGGACTTGGTGGAGCATCATGTATAGACCATGTGTTAGATGTCTCACTTAAGTCTTCACAATGAAATGAACAAATGGGGGAATCAATCATGGATTTTAATTCACAGAAATTGAATAGGCACTCCAGTTACTTCTGTGTATTCCCTCCAATAATATTCACTTACATAAAATGATTACATCTGGATCTTTTGATTGAAGTACTAGAGGCCCAGCGGGGGGAATCCCTCAGCCCAGCCTCCCCCCGTCACAGTCCGGGATCCCTCAGGGGATGTCCTACTGTAGCCTCTGCAGGAGGTGACTGGTCAATCAGGGAAAGGTGCTGCCCCCATCACCCTGCTGCTGCTGCCACTGCTGGCCCTTGCAGCCGTGGTGGCTGCCAGCCCTCCTCGGTCCTTGTAGCCGCTGCGGCTTTGTCTGGAAGGACATCTGGAAGGACGTCTGGAAGACGTCCGGTCTAATGAGCATATTACCCTTTTATTAATATAGATGATATAAAATCAAATTGACATAGAATTAGATGTCATTTTGTATGTTTTAAAAATTAATAAATACTTGGCTACTTTATAATACAATGAAAAAATAAATAAATCTGGGCCAGGCTGGTGTGGCTCTACCGTTGACCTGTCAACCTTTGGTGTCAACCTTTGAACCAGGAAGTCATGATTCAATTCTCAGTCAGGTCAGGGCACATGCCTGGGTTTCAGGCTTGATCCCCAATGGGTGGCCTACAGGATGCAGGTGATCAATGATTCTTTCTCATCATTTATATTTCTATCTTTCTCTCCCTCTCTGAAATCAATAAAAATATAATTTAAAAAAAATTAAAATTTGGGCAACTTGCTTAATCCTCACCCAGGATATGTTCATTAATTTTTAGAGAAAGAGGAAGGGGGAGAGGGAGAGGATGGGGAGGGGAGGGAGAGGGACTGATGTGAGAGAAAAACAATCAATTGTCTCCTGTAAGCTTAAATTAAGCCTACAGTTTAGGCATTTTAAGCACCCTATATAATAAAGAACTAATATGCTAATGGTCATGATACCCTCATGCCATAACGACAGATCAGCCAGAGATGCTGCGTGCGTGGCAGGTGCACATGGGTAGGAGGGGTTGCGTGCATGATGAGATGTGCACAAGTGAGCAGGGATGTGATGCTGCGTCCCCACCTGGTGCCAGCCGGGGACGTGACACTGCGTGATGCTACATCCCCCGCCGGAGGGGCTTGACGGGGGTGGGGCCAGCTGGGTCTGGTTCCTGCCCAATGGCAATCGGACATCTCCAGAGAAGTCCCGGATTGTGAGAGTGTGCAGGCTGGGCTGAGGGGACCCCCCCTCCCCAGCCCCCGTGCACAAATTTTGTGTACCGGGCCTCTAGTTGAAATATATTCATAAATATATATCTGACACTTTAAATATTATATCAGGAGTAATGTTCATAAAAGCCTATCCCAGTGAATTTTATCCTGAAATAAAGGCACAACTGTGAATAACTAAAGATGAGTAGAAATGAGTTCACCTCAGTTCCACAGACCTTTGCTGAGTACCGTGACACACTCTGGATTATTAGCCCATGCAGACCATTGAGTTCAGACAGGCCAAATCAAAATCAGTTGTTTCACTTAAAACAGTTTTCTAAGGTAGAGGAGTTAAAACAACAGTATTAAAAAGTGTTCCATCATTATAGAATTGACAACTGAAGCCAGCCAATTTCATTTCAGAAATTTCTTGGGAAAATATAAAGTGCATTATGAAAACAGCATATGTTGTTATTGCTATTGTCAATGTAATCAGTTTAATGTTAGAAATGTATACAAATATGCCCAACTTGCTAGAAGAACAAAAGAAAGAAGCACAGCAACACATCCAGGTCCACATCAGACATTTTCAAACAATATATGTGCCTGTGAAATAGGGTGAAGCAAATTACTTTGGCAAGTGGGTCTCAAAACTTCATCTGAATGAGCAAAATTTGTGCCCACAGTGAGGGCTACCTCATCTTATTATTTTACGGTATTCTTCCTTTTTGCTTTTGTCCATCATAATAGAACAAAGTTCTCTATTGATAAATTACTCCAAAGACTTAAAAATCTATTTATAGGTCATTCACTATTTTTTTTTCTGTTTTGTGTATATTTGGGAGGGAGTCACTCTTAATTATTTTTTCTATATATTTTTGTTATTAAATATTTACATCTTATGTTTCTTACTCATATATGCTAAATATATCTGTACTTAGTATACCATTTTTTTTCCACAAGACACACTGTTTAATTTTTGTAAAAATATATTCTAGCCCTGGCCAGTTTGGCTCAGTGGATAGAGCGTCGGCCTGCGAACTGAAAGGTCCCAGGTTTGATTCCGGTCAAGGTCATGTACCTTGGTTGCGGCCACATCCCCAGTAGGAGGTGTGCAGGAGGCAGCTGATTGATGTTTCTCTCTCATCAATGTTTCTAACTCTCTATCCTTCTCCCTTCCTCTCTGTAAAAAAAAATCAAAATATATATATATATTCTATAAAGACCAATGTAGTTTTCTTTATTCATTTCCTGTATAGAGTGTTATATTACTGGCTGACTTATGGCTATGATTTAATTATAAACTACCTGATTCTTTCTTTAGCCTTTTCTTTTTTTCTATCATTCTTTTTCTTTTCTTTTTTTTTAATTCTCAGCCAGGGAAATTTTTCCATTGGTTTTTAGAGAGAGTGGAAGACAGAGGAAAAGACAGAGAAACCCATCAATTGGTTGCCTCCTGCACACTTCCTGACTAGGGCCCAGGCCGGGGAGAAGCCTGCAACCTAAGTATGTGCCCTTGACTGGAATCTAAACTGGGACCTTTTCATCCACAGGCAACACTTTATCCACTGAGCCAAACAGGCTAGGGCTTTTTAGCCTTTTTTCTTAATACAAAAAGCCTCTGTCTTAACTTCAAGACTAGTTTTTCTAGCCCTATACTCTATTTTGCCACTTTCTAGTTCACATTTATACTTTATCTTTCCTCTTAACCTTCTCTACTTCATGAATTTCCTAGCCTGGACAAAGATTCCTCCACCCACCTACACTCTTGTCTTTCTCACCAATTTGCCCTAATTAATTGGTCACCATCAACTGCTCCAACTTTTTTCTTTCTAAATATTCCTCAAATATCTACTAAAACTTCTCTATTATCATCACTTCTTACCTGGATGAAAAACTCAACATGGATCAGTCCATCCTACTTAACTTGAATCTATCCTCCTTACTAGACCCCTTACAATCGGTGTCTATATAAAATCTTTTGTTATATTTTCCTGATGTAGTACAAAGCAGATTTTCAGTCTCAGAGGCCTGGGCAAGCATGTAATTAAATTTGAAAGTAGGGTTTCAATGTATACATTTTGGGCTATACCTTCCATGTATGATAGTGATATGATGTTTGCATTCACGGCACTGTTTTAAAGTTTTTATAAAAGTTCGTATATACATATTAATGAAATTCTAAAACTGTATGTAAATAATAGCTAAAATAGTATGTGGTTTGAGAAACACTTGCTTATGAGATAAATTCCATGATCCTTAGAAAGGTAGAAACAGCTTTTGATTGTTTTTGTTCAGTAATGGGTATTCTTACTTTTTGAATTTTTAAAAAATTCTCACATGTTAATGCCATAGAGAATAACTTTGATTCATACTTTAAAATTATTTTATTTATTCTGTTTGATATGACAAATGGCAAGCTGAGCACATTCTTGATTCTTAGGTAGGCCAGTGTAATTAAAAGTTTAATTAATAAAATCTGTTATTTTCTACTAGTTCTGGTTGTTTGTCAAATATTTTTCTGACAATTGAATGAACAGAACTTCTGATAAAATAATTATTAACAGATTAGATTATTACTTATTTTCTTACCATCTATTGATTATGATCAGAGTATAAAGTATAAAGATTGCTGAAAGTAGGACTTTAGGTTTAGATGAAGCTTAAGTCAACATACAGGATAGTCATTAATATTTCTGGGGAGGCTTTGAGGGAAATAGTCGTCTTATTATATCACCATTGCTTGACGAATGTCATCTCTGAATAACAGCATTGGAATAAAATTTACTATCACTATCATATCTATTTCCTTTATCAATCTTTTATTTTCTAAGGGTGTTGAATAATTTATTAAATATTTGTTCAAGCCACTCTGCTTTTTTAATGCAGGGGTTGGTAAACTTTTTTTGTAAAGGGCCAAGCAGTAAATTGTTTAGCTTTGTGGGCCATAAAGTTCCTATTGCAGCTACTCAATTATGTGGTTGTATCACAAAAATAGCCATTGACAATACATAAACAAATGGATGATGCTGTGCTCCATTAAAACTTTATTTATAAAACCAGGCAGTGGTCCAAATACAGCCCACAAGCCACAGTAAAACAATACCTACTCAAAGAGAAAGCATATATGAATATACTGTCTATTTTAAGAGTGTTGGGCCCTGGCCAGGTGGCTCAGTTGGTTGGAGCCTATCCCATGCACTAAAAGGTTAGGGGTTCAATCCCAAGTCGGGGTGGGCAACCGATCTATGTTACTCTCTCACGTTGATCTCTCTCTCTCTCCTTATATGTATATGTATATACATATAAATGAAAAATAAAAATATAAAAATATCCTCGGGAGAGGATTAAAAACAAGTGCTGGTCAGATATGAGCCTCATGTCCATTGTCATAGGGCACTGAGGTAGAAAGGCAGTTAAGAATGAACACCCATCGTAAGAAGAGCTGTAAGAATCTAACACAGCGCCTTCTTGAGGTGTAGAAGATGAGAAATTAAGGGAAAGTTCAGAGACAAAACATGGATTTAATTCATTGGGGCGATAATATTATTATGGGTCTTGTCATGTCAGGCATGCTATGAAGAAAAAGTTAGCCATTTTCAAATGTGCTAATGTATGGACACACTGCAGTGAAGAGCTAACACAGCGGCCCTGAAGGCACAGTCTTCCAAGAGCCTTGTGTGGGGGTTGGCCCTTGGCTAGCTGTTGGGAACCCGGCTGTTCTCGCCACCCTGGGCTTCCTTCTTGGAGTCTGAAACGTCACCAGTAATAGCTGGTTGTAGCTTCTACGTGAACACTCGCCAATGAAAACATGGAATCTGAGTGTCAAACAGGCTTTCTTGGGCCACACACATGTTGCTGCATTTTGCTGTGAGACTAAGGAGTGCATTTGGTGTGTGTAGTGGGAGTGGGTGGCGGGGGATATAGGATGTCTGGGCCCGGATTCCTCCAGACTCAGCTTGATCCATCTGTTTCCCTGTTGATTGTGCTAGTAAAATATAGCTGTGAGCACAGCTGTCTCTGAGTACTGAGAGTCCTTCCAACAAATCACTGTGTACATGTTCTTAGGACCTCTAACACACACACACACATGCACGCGCATGCGCGTTACTCATCCCTATTACTTAAAAAACAAGTAGATATTTTCTATTCTGTTCTCTCCTACTGCATTTTACCCCTTCCATTTCATTTTATTTTATAACACTCACTACTAATGTTAATCCAATAAATTCTGTTATATTTAAATAAAAAGCCACTTGGACCTTACTATATGATTTTCTGATCCACTAATGTGACAGTGTTCTTGGTAGCCTACTGAGCTGTCATCCTAGCCTATTTTTTATTTAAACCATTTGCGACAAAGCACACAGAATCTTTCCTTTGAAGGAGTTTAGTGCTTATCTATGACAAGAAAGACATATAGCAATAGCATGTCAGTTAGCCATTGCTGTATAACAAATTGTCTCAAAACTTATGGGTTTAAAACTACAGAAAATTATAATTTCACTAGCGGCCTGGTGCACAAATTCATGCACCAGTGGAGTCCCTCAGCCTGGCCTGTGGGGTCAGGCTGAAACCAGCTCTCCAGCATACCACAAGGGGTCGCAAATAGCCAGAGGGTGCAGGCCAGGCTGAGGAACCCCACTGGTGCACAATAGGGACTGGGGAGGGATGTAGGGGGTTGGCCAGATGGAAAGGGACTATGGAAGGGCTCCAGGGTGTGTCTGGCCCATCTCACTCAGTCCCGATCAGCCGGACCCCAGCAGTAAGCTAACTTACCAATCAGAGTATCTGCCCCCTGGTGGTCAGTGCACATCATAGCGAGCAGTTGAGGGGCATTAGCATATTACACTTTGATTGGTTGAACAGCATACTGGATGACCGGACACTTAGCATATTAGGCTTTTATTATAAAGGACTGTGGCCCGGTGCACGAAATTCATGCACATTAAAAGGGAAATAATTAAAGGAAATAGGTTATTATTGCTATTTGCCTTTTCCCTATAATAGAAGTGTCAGAGATTAAAGAAAATTAGTAAAATGTATATGAAAATAATATATAAATTTATTAATAAATAATCATAACATGATATAACAACAACAAAGACATGATATAAAAACAACAAAAACATGATGTAAAAACAACACTGATACAATGACTGATAAATTGATTAAACTTATTCTAATATCTCCCTGTATACCACATTAAGAGTGAAAACACTTTCAGAGTGCTTGACTAATTTCCCTTACGATGAAGTATTTACAACTTTAACATCACACACTCTTTGAACTCAAGAGAAAGCAACATATAACTGACCATATGCGAAAACGGGTTCAGGTAGGAATATTCCTACTCTATCTAGAGTTTGTCCTTGTAATTTATTAATAGTCATCGCAAATGCTGGCATCACGGGAAACTGTCTTTGAGTTAATTTAAATGGGAGGCCAGTGTCAGATGGGGACAAATCAATTCTTGGATGGAAGAAATGGGAGAGAAAAACAAAACTATAGGGGATTTTATTTTTACTTTGATATCACCCTTAAGGAATCAGGATGGATTTTCACACCAGTTTTATGTAACATATTGTATACAGTTAAAGCACAGCACAATGAAATCCTTTGAAGATTAAGAATTAAAGTGATATAGTAAACAACAAAAGCTTATACCATAAGATATAATTATACCCCAGACCAATATTTGTGAACAAAATTAATCATGTTTGTAGTTTAAAAATATAGTAATGATGTGTGATAAAAGATATTATCAGTATACTGTTAATATGAATATTTCTTTTTAGTTAAAGGAGACAAATTTAGGGTTATTTTACTAAAATCTGCAGGGTTCTGGAACAAAGTAACTTATTGGATTTAATATATTTCTCATAAAAGTGTCTCAGAAGAATTAATTTCATGCTTGACACAACTTTTCATAGGCTTTGTGATTTTATATCTGATTTATAATAGGCTAGCTTTGTTGGATGATAAACTCAAATTGCAGAAATTTTAAAACTGAAAGATTTCTTTTTTAAATATAACTGTGACGTTTGGTTGGTAAAATATGAAATATGAACCTTTAAGTGAGTTCATTTTACCAATGGTAATATAACCGCAATAGCTACATATTTCTTTGTAAAAATAAAATACAAATTAAATAGACATTTTCCATTTTATTTTTTTCCCCACATAGTGGACTAATTTATAACAGAATAAAACCTCAGTCAGCAAAATACTCGAGAATTTGGTGATCCTTACCCTTTCCTATCATATACAGACACAAAGTGACATAAAATAAATAGTGGTCAGTTGGTATAAAAGCAGTTTCTGAGCTTTTAACAAGCACATAACTAACATAAAGAGGAAGAAGCAAGTTTTAAAGTCAAGTGATGATATCATTCATAAGAGAGGAACATCTTCCAAATGAATTCATATGATGCTAAAACTGTTGTAAAGTGACTGGTCAGATCATTGAGGGAAGAAACAAATGGTGTTCTGTGGGGCAGGTGACATGCAGGAGAGGGTAAGCCTTAGAGTGTAAAAAGAAAGGAGGGCCGGTGGCGGGGGAGGGGTAGTTAACTTGGTGGGAAGTGATAGCAGTGGACGAAACAGATGATGGAATCAGTGATGAATTAGATATTCTTATACTAATACGAGCTAACAGTTCTTACAATTCTCCAAGAGTATTCCATCTGCCAGCCTAGATTAGCCAGTGCAAAGGCTTCTACTCATAAAAAAATTAGTACTTCCAAGTTAGGGTCATAACCTAGCAAAATGATTCCTGTATCTTCCATCCTATCAAAGCTTTTTCAGTGCTGTAATCACCGTACTTACAACAGTACCTTGCACCTAGTATGATGTACAGAACATATTTGTTGAATGAGAGAATGTGATGTTTAAACTCCCTTTATAGAACTGATCTTGAGAATCTTCACATTACATTCAAGGATAGTATTCCTTTACCTGTGGCAGATAACCCCATTACCGAGAATTTTAGCTTAAAATTTTTCTTGTTGTATAAATCAAGACTGCTCTTCAAAGAAAATCTATCCATTGGTTTCATAATACTCCTTGGAGGTATGTGACATAAAAATGAATCCCTCAATTGTCTGGCAATCTTTTAAATATTTGAAGCAAGCTATTTTAAGGAAACGCTACAGAGATATTAACTTATGATTTCTCTGTCCTGCATTTCCAACCTCATTGATTGATCCCACACCCTCTTTCATGATTGTTAGCTAGATTTCTGTGGGTAAGGGAGTTTGCAGAACCATAATAAATTTACCTGAAAACCTTTAATCTTTTGTAAATACCTAATTAACTGAGCTGAAGTGAAGCGTCAGAGACTATGTCCCCTGTTCTGAGGGAAGAATGATTGGCACTGGGCAGGAAGACAGTCACAGATCCAGTGTGTTTTGCCTGGCATGGGATAATCAATCAATTTTCTCAATGATCATGCCAGCTTCTGGGAGAACATGCATGGCAAACAGGACAGACTAAATAGAAGGGACTTTTTACTCTTGAAGAGATGCTGTATAAGTGTCCTGACTTATATGACCCTGGAGAAGAGAAAGCTCTAATTTACACCCAAGATTAGTTTTCCTTCAATCCTCAGGAATGGTGGCTATAAGTCTGAAGGAACTTTAGTCAAGGAACATAAAGAAATGTGTCACCTTGCACATTTCATTTGGAAAAAAAAATATCTATATATATCAATGGCATGCAATTGCATTCTCCTTAAAACTTGTTGAAACTATAAGTCTAAGCTTCCTTTGATTCCCCTCCTTGCCTGTTAGTCTACAGAGAAATATGAAATAGTAAAGAGTAGAAGATTCAGTGCCAGGAAAAAAAAGAAATTAAGGCTATTATATAGGAAAATATTCTTTACCGGAGTCTAAGATTTTACAGGTACAAAATAGAAAGAGTGATGCCACTGAGCACTATTTGGGATACAATCATGGGTTCCCTCCCACCAAAGAAGAGGAATATAGGTAAATAACAATACTGTCTGAGAGTTCAATCGATATTTAATGCTTTAGAATTGAGATATGAAAATTGCCTTCAATTTAACAGCATTTCTTCAGGCAGGCAGGACTATATGTAACATATTTCATCAATTCTCGGATACTCCGTGTTGTTCATATTATAACCTTTCTAAAATTGAGGTGCGTTTTCTAATCAATAGCATGTCAGAATTACTTGGGGACACTTTAAAAAAATTTAACCATGTAAAAAATAGTGGTATCTACAGAATCCCCTTTTGGAGATGAGACTATGGTAAATCAGGGTGTCCAGTGCGGTTTTATGTCAAGTCTAGACCCATAAAGGTGATAGACTTATCAAGCTACTTTCTTTTTATAATTTGGTGTATCATGCATTTGGTCTCAAAATATGTTGGCCAAAAAACAGATGCCTGGCCTGTTATCAATTTTAATGCTAGTTATTGTTGTTTGCTTGTTTTCTCCTCAGAAATACTCAACTGCCAAATAGGGTAAAATCTGACTTTGTGATTTTGGCAAACCTAAATAAGATCAGAACGGTATATCCATTTTTGTTGTGCTGATCAAATCCATTCTCTGTGGCCGAGTGTGCAGTTGGGAACCAGAAACTGACTCATCAGAGTAACTACCACTGATGGCTCTTGGGTGACAATCAAATGTCTCTTGATACATTGCCTACCTTATAGTTTTTTTGTTTGTATATTTTGTTTTTGTTTTATTGTTTGTGTTTTTTGTTTGTGTGTGTGTGTGTGATAGAAGAAACAATTCCATAAAGCAATTATGAAGTTCAGTATCTAGGGGGCCACAGAGTGTGTGTATGTGTGATAGAAGAAATAACTCTATAAAGCAGTTATGAAGTATTCAGTAGCTAGGGGGCCTCAAAAACTTTTATTCCTCAAGTTGTCATTCTCTGAATTTATTCTAATTGTACCAACCACCTCCAGGTACAGTACCCAGAACTGACCAGACTCCTGCATGCCTATCATGACTTCAGTCTAGTTCCTATATTTCTGTTCATGAAATATAAAATCCCATCAGCAAGCCCATCAGCTCTGTTAGAGCTACATCACACTATTGATTCATATTGATCTCACTGTCAAGTGAAACCCACAATCTCTTCTACACACACTATTGTTAAGTGATCCTATCCTTTGTATGGTTGGCTTTTTGGACCAGGGAGCAAGACCTTACATTTATCACGTTATAACGCTTCTTAGACTGGCCCTTTACTCTTTGTTGTCCAAATATTGTGGATTCTCTATTCTGTAATATAAAGTACTGAACAAGTTTCCCTGCCTTTTGTCATACTCAAAATTTGTTGGGAATAACTGCTTTATAGTAACGTGACTGGCTACAACTACTGAAATGGATTGGAATAAGTTTAGATCCTGAAGGAATGTGCTAGAACCTTCTCTTTAGACTAATACCTTTTTTACACTATCCTTTACCCAGTTATGAAATCATACCTTCTATCATCAAGTTCACATTGATATGTCCTAGTCACCAAAACCTCATGAGTAATGCTTTAGTTAAATCAAAGTACTGCAGTTCTTTGATCACTGTGTCTAACATTCTTATTTAAAAGAGCATAAACAGCTGTGACAAAGCCTTTAAAAAAAAAGCTTGCTAAAGTCTAAGAAGCACAATAACACCTGAATTTAAGCCTTCACTGTTACCTTTTTTCTTTTGTACATTTCAGTATCCATTTAGGGTACCACCAAAACAAAGCCTAAAGATTCCAGAAAGTCCTCCTTCCTTCACAGGGATTATATCCTGACAATAACTCTTCTTAACAACTTGTTGCCCTTACTAAAATGTTTTCCCACCACTATTAATGCAGTTACTCCAGAGTAACTAAGACTAGGATTACTGATAGTGAAAATACCTTTAAAATAACTTACAGTGGCTTCACCTTAAGCTTAATTCCTACAACACCTATGTAATAAAGAGTATGACTCTATTTTTTGTTAATAATTGATGGGACTATTGAGACAATGATTAAACTCTCTACATATTTTGGGCTCACTGAATCAATGAACTTAAGCATTTTTCCTGTGTGTGTAGAAAATTAATTTGTAAAGAGAACAGTTCTTAACATTTGATAAAGCATTTAGAAAAAGGAATTCATGAAATAAAAAATATTACAAAAACATTACAAATCATACAGTAATGAAATATGTTCTTTCGTAAAATGAATAGGTTAGTTCAGAGGTTGCTGATATAAAAGTATTGCAAATAATTTGAAATTTCTCTCTTCAGAGTATATAGCACTTTCAATATACATTTTTAATATATAAATGTGTTTATATTAACTTGTCAGAGTTAATGGATTGGAAACTAATACACTATATTGAGCAGAGAGAAATAGCTGTTAAACTTTTATTTTCCACTAGGGATGACAACATATTACAGTGAGAGAACTTTAACATGAAACACCATTTTTAAATACCTTTGCCCTTTAATTGAGTTATTGCAATTCCAGATGACTATCTTATTGAAATCTCCAACAGATAATTATATTCATTAATCATAAGGGCCTGAAATTTCATTCATTTAATGAATATTTATTGAACACTGTGAACAGATATTTTATGTTAGGAAGTATACGTTTGACATAGTAGAATATGTAGACATTTACAAAACACAAAACATGAAACAACACATACACATATCAATAGCACAACTTCTGCTCTCAGAACTTCAGGAAATATTGTAGTAACTAGAGATTTCTTAATAATAAATATACATTTATTGTTAGTAAATTTGGATGCAATTAAGTTTTGATTTATAATACTATTTAAAGGATTTTTATTGTCAGACAGCACATCATTGGTAATTACACAATAATATAAATGTTAGGAGAGGGGCCGAGGGAAGGTTGGGTAATCACGGAGAGGGTAGTAGCTAATTCAGCTTGGAGGACTCAAGGATTCAGAGCTTGTTGAAGAAGCTATATTTGTGCTTTGTAAACCACCTGTTATAAACACCAGTATAAAAACAGTTTCAATTTTGACTTGCATGTGTGTGTTTTTTCTGCTGTTACTAATACGGGAAAACTATAGCAGCATCAGCAGCAATAACAACAAATATACTATTGGTCAAACTACATTGAAGTTTCTTAATTAGAGGAATTTGTGTTCTTTCTCACTGTTTAGAAATGGTCGGTCAGGATTCTCTTGGTTTTGATCTCTATAGACTTAGTGCAATTCCCGTACATCAGAGGACTGGGCCCCGTGGGTAGCACCTTAGGCAAAGGTACTTTTTAACAATGCAACGTTCATCACTTGAGCAACACTCCAGGTTTTAGAAGCCACTAGAGATTCTGTATGAGCTATTCAGGTCATCAACTTTAAAAAAAGAGGTGGTGTGTGTGTTTTTTAAGTCAGTGACTATTATATGCCTATTTTAGACTGCTTTCCAGTTCTCTTTGATTTGCTGTGGCTGGTGGGTTTATTGTCTTTTAACATTTTGCAGTGCTGTTAATATCATGCTTCTATTTTTAATCTTAGCAAACAATAGCTCATTTTCTGAGTAAAGTTTATAAATATAATTACCTTCCCCAGTGTTTGCTATATATATCTTATCTACCAAGGTTGTTTAATGAGAAAAAGACCTAGGACTCCAAAAATTACTTCTGCCTTCAAAAAATGAATAAATAAGAGGGATGTTTAAAATACTAATGCTTTGTGTCATAGTTGGGTTTTTTGGTTGGTTTGGTTTTCATGAATATGTTTTTGAAGGCAGGGCAGGGTGTATGGGAAGAAACCAACCAATGAACGTGCATGCATATATGCATAACCCGTGGGCACAGACAATGGGGTGGTGAGGGCGATTAACTTTGGACAACACGGTGGCAGGTGGCATTTATTTTACTTTCTGAAATTTCAGACATTGTTCTGAGTGCATACATGCATATATTAATGTTTATATATATTTTAGACTATTAACCAGTTAAGTAAATCTCAAATATAAAAAATAAAACAGAGGGAGTTTCTTCCTTGATGCAAAAATTTAAACCATATAGATGAAAAAATTCTGCCTCAGCATGTATACATGATACAATAAAAAAATAAAATAAATAAAATAAAAACTGAATTGGCAAGAAGACTCCACACAATTGTTTACAGCGATTCCCCATTATCTACAGGAAGAATTCTTTTGCATGTTATAAGAATTAATCACATTCATGCTATCTACTTACTTGTTTCCCAATTCAATACTGAATAGTCTGGTAAACACAATGAAGTCAGTTAAAGCAGAGGTAAATGATCCTTTGGAGACCACACTGTCTGTTTTACAAACTACCTTATTGCATACTAAATGGATTCAAATCATGCTTGATGAATAAGAGAGGTGAATGATAGCCTTATGGTCTTTTTCCAGGGGTTTTAAAAGGCTCACTTTGCTGAACATTAAAAAATAAAGTCAAATGAGATTTTAATAGACTGACTTTAAAAGCAAGCAGCTTGCTTTAGTATATATTTTATTATTACTCTATTATGGAACTAGAAGAGAAAAGGCAGCAAGTTAGTTATTTTGTTATAAATACCATAACCATCTATATATATACACACATTAACAGGCAAATCTTCACAAAATATTCAACTCCAGATTGAACATACACATAATATATTAGTTTTGTTGATTGTTTTGAAATAAGTAGTTGCACTGAGAAATATGTCCCACACAAAAAAACAGAAATGCTTAAACCATAAGGTAAAATCAATTCTTCAAATCCATCTGGTGGAAAGGAACCTGTGTTAAAAATAAAATTCTGAGGATCCTACAGTTATGTCATTTGATTTTTGAGATTAAAGTAATTTTGATTTGAAGTACAACTTTTTAAATATATTTAAGAAATTTCAATATTTTATTCCTGAAGGCATATCAGTTGTCAATTGCTATTTGGATAAATTTATCGCACATTTATCATTTTCTATTACAAGAATCAGTTATGTGATAACAGAAACAAGTATATTTTGACTTCTGAATAGAGAATAATTTTATGGTTATTCTCTGTCAAGCCTAACAATATAAAAATGTAAAATAAGGGAATCTTACAAAGGACGTATTCTAGAAAGAAACAAATGTATGTAAATAAAATACACGCCCCTTGAATAAAATAACTTAAATAGATGTGTATGTATATTTTAGAAATATACATATTCATGTATCCTATGCTCAACCTAAATAAAACATTAAGTAAAGTTGAATATAGGCAGACTGAGGTGGATAAAAATATCTATTTTTTTTAAAGAAACTAAAAAAGCAGCAATCCATTTAGTAGACCAAAATTTAGAATCTATGGCTCTAATTTTCTCAAAAGAAAAAAGTTACAGGACAGTACTTGCTTAAGAACTAAAGTAAATATTGTTGTTTGAAGAGATTGATTCTGATATTTGAAAAAATATAACTTGGTTTTATAAAAGCAAAAAAAAAAAATGCTTCCAAGGACTTTAGTTACTTGGTGTCTTTTAACCAAGCAGGGATTTAAAATATTTCTATAAAATTACCAGTGAAAAATCTATGAGTTAAAACAGAAAAAGAAAATGGTAAAACAGTTCAAATGTTCCATGCTAAGTTTATTAAAGTAAATATGTCAACTCAAGAACATCCAGAATATATCTCTTACCTTAAACTTTATACTGTTATACATTATTTTGGTATTATAAAACTCATTTGCATTGATAGACTGAATTAATACCCACATTTTTTATAATGGATATTTTAATATATTCTATATTATGTGTCTGTATCTTTAGTTTAACACAGCCAGGAAGAACCAAATGAGGTTTGTTCTGAAATCATTAGCTTTTATATATTCAATGACAGTGGTAGACGAAATTTTGAAACCCAAAGGGAAATAACTAGTGATACAAAATCTCGCTGATAATCACTTCAGTATATTTCACTCAGCAAAGGTTTATTAAGTATACCCAAAGATCACCAAACTGTGAGAATTCTTGAATATGCATAGAGTAATGAAAAACAGTCGTAAACATCAAGCAACTTTGAGGCTAATAGTAAAATAAAGTTAGATGCACAAATTGATCAGGGTTGCACTGCCAATTATTAATATGATTGTTCATTGTGTTGTTATTTCTCCCATCATTTTTTTAACATATTCCAAGGCACATTTTTATTCTCACAGTGAAACTAAATCAGAAATAAAAATTCAAAGAGCACTTCAATCTGAGAGCAGTCATCTTTACTCAACAGTATTTTTACCCTCTAACACCTAAAAAGAGGAGAGAGAAGATGGGAGCAATTAGAAACAGAAGTGGTAGGTTTACTTGGAGAGTCAAGTACAAAAGTACAAAAACTGGAAGAGAGGAAGAGATTCTTTAGATAGAGGATAGAAGAGCAGACGGGGAATTGTCTTGAGATTTTACAGTATAGAATCTGCCCTCCACTGTGTTTGGTGACTTGTAAAACCCCCTATAAACCAATGCCGTGGTCCATAGCTATTCTATATAGGGATTGTGAACAGAAAGAGACAGCATAGGATTCTGACCAGATTAGATCAGAATCAGGGAAGGAGTTTCATTGTGAACCAGGGACTGACAGACACACAGCTATTGTTACCGTGGTGCATTGTGGGTATTTGCTCAGTGATAAAATAGAGGCCTGTGGGAGGAAAGCTATTGAAAGAAAGATGAAAGTGATTTCTGGTACCTGATAAGGATGATGCCAGGGGTGGTTTTAAAACCGGGAAATGCTTTCACTGTTTTTATAGTAATAGTTTTAAAGGGAAATATTTTCCCAAGGTATAGATATTGGGTCATCACATTAGGTACTGAAGGAGCCTGGGCCTGGTAGAAACAGGGCTGCCACAGACTGAAAGTGATGAGGAGAGAATTTAATAAAACCTAAAAGAGCAGAATCGATAAGGCCAGTGACATCTACGGAAGGAGTCACAGAAAACAAACAAACAAACAAACAAACTCCTTATCTATTATCAGGTCTGTCCCTGGTCATACTCAGTGAGAAGACAGACGGAGTTGGTGTGTGTGTGGGGGGGGGGGGGGGGGAGGGGGCGAGATGAGGAGGCGGAGAAAACAGTTGGAGTAATGAAGATAAACCTTGAATAGAAAACTCAGGTTCTCTAAGGATAAGGAAAGATTTAACTCTTTGTGGGTGGGGTATATAAGGTTATGAAAGCATGAAAATGTATGACATCCTCTGTAAATTTAACCAAACCCCAATTTTCATATGCTATTATTTGCAGAGATGTTAAGGAATGCTTGAGTATTTGTTGACATGGCCATTAAAAATAAATGAGAACGGAGACATATCCTTATATAATCTAAGTACACTGAGGATTATAAATGCATGGCCCACAGAGAGTACCAGATGGAGATCTACCCAGAGAATGCCCTATCAGTCAACTTGGAATGCCAAAAATAAACATGTTTAAGTCACACATTAAAATGCCTCTACTGCCTCACCACCATTATTTAAATCCAAAATAAAATTTTCATAACAGCTATCTATATATTGAAATAGAGAAGTAGTTACTAAGAATTCAGTGCTTGCTATTTCAATCATTATAGAAATAAAGATAAGAAAATTACAAAAAGGTTCATTGGGTTATAGGTATTTCTGTTTTAGCTTTTTATAAGACAATTCATAAGAAAAACTCTACATTCATTAATTCATTGATCCAATATTTATCAAATAATTTATTTCAATAAACATAAAACCAAACTATTCTTAACAAACAACTTAAGATAAGGGAAACAAAAACTGCAAGAAAAGAAAAAAGTCTAAAGGTAATCTAGTTGTATTCATAGCTAAACATAATTATTTTCAGCAATTTTTTGTTTATTGTGGGTATTGCTGTGTTTTCAGAATACAGCCATTGGTTATTCTCAGATTTTTTTCACCTGGTGTAACTACAGAGATTTAGTGTTTAATTTTATTTGTCTAATATGAGAACACTCTGCTCAGAATGACTAGCAGGTCACCTATATAAAAGCCCAGCAACCCAAACAGCAGAATGACTGGTGGCTATGACGCACACTGCGGCAGCCGACCAGCTTGATCCAGGCCCTGACTGTGCACCTCTGCCCACCCCCACACACCAGCCCGGCCCTCGATCAGCCCCCAACACCGCCATCGGGGGCGGGGCCAGCTGGACCCCACCCATGTACAAATTTGTGCACCAGGCCTCTAGTTTAAATATATGAATACAATGAAGTTTATGTATGAAAGAGTGGCATTGATGAAAAAAGCAGTATGTTTCTAAAGATAAACAATATAAAACCCCTGAAAATTATACATGATCTTCTGCCAGGTCATTTTAAGGGAGAAATAAAGGTTATAGAAATAAAATATTAGAAGTGTTAAGGTTGTCAGAAAATATTAACTGTACACCTAGTGTTTCTGGCATAGAGGAGAGGGTCTCATTACTGCTAAGGAGGAGAAAATGGAAGCCACGAGGAAAGGGTTGGCACTGGATCCTGAAATAAGTTGGCAGGAATCGCATTCAATGTCTGCTCCAGCCAGGAGGTACCAACACATAACTCAACACTAATGAAGCTGGTTCCACAGTAAGGGAACCTAATCAATGGTGATATCCGAACAGAATTTGTGATGCAGTAGTTAAATAGATTACTCTTTCTTTGGCCACTACCCAACATTTAAGTGTCTATTATCTGAGAGGTTTTAGCATGAAAACCAGGGATGTGAAAATGAACATGACTTGAGTCTTTCCTTCTATGTAAGTTATAATCGAGGAGATACAACTTTCATAAGTAATTACAATTAAGAATGACGAAGAGTATGAGGAGACATAGGGAAAGTGTATGAACAAATTACATGGAGATGTTCTTCTTGAGAAAGACCCTCTGAGGTGACTAACTTAATAAACTGCAACATGAAAGAACAAGAAGAAATTAGGCGGGTCATCGTATTAGGGGTGAGACGAACTGTGTTCTGGGCTTGGAAAAAGGATGTGCAAATTATGAAAGGAGTTAAAGGACTTGAAGGAAGTCCCGGTTGCCCGGAGCTTACAAAAGGAAAGACAATGCCCATTTTTTAACTGTAACCTGATTTTACCAGGAATTTTTCATATAGAATAAAAGCAGCTTCATTGTCAATATCACGCTTCCACAAGTGAACTTCACTTTGATTCCTTGCTAACATTACTTGAACGGTACTTTCTTATTTTAAAATTTGTTTAAAATTGAGAGCCTTGAACAAACTTGAATTTTACTACTTTGTGATGGGTGGTTCTGCTATTATCTCCAATTAATAGAAGAAATCGAGGCTTACAGAAATGAAATAGTTCTCCTGAGGAGGTTGTCCTGACAGGACTCAAACCAAGGACTTGCCCATAAAGTGCACGGGCTATTTCTTCCTGGGATGCAGAGTTCCTTTCGCAAGCATTTTAACAGCTGGACTTCTTAGCTGCAGAGAGCTTGCCTAATCGCTGAGGCTGAAAAGGCAAGTGGGGATATTTTAACAAGCTGCTCAGGAAAGGTCCATTTGTCAGTTTTGACATGAACCATGGAGGGAAGTATCTAGTTTTCTTGGACAATTAAGCCAATATAGTTACCAGAGAGCAAAACCATTTACTTTCTTTCATGCAAAATAGATAAATTAACATACTAATTTTTAAAACTCTTTTAGCATTGATTGGATGTGGTCCAAGACAACAAATTGACAAAATGTTAGCTAACACAGCTATGGCAGAATCTTCCTCAGCCCGAGTCCCTGAATGGACTCATTCTGCCTCATTCCAACATACTTTAAGTCATGGGAAGTTAAACGTCCATCAAGTCAACCACTGCTATTTGAGTGAAGGGTGTCTATTCGTAATAGCAAACTCATATAAAAATCAAGCATATTTCTAAGTGTTTACCACACACACACATACACACAAATAGGAAAGAAACAGATGTTATTAATGATTCCTCTAAAGAGCACATTTTCACACCAAATTTTAATCATTTATTTTCTTCTACATGCTCAACATTTCTATGTGGAAGAAGTAATTCTCTTTTAAAACTAAAGTTATTTAATTCACATCTAAATTGATCTTCCCAAAATTTCCCCATAGCCTCTTCCTAAGGTAGTCTCTACTCAAAGAAAATGATACTACCGATCATTTAGCTTAGTTTTCCAAATTTATTTTATTCTCATTAGAAACTGGTGACATAATAAGCCTCCTTATTTACTACATAATAGCTTTGAAAATAAAATGATACAATTAAGTTTGATAGACTGAATATTTCTTTCAAATTCAAACTAACAATTCTAATAATGTAACTGACAATTATCTCAGTTACATAAAAATATAATATTTGTTAATTTAAAAAGTATAGCCTTGGAAATATTTGTCAGTTGACATTTCATAAGTAATCATTACATATCTATAACAAGATGTATTGATTTGATTACTTAGCTACTTCATCTTTGGCTGTCATAAAAAATCTAAATTCAATCTTCACTTTCAAAGTCCTTCATTGGGAAAACTATAAAAAAATGTGTCGTTGTGTAAACATAAATCCTTAGTTCTCCACAAACCAATAATTATTTGACTAATATACATGGGTTTCAAAAATAAAAGGACTTGATGCATCATTGCAGGGAGATAATATCTGTAGGCATAAATTAAAACCCAAAAAGTCCATACGTAAAACTTATAAAATAACACATCAGACAATAAGCAAATACTTTGGAATTCAGAGCACCTCTCTCATTTTTCTTCAAACATGTCCTGTTAATTTATTTGTGCATACATTTCATGATATTAATTCTGGAACCATTTATAACACTGGTGGGATTATGTGATATAGTTTATTAAGGGCTACATTAATGTTAATGATCACTGTGTTACAAGACATGAATAGCACCTTCTATTTTGTACAAACCATTACAGTTTGTAATTCATTGGCAGAAAACCTTTGAGGACTAAGCTAACAATTGCCAGTCCTAAAAGGAGTAAGAATAATAAAAGAGCAATAAAAATCCATGTTGGTAGACATGTTACCTAATACTTCTGCGCATTCCATGATTCCTCGCTGTTAACAATCTGAAAACATTTTATTTTGAGTAGTAAACATTCTTTCTCTTTAACACAGTGATACTTTGTAATTATAAAAACCATACACCATATTATGTAATATACAGACACATAAATACAAAATCACAAGCCTCTTTCAAACAAATACAATTTAAATAAATAAAATATGTACTTAAACTAATTTATTTAAATCAATATATACATATTATTCTGTTCTAGGTGCTAATTCTCCATTTTAAAGATTTAATCATCTTAGGTGAGTAACTATATGTATATGTTCCTGAAAATTTTAATAAAAAGCAAAAAAATGCTTTGTCAAATTAAGCTAATGTTTCTAATTGTTTTAACAAAATAAAATGAATTTTAACATTACTACTTTGGTTCAGAAAGTTCTATGTTCCTATAGTCCCTCAAGTAGAAAAAAAATCTATTTTAACTCTGAAAACATTAACCGAAAGTCCACATGTAATGTTTGTATGTACCTTTAAGTTATGTAATCTGAATAAACTTATAATCACCTGAGAAGAAATAGCTATATATTATGCTGAACAAGTTCCTTATAAGTATAGTTTATTAATGATTTATAGTATATATAAAACTGTATTGCTTAATATCATAACTCATGTACAAAAGGAATTGCAAAGCCCAGTTTGGTATTCTGAATTTTAGGACTATTTATCTTAAATTCATTGCAGGCAGTCTGCTAGTTATATTCTAAGTAAACCCTGAAATAGATTTTGTGGACCATGGAAAGGGAAAGGTATTGAAGAATGAAACATGGAAGGATTGTGTTATATCTGGGTTGTCCTTAAAAATAGAGCATAGAAATCAAACTGCAGCAAAGCGTGGTATAGACAACAATGCCTTTTAAGTATCAAGAAACTAGATTAGAATCAAAAGCCTTCCTCAAATAGCTGTGCATCTCTTCCAAACTCACACTTTCCATTGCACTAGACTTGCTGTCCTAGTGAGGCTTTAAGAATACACTACAAAGCAGTCATTCAAACCCAATGCAAAGGCAGGCCTAGCGTCTCTCATTCTCTCACATCCCTAGTGAGCTCTACCCTACTGTAAGGCTTGGCTCTATCATAGTTTCATTAACAAACGGTTCTATTTGTTTCACATTGTGTATTATACGTCAGATCTTTCCTCCAATGCACCAGCGCTCCATTGTTCATTCTCATGTTCCTTGTATCCCCTTCTCTTATCTCCAATAAATGCTTTTTATTGAAAGGATTCTGCTTAATTACCCTCTCATAAATAAATAATATGCAGTGTCAAATAGTGAGAAAACATTTACTACTCCTGAGAGGTTTTAAACTCTAATTTTGTATGCACCTAGCAATATACAAAAGCAGTAACTATGAAGAGATAGAGATATATGTACAATTACACATTCATCAATTCATTTATTTCTTCACTCATTTATTCAATAGCAATTTTTAATATTTACTTGGAGCCATATGCGCTTTTAGACATCCTATTTAATAAAGAGGGAATATGCTAATTGACCCTCTGGCCATCACAAAGATGGTGGTGCCCACAGCCAATAAAGAGGGAACATGCTAGTTGATTGCCACGTCCTCCAAGATGGTGGTGCCCACAGCCACAAGGGCCGGTTGAGGCTTATGCTGCCAGCAGTGGCAGCAGGAGAGGTGTGATGGGGTGCCATCTTCCCCTAATTGCTGGTTCGCCTCCCACCCCTGAGGGCTCCCGGACTGTGAGAGGGGGCTGGCCAGGCTGAGGGACCCCCCCCCCCTCCAGTGCATGAATTTTCATGCACCAGGCCGGAAATTGTCAATATACAAATTTATATATATATACATACACACACACACTGAGTGGCCAGATTATTATGACCACCCCATCAGTACTTCGTTGGGCCACCTTTTGCCTTCAGTACTGTGGTGATTCTTCTTGGCATTGACTCCACAAGATGCTGAAAGGTGATGTGAGGAATCTGACACCATGCCTGATGAATAGCACTGTCCAGTTCTGTGAGATTTGATGGTTGTGGAACCAACTGCCTGTTGGCTCTTTCAACTTCATCCCACAAATGCTCAATTGGATTGAGATCTGATGATTGTGGGGGCCACCTAAGCCAGGTAAAATCCCCCTCATGTTCTTGAAACCACGCCTGCACAATACAAGCACCATGGCATGGCACATTGTCTTGTTGAAAGAAGCCATCTCCATTGGGATACACCATCAACATGATAGGATGAAATTGATCAGCAATGATACTTAGGTATGATGTACTATTCAGACATTGTTCCACATGAATTAAAGGTCCCAAATCATGCCAGGAAAACATGCCCCAAACCATAACACTGCCCCCACCAGCTTGAAGTGTTGTACTCATGCATGTGGGGTGCATGCTTTCATGCTGTTTCTGCGAAATTCTCACTCTGCCATCTTCATGATGCAACTGGAAACATGATTCATCAGACCACACAACTTTTTTCCAATGCTTGACTGTCCAATCCTTGTGTTCCTGTGTGACTTGGAAATGTTTTGTCTTGGTAATTGCAGACAGCAAAGGTGTTTGAATAGGCCTTCGGCTTCCATATCCCATATGATGCAGTGTATGGCTAATTTGCCTACAAACGTCAGGTGGTCATAATAATCTGGCCATTCAGTGTGTGTATATGTGTGTGTGTGTGTGTGTGTGTGTGTGTGTGTGTGTGTATTTGGATGCAATTGTATATAAGGTTATCAGGGGGAGTCTTACACAGAGCAAGAATACAATATACAAATAGAGATCTGAAGTTAGAGGGTAAGCCAAGCAAGTATCTAATGAAAATATGTTCCTGGCAGAGTTCATAGCAAGTGCAAAAGCCCTGAACAGAAAGTGTATATGGTTTGATTAAGAAACATTAGAGGCTAGAAGTGAGTATGTGGTCCAGCGAGTGAATCAGTGGATGGTCAGATGGATGAGTGGATGAGTGGATGCATGGATGGATGCATGATAGATGGATAAGCAAGGGCAAAATGAGTTGGAGGTTAGGACAGAGAGAAAAGTAGGCAAGTGTAGATCATACCAAGTCTTCTAAACAAGTGGCCTATAGTTTAGACAATTGCCTTATTATTATTATTTCAAATGTATCTTTATTATTGAAAGTATTACTGATACCCCTCTTTTTGAAGATAATGAGAACTCATGGAAGACTGTTTTAGAACATTACTGAGTTGTGTACCCAAATACAAATACTCGATGCAAAGGCAAATGAGAATCATCCCGAGAAATGAAATAAAACAAGCAAAGAAATGTAGGCCTGTGTGTGTTTCAAATGAGTCTAGAAAAATAGAATAAAGGAAATGTTAAGGACTATATTTAGGTTCTCAGAATTTACTCAATATCTGACAGAAAGTAAAATGAGGAGCCCGGGTGAAAGGGACATGGCTAATTCCTCCTGGATAGAATATACTAGCTATATCCTCAAAGATGAATTATCAGAACAGAAAACAAAAAGACCAATTAAGGTGCAAGCAAAATTTGCAGGAAAAAAAGAATTAAATCCCATATAAAAACAAAGGTAAATAGGAATATCTTTGGAAGATATGTAAAATTTAACTTATCTAGTATTGGCAATTGACTAGGAGGGGAACTGGAGGAGAAAAAGGGTGAAGGAGTCTCCCAGGCTTCAGATTTGCATAACTGTGTGGGAGATGTTATTACTGACTGTCATGAAAATAGAGGCAGCATAAATCATACCTAAGAGGATGAGCTTTGGCATCAGACACAACTGGCTTCCAGCCTCAGCTATTCCACTTAATAGTTTTGTGCCCTTGCCATTAAATTTATCTCTTTCAGACACTTGGTGTCATCATATATTAAATGGAAAATGTAATACTTCAGAGGGTTATTGAATTCAATTTTGATAATATATGTAAAGTACTTAGTATGCTACCTGACATTAAGTAAACACTTATAAATATTAGCCAATATTTCTGTAAGTATTGGGAGTAAATATAGGAGTATAGGAGTCAAATGTTCATTCTCATGTCTCAAGAAAGTCTGAAGTTCAAGGAATTCAGCAGGACTGTATATGTGCACTTGGTAATATTTAGCATATACATGTTCATTAAGATTATTAGAGTGATGACTTATCAGAAGCAATGTATTAGAGTAAGACAAGCAAAGAGGTGTGGGAATTGAAGGTTTATCAAAGTCTCAATAGGAGACAACTATGAAGGGAAAAAATAAATTTGTGTATAAGAGTGAGGAATTATTTATTTTTAATATATTTTATTGATTTCAAAGAGGAAGGAAGAGGGAGAGAGATATAGAAATATCAGTGATGAGAGAGGAAGTCATCAATTATGAGAATCATTGATCAGCTGCCTTTTGCACACCCCTTAGCATTCAGGGTTTGTTTGTTTTTATGTTAACTCCAAGATCATTGTCTATTTTAAATCCGCAAATACATTATTCTCAAAATTCAAAGTTTACTCTTGAAAATACATGTCACACAATCTCTCTACACCAGTAATTCATTTAGGTTTCAGATGACTAATTTTCCCCTAGTTTGCGTGATCTCCTTTTTTAAATATATATTTTAAAATATTTTTTATTGATTTCAGAGAGGAAGAGAGAGATAGAAACATCAATGATGAGAATGATTGATTGGATGCCTCCTGCACGCCCCCTAGTGGGGATTGAGACCGCAACCCCAGTAGGAATGTGCCCTGACTGGGGATGGAACCCTGACCTCCTGGTTCCTGGGTCAAAGCTCAACTACTGAGCAACACTGGCCGGGCTGGCTGATCTGCCTTTTAATGATTGCCCGAATAGATATCTGGTGGTTTAGCTTGTGTTTTTAACTTTAGCTAGAATGAAGATGTAATACCTCACAAGACCTATGAATCAATGTAACAAGATCCAGAATATTGTCTAAGTTCCTGAGGATGTCACAATTCACTGTGCTGGTAGGACACTGGCTGGAGATCAGTGCAAAGAAAGAGAAGATAAAACTGCATTCGTTGTAATCTCTTCAGAACAGAGCACAGTGCCTGTCATATAGTTGAGGCTTAATGAACATGCCCTGTGAGTCAAGATTTTGTGAAATAATAGAACAGGTCCAAAATGCAAACTACGCAAGACTGGAGATGTTAAAGTCATATTAAACAATGAAAAATTCTCTTCTGGATAAAAAATTTATCATCAATTGCCTTATTACAAACCATATAGCCAATAGTTTCACTTAATTTTCAAAAACTTGCCCTGGCTGGTTTTGCTCAGTAGATAGAGCATTGGCCTGTGTATTGAAGGATCTCAGGTTCGATTCTGATCAAGGGCATGTGCCTGGGTTGCGGGCTCAATCCCCAGTGGGGTGGGGAGCGTGCAAGAGACAGCCGATCAATGATTCCCTCTCTCTCACTCTCTCTCGCCTTTCCCCTCTGAAATCATTAAAAAAATATAATTTTTAAAAAAAGAACTTGCAACTGTCAGAGTTGGTACATATGTGGAAATAATGTTATTTCAGAAAACACGGGAACAGTAGATGAGACTATCCCAGATTTAATTTAATCAAAACACTTTATATTTGAAATGCTCTCTGTGGGAATAATTCAATCTTTCAGGGGCATATAATTTGCCAATACTGTTTTCTTCATTGTAACAGTCATAATGTATGTGTCAATGGTCATTTGAATAAATCAAGACACATTATGATGCACTGAAATCCCATCATCACTTTTGCAAAAATTACTTTTTTTATTGACCAAAGAGTCGATGCTGTAGTACATGGCTATTTTCATTAATCAAATAGAGCCATCAGAAAGTAATTTTGCACTAAAAACAACTACTCCACATAAGACACACAATCATCCTCTTTAGTTTTGTCTTAAACCAAAGGACACGACCCTCCATTAACTGCACTCACTGTTTCCCCCATGAGGTATGCTGGATAGCATGACTTACCAGATGTTTTAGTTAATCATCCTTGAGCTTCTACAACTGGGCACAAAGTGTTTTTGCTGTGTCTACTGCATTTTTATTTTCAAAAGTCTTCATTCATTAGATAAACCTCCTTGTGTTTTGGGCTAGCTTAGTGGTCCACAGCAGTATCATTTCTACCGTGCCAGTCAGGGAAGAGGGAAACAGATCACTTATTTTCCCCGTTAGTCCTCTTTGTTTGAAAACCAGAGTGGTGATGTTTCAGAGAGCACAATGAGAGAATAAAGTAAATGACTACTTTATAATAAGTATAGGGATGACCAGAAAAAAAATGACAGGATATTTACTGAGAAAATTCAAGTACTTAATTAATTTGACCTCAACACTAACAAAAATGTTGCCAAGTATAGCTCTCCTAGGTTTGTAGTAATTAAGTACTTTGATTGTAATGACCATACTTATTACAAAAATGAGGTACTCTTTCACCCTGATTTTAAAACAGGTGTAGTTTTAAAGCTCCCTTTTCCAATCTCATTTTCTCTCAATACAAAGTCAAGAAAAGTTCAACATGGCCCTGAATCAAGGAAATTATACTCATTTGGTAGAAATCCCATACTCAGTAAATCAAATATCCTAGAAGGCAACTAAATTATTGATATTTTAAGGATAGTATAAGAAACTACCATTATTTTTAACTACATACCATATCAGGTTATATTAGCAAGTATTCTAAATAATCATACTTTTACATAGTACTTTTGAAAATAATGAGCTATTTGTCATATACTGGGAAAGGGAGGGGGAGGGAAAGAAGAAAAGGGAAAAGCATTATGGTAGATTGAATATCTCTATCAGGTTCATCATTTAAAAATATATTTTTTATTGATTCTAGAAAAAGAGGAAAGGAAAGGGATAGCAAGATAGAAGCATTGCTGAGAGAGGACCATTGAACAGCTGCCTCCTGCATGCTCCCTACTGGGGACCGAGCCTACAACCCGGGCCTGTGCCCTGACTGGGAATGAAACCAGTGACTTCTTGGTTCATGGGTTGACGCTCCACCACTGAGCCATGTTGGCCAAGTTTGTTCATCTTTTTATTTCCAGTGTAGAAAGAGTGACTGAGAAATACTGTATGAAGGTATCACACTCCTTAAAAGATAGTATTGTTCACTGTATGGAAAGGTGTCTTAAAGGAAACAAGTTTAACTGGGATAACAATCTTATGATAGAAAGAAAATGTATTATCTTTATTATGGAGTTTTAAAACACTTTATTTCCAAAGAAAAATCTAGAAGGAAGGCAGGAAGGGAGAAAGAGAAGGGAAGGGAGGGAGGGAGGGAGGGAAAAATGATTGTGGAATATAAGCTTGGCATCAGCAAATGAAAAAGCTTTAAATGTGCCCATAAAATAAAGAGCCGCACAATCTTGCAATAAAATTTGCATTTCTTGTTTAGCAAAATACTGCAATGAAAGGAATTTTGAAGATTTCTCTTGCAAGAATTTGTTAGTTCTCTGTTAAAATGCACAACTATTTTAGAGGAACACTCAATGTGAATCTAATTATCATATAATTATTATTCCTATACTCCTACCCATATTCTAAACACATGGAAAATGTTTAATTTTTGCCTTTTTCAGCACCAAAATTCTTAGGCCTGTTCTATTTTCTAGTTCTTGAATGGAGAATATATTCTGGAAATGGAAAATAATAAAGTGATTAATAGATTTATAAATTATTAAAAGCGAGAATGTCCTAAAAAAAACAATTACAGATGGGAAACAGTGTTATGAAATACATTAATAATTTCAAATATATTGTACTGTTTACTTGGGGAGTGAAATATTATTGGAATATTCTTCCTATGTTAGGAGTAAAAATATAACTAAACATTCATTTGTTCTTTGCATTGGGGTTAGGTCAGGAAATTAATCTTGCTAATAAAGAAAAGTGTTCACTCTGCAATCATTCATTAGATGGCTTTCTCTCTCTGTGACTCTAACAAGTTTTAATGGCATTATTTTACCAGTAACCTATTTCTGGCAAGGGGATTGCATTGGTATTTACTCTAGGATCTTCCATTAACAGTTAGCCGCACCTTCCTTCGCTCTATAATTAATTATATATTTCTCACTCTCACAGTCAACTGTGAATCTGGGCAAATCTCTAGGGCAGTTACCTCAATGCAATGGCTCATTTGTGCACTTTCCATCAGTCCATGCTTCCATATTTGCTGGTTGACATGACAGTAGAAGGAGGGTTAAAGAGACAAAAACCCAGAAATTAACTTCTATACAAAAGCCATGGTCCCTGTGGGTCCAATTCTATTTGGTAAACTAAGTCAGAGGCCACCTAATGTCAATGTTGCTGAAACTACAGAGGGTCCTCAAATCAAATCATTTCACTCAACATCATTTTGTTATCATGTTGATGAAGAAAACAGAAATCAATCCCTGGCAGGGCAATTGTCTATGTGGAGTTTGCGCTTCTCCCATGTCCGCCTCGGTTTTCTCCTGGGACTCCACTTTTCTCCCACATCCCAGTGAATCATCATGCCTAACTTGTCCCAGTCTGAGTGAGTGTGAGAGTGAGTGTGTGTGTGGGTCCTGTCCAGAGTTGGGTCCCACCTTGTACCCCGAGCTGCCAGGAGAGGCTCAGGCCACCCGAGACCCTAAGCTAGAAAAAGTGGATTGGAAAATAATGATCTTATTTATTGGTATTTATCTTTCTTAAATGTATGCATAATTCATCAGTTTAATATTAGAAATGTGTTAGATCTTTATTTAGTAATTGGGTGAGATTTTTGTAACTAGAAATATACCATAGGGACTTAACTCATTTTTATAAATTAGCCTCTGGAAAATCAGTTTTGTTTTATGTCATTTGGCTTAAAGTCACAGTGAAGACTTACTGTGTAATCATTTTTAATTCTCAGAAAGAGGGGATGAGATGTTGGTCAACTGTAACAATGTCTGCATAGAAAGTGTACTATTCTTTCCTTCAAAAGAAGTTATAGAAGGGTGCTTTGTGCAAGAGAAAACGTCAATGTGGCAAGAATAATTGGACGAGGAAAATATACTTAATTTAAAGAGATCCATGCCCGGGTCCCCCCGTTCAGTTGGTTGGAGCATAAACCAAGAGGTTGCAGGTTAGATTCCTAGTCAGGCCACATGCCCAGGTTAGGAGTTCAATCCCATCAGGGTACATGCGGGGGCAGCTGATCTCTCACTCTCTGTCTTTCTCTTTCGTCAATAAAATTATATATATATAACTTTAAAAACCCACAAACTTTTAAACTGATAAACTTGCATTAAAGGCTAAAACATGTGGTAAAAAAGAAGGAATTCCTACCATTTGTAACAGCATGGATGGAACTGGAGAATGTTATGCTACGCAAAATAAGCCAGTCAGAGAAAGATAAATATCACATGATCTCACTCATTTATGGCATATAATGAACAACTTAAACTGATGAACAAAAACAATATACATATTGTTTTTAATAAATAAAGAGACCCATTATATGAGCTAGGCATTTATCCAAAGGTAATAGACATTTCATGATATGCATATTTTAGCATGTATTTTTTCAAAAAAAACCAACCCCTTTATTCTTCAATGAACGCAGAGAAAACAAAATCAATGAAATTTTCATTCATGTTATTATTTTCATATATGTTTTCCTTCTAATAAAGGGATCAGATACAACCCCAGCTTAAATACACATTCTTTAATTTGTTACACTTGGAGTTGTGAGTAATGTTGACTTCAGAAAAAAAATGATTTTTTTCTATACAAAAGCTTATTTAATCATGTTAAAGCTTTTTAAAACTAGTGTTAGACTGCTTTCGCCATCCTGCATCCCATAGGACTTGTTTGGATTTTTTTCTCAAGTAAACACTTGCTTTAAATAGCACCATTTCTCACCCTTCCAGTGTGGAAGTAAATCATTTGTATAAACTTGAATCTTCCTAGTGTGATTTTTTTTCTTTATTGATTAAGGTATTACATATGTGTCCTTATCGCCCCATTGCCCCCCCCCCCCCCACACACACACACACACACACGCATACCCTCACCCCTGTTGTCTGTGTCCATTGGTTAGGCTTATACGCATGCGTACAACTCATTTGGTTGATCTCTCCCCCATACCCCCACCATCCCCTACCTTCCCTCTGAGGTTTGATGGTCTGATCGATGCTTCTCTGTCTCTGGATCTGTTTTTGTTCATCAGTTTATGTTGTTCATTATATGCCATAAATGAGTGAGATCATGTGATATTTATCTTTCTCTGACTGGCTTATTTTGCGTAGCATAACGTTCTCCAGTTCCATCCACGCTGTTAGAAATGGTAGGAATTCCTTCTTTTTTACCACATGTTTTAGCCTTTAATGCAAGTTTATCAGTTTAAAAGTTTGTGGGTTTTTTAAGTTGACATCATACTGTTTACTAAATATATTTGGCTCTTCCTTTGCTGGTTTCTTTATTATTTATCTTGTTCTCCTGGTGTATCCTAGTTTCTTTGTATGACAGGGTAAAAAAACCCAGGGCTTAAATATCATACTAAAATATGTGTAAATGGAAGATATTTTTGATTCATATAAGTGGACATAATCTTTATAATTTAAATTTTCCTCTCTTTGTCTGTCCCTCTCCCTCTTTCCCCTACTTTCTTTTCCTCTAGATGTACATGTGTAAATGTATGTTTCTATGTCTGGTTTACACTTGAATTGACTTATACCACTGGGAACTTACAAATTTCAATTTGCTATAATTCATCTGTGTGACAAACACACATATACACAAGTAGACACTTGTTTGCACACATGAGCTCATAAACATGCACTCCTACACTTTCACCTTAGTTTGTAAATGGCCTGACACCTAAAAGTCTAAAAGGTAAAGTCTGTAAATATTAGATGCAAAAAGAGCTGCAGGTAGAGGTAAGTTTTACCTTGTTTACCCTCCAGTGTCAGGAAAAAGGAATCTCCCAAAACAATCAAGTTAAAACTGATTTCAATTCATCAAGTACAATTGAAACCGCAAAATCATAGCCACACACAAACAAACCAGAACAAAGTAGATACTACAGATGTTTCATTTCACAGCCCTAAAATTCAATGACATTTCTCTCTTTATAAATATACTAGAGGCCCAATGCATGAAATTCATGCAAGAGTAGGCCTTCCTTTCCCCGGCTGCCAGCACCGGCTTCCCTCACAGCCCCGGCTTCGTCAGGAAGGTCATCCGGAAGGACGCCCAATCTATTTAGCATATCATGCTTTTATTATTATAGATTATTATAGATATAAGATGATTTACATTTTCTATTTCCTTTTTCAAAAAGCATATGTGTGTGTTTATGCTAATGTATGGTTATAACACACCAAAGTAATATAAGAAATCTGGAGTGATTTGGTCACATATATTTTCTTTTATTTATGAATATATAGTAAGTACTTATTGTGTTCTACTCCTCCAGATACTAGTCTTATCTCCTGATCTATAGTAGCACACACGATATAAAGATCCCTGTTCAAGTGTTTACATCCCAGAAAGAAAGGGAGAAATAAACAATAAGCATATTATAGAAAAGTAAAAATGTGGAACTGAATAAAGAGGATTGTACTGCCTGAAGCTTTTGTACAATTTGCACTAGTAAATAGAGTACTGAGGATAGGCCTCGAAGAGAAGGGGGACTTGAACAAAGACACTTGAAGGCAGCTAGCCAAATAGGTATCTGGTATTCCAGTCAGAGAGAATGGCTACCAAAGGTGGAGTAAGCTTCATGGAATTCTCCAGGAGAAGCAAGAAGAGTTATGAAAGCAGAACGGGCAAAGAGAAGAAAATTGATTAGAAATAAGTTAGGGGGCACATCACACAGCCCTTGGCTTTTCCTGAGGTACATGGGAAGCCATCAGTTGGTTTTGAACAGAGGGGTTGCGTGATCTAATATGTTTTCAAAGGATGATCCTTGCTGTGGAGGCTAAAGTTTGGAGAGCTACAAGCAATGAGATGAGTTAGGAGGCTAATGCAATAATTTAGATAAGCAATTATTACTACTAGACTCATGATAGAAACAGTGAAACTGCTGAGAATTGATAAGCTTCTACATATTTTGGAAGTAGAGCCAATAGGATTTCCTGGCAGATTACACCCATAATGCAAGAGAAATAGAGGATATAAGAGAGTTTGAGAATTTTTGCTTTACTAAAAGGATGGAATTTATCAACAGACATGGTAAATCTGAGAATAGAATATAATTGTGAGTAAAGACCAAGAGTTCATTTTGGACGTGTAAATTTGAGATGTCCATCAGGTTTCCAAGTGTATCATATGCAAAGAAAGGAGTTGGGTAGAGATTAGACTTGGGGAGATCTGAGCTGGAGATATATATTTGAAAAATGTCAACAGATGGTGTTTAAAACGATGAACTTGGATTAGAGCATTACATGTGTGGGTGTAGACAGGAGAAAAGAAAGCTGCTTCAATATTAATGGGAGAGAAGAAATCAGCAAATAAAACTGAGAAGGGACTGCAAGTGAGGGGAAAAAAGTAAAACCAACGTGTATGGGCATCTGGGAAATCAAGTTTAAAAAAAATTGTGTTAAGGAGAGGAAAATTAACTGGGTCAAATAAGTATTAAATAAGTAGAAGTCAGAGGTTAGTTTTCTATGTATACATGCATTAATCAGTTGGCAGAAAGTTCCTGGAAGAATATATAGGAAACTGCTGGGGTGAGTAGAAACTCTGGCAAGTGGGATAATGGGTAAGTAGAAAGGGAGATGAAGAGTATAGTTTAATACATTCGACAATAGCTGATGTTCTTCACCATGAGCATAACTTACATTTACAGCAAAATATGAAAATGTACACTTAAAAAAATAGGAGTCATCATCTAGATGACAAATTACATCAAATGACAACTGATGAAACACCAAACAGGTTATCTTTGAAAACAAAACAAAAATCCTTAAAATAGCATGCATGGTACTGTAATGAAGTCCCAAACTCCATTAGTTGTTACTTTGATTAAAGATTACCTCCAGATGGCTTATTTTAAAATGTAAACATGACAACATTTGAAATTTTTTTAAACAAGTAAATTTCTCATCGTTGGCAACTAAATGGTATTTGTAGCTTTTTTATCATACACTATACTTTTCTGAGTTGCCCTACACAGTACATATTTTTAATGTTGTCTGCCTTCTATGTTATTTCAGTAAGTTTGCTATTAAAATGCTTGAAACTACAAAAATAAGTAAATAAATAAATAATATATATATGTTACCTGAAATGGATACTGTTAAATAAGTAATATCAAAAATAGTTTAGATGGCAGATGGCTGTAATTATTACATGTACATAGATAGCTATGCAGTAGCTATATGCAACATAAGGAGAAATGTATGTTCTATGACTCTGTGAACATAGGTATAAAGATAGGTGATAGAGTTTAAAGATGGGAGGTGCATGAAATCTAATATCAGGTTGTCCATGAAAGACATGGCCCATAAAGAGTTTTTAACAAGGAAGTACTGAAATGCCATTGACTATTATGGAAGCTGACACCAAAGCTAAGGTCAGGTGAATAACCTGAAATCAGTATTCACCAATAAGCCATTGACATTATAGGCCATGGGTCCATGATAAGTCAAGAATAAAGCAAGATATCTCTAGAATAATAAATTACAAAGTAAACCCAGAACCAATGATAGCATCTATATATATATAAAAACTTAAGCAACCAGATGACTGGATGACTGGATGACCAGCCAATAGCTATGACACACGCTGACCACCAAGGTGAAGACACTCAATGCAGGAGCTGTCCCTAGTGGTCAGTGTGCTTCCACAGCAGGAGCGCCGCTCTACTGACAGATGGGCGCCAGGACCAGGCTGACAGCTGGCAAGTGCAGCTACTGCAGCGCAAGCCTCTCCCAGCGGCAGCTACGGGAACAGTGGGGCTGGGATGAGCAGGAGCAGAACAGCACCCAGCCGGGTTCAGGCTCCTTCCTGGATGCTTGCCACTTCATGAACTATTTGGTGCTGTGCAGGATTGACGCTGACACAGGCTGGAGCCCGATGAGCTGGTGGGTAAGGCCAGACTGTGGCAGCGCGGAGGTCTGCTGATAGCCTCAGGCCAGGCCGAGGGACCCCACTGGTGCTCGAATCCATGCACCGGGCCTCTAGTTCCATAATAAAATGGGAAATGTTAGGCTACCTGCTTTTCTTACTATGAGAACAGAGATAAAGTTGAAAATATTTTGAGAAATAAAGGATAGGCAATAGAGACTATAAGAGGTCTTGATAGTTTTGTAATTAGTAATTAGTTGTAAAAATATTCAACATCACTAATCACCAGAGAGATGCAAATTAAAACTATAATGAGGTATTATCTCACACCTGCCAGAATGGCTACCATCAATAAATCAACAAACAAGTGTTGGTGAGATGTGGAGAAAATGTAACTCTAGTACACTGCTGGTGGGGATGCAGACTGCTGCAGCTACAGTGGAAAACAATATGGAGTTTCCTCATAAAATTAAACAATGGAATTGCCCTTTGACCCAGCAATCCCACTTCTGGGAATATATACTAAAAAATTCCAAAATACCAATCAGAAAGAATATATGCACCCCTGAGTTCATAGCAGCATTATTTACAATGGCTAAGATCTAAAAACAGACCAAGTGGCCGTCAGTAGATGAGTGAATAAAAAAAAAAAAAAAAAAAAACCTGTGGTACATTTAAATAATGGAATATTATGTGGCTGTAAAAAAAGAGAGAGCTCTTTGCAACAGCATGGATTGACCTGGAAGTTATTATGCTAAGCGAAATAAGACAGCTAGAGAAAGACAAATATGACATGATCTCACTCATATGTAGAATCTAGAGAACAAAATAAACTGACAAATAAAACTGTTCCAGAGACATGGATGCATATAACAGAATGATACATCTCAGATGAGGAGATATGGGGAGGGGGAAAGGGAGGGACCAGGAAGAGATTAACCAAAGAACACATATGCACATATGCATAACCCAAGGATACAAACAATAATGTGGTAAAATCCTCGGGTGGGACAGGGGATGGGTGAAATGGAGCAAAGGGAGGAGTAGAAATGGGGACATCTGCAATTCTATCAAAGATAGATAGATAGATAGATAGATAGATAGATAGATAGATAGATAGATAGATAGATGATACATAGGTATAGATATACATATATATATATATTCAAACTGATTTCTGTCATAAAATCTTCCCATGCAATTTTCTAAGTGCATTTTAAATTATTAATAAGCCAGAGGAAAAGTAAGGAAATGCCTTCACACATTTTGTAACTGTTGTTACTTTCCCTTAATTTGCATCAGAGAAAGGCAGGTACATCCTCTGTTTGTTTGCTTTTGCAAAAAGATTTTTGGCTCTACCTTTTTAGCCTAAAATTATCTCTTTACTTTCATGGCTTTTAACACTTTCTTTGGCATGAAAAGAATAGAAGCGGTAAGTGCACTTACAAAAGTTGGTTAAGTAACCATTAATGAAAATATCTTGGCTCTGTATTAAAGTAATTAATCATAGATTTGTGATTAGGAAGCAAAATATAATAATTTTTCTGGGTAGTTCTCTGTGAATCCACAATACTAGTATTTTTTTTCCTCAACTCTATTTGTAAAAACACTCATAACTTACCAGTTTTCCATGGTGACATGAACTAATGGACCATCTTTAAATAAATTCACTAGAGATCCAGAATATGGCACAATACTCTCTTTTTCTGTAGTGCTGTAAAATTAGCATCAAACACAGAAAACTTTACCATTCTTCACCTCCCCCATGGTTGTCATCTCTACACTGTAAATCACAGAGCAAGAATAAATGAAGTTGTTTTCCTCCTGTCATTCATATTTCATAGCTTTCTCTATAGTGTAGACGTATTTCATTTTTAGGACGGATTAATGCCAAAAGAGTTTATTGCCTTCTATCAGAAACAGTTAGCTAGCTGTAGAGATTGTACTGAAGAAGTTGCTTTTAACATTTTTGTGTGTGCATACACATGGACACAAGGGAATAAACATGAAATATGAGAGCATCACAAAAATACTTTGAAAACACTTAAAATATATTTCTAGAGTATTCACCTTAATTTTCAAGATGTCTTACACAGAAGATGCCTCTAAAGAGACTGCAGATTTAATGAGAAAATAGACATGTAAAGGAAGCAATCACCATGTTGGAATTATAAAACAGATTTTTGGTTCCTTGTTATGACATTTATAGTCAATGTAACATTGCTTAAAATTATGGACTGATTTGTCCGCCAGTCTTGTCTCTCTGTGTATGCATGTTTATGTATATATTATAATATATATATGTATATAATATATACATATATACATATATATACATTCACATGTATATGAAGGAATAAGAGTAGATGGTAAATTTAAGTGTAATTTTGAGGATGATAGTTATGAAAACATGTCAATGAGTTCTCTCCTTCCTCAAGAAAATGAAAAAAATAAAAAAGAGAGAGAGACTCCCTCTAAAAAGATGCCCAGATAAACTCTGAATAAGCAGCCAATGTTCTTGTGGGAGAAAAAAAAACTGGTTCTTAGCTGAAATTTCATATTCTTGGAAAAAATAATAATTTCTGTGCATCATCAGGCTCAAAGCTTCATGGACATGCACCCTAAGATTTCTTGTAATTACTTGGAAATCTACAGGCACAAGGGAAGGCTGACTCATTCTTTGGATGTGATAACATGACTCACACGATAGGGATAATGGGCAAGTTAGTTCACTGCAAATCAAACAGCTCCATGATCCATCATTAACCTAAGTGAGACTTCTCTTTATTGAAGTAACCCTCTAAATGAATAGGTCACAGCGATTTAAAAGCTCACAGATTTGTTAATGTTCCAAGGACTTAGAGTCTATTAGATCAGATGGCCTGCGCATGTACAAAATCGTAGGCACTTTGGATAGCTAAACTGCTTTGATGTGTGCATAAATATTTTAAAGAATATTCTTTGAATCTTGGTTTAAACAAAGCATGCTGCATTTGTGACATTATTCTGCGCAAATGTGTGCCTGTGTCAAATTGAAAGGAAAAGAAAGGACTCTGTAGAGAAATACTGCACAAGAGGAAATAAGTTCCCACTCTAAGCTGACTTTCATAATGCAATTAACTCCATTAGAGAGAATGGAATTTTGAATACTGTTCAAATTAAGGCAGTGCAGTTAGCAGCAGCAGCAATTCAAGAAGAATTAGCAGTGCCCTTCTGTAGAGAGCTACTGAATTAAACCTTGGAGGGTTTTAAGATTAAGCCATTTAATTGTTACTTCAGGAGCTCTGGACTCTGCACAGACAGGAGTCCAGGTGTTAATATGGATCTCCTCTGTTACCTTCAGATAACAAAACTGAATCTCAGAGCCAATTAAGACAAATCTTTAAAGGCTTTCTATCCCTTTTCAGTGTATCCTGAGAGCCTTATTTTAATTGTAGACACCATGGGGAATGGGGACATTATACACAGTGTGATAGTATTGAATCTTGAGTTGAAAAGATAGCAAGTACTGAGGCAAATTATTCTGCCTTAACTTTTAAAAAAACACATTTTTTTGTAGGCTAACACATTTTATTCTTTTTATTCCTTTAATCATTTTAACAGAACACTGTCTCAATATTAAATACTAATACAAAAGCTTGGCTAATTAATGATTATTACATTTATAGGCCAAGTTATATGCATGAAGATATTACATTAAAAAGGCATATAATTCACAAATATGCCTCTCTCTCCTCTCTAAAGATAACTGCCCTTAACATATCATCATGTAAATGGTTCAAACCCCTTTTATATGCATTGTATGTTTAGGTGAATATGTGCTCATATTCATCCTTTTATTCATTCATTTATTCATTCACCAAACATTTATTGAGGACTCCCATGTGCCAGGCATTATAGTAGGGCTTTCCTCACAAGGTGTGCATTTTATGTTGGAAGACAGTAGGAAGTAGGTCCTATTTAGAAGAAATAAATATGTGTAAAGGTAAAGATAATTACTCAGGGGAAAGAAGTGTTACTTACAGACAGTGGTGAGAAAATGCAGCTTTGAACTAATACCATTTAAGCCAAGATCTGCACAAAGGGGGAAGGTGAGTGCAAAGTCCCTGTGGCAGAAGTAAACTTGGCAGAAGGAGAAGGGAAATGGAGGGGTTAGGCCAGATACTGGCTTTAAGCCATGGAAAGTACTTTGCTGATATTGGAGTGTTTATATCTGGCTACTGTGGCACTGAATTGGAGGTGGGGGTGGATAAAAGTAGAAAGACCAGTTTGGAGACTGACAATAGTGGTTGGAACAAAGGTAACTATGGTGGAGGTGAGAAGTGATCTGATTAAAGATATGTTTAGACAATAGAGCTATGAAGCAGTAAACTCAATATTGTCACTGACTGTGGGGAGATGGGAGGCAAGCAAAGCCTCAGAGGTGACCCTAAAATCTTAAGGTGTTAAATGAATAATTACATAATTGACTGAAGGAAGATTAGGAAAAATGAGTACATTTAGCTTGTGGTGAGGAGGGGCAGAGACCAAGAATTTATTTTTGAACAAATTGTGTTCAAAATGATTAGTAGATCTTACTATGGATTGTATTGTGCCAAAATTCACAGGCCACATGTGTTGAATCCCTAGCCCCCCATGTGATGGTATTTGGAGAAGGGGCCTTTGGAATATAATTATGGCTAGATGAGGTCATAAGGATGGGGTCCTCCTGCTGGGATTAGTGCGCTTATAAGAAGAGGCACCAAAGCATTTGATCTCTCTCTCTCTCTCTCTCTCTCTCTCTCTCTCTCTCTCTCTCTCTCTCTCTCTCTCCACCTCCCCTCCTCTCTGCATAAGCACTAAGAATAAGGCCTAAGAGTACACAGTGAGAAGATGCTGTCTACAAGCCAGGAAGAATGTTCTCATGAGAAACCAAATCAACTCAGCCAACACCTTAACCTTGGACTTCTGCACCTTCAGAATTGTAAGAACATTAATGTCTGTTGTTTAAGACACTCGACAGACAGTATTTTGTTCTGGCAACTTGGGCAAGAAAATACTGAGGTGCAAGTGGAAATATTCAGTAGTCATTCTGATATCGGAGTCTGATACTCAGCACAGGGATTGGAGACAAAGATTTGGAAAGACACATTTACATGACATTTAAACCCCTGCACGTGACTTCAGCTACCTCTTCAGAAGGTTCTAGACTGAGAGGTGAATAAGACTGCATCCTGGGATACCCTGTTTCTACTTCTAGCTCTGACATGGGAGAACTCAGCAAAGGAGAATGAGAAGCTGCAGCCATTGAGAGAAGAGTAATGTCAGAAAACACTGCCAAGTGTATTTCTGCAGAAAATAATCTAAGTATTGAAATTGCTAGATTTTGTACTTGGATGGATACTGCCAAGTTTCCTTTCAAAAAAGATGGCATATTTTACAATCCAGCCAAAACTCTATGAGATAGGCCTGTACCTTTGTGACGTGATTGTGTTTTTGAACATGTGTGACTTTATCCTTTGTCAAACGTAACAACCATTTAACAATATCATTATCTAGAGGTGTGTTTAAATTTTAGGACTGGGGCAGATCAGATGCCATATATTTTCATTTATACCCTTGTTTCCCTCATCAATGCTGCTATATAACCATAGACACATAAACTTACTTGTTCAATAAACATGTAAAATATTGAATATGTATTATAAATGCATTATGGAATAAATATATTTTAATACTGTTAAAAATGTATATTATTTATGTTTAGTATATACAGAAATTTACTGTATTTGCCTGATTACTTGACACAACTCTAATTGTGATAGATAGAATTCTAATACATACTGGACTCCCTTCTATGTTAGGATCTAATAATGGTGACCATCTTCTAGTCACAACTTCAGTTTAGTGCAAATAGTGGATACTGAGTAAGATAACTAGATGTCTATCTGTGAGACACTCTGTACTTCAGAAAGTTATCCTGGGCTTCCCACTCTTGCTAAGTACATATATACCAAAAACTTTCACAAGAGCTTACTTTTCACTTTTTACTTTCTATCCTGTTGCTAGGAACTAGGGAATAGCATAGTAAAAATGTTACTCTTAAGTATGCCTGAGATCACATCTCTTGGAGTACTGGTTAAACTTCATGAAAACAAATACTGACCCACAGAGTTGGAGGAGGAGGTTTTGTTTTTAATATATTGTTAGTTGCTTGTTCCCTCAAGCATTTCTAAAGTTTCTCCTCAAAGATAAGTTTTAAAAGCATCACACCACTGAGTGTTAATGATAGCACCACAACATTATTTTTCATGGGCAGAGTCTATTAATGTTAATTTTTCTTTACTTCTCAACATTTACCAAGCACTTGGATCTCTTTCAATTACACATAAAAGCATTACTTGCTATAAATTAATTAGCATCACGTTCTGGTTATTTCCTAACAGTTCTTTTTGACATTCAAGATATTTTCATCCATGTTGAAATGTCAGCTAAAATTATTTGATATTTTGTTTTTAAATACAATTTCAGTTGCATTATTAAAATGAATGCCATCTCATTGTATCTTCCACCACTGCTCTAGATAAAGTTCATCTTCTCTATGTGAGTTTGCACACTTGGGAGCTTCCCCGGTAAAATCTGAAAGTGGCTCGTACACAGAAGGCAGGGGTAGACTGAAGAAAGAGGCAGGCCACTCCAGGCTGTCTAGGGCAGCTGCCTGATGAGTAGATATTGACACCCACCTACCAGAACCTTAAAAGTTTTTACAGATGCCTTAACAGGGTTCAATCACATATTCAATCCAGGTGGTCTCAAAAACAAATTGCTCTCTCAAGACTGTGTACTTGAAACAGCAACCAGTGTTGGAATGGTGAGAGGAACAGACATTCCAGGCAGCCAGGATAGCTCGGGTGCAGCTCGAGGGTCAGTCAGCAGTTGCATCCTTTTAATGACCTTCTCTAACAAGCTGAGACCTTGGTTATTTATTTTCCTTTCTCTTTCTCATGACTTCCATCTCATCTCTTCCCATATTCAAGCTTATATTGAAAAGAAAAATAAGCTGCCCAGCCAGTGTTGCTCAATGGTTGAGTTTTGACCTATGAACCAGGAGGTCACAGTTCCATTCCCAGTCAGGGCACATACCCAGGTTGTGGGCTCAGTTCCCAGTGTGGGGTGTGCAGCCTATCAATGATTCTCTCTCATCATTGATGGTTTTTTTCTCTCTCTCCCCCCTCTCCCTTCCTCTCTGAAATCAATAAAAAGAAACAAAACAATCCCCCAAATTTCCCTTAACTCTGCACTCTCTATCTCTCTAGTTCCATCCTATTCTCCTCTTTGCTTGATTTCTAAAGCTTTTGAAACATGGTGGTAAAAGTTTCATCATAATCTAAATTTCACTGATTCTTTAAACTATCAGAAACTTCCATTTCTTTCTATTGAAAACAACTTGCAATTTTTTAATTTAATTTTATTTTTTTTTAGATAAATGACTGGAGAATTCATTCCAAAATGAATGAATTCCAACTCATCTCAATTTCTGGCCACAACAAATGTCTCAACATTTGGATTCAAAACATTGTCTGCCCCACAAGTTTTTATCTTTCCACATTTTAGTGCAGACAATGAGTCGGGACTCATCTTTCCACAGAGAAAAACATTGTGTGTGTGTGTGTGTGTGTGTGTGTGTGTGTGTGTGTGTGTGTGTTATAACAATTTTCCAGCAAATAGGAGTTCTGGAACCCATTCATTATATGGCACCCTTACGATGTTAGGATCGATCATACTTATAACTAGCATACTACTATGCCCTGATGTTTAACTACTTCTTTGGTACCTAGTACTAAGTTTACATCAGTCAGTCGTTTGATTTAGGAGTTTATATGTAAGTCCTGCATTTCTCTAATGAGTATCTGTGCACAAATTGGGGCCTCACCTTCTCTCGCTAGAATCTTCACACATATATGTATATGATGCACATATTTTACAAAGAATTTTACATTGTTTAAATGTCACACCCCTCATACCAGGGTAATTTAAATCTATTTATAGCATAATGACTTAGATATTCACAGAGCAAAGGATATGAAAGAAATCTGTAACCATTTAGTGAAAAAATAACTAAAGCATATCAAAAATTTAACTTATCCCTTAGTACCATGAACTATCTATCTATATATATAAAAGCCTAAGAGGCAGAATGACCAGAACAACCAATCACTATGACACACACTGACCACCAGGGGGCAGATGCTCAACAGAGGAGCTGCCCCCTGGTGGTCAGTGTGCTCCCACAGTGGGAGCACCACTCAGGTGACCAACCCGTGCCAGCGGCCCACCAGCCCGGCGGCAGCCACTCCCTCCCTCAGTAGTCCTGCAGGTCCAATCTCCAAAGAAGGGGTCAGGCACCAATGGACCAGCGCTGCCCTGCACAATGGCCTCCTGGAAATCAGCCTCCAGCACCTCCCCGCTTTCCCTCCCTAGACTCTCCGCAAGGAAGAAACAATATAAAAGTAGCCACCAGGTGGCTCCCAACAACCAGCGCAAATGTCAGCGGGACAGATCTGGATCCCAGGCGGGCAAGGGTGCCCCTCCACCCACCGGGAGGGCCGATGGCGTCCCAGCCCCCTCTCATCCCTCTGGGGACCCACCCATGCACGAATGCATGCACCAGGCCACTAGTAATAGAATAAAGTGATACAAACCTGAATGGCCCTATATTTATAAAAATAGTAAACATAGACCCTGCTTTCCACTGCTTAGCAGTGGAAAATTAATTAATTAATTTTTAATTAATAATTGAGTAAATGGATTCTTATACTATTTATCCAGTATCTCACAAAAAGTAGAATAACATTATGTCAAGTTCATCATGATTTTTCAATAGTCATGAGTTTCTATTAGTCTTATCCAAAAACTATTGATACCATATTATTAGTTATCTTAACATGTGATGTTTAAAAATAACTTTGAATAATCACTATTTGATATTCGACACAGGTGGCATTATTCATATACACAGGCACATACAATTTTTCTTTAATGTTTGGTGATAATGTATCAGCCTTTTAATATAGTAATTCAGAAAAAGAAGCAATTACCTTAAAGACAAGTATTACAATGTTTTAAATTATTCATTTGTCATATATTAGTAAAAGTTCCCAATAAAATCTTAATTTCCCCTTACCTAACGATTAAGTTTATTTTTCTTGATATAAATTGAGCCTATTCATAAAAAATAAAATGCAATCTTTGTTAAACAGGAAAGGTACAATAATTTCCACCTATAGTTTAATATAAATAGAATCATGAATTGGTGTCACATTATAAGCAAAATATCTATTGATGTGGTAACTGACATAGTAACACAGGACATAATTACTATAAAAACAGCTTTAATTTGTTAAAAGACTAAAAGAATAATGTCTTACCTTAAATGAAACTCTGTAATCACACTTTTCCTTTGAAAGTATGAAGACGTTGATAACCCAGCCTACTAGTAACTCATTTTTTTAATAAAATGATTTTTTAAAATATATACTTATTGATTTCAGAGAGGAAGGAAGAGGGAACGATAGAAACATCAATGATGAGAAAGAATCATTGATAGGCTGCCTCCTGCATGCCCCCTACTGGGTATAGAGCCCAAAACCTGGGTATGTGCCCTTGTCCAGAATCAAACCCAGAACCCTTCAGTCTGCAGGCCAACACGCTATCCACTGAGCCAAACCAGCTAGGGCTAGTAACTCATTACATGATTCCTTAGATTTTATATTTTTACATAAAAACATGGCTCACTTCTGAAGAGAACTATCACCCTATGCATCTTCCTATTACAATTCTTAGATAGATTTAATGGTATGACATCTGAATGACATAGGTGTGCAAACACAGTAATATTTCACATTTTATTTAAAAACAGTATAATCAGACTATTCCAAGTTCCATTTTATTAACATGTTCATCACGGGGTATTTTAAAATGTAGAAGTGACAGAAATTCTTATCAACCACTAAATGAAAATTGATTGATTTCAATCAACGTCACACACTATTACATTTTATACATTTCACAAAAATATCAGATGCAAAAGATGCTCTGTCTAAGGACAGCAGTTTTGTGCTCCATCCTTAAAGAATGCAGTCAGACTGAGGTGGGAGTCTGTCACGTGACTCACTAACAGATTTTATTTTCACCAGAAACTCAGCACTGGTTTTCCTGTGATGAGAACATAATATGCATCATACCACATGTAGGACAAATGGCATCTCCCCTGCCATAATAATTCTTTTTGTGGGGATTATCTAAAGTGATCACCTCACTAAGCAGATGAGTGGAAGGAATGAGGGCCAGTAGGAAAAAATGATTCCTGGCCTGAACACTCCCCGCTACTGATTGAAAAGGGTACACAGCAGTAGAAGTTAAGAACCCAGCAATGGGAGATTTGCTGAGCACAATAGGAAAGAAAACCAGGTATCTGCTTTTATGGGGAAGGGGCTTAGCATTGGCAGGATGAAACTTGGGTGTCAGTCTTCAAGGTAAAAACTATGAGCAAGGGGAAAATACCTCCTGGAATTGGATTTTCCAGTGAATAGGAAACCTTTTGTTTTATTCCAGTAGTTTCTATAGCGAGGGGAGCACAGCCACTCGATCTTGTTACTGAACAAGACTGTGTGCCGGTTACGTTAGTGAAGTGAAAGCTCCTACTTTGTGCGTAGCTACGCTCTTGAGCATTCCGAAAACAATTTGTAAAGCACCTGCTTATGGCTCAGCACTAGTACCCACCTGCATTTCAATTCTGAAGAGATCTTCAGCCTAAATCATGGGGGGGGGAATGGGGGGGGGAAGGAATGTAATATAAACCTATGCAGTTAAACTCCTTCCTAGAAATGATAATAAAAACAGATAAACTAAAAGGATTCTCAAATGGCTTGGGATCATTTAATGAATAAACGATGTCATTGGATGATGAGGTTCAATATATCCAGCTGTGTGTCTGGATATCATTTTATAAATCTTAAAACTGATCAGGGATGCTGAAAAGATCAAGCAAACTAATACCTGCGTGGCACGGTGGGATTATCATGTTTTGGCCATGTAGAGGGTAATTTAAAACTGTAAACATGCTTTCAGAACTACTCTATTTAAATGTTCCCCCCCCCCTCACTCGGTCAGTAAGGTAATTTTCCAGCTGAGCAGTTTGTGAATGAGCTTCAAAATACCTGGTGAAAAATCGAGAAGCATGACATGGTCACAGAGTCTGCCAAAAGTATGTCAGTCCCCTCTCCAGAGAGTATAGAGAAAGATGTTTGTGAGTGACATCAAGCACGATGAACTACAGAGATTCTGAAGTCACTGTGTTTCTATGTAGAAAGAAAGAAAGAATTACGTTTTAGGAGAAAAATATTTACACAATGCCGAAAGTCTCCTTGAACAATGAACGGCGTGCTTGCATGTTCTATCGTGCACATATGTCTTACTTTTCAAATGTACCACCAAAGGCTGAATACCCTTAAGATAATTTTGAAATGCATATTATATAACCCACAGCACTCCGGTCATCTATTTCCCTTCCACTTCTCCCAAATTAGTTTTGTAGTAGCAAAGTGAGGTAGCTGTATACTGAAAGACTAGCTATTAAAACCTTTAAACTCTTTCCCAGTTGTGTTTTTTTTAATGAAGGGTGAAGTTGTAAAATGTACACGGAGAAGGGGTTTTGTATTTTAGCAAGAATCAGCAGAAAGAGGTATTTACAGAAGCTGTTTAAAGACAAAGCATTACATATTTTGCCGTAAAAAAAAACACACAAAAAACAATAAAGCCGTTTATAAAATAACCTAGCATACCTAATTATTTTCATTGGAACATTCAGCCATGCTAAGTAATGCACATTGGTAGTTAAAACCTTTCTTCCCCTCCCCTTTGAATGGAACCTCTGGCTCTGAAGACTAGAGACTGGCTTGTTTAGAACTTAGGGAAGTTTCCCAAAGCGCAACCCTGCACCGGCTCCTAATTCAGTTGCCAGATCTGTGTGCAGCCTCGTTGGGCTTCTGCCTACGCCAGGCAACACTTGATTAATCATGTATGAATTCCGGTGCGCGTACCCTGAAGCGATCACACACGAGGCGATCCCCATCGCAGGAGGAAGCCTTACCTGACGGCAGACTCCGCGGCACCAGCAGCAGCAGCAGGAAGGGCAGCAGCAGGAGGCAGCAGCCCAGCGTTGCACGGAAGGTGAGACCCTTCTCCGTCTCTCCCTTCTCTCTGCCTCTGTCTCTCTCTCTCTTTCCCTTTTAAATCACTGGAGCAACAAACTGCCTTGCATTTGGTTCCCTCTCCTTCGCAGAAGGTTCTCCCGGCGGGGCAGCCAGTGCAACCCACTTTCTCCCAGGAAGAGGCAGCCTCCCTTCTCAGAAGCGCCTGGACCCCGGCGTGGCGCTCCCTCCACGCTTCCCCGGCTGATCAATGATGCTCTCCCCGCGGCTCCCGCACAACTGCAGCGGCGAGCGGCCAGCCAATGGGGGCCCGGGTTCCCTGCCAGTCATCTCCCCGCCCTCAAAACAAAACACAGCGTGCCTTTGACGCGTCGCTGAGTTGTGAAAAGTAATTGAATCCCGTATTTGAAAGGTGTCTTGTGTGTGCTGTCCCCCCTAGCGTCCATTGTCTGGCGTTTGGATTGTGTGGGAGGACTCTGTGGCTCCCGGGACACTCGCTGGAGGAGCTCGGGGGGCGGGCGAAGGCGCGGGGCTGCTGAAATGGGAGCAGGTGTGGATTGTGGAAAATCTGAGAACTATCAGCTGAGAAGCCAGAGGCTTGGTTTCTAGTCCTCACGCCGCCACTGAATCAAGTCCGTTTTGCCGCGAAGGCGTCTGCTCCTCTAAATGTTGCACAGGAACCCGGTGCTAAACGGCATAACCTTATCCAAGCACTTTCTACTAATTCATTTACCCGTGTCTATGCCGACTGAACTTGGTCCAGATTCTGTGAGGAACTAGTGTTCAGACTATACAGATTGATCTAGTTTGATTAGTCTTGGTATGTTAATGTATTGCAAGATTTTTAAAATTAACATTAAATGTCTTTTAATTAGGGGGTTTGTTCGCGATTCTCTGCAATTAATAGGATATTAAATGATTTTTAAATCTTATCATAAAGACTAAAGCTACTGAAAACAACAATGCTACGTTCGCCAAAAATGCACAACGGCAATGCATGCTTTATCCCTGGTGATCTTTCTTTACATTTCTGTACATGGAGGGCAAAGGGAGACCTAAGAGGCTGCGCTTCAGATTGGTAGATGGCAGGTTTAAAAAGTCAGAGAATTTACAACAAACCAGCCTGTTGGGACGCTGCACACCTGCTCATGAGAATACTGAGCGTTTAAATAGAGGTATCACCTGCGTTCAGACACGTCAACAGTCCCGATGATCTCAACAACAAGCACCTTCCATGCTCAAGACTGCTAACTTGCAAAAGGCACCCACTGCGGAGCGGCGGCGGCGGCGGCGGCGGCGGCGGGGGGGGGGGGGGGGAGGGTTAAGGGGCGGGGGGCAGAATCCGCGCTCCGGGGATGTGTGAGGAGCCTGTGATGGCCCTCGCCCTGCTCTGGTCCACTAGCCATAATGTGCTCCATGATCTCCTCCGACAATTTTACTAACGAGGTGCTAAGTAGCGAACAAAAATGTACTTGAGTTCATCGGGAATCATTTATTTTCTCTCCAAGAATCTAAGTCACTTTATCATTTATATGTTAAGAACGCAGCACTATTTGAAAGGATCATGTAATGTATGTGAGAAATCTTGAGTACAGAATCTCTATGCAGTTTAAAATATGGAGAAATAAAAGTAGGGTTGGTAGCTTGAACCACTGCACAAATAAGAATGTGTTTTGTTTTTTTCAATGTCACTGTTGAATGAGAATAAAATTAATGTGTCTTTGTAAAATCTTTTTGTTCCACTGAAATAATACAAGTGGATTGATGCATTAAGTGTAGCCAAGCTTTGTGGGTCCTGACAAGTTGAAATAGCTTGGGGACACTTTACAAACAAAACAATTTTGTTACCTGTCCATCATGTGACAGAGGCATAGAAATGTGCAATATTTACAGCACTATATGCTTGTCACTATATAAAAAAAAAAAAAAGGAAGCACTCAGTTTATTATAACTCACTCATGTAGCCAATAACATTTTACTCAGCACTTTCTCTGGCAGAGGGTAGTCACCTGGTTTTCGTGAAGAAAGGAATATGCTAATGAATGGGAAATATAAACATTATCTATTGCTTCTAAACATTTTTATTGATTACATTTAGAGAGAGAGGAGAGATCTATTTGTTGCTCCACTTATTTATGCATTCATCAGTTGATTCTAGTATGTGCCCTGTCAGGGGATGGAACCCGAAACCTTGGAGTCTAGAGACAATGCTCTAACCAACTGAGCTACCCGGCCAGGGCCTATATTTATGTCTTAATTTTAAAATAAAGTGTATTTATTTATTTGAATTCACAAATAACAAGTCATTGAATACAGAACACTGTCTCTCTTTCCTCAGTCAACGGTAGACAAGTAGCGATGGCATCACATGGGAACTTATTAAAAAGGCAAATTACCAAGACCCTCCCCATTCCTGTTGGATCAGAAATTCTAAGGTGCTACCCAGAAATCTGTTAGATGACCCCAATGCACACATGTTTTAGAGTCATTGCTCTAAGGAAGAGATTTGCAAACTACTGTTACAGACCAGCACCTACTTTTGTAAGTAAAGTTTTATTGTAACACAGTCACAACCTTTCTTTCCGCATTTTCTACCACTGCTTGTGCACCACAATTGCAGGAGTGAGTAATTGCCACAGGGATCTATGACCTGAAGCCTAAGATGTTTAATATTGGTCACTTTAGGAAATATCTGTCAACCACTGTCTACATTACAAGATGTGTTATATAATTAGTACAAATGACAAGAGTTGTGAAAGAAATAGCATTTGAAGATGGGGTGGGAAGGTTTAGATTAATGAAGACAACAGAATTTGAAATAGATTGAAAGTGATGCGGTAAATTATATCGATGTGTGTTTTTTATGGAATTTTGCCTTTCCACCCTGGGGGGAGAAATATACTTCTCCTCTTTAGTCCTGGTATATGACCTGTTTTGATAGTAATGAAAGATAGCATTATCATTTCCAAGCAGAATATGGAAGAACAAATATAAATTTGTACCCACTTCATACAGAGGCTTTATTCTCAGCTAGATTGTTGAATGAAGAGAACACTGGAATCATTAGCTTAGCTGTCCCAAGATGAAAATGTAGCTTAAGAAGAAAATAAAGTTTTGATCTGCAAGCCACTGAAGTTTTGGGGTCGTATAACCTAGTCTACCCTGATTAAAGCACATAAGAACAATTAACATAATTGGAGTTAAGAAAATAAGTGCTAAGACAAACAAACATGCTAAGACAAGGCAATTAACTGGAAATTAAAAATCAATTTGGTGGGGGGGGGAAATAAAATGAGTAGGGTTTCTTTAAGGAAAAAAAATTCCCTGAAAAGTAGGAAATTAATATTAAAAACAATTAGAGATAATTAAGGCTAAGAAGCTAGGATTTAGTTATATAGCAATGGGAAACCATGGAAGACTGTTTAGAAAAGGAATGACATCATCAAAATTATGCTATTGTAAGATCACTCTGTTGGCAAAGGAGAGCTAGATAGACAATAAAAAAAAAAGAAAAATTCACCACAGACTCTGAAAAATTAAAATATGATGTAATCCGGGCCATAACTCAAGCATTGTCACCTACTTTCAATGAATCAACAAGTGCCATCAACTTGACTGCCTACATAATATTAAGGCATCATTTTATCATTTATTTTACCCACAAGTATCATTGCTTTGTTTCAGGCTCTCACCTTTTCTCCCTGGATGTTTGTAGCCATCTCTTAATAAGTGACTCTGTCTCCTTGACGTGTCTATTATTTGTCAAGTGTAGATTTGCTTCACAACTTCTTTAATCCCGGACCCTCCCTGGTGGATCAGACATTTCCAATCTCATAGGGGAAAGCGAGGAGACATAGAAACCAGGAGATCTCATTCAAACCACACATTTCTCAGAAGTGATAAACATCACTTCTACATATATTTCCTTGACCAGTCACAGACACGTTACTGAGAGTGATGCCAGCGTCACAAAGATGCATAGCCTTCCTAGAAGTATTAGAAGGGCTAGTGATTATATCGACACCAGAGGCCCAGTGCATGAAATTCATGCACTGGAGGTGGGGGGTCCCTCATCCCGGCCTGTGCCCTCTCGCAATCCAGGACCACTCTCTCCTTACCATCCACCTGCTTGCCACTCCCTACCACTCTGCTTGCTGCTTCTTAGTGCTGCCGCCTGAGGCTCCTGCCACAGCTGCTGCACTGGCCCGCGGTGAGCCTGGCTTCTGGCTGAGTGGCCCTCCCCCTGTGGAAGCATACTGACCACCAGGGGGCAGCTTCTTCATTGAGCATCTGCCCCCTGGTGGTCAGTTCATAGTGACCAATCATCCCACCATTTGGTCGATTTGCACATTAGGGTTTTATTATATAGGATAATAAAATCTAATGCATTCTCAGCTGAGCTTAAAGCAACAAAAACCTGAGATTGCCTAGCAGGTGCTTTGCATGCCTAAGGTAAATATCATGTTCTTCATCTTTGTTTTGCCACTTTAATGTAGTGTTTATTGTTAAATAGAAATGTTTTAAAAAGAAAACAAAATGTAAGAAATCCCATGAGATTAAATAAAAGTATTTCATTAAACCATGGATGTAGATAGTAGAAAGAAGAAAAATTTAGAAAGAATACATGGAATAGTGTTTTAAATCTTGGAGATCATGCACCCTTGCTTGTATTATCTTTAAGTCAGAGGCTGGATCAAAGGTCCATGTGCACAGTTTGTGTACCAGCTGACTTCCAGAACCAGCGTAAAGGCACCTGACCGAAGTGGCTCCTGTGAGGGGCATGGCTTGACTCTACTGGGATTTCTAGAGAAGTATATAGAATACCTCCAAGAATTTTCCTTCCAAAAGTCCAGAAGCTTCCTTTCCTTATTTATCCAGACTGCCTCCTTTTTTTCTTTTTGAGATCTTTACATTTTCAGGCCCAGTGACTCCCATCACTGTTTTCAGTGTAAACTAGCCTGAGGGCAGTAAGCAAAGACCAGCCATACTCACTTGTTCATCATAAACAAAGAAGTCAATTACATCCCCATGGGTTTGCCCCTGGAGGCTGCAACTAAAAACAGAGGGTTCAAGAAAAGGTGAACTGTCTGTCATCTGATAGCCTAAGATAGCATTTATGCCAATAAGGAGGAGCAGAAGGGGAAGATAAATTCACAGAAGGTCACATATTTTGGGATTTAAAATAAAGTAAAATATCCAGATTTTGAGTTTGCCGACCACTGGGATAGGGGCTTAATCACAAGGAACAAGGACAGCCTGTAATTATTGGAATCGAGAGTCTAGAGCAGTGGTCGGCAAACTCATTAGTCAACAGAGTGGCCAACCGTAGCATGTGGCTCGCGAGGCGCAGTTTGCCGACCACTGTTCTAGGGTGAACTGATGACTTGAAATAACTGAACAGAACCAATTGCCAGAGTGTAGCAGGATATGAGATTTGACCAATCCTCATAATAAAACACCACAAAAACTATTGCTAATAATAAATGGTTAGTGTTTACTGAGCACTACCTAGATGTCTGCACAGGGTTAAATGTTTCACATACATTGTCATGGCATGTGTGAAGGCGATACTATTATTTTCCGCAGTTAAAATGAGGAAACGAAGTACCGGAGAAGTTAAATAACGGATAATGGTCATAAACATAGTCATCAGTAGAATCTGGATTTGGATCATGGCAGCTGAACTCCAGAGCTTATTTTCATAATTACTAAACTCTAATTCTTGAATCTAATATTTCTTTATTGCCATATGAATACAAAATCTAAACATAGCAGCTTTATAATTCTTGATTTCAATGGTGGAAAAAAATCGTGATTATTCAGAAACAGCATTTTTCCATCATGAACTGACTGGTATTTTAATAATTCATTAAACAAATCATCATTGAATTCAACAGTGTACATTGCTTTGTGTTAGAGGTGAATGGTGAATGCAAAACAGTAAACATTTGGGGATCAAGCGGGAAGTTTTTGTTCCTCAGAAATTATAGCAACTACATATTTTACCACTAACTATGTACAAACTAAGTAATCTTACAATGAAATATCATTTTTTCCCCAGATCATCATCGTATCTCCATTAGGAACAGAAACAAACGTAACATTTTAAAAGAAAAAGATGCAGCAAATAGAGGGCTTTGTCACAAAACAGTGAACTTCAGACTCAGCAAGGTTGCAAACAGGTAGAGATCAGACCTCCCTGGTACTTCAGTAATGTCTGACTTGATCAGCATTATATGGAATAAACAAATTTTTAAAGACCATGTATGTTTTACATAAAACTACCTCACTTAAATGCCAAACAATAATGTAAGAAGGTATTAATAATTGCCATTTTATAGATGATATCACTGGTGCTCAGAGGAGAAATACCCTTTGCTCAAGGTCACTCTGACATGAGTTTCAGGATTCAGAATCAGGATTCATACTCAGAGGACCGCATTCTAATGGTTTTCTCTTTTTTCTCAACATGACACCTGGCCAAACTGAGTTATCTAATTTAGCACCACCTGATAATAAATAAACTTTCTCCTTAGCCCGTGAGCTGCCATCAGTCAGTAAAATCCCAACTCTCACCTTCCTACCACCTACTACTCCCCATAATGGGGAAAATTCTGGTGAGGTAGCTTCTGGGGGCAGCCAAAGTATTAGTAAATATGTGAAAATAAGGAACACAGGATATATAACCAATATTAATATGTTCTGAGATATTGGGGAAGACCACAAAACATAGCTGGGATTACACTCGTGCTAAAAGACAAGTACAATGTGGATGGGTAGGAAGAGTCACATATTCAAGCCTGAAGCCTCGGTAAACTAGCCTGGTTGGGGTCTAGGACATGTGTTATAGAAATTTTAAATTATTTTTTTTTTTATTAATCCTCACCTGAGGATGCTTTTTATCCATTGCTTGTCAGAGAGTGGGAGGAAGGGAGGAAGGGGTGGGGGAAAGTGAGAAGGACATATCAGTTGGTTCCCTTCCTCACATGCCCAACCGGGGCAGCGAGTGAACAACAATCCAGAACCTGAGACCTCTCAGTCCGCAGGCTGATGCTCTAACACTGAGTAACATCGGCCAGGACTTTTTTATTTTAATAAAAATATTGTCATCAACATATTAAATCCATCAGAATATTTTGTTTCTTACTTTTTAATTTACTGAGACTTGAGGAAGGGGAAACAGTATGAAGCAAATATTATTTTGGGATGGATAGGACTAGGATTAAGATACAAAATAAATCCATGAAAACGCATTTTTGAAATAAGAAATTATAAAATACCAAGACTTCCTGGATACAGATCATAATGCACAGAAGGATGGCAGACATGAATATGAATTTTCAAGTTTAAATAACTAAAGAAATATTGTTACCCTTGACTGATGGGAAGTTTGGAGTGACCATTACTTATACAGGGAAGATAGGTCCAATTTATTATAGACTAGAGGCCGGGGTGCATGAAATTCGTGCGCTGGGGCGGGGGGAGGGGGGGGCCTCTCAGCCCGGCCTGGGTCCTCTCACAGTCCAGGACCCATCAGGGGATGTCCGCCTGCCAGCATAGGCCCACTCCCCATGAAGCTGGCAGGCAGACATCCCCCCAGGGTTCATTAACGCTGCCATGGAGGTGGGAGAGGCTCCCGCCAGCACTGCCATGCTCCCCAGCCATGAGCCCAGCTTCTGGCTGAGCAGTGCTCCCCCTGTGGGAGCGCACTGACCACCAGGGGGCAGCTCATATACCTAGGAGTACATCATATACCTAAAAATCTGAATATTGTTTGTACTTGACACCTTTATATTTTTGTGTGCCTGTATGTTATATCTATTACAAATGTAAAAGATTTAAATTTTAGAAACAAATCTGATATAAACTTTTGATATAAGAATCACATTTTTAAATTAAACTTATTTTATACTTTTTTCTATAACATGTATACAGAAATAAATTTTTAATAAAATATGTTTATGGTTCTGAAAAATTGTTTAGTTTGATGACATTAATATATTTGGATATTATATTCATTTTAAAACACAGTCTACTTATTTCCCAATTAGTAACTTTCATAATATATCTGATATAATATTCTTTAGAAGTAAAAATACTTCAAATTGGAGTTAACATTAAAATACTAAAACATATTTTATAAAAATATCTTATTTTCCATTTTAATAGTTTTAAAGGAGTTTAAAACTATTTTCATAGTCCATTTATTTTTTATTTTTTTAAATATATATTTTTATTATTGATAATATTACAGATTGCTCCCATTTCTTCCCCTTTTTCCCCCTTCTCCCAGCTCCTACTCAACCCCCAGGTAGTCCATTTATTTTTAATTGGATTGGCCACATTATTATTTGCCTTTATTATTTCCCTCTTTAAAAAGATATCCAAATAAAAAGCATATATTTTAGTGCTTATTATGGTTAGGTTTTTGTTTTTGTTGTTGCTTTGAAATATATATTTTTTATTGATTTCAGAGAGAAAGGGAGAGGGAGAGAGATTGAAATATCAATGGTGAGAGAGAATCATCGATTAGCTGCCTCCTGCATGCTCCACACCCGGGCATGTGCCCTGACCAGGATTCAAACCATGACCTCCTGGTTCATAGATTGATGTTCTACCACTGAGCCACACCAACTGGGAAAGTGCTTGTTGTAATGTTAGGTTTTATAGTTAAATGTCTACTACTGAAATAGAACAATCAGAATTGGAGAAATTAATGGGGTTTTTTTGTTTGTTTGTTTGTTTGTTACACAGCAATATATAAGCAGGGAGAACAAATGGAAAAGGAAATGCAAAGAGGTTGCAATATATGATACTAGAGGCCCTGTGCACGAAATTCGTGCACAGGGGTGGGGGGTGTACCTCAGCCCAGCCTTCACCCTCTCCATTCTGGGACCCCTCTCACAATCCAGAACTGCTGGCTCCCAACTGCTCACCTGCCTGCCTTCCTGATTGCCCCTAACTGCTTCTGCCTGCCAGCCTGATCACCCCCTAACCACTCCCCTGACAGCCTGATTGATGCCTAGCTGCTCCCCTGACAGTCTGATTGCCCCTAACTGCCCTCCCCTGCAGGCCTGGTCACCCCTAACTGCCCTCCCCTGCAGGCCTGGTCTCCCCAACTGCTTTCCCCTGCAGGCCTGGGTCCCACCAAACTGCCCTCCCCTACAGGCCTGGTCACCCCTAACTGCCCTCCCCTGCAGGCTTGATTGCCCCCAACTGCCCTCCCTTGCAGGACTGGTCCCTCTCAACTGTCCTCCCCTGCTGGCCTGAGTGCCCACAACTGCCTTCCCTTGCAGACCTGGTCCCTCCCCTGCTGGCTATCTTGTGGCAGCCATCTTATGTCCACATGGGGGCAGGATCTTTGACCACATAGGGGCAGCCATCTTGTGTATTGGAGTGATGGTCAATTTGCATATTACTCTTTTATTAGATAGGATATTAAAAGAGGCTATGTATCTCACTTATTTGCTCCTGCAACTCTGCCTGTCTCTGAATGACAGAATTAAACAAATCTAGAGTGTCTCTAGTCTAAAGAAGCCAAGAGGTGTGGGAGAAGGTCATCCAGACCATGTGACCTCCTGTTGAGCTGAAAGCCAGACCCAGAAATCAGAGGCTCCTCACCCCTCTACTGTGCTTGGAAAGTGCTTTTAGCCCACAGCTCCCACCACTGCAGTGGTGTAAAGTGTTTTTGAGACCATCAGGACTGTGTACATGACTGAACACAGGTAAGGCCTCTATTTAAATTCAATGCTCTGGCAGGTGGTGTGGAGATCTGATAGGCTTGTGTGGCCCAAACAAACCTCCTGAATCCCCTTGCTTATTAAACCTGCCACCTACAAATCAGACAGCTGTCCCTTGACCTCCCATGTCTTAGTGGCTGGCCTGTTTTTGATTTTACCAGGGAAGAGCCCAAGGTTATAACCCAACTATGTCTACTCTTGGATAAGGTTACATTTATAAATACAAAAAATATGAAGGCAGTGAGTCAGTAAAGGTAATTTCCCTTATTTAGTGATGTTATATGCTCAGCATTTTGTTAAGAGAGCTAAGCCAACATCTCAAGACTACTCCTAAAATAATGAAATCTTGAAGTAGGGAGAGATGGATAAGAATTTCTCATTATAAAACAACAACATGATAAGGCCATAAAAATAAACCAACACAATACAAATATGGCTGTTGCATTATCATTCTATTTAGTCTTAGACTGGACATCTGGATTTTTATTGGAACAAGACAATATACAAACTCACTCTTCTTTGAGCTATTTAGGGGGCTCCACATGATAAATAGCTCATTCAAAGTCAGCTTATTTATCAAGGGAACCCATGGATAGGCAGAGTTTCTGATAAATGGCCAACCAGATTTCATTCCATTTGCAATAAAAAGATGATTAGAGCAAACTCTTAAGGGATACTGAAAATCACTACATTGCAAAATGACAAATTTTAGGATGTCAAATTTCTTTACTGCTGCTTAACTCAAATCTACAAGTCCTGGGTAATAAAGACCTGTCTAAATAGCATCATGCATGAGTATAAGTGAGAGTTTTACTTCCCTATAATCTCAGTATGATTAAAGTAAGATATGACTGCCAAAAAAAGCAGACAATTGAAATGGTTGAATAGAGTTATAGTCCGATAAAAAGAAATATCTCTTCAAAAAGTTCCAAGTTTTAATGAAGAACTTGGGGGAAACAGTTAAGACAAAAAATACCACTAATTGCTCAGCTGGCATGGCTCAATGGATGAGCATCAACCTATGAACCAGGAGCTCAGAGTTTGATTCCCAGTTGGGGCGTATGCTTGGCCTGTGGGCTCCATCCCCAGTGTGGAGTATGCAGAAAGCAGCTGATCAATGATTCTCTCTCATCATTGATGTTTCTATCTCTGTCTCCCTCTCTCTTCCTCTCTGAAATAAATAAAAATATATTTTGAAAAGAAAACAAAACAAAACACTATTAATTTACCTGTGTTCATGTGGAATAAACATCTGACTAGGAGTGCTTGGATTCAAAGGGCAAACTTGTCCTCAATAACAGAAGTTACAGCTTAAAGTCAACCTTTCAATAACTGGAATAGCCAAAAGATAAAGTCATCTGCATGAAAATGCCTTAAACTTTCTTTGGTACTATAAGTGCCCAAACAATATATGCAAGGGGAGGGGCGCAAAAGTAGGTTTATAGTTGTTCATATTAAAATAATAGAATAATTAATAAGTAATAATGCAAGAATAAACTGTTTCGAATACTCACAAATGTAAACCTATGTTTGCCATACCCTGTATATGAAATGGAACAACTTCATATCTGCAGAATGGTAGAATGACAGGAAAGGTTAGAATAATTATGCCAAAATTGACATTGCAAAATGAAAAAAAATCATATTCTCTCTACTGCTCTGTATGAGCAATGGTTGGCTTTAGAGGAGACAAGCTTGTTTTTTCTTCCAGTATCAGATCAGTAACATGTGCCAATACCAGTTCTCATTTCCCTGACAGTTCCATTTTTTAAAAAATCCTCACAATTCCTGATAGTCTTTATTTTCAACATCTTTAGTGAATTATAATTTGTGGTCCATAAGTCCACCCATTTTAAATATACATTTTAATGTGTTGTAATAGATGTATACAGATGTGCAAGCAACACAATTTAAAACGTGCAAATCACTCAACATGATCCTTGATGCCAATTTGTAGTCAGTCAATCCTCAGTCCCACCCCAACCCCAAGTGACCACTTAGTCCATCTCTGTATGTTGAACTGCTGTACTTTTAGTATAAACCGACTCAGACAATATCACAGTCCTTTGATCTGTGTTCTTTAAATTAGTATAATATTTTGAGCTTCATCCATTTTGTAGCATCGATAAGACATTCTATTTATATTGCTGAATGATATTCTATTGTTTGTATATACCATATTATGTTTATTCAAGCACCAGTTGATAAGCATTTGGATTTTTTTCCATTTTTTAACTATTATGAATAACACTGTTGCGAGTTAGTGTAAAATATGTTTTTATTCTCTGGAAGATTTGTAGAAATGAAATCACTGGGTCTTTATATATATATATATATATACACACACACATATATATATATATATATATATATATATATATTATTGATTTCAAAGAGGAAGGGAGAGGGAGAGATAGAAACATCAATGATGCAAAGGAATCATTGATTTGCTGCCTCGTGCATGTCACCCACTGAGGATCAACCACAACCCAGGCATGAACTATAACCTCCAGGTTTATAGATCGATGCTCAACCACTGAGCCACACCAGCTCGACATGTATTAATTTCTTTTAAAGAAAGCACCATATTGTTTTTTTCAAAGTGACTGTACATTCCCACCAGCAATGTAAGAGGATTCTAGTTTTTCATACCCTTTCCAGTAGTTTGTATTGTCTAACTTTTTTATTTTAACCATTTTAGTGGGGAGAAGTGGTTTCTTATTGTGGTTTTCATTTGTATTTCTCTAAAAATAATAGTGTTGAACATGAGCATCTTTCCATGTTATTCTTAGCCACTTATATATCTTCTTTGGTGAAATGACATCAGTTTTTTGCTCATTTTTAATTGGGGGTATGTCTTCTTTTCATTGTAACATTGTTGTTCATATTCTGAAAATTAAGATATGTGATTTGCAAATATTTTCTCCCAGTATTTTAATTTTCTTAATGGTGCCTTTTGAAGTACAAAAGTTTTTTTTTTTTGTTTGTGTTTTAATTTTTAAGAATTTTAACTTCTCTTTATTTTTTCTTTTATTTAAATATGACTTGGGCTTTTGGTACTGTGACTCAAAAATTTTGTCTGGTCCAAGATCACAAATATTTTCTCCTGTATATTCTTCTAAAAGTTTTATTGCTTTAGATATTAAATTTTGAAGCATGATTCATTTGGAATTTAAAAATTTGTATTATATGAGGTAAGTGCTAATTTGATCTTTTTACATGAAGGTATCCAATTTTCCCAGCACCATTTGTTGAGAAAAGCTATTCTTTTCTCATTGAATTACCTTACACCTTTGTGTAAAAATCAGTTGAAGTGGAAAATGACAACTTCCACACACTATGAACATGTTAGCATCATTTTCCCTAAATATAAGCCATATCTTTCAGGAAAAAAATAATGAAAATTCTTGAATGAGAAATATTATCTCTTATACCCATAGTTCCTCTAAAGGCACAGTAGCCCAGAATTTATATACAAGCTTGCCTAATCAAAATTTAGTGTATTGTTACTTAGCATTAATTGTTTGGTGAAGAGAACAGAGAAAATTACTTGAAAGATAATTTTCAACATCTTAATTTTGAAAATGCTCTTTTTGAATAAAATTTGAAGTTCCTCTTGCTGCTTTTGTTGTTGTTTGCTACTGCAGTATTTAGAAATAAAACATACTTTTATTAAAATGTCTGAGTTAATATATTTCACTACATTTCCTTCCTGCACTTACCATTTAGTAGGTTAATATTTGTGTTGACACAGTTTGTGATAAGAGCTGTAGTCCATATTGTAATAAGAGGACTGGGTATAATGGAGAGTGCTTTTTAAAATATTTTTGCTAAGAGCTGCTACTTAAGGTTGCCAAGTGTGAGATAGTACCCAACTTAAGGTATTCCTCAGGGAATGGAGGGTGATCTTCAATACTATAGGCGAGAAAGCTGACTCTGAACTACTGTTATAGCAGCTTAATGGTTCCCAGTGGGAGATAGTTACAGGATTTATTTCTTACATGATGATTTGGGAAATGTCATCCTTGTACCCATGTCATGTAGAAAAAACTCATTCAGAAGAAGCCATTCACTGATACAGAGAGTGATTTGGATGCTATACATAAAGCTTACTAGAGTGAGAAGTAAAAAATATATTTCATAGAATGAAAACTTTGTGGTCTAAACACAAGAGAAATACACATTTACATGGGAAATCAAAGGTGAGGATTAAATCAGTAATGAAGGCAAATACAGCTATGGGAAACCAGAAGGTAAAATTAAAGAAGGAAGGAAATAAGGAGGGAGGGAGGGAGGAAAAATGGAAAGAGGAAGGAAGGAAGGAAGGAAGGAAGGAAGGAAGGAAGGAAGGAAGGAAGGAAGGAAGGAAGGAAGGAAGGAAGGGACGGAAGGAAGGAGGGAGGGAGGGAAGGAAGGAAGGAAGGAAGGAAGGAAGGAAGGAAGGAAGGAAGGAAGGAAGGAAGGAGGGAGGGAGGGAGGGAGGGAGGGAGGAAGGATGGAGGGAGGGAGGGAGGAAGGAAGGAAGGTAGGAAGGAAGGAAGGAGGGAGGGAGTGAGGGAAGGAAGGAAGGATGGAAGGGAGGGAAGGAAGGAAGGAAGGAAGGAAGGAAGGAAGGAAGGAAGGAAGGAAGGAAGAAGGGAGGGAGGAAGGAAGGAAGAAAGGAAGGAAGAAGGGAGGGAGGGAGGAAGGAAGAAAGGAAGGAAGGAAGGAAGGAAGGAAGGAAGGAAGGAAGGAAGGAAGGAAGGCAGGCAGGCAGGCAGGCAACTACAATGTTTGTGACTGTGGTAGATTGTGGTCATCATGCTTTTTGTTTTGTTCAGATCTTTCTTATCCACTCCTTCAGTGGTGTCCATCTACTGTCATTATTGTGTTGGACATGTGAGAAAATATATGCAATAGTCAATAGCAAATATGACACAAGTAATTGCTTGTAGGTACTTGAACATTGGAGCCTGCCCACTTGCTATTCTTTGGGCTACTGCCAACTCTTTCATGTTCAGTGTCGTGTGTGTGTGTGTATTTAGTTTTCTGGTAAATAGAGGCATGAGGAATGCATATGCCATCTCAGCTGAGCCACATTAGACAGCCATCCATAGCTATTGCAACCCTGGCAATAATCAGCTGAGTTTGGCCAAGACTAGAAAAAACAAAAGTCCTCTAATTTACCCCAGAACAAATTTCTAACTTACAGAATTGTGAGCCAAACAAACGGTTGTTGTTTTAAGTCATTATAATAATTAGGCATCTGTGATTTGTTTTGTAGCAAATGGTAAAATGAGGTGTTTTTTTTAATTTTTGGTAAATATGATAGTATATCATACATTTTTTAATCCTCACCCGAGGATATGTTGATAGAGTGACACAGAAGGAAACAATGATGTGAGAAAGATGTATCAGTTGCCTCCTGTTAGCTCTCCAACTAACTAAGCCAATCAACCTGTGTTGTAGGTATTTTTAAAGCAAATGCTCAGTAACTTATATATATTTATGCTGAGAAATTATAATTTTTAGTCTTATCTATGTAGTTGATGACTTGATTATTTTAATATTGACTGCTTAATACAGTATGTCAGTATCCTAAGAGCCATAATTAATTTTAATTTTAGGAGATTTTTAACTTCTGTATACATAGGACCAATAATGACTTAATAATATCTGAGCAATCATAAGATTTCGTGCACAACAAAATTTCTCAAATAAAAATCTCCATTGGCAAGCTTTAAATACATGATCAAAAACAGTAATGATAAGAACTACATAACATGTTGAGCCTTTTTGTAAATTTCAAACATCAACTAAATTATATTCAGCCTGAAAATACATCATTTTCATTTTTATTTAATCATATTATGATAAACATATTGGAAAAGGAAGTTGTTACTTGAATTTTTCCAGCCACTTAGTAGAATTATATGAAATGTAATTGTTTATTTACAAAGTTGGAGGGAATGGTAACTAATGACAGTGTGTATTTGGTATACTAGTCATTTTAGATGTGTAGAATAGAACCAAAACAAATAATCTCTTTGCATATTATGAAATAGCAACTATATTTTTCTCAAGTTTGATCATGTTCTGCCTAGATTTGTACTTTGGCAATAAATCACCTTGCTTTTTCTTTCATTTTCCCATGCTACTTACATTCACTCAGAAGGGCCTTCTTGAAAATCATTTCCAATCTTCTAAATTTTAGAGTAAATTTTACCAAGCAGCTATTAGCTATCTGAAAATACTTGTGGAATATTTTTTCATTTTTATGTATTTATTGTTTTGAGAGAGAGAAGAATGGAGAGAAAGAGAGACAGAGAGAGAGAGAAAGAGAGAGAGAGGTTTGTTGTTCCACTTGTTTAATTATTCATTGGTTGATTTTATATGTGCCCTTACTGGAGATCAAAGTCCCATTATTAGTGTATCAGTATCAGGATGACGTTCTAACCCACTGAGCTACCCATTCAGGATTATACTTGTGGAATGTAATAATTTTATACAAAATTATAGTAATATAGTAAAAGAAACAGAGAGAGAAAACAGAAGAAAAAAAAAACACAACAACCAGAGACTGAAAATAAAAACACGTTTATTTTGGTAGCATTTGAATAGAAATATAACTGATTACTAACTAAATATCCACTCTTTGCAATCAAAGCACTAGAGGTTAAGAAGCAAAAAGCTGAGAGATGTGAAAAAGAAGAGTCCCTGAAAGGGTGTCATTCAATGTAGGTGCTTACTTGTTTTTGTTTTTTTGAACAGGCAATACAAGCATATAGTACACTATTGAAAATGCACAAAATGGTGTGCAGGGGAAAGACATTTTCTTCCAACTCTGAATTTAAATATTCAGGTTTCTCTCCCAAAAGGCACCCAATGTCAGTATCTTTGATATTATTTCTTAGAGAGATGTCTGAGTTCCTATAGTTCAGATTTTCTCCTTATATATCTAAAGGATAGTTTTCTGTGCTAAAGAAGCCAAACTTAAGTGTTTTCCGGTAGGATTTTGATGGAACAAAAATCACAGGAGTTCTATGTTTTTGATCTAATAGAAAAGGGGGGGAGGGGGAATGAGTTTCTCTAACATCTTCAGTGTTTATAAAATCCATATAGAACGTCCCAGAGCCCAACAAGGAATCCATATAGCTCATGTCATTCAATTGTTGACCTCAAGAACTAAAAGAACCCTGGAAGCTTTCAAAATAAGCTTTCCCTTGAAGTCAATTTAAGACTTTTGGTTTTAAATGATTACTTAAAACAGTTTTTCTTCCTTTTGAAGGATAAACATAAAAAATAAAATATCCCATGCATTACTAGTATATCTTTAAAGGAAGCCATTTTCATTTGGCTTTTATGAAAGCCTATGCATATTTTTTTATTACTTGTAAAAAAATTCTTCCAAATCATTTTTTCCTCACCTGTCAGATGATTATACATCTCTGCCCACTGCCATATGTCAAAAGTACTCCTTGTGGGAAGAATCTACTTTGCCATGCTATTGATATTAGGCTTGGTCATGTGATTCTTTTTGGCCAATTGAGAAAATCACATGTTGTACCCTGGGTCTTTGGTCTTCCCCCTCCTCCTGAGAAGCATATCACTAAATCCATGTGGGCCTATTTATTCTGTTTGGTTTCTGGCTTGTAGACAGAAAGTGAGTTATAACCAACTCAAAAGCAACTCAGATATAAGCCACTAAACGTGAAATGTGAATATTCCACTTGTCCTACTATCAAAAAGCCCTTGACTTGGAAGTTTTTCTGAAAACAGAGTGAGGGATTTTATCCAGTGATAGTGTGGACTAAAGTTTAGCCAACATTGATTCCCCTCTGCCTTTTGTAAGTGAATGGTGTTTCTTTTTGGGCCATGTGACGGGAGTTAACAAACCTGATGTAAGCATAGGCATAGGCTTGCAATGTGCTTGTGCAAGGCAGCTTGTCTTGTGTTTCTACCACTGTCTTAAGAAAAACACAGTCTGAGAGTATCAAGGGCACTTCTTGAGCCCTTATGAAGATTCCATTCTTGACCAAACTTCACTCAACCTTCTTTAAGTCCTCCTTTTTACTAGGCCTTCTTCCTTCTAAGCCCAGTTTTTTTGTTTGTTTTTTTAAGAATCCTGCTAAGGGAGTTGATGGAGGATCTCTCCATCTTTTATTTTCAGAGAAGCTTTCTTACCCCACCTTTGATATCTAATCAGGTTTCTCTTCTCCCTCACCCTTAATACCTAATCAGTTTTCTCATGGTAATTTTCTATTGATTGACTCTTCACCTTGCCTGTTGGCTATACATCATCAGTAGCCTATGTGAGTTTAGAGTTTAGTTCACTCTCTCTTCCTTGTTGCAGTGGTGTTGAAGAAAGTCTTCCTTGCTTCTTTAACTAGTCTGGTGGAAGTTTTATCCTATGGCAGTCCCTGTTAATGGGGAGAATATGGAACAGAGCCATCTCACCCAAACAATAAGACTCCAGATTGAAACTGAGCCCCCTGATGACAGGCACCCCTCCAACCTGAACAGATGCTGCAATCTCTCCACTGACCTGTGACTATGAAAGAGAAAAACAACAGAAAACATTTGTTGTATGCCACTGAGTTTTAGTAAGGTAGGCTGTTGACCACCAATGGCTTACTGACATCGGCACCTGAAACATTGATGATGATACGAAATAAATAATTTTACTTCTTGACTAAAATGAAATTGAAAAAAATCATACTAGGCATTTCCCTATGAAATTATATTACAAGGAATAATCATTACAATTACATTAAGATACTTATGGATGCCCGCAATAAATAATATTTCTGAGTAATGTTTGTTTAATGAGGTCTACTAGGGGATTTTGTCTAAAGCCTTTAATTCTCAAAAGTTTTGGATGTCTCAACATATATTTTATAAGATAAGGTCTTCTGATGTATTATAATATTGAACATTTAACTAGATATTCAGTGAAAATGGTTCTTTTGAAGTGTCTTATGGGGAAGGTATAATTTATTTGAATTTTATTTTGGTACAAGTATTATCAATCAGATTACAAATAACTAATCTTGAGTAAATACCTTAAATTTATTTGGTCTTGGGCTTTTCTTTAGTCAGAAAATTTGAATAGTATTATTTCATAATTCTTACCAGGTCAATAAATTTATGATTCTTACTATTTATTATTCATACATACTGAGTATAGAATCATAGATTCTACATGGATACAAATATATATAATCTCTGATCCTTAAGAGTTACAGTATCACTAGGGAAAAGCAAAAACATATTATGTAAAGTAAAGAAGTAAATCATAACTGCAAAAATTTTCAGCATTCAGTTTGGGAAGATAAAATAAGAAAAGCGATGGTGAACTTAGCTGGTAGGAAATGTTCTCTACATTCACTCAGGGTTGATATTATACCTGGAATTTTAATATATTATAGTCAAACTGCATTATTGATATGTCTCCTTAATGAGTTGCCCTTTATTGAGTATCTTACTTTACGTTCTCAGGTCAAAAGAAAAGTAAATTCTTATATTTCAAAAGCAATTCTTATATTTTCTTCTAAAACTTGTTAGGATCATGTACTGCTTAATAAGTCAAAAATAATGAGTTTCTAATTTTGTTCTGTGATTAATTTCTTATGCAATTAAATGTTAACCATTTTTCTATTGCATTTCTTTTCCTCACAACATAAGTAAAAAGATATTGTGGATACTAAAAAGTCATTTATGAAAGCTCATTTTTTGAAGATATTGTTTCTTACAGTATATATGATAGAAAATATATTTTCTATTTTTATTGTTAAATCTATACTGGGAAATTAATGTAGGATACTGATAACTGTTCACCAAAAAGAAAGAAGAAAATAAAGCTTGCTGTCTATGATTTTGATCTTTTACACGTTAATTTAAGGGACAACATTTCCTTAAATACATAGTTTTAATATTCACTTCTGCTCAGTTCTGCCACATTCTCCAACAACTATTTTTCCATATGTCAGAGTTTAGTACTAAACTTAGTATTACCTTAAATATTTATTGTATGTTTATTCTTAAATGTGATTTAGAGGAAAGCATGCCCTTTATTCACAGTGTAAGCCATAGGGTACACACAGTAAACAGCTTTTTAAACACCGTGAAGATACTAACATGTTCAATGTTTTAGACATATGCAGGAGACTTTAACACCTACATCAAAATTGTTTTCATATAGAGGTTACTTAGGTGATATTAATTAGACTAAGGGTATTTCATAAATTATTATTTTAATATGTTTTGGAAAATATTCCCAAATCCAGACACTGAACAATCAAACATTCTTTCCTGATCCCATACCTTTAAATATTTATGTTCTATTAGCAATTCTACTTCCTTCTCTCTAAGCATAAATCCCCTTTTCCTAGCCTATTGAGTTTAAGGAATTATTTCTAATTCCAACATTTATTGGTTCCCTTATTAACCTAAATTTTTCCACTGTCTCCGATCCTAGGAGGTCCTTGTTCTCTTTCTCCCTCATTAAGTACGTTGTCTTCTTTATTTTAATTATACAAATAAAACATGAATCCATAGCCTTAAAACATTACAACCAATTCTGTATATCCTAACTCCCAAATCCCATTCATTCCATTATCAGAAACTATCAGTTTTCTGATCATTTTATTACTCATCTTATTTCTAATATGGTCTTAAAAGTATACGATCTGACTTCTTCATAAGTTTTCCTTGAGTGGTGTAATAATGTAGATATTATTCTTCAACTCTCTTTCTCTCACAATATATTTTGGAGTCCTAACTTGGCAGCACAAGTATAGAATACCCTTCTACATGTGAGTATAGAATATAGCTGTATAACTATTTCTCTAGAATATATATTATATGGCAAATCCATAAGTTATAAACTTGGAAGGGGTCTTTTTAAAAATATATCTTTATTGATTTCAGAGAGAAAGGGAGAGGGAGAGAAAGATAGAAACATCAATGATGAGAGAGAATCATTGATTGGCTGCCTCCTGGATGCCCCCTATTGGGGATCGAGCCTGCAATCCCAGCATGTGACCTTGATAGAAATCAAATCTGGGACCTTTCAGTCCACAGGCCAACGCTCTATCCACTGAGCCAAACCATCTGGGGCAGGAAAAGGATTTTTAATCAGTGCATTTTATGTATGAACTAGAGGCCCGGTGCATGAATTTGTGCACAGGTGGGGTCCTTCAGCCTGGCTGGCAATTGGGGTCGATCAGGGCCAGCTGGCTGCGGGGGGTGGACTGCAGGAGGTTGGCTGGCCATGGGAGGTTGGTTGTGAGAGGGCACTGACCACCAGGGGCAGCTCCTGCTTGAGCATCTTCGCCCTGGTGGTCAGTGTGCATCATAGTGACCTGTCAACTGGTCATTCAGTCAACTGGTTGTAACAGTCACTTTGGCATTTACATATATAGATAAGTGCAGTTGTGTTGCTCTCCAATGTAACTTATCAATATACAGGGGTGAGCAAAAGTAGGTATATAGTTGTGAGTATGTAAAACACAGAGTTTATTCTTGTATTATTTTTTATTAATTATTGTATTATTTTCCATAAAACACTATAAACCTACTTTGCCCACACCTATACACTGTGACTATTTCTTTTTGAGAATATCCACTTTCTCACTACATTGTTAATATTTGATATTATCAAACATTAAAATTTTCTTATGTGATATTTGAATAATGCTATTTCTATTGCTTTAATTTACTTTTCTTTTTCATGCAATTAAAAATATATCTTTTTATTCATGTTTTGCATTCTTATTACATTGTCTAGGCTATGATTAGAAATTAAATATTGTTGAAAATTTAATCAAAAAGCTTATAATTTTTTATGAAAAGATATTATTTATGCTATACTTTTCTCATGAATATAAAGTTTATCAATTTTGATAAATATCCTTATATTTATTTTCTTTAACAGTCATTTGTTTGATTGCTTGTTAGGTATAGGATATATATTGTACGGCAAATGCTATTTTTTTGGCATCAGTGGAGATGATCACATTGTTTTTCTCCTTTAATTAAAATGGTGAATTACTTTATGTTTGCTAATATTGATCTATCTTCACTTTCTTAATGAAGCCTGATGTGAAATATAGGTTTGCAGGGTATCTGTCTTATGTTTTCATATTTATTATTTGGATTATCATGTATCTGACTTGGATATCTAAGCACATAAGTGATTCTGATGAAAATGGACATGCAGCACACAACCCCCCTTTCTTTAACTCTTTACCTTGATGCTGGGATTGAGGAGAGCAGTCTTCAGCTACCATCTCCTTCATGGATCACCACTGCTACAGTCAAGGACAGAATCTTTCCAGGAATTAGGGGTGATGACTGTCCAGTTACTGCTGGTGGCCTGAGTAAGAAGGCCAGGACATTTGGACCAATATGGGGTCACTGAATATCAGACTGGAATTATGGACCCCATCACCACTGGTAATTGGAACATAGATGGTGGTAGACTTTCCTAGTGGAAAATTGAATGACAGAACTTGGGAAGAAATACATTAATTGAAGTTATGTACCAGAAAAATGACTAGTAAAGGGGACATATTAACTATAATGCAGTGGAATTAGATGAACTTGGAGTTAGTAAGAGAACTGATAATAGTAAGAGAAAAAAGCATACATGGAAAGCTAAAGTAATTAACAGGCAATTGTATATTGAATATGAAAGCCAAAAAGTCTCAGTACAAATTGTCTCTAATCTTCAATTTTCCTATGGGGAGAAGGCAGAGAAATTGAGGATTAAGTTCAAGAGTTATTTTCAAATTATATGGTATGCCAAAGCAAGTTTGTTGTGCCAAAGTCAGCAATCTGTTGGGTAATAATGAAACTCTGATACATGGGATGGCTATATCAAGGTCGATGCCCTGAAAAATCTTGAATTTCCAGCAATAAAAACAAATACTGAGCCTTAAAATGGCAATGTTCTTTGAGGAAACTCAATGACTGTAGATTGGTGAGTTGACTATATTGAACCCTGTTTACCTTGGAAGGCCAGTGGCTTATTTTGTAAGTAATTCACAACTTTTCCAAATATTATTTGTCTTTACTGACCACAGGGTCCTAGTGAGCACCACTGTTGGAATGTTTGCAAATGATTTATTTTATTGGAACAGAATCCTACATTACATAGCATCAGGGATAAAATGTTCAGGAAAAAAAAAGAGTAGAAGTAGGTCCAACACCATGGGCCCCATTAGCTGTATCCCATATAAACCACCAAAACATCAAAAAGCTTCCAGTCTGGGTGTGATTCCAGTCAAGGGCATGTACCTTGGTTGCAGGCACATCCCCAGTAGGGGGTGTGCAGGAGGCAGCTGATTGATGTTTTTCTCTCATCAATGTTTCTAACTCTCTATCTCTATTCCCTTCCTCTCTGTAAAAAATCAATAAAATATATTTTTTAAAAAAAGCTTCCAGTCTAACAGAGTGTTGGGACAACTCTAGTGTTCTTTCTTTGCTTATTTATTGCATTGGTTTATGTTTTATCCTTTAATTCTTAACAACTTCTGTTGTTAAGTCTATTGTTGATCTTCTCCTTAAACTGAGTTTATTAGTGTAGCTCATCCTTGCACTTTAATTTATTTGGAAGTATGCCCTCTCTGAATATATGTAGCTTTTCCCCCCATTGTATTGTGACAAGTAGAAATTCATTATATTTTCAGGTTAAATAAGTTCTACTTTAATTTCCTTTTTAAGGTAACAGTTTCTTATTAGGCTTTCCCTAATACATAGATGTTTTAAAAGATGGTGTTTTTCTTGATACTTATTTTATTCATTTGATCAATCAATACAAACTATACATGAAAATGCTTGTTTGATTTTTTTAAAGATTTAATGTCAGCCTATTACATGGCCACATTACATAAAGTGAATGTTTTCGATGTGTCTGTAAATTAATGTTTCATACCTTGTTTGATGTCTAAGTACTCATATGCTAGTTTGAGATTACAACAAATATTTTCCGACCCTGTGAATTCTTAATTCTTTTCTCTGTTACACTTAGAGAGAGATTGTTAAGGGCTGTTACCACAAAAATGGATTTAGCATTTCAGAACAGAGCGTCCTTTGTCCCTCTGGCCTTACTGATGGCAGCAGCGGTTGCCTTCAGGTGTCAAATCTGGATTAGCATCAGCTTTAGATGGCTGATGAATTGCTAAACATTGGCAGGCAAAAGTTTGACAGTTTTGTCCCTAAAGTGAGTTTTTCTATATAGAATCATTTTTAGCAAAAGGAATTATAAGACCAATTATATTCACTGGGGATAAGTAATAAGCATAAACAGGAAAAATCCAAAGATGAGAGGCAGCAACCAAAGATGGGTCCAGCAAGAGAGGATTAAGAAAAGGAAGAAACAACTTCATCGTGATGTCAAATGTTAGGTTCTAACAGATGCACCCAGTTCCATGGGTAAACCTTCCAAAATGAACACTATATTAAGAAATGGTTTGAAACCAGGCGTGGAGCTAACTTTCAGGAAGAAGGTGGAGGATACCTTGGAGGTTGGATAAAAGATCAGAGTACAGATGAATTCTTCCAATGAGTTTTTGGACATTAGAGTTCAAATTTATAGTTATTTATTCCATGGGCATATTACCAGTGTTTCTCAAATTTTAATCTAAATATAAATCACCTGCGGATCTTGTTAAAATGCAAATTCTGATTCCGTAAGTATGATTGGGGGGCCTGAGATTTTAATCCCCAAAACCCTCCATGGGATTTCTGTCTTGCTGGACATTGAGGACTCTGAGAGGCAGGATACTCACTGTACTCCCATAATTTGAAAAAACTTAACAGAAATGTAGAAAATCAGGAAGGGGTAGATAAGAGCAGCATGAACCCCAGGGGACAGAAATATTAACTCCAAGATTCTGAATGCTGACATTTTTGACATTGGGAAAGAAACTGGGAGACATGCTGGCAGGATTCTTTTGACAAGTGTGCTGTTTCTCATTTCTATGTTAAGGAAAGCTGTGGAATCAGAGGCAAGTCTCCACCCCACCCACAGAACATGTGTTCTTTTGAATGAAAGGGAGACTTGAGCTCTGGATTCCTCAGTGGTAGTGTTAAAAACTTCATGCTCTAAAAAACCCTAAAATAAATGATTGTGAAACCAAAGTGCTGTGATGGGATCCAGCTTCTTTGTCTCACAAAGTCAAAGAATGAGTTCAGGGACAAAGAAGGTAAGCAAAAGCAAAGTTTATTGAAAGATAGACAGACTCCCTCTAGCAGGGAGGGGAGCCAAGTGGGTTGCCTCCAAGGCTAGGTGTAGATGTATGCCTTGCTAGCTCTTGATTGGTCCTTTAAAAGAATTCTGCCTCAGCAACGTGCATACACTTTAAAGCTCAGGCCTCCCTCAAATATATCCCCCTCAGCCGGGTTGCCTTAGCAACTTGCGCCTCTGGTTCAGCTCTAGGTCACTTCGTTTTTCTCTGGGGCACAGTCAACAAGCTACATCCTGTCCACGTCTGCAAGATCCTGTTATTCCAGGACTTCCCCATCACTGCCTACCTAGCCCTCTTCTACCTCCTCAATTGGAATATACCACAGTGTACAGAAGAAACCCTACATCAGCACTACCTTATGAAGTGAGTAATAACAGCCAATGGTAAAAAAATTAGCAAAAGAATAACTAATGATAATTATTTTTTTTCCACCTTCACTGAGTACTCTTTACACTCAGAATCACTACCTGATCATTTATTTCGTGTCACTTTTCCCATGTTTTTGAAAAAAATTATTTGTTAAAATTATCCAGACAATATGTTGATAATATCTTCTTTAAAATGAACATACTTTTAAAACTGCTTAAGGAAATGAGATCATTAGGTGTTTGTTTTAATTCCTCACCTTATTGATCTTAGAGAGGAGCAAGGAAGAGGGAGAGAAACATGGATTGGTTACCTTCCATACAGGTCATGACCGGGATAGAACCCACAATCTAGGTATGTGCCCTGACCTGCAATTAAACCAATAACCTTTTGGTGTATGGTATGATGTTCCAACCAACTGAGCCACATGGTCAAAGCAAGGTCACTAGAATTTTTATATGAACCATAAAACTTTACAATAGCAGAGTGAAACATGATATTTATAATTCAGCATGAGCTAACTCTACACATAACACTCATTTTCTAAAACATCCTTCAAGATGGGCACTAGGCATTTATAGGTGGGATCACTTTGTAAATTATACAAATGTCTAACCACTATGCTATATATCTAAAACTAATTAAAACAATATTGAATTAATTGAAAAAATTAAAATTAAAAATGTGGTTAAAAAATAAAATGCCCTTTAATGTCTCTTACATATACTGGGCTCCTAAATTAGGGGGAGGGCATTTTTAATGACAATAATAATGCATGTTGTTCTTTTGTTGAGACCCTTGCAAGAAGACTATATATAGCAACCTCCATTTTACTAACAGAATTTGAAGTTCATTTATAAAGAAACAAAATGGCACATTTAAAACAGCTCTGACATCTATCCAACAGAAATGCTTCCTAAAGACACTAAATGCCTTCTAAAATCCACAGACGCCTTGCTCTACAGGAATCAGTATCTGAAGAGGAACTTTAAGGTAGCATAGTGAAACATGGTATTGACACCTCAGCATGCTGGGCTAATCTCCCCAGACATACACCCGGAAATCCACTGCCGTTTCTATTTTCTTGTGAGGCTAGGAGAGAATCTCAGTGCTTCAGATACCTATAATTAAGTTTCCCAAATGGGACATACGTTAAATACTCCCAGAGTTCTTCCCTCTGAATTGTCATATGATCCATACAGTGAATATGTTCACCTGTTCTTCACCAGCCATCATAAGAACCCCTCCCAAATATTATTTAATCCCGTGTGTGAGAAAGAAAGGTGATGGAAATGAGATGGTATAAGGTCCTCTTTGATGAACACGTGGTTTCTGTCTCAAAATGTATCAAGTTTATCTGTGGGTAACTTTTCTTTTATATCTATATTATTGATTTTACAGAGAGGAAGGGAGAGGGATAGCAAGTTAGGAACACTGATGAGAGTAAAACATCTATCAACTGCCTCCTGCATACCCTCTACTGGGGATGGAGCCTGCAACCAAAGTACGTGCCATTGACCAGAATTGAACCCAGGACCCTTCAGTCTCCTGGCCAAACTGGTTAGGGCTGGATAAATTTTATTTATTCTACCCCTCTCTTGTTTAGGCTTTATGTTTTTTGTTTGTTTTTCCAAAATGATTATTTCAAGTCATATTCTTTAGCTGTAATATTAATATTGTAGCTGTCTGCTATAAAAAAACCAAAGACCTTCTTTTGCACTTACTGTTAATTTGATTTCAGGTAACTGCTGTTTTCTTCTATAATTTCACTGAATTAGTCTGCCAGAGTAGAAAATGAATCCTAACTCTTTTACCTATTAGTAGGTGATAGGTAGAAGCCATTTAATTCTTCTCTGCCTGAATATCCTCATTTATACAGTGAGGATAATACTATTTTTCTCATAAGATTTTTGGAGGACAAAATACAGTAGGAAAATATTAGTATAGAGTTGGTGAATTATCATAAAGTCTCTTGTCTTTCTGTTGTCTAAAAAAGTATTAGAGCAGTTTTTGCATATATGCAATCAGAGACCTAGGTTGGGTGAACTCTCCAAAGATAGGAATCTAGGACCTTCATAATGAATATCTGTGGATTAACATAAACTACAAACTTTTATTTAATTAGATTACTCTACAGGACTAATTCAGTTCACTACTGGTTATATTTTTTAACAAAAATATCAAATTAATCTGCTCTCTAGTTCTCCCCCAAACTTGTAACCAAGTCAGTGCCAAAGAGTGAGACTTCCAAACGTTAAGTTTTATAAAGACAACTAGAGGCCTGATGCACAAAAGTTCCTGCAAGAGTAGGCCTTCCTTCCCCCAGCTGCGGCACCGACTTCCCTTCGGCACCTGGGACCTGGGACCCGGACTTCCCTCCTCTGGCCACTGGCAGGCACCCTGGACCTGGGCTGCCTTCTTGCCAGCCCTGGCTTTACCAGGAAGGATGTCCGGAATGAGGTCTGGAAGACGTCCAGTCTAATCAGCATATGACTCTTTTATTATTATCGATGGTGATATCTATATTTGTCACATTAATGTGTGCATGTTAAAGAAGGGATATGTTGCCATTCTATTTCCTATAGAGATCTGATAGAATGAACAAATGCAATGGAAATTGATCGATGGCCAATTAGACTGTTTTTTTAACTAATGTCTTTTTTTTTTGACCATTTTATTCACTTAAAGTATTTTCTATTCATTTATAACTCAATTTGAGTTTAAGTCAAAATCAACATGAATTTAACATAAATATTGGTTTTACGCACTCTTTATAAGGATTAGTTAATACATAAAGGACATCAAGGCCCAATTTTAAAATATGCAATTTTTATGAGATATATTGAAAATGAACACCAGAGGGCATGCATACTTAGAATTGAATCCAATGAGGGCCTCTTAAAAAATTATTTTAGTACTCCCACAGAAATCAAAAGGACCAGTTATTGATACTTCCAAATTGTTGTATTAAAAACAGTAATCTATAACTAGGACATCAATACTAATATTCCCACTGGTGAAATGAAGTTCAATTTTATCTTAGTCAAGGCCTCTCTCAGTATGATCACCAAAACAAAATTTTTGTTTTTTTCTCCAATTCATGTTATTACTCTGTTCAGAATATTTTCTTTGGTTGGTGAGCACACAGTGCAATATACAGATCTTGTAACATAGAAACCTATGATCATGTGGAACAATGACACCCCAATAAGTTTTAATACAAAAAAAATAATATTCTCTATTATTACTCTCATTATCTTTTTGTGCCCAACTTTCACACAGCTAAAGCCATGGTTCATATTAAGGCTTTACATTTTCTAAGGCATTTTAAATGAGTTTTTTTTAAAGTATATTTTATTTTGCATCAAAAAACATTATAGCTGGATCAATCTCCATCATTTTTCATTCCAGGGAGGTGGCTTAGTATGAGAAATTTGAAAAACAGATTATCCTATGCTAAACAATATAAACTGAAAGGATCAATTTGCATGTCTTAACATAATTTGAACTGAGATATACACAGAGAAAGTCAGGATTAGAGGCAGAGACACACACAAAATATGGCAATTAGCTAAGTTCTTAAAGTAACTAACAGATAGATATATAGATGGATGGATAGATAGATGATAGATAGATAGATAGATGATAGATAGATAGATAGATAGATAGATAGATAGATAGATAGATAGATAGATAGATAGATAGATACTAAATCATGAGATAAAGTGAAGCAGATTAGAAGGGAGCCTATTAATTGTGTGGAGGGTAGGTCAGAGTACAGCTGAGTCACGGTAACAATGAAGCCCTACATTTGGCAATAAACAACCAGGCTGCTCAGAATAGAGGCTTGTTCCTTTTTTAAAAATATAGTCCAGTTCTTCAATGTGTTATGTCATTGAGTTATGATTTGATTGTTGAAATAATTTCCCATCTTTTTGACTTTTCTGTGCAAACTAAAATAAGCCCTTATTAAATAGGATAGTGAGAGCTTTCTCTGTTCCTAAATACTTGAAAAAGAACACAGCATGCTGGCTTCCTCTGAAAGTTTTTCCTCTTGCCCTCTACCTCATCCTGTCAGCACCATTGTCACAGTTGTTGGACTGTTTCTTATTGGACTCTATGACTCTATACTCCCTTAAATTTTCTTCCTACCTCATTGGGCATTTGTTCTTAATCTAGTTTGCTGGTATATCCTAACATATCGAGTAGAGTTAATTTGATGAAATATCCTGCTCTATCAGACTCCATGAAGTGAAGATTTCCAGGGCTTGATCAAGGACTGGATTCTATTTTCTTTCTTTTTTTTATTTTTTATATTTTTATTGTTTGAAGTATTGCAAATAGTAGTACATATGTCTCCTTTTATTCCCCCCGTAAACCTCCCCCCGGTCTCCCCTACCCCCCAGTACATGCCTTCACCTGACCCCCCCCTCCCCAGTGTCTTGTATCCATTGGTTATGCTTATATGCATGCGTACAAGTCCTTCGGTTGATCTCTTACAGCCCCCCCCCCCCCGCCAAGCTCCCCTGCCTTCCCACTGTAGTTTGACAGTCTGTTCAATGCTTCTTTGCCTCTGTATCTATTTTTCCCCCATTTCTTTCCTTAAAAAATCTTGCATCTGCAGACTAGAAATAAACATATAATAACAAAAAATGTTTGAGTCCCAATTTCAATGTCCAACAGTTCAATCTACATTCTATTCCAGGGGGATCCCCATCACCAGAATGGCCTTAATGTCATGGGTGTCATGGAGAAGCCAATTTATATCTCTGGGGTAAAGCTATCTTAATAGGTATGCTAGGAAGTACCATATGAATATCCAAATGAATACGTTATAAGAAAAATTTCTGATCCCTGAGTCAGTGTCTTCCCTTTCCCATTCCAAACCCACAATCCTTCTGCTCTGCTCTTCTCAGATAGAAGCATTTGCTTCCTTTCCTTCATCTTTCCTACAGCTCCCTGAGCCAATGTCCTCTCTTGCCTGATGTACTAAAATAGCCACCTAATTCCTGTACTCTCCCCTCCACTCCAACTCATCAATATAGTAGCTGGGAGCATATGTAGTAGCTATAAATATCACTATTTCTTTCTACTAAAGAAAAAAACACACATGTTTTTTTAAATCCTCACCTGAGGATATTTTTTTCAATGATTTTTTAGACAGTGGAAGAGAGAGAAGAAGACAGAGAGAAATATTGATATGAGAGAAACACATCGATTCCTTGCCTCCTGCATGAGCCCCAACCAGGGCCCCAGTCAGGGATCAGCCTGCAACTGAGGTAGGTGCCCTTGCCCAGAATGCAACACGAGACCCTTCAGTCCACAGGCCGATGCTCTAGCCACTGAGCCAAACCAACTAGGGCAAAAGAAAATATTTTAGTGGCTTCCTTTTGCATTTTATTTTTTATTTTAAATATATTTTTATTGATATCAGAGAGGAAGAGAAAGGGAGATAGAGATAGAAACATCAATGATGAGGGAGAATCATCAATTGGCTGCCTCCTGCACATCCCTCACTGGGGATGGAGCCCACAACCCAGGGATATGCCTTGACCGGGAATCGAACCTCTTGGCTCATAGGTCAATGCTCAATCACTGAGCCACACCAGCTGGGCCCTTTTGCATTTTAAATGAAATATAATTCTTACATCGTGATCTATATGGCCCTATATTATTTCCTCCTGCACACAATTCTAAGCTCCTTTTGTCACCATTGGTTGGTCACTGTAGTTTCAGTTTCTAGAACACTTCAAGCTTATACATTCAGGGCCTTTACACAAGCTTGTCCTCAGCCCATAAAATTCTTTTCCTAGAAGTTAGGATTGCTTCTGCATGCTAATTTTGCCATAAGCCTTTTCTTACTCTTCTACTATTATTGTCATATTAACTTGATTTTCCTCCAATTATATGCTTTTATAAAAGCTTTCTCCAGTGTTCCTTAGAATGAGGCAGTTGATAAAAATGAACACAGATTAATATGTCTTTTAGAATTCTTTTTCATTTTATATATATATATATATATATATATATATATATATATAGAGAGAGAGAGAGAGAGAGAGAGAGAGAGAGAGAGAGAGAGTTTCTCCCCTCCAAAGTTTATACCATATTGAGACATATTGAGAATAACTCTTTCAATTTTTCAAAGGCATACGTCACACAGGTCAATATGAAAGATTCCATGAGCTTGAGTTGAAGGTGTTCTACTGCTGATAATAACCCAAGCCATAATTCTTGGCCTAAACCAGAAAAAATAGTGACTAATGTTTTCTTTTAGTCAGATGACCACTGTGTCCACAATATATAGCTATGAATGAAAGGACCTCAGGATAATCCCCCAAGTGAAGACATGTACTTGTTGAACTTAGTGATTAAGTATGCCCAGTGAAGCAGCCTTCATAGCATTCTCATGAGAGTCATCCCGCTCACAGAGGGGCCTATGACTCTTAATTTATTGTCAGCATAGGGTGCCAATAGTACATAACAAAATACCATTTGGTTTATTTATCATTCTAAAAGAACACATTATTACCAATACTAGAGACCTGGTGCACAAAATTTGTGCATGGGGGGGGGCAGGGATGTCCCTCAGCCCAGCCTGCACCCTCTTCAATCTGGGACCCCTCGAGGGATGTCCGACTGCCTGTTTAGGCCTGATCTCATAGGATCGGGCCTAAACGGGCAGTCGGACATCTCACAATCCAGGACCGCTGGCTTCCAACTGCTCGCCTGCCTGCCTTCCAGATTGCCCATAACTGTTTCTGCCTGCCAGCTTGATCACCCACTAACCACTCCCATGCCAGCCTGATTGATGCTTAACTGCTCCCATGCCAGCCTGATTAATGCTTAACTGCTCCCATGCCAGCCTGATTGCCCCTAACTGCCCTCCCTTGCAGGTCTGGTTCCCCACAACTGCTCTCCCCTGCAGGCCTGGTCACCCCTAACTGCCCTCCCCTGCAGGCCTGGTCACCCCTAACTGCCCTCCCTTGCAGACCTGGTCCCTTCCAACTGCCCTCTCCTGCTGGCCATCTTGTGGTGGCCATCTTGTGTCCACATGGGGGCAGACATCTTGTGTGTTGGAGTGATAGTCAACTTGCATATTACTCTTTTATTAGATAAGATAACATTTGCTAAAGCAGGGATTAGCAAAGTTTCTCTGTGAAGGGCTAGGTAGTAAATATTTTAGGCTTTATGAGACAGGCCACTTCTGTCTCAACTACTCAACTCTGCTACTGAAGCATATAAGCAGCCACATACAGTATGTAAATTCATGGAAACGGCTATGTTCCAATAAAACTTTATTTACAAAAATGAATGGCTGAACAATGGGTCACTGTTTGTATTGATTAATTCCTGTATTAAGAATATGCAAACTATTCAAGGCAACAATATAAAATAATAAATATATCAAAGGTAATTAAAATTTAGAAATTTGTGTGTCTTGTCATTTGAGTAGGATACATATGTCTATTCTCACAATAGCCTTAGCTCAGAACAAATTTTGGACTACAGATTTAAAATTGAAAATAGGATCAATTTATGAGCTGTTCAGAAAAATCTATTTCACTACTTTAGAGTAAGTAAAGCTACATTTGAGGCAGAAAACACTATTACCCAGCTTAATGGCACATTTTATTATCTAAAATTGGTGAGAATGAACTTGTCCAATTTCCAAAAATAAACCTTACCATGGGAAAATAAAAAGTGATTATTATTGAATCTCCAAAAGAGATGTTTCAGGTTAAAATCAATTCAGTGTGATTTAGAGTCACATCTTGTTTATCCCCCATTTGTATACAATCAGTTGGAAACAAAGGCAGTACCTTTATAGCTATTTTCATGGCAAAGGTTCAAAAAAGTATTGTTCATATTGATAATGCAAGGTTAAAGTGTCACATGGCTTGTTACTGTGATTGCAAAGTTATCACAGTATGAGAAATACAGTCAAAAATTACAGAATAAGTGCAATTTTCTTTTTTTTTCATACGAAGGAGATTTTGAGTAGATTTGTCATGGTTTAATGTCTGAACTGGCAAACAAAAGAGTTGAAAAGATCTATCCTAAAGATATTTAAAAGACTTCAATAACTGAGAATTATGTGAAAAATTAGGAAGAGTTCATAGTGAAACATGTGAAGAAAAGTTAGTTGGATTATGGCAAAACTGATCTTTACTAAATACCTTTACTTCATGAGAAAGCACCTTGCTTATGGCTTACTGATCCCCTTAAAATTATTTTCTGAGTTCTTTGGTTTTCAATTACTTAAAGAAATGGTTTGATTATTAGCAAGCTTTCCTTGATGGAAAATGGATTTTATTCCAGCTTCCCACATTTGTAACACATTTGAGTTGATAGTTTTTATTCAAGAAATATTCCAGTGCATATTGTTGTTTTTAAAAATGGGGAACTAGAAGGAAATTCTAAAGATAAGTGATAAAATACATTTTTTTTTCAGATTTTAATAGTATAATCCTAGAGATTATATCTGTCATTTAAGTTGTGGTCCATAGATATATTCTATCAGTGACTTAAACATTAATACCATCTTCTTTTACAGAGCCAGAAACTTATGTTGTAAAAGACACATTTAAAAACATATTTTTATTTTCTCTCAGCAAAAAAAAAAAAACAAAACAAAAAGAAATAAACAAAAAACAAAATCACATGGTGACTTTCTTTGATAGAAAAATTAATATTTACAGTAAACCTCCAAATTACGTTTCTCATGCCTGGGGTCCCAAAATAAGTCTCAAAATTTTCTCTCCCTCTGTGCTCCATTTCAGTAGATTTATGCTCAGCCAGAAAAATCTCTGTGTGTTTTTAAAATCTCTCAGTATTGCTATCTCTTAGTAGTCTCTAGTCAAAGATACTCCACTCAGAATATTATATGAATTTACACTCTGATTTTAAACAGTTTTCTACAACATGACTGAAATTCAAGTTTCTGTTGGACCCCACAACCACAATTCCAAATCTATGATTAAATAATTAGGTTTTATACTCAACAGACTATAGTTGTAAGTCTGTTGTCTGTTTCACCTACTATATTATAGGCTCCCTTATGATCTCATGCCTTTTTAATATTTTCAGATTTTCCTATACATTGTAGGAAATCTGCACTATTATTTATAACCTATTCCATAAAATCTGCCATTAAAGAAGGATTTTAAAGAAAGACTTTCACAAAGTGGTTAGGAAAAGGCAGTGTTAACGTATTTCCTGATGAGGCAAATATTAATGTTTGTCACTTAAATCTGACCTGCCCTATTAGTGATTGAGAATTTAAAGATTTTTTTTTGCAAGATAAGACAGTAATATCATCTTACTCCCTTAAAGACACCCATTCGTCATGTCCCAGGCAAAGTGAAATTTATGACTCAGACATAATTCTTCCAAATATACCTGCTATTTATAAAAAGGCGGCGATATATGACTCAAAAATAACACTAAGACAGAAATAATTTTGCACTTCAGTTTGCCACATTGACTTTCCTCTGGAATGGATGGCAAAATCTCCATGTTTTATGAATAGGCTTTTGTCAATACTGCAGATGTATAGTTCCAACTTCTAAATCAAGCAAATCCCTGAGTCAAATAAAACAAATGATCAGCTACAGCAGAGGCAAGGGGAGATGTGTATATAAGAACTATGCATTAAAGATTGATGGAAAGCCGTGCATGCTTTTAAATGTGCCACTGGTGACATGGACTGTGCCTTAAAGAGAAGGTTAAGAATGTCACGTATCACTAGAAAATGACTAAGTTGTTCTATTCATCTGACAGCCTCCCATTCCATATGATCAATTGTGGAGAGATAGCATACATTTTTGAGGGGTGGTGGGGAAGATATGGACAGAATGTAGCACAGATAAAATATATATTTCCCCCCAAATCTGTACAAATATTGTCAAGAGCATGGGAAAGAACCATGCTTTCTATATACTCATTGCTCAAGACAACTTAGTACAAGATACTAAATGCTTTTATGATTGAGAGTAATAGAACTTTTTTTTCTCTCTGGACTATCATGTATTTCAACTTCAATTATTTGGGATTTTAGCAAGCATGAAAGATGTAAATTAAATATTGTCTCTAGCATATATTTTTGTTCTTGAAGAATGATAATAGTTCTACTTATATTTATAAATTAACATCAAATACATTTTCTAAAACTCCAGTGGCAATAATTTTATCCTCTAGCCCTGTCTTTTTAAATCATCTTTAAGAATCAGAGATACCAATTTTTATCCCAGTGAAACATAAGCATAGATGAATATTAAAATGTGAATTTTAAAATGCACAGATTTTTTTTTTAAATTAAATGATTTTCTTAATACCTCATGTCAGGTATTGTCCAAAGGGAATTATTTTGTTAGAAAGAAAAACAATGTGCACTTATATGTTTCTGAAAACCATCACCAATTTCTAGTTGGGCATATTTATATTATACTCACACTATGTTTAAAAGTAAAAGAAATTTTGTCTTATTCTAAGAACTCCAAGAAAAAAATTCCCATTAAAAAGGAGAGAGGCATTTGTTTTCTGAGCACTCTTCTCTTCCCTATTATGATGGATAGCCTCAAAAAGTTGTGTTTTTATCATGCATTTTCCTCACAAATTTTTCCAGAAAGTTTAAAAATTGGGTCAGATGAACAATCAGGAATATGAGGGAAGGTTTTGTCTCTGTGTAAGCAGATCAGTTGAAACATGAATTCAGTCCCATGTTACTAGCTGTGCAATATCCACCTTGCCATTGTGAAAGAAAGTGTGCGTTATAATTTAATTTGCTTTTAATATTGAATATAAGGTACTGGAATATGATTGCCATCTAGTATTTATTCTCCTGCAGTTCTTGCTTAAAGACCCCTCATTTTATCTAGGCTGACAGTGTGCCCAAACAGCATATGATGAATCCAATATTGTCTTATGTCTACATCAATAATGACAGTCCTATCACTTGTCAGTTCTTTAATTTACCCAACTCCTTTGTGGTTTGATTTGGAGGGTGACCTAGATAGTCCATGAGATATGAGGGGAAATCTGTTGTGTAGACTCTAGGAAAAAACAGTGTTTTTTCTAATAAAAAGGGACAGATGATATTTGGTGATATTCATTCTCCAATTCATTGAACAAAGGCTCAAATGATGTCTGGAACTGGAAGCCCCATGTTCCAACTCTGAGGTCACCTGCCTTAGATAAAAGTACAGCATAGGAGAGTGGGAAGCCAGATACAAGTCTTTGTGTCCTGACAACACTGTTAGCAGCTATACCACTGACAGCACCATGATCTTTGGATTTCTTTCAAAGTAACAAAAATAACACCCTACTAATTTAAGCTTATTAAGTATATGTTCAGTTCCTGCTGTTATAAGCATTCCCAACTCTCACAGCTCTTAGTTGGAAACGGAAACAAAATGAGGTTTACATAAAGGTAGTTATTAGAGAATTAAAACCAATGGTAATTTTTATTTAGCATGGGTGTTACAATTTTGTATCAGAATCTTTTGGGTTCCTGGGACCAAATCCAAGGTGTGCATGTGTGTGTGTGTGTGTGTGTGTGTGTGTGTGTGTGTGTGTGTGTGTGTGGCTTCCCACACAACACCAAGCAATTCTCTTCACAGACACTAGCAGATTTTCTGAGAATTCAACTCAGTTCTGACACTGTCTACCTTGAGATAGTATCCGATTCCACAAGTTAAGGGTTTAGTTCTACAGACTGCCCCTGACAATGCACACACACTTCAGAAGCCAGCTACAAGCTCAGGCTGTTACCTATGCTTCGGATCCACTGGCTATAAATCGGAGATTCCCATGACCTCCTGCTGGGGTTCAATTCATTTCCTGGAGTAGCTCACAGAACTCAGTGCAATATTTTACTTACTGCATCACCAGTTCATTATGAAAGGACATAGCTCAGGAATGGCCAGATGGAAGATATGCAGAGGGCAAAGGACAGAGAAAAGGCACTGAGTTTCCATGTCCTCTCCCCAGATCTCCATGTGTTACCAACCCAGAAGTTCTCCAAACTGTGAGCTTTAAGGAGGGTTGGTGACATACAAAGAATTGATATAATCATTGACCATTAGTGATTGTTTCACCTTTCAGCCTCTCTGCCCTCTCCAGAGGTCAGGGGTGGGACTGAAAGGTTCAGCCCTCTAATCACAGGGTTGGCTCCCCTGGCAGTCAGGGCCCATCCTTAGGTACTTTCCAGAAGTCACCTCATCACATAACAAAAGACACCTTTATATCACTCATCACTTAGGAAATTCCAAGGCTTTTGGGAGTTGTGAACCCTGAACCCTGGAGGAATACCAAATATATACTAGTATATACCAGAAGCCTGGTGCACAGATTTGTGCACTGGTTGGCTGGTCGAACGATCGGCTGGTTGGCCAGTCACTTAAAGCTTTCATATATATATATAGATATGTAGTCATCTGAATATTTCTTATACATCACAATATAACACATATATTAATCAATATTTAACTAGCTGTTGCCTCTGCCAAAATATTAAATCATGATATGCAAAATTATTTCTATTTGAAATCAAAAATAACTTATAATATTTGTGTATGGATAATATACTTACATAAATTAAAAATGAGGTAAGATTAGATATATACGATGGGTGACTTTCAATCTTATTGGATAAAGTGGTAATATGCAAATTGACCATCACTCCAACACACAAGATGGCCGCCCCCATGTGGACACAAGATGGCCGGCAGGGGAGGGCAGTTGGGAGGGACCAGGCCTGCAAGGAAGGGCAGTTGGAGGTGACCAGGCCTGCAGGGGAGGACAGTTGGGGGCGATTAGGCTGGCAGGGGAGGGCAGTTGGGGAGTGATCAGGCTGGCAGGCAGAAGCAGTTAGGGGCAATCAGGCAGGCAAGCAGACGAGCGGTTGGGAGCCAGCAGTCCTGAATTGTGAGGGGGATCCCATATTGGAGAGGGTGCAGGCTGGGCTGAGGGACACACACACCCTCATGCATGAATTTCATGCACTGGGCCTCTAGTATTTATAATAAAGTTGAATTAAGGGCTAAATTTATATTCTCTGTGTTTCTGTGTTCTCTAAATTAAGTAATTTTATTTATTAAAATTCAATGATATGAATTTTACTTTCATAAATAATTCACCATAGATCAGAAGCATACACACAATTCAAATGGACTGAACAAGTTTCCAAAATGCTATAACATTTTATTTATATTAGAGAATAATGTAGGTTGTATTGTCCTAAATATTATGATTGTGTGTGTACATTTGAAGACTTATGACTAATGACTTGTCAGTTGAAGATAGGTATTTAACAAAGGATATATTATGGGATACTATCTTTCCATCCCATGTAAACATACTTGATTTCTCAGTCTTTACAGTTCAGGATTCTTGTTCTTAAGAAATAAGCCCCAAGGATAAAGAAATGGATAAAGAATAGAAAGCAGTTAGAAACAGATAATCTATATTAAATTGTCATCATATAATGTCTAGGAGATTCAAGAATTAAATAAATAAAAATTTAACTCCAACATCTTCATTCTCCACAAGGTCATGGATAGAAGAGCAAATAAGCAGGGAAGTCTAATGGCATATGCACTTTCCACACATAATTTTTATTCTCACCCTTTTTCCAGTGCTGATTCATGGAGCATTTCCTAGTAATAAAGATAAAACTGTCTGGGGGATCAAAACAACCCATGCTATTTTTTGAGCGTACTATCACTAACAGACAGTCTTGATAATGTTTTGGATGCATTTCACCCATACCTTCTGCTATGAGGCGAAGCATCTGTTGACTTGGTTTGGGTCTGGCTGAGGAATTTTTCTTTATCTCTCTGAGTAGTGAGATAAACAAACAAACAAAACAAACAAACATTCACAAAAAAAGACACTTGCTTTGTTTATCCTGATCTCAGATGAGAGAGAGCCAAGATGACACCTTTAGTATCCCTTTACTTTCAAGTTTCAGTAATCAACCAGAAGGTCTTTCTCCATGTAAATACACCAGTCCTATTGAGGCTCCACCATTATGACCCATTATTCAAAATTATGACCCAGTAGTCATAATTACCTACTAAAAAACCCTGTCTTTAAATATAGTCACACTTGAGGGGTTAAGATCTCAACATGTGGATTTGGGGAAGGACACATTTTTTAGTCCTTAACAATAGTTAGAGCTAGAAACTCCTATTTGAATCAAAAGCTGCAATATTTCTCAATGTCAGGGAAATAGCAGGTTCCTGATAAAATCTAGTGGAAGGAATGGAACAGATACAGAGGAAGAGTAAACCCATTAATGTGTACTAAGCAGTTGAAACACTCAAGTAAATTGGTAAATTTCTGAAATCTAAGTCATATTTTAAAAGCATTTATCTTTAAATTAGAAAATTACAGTTATACTAAAATTATATATGTAAAGTGAAAATGCTATAAATTTTGAAAGTTCTTTTCTAGTTAAAAGTTCAATATGAGACGGCTGAATGACATTAGAGGTTGGAAATTAGTCAATATAGAATCAGTTGGACAAATTATTTCCATATCACAAGAATCTGGTCCTTTTATTTGCATTACATTTGGAATAAATGTTAAAGGCTAGGGGAACTTAGGACAGCCAGTCACTGATCTTTTAAGTTGCACGGGTGGGTGGTTGGCACTTAGTAGAGAGTTGATTAATAAGACTGAGCTCTAGCTTCACAGAGGGTAATACACTCTCTCAGCTGATTACAGCAATACTGATATGTGAAGCTAACTGCCAATCAAAAAACAAGTCCCTCTATTAGAAACATCCATTTTGCCGAGTTGACAGATGATTCTCTGAACTCATCTCAATTTCCATGTAAAAATGTGCTCTGCTGGAGCACTTTGCATACTGTGCTTGACCCAAGCTCTTGTCGCTGAGCACTCAGGTAATTGTGCACTTTCTACTGTTGCTCTGCTTCTAAACGTCACAGTAAACCTTGATTGGTGTAAGTCAGGCAGGCCTTTGGCCTCTGAGGGATGAACAAACTAGACTTTCCATACTAGGAAGCAATGTAATTGTTAAAAGGGAAACTAAAAAGGACACGTGGAATATCTAATCTGAAATAGAGGAGGAAAAATAGAGACATGATACCTTTAATTATGAAAGGGCTGGTATTTGGAAGAAAGAACTGCTTCATAAGACAGAACTGAACACAAGAGTTGGAAATAAAGAGGAGGCAGTTTTCAGCTCAATTAAGGAGGATCTTTCCACAGATAGGGTTATTCATTAATTTAATGATCTGCTTCATAATGGGAAGAGTTCCTGATGTGGGATATTCTCAAGCATAGGCCAGATGACAATTTATTAGAAGAGGCTCATAGTGGGTTGGAGTTTAAGCTAATGGACGTTGAAATTCATTTCTATTTATTCTGAGTACTCACAGTGACTCAAAGAAGGCTAGCGTGCCTCCTGAAAATCACCATAGGGAACTAATTGATCTAACATTTATTGAATAGTATGTTCTAAGAGATACAAGGAGTGTACGGTAAAGTATAAAAATTATTTTCATGCCTTTGATAAAGAGGTTACATATAAAGTAATTTTTGCAATTAACTTGAATCTTAAAAACAGTGATTTATTTTTACATATTTTTAAAATCCATATGCTCAAATAGATTTTATAAGAAATTTACAAAATTTCTAAAGAAATATGTAGAAATCAAAGATACAATTCAGTGAAGTCCTCTAAATGTTTAAAATTCTGAATAATTGGGCATTGCACTAATATATATTAGACAACAATCTTTAACAGCAGAATCATATCTCTATTTCTTTCTGTATTTTTAGCATCTAGCAAAATACCAGGCTTTTCAATGATGCTCAGTAAATTTCATTTGAATTGAACTGAAGTGATACAGAATCTGTATTGCTTCTTGAATAGATATAATTTCCTTTATTAATATTATTAACAAAAATAACAGAATAGAATCAGACATACTAGAACTACACACATAACCAGCAGAAGTATTTTATGTCATATAACTGGTAAAAGTTAGGCTGACCTTTGTCAACACCATTATTAAATCTGTAGGTATTGAAAATCGCTGCAGGCTGAAGAAAACAATTTACCCTGAAAAATAATGGAGACATTTTTAAAAAGAGAATTATCAGGAAAAGAATAATTTTAGCTCAAAAACAAGCAAGTGTGGTTCAAAGAAATTACAGAATATCTGAAAGCAGAATAGTATATATTCACTCTCTGTTCATTTATATTTGGTTGATTGTGTTTCTTACAATGCATGCGTGCATGGCAAAACCTACTGATTTTTAGTAGCAATGTTTCTTTCTTGCTTTCATAAACTGTCAAACAATTTAGCTGTCTTTTCTGTTGCGGCATTCAGTATCCAGTATCCAGTTACCACCCAGTTACTATCACAATTGCATTTTGAGCCTGGTGAATCCTCAACACCCTCAGGACAACTTATTTGGCTGGAGCAGCAAGGTACATTTACAGCTAAAGAAAAAAAAATATTTTGGTAAATCCTCACCTGCATATATGTTTTTAGTGATTTAAAAGAGAGAGAGAGAGAAATGCATTGATGCGAGAAACATCGATCGGTTGCTTCATTCCTCCTGTAAGTGTCCTGACTGGGATGGGGATGGGACAATCCATGTATGTGCCTTGACTGGGAACCCAACCCGCAACTTTTTGGTAAATAGGACGATGCACCACCCAACTGAGCCACCCAGCCCGGGCAAAAATATTTCACTTTTTAGGTTAAAAATGAAAAAATAAAAAAGCTCATTCTATCATTGATACAAAGAGATAGAATATAGGAAAGAAAAATAAATCTCTCAGGTGAAATGTAGTTTAAAATAAATGTTTGGTCATTAATCAATGTCCTAAATGAGCTCCTGATGAGATTTGAAACTTTACTTGTAGTCATTTCAAAAATGCAAGTAAAACATTCTATTGCAGAAACTATGAAAAAGGTACAATGAATAATTAAGCTCATTTTTATTTTCTTAAGAAACACCTGTTTCTTACACAAATGAGGAAGATTGTTTGGGCAGCCTTTTCTTTCCAAGTGCCCTGTCATTTTTTTAGGACTACGCAAATCTCTAGTAGCCAGGCAATCATATGTTGGTTAGGTTGGCCAGCACATATTGATGCACAGGACTGTAAGGAAATCAAAACAGGTAGGTTTCTCACTGGTAAGGATATTCGTTTTGAGGGCTGCCATATCAAATACCACACTGGGTGGAGTAAACAACAGACATTTATTTTCTCAGGCTCTAGAAACTAGAAGTCCAAGCTCAAGGTGCTGGCAAGTTTGAGCTCTCTTGAGGCTTTTCTCCCGGGCTTGCAGATGCCTGCATTTTCCCTGTGACCTCACGTGGTCTTTCCTTACACTCCTGCTATCTCCTTTTGTGTCTAAATTCCCTCTCCTTAGGAGACTAGTTAGAAAAAGACTCACACTGTTGGCCTCTTTTAACATAATCATGTCTTGGAAGGCTCTATCACCAATGTAATCATATTCTGAGGTTCTGTGGGTTAGGTTTTCAACAGATGAATTTTGGAGAAACACAATACAACCTATAATAGTGAGCTACCATATTTTAGCAGGAGAAATCTGGTTAATCCTTATGTTTAATACCTTTTTATAAGCATAAAATTATACACATTTAGCCATGAACTAGAGACATTTTCAAGAATGAAAACTGAAGCAAGAGAGCTAAAATAACAATTTGGAGAGTACCCAAGGATGCTCAATGGAGAATTCAAAATAGTATCCTTATCATTTTAGAAGTACTGAATAAGATGGAATATATGAGGAAAATAGGATTTCTGTTTCACATGATATTTTAGATCCTTTATAGCATTTCTTTGCCTTAATTTGTACATGACATTTTAATTATTAAAATTTCCCCACAGAACATAATTTGAAATCTAATGAGAGAAGGTATACAATGCCCAATATTTCTAATGCCCCCAGACTTTTAAAGAATAACAATACTTACAAAGATCTAAGAAACTGAACTCAATTACTTGGAAATGTGAAAAAAGGCATGCTTCCAGGGGTCTCTTAAATTAAGCCTACTTTGTATATGTCAGGAATTCTAGTCAGATAAGAAGGTCACAAAGGTGTGTCCCAAAAGATAAAACTTAAGAAAGTTAGAATGTAGGAAAATTTTACATTTCAGAGTCTAATCTACTCTATCCCAATTGCTAGCTGCTTTATTCCCCTTTGAATACCATAGCGTTCATCTCATTTTTGTCCCACACTAGGAATAGATGAATAGCACATCAAAAGCAAGGAGAAAAAAAATTATACAACATGTCCCTTATGAATATCTATAAAAATGCCCAGTGTCTTAAAGCACAGTCTAAGTGGAATATAATGAGTAGAAACAGACAATACATGTGCAAGCTCATGAATATGCCATTTTGGAGGTGGAAAAGGGTTCTCAGCTGGAAACAAGTGTAGGTTTGACCCTGTTTCTCCTTAAGCCACAGTTCTATTATTCCTTACCATATAAGACAGAAATTTATATTCTCAAACATATGTTATATGCCCAATATTTCTGTTCTTAAAAATGATTATTTTGCAAAGGGGATTATTGTAAATGTCTATACATGGACGTACACAAGGAAAATTATTCACAAAGTTGTAAGACAGATTAATGGAATTTTTCCATAATCAAAATGTCTTATTTTCACCATTATACCATAGTAGAGGCCCGATGCACAAAATTTGTGCCAGGGGCTTGGCCCATGCAGCCGTGGTGGCTTGCCTCAGCCATCACAGCCCTGGCTTCTTCAGGAAGGTCATTCAGAAAGACGTCCTGAAGGTTGTTCAGCTGTCCAGTCTAATTAGCATATTACACTTATAATATTATAGATTATGTTGTTATATATATAAAACTAGAGGCCCGGTACATGAAATTCATGCACTGGCGGCGGGGGGTGGGGGGGGGATTGTCCCTCAGACTAGCCTGCACCCTCTCCAATCTGGCACCCCTCTAGGGATGTCCAACTGCCGGTTTAGGCCCGATCCCACAACCAACAGTCAGACATCCCTGTCACAATCTGGGATTGCTGGCTCCCAAATGCTCACCTGCCTGCCAGCCTGATCACCCCCTAGCCACTCCCCTGCCAGCCTAATCGACACCTAACTGCTCCCCTGCTGGCCAGATCATCCCCAACTGCCCTCCCCTGCCAGCCCGGTTACCCCCAACTGCCCTCCCCTGCTGGCCTGATCACTCACAAATACCCTCCCCTGCCATCCATCTTGTGGGGGCCATCTTTGACCACCTGGGGGCAGCTATCTGTGGGAGGGCATGAGGGTCAATTTGCATGTTACCTATTTATTATATAGGATTCTGTATTTCATATAATGCTTTTGTAGGTATTAAAATAATGCTTCATTATCTCATCTTTTATCTTTTTTTGATGAATGGTTTAAGTGTATTCTGACAATCATTAACTTTAACACAAGGAGATTTACCATTTATAATCTCTTTATCCTCATTGTCACAGAATGCCATGAAGATTTATTTTGTATATTTTTTTATTCATTTAAGAAAGGTCCTGGGAATTCTTTTTCACTCCAAATAATTTTTATTTATTCTGAGGTGTGTTTTTTCTTATTTTAAAATATTTTTTATTACTAAGAAGCCTATGAAAATTTTGTTTTGTTTTGGGTTTGCTGGATCAATCTTCATTATCTATTTAGGTTTTTTTGTTGTTGTTTACTTATTTTTCTCCTTTCTCTCTATTCTGGAATATTTTCTTTACCCTTTGTTAACTTGTGTTGAATAAGGGTGGTGAAAGCAGACATCTCTGTCTTATTCCTATTCTTAGGGGACATGGTTTTAGTTTTTGCCCATGGTTTTAATATATTGGCTATAGGTTTGTCATATATGGCCTTTATTTAGTTGAAGTATGATTCCTCTATTTCCACTTTGCTGAGACTTTTTATCAAAAATGAATGTTGGATTTTGCCAAATGCTTTTTCTGCATCTATTGATATAATCATGTAATTTTTGTCTTTCAATTTGTTTATGTGATGTATCACATTTACTGATTTGTGAATATTGTGCCAGCCTTGCATCCCTGGGATAAATCTCACTTGGTCATGGTATATAATCTTTTTAATATATTGCTAGATCTGATTTGCTAATATTTTGTTGAGGATTTTAGCATTTATGTTCATCATGGATATTGGTTTGCAATTCTCTTTCTTTGTAGTGTTAGGATAATGCTGGCCTCATAAAAAGAGCTTGGAAGTGTTCCTTCCTCTTGGATTTTTGGAATAGTCTGAGGAAGATAGGTGTTCTTCTTTGAATGTTTGGTAAAATTCCCTTATGAAGCCATCAGACCAGGGCTTTTGCTTGCTGGGAGTTTTTTATCACTGCTTCCATTTCATCAGTTGTTATTGACTATTCAGGTTTTCTGATTCTTTCTGATTCCATTTTTTTTTCTACTTAAAAAATAATTAAATCTTTATTGTTGAAAGTATTACATAGGTTCCTGTTTTCCACCATTGATCTCTTCTAGCCCATCCCCACTCCCCACCCCAGGCCTTCACCACCCTATTGTCTGTGTCCATGGGCTATGCATATATGCATACAAGTTTTTTGGTTGATCTCTTACCACCCATTCACCCTTCTCCACATTCCCTCTGAGATTTGACATTCTGTTTCATGCTTCTATGTCTCTAAATCTATTTTGTTCATCAGTTTATTTTGTTCATTAGATTCCACATATTAGTGAGATCCTGTGGTACTTTTCTACCTCTGACTGACTTATTTCACTTAGCATAATGCTCTCCAGGTCCCTCCATGCTGTCTCACAGGGTGAGAGAGCCTTTGAAATATTTTTATATTTGTCTTTTAATATAAATCAAGGACACAATACTAATTTTTATTATTATAAGAAAATACTGAGGCAATCCATGCCATTTGAAATATTACTAAGCTATGTTGAGTGTTCATTGAAATATTTACACATTGAGCTGTAAAGGGATGGGATAGTCTCAGCAATATGATAAGTGAAGTAGGTCAGTCAGAGAAAGACAAACACCATGTGGTTTCACTCATATGTGGAATTTAAAACAGCAGCAACAACAACAAAACCAAGCTCTTTGATACGGTGAAGAAATTGGTAGTTGCCAAGGGAGAAAGGTAAATAAATAAACAATTTGTAAGTAAATAGATTAAATGTAATTATGAATGCTGTAAATGCATAGGAAGTGGGAAAGAGTTAGGAGGGTGTAATGTTAAAATTTGTCCAGAGATAGAAACAGAAACATACATCCTCTTATTGCCTCCTCTATCCTCTCACTTTACAGATTCTGAGCCTGGGACACAAGGACAAAGATTTAAATTTAGAGCATTTGTGCCTGAATGAACTGTTTCTGTTTCTATTTTTTGTTTTAACCAATAGGCATGTTGATGATGGTGAAGGCATATCTATTTTTATTTACTTATTTTTAGATATTTCATGGTAGGCTCTGCATTTCCCTCTTCCAATCCTGAGTATATGTTCAGGAGTGAAAAAAAGATTGGCAGGAGATTAGCACTATCTCTCACTCAAAGTTGCAAAAATAAGAATTGTATGCCTTTTTTTCTAGGTTAACCATCTTAATTTCAAGATTTTAATAAATCAGCTTAGTTATAATAAAGCTTCTTAAAAACATGTCTCATTTTCACTATTGCGATATCATTCTGTATCTGATTTCAATTTTATAGTGATTTATATTATTATTAAAACAATTTTATCAAGCGCCCAGGTGGCTCAGTTGGTTGGAACATTGTCCCATACACCAGAAAGGTTGTGGGTGCCATCCCTGGTCAGGGCTTGTATGGGAGTCTACCAATTGATGTTTTTCTCTCACATCAATCTCTCTCTCTCTCTCTAATCATGTTTTTGTGTGCTCAGTTATTCATTGCTCAAGCTAGAAAATATTAAAGGTAAGTTATGTCGTATGTATGCACACATACGTGTGTACGTGTGCATCAGGCAACTCCTTACTCTTTCCATGTATCAGAGTGTGTTTGATACACTTCAGCTGCTGTCTTAATTACTAATCCTGCATTTTCTTATTTGATTTGTCTAAAGTACTATCATGGTATGAAAGTTGGCTCTTGATTCATTCATGTGAAAAACATTAGTCTGGGTAAGGAAATAATGGAGAAAGATTAAAAAAATAACCAATTTGTTAAATATTTTATGGAAACTAACCTTATATAAACACGACATCTAATGTATAGAAGAAATGAAAGTTCAGCATTTAATGATGCAGTGGCAAGGCATATTAATGTGAAAGTTTGGTCAAGTTAAACAAGACATACTTAACCTCTGAATGGCTCATTAACCCACATAGTAGAGCTCTGACTTGCAATGGAGACATTATAATACGCTGCTAAGTAAACTCTCTCTTATCAGTTATCACAGTATTACTTGTGCCTTAGCTTAGGACATCAAATAAATTCACAGCAGGAAGCATTCCTGGAGGAAATAATGATAATTAGACCTAACTTTTTATAGTTATAGGAAATACTGAATCCAGGAAATACAGAACCAAGAGCATAGTTAATAATTATTGATACATATTCCATTGACTTTAAAGGGATCATTGCATAGCCTCAAGACTAGAGAAGTTAGTATCATTTTGATTTAACTCTCACCATTTTGATCTAGCTTTGTCATCTTTGTACACTTGAGAAAAAACAAACGAAAACAATCAAAACCAGGATAGCACTGAGCTAGGAACACTGGCTTTGGAAATTCAGACCATAGGTTGAAGCCCTGTTCCATAATTTTCTATCTCCGTAATCTTAAGGATGTTATTAAGCTTTTCATAAATTCATTTCCACACATATATATATCGTGATCATCATTAGTAGGTGTTGTAGCACATAGTATTTGTGCTACAAAAGGCCCTATACCAAACCTTTGATCTCTCACCTAGGACAGCTCCATGTGTGGTAGAGAGTTCCGGGGATTTCAACTAGTGTCTCACCTTTTCTGCCTCAGCTATTTGTTTGTTTGTTTTTTTGATAGGGAAGTTTTTTGTTTTTTTGTTTTTTTCTTTTGTTTTTCCTCCCCATGTACCAGTATTTTGTTTTCTACATTCCAGGGAAAATCCCCTCAACAATACTGTCATGAAATAATATACAATGTATAAATGAAGAAATTGTAGGTCACTGGGATGATAAGACTTGCCTACATTTACACTAGTAAACAGCTCATTACAGATGGAATTAACATTGAAATACAGGTCTGTTGTTCAAAGCCTGTTCTTTTGACCACTAGGACAAGTTTAGACAATTATGAATAAAGCTTCTATAAGTATCTATGCACAGGATTTTGTATGCACATAAGTTAGTTTTCAGCTCCTTTATGTAAAAACTAAGGAGCACAAATGCTGGAGCCTATGTTGAGGGTATGTTTGGTTTTGCAAGAAACTGCCAAATGTCTTCCAAGGTGGCTGTCCCTGTTGCATTCCCACTAGCAATGAAGAGTTTCTGCAGCTCCACATTCTCACCAGCATTTAGTGTTGTCAGTGCACTGGGTTTTGACCACTCTAAAATGTTCTTAGTGGCATCTCCTAGTTTTAACTTGAATCTCTATGTTGACATATCATGTGGATTATTTTTTCATATGCTTATTTGCCAACTGTATGACATTGGTGAGATTTTTGTTAAGGTCATTGGCCCATTTTTTAAATTGAGTTGTTTGTTTTCTTGTTGTTGACTTTTAAGAGTTTTTTTTTTTTCATATTTTTGGATAATATTCCCTTATTGGATGTGTCTTTACAAATATTTTCTCCCAGTCTGTGGCTTGTCTTCTCATTCTCTTCACATTGTCTTCTCAGAAGACAAGTTATTAATTTTAATAAAGTCCAGTTTATCAATTATTTCCTTCATGGATTGTGCCTTTGGTGTTGTATCTAAAATTTCATTACCATGCCCAAGTTCATCTAGATTTTCTATTGTTATTTTTTACAAGATCTATTGTTTTGTATTTTATATTTAGATATATGATCTATTTTGAGTTAATTTCTGTGATGCATATAAAGACTGTGTCTAGACTCATTTTTTAAAAATCTTTTTTATATCAATTTGATATTTTTATTTTATTTTTTTATTGATTAAGGTATTACATGTGTACATATCTTCCCATTGCCCCCCCCACCCCACTCCCATACATGCCCTCAACCCCCATTGTCTTGCGTCCATTGGTTATGCTTATATGCTTGCATGCAAGTCCTTCAGTTGATCTCTTAGCTCCACCCCCCAACTTCCCCGCTGTAATTGATAGTCTGTTTGATGCTTTACTGCCTCTGTCTCTATCTTTTTGTTCATCAAGTTATAATGTTCTTTATTATCCATAAATGAGTGAGTCAATGAAAGAAAAATACCACATGATCCCACTCATTTTTGTAGGGAAGTTTCTTTAGATGTGCTGTATCCAGGAAAAACTCAAGGAGTAAAGATGGGGTGGGCATAGGAGTAAAGGTTAGCCCTTAGTGCAACTTCACTTCTCCTACTTAGGCAGTACACTTCTGTGGCATATTCTGCACAATTCCTCATAGAACCCACAGTAGGATTCCTCACAGAACCCACAGTCCAGTAATACATCTGCAATTTTCCTCCTCCTTTGCATCTAACTACTCATCCCAGCTTCTGGTAATTCATATTAGAGAGTTGTTTCTTATCATGATTTTCATTGTCTTCATAGATCTTGTCTGGATCATCATCATAATCACAATCACCATTGTCATCATGATTATTTGGTGTTTATTTCCATGTTTCCCCATTATTATAGAAAATATGAATTCCTAAGAAGACATAGAGATTTCAGTGACTGATATATTTATTTGACACATTCAAATGCAAGGAAATAGGACAATTTTAAGAGATATATAGCCCCCTTCTTATTATTATGATTCCACTTAACATCAAGCAGAATTTACATAATGTAGATTTTTTTATATGACTTGGTGGACTATTATATTATTTTTCTTTACTCAGTTTTAGCCTTACTATAACTCTGAATTATATCAAATGTTTTTTTTATCAAAAGTATTTTTAAATGTATGGTAATGAGCAACATAATTTTCAAAACACTAAAGCCCATAGGGAACCCACATTTTTATAAAACCAGAGTAAGGCTAATAATTTTTATCTACTCATCTAATATTCATAAGTAGTTGAGCTCAATGATAATATATACCAGAGATGATAAAATTATATGCTATAAAGTATTATGTAACTTGAAATATTTATTAACTCAGATAAGTCTTCTCCAGGATTACTATATTTTATCTTCTCAGCATATAGTGACTTTCATTTTGATCCTTATTGCTTTAAAAAATATTATCAGTTCAAGTTAGATTTAAATTTAATTGTGTTCAATAGCAGAATTGCTTGCACAGAGCTATACTATAATTTTTTAAATAATCAAGGCATAATAATTTCAATTGAATCATCTTATATATGAGATGCAATATGTTAGAATGAGAAGGCAAAGCTACATTATAGTAATAGCTTTTAGATAGTCAAGTTTTTACATATAATAAAAATTTTTGTTGTATAACATATATTCAATACTAATGTTTAAACATAAAGAACACGAACCACTTAAAATGTTATTGCTGCCTGTTCAATAATTTCTCACACAAGGAATCTGTACTGTGCCAGTACTAATCTGAGTTCTGTGGATCAGCAATAAATAAGATAAAATAACTTCATTTTAGAAGGCCATAATCAGTTAGAGAAGTAAATAAAAATAGTTATAAGTATATGTATTTTATAAATTCTGTTATATTAATGAAAAATAAAAGTATGGATATTTGTGAAAGGAATGAATATCCTATGTTAGAATAAGAAGAGATCCAGAGATAATAGATCTCCCATAGCAGCTATATAGTAAAATTTAAGATATTCCCAAGTATTCTAAGACAACAAATGTAGATGGCAGATGAAATTTGAGAGTCACTGGGTATCATACAATGGCCAACACTGGAAGAGTTAAATGATCCTATAACATAAATAATGAAGATATAAACATGAAATTTGGCTTCAGATGAAACTAGGGAGATTAATCAAGAAGCCAGGGAGAGGACAGCATGAAAAACAACACTCTTAAGTTTAGGAACCCCTTTGTCACTCTCAATGAAAAAACATACTTTCCCATAAACATACATTTTAGAGAGGTAGAGATAAACATTTGCCATAATGAAAAGAAAGTTAAAATATCTGACTATATACAACTATGTGACTTTCTGGATTAAAATTTCTTAATGCGATAATGAAATAGGACAATGATGATGATGATGACAATGATGATGATGCTAACAATGATGTTGATTATCTTATTAAGTTGTCAGGGAAAGGAGATGTTTTATCCTATATAAAATGCCAACAAAATTGTCTTTTATTTTTGTATCTAACAAATATTTCATATGTTCTACAGATTTTGTCAAAAACCAATACTCTACAATCTTGCTGTCAAAAGTCATCCAGGAGCATATACCGTGGCAATAACTCTTTGTTGGTTTCAGTTAGAAATAAAACCAATCATTAAACATTAAAATCACTCAGTTGACTTAATTGCTGTACTTACATGATTTCTCATTATGTTTGAGTGTCTAGAGACATTTGCTGATGGAGAAGGACTTTTCTCTTTATGTCTGTTCATCACCTGCTCTGAAACTAATTTGGATTTATGGTGGGGAAAATGGCAGTTTTTATAGTCTAATTCTCTCCAAGTATAGTTCGCAAGATGATTAGGATACGAATTGCCAAAAAAACCTGCAAAGTTGTGCATTGCCATAATTTTAGACTATTCTAAAGAATTGAAGACAAGATTCTGGTTTACTGCCCTAGCTGGTTTGACTTAATGGATAGACAGTCAGCCTGCAGACTGAGGGATCCCAGGTTCGATTCCAGTCAAGGGCACATGACTGAATTGCAGGATCGATCCCCAGTAGGAGGATCGAGGATGAATGGCTGCAGGAGGCAGCCAATCAATGATTCTCTCTCATCATTGATGTTTCTATCTCTCTCTCCCTCTCCCTTCCTCTCTAAAATCAATAAAATATATATATTTTAAAAGATTTTGGTTTACTTAATACTGTTTTCATAAACACATTTTACAATGTCTTTATTCCCCAAACTTGAAAATGTACAATTTCAAGTACATTTTCTAATATAAGAAGGTTCTGGTTATTTTATATTTTACTTGCATTTTGAAACTATTTATAACCTCATAATATATGTGTTCAGAATTTTATAACTCAGATCGCCATAAATTATCATTGCAATATAATTAGAAAACAGAGCACCCATGCATTCTCATTTTAGTTTTTTACTATACGTATTTGTTCATTGCTTATCTTACTTACAAATTAGAAGAAGTTAGTGGATGCTTCATGTTTTGCTAAGGAACATCAAGACTTAAATAATCCTAATGGTTATTATTTAAGGGTATCCTAAACCTCTTCTGTGGAGTGTAAAATTATGTTGAAAATACTTATAGAGAGGTTATTTATGCATGCTAAGAGAAAGCTCACTTTAGGGTTGGTAGACAAATTAATGAGCCTACTTGAGTCTTGAAGTTAATATCAAGTTTTTTGACAGTTTGGAAAAGGAGTGACTTAAAACACTTAAAATAATACTTAGCTCCTCACCTCAGGGATCAGAATTGCAGCAATAGTGATGATTGTCAAATGAAACAGTAAATGTACAAGTTATGGAGGAAATATCCAGTAGCTATTTGTTGGAACAGAAAACTAGTTTCTGGAGAGATGATCTCAAATACTTGAGATTTCTTAGAACATTATTCCATCTCATACCCTCCATGGAAGGTATCTGTTTGATTTAATGTTATATCTTTACTTTCTTTATTGAGCCATGTTTAGGCCAACATGCTTTCCATAACCACCTCAATTACAAAGATTGATCTATGCAGTCAGAGTAGGGTTGCAAGCTCTCAGAAAAAGTCATGGACAATGGAAAGAATATAATTCAAGAACTGGACAATATAAAAACATTCTTAAGAGAAGTGGAATAATAACAATTAGAGTGTGGTGGGATTTAAAAAACTGAGTTCTAAATATGTACTATACTGGTTGCATGAACCTTAAAAAAAAAAACAACACTATTATTTAATCTTTGAAATAATCCTTGCATATTAGGTAATTCAAAAATTACAAAATTTGATTGAAATCAGACCTTACCAGAGCTAGAATATTATCATAGATTTATCTGGTTCCAATTGCCATTTACTTTCCAATATGCAACACTAACTTAACAATTACTAATAGCAGTCATACATGGTCAGGAAGCAAGTCATAAATCAGAAGTGAAATAGTATTATTCAGCCATGTAAGAATGTGGTGTTACAAAAATAATTAGAAGCACACTTTCTGGAATCATATGGTATTTAACAATACATTTTGTTCCAGGGAGGACTAACGATTATTGATTACACTTAATTAGGACATATTTTTAGTGTGACTCTTTGACAGATAGCTCCCCCCACCCAGAAATGTCTCTAGAGAGTTGCCAATAGAAATTTGTTATGAATATTCAAGGAAAACACTTTCAAAATGTTTAAGATTTTTTAAAAAATTTAGTTTTTACATCTTATGTTTCAGGGCAATAATAAACAGGATTACTATGCTGTTGTTGAAAAACAGTAACATATGACATTTTACAAAAAATATTTAAAATAAGTTGAAATCACAAATTTTACAAAGAAAATTCTATAGAAAGAATGGAATGACCCGAAATATTCCCTACATATTTGTCCACATCTTTGTCCTCATAAGGTCTACCTATAGTTAATTTCCTTAAACAGATTTTAATCCAAACTGACTAATGCACAGTTAACAAATGAGGTAAGTCTGAGCTAAACACGTGTTAACTCCAATGTGACTAAAAGTACTAGGCAGAGTGAAATGTTAACAAACAGTTATCAAAAGGTAAAATCTTGACTGCATGGCCTGAGGTTACATTTCAATGATGTATGTAAACTGGGTCATGAAGTTAAAAATTGATAAACTCAGCCATTTTAGAAGTAGCTGAAGAGTAATTCATTTTTAGTTGTCAGCTCTGGTTGGGTTCATGGTCCATGTGAAGTATTTTGGATCATTTTTTGAAATTAAAAGCACCACATATAGATCACATTGATTTAAATATTACACAGGACTGTATAAATCTGTTTATAAGTTTGGATTTTTCATTTTAAAACAAATATTGCCATGCTCCATAAAAGGATATAGTAATTGCTGCATAATAAAACTACAGAAATGAGAGTGAGCTACTTATAGTCACTAGACTTACCCAGTGAACATCAATGTTTCATAGGGTTTTCCTTGCAAATTATCAACAAAGCAAAACAAAATCACTTCAGTATGTGAACCTCATCGTAAAAAAAAGTCATTTAAAAGGAAATATAATCAACAACAAAAGGAAATGGCATTTAAATGACACTGCTTCGTGGAATATAGCAGATTAAAACACAAGGAATGTCTTCACTTTTGGAATGAATAATATAAACACCAACAGAAGCATAAAACAAACAAATAAACAAACAAAAATACAATGAAGTAAGCATGAAGTTAGGACACCATAATTTTTGGAGTGTCTTGATTGAGCTGTGTGTTTTTTTAAGTTTTTTTTCCCTTATTGATTAAGGTATTACATATGTGTCCTTATCCTCCCATTGTCCCCCCACACACACTCATGCCTTCACCCCCCTGGTGTCTGTGTCCATTTGTTAGGCTTATATGCATGCATGCAAGTCCTTTGGTTTGTCTCTCCCCCTTACCCACACCCTCCCCTTCCCTTCCCTCTGAGGTTTGATGGTCTGATAGATGCTTCTCTGACTCTGGATCTGTTTTTGTTCATCAGTTTATGTTGTTCATTATATTCCACAAATGAGATCATGTGGTATTTATCTTTCTCTGACTGGCTTATTGAGCTATGTGTTTAAGCCAAGGAAAGAAAGAACATCCCCACCACTGAGAGTAATAATTTTGGTGAAGAAAGCTTTCAGATTCTACAGTCAGTAAGTGGAACACAAAGAAAACAAGGAGTGAGTGGGGGGAAAATATAGACAGAGTTCTCTTAAAATTTTCTAATATACAAATATTGAGGATGTATATTCAATTTTAGAGCTTCTCAGCAGAAAGTAAAGGAAAATAATTGTTATGAGATTATACTGACTTATATTGAAGGTTAAGTGAGAAGTCTTCTCTTCCAATTCTTTAAAAAATAATATTACACCATCTTCAATCATAGAGTCTGAGCATCACAAAAGTAATTAAAGCCTAAAAGGTGTAAAAAAAAAAAAAAGAAGCTTTTTTAAAAGTTAAAGGTCTATTTTCCTCCCAATATCCTCCTGCTTCCTTGTCTTTTGATCTATACATATACACTTCAGTTACTGCTGAAAAAGTAGCTGAATTTACACTTTTTAAAATGAAATAGATTTGAAAAAATAAAAGCAAATCAAGCTTATGGAGTTTTCCAGAAAACTAATTTCTTATGTTGGGGTAATATGAATGGTGGGAGAAAAGCAATTATTCTTCTACAACTTGTTTAAATAAAACACCCATTTTCTCTAAAGTGGCACAAAGAGTGCAAGAAGCAAAGTCTTTGTAAAAAAAAAAATCAAGATTTGAATCCTGCATTTGCCTCTTTCCAAATATGGGATTTGCACAAGTTAATAGCCTGAAGTTACTTTCTGTGAAATTGGGAAAACAATAGTTACATGTTAGTTTTTGCCCTCCTGAAGAAATAGTCACTTGGCTATTCATATTTTATAATCTGTGACATGACAATAGAAAGTTGGGGACCAATTCTGAATATCTCAGTATTGGTGTGGTGGCTGTGAATCATAGACTGGCTCATGTGCAAATTAGTAAGAGGATAACCCCAAAGGCATGGAATCATTTCCACTTGCCTAAGCATTTACCCGTTGTTTAAATAGCCTTGAAATTATTGTTTTTGTGTTTAAGATATCTATGATTGTAGTGAAAGTTCTTTGACAACTTTATTTCTCCTACCACATATTCATTTGGTTCATTTGGTGCTTTTTTTGTTTAAAGTTTATTTTTAAAACTTGACTGAAGACTGTTATGAGTATTTCAAAGTAATTTACCTGTGATTGAAATAAACAATGCATATTTTAAAAATAGAAACGTATGATGTGTGTTCATGCTTCCAGGTCTATAAACTCATGTAAGTTCAGATAAACTGTTCTCTAAACTCCATTGGACGTAGGTGGCATCAACATTTCAAGTGGCCCCACTTAGTTTCAATGATTCTGATACAGAATCAAAGTCTCAATAAGCAATTCAATATTATTTACAAAACAGGAGATAAGTTTGCAAAGCAAATTCCTTCAAAATAACTATTTATATAGCATGGTAAAAAAAATATTGAAAATAAAAAGGGGTGGATTTGTCTCAACTGCTAATAAATTTGAAAAAATTTCTCTTTGGCATAAGGCCCACGTCTGGGTCAACTGGATAGTCAATTCAATGAGCCATCTGCCAGACATTTTTTAATCTGATAGAGTATAAATTTGTATTTAAATATGTTTTAGTCCTCAAAATGTTCATACCACAAAATCACCATTTTGATTGGCATTGATTAGAACCTTTGTCTGTCAGTTTCTGCAGAAAGTCCAAGAACTGAATATAGTAACAGTGCAACTCAATTAATTATCTATGGTGATGGACATCTAGGGCAAAATATTCAAAGGGCATTGACTATTTCTTCTTCTATGATGGCAGGTTTGAGCTATTAGTTTCAAATAATGCAAGCATTGTCAATCCTGTTTCAACAGAACAAAAGTATGTCAGTGGAATGCCTTCAGAGGTAAGTGGGTTGAAGAAAAGTTACTTCTGCTATGGCTAAAATGTATGGCACCAGCCATGTACACGAAGAGACTGCCTCTAGTGGTTCTAAGATGAAAATCTGATTTTCTAGAACAATTAGATGCTTGAATGTAGAACTACAGAGAGATTACAAAATGTATTATTTTGAAGCATAAATTTAATTTCATTTAGCCTGTATTTTTAGTAAGATGCCATAAATGCAAAAAGTATAAAAATGTTGTGTATGCTATTTCATAATTTGTCCATATAAAAAACTTGAAGTAGATGGTATGTACTTATTTTGCACAAATTTTTATTGTAATTCTTCAGTTCAAACACTAGCACCAATTTTCAAATTGTGTTTCTATGACAGATACAGGGCTTATTATATCCAAATATTAAAAGATTTCTCTAGCCCAGTCTAAATGCCTTCTAATATTTTCTTTAAAAATTAGAAGGTTGCTATAAAAGTTAAATGAGAACATATACATGAAAGAATCTTGAATATAGACTGCAATATTGCGTTGAGACCCTGTCTAGTCTTACTTCAATCTGTCTATTCCAGTAGATACATCTTCTCCAGGTAATTTGTTCTACATAGTGATGATGCCGAAACCGGTTTGGCTCAGTGGATAGAACGTCGACCTGTGGACTGAAGGGTCCTGGGTTCGATTCTGGTCAAGGGCATATACCTTGGTTGCGGGCACATCCCCAGTAGGGGGCATGCAGGAGGCAGCTGATTGATGTTTCTCTCTTATCGATGTTTCTATCTCTCTATTCCTCTTCCTTCCTCTCTGTAAAAAATCAATAAAATATATTTTTAAAAATAAAAATAAAATAATAATAAATAGTGATGATGTTAGCATTGATGTAAAGTATAGAAAACCCATTTAAATTTCAATTTCAAATAATGAACATTACTTTTAGTATAAGTTTGTCTCAAATATTGCAAGAAGCATGCTTACACTAAAATATTAAATAGAGTGGAATGAAGTAGAATAGAGTATGACACTAGTCCCATAAATATTGGATGTAGTTAAATTAAAATAATCATTTATGAAATATTCAACTTTAACTAGGTGGTTGATACTTTTATCTACTAAGTCCAGCAACCCATTCATTGCTAATTAGCTTAAGCTTAGAACTATATTTCCCAGTGTCTCTTTCACTGTATATAGATTAGGCCAAAAGAGGACCTTGCTATTATTTTATTTTATTTATATATATTTTTTATTATTTTATTATTGACTTCAGAGAGGGAGAGAGAGATAGAAACATCAATGATGAGAGAGAATCATTAGTTGGCTGCCTCCCTCATGGCCCACACTGGGGATCGAGCCCACAACCTGAGAATCAACCATGACTTCCTGGTTCATAGGTCAGTACTCAATCACTGAGCCATGTTGGCTGGGCCCCTGCATATAATTTTAAATTATGGAAATGAAGTGGCCACTGTTTCTCTGTAGGTCTTTGAAGTCAGATATGGTAATGGACACAGAATTGCCTGTTGGGCTTCAGATGAATTTCATTTTTCTGGGCTCATCCTTAATCTCTACATCTTGATGGCTGATCTTATATTAACAACAGTGCCTCTACAAGCGTGGTTGTGGCAAAAGTCTTTATAGACCTGTCCAGAAACTGTCAGGGACATAACCTGGATCCCAGCGTCCCCTGTAAAAGCTTCGATTCCCCCATCTGTATTATGCGTCATGAGGATTTGTTAGTGTATCTTTGTGCCTGCTCACCCAACTAATTTACTTCTCAGCTCTTGAATTATAACAAACCTGATTGCTACATTATCCATGAATTAATTCTGTCATGATCATTATAGTTCTTTATCCCTGACTAAATTCAGATCATTTTAGATAAGAGAAGAAACAACCATCTTATCTGACTAGTTTCTTTCAATATAAATTGGCAAATTTTGTAATTTGCTCAGTGTGTATACCACCTCCTATGGGTCACATTTTGCAACTAAGTAAGCCTGCCAATATGTAGTCTATGTTACCAGCATTTTCCTATAAGAACATTTTATTGTTGATTTTTGTAATGTTCAGCTTTCTAAAATTATTTAGTAAATTTGTGGAACACATTACCTATAGACATACAGGAAACTTTATCCAGTGCAATAGTATTCTGGACAGCCTTGCCGCTTTCTAGGGAGTCTAATTTATAGCAAAGGAAGAATAATGGAATTTTCTGTTATTAACCTCTAATCTTAACTACTTAGTTTAAACTATCACCAGCCTGAAGAAGCTGTGGATGGCATTAGACAATGCCTTAGTGTTAAGATAATATATTCCAAGTTGCAACATATACTTTGAATCAGTGACCAGCATATTTCTTCCATAGCCTACATTCAGGCATGTGAGAGTCAAGGGGGTAAAATTAGAATGAATTTTCTTACTAATATCTCTTAGCAATACCTAGAGTTTTCTTCCTATTTGAAATTTGGCTGCTCTTTCACAGATGCTATTTCCCAGTGGAAGAGGAATTACTCTAAAGGACACAAAAATGTTAAGGAAAAAAATAAAATTATCTTTAAACAGGTAGTTGAGACTGCCGCTTGGCCGTATTGGGATCCTCATGCCCATTAACCAGCAGACAAAGAAGAAGGTTAACAGCTTGGTTAGTCTGCCTGTCCCAAATGTTAGGGAGCAGGGCAGGTTGTTTGGAAGCTGCAGTACAACCAAAACTTGGAGTAGGCAGAGACAACATTTGGGGAAGAAAAAAGGCCTTATTCCTAATGGGATGGTTGGACAGATCAAACACTGGAGAGGACAAATGCCACACGAATGTTTAAAAACAGGGCATGAATTAGTAATAGGTAACACCTAAGTCTAGGGAGAGAGCAGAGGCCACATCACAGGATTCTCTACACACGGTGGCTGTTGAATTTTTATGGAATTCAACAGCACAATGTATTATGTATTTTACCAATGGAAACAACATGGCTAGAGTTTACGGAGAAGAATAAGACTTGTTTCTGTCTTGAAAAATGGATATGTAATGTGTTTTTCAGATAATGGGAGAGAGGAAAAAAAAAGATTTAAAGAAAAAGGACAAAAGGAAGTCTAAGTATAACTTTTGAATACAGAACCACAACTACTGTTTTGAAGACTAATAAATATTTTACTAAATATTAAATAGATGATAAGCTATTTAACATGGAAAATATTCATAACTAGAGGCCCAGTGCACGAAATTTGTGCATGGGTGGGTGTGTCCCTCAGCCCGGCCTGCACCCTGTCCAATATGGGACCCCTCGAGGGATGTCTGACTGCCCGTTTAGGCCTGATCTTAGTAGGATCAGGCCTAAACGGGCAGTCAGACATACCTCTCACAATCCAGGACTGCTGGCTCCCAACTTCTCGCCTGCCTGCCTTCCTGATTGCCCCTAACCACTTCTTCCTGCCAGCCTGATCACCCCTAACCACTCCCCTGTCAGCCTGATTGATGCCTAGCTGCTCCCCTGCCAGTCTGATTGCCCCTAACAGCCCTCCCCTGCAGACCTGGTCACCCCTAACTGCCCTCCCCTGCAGGCTTGGTTACCCCTAACTGCCCTCTCCTACAGGCCTGGTCTCCCCCAACTGCTCTCCCCTGCAGGCCTGGGTACCCCGCAACTGCCCTTCCCTGCAGGCCTAGTCGCCTCCAACTTCCCTCCTCTGCCGGCCTGGTCATCCCAACTGCCTTCCCCTGCAGATTTGATCGCCCCCAACTGCCCTCCCTTGCAGACCTGGTTCCTCCTAACTGCCCTCCTCTGCTGGCCATCTTGTAGTGGCCAGCTTGTGTCCACATGGCGCATCCATCTTTGACCACATGGGGACAGCCATCTTGTGTGTTGGAGTGACGGTCAATTTGTGTATCACTCTTTTATTAGATAGGATGGATCCGTCTATTACTTTGAAATTATTTACAGAACTATTTTAGAGATTTATGTTTTGTGAAGTGAGTTTAACAAAAACAATTTAATTATGTCACCCTGGCTGTGAAAATTCATTTGATCTTGTAAAAATAGCATTAGACATGTAAGTGAAGAATACATTTAAATGATGCTGTCACAGGAAAACATTGATAATTAAGTGTTTTGACAAAAATTAAGATGTATACATGTGTGAAATATTGGCCTACAATTACAAGTACTATAGTTTCATTAGTAAAAACTATAATATTGATTTTTAAAACTTTGATAAATGTTTGAAAATAGAGACACAGTTGTTTTCTCTACAAATATTGATCTGTTTAAATATGTATGGCTGGAAAACAATTTTTGTTTTTCTTGATTTAAGCAAATAACTCTGGATGGATTTTTTTTGTCTATGTGTGTGGGGGGATACTTACATTAATTTCTTTATAAAGAAAAACAAGTTCTTTTGAAACAGTCAACACTGATATGCATTTTAATAAATTTTAGTCATTTTAATCTTTCTAAAAATCTGACAATATAATGTAATTTTCAGGGCTCACCAAACTTTATATCATTTCATCACTCATATAATTTATTAATGTTACACATATATGCTGTTCTATTCTATGAGCCAGGATTTATAGATTATAGGGATAGAGCAATAAACTAAACAAAGTTGCTTTTATTTTTTCATGAAATAATTTGATTCCATTGTATCCACTTTCTTAGCATATCAATTATACTTCTCTTAAATGTTTTAATGTTTGGTCAGTGTTCCCAATATATATTTTTCAATTAATCAAAACCCACCTTCAAATAACATCATACTGCTTTCTGTTTAATACAAAATTTATCATATTAAATTTTGTATTAAACAGTATTTTGTATTACATTAGAACAGTTCCAATTCTCCCCTCCCATTGTTGCCATTCTTTTAATTTAGCCATAATATATAATTAGTCTATATATTGTTACTATTATTATTTTAAACAGAAGGTATTTTAGATTACTTTAAAAAAAGGTTTTATCTTAACTTTATTTATTCCTTCTCAGATGCTCTCCCTTTATACAGATTTGTGTTTCTCATATATATCATTTTCCTTCTCATGAAGAAATTTATCATTTCATGCAGGACAGGTCTGTAAGGATTAAATTCTCTTTTTGGCTCTTTAGAAAGTCATTATTTCTCCTTTTGTATAAGGATAATTTTGCTGGATATAGAATTTTAGAAGTCTTTCAATACTAAATATTTGACCTCACAATCTTATTTGTGTCATTTCCACTGTAATTCTTGTCCTAGCGCCTTTAAATAAGACATTTCTTTTTCATTATCCAGTACTAGAGGCCCAGTGTATGACATTCGTGCACTTGTGGGGGAGGCATCTCTCAACCCAGCCTGAGCCCTCTCGCATTCCAGGACCCCTTGGGGGATGTCCGCCTGATGGCTTAGGCCTGCTCCCCCTGGAGAGTGAACCTAACCTGGCAGTCAAACATCCCCCGAGGGGTCCTTAACTCTGCCACAGGAGTGGGAGAGGCTCCCACCACTGCCACTGTACTCCCAGCCTTGGGCCCACAAGCCATGGAAGTACAGCAGTGATGGCGGGAGCCTCTCCCACCTCTGAGGCAGCGCTAAAGAGCAGTGAGCCTGGTTTGTGGCCAAGCGGTGCTCCCCCTGTGGGAGTGCACTGACCACCAGGGGGCAGCTCCTATATTGAGCGCCTGTCTCCTGGTCGTCAGTGCCATCATAGCGACCGCTCTTTCCACTGTTTGGTCAATTTGCATATTATCCTTTTATTCTATAGGCTGTTCTGTGTTTTTGGTTTTCTGCACTTTGAATGTGATATGCCATGGTGTTTTGTTTATGTGTTTGTTTTAATAATTCTCTTGGACTTCCTTTAAACTTTCTTGGTCTACAATATGGTGAATATTATTAATGTGGGGACTTTTGGGTCATTATTACTATAAATATTTCTTTTGATTTCTTCTCTCTCTTCTTTTTCTTCTCCTTTTGAAACACCAAGTATACATACATAACAGGTTTTATAATTGACTTACAGTTCTTGAAGAGAGCAAACTTGATTTGACTTTTTTTAAGCCTCTGCTTTTGTCACTTCTACCTATATTCCATTGACCAAAACTACTTTCACAGATGAGCCCAGAGTAAAATGACGGGCAGGGTAGCTTTCTTATGGAGGAAGGACACACAATGCAGTATTGTAAAGAAAATGAATGCAAGAAGTAGTAACGAATTATGTCACCAAGACAAGGAAATAACAGGAGTGTCTTCTCTAGATGGTTGAAAAGAGAAGATATGGTACATTTACTTCCAGCGCTTACTACTCAGTCATAAGAAAAGATACAATAGTGCCATTTGTGACAACATGGATGGATCTTGAGAATATCATGTTAAGAGAAATCAAACAGAAAAAAGTCAGGAACCATAGGATTTCACTCACATGTGGAATATAAAACTGGAAGCAATAAATGAAAAAACAAGACAAACAAACAAAAACACATAGACATGGGTAATAGCATGGTGGTTACCAGAGGGAAGGAGTAAAGGGAGTAGTAAAGAATAAAGATGGACAAATATATGGAAATGGAAGATTATTTGACTTGGGTAGTAAATTCACAATGATGTATCATAGAATTATATACTTGAAACCTATATAATTTTATTAACCAATGTCATCCCAACAAATTTAATAAAAATAATTTATGTCGTTATTACAATTTCTCACAGATTTAATTCTCCATGAAAGCACTCACTCTGCAGTCCACTGATACCTCATGTGATTTGGACTCATTACTTTCTTGGTGTGCTATCAAGATGCAATCATGGTGTCCATTTGTCCTATCTCCTGCCTCTACATCTCTTTTGCTTTTCACTATCATTTTCTTTAGATTAAACCCAGAGTATTTTTATTTGATAATTAAGCTTTTTCTATGATTTTACTTTGTAAGTCATTTCCTTTAGAATTCAAAGTGCTTTTTTCAACTTCTTTCAATTTTGAAATTTCTGATGAGATGTATAATACTCATTCATTTCCCTGTATAGATGAACTGGATTTCTTTCTTAAAGTCCTTAGGCCATTTTCTGAAACTGGGGATTTTGAAACATTACCAAGATGCATTAAATACAGGTATCCTTTTCTTGTCTTTTTAAAAAATTGTCCCTCATTTGTTTTAGCACGTACACTTATATTCTTGATATTTTTATTTTCAGAACTATTTTTTCCTAGCATCTTGCTCTGCCTTGTAAGTAAAATATGGTTGAATGTGGTGACACTATAACACATTTTAAATCCATCATTATGTTTTACTCTCTGAATTATTTTACTAAATATTTCATTTTTTATATCTTACACTGACTTTCTCCTCCAGAGTACTATGACCCTTGATTGCCTGTGTATCTTCAAAATGAGGAAGACTTGCTTAAGTTTTCCTAAGTAGATGATTAGACTTCTTTGCTATTTTATATGTATATCTACAAGTAGACAAATACAATAATTGGCAAGTCTTTGCTGGATTATGCTACAGGGTTGGTAAATGGAAGAGAGGAATTTGTGAACAGGATTTACCTAAGACTACCATGACTCATGTCTCAATCTTATGAGAATATGCTCAGGTAATTTTATTTCCAGTTACAAAATGAAGCTGTAAATAGGTGTTTGTGGTAGAGTTGGCTTAGTTGTTTCAGAGATAGGCGTTCACCAATCCCCTTATTTCTAATCTTTAATTCACTTCCAGCTCTTACTATTTATATAATATTCAATTTCCCCCTACTCTTCCACTTGGCAAAAGAGTTTCCTCCTCTTGGCTTCAGTTATTCTGGATTATGAATTCATTTATTCCACCTCAGTGGTCATCATCCTTTCACTATCCACATATCTTCCAGAAAGTTGATGTCTACTCTCGCATTCTTTCATTCTTGTGATCTTATTCTGTTAATTATTTTTCTCATGTAAATAAGATCTCAGAAGGAAGAGAAAAATGAAAGCATTATGAATGTTGGCTGTATGGAACTTGGAGTCAGTGTGATCTTTCAGTTTTCAATTAGTTATGGAGCCTGTTACTGCTTAAGGGCTTAATTGTTTAGCACGACTGCCATATTGGCATTCCCATCAATTTAACATGGCATTACATTTCTTTGCCTCCCTCATTAGTGATTTTGAGCCACTGCCTAATTAGATACAAAGAATGTAACAGTAGGGTGCTGTGAGTGTGCTTTTCTCCAGTCAAAAGGCATTTATAAAATAAAGGCTCTGATTCTATTACAGTGTTGTGTCTGATGTAAAAGGAATATATTATATTTATTATTCATCTGTCTATTGCACTAGGTAAAGCCTTTTACAAATAGCAATTCCTCACATCACCCTTTTGAAGTAGATAATATTATTATTTCGCTTTTTCACAAGAGGACTCTAACATTCACCCAAGTTGGTTCACCCATAAATGGCAGAGCAGGGGGAAAAACTAGTTTTTCTTTCATCCAGACTGTGTTGTTATTCAGTTTCAAAATGTTCAGACTTTGATCTCAAATAGTACCTAGGCTAGAGAAAGAAACAAAGATAAACAGCTAATGAAATTGGAATGATGTTTCTTCTGCCTTTCCTAATGTTTGTCCCTATACTGATATCCTGTTAGTTCTTACAGGAATAGGAACTAGTGTTTGGCTCCTACAAGCAAGGAGCACCCATGTTTCTAATTTTAGTCACGTTGCTTAGTTAGGAGAGGCAGAACCAGAGAGAAAGTCATGCATTCTTTTCTTGAAGACAGGTTCGTACATGAATTTCACCTCAGGAATTAGCATTTATTCCCCAAAGAGGGACATGTTTTGTCATATTACAATAAAAATAAACCTCTGTATTTTATGCTGATAACATAAATACTCAGAAATGGGATTTAATAGGACAGAGTGGACCATAGTCCCCATCACATTTCAATAAAGAAGGCTATTTGTAATCATTTTAGTACATGATAGTGGGGTGGAAGTACATTATCAGACCAGCTATTTTGATGCATTTTGGGAAGGTGAAGAGTTGAAGTGGTTGACTGGAATTCAAAGCAGAGATAGTAAAGAGGCCAGAGTCCAGAACATTCATAGAAGATGTTTGTAAAACATGGGAATAGGGAAAGGAAATATTTGAGTTGAGGTAGACAGGCTTTCTGCCTTGTTCCTATATCATAAATAAAGCATGCTAATCACACCGAGTTTGCAAACATTGAAACCTCTGTCAAAACTCCCAAGCTGGGCAGAGACTCGCTGTATAAATTGATCAACACAACTGTTGAAAATATCCACATAGTTCCCTATGTTAAACATTTTAAGTTTTCATTCACAAATCTGAATGGGCAACAAAATTATCAAATACTGAAGAGAAATCAAAGCACACATTTAAAAATTAACAACCCAAATGAAACGTAAAGAATAATGTTTATAATGTAGAAAAAAATAGAAAAATGATTTAAAGTTTTGCTAATTAGTAGTTTCAAGGAGATTTAGTAAGACATTGGATATGTAAAAATGAAATAGCTATTATAAAAGAAGAAATTATACTATAAATGAGGTCTTAGATATTGAAAATATGATTATTTCAATGTATAATCATCTACACTAATAAAAGAGAAAGATGCAAATTGACCGTACCTCCGTGGCACCCACCAGTTAATCAGGAGTGAGTATGCAAATTAACCCAACAAAATGGCTGGTTAATTTGCATACTCAGGCACAGAGCTAAGACTGAAGGCTCTGCCCAAGTGAAGACTGAAGAATGAAGAGTGAAGACTGAAGGCTCCTCTGTGGCAGGAGCCAAGCCTAAAGGCTGATGGCTTGGCTCTGCTGAAGGCTGAAGGCTAGCCTCCACTGAGGCCCAGGTCCCAGGTGCCGGAGGAAAACTGGTGCCAGTGGCCAGGGGAAGGAAGGCCTATGGCATGAATCTTTGTGCAACAGGCCTCTCAGTATGTATATAACCATATATATATATATATATATATATATATATATATATGGTTATATATATGTTGGGAGGGCTAGAGAAAAATAAATCAAGAAAATCTCCCAGATGTAGAACAAAAAATAAATAGAGATGAGTAATATAAAGAAATAGAGACACGAATCATAAATTTAGAGGTTTAACATTTATCTAAAAGGAACTGCAGAAAGAGAGACCAGAGGAAATAGAAAGGAGAAATTTTTCAACAAATTGATAAAAGCAAATTTCTCAAAGGTAAGACATGTGACTTGAAATTGCTGCCTGGCTGGCATGGCTAATTGGTTGAGCATCAACCTATGAACCAGCTCAATTCTCAGTCCGGGCATGTGTCTCATTTGCAGGCTCGATCCCAGTAGGGGCATGCAGGAGGCAGCCAATAAATTATTTTCTCTCATCATTGATGTTTCTATCTCTCTCTCCTTCTCCCTTCCTCTCTGAATAAATTGCAAGAGCTCACCTAGTAAGGGGCCTCTTTATCTAAGGCAGTGGCCCAGTGAAGGGTTATCATCTCATCTGTCAACACCGGCAACTCTGTTCCCTAGCAATGCACTCAAGCAACAAGGACTTTTGTTTTGTGCTGGCAACTGGATATCAGCTCTTAGTGGCTAAAAAAGACTCTCCCGAGAACCAATTTGTAGAAAGGTATATCTCAAGCTAAATTTGGAGTTTCTTTCATCCCCCCTTGCTTGAAACAATAGGGTAATTAATCTATCATTGATTTAGAGTATGTTATTTATTTATTAGCTTATTAAGAGATATTATCCTGTATGTATAGGCTTGTGAAACTATTATAATTCCTGTGGTGAACTTGTGTTAACTAAATTATTGGCATGGCAATACCAGTTTTTAAGCATAAATTGCCCTCAAACAAAACAAGTTGGAAATGTTACCTCTCCCTTTTCTCAATGTGCATTTTTTATTATTAAGACACTAGAGTCCCAGTGTGTGTGCGGGGGGGGGGGGGGGGAGGTGTCCCTCAGCCTGGCCTGTGCTTTTTCACTGTCTGGGACCTCTTGGGGGATGTCTGACTGCCAGCTTAGGCCCTATCCCGGGATAGGGTCTAAGTTGGCAGTTAGACATCTCTCTCGCAATCTGGGATTCCTCGCTCCTTATTGCCCGCCTGCTCACTCCTTACTGCTCGGCTCGATATTCCTTAGTGGCAGGCTCCTTACCACTCAGCTTGCTGCTCCTTAGCACTGTGTGGAAATGGGAGAGGTTCCCACTACTGCCGCTGTGCTCGCCATCTGTGAGCCCAGCTTCTGGCTGAGTGGCGCTCCCCCTGTGGGAGTGCACTGACCACCAGGGAGCAGCTCCTGCATTGAGAATCTTCCCCCTGGTGATCAGTTCACATCATAGCGACCAGTTGTTCTGGTTGTTCTGCCGTAACAGTTGCTCAGGCTTTGAGTATATAGATAAAATGTATACTATGTGCAGAAAATAGTGCCAATGTATTTTACAAAATGGTTGTACCAACATTTACTTCCACCAAGAGTATATGAGACTCAGATTTCTCCTTATATTGCTATTTTTTTCTATTTTTGTCATTCTAGTTATTGTGGAGTAATATTCCATTTGAGTTTTAATTTGTATTTCCCTCATGCCTAATGACTTTGTGTAGCTTTAATTGGCCATTTTGGTTCTCTTATATTGTGAAGTCTGGTCTGTTCATTTGTCTTATATATTTATAGAAGGTATTTATACATTCAGGATTTAAGAAAGTCTAATTTATCAATCTTGTTTTTGACCCTTTATATAGATTTTTGTGTCCTTTTTAAGTAAATCTTTTAAATAAATCTTTGTGTCTGCCCACAAATTTTATAAATGTAATCTATATAACACTAGAGACCCAGTGCACAAAATTTGTGGATGGGGGGTGTCTCTCAGCCCACCCTGCACCCTCTCCAATCTGGGATCCCTCGAGGACAGTCAGACATCCCTCTCACAATCCAGGACTGCTGACTCCCAACTACTCACCTGCCTGCCTTCCTGATTGCCCCTAACCGCTTCTGCCTGCCAGCCTGATCCCCCCTAACCACTCCCCTGCCAGCCTGTTTGCCCCTAAATACCCTTCCCTGCAGGCCTGTTCACCCCTAACTGCTCTACCCTGCACGCTTGATTGCCCCCAACTGCCCTCCTTTGCAGGCCTGGTTCCTCCCAACTGCTGGCCATCTTGTGGTGGCCATCTTGTGTCCACATGGGGCAGCCATCTTTGACCACATGGGGGCAGCCATCTTGTGTGTTGGAGTGATGGTCAATTTGAATATTATCCTTTTATTAGATAGAATAGAGGCCTGGTGCATGGGTGGGGGCCAGTTGGTTTGCCCTGAAGGGTGTCCCGGATCAGAGTGTGGGGTTCCGTTGGGGCATGGGGTGGCCTGGGAGAGGGGCCTGTGGTGGTTTTCAGGCTGGCCACAACCCCTGGCGACTCAACTGGAGGCCCTGGTATCTGGGATTTATTTATCTTCTATAATTGAAACTTTGAAGCCTTGAGCGGAGCCAAGCCTCCTGCTTGCTCTGTGGCCGCAGCCATTTTTGTTGGGATTTATTTATCTTCTATAATTGAAACTTTGTAGCCTTGAGCGGAGGCCTGGGCCCACCAGGGCAGGTGGAAAGCTTGGCTTCCTCCATTGCTGGGGGCAACCCAAGCCTCCTGCTCTCTCTGTGGCCACAGCCATCTTGGTTGGGTTGATTTGCATACTCACTCCTGATTGGCTGGTGGGAGTGAGTTTTCGGTGTAGCAGAGGTATGGTCAATTTGCATATTACTCTTTTATTAGATAAGATACGAGAAGCTTTATTGTATTAGCTTTTGCATTTAAGTCTAAAATCTGCCTGGATTTTGTTGTTGTTTATTTGTTTTAGGTATGGATCAAGATTTAGTTATTATTTGTGTTTTGTTTTGTTTTTATTAGGATATGTAATCAAACTTGTACTCTTTATTTTATGGTCTATTTCGGTTGTCTATCAGGACTCCTTCTTTTTGATATAATTGGACCATATGTCTGCTTCCCCAGCACCACAGAGTTGTGAAAAATACTGCTTATGCTTCTGCTCTCTGCTTGGCCTCTGTGCTTCTTGCCCCTGACCTTAACTCTCATGACACTCTTTAGTTGAAACTATTAAGTCTTCTTTGGGTAAAGCATTGCTATCTCAGCAGTATGCATTTCCCAAGCACAAATGAACCTTGATTAAAAGCATTGGGATGCCCATAGAAATCTGGAAAAAGTGTCAGTGAGCTCAGCATATGAATACTATATGTAAAATGAAGCTATATTTATTTGCAATATATCTATTTTCCTGATTTAACCCACTGAATTGAAAGTTCCTAAGTTAAAAAAAAAAATCTGACATTGTCATTCATTGCAATGTCAATGCCAGTGATTGTGTAGTTTAAAAAAGAAAATCAGGAAAGCAGTAAGTAGGACAAACATTATGAATTTAATACTATATTTAAAGTAATTTTTGTTATCATCTGAATGTCTTTGTTCTCCCAAAATTTATATGTTGGAGTTTTAATCCCCAAAATTAATGATAAAAGGAAGTGAATCCTTTGGGAGGCCTGAATTACATTGGTGCCATAATAAAAGGAGCTCTAGAGGGACGCCTTGCCTCTTCCATCAGGGACTCAGCAAGAAGGTGCCAGCTATGACCCAGGAAGAGGGTCTTCAGCAGAATGCAAATTGATCTTGTATGTCTAACTTCCAGAACTGTGAGAAAGAATGTTCTCTGTTATGGTAACTTGACTAGAATAAGACACTTTTCTTTTATTAAGCAAATCATTCCTGTTGCATTCATATCAGTAGTTCTCACTTTTTGGTGAACAAAAATATCACAGGCCATTCTTGTTGAAAATATAGTAAATTGTACCAGCCCTCCAAAAAAAATTGATTCGATAAATCTAAGGAGGGAAGAAAGCTAGAAATTGGAATTTGTTTGAAGATATGTATCTGGGAATTCTGCTGTATTTTACTTTTGGACTACAATTTATATGGCCTACAAAATCTGGTCTACTGGTTAGTTACCAAGGAATATCAGGGTAGAAAAATAGTAATCAGTCAGTAAATATGAGGGGCATTTCTGGAAAGTTAAATCAATGTGCTTCATATGCAAATTTCAAGGGTTTGTCAAGTGGCTTATTCACTATGCAAGAGAGTACAAAACAAGCATTCAAAAATGTATGGAAATTTTAAGTAACAATACAGTTTTAAACACTTAAATATACTACATCTGAGGCTATCTAGGGGCTTCACCTTGAAGTCACCTCATTAGCATAATTTTAAGTGTAATCAAATGTGGCTTGTTATGAATAACAAAAGACATTACTATCACCTCTAAGACTCAGGAAATTCAGAGAGTTTTAGAAACCCTGTGTCATGAAATGATTAAAAAAATTATAATAAAAGTTGCTTCTACCACCTTCATCAGGAAGTTTTTAGGAGTTCTGTGCCAGGAACTGGGGAAAAGAACATACATGTACGGTATCTTATTATATTACTGGAGGCCCAGTGCACAACCCTTGTGCATGGTGGGGTGGGGGGTCCCTCAGCCTGGCCTGCACCCTCACACAGTCTGGGACCCCTCGGGGTGATGTCTAACTGCGGGGAGCAGGCTTAAGCCAACAGTCAGACATCCCCTGAAAAGAGGCAGAAGCTGCTCCTGCTGCCACCTCTGCTGTGCTTGCCAGCCGTGAGCCCGGCTTCTGGCTGAGCCGCGCTCCCCCTGTGGAAGCACACTGATCACCAGGGGCAGCTCCTGCATTGAGCATCTGCTCCCTGGTGGTCAGTGCACATCATAACAACAAGTTTTTCTGCCATTTGCATATTAGGATTTTATTATATAGCATAACATCCTCACAACTATCCATAACAAAATGCTACAGATTGGTGCCTTAGACAACAGATAATACATTTATCCTCTCATAGTTTTGAATGCTAGAAGTCCAAGATCAAGTTGAAGTCAAGGTTTGTTTCCTGTGAAACCTCTTTTCTTGAGAAAGATGGCTGCTGTCTCGGTGTCCATACAACACCTCTCTTCTGTGTGTGTGGATATTTCTTTCTCTTCTTATAAGGACATCATCCTATGAACTCATTTAACCTTAAATATCTCCTAAAAGGCTCTTAAATATAGTCAGTCACACTGGGTGTTAGTGAGGAGACAGAGGAAGCTAGGCAGACAGGTTCAAGACCATGGGAAATGGGGGGAGTAGAACCTGGGAACCCAACTGGGCAGAGTTGCTAAGGCAACCCAGCTGGGCAGGGAAAGCAGGACGTGCACAGGAGACATAAGTTTTAAAATATATGAATGTTACTAAGACAGGCAGCTTACAGATAACTAATCACAAGGCAGTGAGGCATTGATTTATTTTTTTTAAATACATTTTATTGATTTTTTTTTTTTTTTTATAGAGAGGAAGGGAGACGGATAGAGAGCTAGAAACATCAATGAGAGAGAAACATCAATCAGCCGCCTCCTGCACACCTCCTACTGGGGATGTGCCCGCAACCAAGGTACATGCCCTTGACCAGAATCGAACCTGGGACCTTTCAGTCCGCAGGCTGATGCTCTATCCACTGAGCCAAACTGGTTAGGACAAGGCAGTGAGGCATTTAAACCAACCCCAAGAATGTTACTAAGGCAGAATTCTTTGAAAACCCATCAGGAGCTAGCAAGGCTTACCTACTCCTCGACAGAAAAGTGCTCTCTCCCTCTCTCCCTCTCTCCTCTCCCTCCAGTGCCTGGGCACACCGGGTTCCTGTGGTGGGTGGGGAATGCACTCCCCTGTGCCCACTTGGCTTAGGGCCATTTGGGCCTCCACACACAAACTAATAGATCTTAATTAGCTTGGATACTAAACTACACCGACTGCAACATGCGATGGAAGCTCTGGACACTGGCCTGCTTTTGGAACTGCAGATGCACCTTTTCCAGGACTGGCTCAATAGGCATGGGACTTGGGCCCCCTTCCTGCTGCCCCTGCGGCAGGAAGTTCATCTACCCCTCAATAAACTTTGCTTCCCCTAACCATTTTGGTCCTTGAATCTATTCTTCAGTTTTGCGAGACAAAGAATTTGGACCTGAATACCACATTTTGGTTTCATTAGGGCTTCAATAGATAAGTTCTAGGCACTATGGACCTGCCAGCTGAGGTACAAATAGCCACAGTGCTCATGCCTGGCAAATGCCCTGTATTATTTCAGATGATTTCCATCCTTTCTCACTCACAGTTATTTCCTATCATAGGATGAGTAGCATCTGAGTTATCTACTGTGCCAATAAACAATGTCTATATTAAAACAATGTGACATTGATACCTTCAACATCAGCTGGTAGTGTACATCTTATTATATGAACCCCAGACAACCACCACGCTATTCTCTGCTTCTATCAATTTGGCCATTTTAGATATCTCATATAAGTGAAATCATGAAATATGTTCCTTTCTATGATTGACTTTTTTCATTCAGCGTAATATCCTGTCTTCAAGGTTAGCTATGTTGTTTCATATTACAGAATTGCCTTAATTTTTAAAGCTGAATAATATTTCTTGTATGTGCATAATACAGTTTTTACACATTCATCAGTCAATGCACATTTAGGTTGTTTCCACCGCTTGTACATTGTGAATAATGCTGCAAAGAGCATGGGAGTGGAACAGAATGAAATGCTTCCTCTCTCTAATGGCCCTCAAGCTTCTGCTATAGATAGGCTGTTAACTAGAGGCTTGAACTTGTCCCTGATGAGAGAAAAGGTAGAGAAATATACAGAAAATAATGACTCTAGAACCAAACTCAGATCAGGGGGTGTCAACCAGGAACAAAGAGATTTAGAAATTCTGTGCTTCTCCTTGGACCCCTTTTAGTGCTTGGCTCTCTACAGTCCCCTGACCTCTTACTTCATTCATCCTTCCTTCCTTTGATGTACAACATGCCCGAATTTTGAACTTTCTGAAGATGGATCTGAGAATTAGTTCTCCCATCTTCTGGAGCTGTGCCTTCTGGATCAATAATAAACTCTTATATATTGAATATAGGCCTTTTTTTTAGAAGCATCAGGAACATGAACCTTTTATCTGTAACAGGAGTGCTCATATCTCCTACAGATTCTAACTTCAATTCTCTTGGATAAATACCAAGAAATAATATTGCTAGATCATATTGTAGCTCTACTTTTAATTTGTGTGTGTATGCATATGTAGAAATTCTGTAGTGTTTTACATTTCTGCTGCATCATTTTCCACTTTTTATTTGTCTTAAGGATAACTGAAATCCTAACAGCTATGAGATACTAACTCAATGTGGTTTTAAGTGGAATTTTCCATATGATTTAGTGATGTTAGGCATTTTTTAATGTTCCTATTGGCCATTCATGTATCTTCTTTAGAATACATTTATTCAAGTCCTTAGCCCATTTCTTAATGGGTTATTAGTAGAATTATTATTTTACTTTTGAGTTGTAGGAGTTTATTATATATTTTTTAGATTAACCCCTTTTTAAATATACTAGAGGCCCAGTGCACAAATTCGTGCACCAGTGAGTCCTTGGCCTGGACTGCAGGATCGGGTCAAAACCAGCTCTCCGACATCCCCAGAGGGGTCCTGGATTGTGAAAGGGTGTAGGCCAGGCCAAGGGACCCCACCAGTGCACAATAGGGGCCAGAGAGGGATGCGGTAGGTTGTCCAGCCAGGAAGGGACCACGGGAAGGCTCCAGGGCCTGTCCAGCCAATCTCACTCAGTCCTGATCGGCCAGACCCCAGTGGCAAGCGAACCTACCGGTTGGAGTGTCTGCCCCCTGTTGGTCAGTGCACATCACAGTGAGCAGTTGAGCGGCCTTAGCATATAGTTAGCATATTACGTTTTAATTGGTTGAATGGATGATCAGATGATCGGACACTTAGCATATTAAGCTTCTATTAAATAGTTTTTTTGCAAATATTTTCTCCCATCCCATGGCTTGCCTTTTCACTCTTTTAGTTTATTATTATTATTTATCCTCACTCGAGGATATTTTTTCCTCGATTTTTTTTCTCTTGATTTTTAGAGAGAATAGAAGGGAAAGAGAGATACTGAAAGAGACACATTGATTGGTTGCCTCCCATATGCCCCTGACCAGGGCTAGGAGCCTGCAATGGCTGTAGGCCAGTGCTCTAGCCACTGAGCATATGCCCCCTGATAGTTAGTGCATGTCATAGTGACCAGTTGCTCCACCATTTGGTTGATTTGTATATTAGCCTTTTTTTTATATAGGATTTTTAACAATAATATCTTCCAATCCAAAAATACAAAATGCTTTTCTATATGTTTTTGTATTTATTTTTTATTTCTCTCATTGGTGTTTTATAGTTTTCAATATATTAGTCCTTTACCTTATTAGATAAGTTTTTTCATAAGTATTTTATTATTTTGGTGCTATTTTTAATGGGATTGTTTTCCCAATTTTATTTTGAAAAGTTTGTTATATAAGTATAGAAACATATCTGATTTTTATGTGTTGATATTGTGCCCGGCAACTTTACTGAATTTGTTTTAGTTCAAACAGGTTTCTTGTTTGCTTGTTTTTACTGGAGCCTTCAGGATTTTCTATATTTAAGATAATGCTATTTGCAAACAAGGAACATATTACTTCTTCCTTTTCTATTTTCTCTGGCTAGGACTGTTAGTACTTTGTTGAAAATAAGTGAAAAGAGTGGGCATTTATGATAAAAATTCTCAACAAACTAGGAATAAAATAAAGTACCTTAACATAATAAAGCTCACAGCTAACATCATAGTCAGTGGTGGAAAACTGAGTATTGTAAGTGAAAACTTGTAAAATAATCTCAAACTTATAGTAATAATATATTCATCCATAAAATACATTCTTCTGGAAAACTGCTAGGGCACCAGTAATCCTTCACTAATCCTTGAGGGATTGAGATAAATTAAACCTAGTCATTAGTCACTTTGAGAATCAGACTGCTTCCAGTTGGTTGTTGCCTTTAGGCTATAACTACTTGCAATCTCAATGCAAAGCAAAGAGTATTTGCAGGTTCTTTGTCAGTAGCCTTGGACTTTAGTTTTTCCACCCTCATCCCCATCAGGGAGAATAAATCAAGTGAAAAGAAGCCCAAGTGCAAGATGTATTTTCCATAGTTTGCCTTCTTTCTTTTAACTCTATAATGTTTTGCTGGTTTATTAGTACTTTTATAACTTCGAATGGGTTAAAAATACCTGGGCTAAGTTATCACCGTTACCTCAGTGGGGGTTTTCTCTCTCCCTCTGAGTTAAATCCTTAGTAAAATTTACTGTTATATAAGATTTTAAGATAAGACAGATAAGATTTCCTGCTCTGAGAAAACTACAGCACACAAATTAGACCAAAGTATATTAAGGAAGTTAACTTAATTTTTCATGAAGGCAAGGTCATAAAAATGAAAAGAAGGCAGAAGAATTCTAATGACTTGGCAGTTGATTCTGATGCTGACAGTAATGTGTGTGTCTGTTGTTTCTTTCTCTTCTCTATGGATCTGTAGCTAGTGCCCAGTTTTTCTAATCTCAGGTCACATTTTGTGAATAGAATCTCTACGATGATATTCAGGAAACAGAAGTGGGGAACAGTATATTGGATTTCTCTTTCCTGTATATGTTAAAGACTAAAGACCACATTCAGATTTGGTGCAGATTCCATCATTACTGGCTTAACTGATATTGAATTACCATATTTTAAAACAATATCTTGAATTCTGATATCCATTATTTCAGTCTCCACTTAGGTTAATGCCATATATAGTTAGTAGCATGTGTTTGAATGGTATTTTAAAAATATATTTATTTGAAGGATTTTAAACAAAAATTTAAAGTTAGAATCTAACTAAAAGGCCAGGGGCCATCATGACCTAAATAATCAGACAGATGACCAGTCACCAGGAAGTGCATGGAGCACCTCTATGTCCCTCCCCCATGGCCCACAGGCTCCTATCACAGCAAGGCTGGTGGGGGGCGGGACTGGATGAACATGGCGAGGTCATTAGCCTCTGTCCTGGGGCCAGGCTGGAGGCCTAAGAATCTCGCCACTGCCTCAGAGGCTGTGGATCAGACCCAGATAGAGGCAGACCCTGGTCCACAGATGCCACAGCTGCTGGCGAGGCCCAGGGAGAGAGAAGTGGGGCCTGATTCACAGCTACCATGGCGGTTGTGAATCAAGCCCAGAGAGAGGTCCAGAGAGAGATGCAGGGCCTGATCCACAGCTGCCATGGCAGTTGCAGATCAGGCATGGAGATAGGCCCAGAGATAGGCATGGAGATAGGCCCAGAGACACTGACTGGAATAGAAACTGACCAATCAGAACCAAATTGGCTGGCAGAGGAGAGCTGTTGGGGGTGACCAGGCCTACAGGGGAGGGCAGTTGGGGGCAACCAGGCCAGCAGGGGAGGGCAGTTGGGGGCGACCAGGCCAGCAGGGGAGAGCAGTTAGGGGCGATCAGGCAGGCAGGCAGAGAGATTAGGGGCAATCAAGCAGGCAGGCAGAGGGATTAGGGGCAATCAGGCTGGCAGGCAGTGTGGTTAGGGGCAATCAGGCAGGCAGGCAGGTGAGCGGTTAGGAGCCAGTGGTCCCAGATTGCGAGAGCGATGTCTGACTTCTGGTTTAGGACCACACCCTCTAGTATATAAATAATGATGAATACTGTATTTCATTGACCTTAAGCCTTAATTGAGATTCTGCTTTAGGAATAGAAGCTTTTTCATCTTCCATTTCAAGCTAGTCCAAAACATTGAATTGTGTTCAGTAATGTGCTATACTTCCTCAGTTGTTCTTCATGAACTAACACACTTGCAGAATTTTTTTTTATTTTAGATGCAAGTATGGAGCCTTGCATCTTGAGGTTATCGCTTTGAAAACTTGAGGTTATTGCTTTGAAGTGTGGGAAACTTTTTCAAAATGAAAAATAATTTCTCTAAGATATCTGGTGAATAAAAACATAAATGTTCTACATCCCAGCTATTCCTTATATTTGAAAGACATCGACTACAGCAATTTGTGTGTCAAAATTATATATCTTAATGGGCATTATTGGACATAATGGTATATTTTGCTATAAACCTCTATTCAACATATTAAAAATTTATAAGCAATTTTATAGTTTTTACCTAATTTCCTGTCTATACTATTATGTGTATGCTATTCAGCTCCTGGGATCTTTCACAGGAATAAGATCAAAGAACACACACAGAGACACATGTGTGCATGATAGCATTTCTAGAGTAGGAATTATATTATCTTTTTACCACTGAAAACTGTCATAAATATTCACGAGAGTAACTGTAATATGAAAACTCACTTATTTGAGGATAGTTTACTTATATGCCCAATTACTATATAGGTTCTATTCTCAGAATGTAAAAGTAAGTGATATTAATGAAAAATATTAATACACCATTTGTCAGAGCTAGTGTTTTATTCAAGAGGTGTTGTGGAGAGGGATTGTTCAATATGTAGTTCAGGAAGGAACACTTGAAATGGTAATGTTGACACATTAATTATGCTTCTGAAGTATAAGCAGGAAAAATTAAAACTGAACATTGTCAACTATTGAAAAACCTACCTTAAATGCACTCTCATTATTCTTTCTAGGTACATGAAGTTGTAAAGGATTTTATTTTTATTATTCAATTTTTATAACCAACCACATTATCAGAGACTATATTTTTGCTACAAACCCTGAGTATTCTTTTTATTAAACTAGAAGTTTAACATGTGGGTCTTAAGAACCTGAGAGTCACCATGTAACTTTGGTACATTTAAATACATATTTATAATAATAAAACTGCAATATGCAAATCGACTAAACAGCCAAACAGTGGAACGACTGTGCGGACATCCTTCCGGATGACCTTCCGGACGAAGCCGGGGCTGCGAGGGCTGAGGCAGCTAGAGCTGCAAAGTCCTACTCTTGCACGATCTGTGCATAGGGCCTCTAGTTTTGAAAATAAAATGTTCAATGGTCATGGCTAAATACACAGAAGACTAAACACTAGATTACACAGGAAGTAGTATTTGAGGAATTAAGAGCTCGCCACCCATGATCTAGATCATCCCAATATATCACTACAAGATATCAAAGTAAAGGAAAACATCACAACAAAACAACTGCTTGTCTCTCTACATTTTCCAAACCTTGCCACATAACTTAAATTTCTTTATACTAGTGTTAAGACATAACATCCATGTAATTAAATTGAAATATTCTATTATTTAAAAATGCAATGTAGCTGAATACGTCATGCAATAAATTAAAAGCTTACTGTAGTAAAGCCCTTTGTGCTCACCTATCTTAAAAATCACACAATGAAAACAAAGCTTACCCCTAGAAATAATTTATATATGGGCTACAGCCACATACATAAATAACATTTCCATCTGTTACAGGCTGGGAAGTTTCTTGAGTTTAGCAATGACAATCCAGCTCCTTAGAACACTCTTAAATCTTCCTTAGATAGGTCCGGTCCTGGGAATGACTCTCTATCACTGTCATAGATGAAAATTTACACAATATATCGTTGAAATCACCCTACTTTTTTCTTTTTGTTAATCCTCACCCAGGAATATTTTTCCATTGATTTTTTTAGAGAGAGTGGAAGGGAATGAGGGAGATAGACAGAGAGAGAGAAAGAAACATCGATTGGTTACCTCTTGCATGTACCCAGACCCAGGCCAGGGATGAAGCCTGCAACCAGAATCGAACCCAGGACCCTTCAGTCCACAGACGCATGCTCTATCCACTGAGCCAAACCAGCTAGGTCCAATCTACATTTTTTTTTTTTTTTGGCCTCAGCTTTTACATCCATTGACTTTTAATTCAGAATATCACCTGATAATTTAAGTAATATAGGAATAATCAAACCACTCAGAAAGAGAGACTAAAGAAAAATAAAGCCATAATCTGTTGAAACACTACAGAATAAAAAAAAAGTGATTCAATACAGATATAAGCACAGTGGATTTCCCTGGGAGTCCAAGATTGTTTTCTTTCCTGCTGAGGGGTCAGTTCGCACTTTTCCTCCTCACTTCCTACTTCCATGTTGCCAGGAGCTGAGAAAGGAGAGGAGGTGACAGTTAATCTGAGGACAGTTACTTTATGACTTATCCCGGCTCCAGTGGAATAAATGTGCAGGAGGACTAATCAGATCACAAACTTGGCAAAGGCCTTTTATTGTTCAAGGGGCAGGGTCTTATATTTGGCCTCTGCTGGAAAACTGTGAATAGAAGAAAAAAAAATACACACAAAACATGCCAATTGTTGTTTTTATAGTAATGTTAATTCAAAATGCTTAAGGTACTCATTCTGATTTTGAAGGCAGTCATTTATGGCAAGTTCACAAATTCGCCTGGGTACTTTTTTTCCCCCAGGTTGCTGCTGACAACTCTTTTTATGAATGAAAATAGGGGAAAGTCCTGTAGATTAATAAATTAAAACCACGTATATTTAGCTATTGTGGTGGAAAAATTTTAAATATGGTGTCAAAATTATTATGCTAAAACTTATCTATAGCTGTGCAAATTTGAACCAATAGTACCAAATATAACAAAATGATTTATTTACATTGACATCTCTATGAAAGGATTAAACCTGTTTTGTCAGTCCAAGTGCTTATTTAAATTGTTCAAATAGCTTAGAAGTAAAACAAGTACATCTACTAGTTGAGTTTTTTAATTTCTAGTAATGATCACTTTCATTTATAATATAGTACTTAATAAAATGAACAAATAATATGTAGGGGGGTTCCAAAAAGTGACTTAAAATTAGATAAATTAAGATATTTTAAACACAACTTTGAAAACTTATTAGACTCTATTATACACAGAGATTTCAAATTGCATAATATGATTTACTTGGAGGGCTTTTTTAAAAGAACCTTTATTTCATTCTTGTTATTTAATCTTATTTAACTAAGTTTACTTAACAGAATTAATTTTTCATTATTTTGAAATAGTCCAAAATATGTATTTACTTTAATGAACCTGATTCATTGATACATTAGAAGATATATTAAATATAACATATATAAACATATTTAAATCATAAATCAGCAAATTACTTGATTATTTCAGTTTATTTCCTAAGACTATGTATGTTGTTATTATTATTTGCTGTAACTACAAGTCAAAATACATTATTTTCAGAATAGGTAAGAATAATCAGGCTAAAATAAACCAGTTCCAAGGAAACTTCTAATTAACTATAAAAATACCCTTGTACCTTTGTCTCCCAGAATGTTTTAATCTTATATATGCTAACTCATTTCCCTCTGGAATAAAATCAATAGGTTTCCTTATGAGAAGTAAACAAGGATATGTGCGTCTGAATATATTTTTTTTTCATTTTCTGTTTTTTTTTTATTGTTTGAAGTATTACAAATAGTAGTACATATGTCTCCTTTCTCCCCTCCCTATTGACCTCCCCCCCGGCCTCCCCTAATCCCCAGTACATGCCTTCATCTGCGCCCCCCTCCCAGTGTCTTATATCCATTGGTTATGCTTATATGCATGCATACAATTCCTTCGGTTGATCTCTTACAGCCCTCCCCCCCCGCCCCCCCCCCCCCCCCACCACCAGCAACCTCCCCTGCCTTCCCGCTGTAGTTTGACAGTCTGTTCAATGCTTCTTTGTCTCTGTATCTATTTTCCCCCCATTTCTTTCCTTTAAAAAAATCTTGCCTCTGCAGACTAGAAATAAACATATAATAACAGAAAATGTTTGAGTCCCAATTTCAGTGTCCAACAGTTCTGAGTCCCTGTTTCAATGTCAAACAGTTCCTTATGTGTACATGTTAGCAATGATATCTGGATGGTGGGCACATGGTGGCAATGCAGGTATATATATTTTAAACAAATTTTGAAAAATTAACGGACTTTATAATGAGCAAAGATTTCAAGTTGCATAATATGATGTGCATGTAGGGCTTTGTTAAAAGAACCTTATCTCATTTATCTCATCTCCCACTGCATACTTCCGTCCTGTAGTGGGAGATGCTGATGTGATGAGTGGTCTCTCCTGATTTTCCCTAAAGCAGAGGTCTTCCTAGATCCCAAGTTATCTGTTCTTTATGTTTTATTGTTCAGGTTTAGTCCTTCCTTCTTTTGATTTGTTGATAATATGGATCAATTCATTGAACAAATTAAGGTCTTTGACTTTATTTGAAAGAAAAATACACAGAAACAAGAGCAATACAATCAAGTTAATCATTCATATCCTACCTTAGAGTGTGAACAGATGTTTTAATTAAATTTGACTGTGAAATAAATTATCTCTTGGCATGACTTAATAAATAGCCATTGGTACAATGAATTACAGTACAAACATTTACTTGACTGTCATTCCTCTACTTGCTTATTGCAACGAAGACTGCATTAGCTTCAGTGCCATCTTTATAACCTTTTGGAAGCAGAGAAGTTATTTTTTTCTCTTAACAATGTGCTTTTCTATTCATCTGCTTCTTAAAAAGTCTGTGATTGTCGGCGTTATCATCCATTTATTTTCAGCCAGTAAATGCTCAGTTATCTTTCTGAGATGAATAGAAAAAGGAAAGAGACCACTAAGGCTAATAATTTTTTTTTCTGGAAATATGATAAAAGAAATACTTCTTCCTAACTCTTTATTTCAATTTAGATTTTTATTGCATTGAAATGTTTTCAGAAGACTTCCATTGCTTGTGTTAGAGCTTGTGTGCAGCATAAGACTAATATAGAAATGTATCATTGAGGATTATGTTTTCTATGTCAAATATAAAGAAAATCATAAAATGCACTTTTCTGTAATTGCATAGAGTTAATAGGAATGATTTACCAGGAGGTCTCTGCAATGTTTGTCCATAAGACAAAGGATGACTTTATATTAGAAGGAAGTTTTGCTTACTTAGAAAGTTTAGAAGCATTTTACATTTATCTGATCTATTTCATATGCCTCTTTAATTTTGGCTAAATCCATACACATTTTATGTCAATGTTGAGGTAGTTTGTCATCTTTGTTTATTTACTTCCACCCCACCTCTTTTGTACATGCCATTAATTATATGTAGCTTGCTATGTAAAATATGTTTCCAAAAGTTTTAGAGATTGCTTTAATTTTGGCATTTAAAAGAAAGCCCAGAATACTCCAAACATGAATTTCAGGGATAGGAAGGATTTATGAGAATTTTTATATGGTATAGCTTGAATAAGACATCCTTTCTTACCCTAAAATGTTTCCAACATAAAACTTAATTTTATTAATATCACTTTTGCTTTTAATGTTTCATATAAATGTATCAATTATTTTTGCATTTTCTCCTCTTTACATTATATAATTCATTTTTAAAACATGACATCACATCCTGAGTTATAATCTTTATGTAATTACAATGAAACATAATCCTTTAAAAAATATTAAAATAAATAAAATATTTATGTATAACAGTGATTTTGCTGTAGGTTAAAAAAATTACACTATGAGTACTTATTTTGTTTAGTTAGAAAGATAAAAGCATAGCAGATGCTTATAAATGCATGTTTTCTTCCCACTATCACAATCATATTCCTAAACACTAAGTAGTCCTCAAATACTTTGATATTTTCTGGAGATTTGCATGCAGGAAAGTGATTTTGAACGCTCCCTTGATCAACCCTTGGAGGTGTTATGAAAGAAACAGGAATGGACAGAAGGAAAAATCCTACTATGATGCAGTTGTATCCAAGATCTCAGTTCAGTCTAAGGGAGCAGTAGATCTAGGATGGCACTTAATTGTTCTCTCATCCGGAGATAAGTGGGGAGGGATTTGCACACATCTCCACATCATCCAATTACTGGATTACAGCTGGCCTGTGAATCTTACCTTACACTTTAGGTGGGGGAAGTCCATGGTTGGATTCAGCTAAGAGATGGCATTACTTCCTGTCTCAGTTATTTGGGATTGGGGAGCTTGGATGGCATTGCATTGCTTTTATTTATATGCATTGCACTGCAAAGGACTAAGTAACAACTCACTAAAATCTCACAATTTTTTTTAGCTTCCTGTCCTATCAATCTTGGCTTGGGCTTTTGACCTTTTGAATTCATAACAGTTCCACTTCTATGCATGTGCTAACAATTCAGAGTGTGTGGGCCAGCAAATGTCATAGACTTGCCCACCATTTTTACCTTTTTTGAATAATTGAACCTCATACCATTATCTACTTTACTGTAAGGGAATTTGAGGAAGTGATTACTAAAGAATAGAACCATAGCCTACTACACAAATAAATTAGACTTCTCTTTATAAGGCAGATGTAGAGAATGGTTATTGGCTAGGCTATTAAGATAATTTTATCCTTTCTTTTAATATTTTAGATGTTTATTTGCTAAGTAATAATGCTCTTTCATAAAGAGTTTAATTTTTAAAAATAACAATAATCTTTAAAACTTTTCCAAGGACTATTAAATGTATTTATCATGAAGATGTTTATTTTCCACATTATATTTTTCCTCTATGTAATTATTTAATAGAATTATTTGACTTTCTTATTCATATAACTACCATTCCCATTAAAGTCTTGCAGAAGTTGAGTGTCTTCCATGTCTTTGATATTGTCACAGCACGCTATTTTTATAAAGCCAAATAACTAAGAGGGTTGGGGGATTTCCAAGGGACCTGGCTCTTTACAAATACACAGAGAGCTCACACAGTTCTTCAAAATGATTAGGCATTTAATGTTCTTTCATGGCCAAGATGCAAACAAATGATGATGACTCATGCCAGTCAGGTTTTCATGTCACATTTTATAGAGCAAAGAAAGAAATCTTTGTCCAAACTGAAGTATGTACTTTTACAAAGGAATTATTATTTTTTCTTGAATAAATGTAAAATTAATGTTATGTCTTTAACATATATCTTACGTTGGGTATCACAACTACTATTTCCTTAAGAATTGCTGATCTAGTAAACACAACCTGATTTACTTTATTTCCTATATTTTTACCAAATTACACAAAGAATAATTTCATTGGTAAATTTGGGGAATTAATTGAGCATAAAATCTGTTAAGAGTTAAGGTCTTTAAAAAAAGAATTAAGGGCTTTTGTGTACTTTATGTATACTTTTTAAAAATTGTTGTAATAGTATCATCGTTACACAGGTTCTACTTTTTAAATGCCACGATGAAATACGGTAACTCAACATTTTCAGGAATTCCTTAATGTTGCTTAAACACCAGATACTACTCTGATAAACATGTCCTTCAAATTTAAAATAGATAATGTGTGTTAATTAAAGTGACTATCAATATATTTTATAAAATAAAAGTTTTAGTAGTGAAGATTGGTTTTTAGCCTCTCTTTTTGCCTCTTTGCCAATATAGCTTTGTGAATTTTTTAATTAATAGTATATTTTCTCTGATTTAAAAGTTATAATGGGATTGTCTTCAGAAACATGGCCCAGTATTTTAAATTATGACTGATATTCAACTTACTTTCTCAGAAAGAACACTTTGCATGATATTCATTTTTATTATTATTTATTTTTCAGAGATAGGAATAGAAATTAAAACTACAGGAGTGGCACAGTGGTTGAAGTGGTTGAGTGTCAACCTATGAACCAGGAGGTCATGGTTCAATTCCAGGTCAGGGCACATACCTGGGTTGTGGGCTTGATCCACAGTGTGGGGCCTGCAGGATGCGGCTGATTAGTGATTCTCTCTCATCATTGATGTTTCTATCTCTTGGTCTTCTTCTCCCTTCCTTTCTGAAATTAATTATAGATATCCTATATAATAAAAGCCTAATATACTAAGTGTCCAGTGGTCCAGTTGGCAGTTCAACCAATCAAAGTGTAATATGCTAATGATATGCTAAGACCACTGAACTGCTTGCTATGACATGCACTGACCACCAGGGGGCAGATGTTCATTGCAGAAGCTGCCCCCTGGTGGTCAGTGTGCTCCCACAGGGGGAGCACTGCTCAGCCAGAAGCCAGACTCACAGCTGGCAAGTGCAGCAGTGGTGGCAGGAGCCTCTCCCGCCTCCATAGCAGTGGGGAGCAGTTCTAAGCCATCAGTCAGACATCTGCCGAGGGCTCCCAGACTGTGAGAGGGTGCAGGCCAGGCAGAGGGACCCTCCCCCTGAGTGCATGAATTTTGTGCACTGGGCCTTTAGTGGCTTTCATATTTATATGATTCAAAAAATAATTATGATATTACAAACAAAAAGTAAATATATGAATCAAAATTTCAGACTTTCATAGATACATTTTCTATAATTATGTAAAACTTTGGTAGAAAAGAGTTTGAAAATTCCCAATTAATCTGAAAAGGGATTATTTTTAAAAATATATATTTTATTGATTTTATACAGAGAGGAAGGGAGAGGGATAGAGAGAAACATCAATGAGAGAGAAACATCTATCAGCTACCTCCTGCACACTCCCTACTGGGTATGTGCCCGCAACCAAGGTACATGCCCTTGACCAGAATCAAACCTGGGACCCTTGAATCTGCAGGGCAACACTCTATCCACTGAGCCAAACCGGCTAGGGCTGTAAAGGGATGATTTTTGTTTTGAGTGTTCAACAGAATTGCCCATAGCATATTATTATCACAGTCTACTACTGCTGTTGTCTTACTTTACTGTATCACCCACCAGCAATGAGTGATTATAGATGAAGTCCAAAAATATGTGTAAGTTTAAATATCCATTGATAGACTAGCTTCAGTAATGCTGCAATAAAAACAATATTACTCATAATTTTGCAGCTCAAGAACATCCAATAAGTTTCTTTACCAAAGAAACTGATTCTTTCAAGGGACTGATCCTGAAGAGTTGACTATAAAATTCTGGATCAAACTCTTATACCATGAACACCAACTTACTCATGTTCCCTAGATTAGACTAAGTGAATAAATTGGAAGTCATTGAAGAGATATGATGTGTCAATCAGAACTTTTTGTATGAATGTTAGAAAATTGCCTCTAAATTCAAGACTAATTATAGATTTTTATAAAGAGAGAATATATGGATCCTGTCCCAAGAAAAAATCTTTTCAAAGTAGTGAGTATATCCACATTGGTTTAGTTTGATATGAAAATTTGAACTTTCTTGTGTCTTTCTTTTGGCTGCAAACATACATTTCACATAATCCTACACCTTGAGATTTTACTAATATTTATTTGTGGTGTCTGAAGGGGGAAAAAAATGTCCTGGTCAAAAAGATAAAATAAGCTTCCAAATTTATTAAATGAACAATTTGTTTGAATCAAAAAGGAAAAATGCATTTACTAATGAAATACCATGAGATATCTTTCAATGTTTGCACTACGACAGTTAACATACCCAGATTTCAATCTCAGTTTGCTTATATAACCCTTCCCATATGGCAAAACTTTTACTATTTCCCAAATAAACATATTTTTGTTAAGATCTCTCAATGCCTGGAGGCGTGTTTTTTTTTTTAATTTTTATCACCATAGAAACAACACATTTCTGCGGTTGCGATATTTTTATCTTGGCTTGTTTGTTTATAAAGACTAGAATCTAATTTTAAGTTATACTAAGTGCTTGGAATCTGGCCTCATTTTTCTGACTTTATAGCTATAGCTATAGATGACAGATAAATAGATGGACTGATTTTTAGACAGATAGATATTCTGTTAAAATGATCTTTAATTTGATGATATATTTGTTTTGATATCAACACGTAAAGATAAGTTTAAATTCCTTAAAAACAGACACTATTCACTCTCACCTACTGTTCTTTGTTGATTACATAGTAAAATGCCTGACACATCACCTATCTGTATAAATGGCTAATATGCAAAGTGTCCCCTTGGGAGTTTGACTGGGAGACCGGGAGGTCTATTGCTCGCTAAGATGTGTGCTGACCACCAGTGGACGGCACTGAAGGAAGGCCCCAGCCAGCAGCTGGAATGCCCTGAGGGGCCCTGATTGCCTGCCAGGCCTAGGAACCCTACCCGTGTGTGATTTAATTCACCGGGCCTCCAGTAGGTGATAATTATATGTTAGATTGAGTCATAGTGTTTTTGAATGAGAGTATTCTCCCTCTTCAGAGTCATTACATATATCCAGAGAGTGTAATGTAAAAATAAGTCAGGAACATATAAACAAAAATTGGTTTAAATATCATTCCACATATCTAATACTTAACATATAAATGTGTACAGATTATTTCCATTAATCTGTGCTTTGCTCGTTATAATCAGGATGGTGGTAAATATTACCTATCTTAATATAATTTCTTCCTCAAAGGAAGGACACAGTGCTTCAAAAGCTATTTGAATTTGTTTTACCATCTTATTATTCTATCATTAATAACTGAGTTGAGTAAAAACTTTGATAGGTGTTCATTTTTATGATTATATTAGAATCATTTTACATTTTACTTTACCAGATCCTACATTTCTACATCATAGATATAATGCTGGAAATTCTAAAATGAAAAACTATAAAGTTGATTGATAGGAAGTAAACTACTTTTGGGTAACATGAAATTTATGAAATGTAAAAAAAGCAGACCCCAAAAGTGCAAAGTAAATAAGTCAAACTTTATGCAATGCATGGCATTGCTACAAACTTCTAATGTCTGATACTTAATGAAAAATATAGGGAAGAAAGATTAGACAGTTCTGAGCTAGAAAGACACATATTCAAACTGCATTCAATAAAATTAATTTAGACCAAGGCATTTAGTTCATAATGGAGAGACCAGAGATAAGAGGTTGAAAATGCCTCTAGTAAGAATCCTATTCATTTGCAGTCACCAGTTTACCCAAGAGTATAGTTCAAATTTTGTACATTTTGACAAGTTGCTTGTTACTTTTAATCACATCTCTCTAATGGCAGCTTTACATAAAACATATCATATTCCTGAACATTTTTAGCACATAATTACACTCGATTACCATATTTTTTTTAACAAATCAGAAGCTGAACTAGGCATATTAGTAAAATAAAAATGTATATTGAAAAACTAGCTAATTTAATAACCTAAGGAAGGTAGAAACAAATACAGAAACGCCTTTGTTTCTGCTCTCATCACGTTTGTTCACTGTTGCATGAGTGGTCCAGCAGAGGGATCCCCAATTCCCCACTTAATCAGAGATCCTAGGAAACACCTCCTGGGGAAAAGCAAACAAAAACAAACCCAGCATCAGAGGGTTCTGATTTATTTTGTCTTGCAAGATAAAAAGCGACTTTACGTTTGGTATTGGTCAATGGAGCCTTGATCTGTGTTTATTTGGAAGATGCCAATCTGTATATATTTTTCTTTTTTGTAAAATATATTTTTATTGATTTCAAAGAGGAAGCGTGAGGGAGAGAGAGATGGAAACATCAATTGGCTGCCTCCTACACTCTCCACTGGGGACGGAGCCCACAATCTGAGCAAGTGCCCTGACCAGGAATTGAACCGTGACCTCCTGATTCATAGGTTGATGTTCAACCACTGAGCCACACCAGGCAGGCTGCATTTTCAATCTAAATACCTTCAAGCAAAGAGACCCGCAGAAAAATGACTTTTAATTTTGACTCACTATATGAAGAACGCAAGTTTTGACTGATTAGGTGCCGCAAAAGAAAATCAAGGTTGCCTATGAATTTATTTCTAATTTAAAATTAAAAGAATCAGGGCTCATGGGAATTTTTAAAACATTATTAAAAAGGTGAGTTTGACGTAGGTTTACTTTATGGATAGGTCTCAAAGTTATATATTTGTGATGTAGGCTGAGAGCAAGCAATATCTTCTTTTTATCAGTTGGGCAGCTAAGGGATCACAAGGTAAATTATTTTCTAGACTTCACTTGATATACACAAGAAACCCTCAGTCTCCACCACTAGGAAAACAAACAAACAAACAAAAATCATGTATTATATTCCTGGTTATTTCACCCTCTCCCAACAAGGAATCTCAAAACTCATTATTTAAGATAAAATAATTGTACTCATTCACGATTAAAATCCAAGTAGTTCAGTATTTTACATTAAATGATTGTCAAAATTATTTAACTATTAATAGTTTGCATTAATGATATTGTGTGTGTGTTGAAAATACGCAACTGCAGTGCTGAGTTTCTGTAATATGTGTGATGGTGTATTTATGTGTCAATGTCACCGGGTATGGGGTGCCCAGATTAAACATTACTTCGGGGCGTGTCTGTGAGGGTGTTTCTCGGTGAGGTTAGCATTTGAATCAGTGGACTCAGTCAAGTAGATTGTGGGCCGCCATCATCCTATCCTTGGAGGGACCGAACAGAACATAAAGCAGAGGAAGGTGAATTCACCTTGTTTTTCCTGCCTCACTGTATGAACTCAGGCATCAAATCTCGCCTCACCTTCTGCCCTCAGACTGGTATTTGTACCGCTGGCTTTTGTAGTTCTCAGGCCTTTGGTCTCAAACTGACTATAGTCACAGACTATACTGGGTCTGCAGTTTGCAGACAGCAGATGACAAGACTTGTCAGCTTCTGTAATCACATGAGCTCATTTCTCATAATCAATCAATCTACATACCTGGAGAACCCTGACTTACATAATATCTCTGTGACTAAACCTAAACTAGAACTGTCACGACCCACAGGTTGATAACCGCTAGCAGGGTCTCCTAAGACCATCGGAAAACACAGATATTTACATTACGATTTATAACAGTAGCAAAACTGCAGTTAGGAAGTAGCAACGAAAATAATTTTATGGTTGGGGGTCACCACAACATGAGGAACTGTATTAATGAGGAACTGTACAATGAGGAACTGTATTAAGGGTTGTGGCATTAGAAAGGTTGAGAACCACTGCTCTACGTAAATGTTTTCAGTCCTTTTTTTAAAAATGATGAACTTACTTATTTCTTTAATATAATAGCATACTTATTTCTTTAACAGAGATTTTCAACTCTACTTTAAACCACTTCATCTATAAAAGCCCAGCAACCGGAATGGCGAAATGACCAGAATGACGGGAAGGACTGGTGGCTATGACATGAACTGCAGCAGCCAACCAGCCTGATCCAGGCCCCAGTCGGCCCCACACTGCCCTGGCCAGCCCCACCCCCAATCGACCTCCAACAGCTTGATGAAGGACAGGGCTGGCCGGCCAACTGCCTGCAGCCCCTCCCCCTAGCCAGCCCAGCCCCCTATCAGCTCCCAACACCCCAATTGGGGCCGGGGCTGGATGGCCAACCACTCGTGACCTCTCCCTCCAGCCCCACTCCCAAATCAGTCCCCAACACCTCAATGGGGGCAGGGACAGCCAGCCAACCTTCCAAGGCCCTCCCCCTTGCCGGCCTAGCCTGATGGGCCCCCATCAGGGGGAGCTGGCCAGACCTGACCTGTGCACAAATTCATGCACTGGGCCTCTATAAAAAGTACATTTTTTAAACTAACAGATGATCAACTAATAAAAAATGTTACTAGGCAATATTGGAAGCATCAATCTACATCATTATTCTGTAATTAAGAATAGAAAAAAATGACAACTCATAAATTATTTCAAGAACCTTTAAATAGAGAAATGTTTATAAGAAATAATGCATAGAGACAGGTAAAATATAAATCTACCTCACACATTCAACACTTCTAATGCCATCACTATACTGAGGGAATTATATATCAAAAGACAAAATTGTATGCTGGGGACTCACTCATTCAAATACATTCTTGTTTTCTTCTTTTGAAGGTAGGAGGTTGGGCAATGAAGAAATATGCTGACTAGCAGCAGGGACATTATTGCTCATCCTCCTGTTCTATGAAAACAATTTTTAAAAAATATATATTTGTAGTGATTTTAGAGAGGAAAGGAGAGGGAGAGAGAGATAGAAACATTAATGATGAGAGAGAATCATTGATTGGCTGCCTTCTGCACAGCCCCTACTGAGGACCGAGCCCGCAACCCGGGCATGTGCCCTTGACCGGAATTGAACCTGCGACCCTTTGGTCTGCAGGCCGACACTCTATCCACTGAGCGAAACCAGCTAGGGCTGAAAACAATTTTTTACTTAAAATTATATATTTCAGGCAAATTGGCTGTTAAATGTTGGAATGTGGAATTGTCATTTCTCTGATAGAAATCTTTGCTTGGCAAATATACTGGCCACCTTTCACGGAGTTTCTCAGATCCTTTCATGTTTGCCTGCCTTCATAACTCAGCGTCCTGCTCCCACTCCAGCTTCCATGGCACCCTCACAGGCATCTAAGTCCTCGAGGTACTTCTGGGCTCAGTTGAAGGATGGAGTAGGACATGGGGCTTGGCTTTCTGGCAACTGCCAAGTGGGCCAGTTGATGTAATCCCAGAACAGTAGAGTATTAATTTCTTCATAAAACACTTTGACTAATGTCACATTGGGATTAAGAAAAAAAATCAGCAAATGAGCAATATATTTTCCTCACTCTGTAGGACTATTTCAAGTCATGATTTTTCCATGTAGTCAGTCCTGCCATGTTTTGTAGCTAAGCAGATGAAAGTATCAGGCAATTGTCTGTGTCACTGCAAGTCTCAACAGGAAGCAATGGGGTATCACCTTGTATTCACTTTCCAGTCTAGCCTGATCCTTCTCTTTTTGGTACTGATAATTACTCTTTACTAAATTAGCATTATTTGTGATTTTTAATCTCAAGGTCCACTTTCTGGGGAACCTTGGATAAAATAGCATATAGTCCCTGAATCTTATTGTGAACTTCACCTGCATGATTTGTGGGTGAAAAGCATTGGACTATGACATGGAAAGTTATCTCTCTTCAAAACAACTACGTTCCTAATTCTGCCATTTCTCATGATTGGGCTTGAGTAATAAAATCAAGAGTCATATATTTATTCACCGAACATTTATCGAGCACCTGTGCATGTCAGACACAGTGCTAGATCTTGAAGCACGAAAATGAAAGAGGTATAATACTAGGACTCAGAGACCATGTCTCCAGCATATGGTTTTATATTTTTCTAATATAAGAACAAACAATGGCACTGATTTTTACCTGAATTTTATTTTATATTTAATCAAAATCAAGGCTACATTTGATTAACTGAGGGTGCCCTATGAATACATACTTTGTAAAATTACCTTGAATCTGCTCAAACATATAAAGTAAGTTTGAGTATTTTATGTTTAGAAATTGAGCAACTTGGGGCCCAGAAAAGTTGTTAGTTATCACATATCACACAGATGGAAAGAAGCAAAGCATGCGGATCTTGTCTGACCACAAATTCAAACTGTTTGTATAGCTACTCCTTTTCTTTTCACCCTCCTCATGATATCCCCACTTAGAATTTCTGCTGAACTGTCAGTCTTAGAGTACTGTCACCCCTGTTTCAGCTATGATTGGAACAGAGCTCACTGTTCATACATGAAGTGAAGTAGCGCAGTGCTTAAGACCACACTTCATCTTCCAAAAGAAAGCAAAGTCCTCCCGTGCTGCAAAGAATATTTTCTTTTCTTTCTGGAATCTTCAAATTCTACAAATAGAACACACTAATGTGTTTTTGAATGCATATATTTACATTTCAATAATTATCTAAAATTAACACAGGCTTATTCTGGAATAAGGAAAAGCCTTGCCAAAGCCTTGCCAATGTGTGATTACGTTTGGCATTGACAATCACGTTGTTGCCAATAGCACGTTAACTCTAGAAAGCTACAATTAGAAAATAACAGAGGAAGTTGGCAGACTTCATATTACTTAGTGGCAAGTGAAGACTATGAAAGGAAGAGGTCATCAATCAGAATCCGGAAAAGAAAAATGAACAAAAACAAATTATTTCTTCAAAATAAGAATGACCTGGGCTTAATAAAATAGTCGCTTTGAACAAAGCAATACCCTAATCCCATATAGAGTTTCTAGAAATGTTGAGTTCAGATAGGTAGTCTTTCAGAAGCGTATTTGGGGTTGGCTAACAACAGAAAAAGAAGGATGTGACTGGCCCAGTTAGTATGGCTTAGTGGTTGAGTGTTGACCAGTGAACCTGGAGGTCAAGGTTGATTCCTGGTCAGGGCACATGCCTGGGTTGCGGGATCAGTTCCCAGTGTGGGTCCTGCATGAGGCAGCCGATCAATGATTCTCTCTTATCATTGATGTTTCTATATCTCTCCCCTCTCCCTTCCTCTCTGAAATCAATAAAAATATATTTAATAAAAGAGAAGAGGAGAGTAGAGGAGAGGAGGGGAGGGGAAGGGAAGAGAGGGGAGGGGAGGGGATGGGAGGGGAAGAGGAGGGGAGGAAGGGAAGGAAAGGGAAGGAAAGGGAAGGGAAGGGAAGGGAAGGGAAGGGAAGGGAAGGGAAGGGAAGGGAAGGGAAGGGAAGAGAACGGAAAAAAAAAGGGAAGGGAAAATAAAGAAAAGAAAAGAGAAAAGTGAAAAGAAGCTACTGTCTAGAGGCTGTTGCTAATGGGCTGCTGTTAAGCCTATGTGCTTGTTACTTATTAGCTAGCTTTCAGAGGTGTATGTTGAAGGCTGGCACTGATTAATTGAGATGGGTTTATGACCAGGTCTGGTGGTTTGTTGTTACTATGAGTAATGAATAATCAGTCATTCTCATTCTGGAAATTCAGCATGTTTTTTCCCTGCCACCCCCTATTTTTTTTTCTTTTTCTTTCTATCACTAGGGATAGAATGTTATCACTACTGTTGGCTCTCTTTTAAGTTGATGTCTCTCTTGAGGGTGTCTGGTTTTCAGTTTGAGTGCTGATAAGCATAATTTTCCTTCTATTAATATTATTGTTAAATTATTTGTTGACTCATGTCTGATAGGAGGCTGAAGATCTTTTGTCATTTAGAAATACAATTTTATGGGTAAACTATTATTTCTCAATACATTTTAAACCCTTTTGTAAATCTTCAAAGCCTTCCAATTACAATATTAGCCTTCAGGGTAAGCTTTTAAGGCTCTGCACAGAGAACAGTCAAGGACTCTGAGACATATCCCAATGCCTCTTAAGTAGTGCAAGGAGGAACTGAAAAGTGCTTGGCAAAAATGCCTCAAGATTTCTCAGGCTTCACAAAGGAGGGGGGCCCTACAGCCTTACCAAGACTATCTTAGTAACCAGGTTATCTTCCACTTTAGCTTATAGATTTTTAACTTAAATAAGAATTGACTGGGAGAATCCAAGATGGCGGCGTAGGTAAACACCTAAACTGCTGCCTCCCGCAACAATTTCAAAAATACAACTAAAAGAAAAAATGTCTATCACCCAGAACCACGGGAAAGCTGGCTGAGTGGAAGTTCTACAACTAGAAGGAAAGAGAAAGGAGCATTGAGACGTGCACGAGCGCTGAAAAGCTGAGGTACGGAGGCGCGTGATCCGGGCTGGCGGGCGTTGCTTTTTTCAACCCGAAGGGAGACAAGCCCCCGATTACTCTGAAATACAGTTTCTGGGGAGACGCGGGGGACCCAAACTCCTACGGGGAGAAGCTGGACTGTCTGCCAGTGAGGGTGGCTTGCTTGCAGAGCTGCACGCAGGAATAATTGTTTATGGCACTGGGGCACGGGACTGCCGACAGGGACTCAGAGCCAGCTAACTAGCAGCCATTGCTGTTTGCCACGCCCTAGCCTAGTGACGCCCTGAGACCCCCACCCTGCACAACCTACAAACCCACCCAAGCTCTAAGCAGCGGCTTTTGCATAAGAAAGCCCTGCCCTATCGCAGCTTAACCTAGCAAACTTGCAGCCTGGGTCAGACAGCTCCAAAACCTACAAACCACAAGCAAAGAGGAGAAAACTGTAGCTCTCATTGTAGCTCCTGCTGGGTGGCCTCAGACAGTAGCTGACCTGCACCCCATTGGAGATCCAGAAGCCAGTGTACCTAGTGGTCAGTGTGAGACACCTAGTGGTCAGTGTGAGACACAGTGTGAGACACCAGTGTACCTAGTGGTCAGTGTGAGACAACTCCTCACATCCATAAGTGACACATTCAAGAGGCAGACTCAGTGAGCACCAAAGCCCCACTGAAACAAGTCCTGCCCCATAAGCATGTCTTCAGCGCAGCAGTTCTTCCATTATAGACACAGCGAGTGCTCACAGCTAATTGGCCTGGAGGTCAATTCCTCCCAGTGTACCAATGGCAATTAAGGCTTAACTACACCAAGACTTTGCACTCAGCCCACAAAGGGGTGTACCAAGAGCATCCACCTCATGTAATTGAGGAGGCTGAGCTACTGCCCCCTATAGATCACCTACCACACAAAGCTACTCCATCAACACAGGGAAGCAGCCAAAATGTGGAGACAAAGAAACATGTCACGAATGAAAGAAACAGAGGAAAGCAAACTACTGGATGACATAGAGTTCAGAACCACATGTATAAGGTTACTCAAGAATCTTCTTAAAACCACTGAGAAACTTGATGAGACCTTCAAGGAGCTTAATGAGAATCCCAAAAAAATGGAAAAGGATCAGTCAGAAATGAAGCATACACTGTCTGAAATAAAGAATATACAGAAACTCAACTGTAGATCAATGTACCCCAAGAATCAAACCAAAGATCTGAAATATGTGGAAACAAAACATCCAACCAGAAAAACAAAAAGAAAAAAGAATCCAAAAATATGAAGATAGTGTAAGGAGCCTCTGGGACAACTTTAAGCGAACCAACATCCGAATTTTTGGGGTGCCAGAAGAAGGGAGAGAGCAAAATATTGAAAACCTATTAGAAGAAATAATGACAGAAAACTTTCCTACATGGTGAAAGAAATAGACTTACAAGCTCAGGAAGCGCACAGAACCCCATACAAGAGGAATCCAAAGAGGACCACACCAAGACACATCATAATTAAAATGCCAAGGGCAAAAGACAAACAGAGAATATTAAAAGCAGCAAGAGAAAAACAGTTAATTACCTACAAGGAAGTACCCATACGAGTGTCAGCTGATTTCTCAACAGAAACTATGCAGGCCAGAAGGGAGTGGCAAGAAATATTCAAAGTGATGAACAGCAAGAACCTTCAACCAAGATTACTCTACCCAGCAAAGCTATCATTCAGAGTTGAAGGTCAGATAAAGAGCTTCACAGACAAGAAAAAGCTAAAGGAGTTCATCGCCACCAAACCAGGATTACATGAAATGCTGAAGGATATTCTTTAAGAAGAAGAAGAAGAAGAAGAAAAAGGTAAAGATAAAAATTATGAACAACAAAATGACATCAAATACATACCTACCAACAAGTGAATCTAAAAATCAAGTGAATAAAAAATCTGAAGAACAGAATGGACTGGTGAATATAATAGAATCAGGGACATAGAAAGGGAGTGGACTGACGATTCTCAGGGGAAGCAAGTGTGAGGGGTGCGGGAAGAGATTGGACAAAAATCTTCCTCCTATGGATGAAGACAGTGGCAGGGGGTAAGGGCATGGGGTGGGGTGGGGAATCAGGTGGAGGAGAGCTATTGGGGGGGAAAAAAGAGGAACACCAGTAATAATCTGAACAATAAAGATTTATTTAAAAAAAAAAAAAAAGAAATAGACTTACAAGTCCAGGAAGCGCACAGAACCCCAAACAAAAGGAATCCAAAGAGGACCACACCAAGACACATCATAATTAAAATGCCAAGAGCAAAAGACAAACAGAGAATATTAAAAGCAGCAAGAGAAAAACAGTTAATTACCTACAAGGGAGCACCCATATGATTGTCAGCTGATTTCTCAACAGAAACTATGCAGGCCAGACGGGAGTGGCAAGAAATGTTCAAAGTGATGAATAGCAAGAACCTACAACCAAGATTACTCTACCCAGCAAAGCTATCATTCAGAATTGAAGGTCAGATAAAGAGCTTCACAGATAAGAAAAAGCTAAAGGAGTACATCACCACCAAACCAGTATTATTTGAAATGCTGAAGGGTATTCTTTAAGAAGAGGAAGAAGATGAAAAAGATAAAGATAAAAATTATGAACAACAAAGTGACAACAAATATGTGTCTATCAACAAGTTAATCTAAAAATCAAGTGAATAAAAAATCTGATGAACAGAGTAAACTGGTGAATATAATAGAATCAGGGGCATAGAAAGGGAGTGGACTGACAGTTCTCAGGGGGAAGAGAGTGTGGGGGATGTGGAAAGGGACAGGACAAAAATCGTACACCTATGGATGAGGACAGTGGGGGGAGGTAAGGACAGAGGGTGGGGTGGGAACCGGGTGGAGCGGAGCTATGGGGGGAAAAAGAGAAACAACTGTAATAATCTGAACAATAAAGATTTATTTAAAAAAAAAAAAGAATTGACTGTTCTGCTCATTGGTGGTGTTAATCCAGGCTTCATTGATGTTTAGCAAGTTTATTTTATTATCCATAATCATTTAAGCATAGGAATTTAATCAGTTATGTGACCCTGGAAAGTAATAGATGGTTCCAAATTCTGCTAAGAATAGGGTTGACTTCAGTTCATAATCTCAGGTAAGAAACTTCCCAAAGTTTCCTTTTCTTTATCTAAAAGATAGCATTGTAAACTGCATTTAATTCTTTTGAACTATATGTCTTTTACATAAATAGCACATGCCTATGAATAATAGAAAGTACCAGAAAATAATAGAGGATACCAATTTGGGGCATTTTCACTTATTCTTCTACAAGTGCCTTCTTGCATTGTGAAAACATGGTGTAAGCTTCATTTCCTGTAAAAGTTCTAAACTACAATCAAAAGTAATTTACATAAAAGACAGCAGGTACGAACGTCTTGCAGCATATTTTTTTCCTCCGTACAGGAAGAGAAAGAGAAAGAAAGAAAAGAAAATCATCAAAGAGTTTATGAGGTCGTATCTGAAATGAAGTCGAACATTAAAAAACAGCCTTTGGCTTTTGATGGAAAATCACTTAAAGTCATCCAGGTTCCATGAAATGCATTTAAAGCAATATAGCAGATGGGGCTTTGAGTAACATCTTGAGTTAATTTATTTTTGAAGTACACAATGAGTTTTTTTTATAATATAATTGAATTAGAGTCAGAGGAAGTATCTCTTGTTATTTTATAGTTACCTTACAAAAGTATCAGAATATTTGTGGAATTATTTTTTATATATGTAAGCTATACTCTTAATTGAACATCAGACATATATAGCTTAAAAATGTTCTTTTTAGTTTAATTCTGAGAAGTTCCAAAGATTATAAAGCTACTCCTGTGATGTTCCTGAGCCAACCAGCTTGTGTGGAATTGAACAAAGTCTTAGTTGATATTATGATAGAATTTGAATTTCTTATTGTATGTATCTTATATAATAAAAGCATAGTATGCAAACTGTCCCCTCAAATGAGAGTTGTCTGGGAGTTCAACCAGGGAGGTTGGGCTGGCCAGGGGAAGGGAAGGAGGCCTTGGCTGCAGCCTGGGCAGGGAGGGAGTACTCAGCTGGCAGCCAGCAGCTGCTAGGAACCCTACCAGTGCATGAATTTCATGCACTGGGCCTCTAGTATATTAAAATAAGAAATTAGCTTGATTTTTCATAAAAAAAGCCTTTAATCTGTTCTCCAGCTTCTGCTGTGTAGAAGTAGGAAGCCATACTTTAAGTTCAACTACTTGCAGCAAATTAACTACTTGCAGCAAATTTGTTAATGAAATTAAGAGATAGTGTGTGTGGTGTGCTTAAAATCTCAAGGGTGCCTACTTTCTCTTTCATTTTTGATATGAAAAGAACTGAAATAATAAATATGAATAAAGTGACAGGAAACTAATAATCATTTTACTTATGGCTTGTCATAGTATACTTCTTTCTATAGTTTTTTTAAAAAATATCTTTATAATCTGAGAAAGCTAAATAATACTGACCAAGTATAACTTGAGAAAGGATTTTTTTTCCAAATTCAACTTCCCGTTTTCATTACACTTAGAAAAACATAAAATCATATATCTTCTTAGAATACATCATATTAGAATCCTGTAATCCGTTTGAGGAAGGCTGCAGAGACACTGTGAAAGAAAGAACATGCATTGCTCTTTCCTGTGTTTTGTTTGAATATCTCCAGAGAAGAGACGCTGTAGCAGAAACCTGGAGTGTTTACCGTTCTTCATCTGGAGTTCAATTTTCTCTTGGCTTCTCAAGGACATGAGGTTCTTTCTGGCGCACAGAAGCTCCTGTAAGACATCGCACACACAGAGGCATCCATCATAAATGCGTGGTAGATCTGAGGATGACAGGTAACTTGTCGGCAGACACGTTCCTTGCCTTCCTCTGTTGCAGCCTGGCAGCCGCTCTTCACTCTTTATTGAGCTTTCCTTTGGCAGGCACGTTCAGAAAACAGAGCAATCTAATCAAAGCGTCCCTGAGATTCCCGACAGAACATGTGCCACTTTGGAAACATTTGCACTTGCCATATGGCAAGGGCATCTTACGCTCTGAAATGGTGATCATTTGAGATTCATTCTTTGAAAAGCATGCAGGATTTATAATGGTGCAGATGCCCCCGTCTTAAGACAATTTATAAGTTGCACAGTTAAATCAAAGAGAAGTTTGAGTGTGAATTCCATGATAGTATAGAAATGCATGATCCCATTCAGTCCTTCTTGTTGTCTATTTAAACTCTTCCTAAAGTTATAATAAAACTATTCTAACATTTTCAAATTTCATATCATATGAGTTTATGCCAAGTGATGATGCAGTAGAGACAGTGATAATAAAAACAACAACAACATTGGCTTAAATAATGGTGCTTAATTTTTCTTCCTTTTTAAATACATTTTTATTGATCTTTTCAGAGAGAGGAAGAAGGGAGAGGGAGAGAGAAGCATTGATGAGAGAGAAACATTGATCTGGGGTTCCCTGCATGCCCCCTACTGGGGATGAGCCTGCAACTGAACATGTGCCCTGACTGGTTATGGAACCAGTGACCACTTGGTGCACAGGACTATGCTCAACAAACTGAGCTACACCAGGCAGGGCTGATGCTTCATTTTTGTATGAATTATCTCTTAATGGTGAGTCAGTTGGCTCCATGTCAGGTTTACTCTAGGATGCAGACTGATGATTGGCACTAACTGAAACATAGTTTTCTAGCAGAGAAAAAGGAGATACCAAGAGGATCTAAAACTGACTGAACTTCTATTAGGAAATGGTACTCACTACAACTACATGTAATTGGCCAGAGTAAATCACAGTGCAATCCTGCTACCCATCAATGTTGCTCAGATATTTCTTCTTCCAAAAGGAAAATAAACTAAGACTTATATACTATATATAAACGTAAGGTCCATGGAGGAGAAGTATATACCAATTCCTGGAAATACATATATTTGAAGGTAGCCATTATGTATTGAAGTATATATTAAACAACTTATGTCTGATTTTGGACTTCAGCTCTGCTATTGATCTATTCTACCCGATGTTCACTTGGTAATAAATTATTAAATTATATGAATATAAGCATATATATTTCCTTCCCTGTTTCATTTTTGAAAGCAAAGAAACATTACACTTTTTAGAATGATATGCCATTGCTACACCTGTAGTGTTTCCTAATATTGAACAGTAGCTTGGCCATGAGTTGTATTTGTCAATGCTTTACTTTTCTTTTTGCTAGCCTAACTATTTCAGAATTGGAGGCCAACATCACCAAATTCTTTATTTTACTTGATAAAAGTTATTCTTCTCTAGGAACAAGTAATTATAGAAATCATCTGATGGAAATATTTCATTAACTAACCAATGTGAAGAATATTGTAAACTCTGAAATGAGAGATAAATACAGAAGAATAGCATCCATTCTAAGATAAATGTGTCTCCAGACCTAGAACAGTTATTACCAGGTCTATATAATTTTCCTGGGTCCTCAAAATCAAATTTCTGAGCTATTCCTGTGGTTCTTACCAGTACTTACAAACAAATTCTTGTAATTCCTTCAGCGTATGGCCTGTTTTCACACTTATCAGGCCCAGCATGTCAACAGGTGGCATCTATTCTGACCAAACCCTAGGAGATGGCCTGGTGGACAGCAAAGGAGAGAACAGTTTCTGAAGGGTTTATTCTTGCCTTGAAGGAAAGGGTCTCTGCAGCATCTTTCAACATAGCAGAAGTGCCATCTCTTAATAGGGAAGGATGGGCCAGCTCTGCAGCTTCTGACATTTGGTGATGTCTGAAGAATCGACTTCCTCAAGGGCATTTATCCAGATAGTCTCATCCTGTGTTTCAGAGTATGAGCTTTCTCCCAACTAGAATCCTGATGTCAGTGAAACTGATCTGTTTTGGCTAAGCATTCCTACATTTCTGGAGCTCCGGGCCTCTAATGACTTGTCCTTGAGCCAATGTCACCTACCAGCTGAGTCCTGCAACTTGCAGAAATGGATCTGCCTTGGTATTCTGACAGTTGCCTGCTGAAAGTATCCTATGGAAGGTGTGGCCTAGGCAGGAATGTGATGGTGCAGTGGTCGGCAAACTCATTAGTCAACAGAGCCAAATATCAACACAATGACTGAAATTTCTTTTGAGAGCCAAAGTTTTTAAACTTAAACTTCTTCTAACGCCACTTCTTCAAAATAGACTTGCCCAGGCTGTGCTATTTTGTGGAAGAGCCACACTCAAGGGGCCAAAGAGCCTCATGTGGCTTGCGAGCCCCAGTTGGCCGACCACGGTGATGGTGGATTCAGGGCATAGCCACTGGGTCCATGTCAAGCATGCTTCTTACAGAGGGAGAGTTAAGTGACACATTTTCATCTTCTGAGGGCCATATAAGGACTGTATCTCAGGGCATGGCTATCAGCTCCTATCTCCCATTTGTCTGAGATTCTCTCCCGGGGTGTTAACTTCCCACACATTTAGGTTGGATATGCGTGGGTGCCCACAGTGTTTCTTGGTGTCACGTGCGTTAGCAGCAACAGGGCAACACTAGTGTAGTGCCAGCCTGAGGCGAGGGGTTGTTGCTGTATGCTCGTGTGAAATCAGTCACCATGGAGGAGGCTGTGCAGGGCACATGCAAAGTTGCTTGCTCTAAAGCTGGGTCAGGTGAAGCTAACAATGTCTAAAGTGATAGTTCTGTCACAGCGTTCCCTGAAAATGGAACACTGAATTGTGTAAAATAGTTAAGTGTATTCATGAGAATGTAATAAATTTTATCTTATCCCATTCTAGTAACTCAAACCATAAGTATTATCATATCTTAATCAAAGTAAGAATTTTCTCAGTGGATCTAAGCTGAGATTAATTATATCACCTGGTTTATTTTTAATAAGCAAGCTCAAATATTTAAAAGATCCTATATTCACTGGAATATTTTAATATGGATTTTAAAACTAACCCCCTAAGGTTTACTTTGAAAAATGTTTTAATCCTTCCAATTTAGTTGTGAATGAGGAGTGACCTACATCAGATTATATATTTTTTCCCCTAATAGGCAGTAGGAGAAATAGAACAGCATGTTTGGTCTGAAAATAAGCAGCCTGATTTGTCTGAATATATTTATAGCTGCTATATTATCTTTTGCTCTTTATGCTCGGGAGATTAGGACTCAATGTATTTTGAAGGAGAAAAAGTAGAACTACCCTGGGAAGTAAAACTATTAAGAGCAATGGACTTTCCCACCATGAAACTGCACAAAAAACATACATATCGAGACCTATCAAATGTGCCTTTAACTTCTGCATAGGGGGTAGAAGGCTAACAGAGAAACAACACAGGCAGTTCTGAAAGTAGCCTGAGACCAAGGTCAAGCTATCAAGTATGAAATGGTTGAGCTTATACTAGTTCCAAACAATTTCACACTGCAGGTGGAATGAGATCTGAGAGATGAAAGCAGTTAAGACGAAAGATTTGAAATGGAGAGATAGGAAAAGCAGGGATCTTACATCCTACTAAATACCATTGGCTTTATATAATTTTAAAATATCCTCAGGTATGTTTTCACACCCATGATCATACATTTATATTGACAATAAAGGTGCGTATCTTTTTGTCAACGGTCTGCCTCACTCCTACTAAAAAGCCTCCATATCTGGGTCGCAGGTCATCAGTCTATGGTGCTTAGAACTCCTTCATGTTGTAGGACATCTGCTCGCTGCTGGTCAAACCCCTGAGTTCTTGCAGTTTTTAGCCCTGGTTTATTATTATTCTCTCCAGATGACTTCTGTCTCCGTTCTGTTTGGTTTTATTATGCATAGACATCAGCTTCCCACACTTGGGTATCTTGATTCCTCACATTTTTCTCCTCCATGCCCTTTGCTATGCTGCCTCCACTATTTTTTTCCTATAGTAGTCTTGAACTCCCTGAACCGATACCCTCTATAATCTGCTTCAAGCATCACACTCTCAGTCTGATGTTCATCCCCTTAGCTTTCTCATTTGCTCCCTCCTGCTCTGACTGTAAAAAAATCATTAAACCTCATGAGCACCTACAATGCATTTTACCCATGGTTGTCCAATAACCCCTTCATGCCGTCACTTGCTTAAATTTTATAATCAGTTTCTAAATACACTCTAACTCTCTTGCCCTTCTCTCACTTTTTGACAGTTTTTTTAAAACAAAAACCATATTTAAATTCAATTATTTATCTAATCCAAGCCTGCATTCATGTAGCTGAGTGGAAGGAAAATATCATTCTTACTAGTTTGTTTATTTGTTTATTTATTTAGAATACTAGAGGCCTGGTGCACAATATTCGTGCACTGGAAGGGGGAGTCCCTCAGCCTGGCCTGCACCCTTTCACAGTCTGGGAGCCCTTGAGGAATGTCCAACTGATGGCTTAAGCCTGCTCCCCGCTGCCACTCCCCACATCCTAAGCGCAGCCTCAGAGGCAGGAGAGGCTCCCACCACTGCTGCTGCACTCGCCAGCCCTCAGCCCAGCTTCTGGCTGAGCAGAGCTCCCCCTGTGGGAGTGCACTGACCACCAGGGGGCAGCTCCTACATTGAGCATCTGCCTCCTGGTGGTCAGTGCACATCATAGTGACCAGTCGTTCTGCTGTTCAGTTGATTTGAATATTACCCTTTTATTATATAGGATATTTTTATTGATTTCAGAGAATAAGGGAGAGGAAGAGAGAGATAGAAACATCAATGATGAGTGAGAATCATTGATTGGCTGCCTGCTGCATACCCCACACCTGGGATTGAGCCCACAACCTAGGCATAGGCCCTGACCAGGAATCAAACCATGACCTTCTGGTTCATGACCTTCTGACGTTCAATCAATGAGCCACTCTGGCCCTGCCTTACTCATATTAAATCATATTTTGACCATTATATGACCATGACTTTCACATGGAACCCTAATGCTGCCTAGCAATTCCATTTCCCTTTCTTCTAGATGTCATGTTTTTTTCCTGGCTTTTCATATCACCAATAAGACCTGTTCAGTCTCAGCTAACGATCTAGTTTCCTATATGACCAAAATGAGAGAAGCATCTAGAAAAGAGCCTCTGGGCATTCCTACCATTGGGGCCTGTCTACCAACATATGCACTGTTTGTTGTTTTTTTCCTTCCTGCTATAGTGGATTAACAACTCTTTTTTCCTCTCTGAGGCCAAATTCCCCACCCCCCCATCCCATTCCCTTTTTCAATCAATTTCATTCTCATGTGTCTTCCATCATCAACATTTCTTCTCCATTGACTCATTTCTCATTCCTAAGAGTATATTGACATGATATTATTTCTCCTCTTTAAAAAAAGAAAATAGAAGAATGAAAACTTTATTATTTTTTTAAATTTCCACTTCCCTTTCTAGCAATCTATCTTCTCTCTGACATGGAAAAAAATCCTCAACTGTGTTTCTGCATACATTCTTTCCAAATTTCCCATCCTATTCTCTCTTATTTGCTCTTTGATCAGTCTCCACTGTCTGCCCCATTATTAAAACTTCCCAGTCCCAGTTGATAAATTCAATATTCATCTTACTTGACAGATCAGCAGCCCTTTGTCCCAGTTTCTTATTCTCTCTTCCTTAAACTAATTTCTCTAGTGTTCAGGATTTTATTATATTTCCTCCCTCATGCCTCTCAGTCTCCTCTGATGGTTCTTCCTCATATCTAGTGCCTCATAATACAGGAGAGCCTCAGGCTCAATTTGGGGACATTTTTCTTTATATATTTTCTCCTGTGGTGATCCTATCTAATCTCATGGTATTAAATACATTTTATTCTATGAAATTGACAAATGCACTTGTCCACCCTACTTTTGATTCCCTCTCTTGTTGAGGAGAGGGAATTGGAGAGAGCTACCCTGCTAACACTTTTAATGCCTTATCCATCAACTAGTTGTTCCGGTCAGTATTGCAGCTGCCCTTTTCTCTTTGTCTTTCTCTCACTTTGAGCTTATCCATGAGAAAATTCTGGTGGTTTCACTTTCAAAGTATATCCAGAATGTGTCCATTTCTCACTGTCTCTATCATGACTTTTCTGGTCAAGCTGGTAACAGACCGTGTCTGAATGAATGCAAGGGTCTCCTCTCACTACTTCCAACCCTTTCCAAAGATTTCACTGATATTTGTCAAGGAATAATCAAAGACTGTACAATCAATCTGTATCAAGGCTAAAGTATTTTAGCTTTCCAGGCAAGAGTCAGCAACTGTGCGTCACTGCAGATTGCCTAGGACCAAACCAGAGAGGGGCAGACCTGCATTGCCACCATGTGCCCACCATCCAGATATCATTGCCAACATGTACACATAAGGAACTGTTTGACATTAAAATGGGGACTCAGAACTGTTGGACATTGAAATTGGGACTCAAACATTTTTTATTATTATATGTTTATTTCTAGTCTGCAGAGGCAAGATTTTTTAAAGGAAAGAAATGGGTGGAAAAATAGATACAGAGGCAAAGAAGCATTGAACAGACTGTCAAACTACAGCGGGAAGGCAGGGGATGTTGCGGGGGGGCGCTGTAAGAGATCAACCAAAGGACTTGTACGCATGCATATAAGCATAACCAATGGATACAAGACACTGGGGGTGGGGGTGGGGGGAGGGCGGGCAGGCGAAGGCATGTACTGGGGGGTAGGGGAGGCTGGGGGGGTCAATGGGGGGATAAAAAGGAGACATATGTACTACTATTTGTAATACTTCAAACAATAAAAACAAATTACCTAAAAAAATAAATAAATAAAAATAAAAACGGTAATGCATTCAAGAAAGAAAAAAGTGTGTGTCAAGAGTGTGTGTCACTGTGAAATGAAATGATTGAGTTTATCTGAATGTATAAACTGAGGGAAAAATGGAGAAAAATCCTCTGATTAACATAGATTTCTGAACGACTCCTTTTAATTGATTATAGGGGATTGAAAACTGCCCGAGGGTCAGTGATTATTGCATTATGATACCATTTATGTGGGTAGCAACCAGGGCACAATTCCCAATTTTTAAGAGTAGTTTTTAAAGTTCCCACAACTCCAGATCATGCAGTAAATAGATGCTGGGCACATGTACAAGGTTCAAGCAAGCATTTCCTTCATCATATTTAACCTTTTTCTGTTTTTCATAAAATGTCAACTATTTATTTTGGTCCTTCATTAATACCCTTAAATATTGGAATATATTTCCAGCACTAAAAAATAAAATAAAAATGTCTTCTATATATTGAATTTTAAATTATAGAAAATTATATGCTTTGGAAAAATAAAAGTTGGCTATAAAATTCAATTGGTTTGATGCTAAGAAACTGCCCCCAGCGGCCTAGTGCAGAATTAGATGAGAGGTAAGAAAAAGGACTCAACTTTTTCCAGTCCCCATATAAACTGCTTATCTGATCTATCCCATTAGCTCTCCTTAGAACTTCCTGTTAAATCCTAATGTCTGTTTAGCACTGTGCTGGTGTGGCTGAAATGGTTTGATTTATATCATTTCTGAGGAGCAAAGCATTTAAAAATGTGTTATTCGAAATTACTTCTCTGTAAATATCCACCTAAACTGAATATCTGTGCTACCACCTTTGAGTTTCCATTTAACTATGGCTGCTGCAGTTATGTTGGCTGCTTAGGAGAGCACCTCTGTGCCAAAATGACAATAGCTCTAAATGTATGCTTCCCCAGGAAGGGGCCCAATGGGAAGTTTCAGTGGGTTGTTTTCAGAAGAGTTGTGGGAGGGCCCAGGAGCAGCAGTGATGGCAATGGACATGACTCTACTAGAACTGGTTGCTTGAACAAAAGAGAGGCTCTGGGACCTACAAGTGTTCTTGTGAGGAGCATATATTTTAGGGAAAAACACAAATCTTTGTATCTTTCATATTTTGCTTTTGTGGAGCTACTTTACTTTATGCCTGCCAAAATCTCAGAGCTAATCTCTGAGATTCCTTCCAGCTTCAAAATTCTACAACACTGTGGCAACTAGTACTGAAAATGTACGCATGGTTATAGTTTTCTTCCTAAAATAAAAATGGAATAAAACAGATGAAGATCCAGGTGCCACATGAAAAGCAAAATGACTAACTGTACCAACATGAGGTACATCATGTCCTCATTGCTCAAATGCAAGGCACATTTTATGGAGTAATTTGGATCTTTATATACACGTAGCCAATGTGTGGAAAAATTAATTCCGTGCCAGAAAATTAAAAGCATGTTAGTCAAGAAAGTTATGAAGCCTGGTAACTTTGGTTGTTGTATTTTATTTTCTCAACTATTTGTCAATACATATTTCTCTATCAATTGAAGATTATTCAAAAATTATAGGTACTTGCTACTGAGAGAGGTAAGGTTTATGCAAGTGAGCCCGAGAATTATGTATTCTATTAATACACTTAAAAACTTGATGTACCATAATGGTTGTAATTTTCATGAATAGAAAGTATATAATCAGGAAAAAACAATGAACATAAATATGAAAAATTTCAGAGGCAAGCATTTTAAAATGATTTTAAGAGATGTTGATTGCATAAATCTTTGACTCTAGATTTTCCACTCATTGAAAAAACAAATGAAGTTAATGCTTAAGAAGTAAATGAAGAAGTTGGATGTACATTGCAAACATGACAAGATGTTCAAGTAAATATTTAAACATAGATCAAATTGTTTTGATGTTTGTTTGTAATTATAAAAGGAAATATAGAATCAAACTATTGATAATAGCCCTCTCTGTACACCCAAATGAAACAACATTAGCACAAATAGAATGATATCTTAGCAGCACAGGTATCTTACACACGTGATTTGTTTTATGTGGCAGATGGATGCTAAAGCTTGCTTTCCCCATTGGTTCAAGTTTCTCTTTCCCAAGGAAGGGCACTTTTTTGGGCATTTGGATGATCCTTAGAGGCCTGACTATGCAAATTTAATTACCCTGTAGAAGAGAGCTTCCCTCAGGGCTGAGGGGAAGCTGCAGGCAGGGGCAGTGTAGAGAACATCTGAATGCTGAGTGTGGAGAGATAGAGAACAGTCCAAAAGATGATCAAAGGCTGAGGATCATGAGTAGGATGTGACTTTACCAAATACATTTTAGCTTAAAGACCTGTAATACTCCTTGTTAGGAACACAATGATCATTAAGTTTTTTTGTGTTTTCTTTTCACAGTATTTCAAGGGACTGTTGTTTTTATTTTATGAAAGCATGATTGATTTCATTTAAAATAATTAGAGAAACAGTAGAATGTATAGACACTGAGACAGAAATCCTAGTAAATGAGTTTCATACGGTGAATAAAACTTTGAAAGATATAATCTGTGGGTTTTTTCCCCAATTTTTTTCAATGCAGTAAGGAGCAGGGTCAAAGCTGAGAGTGAATATCCTTTGAGGACAGAGGATAATGCATGAGATATTGGTCTAAGAGAGTGGATGAGGACAATATAGCACCATTGTTGAGCAGTATAAAGGCCCTCTTGAGATGAGTGATAAGAGAGATAAATCTGAAGGGAAGGCTCTTAGTAGATAAAGCTGGTTTTAGTCAGGGCTGAGATTTCAATAAGAATGCCCACTGAAGCAAAATAAGGGCCAAAAATGAAGAGAAAAGGGGAGATTATATTTGTTGACTAGAGAAGTTAAGCTCTAATGAAGAGAAGTGGGGATACAAAGGAGGTAAGGCAGAATAAAGATGTCAGAGGATCAATGAATTATTATTTCCTCTGTTATCAAAGAATAAATAGAGATGTCAGCTAAATCATGAAAATTTGATTCTTGTCAGCCTTTGCCAGAGTTTATAATTTTTAAAAAAATATTTATATTGGTTTCAGAGAGAAAGGGAGAGGGAGAGAGAGATAGAAACATCAATGATGAGAGAAAATCATTGATAGGCTGCCTCCTGCACACTCCACTGGGGATCGAGGCCACAACACAAGTATGTACCCTGACTGGGAATTGAACTGTGACCTCCTGGCTCATAGATCAACTCTCAACTGCTGAGCCACACTGGTCAGCTTATAATTTATTTCTGAGGTGTACTTTTTCAATTTGACTAGAGGGGAAAGAAATATATTTTTTAAATACAATACATAAAATAGATTTTCAAATAACAAATGTATTGGGAAACAGGTTGTAAGACAGTATAGATATATGAGAGATAGATAGATATATAGACAGATGATAGATACAGGTAGAGCAATAGAGTTTTAAATAAATTAGAACTAAATAAAATAAATCTATAAAAATACAATTTAGTTGAATCTTCATGTTTTGGAGAAAAAAACCAACCATATGATTTGTTTCTGCACAACCTCTCTGCCTTGGGTCTGTGAAAGATCACACATCTGCTGAATGATGAAGCAGTAGCCAATTTGATTCTGAAACCCCAGGAATAGTACTGGCTACTGACAAAGGAATTACATTCTCATTTTCACTAAGCCTCTAAGATGTCCTCTCAAATAAATATTCTAACTGTGATAGCAACAGACACAGTAATCCATGAAAGAAAAGACCAATAGTGAAAAGTAACACAATTCAGACAAGGAAAGCAATTGCACTAAATGCATTTAGGCACCACATTATTGATGACTTTTGGCAATGAAATTTAAAATGGAACTGTGTAGTCATTTAACATTATCAGTTTCAGATGTAAGGCAAAAGTGAATAGTGTTAGTTTACAAGGAGATTAAATATTTTATTCTTCATTTGAAAAAGTAAATGGATTGGATGTTTTATGTTGACTGACTATGAAAAGGAAAATGCATTATTTTTTAAAATGTAGTAGTTGAGCTGGTTAAGCCTTCTTAATCCCATTTAAAATTCTCATTATAAATGATTTGACATATCTAGGAATAAATTGTGATAAAATTATTTTGATAATACAGTGAATTTTTTAAAAATGTATTTTTATTGACTTCAGAGAAGAAGAAAGAGGGAGAGAGAAGTAGAAACATCAATGATGAGAGAGAAGCATTGATCGGCTAACTCATGCACATCCTACACAAGAGATCGAGCCTGCAACCCAGACATGTGACCTGACCTGGAATCTAACCTTCTGGTTCCTAGGTTGATGCTCAACCACTGAGACATACAGGCCGGGCAATACAGTGAATTTTTAAAAATAACTTCCAAGTCATTTTTGAGTTTCTATTCTTGTGGGAAAATGTACATAAGAAAGCATGACATAATTTGCATTTTATCAATATAGTTAAGATTTTAACTCTTACACACAACATAAGAACTGTTAATTTGCATCTTTATTACTATTGTTCAGGGGATGACTGCTACAATAAAAATGTTTGCTATGAAGATGAATATTTTTCTTTTGAAATAAATAGGAGGAGAAGACGCTATTTCAAATTGTTATCCTCAGCCTTAGGAAAAATGAAATCCTGTGTTATAGAATGTATATGCAACCAACATATTGTCAACTAAACTTAAATTCTTAAAAAAAAACAAAAACAAAATATGGAACAGTTTTTTGGAAGATGCTCATTAAATATTAAGAACATAACAAGAGTAAGAACCTGTGTGTGAAAGAAAAGAATCAGAGAAATGGTGAGAATAACTTTAACAGTTATCTATGTCAAATAAATAATTTTTAAATAATCATAAGTTCTAAGCATAGTCCTCAATGTAAACACTTGTGTTTTAGAGATGAGTCATTGCTCTATTTTGACAAATTGAGTTGAATGTGAGTGAGAATTTGGGCTACTAGCTATGTGATGTAGGCTAGAAATGAAAATCCCTCTGTTTTAATTTTATCTTCTGTAGTAAAAAGCTATGACAGACATATGAAATGATAGTTATTTCATTTTATATTTTAAAAAATGTTATCAGATTATGTTTGGGGGGAAACTGATGTGGAGTTTATTTGAATTTTAAGTTTCTAAAGAGATCACTATTTATTCTGTATATGTAAAACAAACTAAATGAAACGTTATCATTACTATTTAGTGGGAGGTTTTGTCTATTTTTTATTCCTTGCCAACAGATATTTGATTTTTATTATGAGTGGAGCAAAGGCAAAGTGTGTCATGGAAAAATATGTCTCAAAACCTTTAAGCAGGTCTAGAAAGGTAAAATAAGTGAGACCCAAGATTACTAATTTAACTTCATTCATAGATAAAAGCGATGTAACTGTAAACTTTAGGAAAGAGAACATGTCCTATTAAAAATGATGGCAGACTGTTTTGGACTGATTATTTAGTCTTTTCCAAATTCATATATTGAAAAGCTTCCTCCCTTGCCTGGCCAGTGTGGTTCAGTGGTTGAGCATTGAGCTATGAATCAGGAGGTCACAGTTCAATTCCAGGTCAGGGCACCTGCCTGGCTTGTGAGCTTGATCCCTAGTAAGGGGTATGCAGGAAGCAGCCGATCAATGATTCTCTCTCATCATTGATGTTTCTATCTCTCTCTCTCCTTCTCCCTTCCTCTCTGAAATCAACAGAAACTGAATTTTCTTAAAAAAAGGAAAAGCTACCCCTCACCATGATGGCATTTGGAGATGTGGTCTTTGGGAAGTAATTAGGTGTAGGTGGGGTTCTGAGAATGGGCTTTTAGCTTGCAATTAGTGCCCTTAGAAGAGGAGAAAGAGAGGAGCGCTAGCCCTCTTTCCAGGCGCACTCATGGAAGAAAGGCCATGGGATCACAATGAGAAGGTGGCATCCATGGTCAGGAAGCCTCTTTGAAAACCTGTTAACAGTCTATAAAGATTAAACACAGCTGCCATAATACCCAGCCATTTCACCTTATGGTATTCATCATGGTATTCACATCATGGCATTCACCTAAAAACATCCTATATAAGGAAAGGCTAATATGCAAATAGACCAAACGGCAGAACAACCAAACAACCAGTCACTATTACGTGCGCTGACCACCAGGGGGTGCGGTGCACGCGGAATGTGGCGGGCATTGGCCACGGTGGGATGGTGGAGCAGGTGAGCAGGGGGTGCCAGATCAAGGTGAGGTGCCATTCACTGTCATCGGGGCAAGCCTCTGGTGGTTACTGAAAATTCTTTGCTCCTGCATGCTGTGTGCTGCGTGCTGCATGCTGCGGTCCCACCCAGCGCTTGCACCCACTGCTGGTGCCTTGTGCCAGCCCTGATCATTTGGTGCTGTCAGTGGGTACAAGCAGCGCTGCCAGCCCCTATCACCCCTGAGGGCTTCTCCACTTCCCCCTGCTTCTGAGGGGCAACCTGGACAGCACCCAATGCCAGCGCTGGCCCTGCTTCCACCCGCTGCTGGTGCCAGCCCCAATTGTTCCGCGCCATCAGCAGGTGCAAGCGGGGCCAGCAGCTTCAGTGCATGGGAGTGGTGGCAGTGGGAGCAGGGCTGCTGGCAGACAGGGGACTGGGGGTCGCAGCAGGAGGGGCCAGGCGGGGGCACGGAGGATGGGCCAAGACCCACCCCTGTGCCCACTGCAGCCTCATGGCCCGCAGTTCCTCTCAAGGTGCACAAATTCGTGTACTGGGCCCCTACTATATCCATCAAAAGACACGTGCAAGTACATCATAGCAGCCTTATTTGTAAAAGCCCAAATTGCATATAACCCTAGTATTTGTCAACAGTGAACAGATATAAATATAATGGAAAAAAGCTGACACATGCAACAGGATGGATAAAACTCAAAATCATTAGGCCAACTGAGAAGGTGTCAGATAAAAAAAATACTAATTTTATTATTTCAATTATATAAAATTTTAGGAAAATTAAATTATAATCATAAAACAAATTATTGGATATCAGGGGCTTGGGACAAAGAGATGATTGCACTGTAAGGAGATACACGGAATGTTTGGGGGATGAACAAAATAATCTGCATATTATTTATATTGTTAGGTTTCAAACTCATAGTTTGATATCACTCATTTAATAGCATATTTTAAATATTCAAAATGTATTCATTCTCCAATACATTGATTAATAAAATAAAATAAAAATTGGAGGTACAAATCAAAGTTTCCTTTCTCAAGTGCTCATGTGACTTAATAAACAGAGTTTGTCAGACTCAAGGATTTGGGAAAAGAGCAAACTAAGCCTATCAAAAATGAAAGAAGATAATTAATAAATACAGATGTATATTAACAATTAGAATATACATATGCTAGTGTTGATAAATAAATTCAATAGCTAATACTTTGAAGGAAACTAAATAGTTTAACCACCAGCTAATCTAACCAAACAAGAGAAAAATCACTAATTATAGGACAGCATTTTACTCAACTCTATTCAAATAAGTTTGAAAATTCACTTCAAATTCTCAGAATATATAAATTACTAAGAGAGCATAAATGTAAACAAACCAATTATCATGGTAGGATTTGAGAAAGCTGTCAGCTCCTCGCCAAAATAAAATGACTGATTTTTCACAAGTGGTTCTATCAAACCTTCCAGATATAAATATTTCTAGTGTTATTTAAATGTTTCCAAACAGAGAAAAGAAGTTCCCTCTCTCTTTTCCACCAACCTTCCTTTTTAAGAAGTTAATATAACCTTTAGTTATATGCTCTTAGCTTTCTTCAAATGCTTACTGATTTCAGTAGCGGGCGAGGTGAGTTATGGGAACTGCCATGGGGTTGCCCTGCTTGTGTAGGTCGGATTGCTTCCAGTGGCTTCCCTTATCTCTACTGGAAGATTGCGACCTCTGTGAAAACTGATGCTTTACCTTAGGGAACGTAGTCTGGCAACTGGCCAATCAAGCTTGGGCACTTCACCACTATTAAACTAAGAAAATATTTTCTCTGGTAGTAAAACAAGAAAGGATTGTCACTACTGAGTGGGCAGCTATCCTATTTCCACCTTTTGCTGTTCTGGATGAGACTGACTCCATGTTAGATAGTTATAATCCATATAATTCCCTTTCTGACTATTTCAATGGTTAAGCTAACCCAATTTTTCTTATAGATTTGTCTGAGTCATTTATTATTTAAATTTAAATAGCATGAGCCAGTTGACTTGTATTCTACAAAAAAATATTTTAGTAACTTCTCTCTATAATTTTTAGGGTTTTATCTGCTAAGAGAAAACATTTTCAACCCTGCCTACCTGAAAGCAACTATAATTTGACCTCTGTTGAAGAAAAGGAAATTAAAGATGAAGTTGAACCCTAGTTACCAATGAATGATAGAATATTTTTTCCAGTTTTTCTATTGTGATAAACTATACATAATGTAACATTTATCATGTTAACCATTTAAATATATGATTCTGTGGTCTTAAGTACATTCACACTGTTGTGCAACCATCATCATCATCCATCTCTAAAACTTCACTAGATATTTTAAAAAATACATATAAAACTTCATTGACCTACTTAACCTTTTATGTGAGGTAGGAAGATAATAGTAATATTTAAAAATTGTAAGAATTGTCACTTGCCATTAAAACATTAATAGTCTTAACAATTAACCATAGCTAGTTCTACATTTTAATGATAAAACAGCTGAAAATAAATAACTCTGTTTTTAGAAAGATTATTTCACCATTGTCAATGTACTGACTATACAGATATTATCAGAAGTAATACAACACCTCACAATTTAGGTGTCATGTATGAATATTAATTATAACAAAAATCAATTCAAAATTTCAAACAAAATATGTAAAATGACTCATTCTTTCTGCAGATGGTTTCTACTTCAGAGTGAATTGCTGCCAAGGCACATATAAAATTTTAAAATAAAAATCAGTGTATGTAATTTCAAAGTTTTCTGAATCTTTGGTTGTTATTGATGAAATAAGAATTACCAATAGCCAGTTTCATAGACTTAAATTGATATATATATATAAAGTTAGTATAAAATTAAATGTATGTGTTATATATACATACATATATAATGATAACTTGATAACTTTTAGTTTCTGATCTGAAATTCTAGGTTTTAAAAATAAATTATCTTATTTTATTTTTGTTTGACTTTCTTCTGCAGTATAACTTTTACATTTTTAACCTGTAAAATACAGCACCTATATTTGAATTTCACTTTAGAAACATATATATTTTACTTCACTAAAAGTAAATGTATTTTACATAAATATTTTTTGTAAACCATAATTATAATGAGTAGTATCTTTCTCATTTTTTAGTAATCTTACACAAATCATAGATATTTTAAGTGCAAAGTGTAAATGCTGCCTAAAAACACTGAAAAAGAAAGATGTCAGTGACGCTAACCAATTGACAATGACTTGGAGCATTGAAAACCGTTCCCTTCAAATTATTTGCTTCTTTATGATTTTCACCTCTACTTGTGTCAGAAACTAATTGAAGGTTTAGTAAAATGATTGCATATGTTTAAAGTTGAGATTGCAAAGTAGCTCTCCAAAGTATAAAGTCCCTCAGCATGAATGGGCAAATCCTTCTCCCAGTACTTCCTACATCAGACAGGTTCACTCAGAGAAAGAGAATACACTCTAGGTACAGTATTTCAGGTGGTAAAGGACTGAATGCAGGTAATTAGTTCCTTATACACGCATTGGAAGACCTGAGTAGAAAAGGTCAAGGAGGCTCTGAGGAAATACAGAGCAAGTGAAGTGTTCTTGCAGATTTCAGCTGCCTGAAAGATTGAAATGGGTGTTTTTCTCTGAAGACAGAAGGGAACTTTTGGTGAAGCTTCAAATTGGCTGCTGACAATATCTGTGAGCCTGTTCACAGCTTCCACTGGTGAGTAATTGCTTAGGATTCTCTTCCAACTTCCAAATTTTGCATAAGTGTCTCTCATTAGGAGACTCAAAACTGGAACCCTGTGAGTTGGGCATCCTGGGAAATTTAGATCCAGGCTTCTCTACTAAGTTAGAAAGAAATGCAGAAAATACAGAGTTGCTGAAGGCTACCTGAGAGAAGCACAAGCACCCTTCTGAGAGAAGTGGAAGAGGAATGTGTGTAGAAGGTAAGATGTAAGAAAAACTTCCTTGAGCTTTCTAAAGCAATGTGATGCAACCTTAGATTATCCTCAACTTACTTGAATTGCTCTTTTAATCGACAGTTGAGAAAATGTCTAAGAATGCTGGAAAGCCAATTCTATTTCCAATATTATTAGTATTTCATACGTTCGCAATAATTGGCAGAATATTTTACAAGCATTAAATACACAGACTTCAGAGTCTCTTGTAGGTGGTAGAGATACGAAAGTAATACAAATGTTACAAAACAACCACCAAATGTAATTTGCCACCGAATGAGTCAGATTTCAATATTATTAAGATAATGAGGCTGATTTTGCCAAATAAAACTTAGTTTTACTATATTCTGCTAAAAAATGAACTGATTTGTACCGATGACTTGCAATCACAGACACAGCCTCAGTTTGTGTTGAAAGGTAGACATTTTCAAGATTAGAAAATTAGGAAAATTCAAAAGGTTATGTTGATTACCCCTTTATCACATAGCTTAGGGTCTCAAATCACTTTACTAGCCCTACTAGCAACGTTAATGAAATATTTCTTATTCTGACTCAGAAATGTAATTACTAGTGTGCTGTACAAAGTAGAGACAGTCATGTAGAGTCAGGACCAACCAGCATTTGTAGAGCAACTGTAATGTTCCAGAATGCCCATGACTTTGCCACACACAAGCATTTGATTCATTTGACATCAAGGACAGTATACAGAACTTAATGATGTGTATATGTGTGCACATGTGTGTGTGCTCGTTCTTGTTTTACCGACAGTCTGCTAAGACCTCTCTCTGCTTCTCCCCTATTATGGCTCCTGAATCTACAAGGAATTAGGTTTCCTTTTTACTTTCTAAAATCTGATATTGCAGCTATTTCCACTTTACATTTCAAGCACAAACTTTATACTCCAAATTGGACATTCCAGGTAGCTCTTTTTATACTAATAAAAGATACATTTTCCTACATCAGAAATCCTATGATTCTTAAAATTTTTACTTGTTCAATTTCATCGGAATCCCCAGACATTTTATAAGTTAACAATATCCCATTGTTCTCATCAATTTAATATTTGAGAGCCTATAGACCTCATCTACTCTTCAGTGTATATCAGGTCATCACTATGAGGGCTGTTACCTTAGATTAGGTTGCCTAGAAACAGATTCTGAGACTGTGGCGCTGGGAGCAGAGTTTTATGGGGAAGAGCTCTGAGTTCCCTGTGAAGAAGTGAGGAAGACATGAATTTAGGAAGACAGAGCAAGAAGCTCACTTTTGAAGCCCTTGGGGAGATCTGGTGCCAAGTTAGCTTTCCAAGGTATCTCACATGGTGCCATTTGTATCCCTACATTAGCTAATCATGACAGCAGACTTCCCACATGTGTAGAAGACTGTTAACACCACAGTCCTGACTGCCATCCTGTGAAGGACCTGCTTACAAGGTTGGCCTTTGGCTGACATTCAGGAATCCGGATTTCAGGATGGCTACCGGCACATTGGTTCCCTGCACCTACACTATTTATGCAAATAGTATGATTTATGCTGATTACCTGCTTTACCTCTGGGAGTACATGCCAAGCAAAGGATACCTACATGATCAGTTCCTGAGAAAAACTGTAGACCCTTAGTTTTTAATGAGATTCCCTGAGTGACAACATTTCAAAATCCATTGCTTGGGAAAGTGAACATACTCTGTATGGCCACTGGGGGAGGATTCTTAGAAGTTTGTATGTTGTTACCTCTAGACTTTACCCATGTGTCTTTTCCTTGTGCTGATTTTGCTTTGTATCCACTTGTTGTTATGAATCATAGCCATGGGTATAACTACGTGCTGAGTCTTGTGAGTCTTCTGAGTGAATCATCAAACTTGGGGGTGATCCTAACGACCAGAGTACACCACAGAAGAGAGCTTACACTCAAACACAGTGATTCCCTGTGGCCAAGGACAAGTCACAGGGAAGAGCCAGCTTTGAACCATTTGTAACTGTTATATCCAGGTGCGTGGAACACGAGTTGGTCAGACTCAAAGAGGGGGTTCAGATGAAAAACCGCTAATCTAATAATATGAATACTTGTGCCACTCAGATCCACATGCTTTTTCTATTAATTGTGCCTCATCTGGGAATAACACCTTCAGAATTCTAGTTAGTGTTTTTTCTTGCAACACTAACAAGAGACAGGTTAGTATGATGGAACTATAGCCTCTACTTCTGCAACATAACTAAAATGCATCAATTACTTCTCCCTCCCTTTTCTAAGGTCCCTCAGACTTTGCTAGCACCTGCTTGTCTATGCAGTTTGCCTGGTGGAGATCACTCTGTATTCATCCCTAAGGGTTCCAAATCACGTGGTACTTTTTTTAAACAGTATCTCCTCAAATATCAATGTATCTTTAAAATGGGGCATGGGATCGCCAAAAGCATCGACTAGTGGCATCACTAGAGCTCCAAAACTACTCTTTTTTGCTCTTGTTATAGAATAGCAATGCTCCATCCTCATTATGATCAAGACACATTACCCACATCAGTGAGGCAACTTTTTATTTGTCAGCAGGTCTCTCAGAATAAGGAGCCTGAAGGTCAGCAGCTATAACTTAAAGCTCTATAAAACTCCTGCTGTATATCCAGGCTGAGCATTAGCCTTCTGGGAACCAAATTGTCTCATCTTACAGAGCCCAAATTTAAGGGGTTGAAAGTACAAATAACTCAACTGCATCGCTAGGAGTTATGATAAGATAACCTCTATACCTCTATCCCTTCATTTCCAAACCTCTACATTGTACCTCTTGCAGGTACTGAGCCATACACTTGATTTTAGTGTATACCACATTCTGATAATGCCAGGATATGATCTTATATCTCATTTCTCCAACTGTATCCTTTAGAGGCTGTTCCTCTAGTCTACTAGGCTGGTAATTTCAGAGTGGAGCAAAGTGGAGAAAATAGTGGATATCATGTTTATGGCCATTTGTCACTGCTCCTTTATATAAAGTAGATCATTATTCCTGGGCAATGTTATAATGTATGCCAGAGGATGGAAGACTAAGTATTCTCATGGTTATTCTGTCTATGGACCTGCAGGCAAGAAAGAAAAACCTATGCTGGGAATGTAAGTCAATCCCATTCAAGGTGAATTGCTGTTCATTTCAAAGTAGAAGGCAAATATAATTAACTTGTCACCAAATGACTGATTGTTTTTCTTTTAGGATGGTTTCATATTGGAGGCTCAGGTTGGTTTGTTTCTGACAGGGCGCATAAGTGGCAGTAGCTAAATTAGAGTGCCTATGCCTAGCAACCATCTCTGCCAGTATAGCTTTTCCATTCACGTACTTGTTATTTCAGCACTGGGTGGCTAATGACAGCAGTGACTAAAGTCAATGGGCCAAGTCATTCTATCTACTTGGTTGGTTAGTTGTGGATTCTCTCTAGTAGTGTCAGCCATGACACAAAGATCTAGACTTTGTCCACTCTAGTAGATTCATATCCATGGCTTTTCATGAGATTGTCTATGGTCTTCCAGTTTTTCTCCTTCTATGTCTAGGTTCAGTAATAAATAAATGTACAGTTATGTAGTCCATAGTTGGTTGAATGACCAAATACAAAACTGCTGATAAATAGATTGATGTTAATTTGCAAGAAAGTATTTAAACACATGCTAACGGAGCCTTTTCTGTTCCACATTTATACCAGTTCCTGGAACAGAGATGGCGTGATGAGTGGATTTGAATGTGGAACTAATTTAGAATATATTAGTATTAAGTATATTAGATGGCAGAATAGGATGAGAAAAATATTGATGAGTTAAGGGGACCAGAGAAAATTAAATGAAATGTAATGAGAAAAAATATAAAGTATCAGGCTTAGCTCCAAAGAAACAACTGAAGAAACACGGAATGAAGAAAATGTCTTTACACTAGCATTTATGAAAAAAGATATATATGTTCTGGGTGACTGCAGCTTTTATACGATTCTGTTGCATGGTGTGAAAAATGCAAATTTGATCTTAGACTATATTAACATAAATAGAGAATATAGAGTGGGGAATTGTATGGTCCCACTGTAACCTCAGACCAAAAAAGCAGTTAGGGTAAAAAATCCAATTTGCATGCTAAATTATTTTTTAAATGTCATCCAAAAATAGAATACATTTAGAAGAAAATGACCAGTTTCAGAGAATGCTTTACTATAATAAATAAATAAGAAAAGAAAGCTTTTATAAGTGTTTAAAGTACCTTACTCTAGAATGACGAATCCTATCTAATAAAGAGGGAATATGCTAATTGACCATCACTCCATCACAAAGATGGCTGCACCCACAGCTGAAGCCAAGTTCCCATAAGGAGCCTTAATGAGCAATTAGCAGGGACCTGAGGCTATACCCTCCTCCGCCCCTGAGGCTATGCCCTCCTCCGCCCCCCCCCCCACCCAGCAGGGCTTGACAGGGTACCACATGCCGTACCCCCTGCCCTGGCGTCAGGCTGGGGGACCTCAGGCTGCACTCCCCCACCCCAGTGCCAGGCCAGGACACCTGAGGCCACACCCCCCGCCCAGCGGGATTTGACGGGGGACCTCAAGGTGTGCTTCCTGTCCTGGTGTTGGGCTAGGGGACCTCAGGCTGCTCCCCCCACCCCAGTGCCAGCACCAAGACGGGGACCTGAGGCTGTGTCCCCTGCCTGGCTAGGCTTGACAGGGGACCTCAGACCATGGCCCCCACCCAGTGGGACTTAATGGGGGACCTCAAGGTGCACCCCCGGTGCTGGGTTGGAGGAACTCAGGCTGCACCCCTGCCCAGCGGGGCTTGACAGGGGATCTGAGGCTGCCCCCTCCTGGTGCTGGGCCGGGGGGCCTGAGGCTGCACCCCCCTGCATGACGGGGCTTGACAGGGGATCTCAGGCCATGTTCCCCACCTGGTGGGGCTTGATGGAGGACCTCAAGGCATGCCCCCCACTCCGGTCTGGGGTCTGGGCTGGGAGACCTCAGGCCATTCCCCCCCCCCCTGGTCTTGGTGCTGGGCCAGGGGACCTGAGGCTATGCCCCCTGCCTGGCAGGGCTTGACAAGGGTGGAACTGGCCGGGTCTGGATCTAGCCCAATGTGGGGGTTTGGCCGGGTCTGGTTCTCATGTGATTTTGAGGTGCATGTGGGTGGGTGGGGACTTGACTCTGGGCCCCAGACTCTGACATGAGGGAGGTTTTCATATACACTTTACTAATTTTCTTTCATCTCTGACACTTCTATTATAGAGAAAGGGCAAATAGCAATATTAATTTATTTCCTCTAATTAATCCCCTTTTAATGTGCACGAATTTTGTGCACCGGGTCACTAGTATTAAATATATATCACAGAATTCCAGAGAGGAAAAAAAATGGTGCAATAAAAAGAAAATACGGGTAGTGCTTCCAAAAAAAGTATAGAAAATTTTACATGTTCAAGATGTTAATGGGAGGGGTTCTGTGTTTGTTTGGGCTTTTGGAAAGCAGACAAAAAGTTTTAAAAGAATGTGTGAGATTTAATAGGGGAGATGCCTATGAAAGATAATGGGAGTGAACAGTCAGCACATGTAGAAAGAGTCAACGGTAATGCAGGTCTGAGTTGTCTGAAAGGGGAGGGGTAAGGAAGGAGACTTGAGTTCCAGTGTAGGTCTTAGAAAATCTCAGCCGTGTGGAGAGTGAATCCCAGAGCTGGAAGAGCAAGAGAAGAGTTGCATTTGGGAAGGTAGGGCAGGTCTCTAGGACCCCTAGTCATTGGCTAGGTGCATCCCTAGGAGGGTGTGGTTTCAATATGAACACAGTCTTGATGTATAGTGCCAGACACAGGTTGACATATATCCCATTGTAAAGCATTCTGACTCTATCAAGGAATGGGTGCATGCCAACAGCTTTTATTTTTTTTAAAGACATGTAACTTTCTGTTTCAGGGGCCTGACCTTGACCTAGAATCCCATGCGTTTATGCTATGCTCCTATAGTAGGGGTTGCTATACACTACACAGTGCATCTTTTGCTACCACTGGTTCTTCCAACACCTTACATACTGCTGGAGGCTCTAGGCCTTAATCAAAGCAAATAGCTTTCCATCACACCTGGCATATAGGTCAGGAAATTATTCTTAATGGTGGAATATATCACCCACCTCCAGTACCTCAAGATTCCTACTAGGGGTTATGCATGGTTCTTTATGATAAAGAATGCAAGACACAGCAATTTGCCTTTTATTTTAGGTGTAATTTTTAACTATTTGGACCCCTGAAGATTGTACTGAAATGGCACATCGTTGCTATCCTTAGGGTTTATTTTCCATATTCTGGAATTCATATATTTTGTTAAGGTCACGCCAGCCACCTATTGATTCTGTCCAGTCTTCATGATAACAGTAATATATTGGATCAATATGATGTTCTACCCAAGTATGATTCCATGATTAACACACCACATGCTTTGGAGCCCCTGCTTATGATCTTTTGGCAAGTCTATAAAATTCATCTGGTTTTTGCAGGGGTCAGACTTGTGAATGAAATGGAGAGATTATTGAGACCCTTTCCTCTTCATTCTTTAGATATTTATTGTTGCACTAATCTCTACCATCCTGATACACCATGCATTATTATTTTTATTTACTATCTTATCTAATTTGACCTACTAAATGCTGGATTTTGGCAAGGTTTTCATTTTTACCTGGACCAGAATTTATGGGGACAGAAGGACATAAATACTTCATGTATCTGAGAACGAATATCATCTTAGACCCTGTGTTCAACAGTGTTTAAGGTGTCATATAATTTTCTTTGAACATTGTACTATCATCCAAGCAAATAGCTATAGGCACTTGGAAAAGAACTGGGGAAAGTAAAATTACTAAAGTATATTATTGTTATGATGTTTCTGGGTCCTTCTTCCTATTCACCTGGAAATCTCTTCAGTTATATGTCCTCAGGATCAAAACTATGGAAACTGTATTATGACGATTACTGTGTTACTTCTCTCGACCTCCTTTTCTCTCCTTACTGCTTTATTTAATCATATATTACATTCTGGTGGTATAACACAGTATCCTTTTTAACTACCCATCTCTATTGCTCCTGGAGATGCCATGTTTCATTATCAGTTTCTGTAACACCCTGCGGCTTAAACTTCTCTTGGCTGGCATTCTGATCTTGACAGTCATTACAAAAATTGCATCTCCCAGAGGCTTCTGGTAGTCCTACCCTTTGCTATTAATTAGCCAAGCTGTGACCTTTCCTGCCTTCAGCTTTAACCTCCCAAGCATTGCTACTGAACTTCTTAATGAGGCTGGCGACACTCTTACCAGTGTATCCTTGATGGCCTTGGTAAATGGTATATCCCTTGGGTCTTTTCATGAAACAAAATTATCTGTTGAGTCTTGTGGCCTCATTTAATATATCTATTCTAGCATTCATATCCCCCACATTTGTTTTTCTTTTTCTCCTCCTCTACCATCTGCCATAGCAGTTAAAGCTTTTTAGCTTCATTCAGTCTGGCCACTCATTTTCTTCAGGTTTCTAGGAGCCAACTTGGCAGTGAGTCTGCACCCACTGCAGCAGTCCTTGTTAGGTTGTTAAATACTATATGCTGAGAGGATTCCCTTACAAATGAGTTAGGCAAACTGTAAGGTATGAGGCAGTGGTCGGCAAACTCATTAGTCAACAGAGCCAAATATCAACAGCACGATTGAAATTTCTTTTGAGAGCCAAATTTTTTAAACTTAGACTTCTTCTAATGTCACTTCTTCAAAATAGACTTGCCCAGGCCGTGGTATTTTGTGGAAGAGCCACACTCAAGGGGCCAAATAGCCGCAGGTGGCTCGCGAGCCACAGTTTGCCGACCATGGGTATGAGGCAATAGTCCCCATTAGACTCCTCTCACTTCAGATACCAGCCATGATTTTGGAGGTTCCCAGGGCCACCCTTACTTCAGACTAGGTGTTACAAAGTGCAGGTCCCAACAGACTCCCTTAGGTTCAGTAATTGACTATAATGACTCACAGAACTCCTTGAGAGTTATCAAACTCATAACCGTGCTCATAACTGCAAGAGATACACATCAGAACCAGCCAGATGAAGAGATACATAGGGTGGCATCTGTGAGGATCCAAACTTGGTAACTCAGGGACATGTTACCATCACAGCATAAATTGTGAACAGACCCAAAGAATATCACCAACTAGGGCATCTCATCCAAGCCTTTCGTGTCCAGAGTTCTTGTTAGGGTTCAATCACACACTGTCTGTAGGTCAAATTAGGTAAGATAGTAAATAAAAATAATAATGCATGGTGTACCAGGCTGGTAGAGATTAATCCAACAATAAAGATCTAAAGAATGCAGAGGAAAGGGTCTCAATAACTAGAAGTCTCCAGTTCCACCTCCCTACCTCCTTCTCCCAAAGGTGAGTCACCACTCCCTCTAGAACTCTGAATTGGTATGGCATGGTTCAGAGACCCATCATAAATCACACTGTTAGATTAGGCCGAAGCCCCCAGGAAAAACAAAGACATGCTTTTCAGACAGGAAATTCTAGGGTACAAGAAATTCTCTAACAGTAGCTGAGGGTAAAGGCTGGAACACTCTTTCAGTAGATAAAATTCTTCACTCTACACCCCCATGTTGCTAAACTCACCCTTCACCCGCCTTATATTCTGGCCTCTTTGTGCACACTCATAATCCAGGCCCATGGGTACTTCATGGCTCTAAAACGCTGGCTGCTGCCCGTCGTTTCAGTTCCTTTGGGAACAGTGCCTTCCCTCCCTTCTCTGGTCTATCCTGTCTCAGACTGAGGAATACTGAGAATTAACACTAGTTGTTACCAGAAAGACAGGAGAGGAGGTAGGTGCAGATATTCAGAATGGACTCTATTTTTCTGAAAGCTCCCCCCTTCATGGGGGGAGTGCTAGCTTCTAATAGGAATAGGCAGGGATGAGCCACATCTGCAGCCTCTGAGGGTGTCCCCACATAATGTACCAGCATCCTAGGTTTTCTCAGTGTCCTAACATGATATGAAAAATCTTCCTGAGTGGAGTGTCCAGTCACCTTTAATTTTTTTCATTTCCTTATATAGCAGAGAAAGGCCTCTTTGTAAACTGCCAGGGCTTATTAGCAGACCCTGAGTGATGAATGAATGATGACTCTGACACACATTTCTGTGAAAGAGAGGGCTAAGGGACTTCCTGGCTAGAGGAACCAGACAGCCTTGTTCCCCTGACTCTTCAGGCTTTCATTGTAACAGCAGTTTGAGCTAAAGTTTAACTTTTAGATAGAATCACTAGGGCAAACATTCTTGGAAGGACACAGGAGTCAGCAGTACCCTTAAGCATAAAGATTAAGTATAAAGATTCCGGTAAATACCTGAGGATCCGCACATACACAAACTTGTTTGGAAAGGTCAAGGAACAATTAGGGGTGGTTGTCTTCAGTCAACTCCCCTAGGAAATTATTTTGGAATTCCCCCCTTACTGACATTCCAACAAAGTCTCCCATGCTCCCCCACAGTAAACAACCAAACAGGTCTTCTGGTCTTCACCCTTAGTTTCTTAGGCTCTTAGGTTTTCATATCACACAAAAGGGTGGCAATGTAACTTTATAATAACCATACAAATACATTTTCTTGCATGCTTTGTTTTCTGTGCTTTGAAAACATTAGAATTATTACACTGGTTGGAGGTTTTCCTAGCAGAATGTTTTTCTGAATGTTTTCAGTGAAAACATTACAGATAGGGCACCCTTGTGTCAGAGAACTACTTGTGCTCTGAGCTGGGGTTTTCAGTGTCTGCTAGACAGTGAGTGAAGTGGCTCCAAAAACACTTCTTTCCACTGGCTCATGCAGGCATCACTCCCATTACCATTATGCCAATCTGTTCCTTGGAGAAATAGTCTCTTAGATTAAGTTATAAGTAATATATATATATATATATATATATATATATATATATATATATATAAAAGATTAACATCTGGAAAATGAAAATGAAAAAAGCAGGATTAAGCATGAAAGCAGCCAAAACTTGAGATAGAAATGACAAAGATCTTGTCAGCTAACAGGGAGTTACAGAGCAAATAATTTCTACTTAGAGCAGTCCTACATAGGGGAAGTGGCAAGGCCCTTGGACTGCTACTAATTGTGTGGGGGCATCTTACAGAAAGCATAACCTTGGGTCAAAAGATCCGAAGAGGCAGACCTACAGGTCAAAGCTATCAGCTAACCCCACTCATCCAATTCCTTCCTGAAGAGTATCTGAGTCCCACATCTCCATACCCATTTAGTTCCAATCACACCATGTAGGATGTGGCAGATTTACACTAACTTTGGTAAGACTGTTCTTTTCACAGTGTGCTTCAACTTAAAAAAACAAACAAAAATCCTATAAGCAGTAAAATTGGTAAGCACAGTTTATACCATTTATGAGTTAAAATATAATAAACATGAAAGTATTACATACAACTCTTAAAATTATGCTAGTCATACAAAATATTGTATGTGCCAAGAAAAAAATGGCATAAAATGCAAATTGTTTGCCTTTAAAAGGTAAAAGTTGGGAGGGTTGGAATATTGGAGTTATTTTAATATACCTCATTCTCTGTGGACTTTTGAAGCTTTGCAAATATCTAAATATCTTTTAGATAGATAGATAGATCTATATATACCTCTCAACAATATATTGGCTCCTAAGGCAGCATACCCTCTGAAGCCAGACATTTTGTGTGCAAGTCCTCCCACATTTGCTGTGCCACTTTCATGAATTACTTAACTACCCTGTTCTGTTTTCTCATTTATAAAATTGAGATTATAAAAAATAAATAATGCTTAATGCAAATTTATTTTATGTTGACTACATGTATTAGAGACTTCTATAGTCTGGATTGACTATAGAATATTACTACTATTTTGGCAACTTTTTCAGTACAAAAACTGGGTAAAATGATAGAATTTTGGAGTTTTTAGGCCACGGTTTGACCTGCTTCTTAGATTTGTAACTTGAAGGAAATGTGCTAATACCTATGAATCTTTATACAATATATTCAAATTGAGAATAATTATGGAGAGTTTGCAGGGTTTTGAAGAATGTTGAATAAATGAATGCAAGTAAGTTTTTGGAAAATGCAATAATAAGTCTCTGCAATAATAATGATGAACTTTTTTACTTGACAAATTTATGAAGTGAAATGTCTCTTATAGCAAGTAAACTTCATGGAATCTTTTCTTCTCAATGAACTGGAACTTAAGTCATCATCATCACCATTATGACTATCATCATCACCATCATCTTCAATATTATCAACATTTTTATTTTTATTTTCATTCTTAATTGTATACTTTTAGTGAGACTTAACTAATTCACTTATGCAAGGAATTTTCTGAAGCACACAAATCAACTGCTTTTTACCAAGAAAACAAACAGAAAACTATATTCTTAACTGATCCTTTAACTAATTTTTTATTCAAAAAAGAATACTCATGTTTGAAACAATGTGTTCTGGCCTTAGATTACAATTTTTTTTTGTTTTTTTGCATGTGTTTAATTTTCTAACTTTAAGTATTCAATTGGATCAAAGAGATAAGAAAGATAAAATATAGTCAATTAGCTAGAAGCTGTGCACACATATATTTAAGTGATGCAAGTAATTATCATTTAAGAATAGTTCATTATTATATTTAGCTTTAGAAATTAATGCTTTCCACTTTCTCAAATTAACTTGATTACATGAAAGATGTCATTACTGGAATAATATCAAGCAATGTTCTATTGTATGGTTTGCTTACTTCACAATACATTAACCACTTCTGGATTCATCTTGGACATCTAAAGAATTGAAAAAAGGTAACTGTCCTTATAACAAGAAAATGTATTATTCAGGCAGCAAATGAATGATTTTTCAAGAACTCATATGAGAAAAGAGGTCAAAGGACAACTGAACATTTGCTTACCTGGGACAGAAGCAGAAAGAAACCATAAAAGCCTATGAGACCATAAAACTAGACGACGTGATGAACTGTTGGAAACTGTGAGTTTGTATGAGAGTGTGTAGCTCCTGGGGGCTGCATTCATGGGGCATCTCACCCATTTGCATGCTTTTTCCTCTAGAAAACACCAGGCTTTCACACAGAGGATCCAGAGGAAGCTCTCTATGCAGTGCTGGCTGGAGAGAAGAGCAGTGACTGGAAATACATCCTGACCACTGCCCTATGAAACAAAGGCTTCTTCTGCAAGGAACGGTCACAGGACACAGGCTAAAGGATACTTGCTGGGCTGGGGAGGGAAAATGGAGCAGGAGAGGGTGTGACATGCAGCTTAACTTTAATCCATATGTTTATTATAAATTCACTTTCAATTACATGATGTTAGTAGATATACATTTAAAAAGCTAAAAATAGTGTATTTTGTGTCTGTTAGGATATATTTACCTTAATATTAAAAACTTTTCTATAATATTTGTCATTGCATTTGTCCCATTTAAACAATGCCCTAGCTAGATTTTGCCTCTTCTGTTTCATTTTTTTTAAATGGCACACAGTGTTTCTAACAGCTAGATTTAATTCCTAACAGGCTAGAAAATGTGAGCCATAAATTTGATAGTCAGAACATACATTAAAATATTTATACAGCTTAGCTTTTCCAGTAATGACTGCTGTTCAAACCTGGGAAATGACTCTGAACTGATCCATTCTGAAGGATCTGTGCTTTGACAAGTGCTTTGCTGCAGGGTGGATAGTAGGTCTCCCTACCTGAAGTTGAATAGCACACTTCCCAGTATGCCCCTAGTGCAGACTTATTTACTGATGGGATTCTTCCACTTCAGAGAAATCTCTAATTCCATCTTAAATTTTGGTATAGGAGACACCAGTTATATTTGGGGAGAAATCGCTACTAAGGTCTTCAATGTATAAATAGGAGATACTGCCCCCAAATGGTGACTACCTACTCCTTTACTCCCTCTCAGTGTAGGAACCTACTATTTGAAGCAAGACATAAGTGTGTGAAAGCCCTGGGGAAATATTTTCAGAAGCAATCTGTAATATTTAACATTTAAAGCACCTACTGATGCTGTAGCGTTAAGGATCAGTGCTTCCCTTGGGTGTTATTTGTGATCACAAGTGATCATCACAGACTGGCCTCCCCGGGGCCCCCTATAGCACACAGGATCTGGGCTGGAGAGTCTATGGGAAATTAAATACGTGAAGTCCCATCTTCTGATTTCATCCTTAGCCATTTGGTAAGGAAGAGCTATAATTTTTATTCAACAAGTGCCTATTACCTAGTACAGAAACACACACAGTTTTAGAAGCATTTAAAAGACTTCACAAATTATGGGTATCAGATACTGAAATAATGTCAGAGATCTTGTCGTCTCACCCTTCTGTGGTAAATGAGCAAGGGAGGCTTTGTGAGGTTGCATGGTATGCCTGTAGTTCCAGACAATGGCATCTGACTGTTTTCTTTGGAAACTAATCATCCCCCTTGGTATGTATTTTCTCAAACGTCTGTTGTTTTTATTTACTTTCATGATTTCTTCTTCCTTTTTAATTAGTTGATAGGAAATTTTTCTTCAATTATTTTACTCCTCACATTTGGCATCATTTGTCTATCACTGTGTGAAGTAATGTACAAGAATAAATATTTATGAGTCCAGATTTCTGAACAACCAAGATAAGAGAATAATATTCTTTACTCTATCATTCTACCATTTACCTATTACACATAGGAGAATAAAAATACCATGGAAAATTGAAATTAAAAGAGAAAAATTTTATTACCCATAGAAAATCTATGTAGGTGATTATACTCTGTCTTCACAGGGGAGTGAACATAAAAGGGAATAATTGCCCTTCTCCCCAGGCAATCAAGAATTCTTTGGCATTTTTTTTTTATTTTCCCAGATAAGTAGCTCAACGCTCTATCAGAGGGGCATATAGCTATTCAGTCAGAGTAATTTATTCAAACTGGGCAAATTTGTTGAATTCTTTTGCAGTGTATATGAATAGATAAGGATAACACAAATTTACATTTTTAATTGATGAGATAGAAATTAATATACATTATACAAAATGAATACTTTTGTCTCTTCAGTGAAATGTATTGTGAATTCTTATTTCTTGCAATTTTATAACTCTACCTACTTGAGAAGTTAAATATCAATATGTAGTTTTTGACTAATATGGCTAAAATAGTCTTTTTTTACTCAAATCTTTTCAATGTAATCAATTCAACAGAAACATTAAAATGCAAATCTGCTGTTCAAAATATATTTTAATATATAACAAATAAGAAATATTTGAGACTCATAAATGTTAGCAAGAATAAACATAATTTCTATAAATGAATTCATCTAAATAATAGTCTGATCTCAATTTCATATCAAATATTTTTCTGTAATTATAAGAAAAACTATTATGATAAAATTCAAAATTCCCAAATATAAAACTTGATCCCAGGGAAAGTGAAATATTTTTAAATTGTTTGATATTTTTACAAATATTTTATTTGTGAAGGGTATATGTGATCTATTCTCCAGAGGTTTGCTGAATACACTTTTCCAATTGCTACCCTAGAAAGAGTATCAAGTTTTTCAACATCATAGAATATAAGATTAGAGATATTTACCTCATTATCAGTTTAGGATTTCAGATTACCTACTTATTTTAAAATTGCAGTATAGAGAAACTAATTGAGTGGAGGTATTTCTTATCAAGCCAGTCAGCGTAAAATGATCCCTTTGATTAATATTGGTGTAAACTTATTAGTTACTGGAAGAAAATATTACACCACTGAACTAGAAGTCATGGTGATGACGCAGATGGTGGGAAATAAACAGTCAAGAAAGGTTTGACTTACCCAGGATTTCTTTTTTTTAAATTTCTTTATTGATTAAGGTATTACGTATGTGTCCTTATCCACCCATTACCTCCCATACCCCCCATTCATGCCCTCACCACCTGGTGTCTGTGTCCATTGGTTAGGCTTATATGCATACATACAAGTCCTTTGGTTGATCTCTTCCCCCTTACCCCCACCCGACCCTACCTTCCCTCTAAGATTTGACTGTCTGATCAATGTTTCTCTGTCTCTGGACCTGTTTTTGTTCATCAGTTTATGTTGTTCATTATATTCCATAAATGAGTGAGATCATGTGGTATTTACCTTTCTCTGACTGGCTTATTTCACTTAGCATAGTGCTCTCCAGTTGCCAAGAAACTAGATACACCAATCAGAAAGGAAATGTGCACTCCTATGTTCATAGCAGCACAATTCACCATAACTAAGATTTGGAAACAGCCTAAGTGCCCATCAGCAGATGAGTGGATTAAAAAACTGTGATCCATCAACACAATGGAATACTACACTGCACTAAAAAATGAGTTCTTACCATTTGCAACAGCATGGATGGAACCAGGATTTCTTTTTCTATGGCTCTTTTTGGGAGAGGTGGCATGAAGGCACTATTAAATACTGAGAAGTGCATTTTAGACTGCTTGTGTCTCTTTATAAGCCATTCTAGTTTCTAAGTGTTCTTGCCTATTCAGTGTATTTACTGCATAAGATAATGTGTAATTTTTTTCTTTTTATGATAGCAGGTCACTCCTCTATTTCTGACTTTTACCCGTTCAATAAGGTATGTTAAGTCATGAACAGGGAAATGAAAATAGGCTTGTCATTGACACAAGGTTCAAACTAATGGCGACTAGATACAGGCAGTGCTAAAATATAGTTTTTCTCTCTCAACCAGCACAGTTCTTTTCTCATTATTAACAATCAGCATTTAATACTTTGGCTCTGTAGACTTCAGGGTACTGTCTTATACTCCTCAGTTTAACTCCATAGGTTTTTTTGGCATGATACACAATCCAATATTTGAAATGAACTCTTCAATTTTACCCACCTCTTTCTTAGGCATTTGAGAATGCCTCCCCAACCCTGTATCTCCTGTTTTTGAGCCTCTCTCACAAAACATATAAAGAAAATCATAGTTACAGGTGTTTGTGAAGTTTGTATAAATACATTATTTTACCCACTAGGATGAGCTTCCTTTAGCCCCTGAAACTGAATCCACTGTTTTATCTCTTCCACAGAAAGTGTTAAGCCTTTGTGGATGCATTTCATGACAGGTTTAAATTCCTCACACTGCTTTAAAGGTATTAATAAAGCCACACTTCATTGCCTTCTAAGATGAGATTTTTTTTTAAATTTATTTTCCTGTATTATTATTTTCTTAACCAAGTGCATATTCTGTGTTAGAATACCTGATTAAAATGCAAAGCTTTAGGCTTATTTGTTTAATAAAATATGGGATACGAGCTAGTGGTTGATGTATCTTCATCTAAAATATTAGTTGTGTTATATATGCACAGCTATATATGTGCATAATTATATAAAGATATCTCTATGCATAAGAGTATGGTGGATGTTATGATGCACAACTCAGATCCTCCTTCAAGCTGAAGGTCTATTTCCAAAGGTTGATCAGAATATTGCTGACAGAAAGACCTCAGTTGTCAGCATTCTTCCAAATTATCTTGGTTAAAGAAAGGTCACACTTGTACTTCCCTTTATTAATATTATTATTATTTTTAATAAACCTTTATTCAGATTATTACAATTGTTTCTCCTTTTTCCCCCCATAGCTCCCCTCTACCTGGTTCCCACCCCACCTTCTGTCCTTACCTCCCCCCCACACACTGTTCTCATCTATAGGTGTACGATTTTTGTCCAGTCTCTTCCTGCACCCCCTATACCCTTTTCCCCCTGAGAATTATCAATCCACTCCCTTTATATGCCCCTGATTCTATTATATTAACCAGATTATTCTGTTCCTCAGGTTTTTAATTCACTTGATTATTAAGTTCACTTGTTGATAGATAATGTATTTGTTCTTCATAATTTTTATCTTTACTTTCTTATTCTTCCTCTTCTTAAAGAATACCTTTCAGCATATCATATAATACTGGTTTGGTGGTGATGAACTCCTTTAGCTTTTTCTTATCTGTGAAGCTCTTTATCTGCCCTTCAATTCTGAATGATAGCTTTGCTGGGTAGAGTAATCTTGGTTGTAGGTTCTCGCTATTCATCACTTGGAAAATTTCTTGCCACTCCCGTTTGGCCTGCATAGTTTCTGTTGAGAAATCAGCAGACAAGTCATATGGGTGCTCCCTTGTAGGTAATTAACCGTTTTTCTCTTGCTGCTTTTAATATCCTTTGTCTTTTGCTCTTGGCATTTTAATTATGATGTGTCTTGGTGTGGTCCTCTTTGGATTCCTTTTGTTTGGGGTTCTGTGTGCTTCCTGGACTTGTAAGTCTATTTCTTTCACCAGGTGGGGGAAGTTTTCTGTCATTATTTCTTCGAATAGGTTTTCAGTATCATACTTGTACTTCTCAATCCTTTCACCTTTCTCACCCATAGTCATAGGGTTGGTAAAGCATAGGAAATATAGTCAATAATATTGTAATAACTATGAATAGTGTTAGTTGGATACTGGAAATATCAGGGGAAACACTTTGCAAAGATTATTATTGTCTAACCATTGTGCTATACATCTGAACTTAATAGCAAAAATTTATATTGAATGTAATTTAATTGAAAAAAATTAAACATTAAAAAAAGGTCATAGCAGATCCTTTCTGGGAAACCTGCATATGATTATGAAGGACAATTAAGGTCTGACTCTCGTTACTACTGGGGACATCTCTGAGGGCCACTGAAGCGACAGAGGTTCAGCTAGATCTCCATAGATATTGAATCTCCTGCAAACTTCATCTGACTATGCCTCCTTCTTTTCTTGCCTTTCTAGAGGTTTTGATCCTAAAGCCCACCCTAATATACATTTTTGCATGATAATAAATGCCTCAGAGTCAGCTTCCAGGGAACATAATCTCCAATAGTCACAGGCAGACAGATATATAAACAGCTGGATACTTAGAGAGCAATTACATAGCACCCAGCTTGAATTAAATCGGGACCTTCTACCAATTTATGTTTTCCTCAGATGAATGTGTGTGTGTATATATATGTATATATACATATATATCTGATATATATATACATATATAGAATGGGTATATATATATATATATAGATATAGATATAGATATGTATGTGTGTGTGTATATATATATATCCTTTCTTATATTATGGACATTTTAATGTGTGTCCTGATTCTACAACACATATGAATTGTGTGAACTGGGGGAAGCTATTTATCTCCTGTAAATCTCAAAATCCTTATCCATAAATATTGTTGCAGTTAAAACTCAGTTGGACAAATCATGCTAATCCAATTGTAATTGCTGCTGCTGCCACTGCTGGCTGCCACAGCCACCAAGGTGTTTTCGTCAACACAGATTCTGGTCCCTTCACCACAAAAAAATGACAACTTTCTTTAGGCATTTTCAAGATGTCTCTTTCATAGGATATGACATTTCTTTCTTTCTTCTTCTTCTTTTTTTTTTTTTTATCCTCACCTGAGGATATTTTTCCATTGATTTTTAGAGAATGTGGAAGAGAGAGGGAAAGACAGAGAGAAACATCAATGTGAGAGGGACACTTCGATTTGTTGCCTCCTGACCTGGGCCCTGGCCAGGGAGGATCCTGCAACCTAGGTACATGCCCTTGATAGAATGGAACCCAGACCCTGTGGTCCGAAGGCCGAGGCCCTATCCACTGAGCCATACCGGCTAGGCAGGATATGACATTTCTTAGCCCCTCCAGCAGTGGACCTTTGTTCTTTCCTCCAGGAGTGAGGTGGAAAAACCCTAGATCACCTTCCTGGATTCTTATTACTCAGGTTACCAAGAACACTGTGAGTGGCATACAGGGAGCTTAGCCAATGAGCAGTCAGAAAAGATGTTTTCTCTATAGCTCACACACATAGGTGGGACTGCTGGCACACTGTCGCCCAGTGGGACGGGCCCCCGTGTGTTGTGTCTCTGCTCTGGGCCCGCGCCCAGCCCCAGCAGTCACCACGCCATGGCCTCTGGGTTTGTGGGGGGGGGGCTGTGTGTTGTGTCTCCACTCAGGGGCCTGCCCCAGCCCCAGCGGCTGCCATGCTGCAGCCACTAGGGCTGGGGGTGGCACACAATTCCCTCCCTCCCATGTGTGCAGGCAGCCCACTCCTGAGCTGGTCGTGACTGTTACAGCATCCCAGCTAATTTGCATATTACCTCTTTACATATACATGTATAGATTAGGCTTTTGAACAAGACGTGATTTGTAATAAGCTTCCTTCCTAAAGGAGGATAAAAAAATACTTATGACTGCAGGTTGGGCCGTATATACAGACATCAGGCTTCAGAAAATTGTTTCTTGGGATAACTTTTTTTCCTTCTGCTTTTACACAATTGAGTTGGAAAAAAATAAATGGAATGTGGGAAAATAATTAGATATTATGTCAGCAGACTCATTGTATTGCTTCAAAAAATAAAAGTGGGGATCAGAGTACGTAGCAAAATGTTAGTTCAATAGGGTCATACATATGCTTCTTTTGATCAGAATAATATTCCTTTTGATTTTTGGTTGATGGGAAAATTTTGCATATCACTGGGAGAGGGCATGGTGCCATTTTACACTATAAAATACATCTGGGTAACCTAAGGCAAGCTATTATAAATCATAAGGCAAGTCGGGTTTATTGAATATCAGATTTCCATTAAATCACATTCATACACAAAGAGACACTTCAAATTGTAATTGAAGTTGTCAGCTTTCATTCATCTTACAGAGGATTATTCCAGCTACACATTACTCATTTTTTTTTTTTTTTTTTGTACTTTCAGTCAGTTTTTCAGAGTCTGCTTGCTGTAAGAAGATAACAAACAACAGGCTGGGTATTGTTGCTAATTGTAACACAATAGTTGTCATTTCCTAATAACAAAGACGCTATATTTTTTTTCATTAAAAGCAATAAGTAAAGTAGGCCCTGGCCTCATAGCTCATTTGGTTAGAGCAGTGGTTGGCAAACTGCAGCTCGTGAGCCACATGCAGTCCGCAAGCCACGGTTTGCTGCTGCTCTGTTGACTAATGAGTTTGCCAACCACTGGGATAGGGGCTTAATCACAAGGAACAACAGCCTGTAATTATTGGAATTGAGAGTCTAGGTCAGTGGTCGGCAAACTCATTAGTCAATAGAGTGGCAAACTGCGGCTTGCGAGCCACATGTGACTTGTGAGCCGCAGTTTGCTGACCACTGGGTTAGAGCATCATCTTCATATACCAAGGTTGTGGGTTTTCCTTTCTTTTCTTTTTTTTTCCCTCTTCATTCAACAAGCTTTTATTCAATGCTCCAAAGTGCAAAACACTGTGCTAGCGCTGCTGGAACAGAAATGTTAGCTGTTGCACTAATGTTTTTAATTACACTACAATGTTTTAATTACACTAATGTTTTAGTTACAATAAAACTAATGTTTTTAATTACACTACAATGATGAGAACTACATTGATTTGGCATAGTTTTTGATCAACAGCCTTTATACATTTCTTAAAACTCTGTTACTGTATTTAAATAACTTTCCACAAGATTAACTAACTAATTGTGGTTGTGGGTTTGATCCCTGGTCAGGGCACATATAATAATCAACCAATGAATGCATAGGTAAGTGGAACAACAAATCCATCTCTCTCTCTCTTTCAAATCAATAAATGTTTTTTTTTTAAGTAGTTCATTGACATTTTAAACAAAAAATAAGCAAAATATTTCCATTTTATGTTTCATCTGTAATCCATATTTTAAAAAAACAACAACAGTTAATAGAAGTGATGTACCACAATAATTTAAAATGCAGAAATGCCAGCCCCAGGAACTCTCTGAAAAATAAATTATTTTTAAATTGAGAAATTTTTAGTATGGCACAATGAAAATTATGTAAGTACTTGAATGATTCCTAATAAATGCCAGCCAACTTTTATTCTGTCAAATGCAGGCTTGCTGTGAAATAAATACAACAACTTTAAAGTTTAGTGAGAAAAAAATTGCAAAAGTTTTAAAAATAGATCTTAACAAAAACAAATGAACAAAAATTTTATTTTTAACAATTTCTAAATTATATCATTATCATCTCTATATATAAGACCCTAATATGCAAATAGACCAAATGGCAGAACAACTGAACAACCAAACAACTGGTCGCTATGACATGTGCTGACCACCAGGGGGCACGTGCAGAACATGGTGGGAATTGGCAGCAGGCAGCAGAGCATGGAACATGGCTGGCGTCAGCCATGGCAAGATGGTGGAGCAGGTAAGTGGGGGTGGGGGTGGCACCAGACCAAGGTGGGGTGCCAGTGGCTGTCATTGAGGTAAGCCTTTGGTGGTTGCTGAAAATTCTTTGTTCTCACATGTCATGGTCCCACCTGGCACTCGTACCTGCTGCTGGCATTGGCCCCACTCACACCTGCTGCTGGCTCTGGAGCTGCTGCTCACACCCACTGCCAGCACCCGCACCAGCCCTGATTGCTTGGTGCCAGCAGCAGGTGCAAGCGGCAGCTGCCTGCCCCAATTGACCTGAGGGCTTCTCCACCTCCCCCTGCTCCGGAGGGGTGACCAGGGCAGCAGCCGCTGCTCACACCTGCTGCTGGTACCAGCCCCAATTGATCTGCAACATCAGTGGGTGCAAGCAGGGCCTGTCAGTGCATGGGAGTGGCAGCAGCAGGGCTGCTGGCAGACAGGTAACAGGGGGCCACGGTGGGAGGGTCTCTTATCTACTATCTACTTATCTAGCTTCTATCTATATCATTCATTCATTTGTCTATTCGTTTGTATTGATTTATTTGTTCATTCTCCAAATATTAAGTCTTCATTGTGCTATGCTAAATCCTGGGAATCTTATATTTGATTATTTACAGATTACACATTGTCCTTGTGGTTAACCTCTAGCTATGGAGATAAACATGAATCAAATAATCACACAAATACAAATGTATATTTTACAGTTAAAGACCCATCTATGATGAAAAGGAAATCCTATGTTGAGGAAAAAACCATCCAACAGTTTAATCTGGTTGGGTCTCAGGGAATCAAGAAAGTCCTTGTCCTTTAATATGAAAACTGGGCAGACACTAACCAGAGGAAGTGTGAGAGAACGGGCAAAGAGAAGATAAAGCACATTCTAACATGAGGAAATATATCTGTGAGGTCCTGAGGATTAAGCCACTAGTTTTCAAAGCCTGAGTATTAGTAAACAAGTCAATGGGCATGAGATTAAGTGGAAGAAATAAGGAAGATCCTACTAATTTTAAAATGTTATTTCTATAGTTCCTACGTGGTTTTTTTGTACTATTACTATGTAGGCTGTTTAGTTTACTAGTTTGTTCTGTTACTACTGTTTAACATAATTTTTAACATAAATTGTTATTTTAATCCATTGTCTTGGTGAATTTTCTTATTGTCATATTTTTAGTTGATTTCCTTAAATTTTCTAAGTATAAAAACATATAATTAATAACAGTTAACTATTCGTGCCTCCTTATCTTCAAAATATACATAGAAAGCTAGAAATTTCTGCCTTCCCTGTAACTACATTTGTAAGTAATTGCAAAACAGTATTAGTGATAATGGTGATAAAAATTGTGTTTATTCTTGTATTGTCCATAATTTAATTTAAGATGCTTTAAGAGCAAACCTTGGTTAATTTTATTCAACAAACATTGATTTAGTATATCATGTGCCAGACACTGGGATAAGGGAAACAGATCAAAAATCCATGTCTCATGGGCTTATATTTTAGTAAGGGTGTGCATGTATATGTATAATCAATTTTCCTGTTTAACATTCTTTTACAGGGGCTTAATTAGTTGAGAATAATAGATACTAAATATCTAGCAGGAGAGCTAAGAGATGACTTTTTAAACATGGGTCACTGATTACCATATGATTATGTAAAAGAAAACGAGCATTTTATTTATTTAAATGACATAAGCAAGAATGCTTTGTTGACGTAGGTTTACAAGTGTCTAAGGATATCTGTCCATCTAGGAGGTGAATGATGTGTATCCACTACTTCAAGGCAAGTGGAACTTTGGGACTCTTGAGATCTAATGAAATTGCTCATTCAATATGCACCCCCCGAAGTTGTGGGGGCCATTGGGATGGAGGAGGCTGGCATACTTATGAGGCCTTTTCATTTTTTATTCAGGAATCTACCTCCATTGTTAGACATCTCTCAGTGAAATTTTTTTGAGGAGAGTGATTACATCTTAAAGTTACACCAACCTTAGGCATAAAGATGAAATCCCAAGTCCCTCCAATTGCTATCATTTAGCCCATCCAGCTGGGCTTCTCGAACATACTCTGCAACAACCCAAAGCCAGTTTTCTCTCCTGAGGATGACCCACACTTGATCCCTAGCAAGTTCCGACCCATGTTCTCTTGCAAAAATCCCTGTGAGTACTGGTCACCCTTAATCCAACCAGTACTCTGATGGTGTGACATCAACTTAATTAGTAGCACCTTTGGGCTCCTCAGATGTGAATTGGGCAGTGCCCACTGTGCCCCTTAATCTCCAGGAGAAATATATTTTGTTTTCTGAACTGTACATATTTCCCCTTAACACCCCGCTTTTCTTTAATTTCTCCAATTACTGTTGGTTTATCCAAACTTAATAATAGACTGGAGTTGGGTTGTCAGCTAGGGATAAAATATCTGTGTTGGTCATGTACTTTGCAAGCCTGCATAGAGGTTACATATCTCACTTTAGATAATGGCACACAACCAAAGTAGAAAGCTTCTATCCTAGACCAAACCAGGCCTGACTTATGATTTGCATTGAGTTTTAAATACATTAATCGTGTGTGACCTTTCTTTATCATAATTTTAACAGCTACATAGAGGGTAATAGTTCACCTGCTGGATATATGCCAAATCTCTTATGAGCTTCTTGTTTCAAATATAAGCAAGGTCACAGAAAGATTCTACCAGGTTTAAAAGCTCCTTAGATAATTTCCTTTTGATGGTCTCAGGTCTGAGAGGCCATCTTCCATCTTTTCCTTATAAAAGGTATATATTTATATCCTTTATAATCCTTTAGCATTGCACTTAAGTGCTTTACTTTATATTACTAATCAACATCTGATTACTTTATTCACTTTTATTTGTTTACTAATTCTCCCTCAGTTGACTCTGAACAGTGACTCTCTTTATTCAGGGCTTGATATATCAGGTGTACCGGTTAATAATGGTGGATTTTGTAATAAAAGAAAACACAATAATTTCAAGAGAAACATCAAAAGTGCTTTATTCAAAGTAATGTCCATCACTAGCTACACATTTCCCCATCTTTCAGGTAATTTGCGGATACCATCCCAATAGAACTTTTCTTGTTTTGAGGCAAACCATTCAGAGACCCAATTTTCCACTTCTTCATATGTTTTGAAGTGCTGCTCAGAAAGTGTGTGTGCCATTGATTGGAGTAAGTGAATATCTGAAGGAGCAAGGCCTCGTGAATACGGAAGGTGGGTTAATACTTCACAGACAAGATCTTTTAATGTGTCTTTAACTGGTTTTGAAGTGTGTGATGGGGCGTCATAATGAAGCAAAATTACTTTGCTGTGTCTTCTGGCACATTCTGGTTGTTTCAAGATCAAAGTGTGGTTCAAACTGATTATTTGTTGTCAGTAGCAATTTTTCACCTGGTTTTAGGAGCTCATAATACACCACACCTTCCTGATCCCACCAAATGCAGAGCAGTCTTCTTTCCGAAAAAAATTTGGCCTTGCAGTTGATGTTAATGGTTGACCTGGATCATCCCATGATTTTGTGCATTTGGGATTCTCAAAATAAATCCACTTTTCATCGCCAGTCACAATTCGATGCAAAAAAGACTTTCGTGCTTTTTGAAGCAACATTTTACTGATGACTTTTCGGTTTTCCATTTGTCTTTCATTCAGTTGATGTGACACCCATTTTCCTTCCTTTAAAATCTTTTCCATTGCTTGTAAATGATCAGAAATTGTTTTCTGAGCAATGTTTAATCTTCCTGCAAGTTTTGAGTTTGACACACATCTTCATCCAATAATGCTTGCAATTGTTGGTCTTCAAACTTTTTCCGTTGACCTGGACGTCCTTCGTATTTCACATTGAAATCATCACTTTTAAAGTGTTTAAACCAGCATTCAGAAGTATCCTGAGATGGAGCATGTTCACCATAAGCTTCCCGAAGTATACGATAACTTTTTCTTCAAAATAAAGTAATGAATTAAGACTTCCCACGAATGCTCTTTTTTGTCATGAAATTTGACATTTTTAAGTGTAAAAATATCTATGATGTTAATACCTTCAGCAAATTTGACATACGAAGTTTTGAAGCTTCTTGTCAGTACAACAAAATAGCATACATATAAAATCGCATATATATCAACATATGTGTAACTCCATCTATTAAAAAAAAATCTGCATTGACTGGTACACCTAGTATAGTAAGCACCCAATAGGTAATTTCTAACTGAAAAAATTGATATTGAATTACTAAAGGACATAATATTAATTATATAAATACTAGAGGCCTGGTACACAAAATTAGTGCATACTTCTATATGTGCCTTGTGACCTCTTGCAGTCTGGCTGACCTCGGGGAATGTCCGACTGATGGGGAGTGGTCCTAAGCCAGCAGTTGGACATCCTTAGCACTGCCACGGAGGCGGGAGAGGCTCCCACGACCACCGCTGCACTCGCCAGCCATGAGCCCAGCTTCCGGCTGAGCGGTGCTCCCCCTGTGGGAGCGCACTGACCACCAAGGAGCAGCTCCTGCATTGAGCAGAATTGGCCGAAATGGGCTCTCCAACTTCTCCCGAGGGGTCCTGGATTGCAAGAGGGCACAGGCCATGCCGAGGGAACTCACTGGTACATGATTGCCAGGCCGGGGAGGGATGCAGGAGGTTGGCCAGCTGGGGAGGGACTGGGACCGTGGGAGGGCTCCAGGGCATGTCCGGCCTGTCTCACTCAGTTTCGATCAGCCGGACCCCAACAGCAAGCTAACCTACCAGTTGGAGTGTCTGCCCCCCTGGTGGTCCGTGCACATCATAGCAAGCGGTTGAGTGGCCTTAGCATATCATTAGCATATTACGCTTTGATTGGTTAAACAGATGACTGGACGATTAGACACTTAGCATATTAGGCTTCTATTATATATAGGATTATACTCTAATATATTTAACTACCACCCTAGTATTACACTTATTTTCCTACAATTTTATATTATTAATACTTTGAGGACCTTCTCAAAATTATTTTTTGTTTTTACCTATAATTAAATATTTTAAATAGATTCTTACAATTAATCATTGTTGATTTAATACATGCTTTTAAGATTTTTACTATGTTTCTCAGAAGCCTCAGTAACATTGAGAGTTAACTTTTAATTTTTTGACAGTTTGGGAGGTAAAAATGGCACCTTGCTATTTATTAATTTTAATTATTTGGCTTCTAGTAAAGTATATGTAATTTTCTTTGTTTTGTTTATTATGTTTATAAATAATCATTTTCAAAATTTGTTTTAGTGAACTAAGTTTTTATGATCTTTGTTGACCTTTGCTATTTTTTTACTCATTTAACAAAACTATTTCATGTATTAATAATATATAACCTTTGTATATATGTAGCAAATTATTTCTTAATCAGTATTGTAGAATTCTAATTTTTATGGTGACTTTAAGTTACAAAAATTGTGGTAATCTGGGCAGTCAATTCTTAATATTTTGTCATTTAGTATACTAAAAAGGCCTTTTTTTGATAATATATTTAAATAACACATGTCATTCTCTATTATATACATGTTTACCTTAACTCTTAAATATTTATTCTAATTATCATATGCTTATTACATGTTATTGATACTGAAATGAATTTATAACTTAAAGCAAAAAAAAAAATACAGCCAGGAACTCTGTTTTTACAGTTTTATTCACCCTCATTAAATTAATATTTTTTTATCATTCTACCAATATTTAAAGCTATAGTCACTTTTTCTGTGCAACAAAACTCACATATTATTTTGGGATACTAGGACACATAGCAATGTGTTAGCCTATAACACATTGCTTTGCATGTATAATTAACTGAATTCCCATTGATCTGTTCATTTTAAATTATGACCTATCCTTATGTACATTCTTATTTAGGATCAAGCCTGACCAGATGACTCTTCCTATCCATGTTCTTTATTTTTCTGGTCAGTTCTTCCATACTTAGGTTTTTCTGAAATTTTTTCTGTGCAACATTTCAAGGTAATGCATACACAGTGTCTCCATGACTAAATGAGGGGATGGCTATATCGTAGTATAGGCCTTATGAAAAAAGTCTTTGATTGATCAATTATTCAAAATTTCATCCAACAGTGTTTAGTAAGTACCAGACAATGTTTTTTGCTATTGTCATTGTTGTGTGTGTGTGTGTGTGTGTGTGTGTGTGTGAAATATTGTTGTTAATGCATGCATAAAACCTGCCCTTGTGAAGTTCAGATTCTAGCAGAATTTGAGATATCATTGGTTCTTATTCAGCCACTTGCTAAGCAAATATTTACTAAGTTACTAATGTACAAGTGAAGTAAAAGTACTTTCCTTATGAAGTTTAAAATGTGGAATGAAAAAGACAGTAAGTACTTTTTTTACTACAACACTGGATAGTGGCTATAAAAGAGGTGAAGCAAGGTACAGAGAAGAGCAATACTTAAGTCAGCCAAAAAAATGACCCAGGAAAGCTTCCCCAGTAGAGGTGACATTAAGATGCACTTTCCAGAATATGTACTTTTTATTTCTGGAAAGAGAATTGAAGAAAGCAATTCTGCATGTGAGGAAAGGCATATTGTTGTGGGACAAAATGGCTCATATAAAAGCATAAAGATCATTGTGGCTGATGGGAATGAAGTGTGCACCTGTCTCTTCAGTAACTCTCCCTTTATCTCCTTTAATAGATCTATGCTGTATATATAGTCCCACCTAACCTTGACTTCCCAAAATGTGCAGCAAATTTTTTGTAACCACAATACACTGGAAAATAATTCTTACCTTGTCAGACAAATTTCTCATTTAAAAACCACTTTTAGTTAATAGCACTCCTTGAAAATTTGGAAAGCTCAAACAGGAGAGCAACTGTTAGGGTCTTCTAAAGTACACATGTTTTGTGATCAGTTCCAAATATCCCATTTTGGAAATATTTTCTATGTGTTTATATTTTCCAAATCACAGAGGAACTTGCATTTTCACATGTAAACCAGACACATTTAAGTTCTGTCTAAAAAAGAGCTTTTCTCCAATTGAAGAAAGTGGTGAAAGACATTACAAAAGAAAGAAACAGAGAATTGTAGCATTTGAAGCTGCTTAGCTATTTGAAGACTGTCGACTAACCCAGTGTCATGGGGTGGGTATAAGATGTAATCAGGCATCTGGCAAGAGACATCAAGAGCAGATTGTACAGGGAAATTTTGGGCACACTATGATATTTGCTTTAGAGCTAAAATCTGAGTAAGTTAAAACTTTTGAGTAGTAAAAGTCCTGGTTAGGGCTACTGTCCTGGAAATATGCATTTGAATCAGAGATAAAATATTCAGACTCCAAGGTAAAACCTTGAGGTATATGTACTTAAGAGGTATGGGCACCATTCTGATTGATGGTAGTAGATGTAAGCATGTAAAGCTCAGACCTCTATTAAAATTTGGACTGCTATACTTGACAATAGATTGAATTATTATTACTATACTCAACAACGCTATAGGTCTTATGCTCTCTTTTGGTTAAAAACAAAAAGGAAAAAATATATATAATATATGATGACAATTTTACTTTCCCAAAATAAAATTTGAAATACAATATAAGTCAGCACACACAATAGTTGAAATAAAACAATATCCTGAAAACACAGCACATATAAACAGTTGCAGGCATGGAGGGTGGGGAATTACTGAATATGTGAGACACAAGTAAATGGAAGAGTAGCTGAGATCCAATTTCAAGCAGTTGCATCCAGAAATTCATAGTTAGAGTTGCTGGGCAACATAACCCCACACCCCCAGCCCTCCAAAAAAATCCATATATTTAAAAAGCATAATTAAAATGTATGCATGTACACAATCCAAAAAGATATATATGTGCACTTTGACAATACTTATGAATTGGGCATTTAGCCAAATTAAATTAAGAATAAATTCTTAAGTAAATTTAACTTGCATCTGGTTATATTTATATGTATACATGAGTAAAGTGACTTTTTAAAAAAATCCTCACACAAGGATATGTTTTTATTGATTTTTAGAGAGAGAGAGAGAGAGAAACAGTAAGAGAGAGACATCCACATCCATGTAAGAGAGAAACATAGATCTGTTGCTCTGTTGCCTCCTATATGTGCCCTGACGGGGGGGGAGGAGGGCGGTGCAGGGATGGTACGGGTCAAATCCACAATCTAGGTATATGCCCTGACTGGGAATCAAACCTACAAACTTTTGGTGTACAGGACATCGCTCTAACCAACTGAACCACCCAGCCAGAGCAATAAACATGACTTTTATATCTAGAGTGGGAGAATCAGAATAATATTCTAAATATTACACTTTGTAATAATCTGGAAGAAGAAAAATTTAGATTTATACTGAAATTTCTAAATTATATTAGAGTAGGAGCTATTATACAAGTAATGGGAAGAAAAAAATCCTAATGGTTAAGAAGTGGGAGAAAAGCAATTATATTTATTTCTTATGCTGATAATTAATTTTGGAGTTTTTGACATAAATTGCAGACATTCCATTTTTTTTTTTGTGGGTTGATGAAACTAAAAGAATTAGAAGGGGAAAAAATAAGATTAATTCTAGAACAGGAGTAATGTTTTTAAAAAAATGTAAGTGTAAGAAGTAACATTATACATTTACCAAAAACTTGTTTTTGTTTGTATTCAATAAAATTTGAATATTTATATTTGAATGTTTAAAGTTGTAATCTAAATAAAATCCAAGAATATTACAGTTTAAAATAGAATAAATGTAGGATTAGCATGTAATTTATCTATTGTTCAAATAAATGGAATAAAAACTTTATAAGCAAAACTTTGAAGACAGCAAGCAGTTTCTCAGTGTTCATCAAGGACATGCAATTAGGACTAATGGGAAGAAATTTAGGGTAGTGCAATTAAGGCCAACACTATTGGTGACAACTACTGGGTAAGAGTCTGGATTCTCATAGAAAGAGAAGGAGTACCCTCCCACTGGGCATATAATGGCAAAGTAGACATTACACTAAAGGGCTTATTAGAAATAGTTTTCCTCCACTTGCAGGGGAATGGACTCAATGGTCTGATTCCCACACTTGTTCCCTTATATTCAATGGACCTAGACCCATAAAGTCTGATTTTCCATTTGCTTAGATTCAAAGACCTGAAAGAGTTCTCAGAACCCCAAAACTACAAAAGGATGATTTCCCCCTCTCTGTCCTCTCTTTGATATATCAACAAATAACCTGAGCTCTGGTCAGTGTGGCTCAGAGGTTAGAGGGTCTGGCCCACTCACTAAAGGGTCGGGGATTTGATTCCCGGTCAAGGGCACGTACCAGGGATGCAGGTACAATCTCCTGCCTAGGTTGGGGTGCATGTGGGAGCCAACTAATAGAGGTGTCTCTCTCACATCAATATTTATCTTTCTCTCTCTCAAAAGAATCAATGGTGTATCATGAGGAATCTAAGATCATCCCCACCCTCATAGTCTCAATTACTGTGTGTGGATGCAAAAGTGGAAAAGTGAAAAGGCTGATAATAACTAAAAAAAGATTTATTTGAAATATGGTGTTGGAGGAAGTTCTGTGGATACCATGGACCATGAGAAAAGCAAACAAGTGGGTCTCAGAGCAAATAAAACTTGAAACATCGCTGGAGACAAAAATGACAAAACTGAAGCTGTCTTACTTTGGGCACATCTTGAGAAGGCAGGGTTCTTTGAAACAAACAATGAATGCTGGCAAAAATAGAAGGCAGCAGGGAAAGAGGAAAACTGCATATCAGATGCACTGACTCTATAAATGATGCATAGGCCGGAGTCTACAGGTGTTGAACAGGGATGTAGAGGACAGGACATTATGGCTGTCACTCATTCATAGGGTCTCCGGGAGTTGGAGCCAACAAAAGGGAACATAATACACAATTGTGTGTGTTAGGCTTTCTCATACTATTAGATTGTGATTCCTTTCATTCAATAATGCCTGCTTCTTTCTCATTTTTCAATGATGAATAGATAGATGAAGTGAGACATAAATAGAAGAGGACATTTTAAAATGAAATCAATACTTCCTAACATGGTTTAAACAAAATCTTAGTTTTATTAACTGTTTTAGAGGCTGCAGCAGTAGTAACACATTGTTTCCCTATTTCTCATAAAGTATAATTATAATCACCAGGAACAAAGAAACCTACTTTTTGTAACTTATCAGATCATCATTGTTGAAGTCTCATAATAAAAATATTAAGTTAGAATTTTAAAAATCCCAATATAGAGCTTATATAGAGTCGACAGTTTTTTAACTAGTTAAAATATTTAGGAATACCCTCCAAATTTATGAGGATAAAAGTAACTTTGTAAACATACCAACAAAATAGTTTGTACCTCACTTAACACAGGTATGTTTGCTTTACATAAAGACTTGATCATTGAAATGACATTTCAAAAAGCTCTTCAAAAATGAAAATATCCCTTATGAAAATGTGCTAAGGAAGCATAATTTGAAACAGATTTGGAAAGACATGAAGAGAGCTCTCATGCTCTACCCTCACTGCAGCTTCCATAACCAGTAGAAAGAAGGAGGATTTCCCTCCTACCCTAGCAACAGCAAGCTGCCCTGGCCTGCAGCCAATGAGAAGCTGCATCACCTCAAACTCTTATTTTCTTCCAATGAATTTTTGTTCAAAACAGCCCTTCCGACTTCTTCCTTTCCTTTATAAAAAAAAGTACACTTCTCCTTTGCTCTCCAGACTTTCCTATGGTTTACCACCATTTGCTTGTGCCAAATTGCAATTCCTCTGCTATTCCTAAATAAAATCAGTTTTGCTCGTAAAATTTCTTACCATTTTAATGTAAAGTCTGACAATCTATAGGTCAATACTTAATATCAATATACAATGGTATAATACATTTATAAGAAAAAAGAATAGCTCTAGCTGATTTGGCTCAGTGGATACAGCATCAGGCTGTGGACTGAAGGGTCCTGGGTTCGATTCCAGTCAAGGGCATGTACCTCGGTTGCAGGCACATCCCCAGCCCTAGTTTGGGTTTGGGTGGGAAGCAATAAATTTAAAAAAAAAAAGGGAGGGGGGAGTGAAAGGAAAGAAAAAGAGAATAATGCTTGAATAAGTCCATCCTAATTTAAGACATTGAGTAAATCCAAATATTTTTTAATCTACCTTATCCATAAAAGACTTGCCATGTGCAATGCTATATTTTATAACCTGTAAAGAATATAAACAAGAGAATAATAATTAACAACACTGCACTGGAAAACTAGCAACATCTTAGGTTGATAAGACAAAAATTCCAACATTATGAGATAAAGTAAGAAAATTTTCAAAAAAATATACAAATTCCTACAAGTTTTTAGTTAGTACCCAAATTATTCATATTTTAAGTTTGACAAGGAGTTAAAGATTGGGTAGAATTTTGATTGAAGTAAAATATTATTTTCCTAAAAGAAATTAAATATCTATTGAATAAATGAATGAAGAAATGACACGAACTAGAAAGAACATTTATGATCCAGGGAAGAACCATCAGCACAAAGACAGAGACTGAACTGTAAAAGCAGGGAGCATATGCTATTTATCCATCCTACAGAGTCACTATAGAGGATAAGGTGAAAATTTGGATAAATAAATATAGATCCACATGGTTTCAAAACTAAAATGTACAATGAGGATTTGTGGAAATTAATGTTAAAATTACTTTTTTTGATTTTGGAAATTTTAAGCTAAAAACTTTGGAAAGAAAGGATTGGGATGAGCAGTGCTAGGAATTTATAAAATAATGTAAAGTTTCCATGGTAGTAATCATATGAGAAGAACATAGAGGAGAAAATTTCAGAAAAGTAGGACCTGTAAAATTGTTTAGACACTGGACATGTAGGATATATCTTTCTCTCTGCTGCAAGTAACAAAGGACCCGTATAAACTTGCTTAAATTACACATGAGATTCATTGGCTCACATAACTGCATGGTCCATAAACAGTTACTGCCAGATTCAAGCAGGATTTGGTGCTACAGTCCAAAAAACTTCATTATGATGTCTCTAGCTCAACTTTCTGCTCTATTTTTCATAAGGTTGGCTTATTTTCAGATTATAATTAGTAACCCCCTACCAGAAGCTCCAAGCTAGCATGTTTTTCTATGTCCCTGACACATTATATATAAGTTCTGAGCAATAGCTAGGATTCACATGCTTGCCTTAGCTTGATAGAAATACCCTTCCCTGGAGTAGATTCTACAGCTTAGAAGATAGAATCATGCTGATTGGCTGGTGGTGGTCATGTGACCCTTTCTCAAAAAAATGGGGGTGTAACTAAACAAGGAAGGTAGATAAAATTTTTAAAAGAATAAGGAATGCTGACATTTGTTGTAGCAAGAATGGTGACTTTTTAGACATTTGGATTTATCAACTTGAACTAAAAGGTAATCGTCAACAAATAGTCTCAATATCGTAGCAACTGGCGAATTTATCATTACAGCTTATAAACAAACTGTGGAGAATAATAAATGGTAAAGCAAGTGCATATGCATTTTTCAAAAATGAAATGGTAAGTGAAAGGGGAAAAATTATTCTTTCCTAGTATATATTACACAAGACCCTTACTTCATTAGTATGTCCAGTCTTTACCTTCTTTTTTCCTTCAGTCTCTCAACAGCTTCAGATTTTCTCTCTAAGCAAGCCGACTCTAAATGTGCTACATCAGAAACACTCTCTTGGAAACATTCTCTCTACACTGTTCTTTATTCTGTCCTTCCCTCCAACTGAGCACTTTATCTCTCATCAATCCAGATATCTGCCTTGCCCTTTTTGGAGCAGTGAGCATCAACGAGGGAGACTGTAACATTGTGAGATTTAGAAACTCTGGAGGAGACAACTGCACCTCTCAGGAATAGCTTTTGTTCCTTATGAGCTCTTGAAAAGTACTCACTCTTGTCAAATACTCCAGCTCTAAAAGTATGTGTTTTCCGATGGTCTTAGGTGACGCTTCTAGCGGTCTACTGCTGTAGAGCCTAAGACCATCGGAAAACACAGATATTTACATTACGATTCATTAACCGTAGCAAAATTACAGTTATGAAAGAGCAACGAAAATAATTTTATGGTTGGGGGTCACCACAACATGAGGAAATGTATTAAAAGGTCGCGGCATTAAAAAAGGTTGAGAACCACTATTCTAGAGGATCTTGGCTAATCTTGATTCAGAAAAACACACCTAACCTAGATTTTAAGGACAAATTGGAGTTATACTGACTAATATAAATATAAGTAATTGCAAAGAGATTTTCAGTCTGCTTAGTTTTCAGAGACAGAAAGTATGACTGAATACTGAGGATTGTGGACATTTGCTCTTAACCAAAGGCAGGAGCAGTAGAAGTGAGAGGTGGCTACAAAAGCATGAAGATAAATAGGAACAAATCAAGAAAAATCTCTTCTCTTTAGGAAAACAAAGGAAGGTGGAAGGATCAAGCAATAAAATCACAAGTAAAACATTTCTGAATTCATCTACCAGGAGGCAGCGGTTGCTTTGGCAATGAGGATGTGATGAAGGCAGAAACCAGGTTACCTGGAATAGGAGAGAATGGGAGAGAAGGGCATATTTACAGCAGAAACCATAAAAATAAACTTCATAAAATATTCCATGAAGCTTGGTTGATCAAATAAGAATCAGATTAAAATGGCAGCTCTTTGGGAATTATAACGAGATACAGTTGTCTGCCTCTCTCCTTTCAACTAGGGAGCCACATTTTTCTCCAAGCCATGCAGGGCAGGTGCGTTGACTGTGTAGCCCATGTAAGCCAATCAGATTACGTCATTTTAGGGAATCCATATGTACTTTGGGATAGATCAATTTTTCTCCTATGAAATTTGGTACTATAAGAACTGAGTATCTCTGAATCTCCCAAAATTCTTCTTTCCTACCATCTGGGGAGAGACTGCAGATATCAAAAAAGCACATCACAATGAGAGTTGAGAGAGAGAAAAATGAACAACAAATGCTTACAGCAGAGTTGGAGCATCTGACATCTAGCAGAGCCGAAATGCAGAACAAGGTCTAGATTTAGTTAGTGAGCCAAAAATTTGCATCATGAATCAGCTAGCCGGGCTTGCATTTCTGTTATAGAAAACTAAAAAGATTCCTGCTGAAAACAGATATTTACATTTCAGAGAAAATGTTATTAAATGGTTAAGAAGAAAATATCTCCTCTTTAAAACCAAAACTTTTACTTTTGCTAAAATCCTTTTTCATTCCATCTTCCCAGTGAGTCTGACCCACTAGTGGGGTTTTTCTTGTTTGTTTGTTTCCTTTTATTTGACTTTAGCCCTAGTTCTATTGAAATATAACACGTATCAGGAACAAAACATAAAAGCACAGCTCAATAACTCACCACAATGGGAACACCCCTGTAATCTTTTCTTTTACACAAAAGTGCCCAGCACACTGGTTTTCTAATATCTTTTATTTTGCTTTTTTTAAAAAACTTTTTACAAAGGGAGTACACAATATGCATTCTTTGTGTCTGTCTATTAGTTATTAGTGACACAGCTATTGGAGATACTTCATTTCCCAGTTTCCATGTAACGGGGACAATTCTGGCCAGTGAGTGGCACATCACAATATCACTTCTGACCTGAGCCTGCACTGACACCGTGCTACAGCTCTCTTTCGCCATAGACCTGTGAGGGCCACAAAGCACGCACAAGAAATAAACGTTGACAAGCCATTGTGGCTTAAAGTTGTTTGTTATTGCAACGTAACATGATCTTTTCCAATTTAAACATTAGTATTTTTTTATTGTTCACTTTAATACTGTTTTCTTTTTGTGTGTGTGACTCCTCACCAGATGATATTTTTTTCCATTGCTTTCTAGAGAAAGTGGAAGGGAGGGATGGAGATGGAGGGAGAGAAAGAGAGAGAAGCATTAATGTGAGAGAGACATCGGTTGATTACCTCCCACAGGCACCACAACCAAGGCCAGGGATTGCACCTGCAACAGAGGTGCGGGCCCATAACTGGGAATTGAACCCACAACCTTTCGGTGCCCGGGCCAATGCTCTACCCAGTGAGCAGCACCAGCCAGGAATAATATTGTTTTTTAATAGCAAAATACTGGAGAGAAGTGAAATGTCCATTAATACCTGAACATCAATACATCAACCTTAAATTATACTTCATCCATAGTATAAATCACTATGTAGCCCTCAGATATTGAAATACTTGTGCTGCTTAGAAAGAATATTCATGTAATATTAACTGAAAAAAAGTGAAAAATGTAAAATATGTACGATTCATTTTAATAAGACTGTAGATATATTTATATGCAGATAATTAAATTTACATCTTCACATTTTCATAAATACAGAAACAAAACGTAAAGAATGCAAATTAAATTATGGGCAGGATTTATTTGTGTGGCTGAGATAATACTTTTATTTTTGTCACAGTGAATATAGAAGAAAAGATGAACATGCAGTGGGATGCCTACATAGCAGCCTATAAGATTGAGGATGCAAAGAAGAGAGCATGGTGACTAATTCATTGGTGCCTGTGTGGTTGGGTGGGAATCTGGGGGTGGTGTTATGGAATGTTCAAAAGGGATGATGGGTCTGATGAATTGGGAGTGCATTATCACATGAGATAAGAAAGATTGAAAAGGAAGAAAAAGGTACAGTCATGGAGGACTGTACTCATTAAGATTTTTCACAACTACTATGTATATCTTATAAAGTAAAAAAAGGCAAGGAGGTATACAAAAGCTGAGGTGCAAAAGAACCACCGTTAATTTGACGTTTCTGGAGCTTTGACATGTGAAGGCTAGAGAGGCTGGAGTGAGCGGGAAAACAAGGAGGCACCCATGGGTTTCAGCTGGATAGTAACATCAGCTGGGGGGGAAACAAGGAGGCACCCGTGGGGTTTCAGCTGGGGAGGGGGGTTAGCGAGGAGCAAACCTGGAAGCTGAGAGACCAGTTAGGCAGTGAGAAATACGACAAATAATTAGTGGCAGGTTGAAAAGGAAGAAGATGGATGTGAAAAACAGCTCAGGGGAAAAGACACAGGCCTTGGTGATGCTCCAGATGTGTGTGAAGAATGAGAGAGGGATGTTATGCCTTCCAGAACTTTAGGTGGGTAACTGCATAGATGCAGGTGTTTAACAGAGGGTAAAACAAACTTGTGAAAAGAAAACGCAAGAGGATGAGAGGAAACGGAAATGGCAATCTGGTGGGTTTGGTAGTTTAGTTTTGAGCATGTATTTGCGGTGTCCATGGGCCATTAAGAGAAGCTGTCCAGTAGGCAGTTGGATGTGTAAAGGCTAAGTCAGTCTGTAGAAACTTAGTGGCAGGCGCTGTACTAGGCATGGCTGAGATGTATGACAGGCATGGTTGTTGCCCTCCCAACCCTGAGAGCCAAGTGGAGATGCTATAATCTGGAGCTCAGGGGAGAGCTCTTAGTATGTAGGATTCAGAGGTATCATTTACTCTGCACTGCATGCAATTCATATGACCCCATTTAAATTTGACAGCATTCCTATGAAATGTTATAATGTTACAGATTAGGAACATGAAGCACAAGTTGTGACTCAGAGATCACAATCTGGCCTTTGGGCTGAATTTTATTCTAAGTGCTGTTTTGCTGCAGAGATTTAAAAGTGCCTCTAGGTATGTTCATGTTATCTATTTTGTTAACTTTATCTCATTCTTCACTGTCTCATATCACATGTGTTCACTCATAATTGAAAGTAGAGGGGCAGACAAATATATTTTACCTAATAATAGAGAAACATGTAAATTGACCTTACCTCCCTACGCCCACAGCCAATCAGAGTGAGTATGCAAATTAACCAACAAAGATGGTGGTTAATTTGCATACATAGCTGGGTCCCAGGAACCTCCTCAGCACCCAGGTCACTCCCAGCCACCCATTGGAAGGAGGAGAGGGGGGCTTGCCAAGCCTAAAGCCTCTGCCAAGGCTTTAGGCTTGGGAAGGGGCCCAGCCTGTGACCAAACACAGACCATCTGGAAGTCAGGCTGGGTTGCCCAGCTGCAGCCTGGTGACCCAGCACTGACTGCCCAGGTGGCTGAGACCCAGAAAGTGAGTCAGGGTCTGATCTGCAGCCTCAGTGGAAGCTGTTGATCAGTATACTTAACTCTCCTTTGCCAGCAGCCAGGCTTTTCTTTCTCTTCTGGCCTCCACAGGGGCTTCTGTTAAGCCCCACCTCTTTGATCAGACCCAGAGATAGGCCTGGAGATGATGACTGGCATAGGAGCCAACCAATCAGAACCAAAGGTGGGTGCTGTGGGGAGCCAATGGCTGCCTAGGAGGTGGAGCTTTTGATCCTGACTGGCATAGGCACTAACCAATCAGAACCAAAGGTGGGTGCTATTGGTAGCCAATGGCTGTCTAGGAGGCAGAGCTTTTGATGCTGACTGGCATAGGAACTGACCAATGAGAACCAAATCTGGATGCTGTGGGGAGCCAATGGCTGCTAGTAAGCGAAGCTTTTGACACTGGCATAGGAACTGACCAATCAGAACCAAATTGGCCAGCAGAGGCGGGCAGTTGGGGGCAGTTAGGGGTGATCAGGCTGGCAGTCAGAGGCAGTTAGGGACAATCGGGCAAGCAGGCAGGTGAGCAGTTAGGAGCCAGTAGTCCTAGATTGTGAGAGGGATGTCTGATTGCCCATTTATATCTGATCCTGGTGGGATCGGGCCTAAAATGGCAGTAAGACATCCCGCAAGGTGTTCCCAATTGGAGAGGGTGCAGGCTGAGTTGAGGGAACCCCCGGCCCTGTGCATGAATTTTGTGCACCAAGTCTCTAGTCTCATTATAATTCCCAAAGAGCTGCCATTTTAATCTAATTCTTATTTGATCAACCAAGCTTCATGGAATATTTTATGAAGTTTATGGTTCCTGCTGCAAATATGTCCTTCTCTCCCATTTTCTCCTTATTCCAGGTAACCTGGTTTCTGCCTTCATCACATCCTCATTGCCAAAGTAACCGCTGCCTCCTGGTAGATGAATTCTGCTCCCTTCAGGCACATGGCTTTGTACTATATGGTTTACTAAGTGCTAACGGTTACAGTGCTAGAACATGGCTGACTTCTACTTGAACCCAAGTCTAGGGGACATCAAAAAATCTATGCTCTTTACTGCTGTCATATTCTTCTGTGGATGGCAGGTATCGAGCCCTCCTCCCCCCCACTACAATTAACATTTGTCTTAGTTTCAGGTGTACAGCATATACTTTACAAAGTGTCCCACCAACATTTCCAGTACCCACCGGGCACCATATAGTGATTACAATATTAATGACTGTATTTCCTATGCTTTACTTTACATCCCCATGACTATTTTGCTACTGTCAGTCTGTACTTCTCAATCCCTTCACCTTTTTCACTCAGTCTCCCAATACTACTTCCCCTCTGGCAACCATCAGTCTGTTCTCTGAGAGTATCTGAGTCTGTTTCTGTTTTGTTTGTTTATATTGTTCTTTAGATTCTGCATCTGAGTGAAATCGTGATTTCTCCCAAACTCCCATATTTATCATTTCTTTATTTTGCCTGAGGCTCTCTTAATTGTCCTATTGTCAACAAGCTGTACTTCCTGAAAAATCTTAAAGATTTAGAGGACTTTATATATAACACCGCAGAATGATAAAAGAACAAGTAAAGACATTTAACCAAGTTAACTTTATATCTGAAGGTAAGACCTCACAATTGCAAGTGATTAAATTTTAGCACTCATGAATTTGTGTCTTGAGGTAAAATTTTAAAATAATGCTGCCTTAATGATCTGCAAATAATGTTATGGATAAAATTTTTCAGAGATAACATATGTAGTTTCTTAAGAAACTTAGATGAAAGTAAAATTAGAAGCTTTGGGGGGCGGGGGATACACGAAGCTTTGGAAAAACACTTCATGATGTAAAAGTTAGCACTAGAAATAGATGTCAACGTCAAAGATTCATGTAAAGAGTTTGTGTTACATATTTATGTGAAATGTGAGAACAAATAATAATATAGCTAAATTTATATATGTGGTTTTATATACAGAATATATAGATGATCTATCTAATTTTTTAAATCATTGTCATAGATATTTGTCTTATTAATCTATTTTCCTAAAAGTTTATTATTAATCAATGTGCCCTAAAACTTATAATTATTCTATTGAGAAAATGGAAAATCAACTATCTTCTGTTTAGATCATTGTTTATTCAGAATGTATGTTAAATACATTCTTGTACTGAATGCAACTTTGACTTAAAACATCCCAGATTGCTTACTAACATATAAAAAGTATATTGGGATTTTTATCAGTCGCATGCTTGTTTTTATAAAGAGTAACAATTCTCATAATAACCAATTTCAGTGTTTTTTTTTCTCTCTCTCTAACTAAAATTAGAAAGGAGAAAAGGTAGAGAATATGTCTATTAATTAAGGATTCCTAAACAGACAATTAAGAGTTTTTACTGTCCTGGGAAGGTTAGCAATATTGACATGTTAGCAATATTGTTTCTGTAAATTATAGTGAGAAAGTAATATATTAGTCTTTCAACTGGTGTCCCATTTGTGATGATAGAATTTCTATCTATTTCTTTAGCTTACTTGAGTGATCCTTTATGGAGTGGGATCTATCAAATCTGTAATTTTAAACAAATGCCAAAAGGTATCAGAAATGATACTTTTCTATAAGAAAAGCATTTTCACAGCAAATATTCTCAGGGCTGTGTCTATATGCGTTCCATTTGGAGCCTCATTATGAAATTCATGACTTCTCTCTTCAGGAGGTCAGATGCCCTCTAACACATCAAACTTAATCAGGTGTACATGTTTGATTAGTTCCACTGCCATAGCTGCAGGCCATCTACCTTGCCACCACACAGCCACAAAAATGCAGGTATCATACAGTTTGTCCTTTAATGCTTTCTGCGCTGTGACCTCGCTTTTGCCTCTTGGGGAGTCTAAAATAGCAATGCCACTGCCTGAGGCTCCTAAAATAGCAATGCGTCATTCCACAGTGGGTGTGGTATTCTTCCATTACAAATCATTTTTAATATGACCATTTTTTTCTGTGTATAATTGTTCTGCAGGCTTTAAAAACAAGAAATTGAAAAAAAGTCTTAACATATCCTTTTGCTTTTTGTTTTCAAAGTGCTGATTTGGTGTGACATAAATTTCTCTCATTTCTGTTATTTGGGAATTTTTCTATTTTGGTCAGAATTATAGCTTATAAGCATTTGATATAGCATCTCAATTTTCTGAGAAGTTTAATTTTGCCATTCACTTTGTACCAGGTTTTCTTTCTGCTTATTTGTGTGTGGCCTGTCCTGTGATATACAGGTGAACCTTGAACAACATGGGTTTGAATTGTGTGGGTCCTCGTATACACACGTTTTTGTCAATAAATGCCTGCAGAGTTTTGGACCAGTGGTTGGGAGTCTGATGGAGGGCCAATTATGTGCCTTGTTCTAAGCCATTTTATCTAGGGTACTTGAGCATCCGTGTATTTGGGCATCCATGTGGGTCCTGGAACCAATCCCCCTTGGTAGTGAAGGACTCATTAACTTTTTCTGGAGTCAGAAGTTGAATGCAAAATTTTGACTTGGTGCCACTAACCCCTGCGTTGTAAGGGTCAACTGCATACTTCTGTTTGATATCCTCCTCATGTCAGCTCTCTCATTTTTATGACTTAAAAGTGTCATCCACCTAGTGTTCAAGTTTTTATAGTGTGATGAACAGTTTCTAGAACACCATTAAAATACACACTTCGTTATGCCTATATTCCAAAACATTTAATTTTTGTAATTGTAATTCTGTTTTTGTGAATCTGTAAGTGACAATATGCAGAAGAGTCACATAGATGTCTAGCAACCACAGAGGCTAGATTATTGTGGTTTTCATTCCAGTCACATATTCTGTGACTCCTTCTTTTTTGAAATATTTGGCCAGCATGTAACTTGAGAGCACTTTATTAAAAAATATTTACACATGAAAGATGTGTATTGTAAGTATTTAGAAATGAACACATTCACATCAAATAGAGCAACATGATTATTTTGTATGTGCATGCTAATTAGCTCTAGATAATATAAAAATTGTGACTGTTTAAAATAAATATATATTTTGCTATGTTTATATAGGATCCAACATTATAAATCTTACAAACAAAACTATACAAAAAAATTAAAAATTATCTTAAAAGATCCGTGGGGTGTTATTTGATAAACTCCATGTTGATAGGTGAGAATAGCAGCAAATGATAAAGTGAAAAAATGGTCAACAAAGAATAATAAATAAGGAACAGTGCTCAACACAGCATAATCTGAAGATAAAGAACAGAAAATACATTTTCCAAAAATTCTCGTGAACTTTTATGAACAGTGAGGGACCCTCCTGTGGTAAATAGAAAAGAATCAGGAGCACCACATGCACCAGGAATCTGCCTGTTTGTTTTGATTGGGTTGTTTTGCTATTTGGCTCACCAAATATTGCAATTATAATAGTAATTAGAAATAATTATCTCAAGCCTTAATTATCCCAAGGACATAAATTTGTACCTCATGCATTCCATTGAAAAAATCCAATCAATTAAGTCTGGTTGACCCAGAATTTATGCTGCAGACATACTGTTAACTTCTCAGAAGCAGTTTCAAAAGATCTGTGAAATACTGATGGCATTAGAAAACAGTTAGAAGGAAAAGAAAAATCTGCACTTTTGTTGGTAGGAACAATAAGAGAATATGGGTAACCAAGGAGAACATTTAATCTACCTAAAAAAAAAAACAAAAAACTTTGTTGTCATTGTTTTTGAGCAAGATCTGTTTTGTTGCATAAATCTAAAAGTAAAATAAAAAGCAAAAAAATAAAAATAAAAAGCTTGAGTCATTATCATTCAAGCTCATCCAATTCTCATTCACCACCTGAAAGTTCAAAGAATGTAAAACATGGTCTCCAATTTGGGGAGATAGCTAAACACAATTTGCTATCACATATGATAATAAGAAAATGACAATTTCCCATAAATTTAACAGTATTTAGCTTACCATAAAAACTGAGATAAACCTAACTAACCTTTTCTACTTTGATGAAACAAGATAGATATCAACAATATTAGCAGCTAAATAAGAATTATAATTTGGGTCATTTTTCAAAAATCCATGAATATTATCTTCTTTGATTCAAAATTACTCAATCAAAGATATTTAAGTGACAAATGGTATTTAATATGGATGCACATTATCTTATATTCATAAAATCCATAAAAAGTGTTAGTGCTGAATCTAGTTTAAAGATTGTTCCAGAGGGGATTCTGTTGTGAGTATAAAAAAAATGCAGCATGTCAAAAATATGCTAAATGGAGTTTTAAATTTCTATCATATTACTGCCTCCCAGGCAGTCACAACATTTCTACATAATTGAATATTTTCTTCATAGTACCCAAATGATCATTTTAAACATAACCTACAGAGAAATGTTATATGTAGTATCCTACTCTCTTGTATTAGCTATTATTGCCAAATATAATAATGGTAGTTTAATAAAGAGTGTCATAGAAAAAGTTTGTAAAATGAATACACATAATCTTTCTCTCCTAAGAGCAGAAGATTCAAGGACTATTTTTAACACAGTAAAGATAGCATCATCTTACCTCATCACTTTGGCTAAAGAGAAACTTTTATGGAATAGACTTCAATTTCTTATATGACTGATGAGAAGGTATTTCATTCAAATTAAGTTTAAATTATATGTATAATGCTTTTAAACTTGACTGCTAATGTGCCATTATTTAAAATTGATAATCAAAATCAATTTTAATGATGTTACTCATTTTATATTATGTATTGTTTTTAAAATGAAAGGGGTAAATCACTTAGTCCAATAATATTGACTTAGCTATAAAAAGCCAACTTAAGTCACTTTTATGAGACACAGAGTTACTCAGTGCACAGGACTACTGGAAACATGCTTCTTAATTTCTAATTGAGGAAATTAGGTGATTTGGAAGCTGAGCATAAAATACGTAAAAGACAATGTGTAGAAGACATGAGGAAGGCTTACAAAACCATGTGAAACACAAGTCTCCAAGACTTAGTTACTTATTGATTGGGATTGTGGTAGACAAAATGAATATCCCCTAACCCCCAAAACAAGACGAAAGAAATCCACATTCTAATGACAGAATTAAGATCGATAAATGTCTCACTTTGAAATAGGTTGATTATCTTTGATTACCTGGTGGGCCCAATGCGAGGACAAGGGCCCTCAAAAGTGGTAGAAGTTGTCTAGCCAGTGTTACTCAAATGGGTGAGCATAAACCCAGGAACCAAGAGGCCACCGGTTCGATTCCTGGTCAGGTCACATGCCTGGCCGTAGCCTTGATCCCCTGTGGGGTTTTGGGGGGGGGGGGCATGCAAGAGGCAGCTATTTCATAATATTTCTCTTTCACTGATGTTTCTCTCTATTCCTCTCCCTTCCTCTCTCTCAAAAAAAAAAAAAATCAATAAAAAAAATGGTAGAGGAGGCATAAGAATGAGAACCAGGGAGACACCAGTGTCAGAAGAACCTAACCCACTCTGTTGACTTTGAAGATAGAGAAAGTGCCACAAGCCAAGGAATATAGGTGGCGTCTAGAAGATGTAAAGGGAACAGGTTTTTACTGTAGTGCCTCCAAAAAGGAACTCAGCCATACCTTGACTTTGGTGCAGTACAACCCATTTTGGACTTCGGACTGCCAAACTGTAAAGTATGCTAACCTCAGCTAAATGCATTTTCTTAATTTCTCCGACTGTACTAAGATGTCTGAGAATCTAAGTTCTTAGAAGCCTCCTCCCCAGATGCAATTTGCATTTCCTAATTTTGGTATTCCTTTTTAAATTAGACTTTCCCAAGGGAACTTTTTCTCAAGAATCAGAAAAAACATTCTATTCATTACAGTATACTTTTTATCAACATATTAACCTTAGAACTCTAAATATAAATTAAGATATGCTTAGAATAAAAAAAAAATTAGAGCTTAATAGATCTGTAAACTAGTTTGACGAATTTATATTTGTAAATGACAATTACAAGACACTGTTTGACGTCAGCATAATAGCATTTTTAACACATTTTTGGAAATCTTTTATCAGCTAATAAATAAGACCTGTTTATAGTGAAAACCAAAACTGTAATGGACCTCTCCCTCCCTTAAAAACATTAAGCTACGGCAGTGCCCTCGGCAGTCCCGGATCAGTCTCTCCCTTCAACAGTGTTTGGACAGAACAGACCCAGGGGCGCCCCTTCTTCCAGCCTCTGACCACATCCAGCATCTTATCCAGTCACCACCTTCAGAACCACCTTCAGAACCACCTCCCCAGGACCAGCCAACACACCATTTATTTTCTACCTTAACTCATTATTGCCGAACAACCACGAGCTGCCAAATCTGTCAGAATTACTCCACCCAGGTGGAGGCTGCGGTCAACCGCCTGGCCAACCTGCGTCTGCGGCCCCACTCCTACCTCTCTCTGGGCTTCTGTTTTGACCTGACAATGTGGCTCTGGAGGGCATGGGCCACCTCTTCTGAGAGCTGGCGGAAAAGAAGCCGAGGGCGCTGAACATCTCTTAAAGATGGAAAACCAGCGCGGTGGCCGCATTCTCTTCCAGGACGAGCTGAAGCCTTCCCAGAACACCATGGAAGCCGCCCTGGCCTTGGAGAGGAACCTGAACCAGGCCCTCTTGTTGCTGCAGGCCCTGGTTCTCCCCGCAGACCCTCGTCTCTGTGACTCCCTGCAGAACCACTTCCGGGGTGAGAGGTGAAACTCATCAAGAAGATGGGCAACACCTGACTCACCTCCACAGGCTGCTGGCCCCCAGGCTGGGCTGGGCGAGGATCTCTTCGAAAGGCTCACCCTCAAGCACAGCCAGGAGCCTTTGGAGCCCAGAGGCCTTTGAGGGGTCCCTCTGCATCCCCTGGTGTGTGGCTTTTTTCCTGAGTCTCTCCCCAAACCACTAGTCATTCTTTTAACCATCCTGGAGCCCTCTCCCATGCATTGGACCAAATGAAACAATAAAGCTTTTTGCAGCAAACAACAACAACAAAATTAATCTATAAGGACTGATGGAGATTATTATACCTATACTAGAGGCCCGTTGCATGAAGAGATTCGTGCAATAGGCCTTCCTTCCCTTGGCTTCCAGCACCGGTTTTCCTCCAGCACCCGGGACCCAGGCCTTTGCTCCAGCCGGAGTCTGTGATCTTTGCTGCAGATTCAGGCTGGACTCTGCAATCTTCGTCCTCTTCGCTGCAGCAGGCAGGAGTGTCGCTCCTGTAGATCCCTTCATCTCCCGTCCTCCCTCTCATAACAGGCGCCCCGCCTGGCCACTCCATGCCTGGAGCAGCTGGGCAGCCGCCATATTTGGCTTTCTAATTTGCATATTCCCTCCTGATTGGCTGGTGGGCATAGCGGAGTGATGGTCAATTTGCATGTTTCTCTTTTATTAGTATAGATTATTGTACTTTTCAAGTAAGAAACAATATTCAGAAACTACCATCTGTCCACTTGAGAATTGAAACTTAAAATCAAACAAAAACAAACAAAATATCTTTCAAACATATTGAGACATGCTCTCTAGCTACATTACCCTATTGAAGTATAGAAAGTTGAATTATATTTAAAATTAGTTTTCAAAGTGTAATGATTTTGGAGTGTGTGGCTGAATGAGCAATTGCCTTCACATTGAAAACAAAGTATATGCTGAATGAGAGATTACAATACAAAGAGCTTTGCTTCTGAGACAATAACATAGAATGGATAATAATTGAAATGATTATTAGCTTTGCTTTCTCCACTGAGGAAAAATAAGGCATGGAGCCGAGACCAGTTTGGCTCAGTGGATAGAGCGTTGGCCTGTGGACTGAAGCGTCCCAGGTTCGATTCCAGTCAGGGGCATGTACCTTGGTTGCGGGTACATCCCCAGTAGGGGGTGTGCAGGAGGCAGCTGATCGATGTTTCTCTCTCATCGATGTGTCTAGCTCTCTATCCCTCTTCCTTCCTCTCTGTAAAAAATCAATAAAATACATTAAAAAAAAAAATAAGGCATGGAGAAGGCTATGTTTTCTTAGTATAATAAAATGAATAGAAGCCGAGGTGTGCTCAGAGACTAACCTGTATTTGCAACATAAAACAGGCCTTTATTAGCTGAATGATCATCAAAAATGTGCTCAACATCCATCTTATCACCTATAAAATGGGACCTATAGAATCAACCCCATCTATTTACTGCGAGAATTAAATGATCACATAAATTTAATTAAATAAACCTGCCATATTGTCAAACATATAACAAATGCTCACTATTACTGTTATTACATAAGATAATAACTTTCAATATATATATGTGTGTATTCACTTACCTTATATACATACATACATAAGAATTCCATTATGTTAATTCTAACATTTAAAATATATTTTGTTAAAAAAGAAAAATAAACTATATTTCGTTAGTATACTTACCTTAGTAAATCACTATAATAATATTACACAGATTTTTATAAAAATTGGAAAAGTGCATGCCTTAAGAAAAACGTGTCTTTTGTGAATTTAATTCACTTGTCAGGGATGTTACCTGATACTTTTACAAAAATAATGTTGAACCCATTCTATTGCCTGCTACCTGACTTGGGCTCTAAAAAAGACTGGTTCCTCCTGTCACAAAGATAGTTTGATCATTATTTAGAAAAAAAAATAACACAAAAAACAACAACAACATAAAACAGTTTAAGTTGGGCACTGGATTAGCAGAAAGACGTTGACACTACCAGCTTTAGTAAAATCTCCAAATGGCAAAAACAAATAGAAAATTAGAACACTAATAGAGCAACTGGGCTGATTGAGAGCCAGCTTGCAAAGCCTGATTAAATTAATCAAAAAAAAAAAAAATTAATCCAGGACTCTCACCAAAAGGAACCTCAGCAAACAATTTGAGAAAGTTAATTGTTCCTGTACTAGTTTAAGGTGATAGTTAACTTAAAAATTCAGTAGACTCTAAAGTTACTGTGGATTCTATCTTAATTATTTGATGTGTTATTCTCAGATTGTAGCTTAGTTAAATCAAGTTGAATTTAGTTCAATGGGTTAAATGTTCTGTGCTTTATAGACATTGCCAGCTGATGGTAATAACTTAGAACTACACCTCAGAGCTCTTTGTTATCAAGATTCTTCCTGGTTATATAGAGATCTCAGCCAGAAAGGAGCCAGATTCAGAACTATTAATTAAAGGAGAATAGAGAAGACCCCGTGGAAAACTGAACTTTCACCTAATATGTTGCATGCACATGGAGAATATTTTATCTTCCTAAATATGTCTAAATAAATATGAAAATGGGGAGGTTATACACAAACGAAATAACTTTTTGTTCATATATGAAGTATGAAAATCAATTATTCATTGTTGTTTTGAATTACTTGTTTTTAAAACTAATTTTAGTTGATTAAGTCCAACTGGATTATGTAGGGTGTCCCCAAAAATGTATACATAATTTAATAGCTGATAACACTTAATTTTCACTTCTTTTCAAGTTTACCTGATTTGAAATGATGAGTGAAGCAAGACTATTCTTTGAACACAGAATATTTATCCTAAAGTGTCACTAGACTTTTTTGTGGGGATACATAAAAGATAAAGTTTATAGTACAAAACTGACAACAGTCAATGAATTGAAGGCTCACAGATACCGAATGAAATGATTCTTGATGTTTGAGATTGCATTGCTTCGTGTTATCAGCAGTGCCTGGACCCGAATGGTCATCAGTTTTAAAACAGACAGTGACCAAAAGAATTATTCACTTCTTTAGATTCTTTCACATTTTGAAAATGAACTATATGTTAATAAGCACTAACTTTATAATCATTCAAAGTGTGCATACATTTTTTGGAGACACCCTGTATTTTTACTGAAAGAAAGGACCTTTTTGCTTTATATACTGCATAGAGTACCTTCTACATTTTTATAATTCAAATATTGGTATTTATATATTCTTTACCAACATTCACATTTTTTTTATTGTGAGCAAACAAAAACCACCAGGGAAAGATATGACAAAAATTTCATGATATTTTCAGCAGCTGATGTCAGTCTTGTATATTTGTATCATCATTCTTTTTTTTTTCTCACTAATTTTCTGACTATTTCAAATCATCTACCTCCACCATATTTTTAGCCTCATCATAGGGATCTAAATCTCTAAATCAATGTCTCTAGTAATCTCCCTCTTAATGGGATCTCTCCCTATCATAAACATACTCAGCTCTCCTCTTATAAGTTTAAACTTTCTATCACCCTGTTTCTCTCACCAGATAAAGCTTCTTCCACATGTCCTGGAGGTGTTCTTTATTCCATGACTGCCATGCTTCATCTTCCATTCCCTCCTTAACCCACAGCACTTTCACTTTACCCTCATCAGATTATAGAAGTCAGTTATAAAAAGATCTCAAATACCCACCATGCAGATTAGCCCACTGGAGGTCTTTGAAGTGACAGCCCAGTACTTATTGGCCATGCTGCTTTTAGCTTTTTTGAAACTATTGTCTGATGGTTTCTTTCTTGTATCTTGGATTTTATATTCTACTCATGCTGTATTCTATATTATGCAATACAGAAATTTACTCTGAAAAGAAGTTTCATTTCAATTCATCTAAAATCTTCTTTAGAAAGCAGACTGACATTTACCTAATATAATTGAAAATAATAAATAAGCACAATTTGAGGGAATGTGATGAAATTATATGCCATGGTTGTTTTGGCATAAAGAAAGAGGAAAAAAAAATAAAGCAATCATGTCACTGTCAGATGATGGGTCCCACTCCAGAAACTTTAATGTTTCTACTGATATTTTGAAACAGTTTCTTAAGAATTAGCAGTTAGCATCTCTGTCATTTCTACAGTCATCATGCATTAGGTGGACATTTAGCTATTTCTCAGTGAAGCTAGTTGCTTGTCATCTGTTGTAAGCATGCTGACAGTATCAAAGACACATTTCAATTTTTGAGCTTCTTTTAAACACTTGAAAGGCCATAGATGTCTCTTGATATGGTCACATTCTCTGCTAAGAAAAAAGAAAATAAACTGGGTTAGAAATAATAAAGGAAATCTTGATATTCTTTATGCAGATGGAACATCATTGATGCTGGTTTTGTTCCTTGGGTGAAGAAATAAGCCCCAAACATAATTCACTAATCTCATATCTAAGAAATCATCATGATCCCCCCAAAAGTCTCAACTTCTATTATGAAAATAATCAAATAATTATCTATAACAGAAAAAGTAACATTTTAAGAAGGTTTTTAAAAATAATGGATTAGGATTCACATTCTATACAACAGAGATGTGATTTTAAATATAATAAATATTCCAGTGTTTGACTGAACTTGAGGTAAGTCACTAGTTATTATTTTTGTGGTTAAGTTTCTTTGAGTGAGAGAAAATTAAAATTCAAATCCAGCATCATTAAACAACAACAACAAAAAATGTTTCTTTCTTGGTTGACAGGGGAGAAGTATATATATTTTGGACATGTGAATAGGTAATTTTTTTTTTAAATAAAGGTCCTGACCTCACTAACATGGAATATTGGCTAAAAATAAGAGTTAGAAAAGAATGAGATGAATGAGTATGTGGATTTTTTACTGTTAAGAGGAAGCACCCATGCACTCAAAAGTTGAGACTAATAAACCTTTGCTTTCCTTGAAAATAAATCTATAATCAATAGGAAAAATGAGGAAACTCTTCTGAGAGTTCTTTAGAAAGATTTCACAATAAAGAAACATATTTTAATCTTTTCCATGTTGACACGACTAGTATAAAAAAGGCAGCTCATAGTGAACAGAGCCTGAATGAACTGAGGACAAAGGAAGAAATGCAGTGTGAATTTAGTTCAAACTGCCTTAGAGAATTCTCATACTCCAGGTTTAAATCTGGTCCATAGAATTATAGGGGAATTGCTGGCATTTTACATATTCTTAGTATTATCAAAATATAAAAGGTAAAATTGACTGGTTCAAAAGCTGATATACTCATTGCCATCATTACCTCTTAAAATGTCAATTTCAAATCAGGCCTAAACAATAGTACCCTTCATGTTGAAATTAAATCTGAGCATAAATGAATTTATTTTTTATGTGAACTATTTAGATTTATGTCTACAGATCACACATTGGCCTTTAGTAGAATTGAAAAATAATAAACATGATATATGAAATATACATAACATACATATATATATCCTTTATAATAAAGAGGTAATATGCAAATTGACTATCACTCCAACACACAAGATGGCTGTCCCCATGTGATCAAACATGGCTGCCCTTGTTTGGACACAAGGTGGCCACCACAAGATGGCCAGCAGGGGAGGGCAGTTGTGAGCAATGAGGCCAGCAGGGGAGGGCAGTTTGGAGGGACCAGACCTGCAGGGAAGGGCAGTTTGGGGCAACCAGGCCTGCAGGGGAGGGCAGTTGGAGAGGACCACGCCTGCAGGGGAGGGTAGTTAGGGTGCCCAGGCCAGTGAGGGAGTGAGGTGAGATCGGGACTAAATGGGCAATTGGACGTCCCTCGAGGGGTCCCATATTGGAGAGGGTGCAGGCTTGGCTGAGGGAAAACCTCCACCCCCAGTGCACAAATTTCATGCACTGGGCCTTTAGTATCCTATCTAATAAAAGAGAAACATGCAAATTAACCATCACTCTGCTACACCCACCAGCCAACCAGAACAAGTATGCAAATTAACCCCAAAAAGATGGTGGTTAATTTGCATACACAGGCGCTGAGCGGCCTGGGTCCTGGGAACATCCTCCAGACCCAGGCCACTCCTAGTCTGTAGGCTTGCGCTTAGGCCCTGAGCGGTAGGGGTCCCAGAATGCCCCCCAGCCATTCAGGCGCCAAGCAGCTGGAGGTGGGGCGGGAACATCCCTGCATCACCATAGAGACGTGGGGATGTTCCTGCCCCACCCCTAACCACTTGCCCATGCTCTGGCACCAAGTGGCAGTTTGGGTCCATGCCCCCAGCCCGGCGCCCACAACAGGGGGCAGTCTGCTGGCCTCTGCGGCATGCGGAGACCTGGGCAGCCACCGCTGCATGCGGCCCAGGGGTCCCTGCATGCCCCCCAGCCCAGCGCCCATGGTGGGGCTGGCTGCTGGCTGCTGGCCTCTGGGGCGTTCGGAGACGGGGATGTTCCCATCCCGCCCCCAGCCACTTGCAAGTGCTCTGGCACCAGGCGGCAGTTCGTGTCCAATCTCCCAGCCCCGCTGCTGGCCTCTGCGGTGTGCGGAGACCCCGGCGGCCACCACCGGGTGGCAGGGACATGCCCCTAGCCCAGTGGACACAACGCAGGGGTTGAATGAGCTGGAGAGGAAACACCTTTTTAAAAAAATATGTATTTTATTGATTTTTTTAACAGAGAAGTGGGGAGAGGGATAGACAGTTGGAAATATCAATGAGAGAGAAACATCAATTAGCTGCCTCCTGCACACTCCCCACTGGGGATGTGCCTCCAACCAAGGTACATGCCCTTAACAGGAATCAAACCTGGGACCCTTCAGTCTGAAGGCCCACTGTCTATCCACTGAGCCAAACCAGTTTGAGAGTAAACACCTTTTTTGATAGCTCATTGGCTAAGCTCCCTGTAGGCTGTCACTTGCAGTGTTCTTGGTAACTTAGGTAATAAGAATCCAAGAAGGTGATCTAGGGTTTTTCCACCACACTCATGGACGAAAAAACGAAGGTCCACTGCTGGAGGGGCTAAGAAATGCCATATCCTGCCCTAGCTGGTTTGGCTCAGTGGATAGAGCCTCAGCCTGCTGACCACAAGGCCCAGGTTCGATTCTGATCAAGGGCATGTACCTAGGTTAGAGGTTCCTCTCTGGCCAGGGCCCAGATCAGGGCTCATGCAGGAGGCAACCAATCAAAGTGTCCCTCCCACATTGATGTTTCTCTCTGTCTCTCCCTCTCTCTTCCACACACTCTAAAAATCAATGGTGGGAAGCTTGGCTTTCTCCATCCATCGCCGGGGGCAACCCAGCCTCCTGCTCACTCCAGCTCCATGGCTGCCGCCATCTTTGTTGGGTTAATTTGCATACTCGCTCCTGATTGACTGGTGGGCATGGCTTGTGGGCATAGTAGAGGTATGCTCAATTTTCATGTTTCTCTTTTATTAGTGTAGATGATTATTATTATCACTAGTGGCCTGGTGCATGAAATTCATGCCCATTAAAAGGGAATTAATTAGAGGAAATATTTTAATATTGTTATTTGCCCTTTCTCTATAATAGAAGTGTCAGAGATGAAATAAAATTAGTAAGATGCATATGAAAATCTCCCTCCTGTCAGAGTCTGGGCGCCGCGGGACCTAGAGTCAAGTCCCCGCCCACCACTCACACATGCTTCAAAAACGCAGGAGACCCAGACCTGGCTGGCCCCACCCCCATTAGTTGAGACCTAGACCCAGCCATCCCCACCCCACTCAAGGCGGGTGGGGGACACAGACTCAGGTCTCCTGGCCCAGTGCCGGGTCAGGGGTGCAGTCTCAGGTCCCCCCCTCAAGCCCTGCCAGGCTGGGGGCACAGCCTCAGTTCCCCTATCAAGCCCCACTGGGCAGGGGGCATGGCCTGAGGTCTCCCATCAAGCCCAGCCGGGTGGGGGTCATGGTCTGAGGTCCCGTGCCCCAGCCAAGTGCCATGTAGCTTCAGGTCCCTGCTGTTCGGTTGTGACGTTACAGTGTCCTGGCTAATTTGCATATTCCTCTATTATGTAAATATATTACTATTGGACACTGAATTGCAATAGTATTTTGCTATTAAATGTTTGTAAGTGCTGGATATGGATTGAGTGATTTTTTTAGAAACTATAAAAGTATATAAATGCAATATACTATCGAACACTGACATAGTAATTCAAATGTGCTATAATTTCAAAATTATTTTTGTTATTATCGAATCATCCTTAGATTCAGAAAAAGCAATACATTAAATCTCAAGTTAACAGGTGGTGGTTAGGGATATTAACAAGTGGAATTATGTTACCATCATTTTTAGAAGGGAAATCGAGTCCAAAATCCAAGAAATCAGGCAACAGAAATGAAAACGTCTCATAAGGAGAATAAAATACACAGGATCTGTAATGCAGGCGGCAGTGCTGACTCTGGGAGCTCATCTGTGTGAGAGGAGGTCAGGCTCTGAGGAGACCAAGGTCTTCTGGAGCAGAAAGGATCTTAGAACAGGGACTGCACCCTGAGCCCTCCCTTTGCATCACAGTAGAAATGTCAGTGTGGTGCTAGAATACTGAAGTCAGGGAATGAAATACGAAAGGTATTCTCAACAAAAACACCTGCAAAATGTGTTTGTTTGAACTCATTCTGAATCAAAATTTGCTCATGTACCAAAAGCCCCCAAAATAATATGAAACCTCAAATTTTTATAGTTTAACTAGATGCAATTTTTTAAAAAGTAGTAAAATTGAGTAAGAGTATATGAGATGAAGTAAAAATAACTGTTTAAATTTTATGAAGTAACTTGTCTAAGATTTATGATAAGAATTCTGTATTGATATTTTCTATTTAAACTAACATTTGTCCCTAGAGGAAGGAAAGTAGAAGAGACTAGTGACTAGATGATAGTTTTCTATTCTAAGAAAGACCTCTTTATTCATTCAGCCATTTGAACAAATTTAGAAATATTTGTAAATATGTACAGAGTTAGACTACAAAACTTTGTTTTCTAAGCATCACAAGTACAATTCCTATCTGTTAAGATTGTAAATAGGCATATTACATTTTAAATTTAAAACCTGCTTATACATTTATAAACAAATATCACCCATATTTTAAACTTTTAGACTTTAACTTATAAGCATAGTGATTTAATGTAGGCTCCTGTTAAGATTCCGTAATTCTAATTTCTTAGAAAGAATACTGCATTGCATCATAATGGAGAGAAGAACAGAAAAGAGCAATGTTGAGGGTGTGGGGATGGGAGAATGGTGAGAAGAATTTTAGTATTAAAAACTTGAAGAAGTTTGAAATGTGTTTTTTGACAGCTACTTTCAGATTACTTTAGATGGACAGAAGAGTCACAGTAATCTTACAGGGCATATCATGGCCCAGTTTTACCTCAGCATTAACATGTTACCATACTGTGGTATAATTAACACAGTGAATAAACCAATATTGATTCAGTATTTTTAACTAAAGTCTGTATGTCGTTAAGATTTCCTTAATTTTGACCTAATGTCCTTTTTCTGTGCCAGCATCCCACCCAACATATCACTGACATTTGGCCATCATGTCTCTTTCCAAAATGTATTTTTGTAATTTTTAAATATAGAATATAACAGAATGCATTGCACACTGGGACTGCTAAAATATTGAAACAACCATGTTTCAGAGGTGGCAAATGGATTATTGAGTGCTAATACATCAGAGCACATAAATAATGCATGACCCATATCTTCAAGATTACATTGGAAATCCTATATATTGAATAATATTGAGACTTGAATTAAAAAGAATATGCTTTCAAATATCCAAAGGTAAAGTATTGCTGAAATTGGGTAAAGTAGTTTTTACAAACAGGATATTTTTCAATTTTATCAGATAAAATAATATTTTATGCTTTGAGTAGAATATTGAACTGTGAGAAACACTAAGATTTTGTTCTCATTCAAAAGAGAAATGGTTCCAAATGAATTTTAAAAACATTGTGATTTATTTGCTTGAAGACAGCACAAAAACTAAAGAATATACATTTCTTTTTTCAAGAATTTTTATTTTTATTGTATTTTTTAATCTTCACTCGATGATATGTTTATTGATATTAGAGAGAAAGGAAGGGAGAGAGAGAGAGAGAGGGAGAGCGAGACATCAATGTGAGAGAGAAACATATGTACCCCAGGGATCAAATCCACCATCTATGTATGTGCTCTGACTGGAAATCGAACCAACGACTGTTTCAGTGCATGGGAGGGATAACCACTGGGCATCCTGGCTGGGGTAGAATGCACATTTATTATACTTTAGCTATAAAGTAGATTTTGCATTGTGCCATTAAATTTTTATGGCAGCTGCTAGTTTATACCATAACTAGGAATATTTTAGTATCTAATAATGACAACCCTATCAGATACTTAACTATATGCCAAACTATTGTAGATAGTACAGGTTTTAACTCATTTTATCCTTACAACAATTCTCTAAGTATAATTATTAGCCCCGTTTTTAGAGACAGGAAAACTGATAAACAGAGGTGGTAAATTGCATAGTACATTTTGGCTCTAGGAACATTGATCTTAATCACTACATTCTATAGCCTCATATCTAGGAAATACCACAGTCCCAAATTTCCAACAGTTGTAACTTAAGTTTTGAGTCCCCTTAATATCTGATAAGGGAACAATACATACTATTTCAGAGAAGTCTAAAATGTATAATGGACCTGGGCACACATAAACCATGCTCCACTGCATGCTGCATAGATCCTGATAATACTGTATATTTTGTGATAGATTACAGGAGCAAAAATCTTTCTGGTGTTTGAAGAGTATTACTTTGTTGAAAGTAAACTTTTCCATTTCAGTAGAGTCATTCATAACTGAGAATTACACGACATTTTATCATCTCAAGATTTCCTGTAAGAAACTCCTATGAACTGCATTTTATCATTCCTTAGGTTTCAAGTAAAACAATCATATGTTTGAGCAGGAGGCATGACATGACTTCACATATTCCCCATAATGACACCGGAATACACGGAGCATTATGAGTTTTCACAAAGTTCTTTTAAGCTCCCCTGATATTAAATTTAGAAAATCTAATGCTCCAGAAATGATATTTTCCCTGCATTGTACCACTTATTGTGATGATCACAGGATGGCCGCACTTTTCACAGTTGTGGCATGCAAATATCTAACCAACGTGACAACATCTTCTTTGCTAATCACCCTATTAATTGTTTGAGACACAACAGTGAAGAGTCCCGACACTCAGAAAATGAACAATCCTTTGGGAAAGATTGATAAGTAGTCTCATTAATATGCATGAGTAGTAAAGTATGACAATACTAAGACACATCTGTGTCTCATTGAATAAGATTCTAATCTTGACCCTTTACTGAGACTAGTGCTGTGAAAGGAAACAATGCAAAGCAAACATTTATTTGAAAGAAAGAAAAAACTAGTTGTCACTCAATCTAATATATCCATAACATTGTCTGGTCAACATATAATCGTTAGAAAAAAAATTTTTTCATGTATTTTGCTTTCTTGTTTTGCTACTAAGATTTTAAACTCTCCTGTCTACTTTAGCCATCTCTCTTCTGACTAGCCACATTTCAAGGACTCAGCAGCAGCGGGGAGCTTGAGACAACTACAGAATCGCAGCCTTGACCCCAAGCCTCCAGAATTTTAACAATATCCTCAGGTGATTCCTGTGCACATTAAAGGTGAGAAGGACTCTTCTGAAAGAGGGCACAAAAGGAAGACCTGAGGGGATTCCTGTGGGAAAGTTGGCAAAAACTGCTTTGCCATCTAGGCCTACAAAGCCTCCCTCACTTTTTCAGAGTTCACTTGTAATTCAAGGAGATGGATTCAAAATAATAATAACCTACGGAAACGAGTGAAGCGATTTCAGAAAGTGCTCTCAACGATGTTTGCAGGTATCCTCCAAACAAACGTCTTCGGAAATTGTGTGACATGAATGCCAGAATGCACTTCTCTGTGTGTATTGATTTTGTACTATCATATTTTTTTCCCATTAACTTTAGGCTAATTTCTTTGATAAGTATATATCTTCTGTTTGGACAAGCGTGTTTACAGAAGAAATTATGCAGCAGATACATAAACTCAGTGTGCTGATTTAACTGTTGTCCACATATTAGATTTTAGCAAATAATTCATGACTTCAATGACACAGTTCTGAGAACAGCTGGAAGTTGAGTAATCAATTATAGATGCAGCTCCCCCAGGCACCGGAAAAAAGATGGGAGTGTTAAGAATTTTTATTCCCTTCGCTACCGTGTCTTGTCAAATCACATCTCTGAAATGGTGACCAAATACCGGGAGTTATGGCATGTTGCTCACTCGCATAATCAGGCAGTCAAATTTTTATCTGGGTGATGCTCTTGTGGCTACTTATCTAGTTGAAGGAAGTCCAGATATCTTTTAATGAGAAAGCAAATATAAGTTCAAAGGACTTAATAGTTTATCGTGTGTCTTCTCTTCTAGTGTCTGTTACATCGATGGTTAAATGAAATGCTACCTAATTCTGAATCACATTGTTCTGGGTTCAATTCCGGACTCTTTCACTCCCGACCTGAATTGCCTTCAGCAGATCAAACGGCATCTCTGAGCTTCCTTCTTCTCATAGTTAACAATGGAGATGATCCATGTTACTGACAGGAGTTTTTAGGGGTGAAATAAGCAGGTTTAGGACATTTTAGGAATCAAGGGGTCCATGGAAAAAGCACAGGCTACAGAGCTGCAAAGGGTACATTTCCATCAATTAAAGGAGCTGGGAGTAGCAGAAGGTCCGTTTCCATAAAATAAGGGAGCTGGGAGCTGCAGAAAGGTACACATTTACAGAATAAAGGGAAGGGAGCCCCTCATTCTGCCAGGGAAGAAGAACGCCCAGAGGGAAGAGGGAAACAATAAGGAAGAAAAAGGAGGCAACCTCACATGAGGTTTGAGCTCCCGAGTTGCTACAGTAACCAATCTAAGGGGATGGTGACCAATCAGAGGGGATATCAAGGCACAAAGATCTGCAGCCTTTGTAAACCATATGGAACAGGAACTCGGTGGGACTCTTTCCCCCTCCCCACATGGGAGTCTGTGCTTGTTTCTCAATAAATTTCCACCTTTTGCTATATCACCTTTCATTCGTGGTTTCATTCTTTGACTCCAACGGACAAAAACCCCGGGAACCATCCTGCCCAGAGGAACACTGTGCGTTCCAGTCCAATTTCCCCGTATCATTACTCATTTAAGAATTAAAACATTAGCCCAGCCAATGTGGCTCAGTAGTTGAGCATCAACCCATGAACCAAGAGGTCACCAGATCGAGTCTGGGTCAGGGAATATGCCCAGGTTGTGGGCTTGATGCCCTGTGGGAGACATGCGGGAGGCAGCTGAAAAATAATGTTCCTTTCTCATTGATGTTTCTATCCCTCTCTCTTCCCTTCTCTCTAAAATCAATAAAAACATATTTTTTGGGGGAAAATGAAAGAATTAAAAGCGTCCATATGTTAGTTGCTTGGTTAGTGGTTCCTAAATCATATTAGGTTTTACAATATCAAATTATAGGAAAGAAAGCCTCAGCTTGTTTCCCATTACTGTTACTAAAAGAGAAAGCCCTGATAATAGACTCCCAGAATTATCTTCTCTTTTGAACTTCACTCTAAAATACATGATTCTGTAGCCCTTGCAAACAGTAAGTAGCATATTATCATCAACATCAGCGGCAGCTGCAGCCTGGAATGTGTAGATCAGGCAGGTAAAACCCTCAACTGCTGATGGTGGGTTGCACACTGTGGGCAGATGAAAGACCACAAGGAGACTGAGAATTAAGAGGACCTGCATCAACATGTCTTAGTCCATGAAACACTTGTCCAGAAATATACCAATTAATAACTTTACTGTTTGCTTCAGGAGATTCCTGGAGATCAAATTATATTAAATAATAGTCTATTCACATGGGCCAACATCTTTCTTATTAATCAATCATTTTTTACCAAGATTCACGTCAAGTTATTCACCGCACTGTACCCACTAATCCTAAAAAAATGAACTTTACCTAATAAGCCAATTTGACATTTTTTTAAGACATATGTTAAACCACTTGAGCCTGGACCAAGAAACCTTATCATTATCTCTCTATTAATTTCCCCGTTTCTGAGACACTGATAAAATTCTCTTAAAATAGCATTCTCTGTTATGGTTGTAAGTTCCAACAAATGTAATTTGGTGCATTAACAAGTTGTCTGAGTGATATTTGGGAGAATGAAACTGAAACAGTCGTTTGTAATGGAAGGAGCAAAAGACATTTTGGTTGGATTCATTACTCAGACTCTAGCTAGCTGAGACACAGACAACAAATTGCTTAATGTTTTTGTGGATGCATTTAGAATATTGGTCCTTTTTCTTCCTTCAACACCAGGTTCTTAAGATAATACAATATGATGATAAAATTAAAATACTTTATAAATATTGAATGATTATATGTATGAGACTTGACCTAGTAGTACTATAGGTGTACATAAAATTGATTACCCATGCCAAGAACACTTTTGAAAGTGAAGGTGGAATATTTATGGATGCCTAGGATATTCAGCATAAAAGGGAACTGTGCCAATTCAATTATTAGTGTGAATTCAGGTGCTGCTTTAATATTGTTGGTAGTAAAACATATCTCATAACCTGCACCCCACCACAACAACCAACAATGACAACAAAACAGTTCTTTCTTTTGGAAGGATCTCAGGAAAACTACATCTGTCTCAGTTTGGGGCCACAAAAAGGATTCAAATAAAGCATCAAAAAGAGTTCTGCCTCCTGACTTCTCAGAGCTTCTTTGTTTTCTTCCTTGTATCTGGGGCAAGTGAACCAAATAGATTTATATAGAAAATTTAGCTATAAATTTCCTGTGGCATTTGGTGTACTCTGCCTCTCCACAGAACAACTAAACAGAGAAATTAAGAAATAGCTAAGTGTGATAAAATACTCAAGTGAGTGTGAAAAAATGAGTAGTAAGAAATGGAGACATCTTCCATAAATGATTTACATAAGAGATAGCAGGACTCTGACCAATAGAATTTTCATCTTATCTAGTTTCATTATTTCAATGTGTATAATTTAAAAATTGAGTTCACTTTATCACACAACAGGACACTTAATCTTTAAAATGGCTTTGTCATACAGTATCACATTTCAGGTGGAAGCTGAAACCAGTCAACTGAAAAATAACACACATAATGAAAATGTTAATCACAAGGTATCTTCCAAACTCTAGTTTATCTATTAAACCACCGCTAAAACAGTTGCTATATTCTGATTCTCTCTCTCTCTTTCTCTCTCTCTCTCTCTCTCTCTCTCTCTCTCTCTCTCTATATATATATATATATATATATATATACACATATATATATGTATACTGTATATATATGTATATATATTTTTTTTAATTGATTTCAGAGAGCAAAGGAGAGGGAGAGAGAGAGATAGAAACATCAATGATGAGAGAGAATCATTGATTTGTTGCCTCCTGCATGTCCCCTACTGGGGATTGAGCCCACAATCTGGGCATGTGCATTTGACTGGAATCAAACCCGGAACCCTTCAGTCCCCAGGCCGACATTCTATCCACTGAGCCAAACCATCTAGGGCTGATTCTTTTTCATACCCCCATATTTTTTAATCCATTCAATGGTTATCTTTTCTAATAATTCTATATTATACTTATTGCTGAATTTAGGATTTAAGTTGGATGATAAAAATAATTATACAGAATAAAAAGTCAAGTGTCTTGTTCTTTTTAATTTGCAATGCTTTTTAGAATTGATAAGTTAGCAACAAAGTAAACTGAAGTACATAAAGTACTTGTCAGCAATTACAAATATGTTAAGGGCAAAATACATTAAAATAAATGATAGCAGATATAGAGTAAGATAGTACAATTAAAAAAATCATGTCATAAATAGTCAAGCTAGCCTATCTAATAAAAGAGTAATATGCAAATTAACCACCACTCTGATATACCCACAAGCCACACCCACTAGCCAATCAGGAGTGAGTATGCAAATTAACCCAACCAAGATGGCTGCCGCCACAGAGAGCAGGAGGGAGGCTTGGGTTTCCCTGGCAATGGAGGAAGCCAAGCTTTCTGCCTGCCCTTGCCGGCCCAGCCCTCCATTCAATGCTACAAAGTTTCAATAATAGAAGATAAATAAATCCCAACAAAAAAGGCAGCAGCCATGGAGATGGAGAGAGCAGGAGGGTAGGGTTGCCTGCAGCCATGGAGGAAGCCAAGCTTCTGCAACCCTGGCCTGCTTTGGCCTCCACTTAAGGCTACAAAGTTTCAATTATAGAAGATACATAAATCCCAACAGAAATGGCTGCCACCAGGGAGCCAGCAGAAGGCTTGGCTCTGCTCCAGGCTACAAAGTTACAATTGTAGAAGATAAATAAATCCCAGATACCAGGGCCCCTGCTTGGGTAGCCAACCTGCAAACCACCACAGGCCCCTTGCCCAGGCCGCCCCACGCCCCATGGGAACCCCCACCCTGATCCAGGACACCCTTCAGGGCAAACCAGCTGGCCCCTACCCATGCACCAGGACTCTATCCTATCTAATAAAAGAGTAATATGAAGATTGACCATCACTCCAACACACAAGATGGCTGCCCCCATGTGGTCAAAGATCCTGCCCCCATGTGGACACAAGATGGTCACCACAAAATGGCCTGCAGGGGAGGGCAGTTGGGAGGGACCAGGCCTGCAGGGGAGGGCAGTTATGGGCAAACAGGCTGACAGGGGAGTGGTTAGGGGGTGATCAGTCTGGCAGGCAGAAGCGGTTAGGGGCAATCAGGAAGGCAGGCAGGCGAGCAGTTGGGAGTCAGAAGTCCTGAATTGTGAGAGGGATGTCTGACTACCCATTTAGGCCAGATCCTGGTGGGATCCTTCAAGGGGTCCCAGATTGGAAAGGGTGCAGGCTGGGCTGAGGGCCACTCCCCTCTGTGCATGAATTTCATGCACTGGGCCTCTAGTGTAGAATATAATCTATAAAATTTTTGCGAGATCATTAACACCAAAGCTAAAAAATTACTGAGGAAAACATTGCATGAATCTATTAAAAAGATATGAAGAAAACTTAGGTTAGTGTGTGTGTATCTGTGTGTCTGTGAGTCTGCGTGCATGTGATTAAGAGAGAGGAAGAGTGAAAGATTAAAAAAACTACTCCAGGTGTCAAAAATTATCAAAATGTGATAAATATTAATTAAATAATATAATAAAATAAGCTGATTTACTATATTTAATAATAATTTATGTTTAATGATGAAATTACTGAAATGAATCATATTTATATTAGACAAATATGGTATAAAAATTATCTCCCCTCAAAATATGCTTTCAATACATTTTACTATTTAACTCCACATTTTTGTATCAAAGTGGAATGAAGTACAGACTTTGCATATTATTTGAATTTTTTAGTTTTTATTCATATGATTAATGAAAACAAATTTTATTGGTATTCTTGATTTTTTCTTTCAGCAAACCAACATATTAATTCTTCCTTTTTTAAAAAAAATATCTATTTAACATTGTAACATCTAGATAAAACAATTATTTAGTCAAAATGATGTCTACCTAGAGTGTACAATTGAATAATAAGCAGTATTATTTAGAATACTAACAATGTCTACAAAGTTTATTTAATTAATATTATTGAAAGTCTAAGATGCAACTCCAATTAGCGATGTAGCATTTTACATTCCTTATGTTTGATTAACTGACAAGACTTTTCTAGATAAAGTAAAATGCAGAGTAAAACTGTTTTATAGAGTAAAATTATAATTTATTCTAACAATGATAGTCGTATTATTCGCTATATGAAATGCAGTAACAAAATGAGAATGAATTATTTCATTTTTTTTAGTATGTGACCAAAAATAAGTAAAAACACAATTATACAGAACACTGGAAAATGTACTACTGTGGAAATGTCACTGGAGAATTTAGGCTTTGAAAACCATTCACATTTTTTAATTGCATCATATTATAAAATCCATTGATAAACAGATTAGAGTTAAAATATAATTTTTTTTTGCTTTTCACTGGTTTTATTTAAAAATTACCTTCCAAAAAGAAAGCAAATAGCCCCTGTTCTCTATAAATTATTTTAGAATTGCAAAAATTCTTGAAATTTACATTTTAATGTTAGGTTAGATGAATTCAATTATTTCTTAAAATAAAAATATAGTTTAGAAAAAATAAAAAAGCTTTCTATCTTAACAGTAAAAAGAAGGCATCTTCGCAAGACACTGTTTGAGAGAATAATGTAAAAGGGTATTCATGTGGCTTTAAGTACACTGAGTGGCCAGATTATTATGATCTCTGAACACATAATAATCTGGCCACTTAGTATGTGTGTGTGTGTGTGTGTGTGTATATATATATTAGAGACCCAGTGCATGAATTCGTGCATGGGTCGGGTCTGGCCAGCCTGGCCAAGGGGAGGGGACATGGACAGTTGGCCAGCCTGCCACCTGGTCGAACTCCTGGTCAAGGGGACAATTTGCATATTAGCTTTTTATTATTTGGGATAGACACTGAGTGGCCAGGTTAATATGCGTCCAGAGATCATAATGATCTGGCCACTCAGTGTGTATGGAGCTACTCTGAGCAGCAGCAGCGGAAATGCGGGAAGGGAAACTCGCGCCAAGTCTCCAGCATCCTCACGTGAGCATTTTCAAAAAGGGACGCACATGCTGTGAGTCAGACAATGGCACGCCAACAATATTACTTGAAAAAGTGGCTGGTTGTCACTTCCCAGTAACTAGGGATTAACTCAGGGCCAGGGAAACTGTAATGAGAACATGGAAACTCAAGGTAGTTCTAGAAAGTACAGCATTTCATACTTAATCACGAAAATATTCATAACTGTCTGAAGTAACTTGATAATTATCTTTCTTCGTATTGTACAAAACTCATAACTTATTCAGAGATGAATAATTTTAAACTTTAATTGTGACATTAAGCTTGAACTCTGAAGTCTTATGTTATAAATTCTGATTATTAAATCCAATACATGGTGATTATTACTCTTATTTTCCTACAGAAGCTAGCAATTATTCTGAAGGATTTAAATGCCAAATTCTATAGAGTGACCCAACTAAGTAATTTCATTACAAGATCTTTTATAACTGTTACTATTTATTCAGAAATATGGTACAAAGGGAAAAATGTCACATGCTTTTCTCTCTGTATATGTTCATAATATGGTTTTTTCACTTTTACTCCCTGTTCTCAATGTTAGAAAGTATGTATTTTAAAGACTTAAATAAGCATGCATTGTGTGTCAATGCAGTTTTCATTAATACCTAGAGCCCAAATGTATAGAAGTTCTGGGTAGACACTAAACACTAGTGGATTTCTGAGTTTTTGTATCTGCTGACATCATCATTATGCATCATCATTATTACTACAAATATGTTTATTTAGATGCTCTTGAAATTATGCTTCAAGGTTTCTATACTGTAATTTTAATGACATTTATTGTAACTTGAGTCATGACCATTCTATTATATTTGGTGTCTAATGCATGTACCCCTGTCACCTGCACAATAGTGAAAATGCTCATTCTGTGCTAAAGATAATGTATTTTATGTGAGATGGTAAAAAATCTTACCCATCAAACACTTAATAGTTATATATCTATGGATTTAATTGCAAAATTGATTAAACACATATTTTTAATAATTACACTGTCATCACCACTGTGCAGCAAGCATAAAGAGATGAAGACACAGTCCCTGATGTCATGCAGACCATGGGGTAAGACACACAAATCAAGTAGATACAAAATAACATGATGATTCCAGTTAATTTTGCCTGTTTTGGACAAGCAGGGGTCCTTCCTGAAAAAAGAAGACTCAAGGAGTATGTAACCTCCATCTTGCTAGTAGATTCACGCTTGACTCTAAAGAAAGCAGCTGCGATGCTATGAAAGCCATGTAAGTAGAGAAGGATAGCCACTAGCCAACAGACAACTAGAAACTGGGGCCCTCATTCCAACACCAAAAAGGAACTCAATTCTCTTAACCACGGTGTGCATTTGAATACTGATCTCTTTCCCACTGAGCCTTAAACTGAATGCTGCCCTGGTTGACATCATGATTACAGTCTTGGGAGAGACCTTGAACCAGAGGACTCACCTTAGCTGGGCCCATAGAAACCATGAAATGTCATATGTGTGTATGTATTTCTAAGTTGCAAATTTTCAAGTTGTTTGTTATGCATTAATCAATAACTAATACAGTATTCTCAAAAAATTAAAAATGGAGCTGCCATTTAACCCAGTGTTCCCACTTCAAGGAATATATCTTAAGAAGCCTAAAACACCAATCAGAAAGCATATATGCACCCCTATATTCATAGCAGCACAATTTACAATAGCTAAGATCTGGAAACAGCCCAAGGGCCCATCAGTAGATGAGTGGATTAAAAACCTGTGTTACAGCTACACAATGGAATCCTATGCAGCTGTAAAAAGAAGGATCTCATCCATTGAGACTGCATGGAGGGAACTGGAGAGTATTATCTTAAGAGAAGCCAGTGAGAGAAAGACAAGTATCAACACATGATCTCCCTCATATGAGGAATCTAATGAACAAAATAAACTGAACAAAACAGACCCAGAGACACTGAAACATGAAACAGGCTGAGGTATTTCAGAAGAGGGGGAGGGAAAACAGAAAGAAACTAAACAAAGAACTTATATGCATAGCCCATGGACAAGCAATAGTGAGGGGAGGCCTGGGAAGGATGGGAGTGGGGTGGACAGGGCCAACGGGGACAAAAGGGGGACATCTGTAATACTTTGAACAATACAGTTTTTAAAATATATACAGCTAATACAGATTTTTATATAATTTCAATATTGATTGAGATGTTGAATGAATGATGGAATTTATTGATGGGAGTAAATATTTAGGGGAGCATAAAGCTCCGTGCAGTTAGTGAACAAGGCAAGGAGATGAGAAGCAGCGATATTCTTATAGGGAATTGAAGGTGGTTTATGGTGCAAAAAGTTTCAGGCAAAAAGAAGGAAGAGGTTATATATCACTTTAAGGGACTTGAGTTTTTAATCATCTTTGTCATATAAATGTGTAGACAGAGCAGAGGAGAGAGCTGTTTGAATGTGATTTAGATAGATAACTGATATAAAGAGAAAAAAATTAGGACAGGCGAGATTAGTAATATATTAGTAATAGCTAATATTTATCAGGCACCCTTCCACCTCATTTCACATCCACAGCCTCTTTCGTAACTTTTAGCTGTTATCACTTCTAATAAAAGGAAGTTGAGGTACAGCCACATTATGAAGGATGCAGGACCAATCAATTGCAGAGCCAGGAGTTGAGCTCAATCAGATGTGCCCCAGGGACCAGCTCCATAATGACTATTCTGTGCTGCCCCTCTGTGGCGGCTTTAGGAACTGCCGAAGTGCTGGAGGATTTTGAAAGTAAGCAGATAAGAAAAACATCCTTTCAACTTCCAATTTTCTGGCGTCGCACCAAGTCATGTGCCCCCCTCCCTTGTCACAGTAGGTACTGCCCTATTTCTTGTCCCCATTTCTTTTCTCGGTATACAGTCCTCCGTGTCCGTTCTATTAAACTTCTCTCTTGCCTGAACCACCCAGTCGTTTCTCTGTTCTTCCTCTTCCCATTCGGTTTTGAAGCTTAAATTGAATTTCATCAAAACTTTTAAAATCTTATTTGAAGAGGAGGAGCAATAACGCGTCTTTATCTTCTCCTACCCATGCTCGTTCTTTCCACTGGACCACGCTCATAGGAGATGAGCCGAAAGAGAAAAGACTATGAACTTGGGGCTTGCCTCTTCCACAGTGTGTTTCTTCCATGCATGCCTGCCCACCTATCAGGAGGTAAGACAAAGAGGAGGGACATTTAAATTTAGACCCAAAGGGAAGTGGGCCAAAGGCAGCTTGTCCAGTGCTGTTTTATAAGAGCCCACCTGTTTTTGTTTTGTTTCGTTTTGTTTTTTCCATGGGTTAAGCTGAGATCAAGCTCCAGGAAGCTCAAACATATCATTATTAAAAGTATCCTGTTGCCTTTCATTGCTTTTGTTTCCACTGTTGTTGTTCCTAAGTCTTTCTCACGGCACTAGGTGGGCTCCCGGGACTCAACGGCTAGATCTACTGCCTACACGCCCTGGAGCTGTGAGTAAATTTCATGTTCTTTACCTCAAATTTGTCACCTCAGAGTAATGCCTACCTCATAGAGTTGAAATGAAAAAAACACAGGGTAAGAAAGACTCACACCAAGCATTCAAATATTAAAACTCATAAATGTATTAAAACTTGCAGAAAAAAAAGTGGCAAAGTTTCATTCAATATGGAGCTCAATTGTTTTAATAAAGTTGAGTAGTACTAATTGCTACCTTCTGGTGTGACCCCCAAACAGGTAGATTATATTTTAGAATGTGTTTTCTAAAAAACAAAAGCGTTTTTTAAAGAAAACTAACACCATATTGTGAATACAAGAAGTGAACTAAAGTGAGTGTTAAACTAATTACAGCATATTACATTCGTTGCTCTGAAAGTTAAGCATAAACTGAAGTGACTGTCAATATCATTCACTACTATTTTAAAAAAATCACTAAAACATATATTCATGCTCCAAACTCTTTTCACTGAGGGTATTTCCATTCTGTGGTGATAACTAGAATGTTTGAAGATATTTCTATATTATAGTGATTATATTAGCAACAGTATTTTTTAATTGTATATAGTGTATATATATATATGTATACACACACACATACATATGCTATATTTTTCTCTGATTGATTTTATGATCTGTGCACTATCCTTATTCTTGATTTGGTAATAATTTCTCCCATATTCAACTGTGAAGCAGAATTGCGTGAGAGTAAAGACAGTGAGTTAACAATATGTTATGCTTACCACCCATATTTCAATGACCGAACAGAACAAAATGCGCAGTAGGCCTCCCTTGCATGCAGCGGATATGTTCCAAAACGCCCCGAAGATGCCTGAAACCACAGGTAGTACTGAATGCTAAATACCCTGTGTTTCCTATACATACATACCTATGAGAAAGACCAATTTATGAGTTAGGCACAGGAAGAATTAACAACGATAACCAATAATAAAATAGGACAGGTATGGCAATATATCATAATAAAAGTTATGTGAATTCTCTCTCTCGCCCTCTCTTTCTCTCTCTCTCCATCTCTTATAACTGATACATAGAATAGCTACCAAGTGACAAATGGTCAGGTAGTATATCGCATGCAGATGCTGGGCAAAGGGATGATTTATATCCTGGACAAGATGGAGTGGGATAGCAGGAGATTTGATCACTGTGCTCAGAACAGCAATTTAAAACTTATGAATTGTTTATTTACAAAATTTTCCACTCAATATTTCACACTGTAGTGTACCACCGTTAACTGAAACCACACAAAGCAAAACCACAGATAAGGGGTTACTCCTGTATTTTGCAAAATCAGATCTGGACTTGTGCAAGAATTATACTTAACTGAGAAAAAAAAAACTTACTACAACCACTCATTGTAGAAAATAACTATTTGTAGTAGGGACTCACTCAAAAGATACCTCAATTAGAGCTTCAATGTATCCAGCCACTAGTTCATTGTGTTCTGACCACAGCTGCTTCAAGTATCATGAGATCTTTTATATCCCACTGTAAGCTTTTTCAAAAGCCTCAGAGTCTTTATAGTTAAATAAGAATAATAAATGAACTACATCATAGAGCTATGGATAAAATTCAATCTTGTAATATATGAAGTGTTTGGCATAATGCCTGGCATAAAGCAAGAAAGCAAATAACTGTAATTTTAATCTGGACACATGCAGGTAACAGTCTCAATTAAATGAGATATCCCTTATAAAATAGAAAGCCAGTGCGTTTTTCCTGTGCTTAGCAACCTATTACAATGACTTAGGAATAAACTTCAGCCACTGAACAAAGTGAGGGGAGAGTAAAATGGGCTGAGAATAAGCACAGAAAAAATTATACCTTAGTTAGAAGGATTAAAAAAAATAAAAGTATCGCATTGGGAGAGACAGCATTGTTACCTTTTCACAGTTTAGGTTTATGTCTAACTTTTCATGCCTCAACATTTCTGTGTGTTTTTTTAAAGCATCATGAAACACCTTACAACTAAGAGCATAAAAACACCATGCATACAGCTATGATAGTGTGAACTATTTTGAAGTTTAAAAAACCATGTGTGGGTAAGCCTGATTTCACTTAGTCAGACAATTATTTAAGTTCCTTCCTTTTTAAAATGTTACATAATGTGTAAGTGGTGCGCTAATCTATCAGAAGATATGTACAGTGAAGTGGCAAGTCTTTTCAGCTAAAAAAAATACATAAGCGAAAGAAATCTCCCTGTCTAGAGATGACGAGCAAAGCACTGGATATAGAAACATTAACTAGTGTGGCTGGCAATCTCTCACTGAGCAAACTAACTCTTATAAAATTTATGGTTATAAAAACTAAGCACAAACCAACACAATCTATACTAATAAAAGGGTAATATGCAAATTGGGCTTGACAACCTCACAGTAACAACCGAACAGCAGGCTGCGTGGGGCGACAAGGCTGGCAGGGGGGTTAGCAAGGGATGACCAAATGACTGACAAGCAGGTTGCATGGAGTGACCAGGCCAGCAAGGGGGTTAGTGAGGGATGACCAAATGATTGACAAGCAGGCTGTGTGGGGCAACCAGGCTGGCAGAAGAGAGGGTTAGTGAGGGGCAACCAGGCTGGCAGGGGGGGCAGTTAGGAGCTAGCAGTCCTGGATTGTGAGAGGGATGTCCCAGGGATCGGACCAAAACCAGCAGTTGGACATCCCCCAGGGGGTCCCGGATTGGAGAGGGTGCAGGCTGGGCTGAGGGGACCCCTCCCCCCCATGCACGAATTTCATGTACCATGCCATATATATAGCACAGGGGTGAGCAAAAGTAGGTCAATAATAATAATAAATAATAATACAATAATAAGTAAATAATATAAAAATAAACTTTCTGTATACTCACAATTATAAATTTCTTTTTGCTCATCCTTGTATTTTAAGCCATGTTTTATCATTAATTGAATGCATAGTCTACCCATTTTAGATCAAGTAGCTTCCAAAAAAGAAAAGAAAAAAGATGATTCCTGCTAAGGTTCAATTTAATTCGAATCATAGAAATAGTACCTATAGTGTCATAGCTGTCATCTTGATTTATAATTTATGTTTTAAGTGCTTTCTTTATATTGTCTTATTTTCTACTGTTGCTTTTTAATGCCACCTGATATTCTGCACATAGTGATTTGAAAAAGAACACCAAAACTTCATTACACTTTACCAGTACTTATATTTATGCCTTTATGTAATTCTATTCCTCAATTTGTTAATGTCCAAAATTTGAAAATAAAATAATATTAATGTATCCTTATGAAATAAAGTAGTTTTCATATTTATACTTCCAACACCTGCCTCTAGGGCACCTTTTTTGTTGTATAATCTTGAGCTTTTGTTCACAGCTTAAAAGGTAAAATTAAAATGATAAAATAAATAATTATAAACATTATTTTACATTGCCTTATATATTCATCTACTTATCATTTTACATTAATCGTAGCTGTATTTAAATCAGTTATTTTTGTGTTTAAATTATTCCCATGCTCATTTTTAAACCCATTTTAATAAAACTTTCTTAATGTGGATTCTTACCTTAATAAAACTCAGAATCAAGTACATTTTACTCTACAGGAAAAAAAGAAAGTATAGTAAAGAAATAAACGTAAGGGCTGGTGTTCAAGGAAGCAGCCTTTAAGCTACAGCTGAAGAAAAGGAGACAGACATGGGATGAGTTATGAGAGCGGAGTTCTGGGCGAAGAAATGAGGGAGTCTGGTGCTTGGTCTCCCCTGTACCATACAAGGCAATGGAATAAAGGGGCTCAGGTCAGCTTTGGTCTCGTTTCAGGCCAGTAATCATGCTGGGTGGTGTGAATTTTGTTTCTTGTGCTTAGAAAAGCTAACAAAGTTTTTGTTTGTTTTTACAGACTTTATTTTTGAGAGCAGTTTTAGAGTCATTGAAAATTGAGCAAAAGTAAAGATAGTCCCCATGTATCCCTTGGCCCTTGGCCCTACAGCATACAGCCTCCCTCACTATTAAAATCCCCTACCAAAGTGGCATATTTGTTACAATTAATGAACCTCTACTGACACGTCATTATCACCCCAAGTCCGTGGCTCACTCTTAATGTACATTCCATGGGTCTTGCCAAATGTATAATGGCATATACCCATCATGAAAGTCGTGCAGAGTAGTTCCACTGTTGTAAAAATTCCCTGTGCTCCACCTATTCATTCCTTTCCCCCCTAATCCCTGGCAACCGTTGATTCTTTTACTGTCTTCATAGTATTGTCTTCCAGAATGTCACATAGTTTCAGGTCAGCTCTTTCTCTCAGTAATATGCTTTAAGTTTCCTCAACATCTTTTCGTTGGTGGTGAGTTGGCACATCCTTGCCTTGTTCCTGACTTTAGCAGGAAAGTCAGTTTTTCACCATAAATTTTGATATGATATTAACTATGTGCTTTTGGTAGAAGTTATATATCTTGTTGAAGAAGATTCCCTCTGTTTCTTGTTGTTTTTCAGAGTTTCTATCATTAATGGATATTGTATTTTGTCAAATGCCTTTTCTTTTTACCCAATAATATATTTTTATTACATACTGTGTCAAAGGCTTTTTTTTAAAAATCCTCAAAGGAGGGTATTTCTTCATTGAGAGAGTGGACGAGAGAGGGAAAGACAGAGAGAAATATTGATGTGGGAGAAACACATTTATTGGTTGCCTCCTGCAGGAGCCTGACCAGAGCCCAGGCCGGGAGGAGTCTGCAACCTAAGTACTAGTACATGCCCTTGACTGGAATTCAATCTGGGACCATTCCGTCAGCAGGTTTATGCTCTATCCATTGAGCCAAACCAGCCAGAGGTCAAAGACTCTTAGTTAAGCTAGAATGAGAGCAGTACTAAGTAGAGAGTTACCTGGAGTGCCTTTTAAAAAAATCTTTATTGAGATATAATTGATATACACAAAACTAAACACCTCACCACAATCAAGATAATAGATGTGTCAACTCCAAAAATTTCCCTTAGTTCATTTTATTTTAATTTTAGTTGTGTGTGTGTGTGTTGGTTTGCATCTTTTGACATGATCATGTGACAATATTTCTTTAACCAATTGATCTTATGTATTACACTAATTGGTTTTCACAATTTAAACCATCCTTGCTCAACTTTTATACCGGGGATAAATCCCACTTTTATAAATTGAAGGATTTGATTTGCTAATATTTTTTGAGAATTTTTGCATCTATCTTTATCAGGAATATTGGACTATAATATTATAATATCTTTGACTCGGTTCAATATTAGTGTAATTTTTGCCTCATAGAATGAGTTACTAAGTATTCCTTCTGAATCTATCTTGAAGGATTTAAGCTAAGAGGTATATCCTCATTTATCTGTTTGTTTGTTTGTTTGTTTGTTTTTATTAAGTTGACACAGGCTACTGTTCAGTAATGGATTAGAGAAGGCAAATATAGAAAACAATAAGACCAGGTCAAAGGCTTTTCCCTGGCTACTGCAGAGATGATGATGCAGGAATAAGAGGAAATAGAGCAAAACTAATGGCTATCAGGCATATTTTGGAAGTAGGACCAACAGGACTTGCTCAGAAATAAGTTGTATAGAATGAGCCAAAGGGAGGAATAAAAGGTGACAGCATGTTTTCTCATTTGACCAATTAGGACAATGAATGGTCAACTACAGAAGTGAGAAAGATTGCAGAAATACTAGGTTTAAAGGGTGAATCAACCTGACTTTGCAAATATTAATTATTTTAAAGCCATGAGTATGTTCCTCTAATAATCTCCAGGACTAGAGTTCTAGTTTAGAGTGATCCATCCCTCTAATGGATAGGCCAGGCCAGAGGACATTGGTGTAATATTCCCACATGTCTTTTCTTTCATTTCTACTGGAAGGCTGGTTTCCTAATTCACCATTGCCTTTACTCACATTTTGGGGAATATTTTTAAAATGTATTTTTTAGGTGCCAATGACTAATTCCTGCAGCACAACCCTTTCCTGGTGAATGGATGGCATGTGTTTGCTCTGGATGTCCTCCTTTGATGTAAGTTTTACTAAATATATCATAAATATATTATAGCATGTGGTTGTTACTGTTTATCTAGTTTCAGTGTTAATGAAGATATATTTTCTTCTCTTAAAAATATTTCAGGGACCAGCAAGCATGGCTCAGTGGTTGAAAGTCGACCTATGAACCAGGAGGTCATAGTTTGATTCCCAGTCAGGGCACATGCCAGGGTTGCAGGCTCGACCCAGTATGGGGCATGCAGGAGGCAGTCAATCAATGATTCTCTCTCATCATTTATGTTTCTATCTCTTTCTCCCTCTCTAAAATCAATAAAAATATATTTTTAAAAAATAAAATAATAGCATTTCAGGATCTTTTGGAGAAGATAGTGAATTAGAAGCTTGTTCTGATCCTGGATTCTTTCCCTTAAGTCCCAAATGAATACTTATGAAATGTATTTGTACATACACTGCATTGCTGACTTCAGGGGTATGCATAAGAATAGAAGTTTTATATAGGCCATATGGCAATTAAATTTATTTGCCATAAAAATTCATTTCAAAATGTCCATTTTGAATTATGATTATGAGAATTAATTATGTGTAGCAGAACTGAAGTTAGAGTAGGCATTAAAGAGCTTTTGTTTAATAAACTTACTAAATTTTAGATTAAAAAATATCTCCACCAGCAGGGTGTTATGCAGCCCAAAGCATTCATTTTAGGGTTTAATAAAATAAGTCCAAAGGATTTTTCCTTGTTAAAACATGTTTCATAAATAGATTTAATCTTCCTAATTTAAAAATAACTGTACAAAGGCTAAAAATTAGAATGAAATTGCACAAAACTATTTTGAGAATATTTTCAGAAATTGTATGCTCTCTTTGCAGCAATAAGACCTTCCATGGTTTAAATAAAAAACAAAAACTGAATATTTTCACATTTCAGAAATGCTAGTGCATCCTTATCCAAAAACAACTTATGATGTGATTTTTCTAATAACTTGGTTTTGGGTAACAAAACAAAAATAAAACAAATACAAAAAGTCATTCTGGTTAGTCTTAGTGGAATAAAAAAAAAATCAACATTTAGACTTTTATTCTTTCCAGTTAGAACTTATCATCACCAGGACAATCTGTTTCAAAGGAAGGAAACTAAGATCTATTGAGTGCCAAACTTTGTGCCAGGACATCTATATATATAAAAGCCTAAGTGACCATTATGATGGAACAACCAGTCACTATGACTTGCACTAACCACCAGGGGGCAGACGCTCAATGCAGGAGTTGCCCCAGCCTGCAGGCCTCGATCGCCAATGAGGCCTGACGGCCAACCTTCCGTTCCCTCCCCCTGCCCAGCAGGCCCCAATCACCTGATCGGGGCTGGGCCCCTGGGCTGGGACGGGGAACCGGGGATGGGTGGTGGTGGATGGGGCTACTTTCCCAGGGGGCTGAGAGCCAGCTTCCTCCTTAGGGATGGTGGCCAACCTCCTAGGTCCCTCTCCCCACCTCTCCCCACTGTCAGCAGGCCCCAATCAGCCTGCCATGGTGGCAGTTGGCTCCTCCCGCAGCTGGCAGGCCTGATAGCCTGATTGGGGCCTGCTGGACAACTTCCCAGTCCCTTCCCCCCAGCTGGCAGGTTCTAATCACCCAATTGGGGCTGGGCCCAGACTGGGATGGGGAACTAGGGGTGGGTGGCTGCAGAATCAGGCAATGAGGGAAGAAGGTGGGGAGGAGGCGGGAACCTAATGGGCCCTGATCACCAGCCAGGCCTAAGGACCCCACCCATGCATGATTTCATGCACCAAGACTCTAGTTTACATATATTTTCCCATTGACATTTCATAACAACACATCACTTACCTATACTATGTAGGATACAAATAATGTACAGAGAAATTAACTAACCTATGCAATCCAACATAGCTTAGCTATGACAGAACCCACTTTGCTTCAAAACATCAAGTTGGGCTAATTGTGCCTGAAGTGCAACATTAGAGGTTAATTATGTGATATCTTCATGCGTGTATTTTATCAAGTAGTTGATCATAATACTGTTTTATTTTTAAAAGATAGCTACCGATGACAAAGTGTGATCTTTAAGCTAGAGTATATTATAAGATAACTACATTACATAAGCAATTATTTCATATTTTAATAGAATGATTTTCTTATTAAACCAGAAATTATAAAGTGAAAATTTTATAAGCTCAAAATAAATTCTTGTTTTTTAAGGTAATATTTAATATGTTTAATTATATTTTATGTAAAAATCTATGGTTCTCATAAAGGTCAGCAGTAATTATACCCACCAGATAGAAAATAAACTGTTCTAAAGGATACCTGATAATTAAATTACTTAACACAATCATAAGATAACCTAATTCAGTAGTTCACTTGGCTCTAATGAAAAGATAGTTTTTCCTTATATTGGGTTGGAATATATTTAGAGTTTTTAATCTAGTTTTGCTTACATGAATCAAAAGCTCCTAGGAAAGCAGAGCACAGACAAAGTGTTTGAACCTTAGAATTTAATGCAGGGAATTTGTGGCTCTGGTCATCAGCCAAACAGAAGCAACACAAAGATCAGAAGCAACTACTGTTAACTGGATGACCAAGAGGAAGAGATGACACTCAATTCCAGGATCAGGGTTAACTGGTAAAATTGTGGGCCAAGAAGTCCTGTCTTCCTTGGTCAAACCCAGCAACAACCAGCTGGCATGAGGGTTGGGAAGTTCAGGTGGGAGGGTCTCCCTACTTGTGATCCAGAGTAGGCAAAGGAAAGGGAGAGAGACACATCTGAGGGCAAGAGATCAAGGAGCAGTGAGGCTGGTTTCTTACTGATGAAGAATTATGTTTCCTCTTTAAAAAAAAATATTTTTTAAATTGATTTCAGAGAAGAGAGAGATAGGAACATTAATGATGGGAGAGAATCATTGACTGGCTGCCTCCTGCACTGAGGATTGAGCCTGCACCTAGGCATATGCCCTGACAGAGAATGAATGGAACCATGACTTCCTGGTGAATAAGTAGATGTTCAAACCACTGAGCCATGCTGGCCGGGCTTATGTTTCCTCTTTATTATACAACCTTAACGCATTGAAGTAGAATTTATATTTAAAAAAATTAAAGGTAATAAGTTACAGTATTTTCAGCAAGTCTTCATAAAACATTGTCCAGATATTTCCATATTATCATTTTATGCCTATGTTTTAGTTAGTCTTACCTTTACAAAATGCAAGATCTCATTCTGAATATAAATTTATTGTAATCATATAAGCATAATTAAAATTCCATAAGATGAGACCAATTTTATTCTCAGAAAAAAATAGTCCAAAGCACTTTAAAAGATAGGATAATAATAATGCAATTCAAAGATAATGAAACAAAGTAACCAATATTAATTTTTCAGCAGACTTTAAAAATATGTACTGTTTTTCCTAGAAAGGATGTAGAGTAATATAGGTGAAAAGGTTAGCAAACTGAGGACTGTGGGCCAGATCTGAGACCAGTTTTATAAATATGTTTTATTACAGCAAAATTATTCCCATTCATTTAAGTATTGTCTTTGGCCATTCTGGCTTAAAATGACAGAGGTGCAGAGCTGTTACATAGATGACATGGAGCACTAAAGCCTAAAATATTTACTAACTGGCTCTTGGATACAAAAAGTTTGCAGGTTTATGATATAGATTTGTAGGGGCTTTGTTTCTCTTCACTGAAATTATCAGCAGAAGAGCCTATTTTACTCATATCATCTGGGAATAGCAGAAAACAACAATCTCCAAACCAATGGTATGCCCCTCAAATGCCCACAACCAAATATAGGTGATAGATTTCAAATCTATATAAGAAAATTTGCTTTATCACTAGAGCCATTTTCAATACCCAATTAGGTTATATTGTAATTGTGCTGAATAACTTAATTATCAGGTATTCTTTAGAAAAGTTTAGTTTTGTTTTTCTACCAGGTAGATTTAATTCACACTTTTATCTAATAGGAACTCATTCAGATTGTAGCTAAGTTGCATTTATTTGTTTCCACAGTCATCAATAACACAATAATTACCTAATGACTTTAAATTGAAATTCTCAAGTCTTCATAATTTAATATAATATTTGCATAATATGTTTCACAAGCAAAGTTAATTATTCTTAATATGATAAATATTTTGTTTACCAATGTAGTTATCATTTTGAAAATGCTTTCGTTTTGAATTCAGTATTCAATAGAAATATGGATATGATTATATTTGAATTGATAATAGGGTCATATGTTAAGTAGTGAACATTTTAAGTTGGACATCGGTAGAACACAAAAACATTTCTCAGAATGTTTTAGCCAAAAATCAACCTCAGAATGTTTGATTTTTAGGAAGCAAGCTGTTGAAAACCATAAAATAAATAGACAGTTACACATTGCAAAATCAAGTTCTAATAATTGCAGAGAGACCAATTTTTTATTTTAGTCCACAAACATTTATGGAGTGTCTACTGTGCAGAAATCATTGAGTATACACAATAAAATAGTTTAATTGTTATTTGTTTAAGGAAGCAAAAGAAAAGAGAGAGGAATAGAGAGTGATTTTAAAAAAAGGATATATTGTGATGCCCATTAAGTGGCACACATCTAACTCATTTCCACTGTGAGGTGTCTGAATTCCTTGAAAATTATATTTAACAAAGCTAACTTGAGTTAAAGCATACATTTTACTTAACATGATAAACAACTCAGTATAATACACATGAAAAGATATGGCACTTGCTTTATTTACATGTTTATTTTTTAACCATAAAATTAAAAACTGAACTCAGATGTAATATATCGTTTGTTGTTCTGCTTTGGTCTGAAACTTCCTGCAATCTGAAGGGCAGAACAAAGGAGGCGGGGGGGGGGGGGGGGGGGGGACAGAGGAACCGTGTCCCCAGCTCTTGATGCCCCTCTCTGAAGTCTGTTCCTTTCTGCGATGGAATTTCCGACTGGGGCCTAGACTGATCTCTTCCGCAGACAGAAGCCCACAATTTCGCTATTTGCTATTTTAGGGCAACCTCTGCTGCCACCTAAATGAATGTGGGTAACATCAGATGGCCTTGGCACTGACTTCAGTGTTTGCTGCTGTCGTGAACTACCAATAGAGAGGCAGAGCACCACTCTCTGTTAATGGAGACAGCCTTCTCCCTCCAGACACATACTTTGTTAGGAGGACCAGAGAGCCCTCGTGTTATTACTTCTAACATTATTACTTCTTAGCAAACTCTCAATTTACCAAAAGTCCCATCTCAATCCAATTTAGCGAAAGTTCCATTTTGGGCCAAATGGAGAAAGAATTCAAATGTCACACTGAAAATGATCCATCTTAAAAATACTCCAACAAAATTCTTAGAGAGGTTTTCACAGCTCAACTTGTTTGTGCTTTAAAGAGAGACCTTTCTCTCTCGATGTTTCATTGTAGGAAGTAGTGGGCATCTGTTGCATCTTTTTCTTCAATATCATGTCACATGTTGCTGCTGGTGACCCACCCAAAATTGCCTGGCAGGACCACCCTTTTCTACACAGGAGAGCTCTGATCCTTGGGTGGGACTCTAGGTCCAGCCCCAGGGTGGAACATATGACTTTATTGAATCCTCCAGTCTATTTCAATCTACACACATAAAGTAGTGACTGCTTCAGGGGATCAATGTTATCCTAAATTGATCCAATCAGAGGGATAGCTGGGACTGTTATTTATCACAAGAAGAAGCTCTCTTTGCATGCTGACTTTGAACTGAGGGGGCTCTTGATCTGGTAGGCACCATATAAAGTGAGAGAAAGAATGCACCATGTGAGTCAGGCTTAGAAAATCATACAAATTATGCTCTGGTGACAGTTTGAATCTTAGATATAATGGTGCTTGAAACAAAGAATAAATACAGATTTCTTAGTTTCTGAACCAATACATGTTTTTTCTGCTTACCCTGGGTTGCATGTCATTTGAAATTGAAAGACTGTAATACAGATATTAACACATACATTTGCCTCTAGTATGGTGGTCCCTGAATTCTCAAGCATTCCATTCCATCAAGTGTGGCCAGGAATAGCTGCTTTGTAGCAGAAACAGTTGCTATAAAGGTAAGTACTTATAAAATGGCCAATTTCAAAAGACTCACATGATATTACGAAACTCTGATTTGGGGAGAAATGTGCATGATTGATTCCTGTGAACCACAAGACACCATTAACACACATAGCATCCTCATTCCTCCCTGGCATCCTGTACTCTCTTGGAGGTTATGCACGGTTTGTAAATTTAGTAGAGGGAATTCTGGTTTCCAATCTGGCATGCAAGGAGCATAGAAGTCATCACTCCATCCTAACAACAAGCAAAAAGCTAAACTTACTGAAAAATATCCACAACTCTTCTTAGATTAAGAAAAGAAGTGAAGTCATAGGGCAACAAGCTGATATCCCCCAAACTGCTGAGACTGACAGGCAGATACAGAGAATCACAATTTATCAGAGTAGAGACCCCCACACACAGTCTCCCCAGGAACCAGTGCTGGGGTAGGAGACCCTGAATGGTAATTGATGAATTGCTGGAGGCCCAAGGTGCCTAAGTCTGACTGCTAAACCTCCAGGGGGACCCAGTCTTGGGGCCTCGGACACTTTTGTTAGTTTTACCTCCAGAAGCTCTACCAAGTTGACAGAGAAAATTCTCCCCATGCTTCTGGCAGTGGGAGGGGAAAGTAAACTATTTTGAAGTACTCCAGAGCATTTTTTTTTTAAAAAAACAAGGCCCATCCTCAGGAGACACTATTTTACTAGAGCCTAACTTGCTGGTGTTTTTATGGGAGACTACACTTGCTGGGGGAAGGGAAATGCCCAATGCCAGGCCCCTCCAGTAATCCAGCGTTTCCCAAATAAAGGGTAAGAAGCACCTAGAAGCACTGGTGAAGTGCACAACCCCAGGGTCAGACTCAACTAAAGACAGACCTGATCATAGGACTAAAATGGTATAGAATAGTGTGGTCACTGCACACCATCTCCAGGACTCATCATAGCATCTACCATAGTGTAGACCATCATATTGAGGGGGATACATATATACAGGCATTCCTATACGCAGGGTGGGGCAAAAATAGGTTTACGGTTGCATGGGAAATAATACAATATCAATGCATAGTAATATAAGAATTAACTCTGTGCTTTGAGAGCTCATAACTGTAAACCTACTTTTGCCCACCTTTGTATATATACTAGTACATAAACAATGGACTAGATGACCCATGGACTCCACTTTCTTCACTGTTAACTGCAATCCTACCGATAATGTTCCAGATTCCCCTGTCATCAGAGCCTCATCTTAGTGCCTGGTAAGGAATCAGTATGTTTTTCGTGCTTTGATATAATCATGCTGTTAATAGCTACATAGGAACACTAGCACTTGCTTGGAAACATAAGCAAGTTCTTTTTACCTGGCTAAGATAGAAACTGGAAAACTTAACTGATCCCCCAACCTAGGTTTTTCATTAGCAGACAATACTTAATTATTTGAGGGCATTTAATGCATATCTTAGATTATTAAATTATTACTAACGTAAGTCAACTTTCAGAATGTTGCAACAGGGCTACATAACAATTAAACTTTTTTTTTTCTTTACTGTTTTATTTTACAATCAGACACCATATGTGAAGGAACATTTTCAATTTTGAAAAACCTGTTTGGTTACAATTCAAGGCGAATGCAATTCTCTCTAATGGCTTTAAACTATTCCACAGTAAGGAGACTTTAAAATGTTGGTCCCAATATGTGTTTAATGTGAAAAGTTAAAATGAAATTTTAATATAAGATATTTTTATGCTTAATCTGGAAATAATTATCCCTTGATATTTGCAAGAACCAAACATAATTAACCCTAGACACAGTTTCATATTGGAAAAAAAAGAATAATAAAAAAGGTAGTATTAAAAGCAGTAAATCAAACCTAATGAAGCAACATTAGCACTTTTATGTTGTAGGTTCTAATTAGAAAGTCTGTTAATGAAATTGGCACATTTACTTAATTGCTGTGAACAATTATTTTCAAATTAAGTTTGGCAATTAAATAGCATGATTAAGCTCAGAGTAGAAGATTTAGGTAGGGGTATGTTAACTATTTTGTATGCTGTATTATGTATGGCGGTTTAAGCTCTGACTCTCTGTTGATTAACGAATGTAAATGGCATGTAGTACTTCTTGTTCTTGGCAATTTATGCAAAGACATGTCTTATTGCTTTAAATGCTGTGCCTTGCATAGTAACCTGGAACTACTGGAACCCCAACTTCCAACCTGATCCACTTAAACATATTTTTTTCCTTCCTATAAATGTCACCCTTTCTGAGTTACGCTTCTGCATTTATAGGCTCCATGTGCTCCGCTTTCATTTAGCGCTAGAACTCTGTCTTCAGTACCAACATGAACAATACCAACTGTGCGAAATAGAGGTTTCAAATTGTTGCAACACTAGTAGATTATTTGATCTTTAACAACAAGCTTTGAGATGGCTACTATTAACATTTCCATTTTCCGGATAAAATTGAGGTTCAGAAATCTTTTTTGAAACCCTCTTAAAGACTGACCGTTGATAAATGGCAGGATGGAGATTTGAACATAAGGTCACTTACTGCAAATCCCATGCGACTTCTTTAAGATAGAGCTCCCTCTCACTATGTCTGCTAACACGGTTTCTTTCCATTGAAATGTGAAATACAATTCTCATTTTACTGGATTTTTTGGTACCCGATGCTGCTGACCACTCTCTCATTTTGAAACTTCCTTGACTTCAAATCACCAGTTTTTCCAGTTTCTCTTTTCTGCCTTTGATGTCTCCATTTTATTCCTTTTGCTAAGTTTTCTTCCTTGTTCTAACTCCTACGCATTAATGCTCCCTTCTCAAGCTGTATTTTCCTTAATACAAAGTCCAGGGATGCTGCATGATATTATCCTGTGGAGTTGCCATTTATCAAATCATTATCTCTCTGATCCAAATGTACCCTTCATTTCCTCCTCTGCAAATAGAGCTGGGCCTTTAGTTATTTGTACTTTGCAGCCTGACAGGATTTTAAACGTTGCCAGTAGAGGGTACTAGAGGAGCAGTGAAGGAAAAGTAGGTATTTAACTGCCATGGTAGTTCTCTGGCCAGGCTCCTGCAGTACAGCTTCTCTGGCATTTTCAGTGAATAATTTCTTTCAGCACTTGGTTCTTGCAATGCAGGGTAGCACCAGCTAGTTCAGCAAGACCTCAGGTGGCTTTGCTAAGAGTTCCAAAGTATGACACTTACTTGTGGACAGCTTATCACAGAGGGCCAATTTCCTGCAGGTTCTTCCAGTCAGTGAGCCAGGTTCACGACCTTTCGATTGAAGTCTGGATCTCAAGTCTGGGGAGGGGTGTGGGGGGTGGGGGGCCATAACCTGAGAGTGGCTCTTCTGTGAATGATCGGTCTGGGTCTGGGTGTAATGATGCAATGATTGCCTCTCGCATCTCCTATTCCAGTACTCTTCAGAGTTCTCTCTCTTCTTATTAACAAATCCCCTATGAATTTCAATTCCCTAGGATAAATAATAGTTATTTATATTAAACTTTCCCTGTTCAAAATATGGTGTGGTTTCTGTCTTCTAGTAGGACCATGAGTGGTGCATCCACTGATGCCTAAAACATCTTCACAAGTTCAAAAATAAACTCATAACCCAACCTTAAGAAAGTTGGGGTTTCTCCCCTATTTCCTATATTTTGAGTCACCCAAGAAAGAAGCTTTGAGTAGAATTTCTTTTGCTTCCTCTTAATTAAGCCATGGGATCATATGATACATAGGTCTGTGCATATACACACACGTTTACTCACACATGCTCATTGACTCAATCTTAAGATTCTATCACTTACACGATAGCAAGTGTAATGCATGTGGCAGAAACTACAGATCTTCGTTGTTTCTTTCAATGATTACTGCCTTGTTAATTTTTTCCCATCTGAATCACTTTTGTCAACAGCTTGTCTCTGTTCTGTGGTCAAACCATTTTAGTAAATTCTATCCTCTTGGCATTCACGAATGCCACCTTTTCCCATGACTACAGCTTAACTTCTGAGTGTTCCTGAGAAAATCGCACAATTGAGCAGTGTGGTACAAAAATAAATTATTGGTCATGCAACGTGTGGGGCTCCCAACAATTCAATTCTAGTCTCATATTCACCACCATGAATTTTGAGAATGTTCTCCACAATTCTCAGATCTCCAGTACATGCTTCTCTTCCTTCACTTCTTACCACGTATATAAAATAAAATCTGTTTGGAGAGAGTACCAATATGTTACAATCTCCATGAAATTATCAGTGCATGATATGTCATCATATTTTATTGATATTGTAGGTGAAGTATCTCTGTTATATTCTTATACAATAAAACAAATTTGTTTTATAGCAAGATTTATTTATTTTTCTTACCACTTCAGTGTCTCCTTCTGAACCAACTTCTTCCCATTAGCACTTACATATTTTCAAGTATATTACATTACAAGAAAAAAAGAACAATAAGCATGATCACCCACAGAATACTAGTAATCCTCTTCATCTTTCTTATTCTCATTCAATATTTCCTTTTTCAAAAAACACCACTAACATCTAACTTGTTGATCAACCCAAAAGTCGGGAATTCCTTTCTTTTTCATACTTGAACAATTGCAGAGACTCTTTCTTCTAAACTTTTCTTTGATCTGTTTAATTCTCTTTATTTCCACACCAACATAAAAATAATCTTTCATCAAATTTTATCTGGATTTTTGCAAGCTGCTTCTATTCACTATTAGCTACCATATTTATTTTTGTGTCTTTATTTAAATTGCCTTAATGAAAATACTAATTATTAGATCATGTCAATTTCACATTAGTAGCCTTATATATTTTCATGATCCTTACAGGAAAAAAATTGATTAGGATCCTTAAAAATTTCTTCTAAAAGCTTTTAAAATACCTATCTCCCCAACATATCTCAATAAACTTTTTTCTCTCCTCTACAATCCTCTCCTAAACAGAAGAATCTCTATTTCAATGGACTGCATTCCATTCTCCATATTCCACTGTTTCTGAATATGTGATCTTCTCCACACCTGGATATTTGCAAACGTGACATTAAGATCATGTTTCCAAGGGTGATAATTATATCTACTTTACTTTGTTTCAATAATAAAATAAATGTCCACTTTAAAATACAATGGTATGAAATCTGAGTGAGTACTAAATGAATCCCTATTATATAAGGGTTTGTTGACTTCAGATAAATTTCCTAATGACTCAGCCAACAATTCATTTGAACTGTTGCCTCTATATGTTGCCTTCATATTATTAAAATCATGTACATCATGTCAAGATGTCTCAACTTTTAAAACCAGTGCTGCCCTAGCCAATTTGGCTCAATGGATAGAGCATTGGCCTACAGACTGAAGGGTCCCAGGTTTGATTCTGGGTTGCAGGCTTGATCCCAGTCCCTGGTCAAGATAGCGATTATATACATATATTTTATATATTACACATGAGGTGTTAATATGCTCTTTGTGGTTTTAAATAATAATATAACATCCTCTTTACTATCTCATTATTTAGAAGCAAAATATAAACATTATTAAGATAAACACTCATTTATTTTAACCAAAAATATGTAAAAAATACAAGCAACTGCTTATGAAAGCATTTTATCTATATTAGGTACCATAAAATATAATTATATTTTAGTCTACATTTTATTGTACCCCCAGGCATACACCTTCTTTCCAAAAATAATCAATGTACAATATATAATTCATATATTTATTTTAAATAATTTTAAAGTAAACAATATGCTTTTATTGTTGCTAAGTGGTTCCAAGTTGCTTATCTAAAATATGTATAAAGATAGTGTATTTGTGTTGCTGTAAAAGATTTTATTAAAACATCCACAATACAAACTAATTAAAAATAAGCTTCTCTATAATTTATAGTAATGCACCACATAAAATGACAAAAATTCTTAAATTCTTAAGAGGATTTATAAGATTATACTGCACTATTAAAGAATTCCTTTGGCCTAAAATGAACAAGAGTGAATTACTCTAAAGAACCATGTTCTCTCATGCCTTAGGGCTTTCAATGATTACGTTTCCTCTACCTTAAAAACTCGGCTCAATTCTCCTTTCAGGCTTTCTGCTTATGATTTCTACGTATTGGGTCTAAGTACAAATGTCCCTTCTTTCCAGCCTTCCCTGATTCACCAGGCTTGCTTAGGTTACCTTGAACTTCTGTTTTAAAAATACACAGAATTATTTGTTGCTTATCTGATTTTCTGGAAAATTTTTAGGAACCAAAAGTTCAAAGAACTTACCTGCTTCTTCCCCTATGGTGTACACCCATCATCTAACTGGGTTTTGGAGGGATGGGGCAGGGGGGTGTATGAATGAATAAATGGCCTCTTACATTTTCTGTTTGCCTTCGAATTTGTCCTCAAATTGTTTCTCTGGTAACTGCTAAAGTCATCAATCAAAAATGCTAACTGTTTAGTCAATGGCACTAGCTCACTTACAGCTGATATTGCACCATTTTGTCTGTTTACTAGTAATTGGGGATTTGCACTGGGGATTTAATTACAGTGGCAGATTCTTAGTTCATGCTCCCAAGGGTTCTGAGTCTATGGGTGGAGGGGAGCCTACGTGGTTTTCTGGCCAATCTTTAATAAACACTATTGTACAGAATAAATATTGGTTCCTCTGAATGGTATGTAATGCCCTCTGTTTTTTCACCTATCATTCATTTATTAATGCCGCTCTATACAACTGCTGTAGTTCATAAAAACCATACACTTTCATAGTTCACTGTTTATACTTTTCTCCACTTTAAAAAAATCAGAAATTTCATTTCAAAATTGAGGTTAAACATAAGCAATTGTTTCCACATTTTTAAATTGGTTTTCATATTTAAGATATTCCACATGTAGAAAGGCCAGGAAAAATGCTCAATGCAATATACTATATTTTCACATAAGTGTGTATGCTCACAGTATCAGACCACATCACCTATTTGTTTGGCTAGTGGAGTTATAACCTCAGTTTAGGGTAGATTCCACTTCGCAAGATGAACCACCTGATATGCCAAGCTATTTATTTTGGTATGCCTCTGTACTTAGTGTATTATATAGACACTAGAGGCCCAGTGCACAGAAATTGTGCATGGGAGGGGGGCCCCTCAGCCTGGCCTGCACCCTCTTGCAATCCAGGACACCTTGGAGGACATCTGACTGCCAGTTTAGGCCCGATCCTGCAGGAATCCCTGCAGGATCGGGCCAAAACTGGCCGTCAGGCAATCTGGGATAGCTGGCCCCTACCGCTCACCTGCTTGCCTGCCTGATCACCCTAACCACTCTGCCTGCCTGCCTGATCGCCCCTAACTGCTCCCCTGTCTGCCTGATTGCCCCTAACTGCCTCTGCCTCAGCCCCTGCCACCGCAGCTTCGTCTGGAAGGACGTCCAGAGGTTGTTTGGCTGTCCGGTCTAATTAGCATATTACGCCTTTATTATTATAGATTCTTTGCCTCTTGTGGCTTCCCCAAGTGAAATAAGTGTCCCTCTAGTTTAGAAACTGTGTTTTATTCATCTATATATTCTTCATATTGAATGCAATACTTAGACTATCATAGGACTCTAATTACTACACTAAATACTTGCTACCATTTATCACTTTCATTTTAAAAAGGGCTCAAGTAAGCAATATTCATATAGCATCTCCCTCATGCCTTCCACCATCAAGGTGTTACCAGTTAAGAGATGGGGCAATTAGAGTTCAGAGATTTAAATTACCTAAGTTTAGACAGACAATTAGAATTGGGATTCTAAATAATCTAGCTATAAAGTCTAAATAGCAAGTAATTATAGAAAATCGCTAACTCTTTATGTAATGGGCCACTTAATTAATCAGCAAGCCCTATGTTACATGGGCACTTAAAAGAGTTTGTGCTTCTCTTAAATAACCTAATTATTACCAAAGGCTTTTCTACTTTAGGTTGTAGTATTATCGGTTGTTAATGTAATGACTTACTCTGTTGTCATGCTCTGTCATTCATCATGAAGTCTAAGAGTTTCTTTATGTCAAACTTACTGAAGCAGCGAGCAACCATTTCAGCTGTAGGGCAAAAGTTAGCTGTAAGAGATTTTAAGAAGGATCAGGTAGGACAGTGGGGCAGGGGATTTCTCTTGAACTCTAATTAAAAGAGAAATGAAATTACCAAGAAACGAGTGAAGAGAACCCATCGGCTACATTTTTCATATCATAAAACTTCATTATATGATTTTTAATGTTCTTTTTTGACTCATCAATTTATTATAAGATAAAAATTAACCATCACTGCCTTTCTGTACAAGTGCTTTTTTGCTCTCTATATTAACATTATTTTAACTACTTCAAATCATAAGCATTTGGGATACTATAAGCCTTCATAATAAAATAAAGCCATTATAGTTATTATGAACTTACATATTGAAGGGGTCACAATATCTTCAGTAGATATGGTTAGAATACAAATTAATATTCCCCAGTTGGAATTAATATTCAAAACAAAGTGCATATGGCCAAGTCTAGATCTAAAACAGTAAGCAGTATTTATTATGATGCTGAATGCTATGTGCAAATGTGTTTCCAGCTTAAGATATGTTTAAGAAACTACATTAAATTATATTACTTTATCTTCATAAATATTAGAGTAATTATACCATTAAATTTATGTAGTCACTTTCTCTCTCCCTCTCCCTTCCTCTCTCTAAAGTAAATAAAAACATATTTATGTGAAGGAAAGAAAGGAAGGAAAGAAGGAAGGAAGGAAGGAAGGAAGGAAGGAAGGAAGGAAGGAAGGAAGGAAGGAAGAAAGAAAGAAAGAAAGAAAGAAAGAAAGAAAGAAAGAAAGAAAGAAAGATAAAGAAAGAAAGAGAAGGAAGGAAGGAAGGGAGGGAGGGGGGGTGGGAGGAAGAAAGAAACCCAGCCCTGGTTAGTGTGGCTTAGTTGCTTCAGTGTCATCCAGTGCACCAAAAGGTCGCTGGTTGATTCCCCATCAGGGCACAGGATCAGTTGAAGGTTCAGCATCAGTAGGGGGCATGCAGGAGGCAGTGGATAAATGTTTCTAACATCAGTGTTTCTCTCTCTCTCTCACTCTCTCTTTCTCCTTATCCCTTCCTCTCTCTCTAAAATCAATAGAAACATTTTTTTTTTTAGAAAAATATGTAGTCATTGATATTTATTTTCATCTCCAAGTTTTTTCTGAGTCCAGGAATATGTTGAAATGTCCAGTGGATAACAATTTTTCAGAATTTTAGAATAATTAACATTTTGAGTCTAAAACCAAGTATCCTGAGCCTCAATTTCTTTTTTTTCCGGTTTTTACATTTTTATTTAATTTTTTAAATAAATCTTTACTGTTCAGATTATTACAGTTATTCCTCTTTTTCCCCCCATGGCTTCCCTCCACCCAGTCCCCCCCCCCCACTGTCCTTGCCCATAGGTGTACTATTTTTGTCCAGTCTCTTCCTGCACCCCTCACATCCCCTTCCCCCCAAGAATTGTCAGTCCACTCCCTTTCTATGCCCCTGATTCTATTATATTCACCAGTTTATTCTGTTTGTCAGAATTTTTATTCATTTGATTTTTAGATTCACTTGTTGGTAGGTATGTATTTGGTGTCATTTTGTTGTTCATAATTTTTATTTTTACCTTTTTTTTCTTCTTCTTCTTAAAGAATACCCTTCAGCATTTCATATAATACTGGTTTGGCGGTGATGAACTCCTTTAGTTTTTTCTTATCTGTGAAGTTCTTTATCTGACTTTCAATTTTAAATTATAGCTTTGCTGGATAGAGTAATCTTGGTTGTAGGTTCTTGTTATTCATCACTTTGAATATTTCTTGCCACTCCCTTCTGGCCTGCATAATTTCTGTTGAGAAATCAGCTGACAGTCATACGGGTACTCTCTTGTAGGTAACTAGCTGTTTTTTTCTTGCTGCTTTTAATATTCTCTCTTTGTCTTTTGCTCTTGGCATTTTAATTATGATGTGTCTTGGTGTGGTCCTCTTTGGATTCCTTTTGTTTGGGGTTCTGTGCACTTCCTGGACTTGTAAGTCTATTTCTTTCACCAGGTAGGGGAAGTTTTCTGTCATTATTTCTTCTAATAGGTTTTCAATATCTTGCTCTCTCTCTTCTTCTGGCATCCCTATAATTCGGATGTTGGTATGCTTGAAGTTGTCCTAGAGGCTCCTTGCACTATCTTTATATTTTTGGATTCTTTTTTCTTTTTGCTTTTCTGGTTGGGTGTGGTTTGCATCTTCGTATTTCAGATCTTTGACTTGATTCTTGGGATCTTCTAGTCTGCTGTTGGATCACTGTATATTATTCTTTATTTCAGTCAGTTTATGCTTAATTTCTAATTGGTCCTTTTTCATATCCTTGGGGGTCTCTCTATATTTCTTGGAGGTTTCTAGAATATTCTTGAGTATCCTTATAACTGTGGTTTTGAACTCTATATCCAATAGTTTGCTTTCCTCCATTTTTTTCATTTGTGACCTGTTTTTTGTCTCCGCATTTTGGCTGCTTCCCTGTGTTGAAATAGTGGCTTTGTGTGCTAGGTGTCCTATAGGGCCCAGTGGCTCAGCCTCCCTAATTACCTGAGGTGGACATTCTTGGTGCACCCCTTTGTGGGCTGAGTGCACAGTCTTGTTGTAGTTAAGCTTTGGTTGCTGTTGGTATCACTGGGAGGAATTGACCTCCAGGCCAATTGGCTGTGAGGACCAGTTGTGTATACAATGGGAGAACTTCTGTGCTGGAGACACCCTTATGGGGCAGAATTTGCTTCAGTGGGGCTTTGGTGCTCACTGAGTCTGTCCCCTGAGTGTGTCTCTTATGGATGTGGAGAGTTGTAATCTGGTGGTCTCACTCTGACCACTAGGTACACTGGCTTTTGGATCTCCAAGGAGCTGCAAAGTCAGCCACTGTCTAAGGTCACCCAGCAGGAGCTACAGAGAGATCTGCAGATTCCTCCTCTTTGTTTGGGGTTTGGAGGTGCCCAAATGAGACCCAGCTGTGAAGTAATGCAAGCTGCTGCGGAGGCTTGGGCCTTCTTTTGGAAGCTCTGGGGCTCTCTGACCCAGCGGCAGTTTTTTAGGTTTTAGATTGCAAAAGGCCAGGCCATTCATATGCAAAAGCCTCTGCACACAGCTTGGGTAGGGTTGTAAATTGGGTAAGGCAGGGTCTCAGGGAATCACCAAGGTGGAGCAACCAGCAATGGCTGCCCGTCAGTCCTGCCCTGAAGAGGCCCCCACGTGTCTGTGTCCCGCAGCACCATGCAAGAACAATAGGAAGCACTTCTGAGAGAAAGCCGCCCTTGCATTCTGGCCCAATGCCAGACAGTCCAGTTTCTCCCCGTATGAGTTTGGATTCCCAGAGTCTCACCCAGAACTAGAGTTCAGAGTAGTCGGGAGCTTGTATGTCCTTCCCGATTGAAAAAGACAACAGTGTACCCAGTTGCCAGCCCCTTTCGTGCATACCTCCATACCTCCACACTTCCACAACTCCACACCTCCTACCGGACTCAGTGTGCTTTTCTCTTTCCTTCTAGTTGTAGAATTTCCACTCAGCCAGCCTTCCTGTGGTTCTGGATGATATTCATTTTGTCTTTTAGTTGTATTTTTTGATGTGGTTGTGTGCGGCAGCAAGTTCAGCTGTTTACTTATGCTGCCATCTTGGTTGTCTCAATTTCTTTATTTATAAAATGAATGTAAGAGATCAAAGGAAAACCTAATATTAATCCTCATGCTTGAAGAGATCATCGCGTGTCCAGCCCAATGCTGAGGGCTTCACATGTTGCTGAGTCAGCCATAAGTCCATGGGATCCTCCTGTTACCCCAGTTTGGAGGCCAAAAGCATGGACCCTCAAGTCAGAGTTTTGGGAATGACAATCCCCCAGGTGCTGGTCTTAACATCATTAGCTGCAAACTGGGACATTTCAGTTTAGTCTCTGGATCTTACAACGCACATCTTCAAAATGGGGTAAGGATAACAATAACTCATAGGGTAGGTTAAGAGAGCTAATACATGTAAAAATGTGTAAATCAATGCCTGCCTAATAACTAGTAAATATTAGCAATTTTTGTGATTACAAAATATATAGTATGTGAAAATGTATGTTCTCTTAAAGAAAATTAGTAATTACTCTTTAAAAGAAGGAGGTAAATGCGTATTGACCACAATTCTCCATGAGTCTCCTCATTCCACATGAGCAAAGGCTTTTTATTCCAGACTAGGGGCCTGGTGCACGAAATTTGTGCACTGGGGATGGGGGGTCCCTCAGCCCAGCCTGCCCCCTCTCACATATTGGGAGCCCTCACGGGATGTCTTACTGATGGCTTAGGACTGCTCCCCATTGGGAGTGGACCTAAGCTGCAGCCTGGCCTCCGTTTGCGGGAGGTGACTGGGCTGATCAGGGGAAGGCACCAGCCCCATCACCCCCCTGCTGCAGCCACTGCCAATCACCGTAGCTGCCAAGGTATTTTCATCAATACAGACTCCAGTCCCTTCACCATGAAAAAATGACAAATTTCTTTAAGCATTTTCAAGATGTGTCTTTCATAGGATATGACATTTCTTTATTTTTCTTTTATCCTCACCTGAGGATATGTTTCTATTGATTTTATCCCCTTCCCTCCGATCCCAGGCTTGGCCCCTTCCCAAGCCTAAAGCCTCCGCCCCAGGCTTTAGGCTTGGGAAGGGGGTCCCCCCCGCCACACCTCCAATTGCAGGCTCGGCCCCTCCCCAAGCCTAAAGCCTCTGCCCGAGGGCCAGCTGGGAGTGACCTGGGTGCCAAGGAGGTTCCCGGGACCCAGATATGTATGCAAATTAACTGCCTTCTTTGTTGGGTTAATTTGCATAATCACTCTGATTGGCTGTGAGCATAGCTGAGGTATGGTCAATTTACAAGTTTCTCTATTATTAGGTAAGATTGTCTTTCAAGGATTTTGTATAGTAAATAGCCTTGCAAGATAGAATAGTATCTCCATCAACAGCAAAAAGCAGGTTTGTTTATTGTCTAGTACAGGGGTCCTCAAACTTTTTAAACAGGGAGCCAGTTCACTGTCCCTCAGACCGTTGGAGGGCCAGACTATAGTTTAAAAAAAAACTATGAACAAATTCCTATGTGCACTGTGGGCCTGGGTCGAGTCAGCTACTAAGCAGGACAGGCAGCGGCAGCTGGCGGGCCGGATAAATGTCCTTGGCGGGCTGCATGTGGCCTGCAGGCTGTAGTTTGAGGACCCCTGGTCTAGTATAATAAAAGTAATGATGTTTTTCAGAACAAAAGTTGAATAGACTCATCAACCATTATTAAAAAATTCACCCATTTATGCTTGTGGTTCCTCCCCTATAGTGCCACCCACTGCTTTAGAGCTTGGGGAATGCTACTTTTCTGCTACTGCTGCTTGTATGTGTAATAAACTGCTCTTTGCCTCTGATTCAGAGGTTTCATGCTTTCTGCCAGCAGCCATGAAACCATGACATGCTAACTTGTTAGCTTTCAAGTAGATAGTCTCAGATTCTTCACAGTTTTTGACAGTTTAACAAAATAATAGAAACATGAGTTTCTGTGCTAGGAAGGACGATAATTTGGGGCCAATTATCAGGATTTGGGGGAAGTCCATGGGACTACGAAGTAAATAGGTTAACTAAATTTTACAGACAACTGCTACACAATAAATGGACTTTCACTCTTGCCTGTGAATGAGGAAGAATTGAGTAGATGCTCGCAAGCCACACCAAGAAGTGAGGTCAAAGACAGCTGTTGGAATGGGCCCTGGTTCTTGCTAAAGCTCCTTTGGAGGTGGGAACCAGCGAATGTGGTGGTCAGCGTCAGGTCCCTCCCTCTACGAAAACTATTACTAAGTTCCCTCTTGCAGTCAGGAGTTACAGAGTCACACACCTCTGCTGACTACTAAAGAAGGAAAACATGTGGCTTTTGAGGGCAAAAACAAGCAATTCATTACAACTTTGGCTGGTTTATATAAAAGTTGAGGGGCTGGGACATGTGATACTTGTTAAGGAGAAATGGCCACAACTGGGTTACCTTAAAACCCAGCTCCTCCTGCACTCTATCATTCTAACTTTACATGTACTCAAATATGGCAGTAAAAAGTCTGAGATTTTGTCATCAGACCCAGCTGTTGTGAGGGAGAGTTACCTTTGAAAGGCGAATTCCCTGAAACAGTGAGTCTCCTGTGGAAAGTCATAAAGAAAAATTAATCTGTGTCTAGGCTCTTACTGCTCCAGTGAGCTACTGGGAAATGGACAACTGGGCAAAAGAATCCTAGCTAAAATTTGGGGTGAACCCCACAGCTTTAGAAAAATCTACTAGCTCTTAAAATAAGACATAAATAGGGCAGCAAATATCCTGGAATAAGGTGAACTTCTTAAAAATATATCAACACTCTGTGAGTCACTTAATACTTTTAAATAATACTTGTTTCTTTCTTTCTTTCTTTTTTTTCTTTTTTTTTTTTTTTTTGCCAGAGTCTATATTCCTGGGACTATACTTCCTGTGTAGTAGGCAGGTATTAACTTGCCTCCCTTCTAAAAACACTGTGACTTGCACCTTAAGGGTGAATATAAAAGACCTACACATTTTAAAGAAAATACTACCAGTAGATCATGTAGCCCTCAAGAAAAATACATAAATTTATTCAAAACCAGACTACTTTCACTTACTCAGGGGAGCTTCCGGAGGGATAACTGACTCTATTTATGGGCATGTCATGGAAAGTCTTCCCTGAGAGGGAGTCAGACAATCAGAGAAAAGATTGAATGAAATTATTTTCTTGACTAGCTCAAAAGATCAGAGACACTACCTTGTCCCTGGAAGATATAAAACACTACCTTGCCCCTAGAAGGTGTGCAGGTCATCTTCAACTCACTGACCAGCGTTATAGATGATGGAATTATCTTAGACATCCTGATTGCTGGGCAGGGTAGAATCTATATAATCGCCAATACATCCTGCTTACTAGGTTGGGCCAAGTGAAAAATCAATATAAAACCTTAAGGGGGGAGTCACCTGGTTTATTAAGGTAGACCCTCATGGTTTGTGATATTTATTCAGTTGGTTGGATTCAGTTCCTTGGAGGACATATTTGAGGTCCATAGTGTACATTGGCCTCCTTTTCACTCTTTGCAATGTTACTGGTGATAAATCTAATTAAATAATGTATGAGACAATGTGAATGAATTTTCCCACAACTCTGTTATTAAGATTAATCAGAGAGAACAATGTAATTGTGGAAAAATTCAATAGAAACAAAGATGGTATACAAACAAGAGTTGGGTAGTGTTGGGCAGCACCTTTTCATGGATTTCTCATGTTTCCATACACTTTGCACAAATAAAACTCTGTCTGCCTGTGTTGAAGAATATATTTTCAAGGTTGGCTGTATAGAAAACTGGACTGGAGAATAGACATAGTAGTTTTCTATTTTAAAAAAAAGGCAGGTTTGCTAGCTATCTAGTATAATAAAGATAATACCTCCCCTTGGGGCAAACGTCAGACAGGCTTATGTCTGGTGTAACACATCTGGTTCGCTAAACTAGAGTTTCTTCCCTTCTAACACACCCAGTGGATCTATAAATACCACATGGCCCTCTTTGTGTCACTCCATAAGAACTGAGGCTCAGACAACCAGTGCAAATGCTGATACTGTGGCTACTATTATTTCTTTGAGTTATAGATTGTACTTTGTTTCTGACTCAAGATTCTTGTGTCTTCTTCCAGCTCCCAAGAAACTGTGGAAGGCTAACTAGTTAACTTGCAAGTAGGATAAACTCTCACACCCTTCACAGTTCTTGTAATATCTACAAAGTGTGAGCTGACACTCTCCTCCTTCACCTTTTCGTAGAGCATAGTGATTACCAACATGGAATTTAAATATAGATGCCCAATTCTGATTTCTTATTAACTCTGTGGTGTGGGGCAAGTTAAACCTCCTTTCTTTGCCTTAGATTTTGTGGTATTCAGGGATCTAAGATGGACCCCAAGAAGACTTCTGCTCCTGGTATGTGCATTCTGTAAAATCTCCTCCATGATTCTTCAGTATCATGGGATTGTATTCTCATGATTAGGTCACTAATCAGTTGTCTTTAAATTAATCAAAACATGAATCATCCTGATCTAAAGAGGTAAGCCTATTTTTTTTTTTTTTTAATCCTCACCCAAGCATATTTTTCCATTGATTTTTTAGGGAGAGTGGAAGAGGGAGGGAAAGACAGAGAGAAATATCAATGTGAAAGAAACATATTTATTGGTTGTTCCCTGCACAACCAGGACCCAGGCTGGGAAAGAGCCTGCAACCTAACCCAGGACCCTTTGATCTGCAAGCCAAGGCTCTGTTCACTGAGCAAATCTGGCTAAGGCGAGCCTTTTTACAGATGGCCAAGAAGTTAGAATAAGAAGTCTGACAGAGCAGCAGCAGAAATAAGAATTAATGACTTATAAAAAGAAAGAAAGAAAAACAAAAAAACAGCAGCAGCAGACATTTCCTTTGGAGGACAAACACAGTTAGTTCTAAACTATGTCTATGGAGAGGAATGATTTCTAAGACCTCAGGGCCTCAGCCCTGCAACCACAAGCAACAGAACTCTGTCAACCCTGAACAAGCTCCACAGGATGGCAACACCTTGATTTTAGGCATGCGAGTCTCTGAGCAGCAGATCCAGCCAAACCCTGCTAAACTCTGGCTCTCAGAAAATGGGAGATAAAATAATTTGTATTATTTTAAACTGCTAAGTTTGTTGCACTGCATTGAAAACAAATGCAGTGTCTTGTTTGTAGTCTGAAATGTGGTTAAAAACAGTATTTACCTCATAGGTTCCCTAGAAGGAGAAAAGCAGTAAATATGCATTAAAGTGATTTTACAAGTGCTAGCTCATAGTAAGAGCTAAGTAAAGGCTCGGTCTTATTGCATACGATTGTAGTAACTTTGCAAACATTTGCATTTGTATCCTAATAATTCTAGTCTGGGGCACCAGGATATAGCAGTTTTTCAGTTATATAAGAAAATAATCGTAACTCTTAAATCATTTATAATACACTGTTTGGAAGTTTGGCTGCAAGTTTAATGTTAAGTAGAAAAACTATCTTTGCCTCTTACAAGCTTCCAGGAACTCTCCAAAGTAAGCACATGCCCAGTGCAAACTGTGAAGTAGGCAAAGCTGCTCCTTTAGTTTCCAGGCTTCCTCATTTCCCTCACCACATCTTAAAGCTTTAAAATGCGCACACACACACACACACTCATGACTATATATATATATATATATATATATATATATATATATATTCCCACACAATTGCATAATTTAAATCTTTGCATAAATATGATAAAAATATACTTGCTTTCATTGCAGTCTAATTTAGCTCTTTCAGTTTGGGGTCTTTATTTTCTCTCTCTTTGGCTTCGCCATCTCCCCTAAATGATTTCACCCTCCTCAACCTCATGTTCACCTGCAATCACAAAACAGCTTGTGTGCTTTCTGGTGCACACACACACATCATGGTTCTACAAATGTGTTCAAACTATGCCTATGTACATTTTATTAAGAAATGTAATTTATGCATATATACATATATATGTATATGAATGTATTTATGCATAGATGGACACACATTTGTGTGTATGTGTTTTATTTATTTGAAATTTCTCACTAAACAATGCCTCATGAAAATACCTTCATGCCACCTTCGTACCTCGCTTTATATTCCATTTTTATTATCCATCTCTCTTCTACCCCCAAAATAGATTCTGTCATTCTTGCTGGTGGTATTTAAGTGAGGAGGTGGGTGTGGTTGCATCTTGGGAGGAGGAAGAAGGCGGGAGGTGGTAGAGGATCAATGGAGCTCCGTGGGCTGCACTTACATCACACTGAGGGGAAGACAGCAGGCGGCTGCCTGCAGAAGAAACCAGGGTGTTTTCAACCCAGAAGCTTGTGGTGCTCTGTAGGTGTTCTTTAGACAGCTGTCGCCAAAGCAATGAAGTGTTGCAGGCCTGAGTCTCCAGACACCATCAGTCAGTGACTTTGATTTTTAGAACTAACCACTCCTTGGAGTTGAGGCATGGTTTTCTAGTAGCACCTGTCAGAATAAAAGCATAAGGCAGAGCTTCATTTGCATCTAGGTAAAGCAGTGGCATCAAAGCCGGGATATCAGTGCACAGACAGAGATCAACTTTCTGTTTCAAGTCTGTTTTTAAAAAAATGATGTTATGAAGAAATAACCAATATTTGTTGCCCACATGGCCCAAGAGAGACAATTCACAAGGAGAAGGTGATGGTTAGGATTGAATAAATATCTTCATCTTAGAGCAAGGGTCAGCAATTATTGTGGACTAGTGGCCCAGTGCATGAAATTCATGCACAGGGCGGGGGGGGGGGATTTCCCTCAGTCCAGCCTGCACCCACTCCAATCCAGGACCCCTTGGGGGATATACAACTGGCCGTCAAACATCCCTCTCGCAATCTGGGACCACTGGCTCCTAACTGCTCACCTGCCTGCCTGCCTGATCACCCGTAAGTACCTCTGCCTGCCTGCCTGATCTCCTCAAACTCTCTGACTGCTTGCCTGATTGCCCCTAACTGCCTCTGCCTGCCTGCCTGATTGCCCCTAACTGCCCTCCCTTGCAGGCCTGATCTTGCCCCCAACTTCCTCTGCCTGCCCAATCACCTCTAACTGCCCTCACTTGCCAGCCTGATCTCACCCCCAACTGCCCTCCCCTGCTGGCCTGATCACCCCTAATGGCCTCTGCCTTGGCCTTCACCACCATGGCTTTGCCCAGAAGGAAGTCAGACGTCTGGAAGATGGCTGGTTGACTTGGTCTAATTAGCATATTACCCTTTTAGTAGTATAGATATATTATATAGGATAGGATTGCTTAAATGGGGGAGAGAAAGCCTTTTGCATCAGGAGAAGATGTTCTTGGCAGACAAAAACATATAATCCCTATATCTGGACTCATAGCCAGCCATATGCATTATACTGCCAAACCAGTCATTAAAAAATTAACTGCTTTCTTATACCTTACACCAAACAGCTATTGCCCTTAAAACCCCGCCTCAGCCCCCCACTTAGGTTCTGCCTTCACAGTTCACCCAGATTAGGTTTGAATTGGTCAATTTCTATGCCAGTCAGCGTCCAAAGCTCCACCTCCTAGGCAGCCATTGACTCCTTACACTTCACCCAGATTTGGTTCTGATTGGTCGGTTTCTATGCTAGTCAGTGTCTCCGGGCCTATCAACGGGACTGATCAGAGAGGCAGGGCTTATCAGCAGCCCCAGCTGAGGCCAGAGAGAAAGAGAGGTGTGGCTTCTGGCCAGGCCCTGGGAGAAAGAGAGAGGCAAGGGGTGATTGTTTGGATACTACGGACCCTGGGTTTTTATATACTAGGATTGGAATTTGTGTCCCCAAATTCATATGTTGAAGTCCTAATGTCAAGTATCTCAGAATGTGACTTTATTTGGAGACAGGGTCTTTATATGTTTGCTAATTATTTACTTTTCAAGTTAAAATGAGGCCAGTAGGACAGACCCTACCTATTTGATATGAGTGGTGTTCTTACATAAAGGGGAAATTTGTAGGCAGAGATGCACACCGGAAGAACACTATGGACAGGAACACAAGGAACAGACAGCATCCACAAGCCAAGAAGTGAAGCCTGTAGACAACAGATCCTTCCCTCACAGCCCTGGGGAGAAACCGAACCTACCTACACCTTGATCTCAGACTTCTAGTTCCACAACTGGGAGAAACTAGACTTCTGTTACTCAAGCTCTCTAGGTTGTGGTACTTTGCTACATAGCAGCCCTAGCAAATCAAGATCACAATGCACAGTCCACAGGCTGAATCTGACCAACTACCTGCATTTGCAAATAGCTTTATTGAAGCATAGCCACAGAAATTGATTGACATATTTCCTGTGGCTATCAAATAGGAGAATTGAGAAGTTGTGAATGAGACTGTGGCCTTAAAATATTTTTATCTATTTACAGAAAACGTTTGCCAGCCCCTGACACAGAGGTGTAATCACACCTATTCCCATGCCCAAGAAGTCCTAGCTTCTCAGGTCATTCACCTTCAGCCCACATCTCATTGGATAAGATTCAATTCCTCCTCAGCTCCTTCTCCATAAGTCTTTCAAGATACATTCTGGATCTCATTGCTTACCATTTAGAACAACCTTCTTTAATGTCAAACTCCTCTCTGAATCTCCCTGTATCTCTTGAACAGATGACCAGTTGGCCATGTCCCATCTAGCTTTCTCATTTCTTTCTCAATTAATGAATGTGTAGTATATAATACACAGTGTACTAAGTAAGCACTTTTCATGTATCAGGGAACTTACTGTTCACAAAAAGTTTATGTGATAGGTATAACTATTATTTCCAATTTACATATGAGAAATCTGAGCCACAGCTTATGTAACACAGACACTGTCACACTGTATGATGAGGCCAAGCTACAAACTCAGGCATATAGTATGTCCATGATGCTTTACTCTTCATCGTTTTCTTGTATTTTCTCTCATTTTTCCTCTTGTGTCACATATAATGCAGGGTCTGAAGGTAGGATTGTTATAGCACCACATTATGGAGGGTTCTTTCTTTTCCCCATCCAGCGTGACTAGAGAGTGGTCTGGTTCTTTGAGTAGGGGCGGCTGGGGATTGAGAAAATGAAAGAAAGAGACAGACACAGAGATGGAAGGAAAAGCTGGGACCGGGTGGGACCACTGCCTTCTTCAGATGGAAAGACAGTGACCCAGAGCCAATACAATGTGTTTATTTTTATACCCTAAATACCAGAAGTTTTGCTGAAAGTAAAGACAAAGGAGATTATTTGCATTCTTGGGTGGGCCTGAGTCCTACTCATTCCTGGTGCTTGGGTGAATTTAAATAACAAAACCCACCCCCCTGGCACCTGGGCTGAAATGAAGGTCAAGCGGACAACACTTCTGCCTTTTGGCAGAATGTGTTTCTAGCACATGGCTTTGCCTACCGCCCTGGATTCATGTGACAATTTAAAGAAATGCCCATGTGCCTTCCCAGGCGCTCTCTACACCACATTATTTTCACCAGCATATTATTTCTTTCCTTATCTCACAAAGTGACTTATCCCCTCCCCTCCCTATGATTTACATACAATTACATTACACCACTGCTACCCTTCACATATTCTGCTGTTATTTGACTTCCTTGTGTCTTCTCTGAAGATACCTTTACTAATGTGTCCTTGTGTTCCTAGATTATCCTTACCTAGTGAAAATCTACGCCTGATTAAGCTCAACTCTCAATGCCTCTGGTGCCTGCAAACTTTTCAGCTCTCCAACAGCCTCATCCTTGATCCCTGGATGAGAGACTTTTCTTTCTATTTACTGAGGAAATACAAATCTATTTGAAGGAACCTCATCAGCTTTCCACCACCAAATCCACTGACACACCTGCATCTGTATCAATATATGGCGCTTGGTGGAACTGACACCTGTGTTCTCTAAGACCCCAACTTCTCACTGTGTATGGAACCCAGCACTTCTATGCTTGACACCTTAGAGGCCACATTATCTTTCTCTTGAGGACTGGTTTTCTCTTCTTTTATGTATCTCTTCCATAACCATTCACAGATGTTATAATACCTACATACCCAGCTTAAAAGAAAAACACCTCTGAACTTACATCTTTTAGCTATCAATCAAAATGTTATGGCCTCTTTGAGAGCAAAATTCCTCTGAGATCCTCTCTAGACTTTTGCTTCAAGCATGATAGAATAACTCTTACCACAGGAAACAACCAAAACAGGAAAAACACATGGGACAAATATTTTCAAGTGCCAAAGTAAAGATCACACTGGACAGAGTGAAACAGAAGAGGAAAACTTTATTATGCAAGGCTATTGCGAAAGGAGAGAAACAACAGAAAACAGTCTGAGCTCAACTCTACTTACAAAAGGCCACAGAGTTCTTAAGAGGGTGAGGGGGCGATCTTAGTTCATTTGTTATTGCCCACCGACTTTACCCAAAGAAAGGACAAACTTTGTCTACCTTTACAACTAGGAGCAAGGTGCCTGCCATGCCCCACAAAAACGTGGCTTCTCCCCACAGAGACAGAGACACAGAGATAGGGGCACTATCTTCCTTGATGCTTGCATTTGAAAGAAAAGGCTCCCAGGTCCTGGAGAAAGGCATTCCTGGCTTATAGAACTGGCAAGAGGCTTTTAAAAAGGATTTACATCTCAAAGGAGCAGATGAAAGATGTAGGATAACAAATCTAAGATTCTAAAGCAAATGCTCTAAGAAAAGAAAGCACAGGACCCTGGAGTCAGAAAGAAACCTGTCTGAAATGTAGTCAAGCTGAGGGCACTGTTAAGGTCCTCTGGGGCACAGGCTTTTCAATAGCACAGACACAGCAGGAAAACACAGGGAAATAGCTTCCTAGTAGCCTGTATTCGGAGGGGTCTAATCTATGCTAGTGTCTCACTTGGTTGATCAGGCAGAGATAGCCGGCACTGCCTAGTCAAGGAGCTGTAATTTGCAAGGCAGGGTAATTTAAATGATAGGAATGCACAGGGAGCTGATAGGAAGAAGCAAGGCGTTCCAGAAGTCTGTGTGACATCGCCTCAGCTACTTGGCTGAGGGCTGGGCTCAGCATACACAAGATAAGACTGTGAAGCCCAGAAGAAATCACCCAATATGGCATTGAAACCTAAATAGTGAAAACAGAGATGGAGCATACCTGAGGCTATTACATTTCTAGCCCAGCTGGTGTGAGAGATTTAACCTAATGCCTCAGGTACTCAGGTGAGGTCCAATAAGGCCATATAACAGGACAACTGTAGCAACATTACAACCAAAATGGGCCTGCCCTCACAAAGAATAAAATCAGATGTGCCAGTACCCATGCAGGAGCAGGTCTGTTAGAATAGGTACTGATGAAGGAAGGAAGCAAGGAGAATCAGGCATTGTTGAACCTAATGGACTGGGGGAAATGAGCTTGTTAGCTTCACCAGGAAGCTACGGACTTATTCACACACGCCAGGGGACAGCCACCAGGGAGACTTAATCCTCTGAGAGCAGACAGATCTCCCTAGAAGCACTGCCTGCCCTTCTGTACCTTTATCACCTGGTTATTACTTCCTGCATGTATTTTCATGGTAAAAAATCATTCGCTAGGAATGGGCTACTGCTGTTCACCATCCTAAATCGGGGTTGACCCAGAAAGAGAGTGCTGGTAGAAAATGTTCCCCAGTGATCACAACTTCAGGTAATGCAACTAAATGTCCACTTAGAGGAGTTGGCCTGGCCCTGGCCAGGTGGCTGAGGAGTTGGCCTGGCCCTGGCCAGGTGGCTGAGTACCTCTGTTGGAACCCGAAACCCTCTTTCTCCCTCTCTCACCCCACGTCTCTCTCTAATAAATAAATAAATAAATAAATAAATACATGTTTTTGTTATTATTATTATTATTATTATTATTAGAAAAGATGGCTTGATTTGTGGCTCTATACTGATCCATTAGTGATAGCTGAAAGGTGAACAGGGATTCAAAAGAATATCATTGGAAAAATTGACCAGGAGGTGCATGGGAGAGAGTAAGCTTTTCCTGTTGATCATGCATGTCAAACTCAAAGGCTAATATGGGCCAAATAAATGAGGCATGTGGCCTTTTGGGCCATGAGTTTGACATACTTGCTCTAGATGTTAGTAAGCATCTTTCCTTAACTAATCTAGTGCTGGTTCAAAGGTCCCTTATACCCAATATGGCTTCGTTGGAAAGGGATGGAGGCTATTGTCCATTTCCTCATTGAAATTGATCTGCCTTCGGCCAAGTGCTAAGTGATTGACCTCCCAACAGCAGAAATCAAACCTAAGCTGTAGATATTGAATGGCAGATACTTGCTAGGGTGGGAATCTGAAACCTTTTTCTGTAAACAGCCAATTAGTAAATATCTGAGGCTTTGTGGGCCATATTGTCTCTGTTGTAGCTGCTGAACTCTGCTTGCCATCATAACCTGAAGATAGGAAGTTAGTAAACAAATGAGTGTAGCTGTAATTCAATATAACTTAGTGATAGACCAGAGATTAGACCCAAGAGTTGTGGTTTGCCAAACCCTATCCTAAAGGAATCATTCAGCAACCTGGTGCCCTGTCCCTTCCCATCATGGAGCAGGCAGTGCTTTCTCTTTGAAGATCAGACAACTAAGTCTCATGTGCGTTTCCCTCTCCACCATGCAGTGTTTGTGTTAACCCCAACATTTGTGGAGTACCCCGGCATTTCTCTCTAAATAACACCTGACAGTTGTTTAAAGGAAAGGCTGTGGCACAGTGATGGCATGGCCAAAAATATCATATGCCCCATCACAAAGAGGCAGCTGCCTTTTTTGATGGAATTGGAAATGCAATGCAATTAAAGCAATAAATGACTACAAATCCCCAGTGGCCTAAACAAACAAACAAAACATTATTTTTGCATCAGCATTTGATTACCTGTGTATCTGCAAATCTTCGTTGTTTTTGGGGGGTTTAGCTGGGCTCCTGTATTGAACTGCTCCCCATGTTTCTCATATAAAAACCTGGGATGGAGGAACAGAAGTTACTTTGTGCATGGTCTTCTCGTGACAGGAATATAAGAAACTGAAAGAAAGCACACAATACCTTTCAAAGCCTCCGTTCTGCTCAAAATTGGCACACTCTGCTCTAGTCTACACATTAAAGCAAATCACTGAGTTAAGCCTAAAGTAAGACAGGCAGAAAAGTACATTGAGCCCCGTCAAGGAGAGAGAGATTAGAGAAAACATTGGAGAGAATATTGAATATTTGCTGAAAGAATTCAACCTACCAGGGGACGGAAGAAAATTTAGTTGCAGTACTAGGGCATATTGTTATGCGTGTGAGGCCTAGAATTTATAAAATATGCTCTAAGCTAGTGTTCAATTGATGGCCTCATTTCTCCATAGCAAGATTGAATGGGTCAGGGAACCCAGCAATAGAGTCATCAGTCACCACTCCCCTCGTATCTCCAAATGATAGAGTTTAAGTATTTTTGTTTATGGTCTTTAAGCCCTGGGGTCAGTCACTTGGTGGGGACCGCAGTGCCAAAGAGAAGACTTCTCCCACCAGAGAACCCAGTCAGTGTCCAAAGTGCCTGTTTCATAGTAAAGCTTAGTCCTTTGGAGCGCTTGTGGCCTGCTGTGGGTGTGGTAGCTGCTAGACCCGCATGGTTGGTGTTCCTGGGTGGGAGAGCAAGCAAACTAATGGGTGAGTCTGTGACAAGATGGGCAAGGGGGAGAGAGAGAGAGAGAGAGAGAGATCTTTGTTTCCCTGGGGTTTTACACAGGAGCTTTTCAAAATAAACAATCATCTTTCCAAGCTTTCTTAGGACTGCTTGACCCTCTAGTCAATGGTCTCTTTCCCAGGTTTGACTGACAGGCCTCTATGGCCAAGCACCTCCTCTGCAGCATTTTCACTTCTATTGAGCAGGTGTTCACCTCCCTTTTTGTTGGACCCCTTCCCCCAGTGATCTGCTTGGAATGGACTGGTGGCTCCCTGGGGAGAGTGTGAAGCTGTAGCTTCCCCATGAAGCAAAAGGACCTCTGCTCCCAGCTTACTGCCTTCCCTTACTTTCTTCCCTTACTTTCTTCCTTCTAATGTGTAACGAACTATAGTAACTACAGGAACAAAACTCCCTCCTATCACAAAGCTATGAAAAATGTGTTTCTCCTTTGGCAAGAGCCAATTAGCTAAGTACCAAGTGAACTGAAGATAAACTGTATGTGACAAATGGTATCAAGTTGTCTTATTTGGGAGCTGGTTATGGTTTATTTTGAGACTATGTCTCTGTAGTCTCTCAGGGGATTGTCGTGTGCATCACATCTCAGTTTAATGTCTATTCAACATTTACACTTGTCTTCCTCTTCTACCTTTGTGGCATGTTTTGAGTTGGGAGGGGATTTTGCTTTTAATATTTTTCAAACATCCAACTGACCCTTTTTTTGACCATATTTTAAGAAGTTGGAACCATATAATTTTCAGCACAAAGTCCCCAGACCCATACAACAGCATGAACAGGTCAGTTCCAGGGATCTGATCTGAGGGCAGATCACAGAGAAGGTTGCACAATCCTAAAAATGTTGGGTGTCCAAAGCTTGTTTATTTGAGAGCATTTGTGCACATGCAGGCATTTTCTTATACTCATGGGAAACCTCCAACTGCTGGAAGTAACCTGGTTTTAAAAAAAGGAGGTGGCCCAGCTGACATGGCTCAGTGGTTGAGCGTTGACCTATGAACCAGGAGTTCACGGTTTGATTCCTGGTCTGGGCACATTCCCAGGTTGCAGGCTCAATCCCCAGTGTAGGGCATGCAGGCAGCAGCAGATCAATGATTCTCTCTCGTCATCAGTGTTTCTATCTCTCTCTCCCTCTCCCTTCCTCTCTGAAATCAATAATAATAATTTTTAAAAATGTTAAAAAAAAAAAAAAAGGATGGTGGACCATTGCCTGGCTCAGACGTGGCTCTCTGCCCCCTGCCATGTTCCAATTCCTACTGCAGGAGAACTCTGAATCCAAACTCAACCTTATAGTTTCAAATTCCCACAGGGCATCTAGTAGTCAGATGTTGTCTGGCCTGTGACTTGAGGTGAGGAGAAACCAACACAGTGATTTCTGCCTCTGAGCATTGCTGTCCCTGAATGATGAGGATACAGGAAGGTAATAAGTTGAAATAGAAAGATCCTCCACCCCCCAGACTGAGAGACAAGGAGTGTTTATCCCAGGGTTTTTCTAAGTGTTTGGAAAGGAGACTGAGGGAGCTTGTGGTGCACTCTGTTGCTTTCCACATGATGTTTTACTTTGTCTTTGTGAAGACATATTTATCACAGCAGGAGGAGAGAACATAATAGATTTCACAGTCATTTTCTTCATTTAAAATTTTTAACCATTTGTACTTATGATGTAAGGGATTCGATGCGTTCCTATCAAACAATAAGAACTGACTGTTAAAGAGAATCATTGGCAGACAGGGGAAGCCATCCTTGGGTGCAGCGGAGCCTGGCACATTGCTCCCAGGCCCCAGCCTTCCGGGGTTTCAGAACCTTAACCTAAAACTAAAAAGGCAACCTGAGAGGCATCAAGTGTTTATCTGAGATCAAAGAATAACTACGTGGGAAGCAGTGATTCAGGCAGAAACCTAAATAGTGCTCTGATTGCGGGGTAAAGGCAAAGTTTGGTTGGTTTGTTATTTAGGGGAAATTAAAAGGAAATCTATGAATAGAAAAATCTCTCTTGATGCTAATAGGCAAAGCTATTCTAGTTGAGGTATCTACTTTCCTGTTAGATTTACAAACAGTTATTTGGAACACAATGTTGGTTTGGATAAGTCCAAAGGTTCATTTTGTGCAATTCAGACATTCCAAAGTTTGAGGAGTGAGATACACTGAGTGGCCAGATTATTATGATCTCTGACCACATAATAATCTGGCCACTCAGTGTATATCATATATAATAAAAGGCTAATATGCAAATTTTCCCCTCTACCAGGAATTCAACCAGCAGGCAGGCCGGCCAACCTCCCATGTCGCCTCCCCCTGGCCAGGCTGGCCGGACCCCACACATACACAAATTCATGCACCAGACCTCTAATATATATATATATATATATATATATATATATATATATATATATATATATTAATCTTGCACTCACTGTAGGCAAGAATTTCCTCTGGAATGGTAGCCACAAAACTCTAGTTGAAAATGGCCTCACTTATGGTACCTTTTCACTTATAGACCCTCTTAGCTTCTGAGGGTCTGAGGGACACTGAGGGAGGAAAAGCATGTGATCCCTGGAAGTTGTGTGCATATACCAAAGAGCTGGTGCCCAATTTGTTGTCTGTAGGTTTAAGGAGACACTTACATTATGGGGCATAAGAACCTGAGGAAAAAAGCATGACTAACCCCATGTTCCCAAACTTCCAAGCCACTCTGTGGTTAATGGAGGGCATGAAAAAGGCTCAGCTTTACCAGTGTCCACATGTGAAGGAACCAGGAAACTAAAGAAGAAAGCAGACAGGGAGCACTGCTCAAGAGACTTTGGACAAAGATGCACCAAGCCCACCAGGAGTGGAATTACATGCTGATGGTGAGTTGAAGACATGCTGTATTGTGTGCTGACAGTGAGAGGAGCAGCTGGGACAAGGTGAACATGACCTCCGAAAACCACACACCCACACTGTTGAGAACACCTAAACAGCCTCAGCAACCGGCAGCAGACAGAATAAATCCTGTGAGGTCTGGACTCCCCTCCCCTGGCAGTGACTACCTTACATAAGAAAATCTCCGCCTCCCTTTTCCTACCTTCCTGCCCCTTCACACTGGAAATACTTAAACCAGTGAACAAGGGGGAGGAAATCCCCTTTAGAAAAAACACGCTGTCTTCTGCTTGACAAAATCCTGGAGTGTGAGGCGTGAAAGCACAGACCATACCCTCAATGCCCTTTAGACACCTTGTCCACAAATCAACTCTGTCCAAAGAGTACCAGAGAGTACATTTCATAAACAAAAGTTACTATGATGCTATTGAACCTACCAAGAGAACGAGTGGCCAAAAAATAAATAAAAATGAGAGAGAGAGACTGAGATTCTACAAAAACAGTTAAAATTAGTAACTTGAGAAATATAAAACAAATATATAATCATATAAGCTAAGAGACCTTAGTAAGACAGAATGGGATTTTATATTTATAAACAACGTCACACCATTGTTTTTCTGTGTTTTTTATACATTTTTCATGTTAGTAAATGTTAGATTTCTCTAAACGTTCAACTCTAGGGAAACTATATTCTTAGATTTTCCTAGAAAATAATTCCTTTCAAAGTGATTTTCATATTTTACTGCACTGGCTTTATACATTCAGCTTCTAGTGTGGTATTCTTACATGTCTATTTCTCTCCTATGACCAAAGAGGAATATATTTCTATCCACCTACATGATATCTCCTTTTAGAGAGTGTCATTACTGCTAACTCAACACAATCTCTCCCATCTCCTGTCTTCCAGAAATTGCTATTCAACCTAATATCTCATTTCTGTGAGTAGTACTGCAATTCCACTATCAGGCTAAAGTAATAAAGTCACTTTTGACACTTGGGATTCTTTCAATCTCCATAGATAATATATCCCCAGTATCTTTTTACTTCAATATCCTCAAATATCCTAGAGTCACACTTTCTCAAACCATAGCCATAGACCCAACAAAATTCAGAAGTGAAGGATTTTTTCCCCCTATTTATACACATCTTGCTCTTGGTCTAGCCATCTTATATTATAATAGAATATATCAATTGAGAGGCATCTGATGCTGGCCCTCGCTTGTTTGGCTCAGTGGATAGAGTGTCAGCACGCAGACTGCAGGGTCTCGGGTTCAATTCCAGTCAAGGGTAGGTACCTTGGTTGCAGGCTTGGCCCCTGTCCGGGCACATGTAGAAGGCAACCAATAGATGTGTCTCTCTCACGTCAATGTTTCACTCTCTGTGTCTCTCACCGTCCCTCCCACTCTCTAAAAATCAATGGAAAAATGTCCTTTGATGAGGATAAAAAATAAATAAATACAAGGTATCTGCCCAGGCTGGGGTAGCTCATTTGGTTGAGCGTCTCCCCATGCACCTGAGTAATTCCCTTACCAGAACCCTCAGGCCACGGTCTCCCACCAGTGTCCAAAACCACGAACCTCTCATTGTTATTTTGTTCCCCTACACACCATCTCTATGTGTTGTAAATTTTAATCGTTAGCTATCCTATACCCATCTATGTACAAGAAGTATTTTATCTCTTCATTTTACACTTCACCCAATCCCAAAGATTTCCTTGCTTTGCTTTCTCCCATCCTCCCTAATATATCACCAATGAATTTCATGCTACCTACTTTATACCTCCTCCTTTGATTGTAATGTGTAAAATACAGTGCAAAACTGCCATTCTCTGAAGCATTTTCTCAATCCATTGAGATTTTGCTTCCTAGCAATTGTCACTTTGGCTCAAATAAACTCACAAAAATTCTTATAGGTTTAGACATTTCTTACATTGACAACTACTACTGGAAATAGCAGCCATTGTCAGGGTAAAAAACATTAGTTTGGTTAATGCTGAAAGAAACAGGGAACAAAGAGCTTTCTAGTTCCTAGTATCACCCCCTTTTAGAAGAACCTTTGGTTGAGTCAGTTGACGGAGGAGAAATGTGATATGGTGAGTTCCAGGCATAGTATCCCAAAACAGTATAGAAAGGTGATTTTACAGCTATGAGAATGTTGCTATATAACCTGTACACTCATTAAGCTTTCAAGACACCAGGAATATTCACACTGAATTATTTATTGCCTATGTATTTACATTTTTATTATTGCTTAGAAACACAACTGACAATGCCAAATACAATATTTTGATTAAACCTCTATATTTAGAAACATTAAATTGTTTTTAAAAATTATAGATAATAACTAGAGGCCTGGTGCACAAAATTTGTGCACTAGGGAGGGAGGGGGTCCCTCAGCCTGGATTGTGAGAGGGCGCATGCCAGACTGAGGGACCCCACCGGTGCACAGTTGGGGCCAAGGAAGGATGCAGGAGGTTGGCCAGCCAGGGAGGGACCACAGGAGGGCTCCAGGGAGTGTCCGGCCTGTCTTGCTCAGTCCCGATTGGCAGGACCCCAGCAGCAAGCTAACATACTGGTTGGAGTGTCTGTCCCCTGGTGCTCAGTGCACGTCACAGTGAGCTGTTGAGCAGCATTAGCATACCATTAGGATATTACACTTTGATTGGTTGAATGGCCAACTGAATGACTGGACACCTAGTATATTAGGCTTTTATTATATAGGATTACATGTTCATGTTAAGTTGCTGATTGACAAATTGACTTAAATGCATGGTATATTTTTCATGCTATTTTGTGAGTATTCTTTAAGTTCAGTTGCTCCCTAAAATAACTCTCTATACAACTTGATTATCTTGACTCCATCAGTTTGAACGGTCCAAGAAATTGCATTACAGTTACAATTGAAATCAGGTTTTAAAAATTATTCCAACAGTATGTGTATCAACAATTAAATCTGTGCTCTTCCTTACTGGAGATTTCTAGATTTACCATCTAAACAACTCTCAGCAAATTTTAACATTCTGTATTACTGTATATTCAGCATTTTCAAGCCTATCAGTAGTATGCTCATAGGAAATATATATTTTAAGATATAGTATTTTGTTATTTTAGGCAATGAAATTATATTAATGTTCTAATAAATGCATTAAATGTCTTCATTTGCCATGACTGCTCTCACAAGTTCATGTAATCGTCTTCCAAAAAACTGACATAGTGGCATTTTATTCTTATGTTTGGTGCAAAATAAACACTTCCTCATATGGAACTTCCTCCCAAATCTAAGTGTGTAAATCAAAGAACTACATAATTTTATCTGTACATTAGTCAGTTTCTTTAAAGAACCAATGGGATATAGAACCAGATTTATTATAAGGAATTGGGTTATGTGTTATGGAGGCTAAAAAGTCCCAAGATGTGCAGTCTGCAAGCTGAAGACCAGGGAGAACTCGTGGTTTAATTCTGGTCTAAAACTCAGCAGGTTCCAGACCCAAGAAGAGCTAATGTTTCAGTTCATGTCAAAAGTCCAGAAAGATCAACATCCAGGTCATGCAGTTGGGACAGGAGGATGTCCCTCTTATTAGTGAGTCAGAATATTATTTCTATTTAGTTCTTCAACTGATTGGATAAGAGCCACTCATATCTACTACTTCAAATGCTAATTTCTTCTAGAACACTCTGGCATACACACCCAGACATAAAGTTTGACCCAATATCTGGGCAGCCTGTGGCCTAATAAGGTTGACGTGTGTTATGGAATAAATGTTTGTGTTTCCTAAAAATAACTATGTTGAAGTCCTAACTCCCAAGGTGACGGTATTTGGGATTTGGGGCTTAAGGAACTAATTAGGCTAGATGAGGTTATCAGGATGGGGACCTCATGATGGGATTAGTGCCCTTCTAACAAGAGACACCAAAGAGCTTAGTGTCTTTCCACCATGTGAGGACACATTGCAAGAAATTGGCCATCTGCAAGCCAGAAAGGGAGTTGAGTTTTCACTAGGAACTGAATGAAATGGCACTTTGATGCCCATCATCTTGAACTTTCCATCTACCAGACTGTGTGAAATGCATTTCTGTTATATAAGCCAGCCTGTCTATGGTGCTTTGTTTCAGCAGCCCAAGCAAACTAATACATAAAGTAAGCATCAACATATGTGATCATATGTAAATAAGGAGGGGAAGAAAAAAGTGCTGAAAACGGAAATGCTAGAGGGTTCCATAGAAAGGGAACCTATTAGATAACCTAGAGGCTGAAAAAATAAGCTTGCTGAAAGGTTTTAAAAGGGAGAATTTACTAGTACAGATGTTCTTTCCTGCCTCAACAGCAAAGCCCCAAGCATTAAATTAAAAGTTATAGATTCTGTTGGTTGTAGACTTAACACAATTGAATTTTAAACCCTATGGAGTTATTGATTCTGACATATTCTGGACTCACCTGAAACAGATACACTAAAAGGCAGGGGGGTGGTGGTGTGGTGGTGTCCCCATGAAACCAGGATCCACACAAAGAAAATGAGAACTCTGCACTGTGCCCAAGCTTCATTACCAGGATGTCTGCAAATAGATTTATGCCCTACCTACATTTCCCAAGGCAAGAGATTAAAGAATTTCTTTCTGTGAAAGCTGACTTGCCAAAGGGAAAGAACTCCAGAATATTACATTTGGAGTCCTCTATTAAAAAAGTAAATCCCCCTAGGCTCTCAAAGTGTGCAATTAGCATTTTAGTCTCTCATTATTAACCATGAAGGTGTAAGGATGAGATGTTTAATGTTTTCATAAACTGTTTTGTTTTTTCTCTCCTGTACGTGGTGGGATTGTATTTTCCTGTTGACTGAATTTAGGCATAACCACTGCTTTGGTCAATAGAATGGGAGTAGAAGTGGATTTTTTTTTTCCCCATATTTGGACAGAAACATCAACGGCTTATTTCTGTCACAGTATTGGATATGACCCACAACTGTCACTCCATCAGCCAGGGTCACGGAGTGAACATTATGGTGACACAGAACAGATCCCCAAAGCAAACTTTGATGAATAGATAGAAGGAGACATAATTTAAACTTTACTTTATTGGCAAGATTGTGCAGACACTTTTTTATTTCAGTATAATATAGTTATCCTTGCTGGTATAACAAAAAATTCCCAAGATATTTGAGCAAAGTCTCTAATAAAAGACGTATTTCAAAGCAAATAAAAGAGAAATAAATAATTTAGATAAAAAAACACACACATATACTTTGAGGAAAAACTTTATCAAAATAACAATTTTCTTAGTCCTAACGGGTATACAGAAATGATGGACAATAAAATGAAGAACAATGAGTATATATTTTAAAATTAAATATAAGAAAGAATAAAAAAGAAGATATTTAAAGTATAAGATATGAGTTGAGGAAATTTCCAATGGACTAGAAAAAATATAGGTAAACATTATTTGAAATGTAAGAGTAACACCATGAATGTTAGCATTCTCCAACATCATAATATGAGTTGCAAGAAACAATAAAAAAAATGAGGAAATGAAAACTGAATAAATTAAATAAGTTAACTTTCATAAATTTAGAAATACAAATTACTTTATATTGAAATATAATAACTATTCAAGAGTAATGGGAAAAATTAAATTTAGATCCCCACATTAAGTTATATCATTGTAAAATCTGAAATTGTAAAGACAGGGAAAATTATTACTAGAAAACTATGCTTTGATTTTTATTTCAGAAGCCTCTGTGTTGTTTTTTAAGAAAAGAGAGACTGATATGTTTCTTATTACTTTTGTTGTTGTTAATACTCACTGGAGGATAGTTTTCCATTGATTTTTAGGGAGGGTGGAAGAGAGAGGAAAAGACAGAGAGAAACATTGAAGTGGGAGAAACACATTGACTAGTTGTCTCTTGCAAGAGTCCAGAATGGGGAGGAACCTGCAACTAAGGTACGTGCCCTTGACTGGAATTGAACCCCAGACCCTTTGGTCCACAGGCCAATGCTCTACCTACTGTGCCGAACTGGCTAGGGCCTTTTTATTCCTGTTAAAGCATATCTCTCAGACCTGTAAAGGCTTATTTTCCTTGATGTTCTATATTTCCGTGTGCTCTTAAGAAATTTGAAGCCCCTTTGAGTCCTGCATGTACAATGCACCATCCAGATTCTTCAGCACGGAAGAAAGAATTATTCCCAGATGCTGGAAATGAAGCTGGATCACAGGCTTTGGCTTCTTTATGTATTGCCCTTTTGGGGGAAAAAGAAGTTATTTTTCCACTTCCCACCCATTTATGCATTGTAAAAGTCCAGAGATCTGGCTTCTTGCAACACACAACACATCCCTGAAGCATCATCTAGCTCTCCGGATCCCATCTGGCTCAGCTGAAATCTTATTTAAAGGGCATTGCAAATTTATTTTTTCTCTCTGTCCAATCATGCTTTCTGTTTCTCCACATGGAAGTTGATCTTTAGAGCACCATGAGCTCATTTTCATCTCACAGTGTGCTTCCTATGGACACAAATAGTCACGATGGTTCCAGAAGGGGGCTGAGAAAAGACACTAGGAGAGGATGTTGCAGCTGAATCACTACATGCAGGTTGGTAATAAGGACCCCATTACTGGTGGGTCAAGTGCTTATCCCAAGCATATGTTAGTAATGTATTTTTTAACATTTTCATGAGTGTGAAATGTGTTTGTATGCCATTGGAAGAACATGCACTAGCAAGGGTACCTATCAGTCATTTGAGAAATACAGGTTGGCTAGTAATTGTAAGGACAGTGGAAATGGGCCACTGGAGTAGAACTACAGAAAAGGCTGTGAATGATTACACATTAACTGAAGGCTTATATAATAGCCAATGATAAAGTTGGCAGCTTATTAAGAGACATTCATCTCCATCAGCTAGAGAGCAAAGTTTAGGTCCAGGATCACAAATTAATCCTGGGAGGAGTTGAGTTCTTGAGAAGTTTAAATCTCAACCTAAGTATAAATGTTATGCTGAGGTTCGGGGCTTAAATAAAAAAAAGAATAAAACCCTGTCATAAGAGAGGGAGAGATATGAGTTAATACATTCAATATTTTTCAATCCCCCAATTACTGGTGACTCCGTAGAATCTCAAGTATTGGCTCCTTCCTTCTTTTCAGAGCATAGCAGTCTCTCTTTGCTCGAAGAAAACAGAGGCTTCTGAACTACAAGTCAAAACATAGTCTCCCCAAGATCTGCTTTCTCCCCGTCTCCTCTCTTCTACCTCTCCCTCCTTGTCTCCCATCTTCCCTCCCTCCCTCTGTCTTTGTCTCTATCTTTATCATTTCTATCTCTACTTCTACCTCTCTCTCTCTCTCTCTCTCTAGCTCTATCTCTATCTCTATTTCTACCTCTAATCTATCTCTGTGTCTCTCAAATGGGTTGCACACACCATGGGAAGAGTTAATTGAACATTGACATTATTTAGAATTGTCATTGCTTCAGTAGAAATATAAAGCAAATAATATTTTATACTGCTTGATATTGTTTTTGTTTTTTTATTTTTATTGATCACAAATAATATCTATAGTAGTCTATCAACTAATTGTTCTCCAGGTGTGGGCAGCATCAGTATCACCTGGGAGGTATTGAAAATACAAATCGATGACAGCATGTCAGAGATACTGAATCAAATTCTAAGGATGGGGCTTAACAATAATTTTTTTTTAAAGTATATATATATATATATTTATTTATTTATTTATTTTTTACAGAGAGGAAGGGAGAGGGATAGAGAGTTAGAAACATCGATGAGAGAGAAACATCAATCAGCTGACTCCTGCACACCTCCTACTGGGAATGTGCCTGCAACCAAGGTACATACCCTTGGTCAGAATTGAACCTGGGACCTTTCAGTCCGAAAGCCGATGCTCTATCCACTGAGCCAAACCGGTTAGGGTTAACAATAATTTTTAAACACGCTCAGGTGATCCTGCTTCAATGCTAACATTTGAGACCACTGACAGAGATACCATGTACATTTCCTCATTGTTTCCTATTATTATTTTACTAGAGGCCCTTATTGGCTGTGGGCACTGTCATCTTTGCGATGATATGAGGATCAAGTAGTATATTCCCTCTTTATTAGATAGGATGACTAACCTGTTTTTTTCTTATCAAGATAGACATTAACATGGATAATTAAATTTTCATTTTACATTGTTAATCTAAAAATGTACTACTAATTTATATCCAACATGAATTTTTATTTTCCCTGAACAAAAGCAGTATAAGGGTCATTATATTTTATATAATTAAAAATGTTATTTGAGTTTTCTCAAATGCATTCAAAATGATTGTGTAATAACTGTTTTCTCTCATTTTATAATTAGCTAAGTCTAATAACTAAGTTTTTTTAATAGTCCATAAAAATAGATACAGTTATATTTAGGTAAAGAAACATTTTCAATTATTGTCAATATTACCTTGGCTTATAAGAAAAGAGTACTGGTAATTATAGAAAAGCAATTTAAAATTTTAGTTTAGGAGTTTAACTATCTTTGAAACAAAGCAGAAACAAATAGCTTACAGAGAAATTGAGATTGAAACAATGAAAGTATTTTCTAGTTCCACAACTTGGATCCTGGGTTAATACAGTATATAACCACCAACAAAAGGGCAGAGAAAAATCAACTTATTACCAATTGGAAAAAATTCATGCTGGGTCACATCAAGACAAGTTGCTTCTACTGCATAGTAATTTGAAGTCAGTAGTGTGATCCCACTGTTTGTAATCCTTGTTATTTTGAAGGCACATTTTTGAACCCTCAAATTATTCTTAAAAATGTTTCAAAGCATACATATTGTATAAAATGATCTCACTGAGTCATTATACCAATTAGGTTATTTTTATTTCTATAGATGTCATAGAACAAGTCATAATTCTTTTTCTTTTTCTATTCAGGATATGCAAGGCTCATTCCGTTTCTTCCAATTCTAATATAATCACAACAGTTCTATAACCTTAGGGGGCATTATTTTTGAGCCTTGTATTTAATTTTATCAGTAATTGCTTTGTATTTTAAAATATCTTTAAAAGTTCATTTGTGTTGCCTGATCGAAATGGTTGAACTTCGACCTATGAACCAGGAAGTCACAGTTCAATTCCCTTTCAGGGGACATGACGGGGTTGCGGGCTTGGGGCATGCAGGAGGCAGCCGATCAATGATTCTCTCTCATCACTGATGTTTCTAGCTCCCTCTCCCTTTCTCTCTGAAATCAATAAAAATCTATTTTTTAAAAAGTACATTTGTGTTTTAGGTCAATTAAAAAAAAGAACTACTTTTATGTAGAGCTTATGTCTTTGATTTTGTTTTTCATTCCTATGGTCTTGGTTAGTGACAAAGACCGTTTTTTACATGAAAGGGAGATGGTTGAAAGGTAGGTTTGTCTGCGTTTCCTCCATAAATATTTCATTATTGAAATGCAGATATTCTTACTTGTGGGAAGATTACAGGATTCAAAGCTTCCAAAGTTTTCTCCTGGAGTCAGCTGTTCTCACCAAAGAAGAGCAAAAATAGTGAGAAGACTCATCATCATTGTAGTGATAGCTGGGTTCAGGAGCAGCTGTAATGTGATTAGGCAGCAATTCTGGAGCTCAAGGCAGAAAGTCTGTTGCAAACCTCCCATGAATCCACTGGGAAATGGGGGTTCTTTTTGTCATCTTCAATAAGCCTTCCTGGATTTGCACATAGGTTTATGACAGAGGTTGAAAAAATAAATAGTTCTGACTTTATTATGACTATGCAAATAATGTTAAAATCCAAGGCTAAAATTGCATGGCTCAGATTTTCTCTTTTTTTGGTCTCAAAGTACAATAAAATGTAGCTGTTTCTCGTACTGACTTTCTTTCCTAGTAACAAAACAATAACAGCTACCCATGTTAAGAAATTTGAACTTACACATTTGAAAATTAGACATAACAGAGAGAAAATAAACACCTTTTTACTAAAACAATGGATGCCAAGTTGCTAAGACTGGATGAGGTTTGTAGGATAGTCTCTACCCATCGAAAAAGACATTTTCAAAAGCTGAAGATATTCGAGTAGGCCTGGGCTTTATCCATTCAACGCATATTGTGGCTGTACAGTAACGGCCCAATGGTAAGTCTGAGAGTCAGGTTTTATAAACTGACTGTTATAAATCTATAGTGTTTAGATAATAAAATATATTCCACTTATTTTATACTAGAGGCCCAATGCATGAAATTCATGCACTGGGGGTGTCCCTCAGGCCATCCTGCACCCTCTCCAATCTGGGACCCCTCAGGGGATGTCCAACTGCTGGTTTAGGCCAGGGATCAGGCCTAAACCGGCAATCAGACATCCCTCTCATAATCTGGGACTATGGCTCCCAACCATTCGCCTGCCTGCCAGTCTGATCACCCCCTAACCACTCCCCTGACAGCCTGATCAATACCTAACTGCTTTTCTGCCAGCCTGATAGCCCTCAACTGCCCTTCCCTGCTGTCCTGATCACCCCCAACTGCCCACCCCTGCAGGCATGGTCACCCCTAACTGCCCTCTTCTGCCATCTTGGTCACCCCTAACTGCTCTCCCCTGCCAGCCTGGTTATCCCTAACTGCCCTTTCCTGCAGGCCTGGTCCCCCCCACCTGCCCTCCCTCCCCTGCTGGCCTGGTCACCCCTAACTGCCCTCCCCTGCTAGCTGATCACCCACAACTGCCCTTTCCTGTCACAACCTGCCTCCTCTACCAAGACCCAGCTCTGCACAAGGTGGCGGAAATGCCAAGACCGGCCTCCTCTGTGCTGCGCAGAGCCGCGGGACCCCCAGGCCTCACCTTGTGGAGTGGCCGCTGGTCCCCACCTCTGCTGTGCAGGTGGCCATTTTGTGGTGGCCATCTTGTGGCAGCCATCTTGTGATGACATTGCATGAAGGCATGAGGCCACCTAGGCTTTTATTATATAGGATAATTGACATATAATATTGTGTACATTTAAGGTGAATACTATTAAAATGTAGATTTGAGCCCTAGCCAGTTTGGCTCATTGGATAGAGTGTTGGCCTATGGACTGAAAGGTCCTGGGTTTGATTCTGATCAAGGGCACATGCCTGGGTTTTGGGCTTGATCCCCAGGAGGGGGTGTGCAGGAGGCAGCCAATCAATGATTCTCTCTCATTACAATCAATGATTCTCTCTCATTATTGATGTTTCTGTCTCTCCCTCTCCACTTCAAAATCAATAAAAAATATATTTAAATATATATATACATATATATGTGTATATATATATATATATATATATATATATAATGTACATTTGATAGACTTGCATGACACAGAATGATTAACTCTTTTGTAAAAGATGGTGCTGTAGTTCTCCTTGATGATTGGGTGAACAATCTGATTTAATACATGTTTCATCATATTTATGATTTGGAAGAATACATAAACATTGTTCAACAAATGTAGAATTTGGGAGGGTTTTTCAGCTGCCTGCTTCTCAACTGTGGAAGAAAACCCAGGAAGCCATTCTCTGAGGTTCCAGTTTGGTTTACTGGATTCATTCCTTTTAAGCACTTGTCCTCATTTTCATCTAACATGTATTCTGGTCACCATGATTAATTTGGGATTCAAAAGTTTATTTGTGAAAGGTCTTGTGATTGTATTAGCTCTCCTGAAAGTCCTTAGAGGTGATTATCTGAAGTTTTCACCCAGAATTCTAGTGCAGCACAATTACCATTTCCTTGACTAGCTTTGGCATGGACTATATAGAGTCTATGTCCTAGTAATCTTTTGGTTTTTAATCCTCAACCGAGGATATTTTTTCCATTGATTTTTCTTTTTTCAGAGAGAGAGTGGAAGGGAGAGAAAGAGACAGAGAGAAACACTGATGTGAGAGAGACACTTCTATTGGTTGCTTCCCACTTACCCTGACCAGGGCTGCGAGCCTGCAGCAGAAGTACATGCCCTTGACCAGAATTGAACCTGGGACTCTTCAGTCTGCCAACACTCCATTCACTGAACCAAATTGGCTAGGTCTGTCCTAGTAATCTTAAGTCTACTACGTAATGCCACTGCTTTAGCAAATTTGTTATCTTATTATTTTAAATCTGCATTATTTTAAATAAAGTAAATACTTCCATATTTAGGAATCACTTATTTTCTGATACTTGGATTTGTGGTAATGCTGGGCACCCAGAAGTCTTAGAAAGCTTAGAATCCCAAAGAAACTAAATCCCATTAGTGGCTGTAGTTGTGGAAATAAGCATGCTTAAGAACAGTGACATAGATATTCAATAAATTACTGAAGGCCATTTGTAACACAGCACAAAAACTAATGGATTTTTGCCTGAAATTGTTGTAAAGAGGTTAAAATGCATATCCTATATAATAAAACCTTTACATGCAAATTGACCAAACAGCGAATGACCAGTCGCTATGATGCGCACTGACCACCAGGGGGCAGAAGCTCAAAGCAGGAGGGCAAAAGCTCAAGTCAGTGCGCTCCCATGGAGGAGCTCCACTCAGCCAAAAGCCACAGCAGCACTAAGAAATACACACACACACACACACACACACACACACACACACACACGTATGCGCAACCTAAGCATATTATATGATTCAAAAAAATATTGTCTCTTATTAATCCTGCATTTTTTATACTGAACTGCTTTTTTTACATGATTACTATGTTATCCAACTTATAAGAAATGTGATAATTCCTAATAGTTATGGAAATGGAGTCAGATATTTTGTATTTGTGTATAATTTTTGTTATAACATTACATGAGTTTTCTATAATGTCAATAATTTCTAAAGACAGTCTGAGTGTTCTCTACTTGTAAATATTCTTTTAAATGTTATTGATGTTATGATTATGTACAAGATCTCCTTTTATAAAAATTCAAATTAATAATATATGAGGCAGGCATATAATTCAGCTATTTCATTAGATTTTAAGAGATTTTTAATGCAAACATTATTTCAAATTTTAGAATGCTTTCAGTTTAGAGAATTCACTGTTGTCATGGCTGGAAAGGCAAGGGAATTCAGAAATTTGTCTTAAGGAAAAGTAAAACAGGCAATATATAACTTAATAAATTCAACTCAGATGTCAGCCAATCCAAAGTTTAAACATAGTCAACTTGTCTTGAAAGTTGATATTTATTCAACATATAGAGGAAAGAAATGTGATAATATACTTTACACAAAGTTTAATGGGTTTTAGTCATCAATCATAATGAATAAAATGAAAACATTTCCACAGAGTAGCTTATAGTATTTGTAGGTTAAAGAGCCCACCAAGCACACTTCATATTGACTTAGCTGGTTTGGCTCAGTGGAGAGAGCCTCGACCTGAGGACTGAAAGGTCCCGGGTTCAATTCCAGTCGAGGGCACATGCCCCAGTTGTGGGATCAATCCCCAGTAGGGGGTGTGTGCAAGAAACAGCCAATCAATGATTCTCTCTCATCATTGATGTTTCTATCTTTCCCTCTCTCTTTCTCTCTGAATTCAATAAAAATACATTAAAAACACACACATTTAGGGCAGTAACTGAAATTCTAATAAAATGAAAATATCTTCAGAAGGCTAAACATTTGCACCGTGGGTGCATATGTTATTCAAGAGCAGTCACCATTGCAACTCAAGGACCAATACTACATTACAGGGATTTTTTTCCGAAAGGACTTTTGTTTGATGCACTGTGAATATTTTGGTTCACAAATTTGATGGCAATGTTCTCACAAAGAAAAACAACATTCAAACAAGAACTGCTGGGAAAGATAAATGGCACCTCCCTGCCCCATTATAATTTATTATTTCCTTATGCAATGTGTTCCTGAATAGATAAATACTGGGAAAGAGAAGATAATATTTAGCAACAACTTTTGTATTCTTTTAATAGAGTAACTGTATCTAATATATTTTAATTTTAAGGCCATTTGACCATTTCAGTACCATATTATTGGTTTAATTGAAGTGCCTATTTTAGTATACTACTTATTATTTGTAACTCTATATAGATATGTAGAAACTCCAGCCATTTAAAAAATTAAACATACTTTAGATTGTTGTTTTTACTTAAAAACATAAATGTGAATGATTTATAACAAATTAACATTTAAATTATTAACTATAGCTGTACAGACATTTTCTTGGGTTGTCATTGTTAATCAGTTATACTTAATAGAACCTCTTCTATATCTTACAGAAAACTTTGACATGCTAGAATTACAGGGCTAAAAATGCCGTCGGCGTGAAGTTTTCCTTATGATGGATGACATTAAAACTGGATTAAAGACAAATTAGGGTGCCAATAACATGCTATTTGCAATCATGCTGAAAGATGGGCACTGGACTTCTGAATCACAGTGAGTGCCATTTGTTCTAGCAATTGTAAATGCTCCACTCGAAAGTCTGAAGAAGACAACGAGGGACAGATGCTGGAATCCCTATGTGCAACCCAAGGTTTGCATTAGCATATAATGTTGAAAGCTTTCTCAGACATCTCCTACCTAAGCACAATACATTTGCAACAGAGTGTTGATAGACCCAGGCCCTGAAATCCCTTTTGAAGTTCCGTGAGTGTGGCACTCCAGACAGCTAATGAATTACAGAATGAGATCTGAGTCCAGCATTTTAAGCTTCTACTTTTGAAAATGTCTTATTAATCATTTTTAGACGTCTACCGTTTCATCACTGTCAGAAACAAGCCATATTACAATTAAGTGAAAAGCCAGAATCATCAAAAGGATATAAAATTCATCCAACTCACGAATGAAAAAGGCTTGATGTCAACACAGCATGATGAACTGAACCTTTAAGAAACCTTGAAAAAGATGTGGGTAAAGTATCTGCCAAATGGTGGTTTTAAACCATAATAAGAACAAATATAAATCAGGAATTCTTATAAATGGAGATCCCCAGCATCCAACTCCAAAGATTCTATTTTGTCCTGAGACCCAGGCTCTGCCAGCTTAATATTTGTCCAATTCTGATGCAGTTGGCCAGGGCAACCGAGCTTGAGGAATGCTTTGTGAGTTGTCTATTTCAGTTAAAAATTCTGTTCAGATAAAACTGTTTATACTGAAACCCTGAGATAATGCTTATCCCTCCATTTACCTCTTTTATGGTACCCATTGCTGCCTATCTTATTCAGGATTTCTGAAAGCGAGATTGCTTTTCTGTATAAAACTCCTGATAATTGACATGGGCAATAAAATTGATAAAAATGTATGATATTTGGAAAGGGGACATTTTTGTTTTACATAGAACATAGTAGAGAAGGGGCCATTCAAGAGTAGGCATGTAAATTTAAGAGCTATGACCAATAGATATCTCTGACCATTGGCCTTTATGAGAATTTGTAGGAGGAAAGCATAGAAGAGTTGTGAACTAAACCCAAAAACCCAGTTCTTCAAAAGTATAAGTTCTACCAAAGAAGGAAGAAATAGAAAAAAAAAAAAGTTATAATAGCCATTGGAAGAGTAGAAAAATATGGTGTTAAAACAAATATTTTGTTTTGTTTTAAAAGTAGTTGTTCTGGGATATACAAAAATCTCTTATAGTCAGAAAATGGGTGTTTTCTATTAGATATAAAATTTAAAAATTATAATACTCCTGTAAGCGAAAGTGATAATCCTTTCAAAGAATAGTTGATACCTATTCCCTCTGAGCAATGTATTATTAAAACACGAGATCCAGTGCACGAAACTCATTCACGGGTAATGTCCCTAGCTGCTGGCTGCCGGCCAGGGCCTTCCTTCATTCTGCACTGCCCCCTCTTGGTCAGTGCATGTCATAGTGAGCGATCAAACTCCTGGTCGGTTGACTCTGGAAGGAACACTTTGCATATTAGGCTTTTATACATATAGTAGATCCATTATGAAATAAATCTGTAGAGATGCATTTGACTGGAGCTGAAAAGCCTCACTAAATTTAAATTTTAAAAAATGATAACACAACAGAGTTAATCAAGAAAAACTTTGCAAGGAAAATTTTGTATAATTGCATACTGATAAAATAATAACACCATTATTTATTTTTTAAATGACAATATATTGCACCACCTCTAGATGCTTGAACATTAAACCTAATTTACTTGCACACAGACACAGCAGTTTTAAGTAAAAATTAAAATCATAAATGTTTCTAATATATTGAGAGACTAAGTCCAAGTTTATTACAGTACACACATGATGATGCAAATATTATAAAAAACACATATGTATGTGTCTTGTGTATTCACAGACACATGAACACATGCAGAGTTTTATTTCTCTTTAAATTGCCTTTTTTGCCACAAACCCAAAACTCGGATTTTAAAAGTTCATATTTTAGTTCTCTGCTTTCCTGTTTTTTTCCTTTTGCTAATGATGTGCACTTTTTCTACTTTCCAATTGCCTTCAGAGTCTGGCTATCTAATGTACAAATATGGTTAGTGGTAGTAAATGCAACCAATTGTTCTCTGTTAATTCATTAGCCAGATAATGTGATACCTCTCCAAGGAAATGCAATGCCTAACTCTCTATCTACATCTCCTATAAAAAGCACATTGGGCAAAGCACTAATGCTGGAAATTTAAAAAGATCCAACTGGGACTTAATTTATTCAAGGGAGACTTCTTAGAGTCCTTTAAATCACATTAATAGAGTGGCTGCCTGCTCGATGAATGCATAAATCAGTCCAGGTGCTACAAGCTCCTCAAAAAAATGGGAATATGTTCAGTTTGATTTTTTTCTATGAATGACAGCAAACAAAATGCTTTTTGTTATTATTGGTGGTAATATTTTTCACTATTGAGGTTTTAATAAATAGTATTAGACTTGAAATTTTAATAATATGGTAGATTTGTAGAGTCCTTTTTTATCATCATGTGATGATCTATGCATAGTGGCTAAATAGGGAATGGAAAATAATCATATTTAATTGAATTTTGATTAATAGGTAACCTATAACCATTCTTATGGTCATAAGACTTGGCTATATTAATTATTATTTGAAAAGAATGGGTGAATACAAGGAAGATACTTATATTAATAGTCTTATTTTACTGTAAATATTTTCTAATTGCTATATTTCCTCTACTCGCAAAACTTCAATCATCATCTCTATGCAAATGTTCTCTCATCTGAGTTCAAGGCATAGTTTTTCCAAATTGTACCTGAATAATTCACTTATACTGCTCACCAGGAAATTATATCCAACATGTATAAAATGTATAACATCATTTTTTTAAAAAAACGCTTTATTTAGCATACCAAAAACATAGAAACACAAGAACAACGTTTCCTAGTATAAATATAAAATAGTGTTTTTAATGTAAACCAAGTGTTTAAAAATGTAAAATATTTTAACAAAATACATGCTGTTTACACAGAACCTTCTTAAAGCAGCCTCCACAGTTATCCTATGAGATTATCATGATGAAGTCATAATAAACAATAAATCAAACACATCACCAGCATTTGTGTTAGTCGATAGGAAAAACAAACTTATTTTACTTTAACCAGATATTATTTATTGTGACATGGAAAGCAGGAAGGCAGAAAGTGCCAGTTCTAGGATTCCAGACCCAGCAGCTGCATGTGGAGGGAAGGAAGCCATTCCAATGGAGACCTACCAATTAGCCCATTCTTTCATTTAAATGCAAACTGGTTGTTGATTCAATTTAATTGCTGCTTAAGAAAGGTACTAAATAGATCTGCAAAAATAAACCTTCAGTAGAAATGATCAAAGTGCAAAGATCAAATATCACAGTACTTATCAGTCTACCCCTCCTCTGTCTGCTGTTCAAAGAAATGTTTAACCGATTTAAAGGGTTCACAAAGAAATTGCAGACAAGCTACAATGTTGAATGCATCAACCAGACCATTATTAAGAATGTCAATTCATCAAAATTCTGGAGGACAGAAGTCATAAAACTTAGTATCAACACTCAAAACATTTTATGGCAACTGTGTGGGCAATGTCCCAATTGATACCATGGTGAATTTTGATGATAGTAGAGAGAATTATTGACTGACCTAGGACAACAGGAGCCCAAATCACAAACTCAAAAGAAAGACAAACAAACCTGTCAGATCCAATCACTTTGTCCAGTGCTGACGATGACGACAGGACAGGACTAATGGAAAAGAGAGCATTTCTCCTCAACCTGGCGATTCAGCATATTCTTCCCTGGCACGGTCTACTGGAAAAGTAGAAGCAGCACTAAATGAAAACACCTGTAGCATAGAGCATGAACTTAAGAAGCATTCCAGCAGAGTCAGAGTTAAATACAGTTCCATTGTCAAGAATGAAAGATTGGTTTGGTAATTCTATAATCAACACACCTCTAAAAGGTCACAAAGTGATTTCTCAAGAACCTTCAGTGGATCTTATATCTTTAAGCTGCCAAAGTTCCTTTGGCAGTATCATTTTTAAACTGTGGACATATACCAGTAGGGGCACTCTTGTGGCTATTAATAGAGTTTATACCTTTTTGTTTAGGTTTTACCTAGATACAGCCAGAAGAACCAGAAAATGATCCTGTAGGGATTACTTTACATTCCTCTGATCTAACTAAATATGAAAGGTGCAATGGCCGAAAATTACCAGTAGTGTTTCTTCTAAGGAACTGAGCAGTTTATCAAAAGCTGAGCATGCAACTGCAAATGAATATGGAGGTTAAAGTTTGGAATAATTATAAAAGAACAAATAAGTCAGCAAATTTGGAGGAACAGTATATCATTTTAATTTTTCAAAATGGCCTTGATCCTCAAGCAAATAAGATATTTAAAAGTATCATTACTGAAATTGGTGTAAAGAATAACGTCTTTTTTTTTTAATTCCCTTTGAAGCATTGCCCGTGTGACTCAGAGGTTGAGAGTCCACCTGTGAACCAGAAGGTCACAGTTTGATTACTAGACAGGGCACATGCCTGGGTTGCTGGGCTCGATCCCCTGAAGGGGATGTGCATGAGGCAGCCGGTCAATGATTCTCTCTCATCTCTCTCTCTCGTTCTCCCTTCCTCTGAAACCAATAAAAAAATATATTTTAAAAAGTAGTCTAAAATCACCTCTGTTATAAGTGAATACATTGCAAATACTATTCTTTAAGTTAAATACACTGCTGTTTTGATAGAAAGTATTTTATAAACTTCTAACTATGAAACAATAATATTCCCTGGTATTAATTTATTGCTGTATTCTTTCAAAACATTTTCTGAAAAAAAAGCCTGTTTGTTTATCTTTTTTTTTAAATTTTTGTTATAGTGCAGATTAAATACCAGAAAAAAGAACAGATGCCAATTTATCCAACACCAGTGCTCTAAAACCCTAAGGTTCCTAAATCAGATGATGTTTTCTATGACTATATTGATCCTAAATGGTTAAATGTGGGCTAATTATAAATACATATGTACATACATACATCTATACTAATAATCTATACTAATAAAAGGGTAATATGCTAATTAGACCAGGAGACCTTCTAGACATCCTTCTGGACAAAGCCATAATGGTGCGGCCAAGGCAGAGGTGGTTTGGAGCAATCAGGCCAGCAGGGGGTGGCAGTTGGAGACAAGCAGGCCAGCAGGGCGGGCAGTTGGGGGTGAGCAGGCAGGCAGGGGGACATTTGGAGGCAAGCAGGCTGGCAGGGGGGGCAGTTGGGGGTTAGCAAGCTGGCGAGGGGGAGCATTTGGGGGTGATCAGGCCAGCAGGCAGAGTGGTTAGGGCCAATCAGGCAGGCAGGCAGGTGAGCAGTTAAGAGCCAGTGGTCCGGATTGCAAGAGGGATGTCTGATCCCTGTGGGATCGGGCCTAAACCGGCAGTTGGACATCCCCTGAGGGGTCCCAGATTGGAAAGGGTGCAGGCTGGGCTGAGGGACAGTCCCCACTGTGCATGAATTTCGTGCACCTGGCCACTAGTAAATACATAACACTGTATATCCAAAATCTTGCATGACAGAAAAAAAGCAACAGAATGAAAGGAGTAAAAATGGTTTAAAAAGGATATAACATATAATTTGAACTAAAAAGTGTCCTTAAGTTTCAGGCACCATTTGCATTGGGATCTGTCATGTTTACTGAAATTTTGTAACATTAGATTATGAGATGCAGTACATAATCATTTTTGTAATTAATATTAAATAAATTATACAATTTATATTAATATGTTTCAGGTTCATGGGGGACCAAGTTTCACTTGTATAAGATGCTGATAATAATCACATTAATGTTAACAACAATAATATAGTATTCAGATGAAGGAATGTTTCTGCAGAAGGTAATGATGCATATAATATCTTTTTCCATTTTAAAATGACTGTTCCATGTGCAAAAATTGTTTTCTGAGACATTTATTTATAGATCTGTGAACCTACTTTTAGGAAATGCACTTTTTTTGTTATTGTGTGAGTTTAGAAGGCACCCAGTTTATATTAGGTTTACCGAGAACTGCAAAAATAAAAATCATAAGCATAATTTTTCATCTAAGATTACCTGCATTACAAAGCAAATTTGGCTTACAGTGTATTACTTTCTCAAAATCTCCCTCAACATGTAGTAAACACCTTCTGGCTACATTTATTTCCATGTACTAGTGCAAAAGGATGAGAAAACATTGAGGCCATTAAAACACAAGCAGCAACAGCCTTGCCTCTTTGTACTTTCAGGTACGTGGATTAGGAGCTAAGTCATCTGAAATATCCTGTGGTGATTTGTTAGGGACAACATGGCTTGTACTCAGAAAGCTTACTGTTTCAATTTCCTGTGCTTTAGTACCACCTTAAAGTTGTCAGATACCAAATGGTTCACCTGATTCAATGAGTTACTGGCATTTAGAATGTAAATGTGTGTTCAAACACTAGTTTTGTACTAAAGCTGATGACTTTTTAACTTTTCTCTGCATTAAACATTGTACAAGCAACTACTCTAGATATTTACTAGTGAATTTATTTCTATCTATTTCACCAATTACATTGGTCAAACTGACTTGCTAGGGCTATACATTCATTAAGTAGAAAGGTCTATTAGTGGCTGATGATGACAACAATGGGATAGCATTGTCCACTCAGAGAAATTAGGAAAATATGATTTTTTATGTGAGCTCTATGCACATTTATGAGAGAATCAAACATCTCTGCTTAATGGTCTGTGCTGCAGAATTCTATCTCTGTCCAAAACTACATAGTGCTAACGTGTGAGCATAAAATTTAGAATGTAAAGGTGTGTTAGGCTGCAGCTCCCATTAGAAGAGAGTTCAGTGGCCTCACTAAGTGATCAGAGCAACTATCAGCACTAGTGAATTAACCAATACTAGTAACACATATTAATTTCAGTATATTTAATTTTTAAAAAATTAATTTGAATTATATTGTGATTAAATTAAATATTTCACTTAGCTGTCTATAGTGATTTAATATGTCCTTCCTATATTCCAGCCATTATGCAGATTACAAGCATCATTTTAGTTATTTTTTATACAATTATATGGTATAAGTTTTGTTACTGTTATTACTGTTAACACTTTACAGATGAAGAAAAGAAGAACTAGTCTTTAGTGGTCATACATCTGATAAATTGTGGTTTCAGGTTTCCAGTTACACTATATGACCTCTAAAGCAGATTGATTGTATTTCCAGTACTTCTTAGAATACTCCAGTAAGATCTAATTATACGTTATTTATTCTATCAGTTACCAGAAATATTTCTATAGCATATAAGTTTGGAAAAAAACAATGTATATGACCTAATTGTAAATAGTTTAAAGCTATATTGGGATAAAACTCAGTAATAAATTATTTTATAAAAAAAAGTTTGTATTTAAATAGAAGTTGTAAAAATAGTGTACCTAAATATGCACAATAGATCATTAGGTTAAGGCAGACAATAAATGCATCCAAACTACCCTGGTTTTGAAGCACAAATGTATTAAAATAGTTGTTTATAGTTTCATTCATACTTATCAAATACCTAATATACTATAGTTATATTTTTTATAATTTTGATACTTTTTTATTTTGATACTTTTTACTCATAAATATCCTATCTAATAAAGAGGGAATATGTTAATTGACCATCACACCCTCACAAAGATGGCAGCACCCACAGCCAATAAGGAGGGAATATGCTAATTGACTGCATGCCCTCAAGATGGTGGTGCACACAGCCACAAAATGGCAGCGCCCAGTCCCCTCAGTCCCACCAGGGCAGCAGGTGCATGGCACAGCCAGGCCCACTCCCAGTCCCCTCTGCCCCCCAGCCATCCAGGGAAGTCCTGAGTTTCAGGCAAGCCTCAGATGGCTGCCTCTCAGCTGCCCAGGGCCACCTGAGGCTCAGGTAACCAGGGCTGGCTGAGGCTTGCACTGCTGGCAGTGGCAGCAGCAGAGGCATGATGGGGCGTCACCTTCCCCTGATCGCCAGGTTGCCTCCCACCCCTGAGGGCTCCTGGACTGTGAGAGGGGGCAGGCCGGGCTGAGGGACCCCCCTCTAGTGCATGAATTTTCATGCACTGGGCCTCTAGTTATATAATAAAATTTTATAACACTTATGAAATGTCAGAACCTATAAAAACAAGCATTCTAGAGATCCTTGTTTCACATACACCCTCATAAATGGAAACAGTACCTTTTAAAAGGGATTCCAGAAGGCTCTCCCTCCCCTTCCCCTATGTGAGGATAAATTGAAAAGATAGTATTCTCCAACCCAAAAAAGAATTCTGACCAGAAACTAACCATGCTGGCATTCTGATCTTGGACACTGAGCCTCCAGAACTGGAAGAAATACATTTCTGTTGTTAATAAGTTACTCAGTGTCTAGCACATTGTTATAGCAGCTGGAACTAAGACAATGGCTATGTATATTCAGATGTTCTGCCTGCACAATAACCTAAGACTGAATTTCAGTACAATACATAAGACAGCCCATATTATATAGGCTAAGTCACATGACTCAATGTGCTTCAAACAGATTCAGTCTCTCTCTTAGGAATCCACAGTTGAATTGACCATGAATGGAAGGCAGTCAATGATGAGTCACTCTAACCGCAGCAAGTGCATGGACACTAATTTATTCCTCACACAGTTTTTATATCCTTCCTGAGACATGGTACAATACAATTTATCTACAGTCTTTGAAGGTTTTCCTATTCTCTGTCATTACAATTTATTATTTTCCTCTAAAAAACCCCCACATATTTTCTATTACTTAAACCCAAAGCATTCCAACTGACACAGCATGCCATAGAGCACACAATCTTTTTATTTTCACTTTAATTGACCTCAAAATTCTTCAACTGATGCTTGTTGAGCACTTACTATATAGACAAAACTATAAAGTAGAAACTCAGCTTAAATCTATAAATAGAGGAAGATATAAGACTAATATGCAAGAAACTTGCAATAGGAGAGATTGCATTTAACTAATCAACATGAAGTAATTATATTAACAAATAATTACTAAACCCCTAGTTTCAGTTATATATTTAATGTACACTTTTGTGACAACACAATTTATGTGTAGAATTGATGTTTAATGTTAAGGGATAATCTAGAAATTAATGACTATAAAATTAATGTGTTCAGATATAGCTCTAGTACGGTTTCAGTAAAAAATTACATTATTTCAACAGTCATTCTTTAAATACCTATTATATATTCCAGAATTTTAAATGTAGCTTATATTAAAACCACACTGGTAAGTCCTGTATTATATTTTTTAATCTGATTGTATAATGAAAAAAGACTATCTCTTCCATAATACTATATTATGTTCCTCAGATCAAAATATAGAAACCATGTATATATTATCTTATATCTATATCATAATTTTATACATTTGCAGCGATGAGATAGCTTCTAATGGATGGAGCAGCTAAAAAATACCGTACTGTTAACCACACCGCAGTTGGAAGCTGTCAGGGTGCGTTTGTGTCTCTAAAACCCTACCGGTCCCTTTCCTAGAGGGAAGGGGAACCAGGGGCTTGAGGCAGCCTCCTGACATTTTCCCATTCACGGATTTTCTCTGAGAAGTTCCCTGCATTGAGAGACTGTTTAATTTACTGGAGTTTTGGAGTTGATGAGGATACGCATAAGAATTCTGAGAGAAGCAGCTGGGATTACACACCAAATTTTCATTTGGGACCCTGAAGAGATATGCCTTAAATCGGGTGAACAGAAAATAGTCCAGCAAGCACAATAATGGAAGCCAGGTCCCGACGCGGTCAGCTGCAGTTCAGGTTATCTGCCTCAATTTAATTGACTCTCGAAGCAAACATTTTTGGAAGAAAAAACAATTAGGGCTTTAAATTGCTCTGTAATGCTTCATGCATAATTCTGGGTTCTAATGCAAAAATAACCAGGCATGCAACAAGAAAATAGCTAAAAGCAAACCAAAAGAAAAAGAGAGAAAACAGAAACATCATAGTAAAACTGCCAAGCACAAAGACAAAGAGGAAAATTACGGAGGCAGCCAGAAAATAAAATAAAAGAAGCCAGAAAAAAAAAGGCATTTCCCTTCAAAGAAAGACTCTTCAAAAGAACAATAGAGGCCAGCAGACAATGGACTGGAATCTTTGAAATGCCGATCTAGAATTCAATACCCTGTGAAAATATCATTTGTAAATGAAGACAATGCGAATTTTCAGAAAGTCAATAACTAGAAGTCAGCTTGTAAGCCTCTGATTAAAGAAAATGTATAGGAATATTTTCTGACATTGGAAACAATTACTGATAGAACTGTGAGGATAAAGGAAGGCATGAGATGCAATGCCACGGGTAAATAATTGTGAGGGTAGTTTAAATGAAATTGTGGAGCTTTATATATAACACATTAAATACATATATACAGAGAGATTAATTAAAGCATATAAATATATACATATGTGTGTATATATATGTGAATATATGTATATACACATATATGTATATATATACACACACACATATATATACAGTAAAGCCAAAGGTATGGAAAAAGGATTGCTGACAAAGCATTCTAAAAATTCTAAGATTCTTGCATTGTCTGCAATGTGGAAACATCTTAATTTTATTTTACCTTTAATAAGTCAAAAGATTATCTTATAAATTTTGACATGAATACTCAACTGAAGGTAAAGCAATGAATAGCTAACAAGTTATCAGAAAGAAAAAACACACAAATCTGTAAGAATGAAGGAAAGGAGACAAATTATAAGACATATAATAAGATTATATGTTTTAACACAAATATATCAGTAATTAAAGTAATTATAAATAAATAGAGCAACCAATTAAAAGAAGATGTAATAATGGGTTTAAAAAGAAAGCAATAATGTGCTGTTTATAACCATGACAATGTCCATATGACATTGAATAGGATCAAAAAAGTTTACAAAATGAAATCACTAATCAAAATAGATCTCAATTAGTGATATATAGACGTATACTGAATTAGCATATGGCAAATATTGAATAAAAAAACAACATTTTTTTTCTTATAATATGTATGGTAGACCTTGGGATTTTATTTTTCTCTTTCAGACCTTAAATGTTCAAAATTTCTTACATTGCTTATTTCAAGTTTTATTATTATTATTGAATTTAGAGAGAAGTGGGGAGAGAGAGAGAGAGAGAGAGAGAGAGAGAGAGAGAGAGAGAGAAACATAAATCTGTGAGAGAAACATGGATAGGCTGCCTCCTGTGTCTCCCCTTTTGGGGATCTAGCCAGATACCTGGGCATGTGACCTGACTGGGAATCAAACCAGTAACCTCTTGATGCACAGGATAATGCCAAACCAATGGAGGCACACCAGACGGGGTTCACATTGCTTATTTTAGAATTTTCACCTTTCAGAATTATCTGACATTGATGATATAATTGACACGTTTTTTTTTAGGTTTCTGCATTATTATGCTTCACAAAAAAACACAAATCTCAGTGGCTTATAGCAACAGGTATTTATTTTTACTAATAGGTATTTATTGGATTTTAAGAGTTCCCCATGATTCACTCAGAAATTTGCAACAACCTGAGTTTGTTTTGTTTTTTTTTAAGATAGATGTAGAAAGACAAGAGCTAAGCTAAAGCATAAAATTAAAGCTACAAAAGTACATTTTATGCAGAATCAATATATAATTGATGATTTCCTACAAAGATCCATATGATTTAAAGACAGAATGCTGTGTAACCTTTCTATAATTTATTTTTTTTATTTGAATAATGTTTAAATTTAATGGTTGCCTTCAAATCATGGTGGATATAAAATTAGATCTCATGTTAGCTGTAGATTTTTATAGCCTCTTCAGTTTATATTTACCTACTTCTGAGGTTATTCTATTAGGCTATCTTAGACTCCTAGCTTCATGAGGACAGGAACTGGGTGTGCTTCATGCATGACTGACATTGGGTCCAGGGCTCAGTAAATATTTATCAGGTGGTTAAATTTGTGTGCTAATGTCAGCATAAATTTAAAAATTCTGAAATTGCATATTCAATATTCTTGGATGTTAAATATATTTTTAAGATTCAGGAAATTAGCCTGGTAAGACTGTTGCATTTATGTCTTCCTTATGTATTTTTATTTCATAAATATTTTTATGTATTTAAAAATTTTTACTATATGCAATCTTGTTGCAGTTGTCAGTAATGTGGTGATAAGGTCTCTGGTTGACCAGTCAGAATACTACTGAACTTGACACTTTAATCACAGAAACCCAATTGGACAAGAATAAAATATATATTTAACACATATAACCATCCTATATAATAAAAGGCTAATATGCAAATTGTCCCCTCAACCAGGAGTTCAACCAGAGGGCAGGGCGGCCAGCCAACTGCTTGCAGCCCCTCCCCACGGCCAGCCCTGCCCCCGATTAGCCCCGATCAGGGTGGGCTGGCCAGACACCACCCATGCACGAATTCGTGCACCAGGCCTCTATTTTATAAATAACTCAAGTTGATTTAAAAAATAAAAACTATCTAACAAAAAAGAGAAGAATTATAAAAGTAAAGTTTATATACATGGAAACCTGAATTTCTAATAAACACATAAACAAATTTCCAACTTGATCCGTAATCAGTAAAATGTCAACCTTAAAAATGAGATATTCCATATCAGCTATACAAAAATGTAAAAGTCAGCCACAAGAAAGTTTTTGTAAGCTGTAGGGAAGCACGGGACTTGGTTGGAAAGTGTAAGGAAGATTTCCAAAAAGTCAGGTGCCTCTAGGGGAACCTTGCTGAAGGAGGAGGCCCCTGCCTGGCCTTTTCCAAACAAGTCCGAGCCCCTGGGTGTTTTGCTGGAATCTCTATACTTAGTCTTTAGACCCGACCTTGTAGAAGCATGTGCTTTCTCAAGGATACTTACCTGCTAATAGTATCTAGAGATTAATTTTAGTTCAAGCTGTTGCTACAATAAAAGCTTAAGGAGGCAGGCAAACGGGGCTGTCCAATTCCTTTAGCCAAGCAGTCTCTTAGCCCTCTCTGAAACGTGTGTCAGAGTAATCCATTTATCCGCCACTCAGGGTCTGCTGGTCAGTCCCAGCAGTAAGCCTGTAGCAATGTGAATTGTCATATATTGATTAAGGTATAAATATGTACAATCTAGGAGGCCTATCATCAAAATTTGGTGAACATGAATTTCTTCACATTTTTGATACAAGAAATCAAGATTTCTGATACACAAACTCTTTATTATATCAATTTCTATAATAACAAAAACATGAAAACAACTTTAAAAAGTAACATAAAATTATTCAAAGGAATAGACTAAAGTTGAAACGTACAAACGTGTGAACAGAAATACATAATATGATGTGATAAAGCAAATTGACCCCTGTAGGTTATTTGTATCAAGTTGGAAACTATGGATAAGCTTGTGTAAAATTAGCCATATTAAAGGTTTCATGAAACCATGCAGATGAAATTGTGAACAGCTCTCACTCCTGAGTCCTGTGAGAGGTGAAAAACACCAGAGCAACCCAAGGAGCTCACAGTCTCTACACTCACAGTTCAACCAACAGTAGTAAGTACGGTGAGGGTCACAATTAAATAGAACTATGTTGGGTAGATCAGCATAATACTCTTCATTCCAAAATTTGAGTAAAATGTCAAGAAAAATGTAAATGCTTATATAGTTGCTGTGTGGTAGGAAAAGACTAGGGATGAGGATGGGATCTTGTTCAGAGGAATATCATTCTAAATCGAAGATTGTGCTTTTCTTCAGACACCTTGGTCAAACAGATGATGTATCAAAATACCATCACACACCCATAATCACTGCCGCCACTGGCACAACCACGTTTTCAATAAGTTGATGATGAAAGCCAAAGGAAGTTCTGAAATGCATTGTTAAGCAGAAATCCTCCAGGGGAAGTTTGCGGTCCCCAGGTGTGGTGATTGTGTGACTGAGGGTTTTGTCTTCAGGGCATCTGTTGTGCCACCAACTGATTAGTTCACAGTTCCCTGGAAAGGAGTGTCTTTCTCTGTGTGTGCTCTGCAATTTTTGCAGTTCATTTAAATCTCTCACAAGGCTTCTGTTATCCTCTATCAACTGAACTTTTATTTCTCTAATTGGCAATTTATAATTCGTGTGTAAGTCTGAGCATCTTCTCTCCTCTACTCCAGTTTTCAAGAATTTGAAACTTAACTATTTTGTTTCCTTTTCCACAATAAAGATAATTTAATAATCTGTCAATACCTATATTTATTTATATTAGCATAAATAGCATTTAAATGATATGTGTTCATGGTCAATAATATAATAATAACCAGATTTTTATTTTTTATCAGTGAAGATTTGGAACTGTTACAGACTTTTATTGATAATTATTTTTTACTATTCTGCCACATTCACTGAGATATTCACATAATTTGCTATTACTGGGATTATAAAACATTTCCCTCAGTATTTCAAAGACATTATTTTTCAAGGAGATTGGTATTTCCTGATCTTTCTTAATTTTTGTAATATTCTTATTATATTAAGGTGGCAAGAATTTTAAATAGCTTTTTAAATGTGTTTTAATTAGTTGTCACCTATGTGGCTTTGAAATAAATTTTCAATAAAGTAGATTTACTGTTTGCACATTTTTCTTCATTAACAAATCAGTATGATTATATTTATTGTGTTTTTTAAAAAAATGAAACAAATAGGACAGTAACTTCAAAGTATTATATACTACTGTATAAATGCAATTCCTAAATTAGCCTAATAGAATCATAGCAGAGAAGATGCAATATTTAAAAGATAGTTGCTCTGACACCTAAGTAATCTTATTGACCAATAAATTTAACTAAAAATAAAATAAAATGTTAAAAAATAATTGCTCAAAATAGCCTGTAGAAAGACAAGGGATGGTGTAGAATGGTAGAGAAACATAAACTGCATTTGCCCTCTGTGTACGTTGTGTGTGTGTGCACCTGCCTGAGTTTTAATTATTAGCACATTTCTCTGGAAGTTTTGGTAGCTTATAACAAAACAGCATGGCCATGTAACTAACAAAAAACATTCAAGAGCATTCCCATGAAAAATGTATTTAAGCATTATGTAATATTAACTTTTCTAATATTAAAAATAAATACGTTAATTTCTATGAATGTTTTGTTGTTGTTAATCCTTACCTGAGGATATATATTTTTTTGTTCCATTGATTCTTAGAGAGCGTGTAAGGCAGGGGAAGAAGACAGGCAGAGAGAAACATCAACGTGAGAGACACACATGGATTCGTTGCCTCCTGCTTCAATCAGAGATGGAGTCTACAAGCCTGCAAGACTTGACTCTGGGTCCTGTGGTAAGCCCCAGACTCTGACAAGAGGAAGGTTTTCATATACATTTTACTAATTTTCTTTTATCTCTGACGCTTTTATTATTGAGAAAGGGCAAATAGCAATATTAAATTATTCCTCTAATTAATCCCCTTTTAATGTGCACAAATTTTGTGCACTGGGTCACTAATATAATATAAACTAGAGGCCCAGTGCATGAAATTCATGCATGGGGGGGTCCCCTTACCCCAATCTGCCAGTCTGCACCCTCTCCGATCTGAGACCCCTAGGGGGATGTCCAACTGCCAGTTTATGCCCGATCCATTGGGCCTAAACCTGCAGTCAGACATCCCTCTCATGATCCAGGACCACTAGTTCCTAACTGCTCACCTGCCTGCCTGCCTGATTGCCCCTAACTGCCCCCCCTGCTGGCCTGATCATTCTCAACTGCCCCCCTGCCAGCCTAATCACCCCCAACTTCCCCCTGCAAGCCTGGTTGCCCCTTACTGCCCCCCCCCCACGAGCCTAGTCACCCCATGAAGCCTGCTGTTCTGTCGCCCCTCAGTAACCCCCTGCTGGCCTGGTTGACCCATGCAGCCTGCTGCTCAGTCTTTTGGTTGCCCCTCACTAACCCTCCTGCCAACCTGGTTGCCCCACACAGCCTGTTTGGTCGTCTGTTAGGTTGCGATGGTCACTTAGGCCTTTATTATTATAGATTAGAGGCCTGGTCCACAAAATTTGTGCACTGGGGGGGGGGGGTGTCCTTCTTCAGCCCAGCCTGCACCCTCTACAATCTGGGACCCCTTGGAGGATCTCTGATTGCTGGTTTGTGTTTGATCCCTGTTGAACATCCCTCTCACAATCCGGGACTGCTGGCTCCTAACTGCTTGCCTGCCTGATTGCCCCTAACCACTCTCCTGCCAACCTGATTAACACCTAACTGCTCTGCTGCCGGCCTGCTCGCCCCCAACTGCCCTCCCCTGCAAGCCTAATCTTGCCCCCAACTGCCCTCCCCTGCCAACCTGATTGCCCCTAACTGCCTCTGCCTGCCTGATTACCCCTAACTGCCCTCCCCTGCTGGCCTGATCTTGCTCCCAACTGCCCTCTCCTGCAGGCCTGATCTCACTCCCAACTTTCCTCCTCTGCTGGCCAATTTGGTTCTGATTGGTTAGTTTCTATGCCAATCAGCATCAAACTCTTCGCCTCCTTGGCAGTCATTGGCTCCTCACAGTTGACACAGATTTGGTTCTGATTGGTCAGTTTCTATGCCAGTCAGCATCTCTGGGCCTATCAACGGGGCCTGATCAGAAAGGCGGGGCTGATCAGCAGCCTTGATGGAGGCCTGGAGAGAAATGGAGGCATGGCTGCTGACCAGGCCCAGAACTAAAGATAGAGGCAAGTACTGATCAACAGGTCAGACCCTGCTTCTCTCTTCAGGCCTCTCTCTGGCCCTGATTCACAGCCCCTGAGCAGTCAGTGCTGGGTCACCCAGCACTGAGTGTAGGACTGACTTCCGGTTGGTTGAGCCTCCTGGTCGTTGCGGACCCATGGTTTTTATATATGAGGATGATACCAATTTTACATTTCACCATTGTAAGCCTAAAGAAGTAATTTAATGTTTGTGTGCCTGTGGCAGATTGGGCACATTTTATTTTGCTGGTCCCTCCTCACTGAAGGTCAGAGTGTCTTTGTTAACCTGGGTAATTAGCCCTTTCTCTTCTCTAAAATGTACATTGTTACTAGCCCTTCTCATCCTCTCCTAATTAAAAAAATTTATGCTGATCATGACTTCCCTGTTTAAATCCTGCCAGTAACTTGCAAACTCACACAGAATGTAAACCAGTGACTCCTTGTGCTGGTTTAAAACTTATTGCACAAACCTGAAAATCATTTAGCATTCAGGTTCAACTTTCATCACTCCCTCACTCTTCATGACATTATAATCTCATTGCAATTCTTTCTTTCTTCATCATGGGAAATTTATTTCTACCTAAGGTCCTCCGTATTGGATCTACTTCTTAAAAATGTGCCTTATAATAAATAAATAAATAAATAAATAAATAAATAAATAAATAAATAAATAAAATGCGCCTTTCCTGACCTTCACATTCCTATCTCCTCCTTATCATCCGGATCTCAGTTTAAATGCCAGCTCCACAATAAAGCCTTCCCTCGCCCTCCTCTCTCCTATGACTTCCTTGTTGATTAGCATCCTAATGATTTTAATTATCTGCTAAGAATTTTACCATGTGGTGTAAGACATCAAATTAAGGTTCATGAGCTGCTTTGACATCTGGTAAAACCAGAAGCGCTTTGAATGACCCAATTGCAAGTTCCTTTCCCCATTCTGCTTCCAAGGAAAAGGTCCCTCTGCCAAACAATCTTCTTATTGAGGAGACCCGGACTGTTTCAGCTGAATCCTGAGCAGTGGGTTTTATTTCCCCACCACCTACAGAATTATTCAGACAAGACAGTCACATTCTACCATAGAAATCAGGAAGCACCCCCTTCCCCTTTGTGATAATACAAATCCGGCCTTCTATGATTCCTTGTTCACTCTGTTTCTGAGCACAACCTCTGTGTGTGACTCCACATGGCATGAGGTGTCATGTGGTTGTATCTGTGACCAATAAACTGCCATGGTTCTCATCTACCCAGTGTTTAGCCATCCTCATAACCATGTAGTGGGAATCCCTACCACACCAATGGGGTGAAGAAGAGGCAAATAAAAATATATTTTTTTCATTTTTGCCATATTTGTTAATTAATAAACTACATGCCTATCACCATAGAAATAAACATATTAAAAAAAAACACAAAAAACTTCATGTGTCATCTCATATCTCTGGACCCTTCTATAATTTATCATTAATAAAATTTTGAATAAGTGAATGATTCTATAGATTTATATTTCTACCTCAAATATTTAGAAATTATTATAAATATTTATAAACACATACACATAATAGAGGTGTGTCAAGAAATATATCCCAATCAATGCCAAAACAATAACAACATCAAAGAACATGAATGACTCTGGTAGTAAGTCAGAATTCTGAGAAATCTCTGGAAGTCAGAAAACACAGTAGATTAGTGTGGTCAGTCACATTTCTAAATTGTCAATGCAAAGATTGTCCATCCTAATCCCCAGAATCTATGAATGTGTTGAGGTACAACTCCCATGATTTGTGTTATTATGTTACTAGAGGCCCAGTGCACAAAATTAGTGCACAGGTAGGGCCCCTGGGCCTAGTTGGCAATCAGGGCCTATCGGGGCTTTCTGGCTGCTGGCCGGGGTCTTCCTTCCCTGGCTGCTAGCTGCTGGCCACCAACTGGGACTTCCTTCCCTGGCTGCTGGCTGCTGGCCACTTTCTGGGGCTTCCTCCATTTTGCACCACCCCTTGGTTGTCAGCGCATGTCATAGTGAGCAATCAAACTACCGGTCTCCTGGTTGAACTCCCTTCCCATATTAGCCTTTTAGTATATATAGATATGACATAGTTGGACATAAAACAGATTGTTGTGGGTGGGCTGGTTGCAATAACTGGAGCCCTAAAAATTGAAGTGAATTTTCTTCTGCTGGTTACAGAAGACAGGGTCAGAGAAATTTGAAGCACAAGAACAATTCATGGTACCATCACTGGGTTTGAAGATGGAGAGGGTCATGACTCAAGGAATATGGTGATCCCTCGAAACTGAGAATGAGCACACTGATGTTCAGTGAGGAAATGGAGGCCTCAGTCCCAAACCTCACACAACCACATGCTGCCAACCATTGAATGGGGTTGGAAGCAGGCTCCTCCAGAAAGAATATAACCTGGCTAACACATGTATTTCAGCCTTGGGAGTACCTAAGCTGAGGACCCAGTCCAACGTGCTCAGACTTGTGAGATGATAAATGGATGTTTTTAAAGTTGATCAGTATATGACAACTTGTTATGCAGCAATAAGAAACACTATGCCCAGATCTATGTAGGAAATCACTCTGTAAATCATGCACAGCAAAAGAAATATAGAAAGAAAGGGTCAGTTTCAAATGCACACAGTTTGGTAGTAGTGGATACAGGATCAGGAATGTGCTCTGGGGCAGCCATCAGTATTTACTTGGGCATTGAATATGGAGCATCTAGGTTATCTGGCTTTATTTTACACCTTGTTCTCATGGCTAGAGCACAGAATACAGGTAATACTTGCCATAGTCTCAAAGAACCAATATGAATTGGTTTAGCTCAATACTCTTGAGCTAAAGAGTATAGGGCTTTGAATGGTTGGAAACTAGTAGGAAAAATAATGTACCTGCATCATGCCAACAATTAGTCATATTCACACTCAACATGTGAACATGACATATTTCTACTTCTGTAACCAGAAATGAAGCACTAAGTTGAAACATCTCAAACTCAAAGGTAAATATAAAGCCACAAAGAGTAAGCCAGCAGTCACCTTAAAAGAGAAACAGTAAGTCTCCCTCCACACTCAAACAGAACTACGATTAAAGGACAAACATGAACTGTGTTATTGTCTTTAATAAATGATACCTTTAGATGAATACTAAAGAACATTGCATCAATACAAATGTAGCAGGTTGTAAGAAAAATAACTAATTAGACATAGTAGAAATGACTGCCAGAATCAAAAAGAGAAAAACACAAACAAATGAAAGAAAAAAAAAAAGCATTTGAAGCTGAGTGGCAGGATGTTCTCAAAAACAAGGTTAAGAACCAATAATTTTATGTTCAGCCAAATTATGCTAAAACTGCAAAAGTAACAAATAAAAGCAGCAGATTGAGAGAATACCCAGAAGGATGTATAGAAAGAGGAAGGGCAATGTGGGGTGTGAATTCCCTTGTGGGAGCCTTTGTGGGAGCCTTCATGGGTGCAGTCCTGGAGACTGTGTAATGAAACTTTGTTAATTGCACAGAAACAACCACATACAGAGTCTTCTCTTCAGCATATCTGGGAAATGCCTCATATGACATGGATGAAATTAACTAAGAGCCACTACCATTCTCCATCTACCATATTTCCCTAGAGTTGGAAAAGTCTCAAGGTGACGTTGGTTGTTGTTTTGTTTGTTTGTTTTGAAATTTCAGTCAGGCTGAAGAATCTGGTAAATCACTGTCACTTCCCAATTAGCCTAGAAAAATGCTTCTACCTCTATGTAACTCTTTCCCCTTACACTTTACATGATGGATATTTGGTCAGTGCAGAATGTGCTAAAGACATCAGTCCCGCTGGGGCACTTCTGCTCTGGTCTCCCACACACACTGACATCTTCTATACCATGAATATAGTGTGTATTTGACATGAAGCTGTATTTTCTAATTTTTTTTTATAGACCTAGTAGGAAATTTTGGGGTTAAAGTCTATATTTTTTCTTAGTTTTAATTATGATGCAATAAAATTGAATTTATTTCCATTCAACATTAAGTAGATGTAATACATCTATTCATGCCTTTGTTATGCTGGAGCTATAGGCTAACTGAAAACAAGGAGGTTCAGATAGATAATAGTACCCTGTTTACTCCAGTCATGGTAATGAGCAAACATCACATGTAATAAAGAGACTTATAATCTGTGAATGAAAATATGACACAGAGAGAATTAAGGATTCAAATTTGCCAAAGCTCTGAAAGAATTGTTAAAGGACATACTCCAGCAAAATAAAATAAAACATGTGAAAATTGGACCTAAGAATAACCCATGAGATAAGGGAAATGGTATTAAGCAGATGATTAAGACAAATAATTCTAGCAAAGATAAATGTGCAAATAGTATCAAGAGATAACTATCCTATATAATAAAAGGTCAGTGACCATAATGTCATAATGACCAGAATGATCGATCGACCAGTCACTAAGAGGTGCATTGACCACCTCTTGGTCCCTCCCCAAAGCCTGCAGGCTCCTATCACTGGTTGGTGAACAGGGAATCACAGGAAACTGGGGTGAGTGGCAGCAGGGTGGAACTGGGGACTGGCGAGCTGGCAGAAAATGGCCCTGATCACAGGGTAGGCCTAGGGACCCTACTCACACATGATTTTGTGTGCTAGGCCTCTAGTTACTCCATAAGAAAACCCAGCCTACTGAATGGTGCTTAGAAGCCTTGCTTGGATTTTTATCTTTCTCAGTGGGAAGATGTTCATGGTGATTCCCATTCAATTTGACTTCCATATTTCCACATTTACCTTGTAAACAAGCAAATCTATAAGATATGCATCCATTTTTTATTTTTATAAGTTTTTACAGTTATAAACAAAATTTTGATGCATTTCAGATGTATTTAATTTTAGGTTATTTATATAGAATAAGTATTTCCAAGTCTGTTTATTAGGTGAGATACTATGTGTATATTTCACAGTTATGCATGTTCAGGAATTTTGAAGATAATAGCTGGTTTCCTCTGCCCAAATACAACTGTGAGCATGGTGTATTTTGGCCTTTTCTTGCCATCTAACTTTCTCCATGTTCTGTTTATAAGAAAAATAAGTCATTTTAAGACATAAAGACTACATGCCAAAGTCATTTTAAAAAATATCAAAATGGTCTTGTTTGTGTGTTTGATTAGGGCAAATTCTTTGTAACATAGAACATCTAAAAGTTATTTATAAACTACTATATAATGAATTTTTTAAATTAAAGCATTAGAGAATGAGAGAAAATATTGATAATAATTTTGAAAACAAAATTAATGAAATTGAATCTCTAAAGAGCTAATATGAATTAGTAAGGAAATATCCAAAGATGGGTCATGGAAAGTCATTTCACAAAAGAAGAAAGATATGTGGCAAATAAACTTATAACAAAGATACTCATATTTATCATAATCATAGAGTGTAAGTTAAGACAAAAGCACACAACAGTTTTCTATCAGATCAGCAAGTATTACAGAGTTTGGTAACTTCTAGAATATATTACAGTGATGATGAACAGCTACACTCATGCACAACTGACTGGGGGAGGAGTTTAAAATGTTTTGGAGTAAAATTTATATAAAATATGAAAGTATGAAAATAAAGTTAATTATACTCATCACAATGAAAAATAATAATTCAAAAGAATTAGATACATATATGTATTAGCGATCTGAAATACATTTGTTGTATACTGCTCAAAGGGAGAAAAAGCTTCCGAAACCTATGACGAGCATATTTTATGTTATTACTATACTTTTCTATGCATGTGTGTATAGTTATAGATTTATATAGAAGATTTATTTATATATGAAAAAATAGATGTTTATGTAGAAAATTATCTAACTGTGGATGATTCTGGCCATTAAATTAAGAAGCAAAACATGCTGATGCACAGATTTCTTTAAAAATTATTATTGTGGCCCTAACCAGTTTGGCTCAGTGGATAGAGCATCAGCCTGCGGACTCATGGGTTCCAGGTTCGATTCTGATCAAGGGCATGTACCTTGGTTGCTGCGGGCACATCCCAAGCAGGAGGCAGATGATTGATGTTTCTCTCTCATTTATGTTTCTAACTCTCTCTCCCTAGCCCTTCCTCTCTGTAAAAAATCAATAAAATATATTTTAAAAAATTATTATTGTGGCCCTATCTGGTTTTGCTCAATGGATAGAGCATCAGCCTGCGGACTGAGGGGGTCCCAGGTTCAATTCTGATTGGGGGCACATGCCCAGGTTGCAGGCTCAATCCCCAGTGGGGGGCGTGTGGGAGGCAGCCAATCAATGATCCTCTCTCATCATTGATGTTTCTATCTCTCCCTTTCTTTCTGAAATCAATAAAAATATATTTAAAAAAATTATTATTGTGTACATTATAAGAACTTATAGTTTTAACATTTATGCCAGATATTTTATTGTATTATTCTACTTTAATTTTAAATTTTAAAAAAACACACAATGTAAAGCAGTTCTTTAAAAATGCATTTCAGAATATTTGTCTTATAATAAAATTAATTATAACATTGCATGTTTCTTCTGCTTTTTCACTTATTACATAAATGGTAAGCTTTTGCATAGTGATTGTATATTTTGGCTCAATGTAGAAGTTTAGAGAAGAAAAATTATTTTAAGAACAAGGGAAGAAAAAGAGATAGATTTGATTGACAAATTCAAACTCTATTGAGGTCAACACTTTCTTTAAAATAAAATTAAGTTCAGGTGTTTATAACTTCACTTCAGGCAATAGAACAAATGAGATTGCTAAATGTACATCAACTTAGAGGAAAATACATATATACCTTGTTTAGGTCTGGTAATAGCTTATAAATCTTGAGATCAGAGAAAAGTTTAAAATAAAAGATAATTTGAGTTATATATATATATATATATATATATATATATATATATATATTTGATAAAACAAACTGTATGCATGAATATATAATTTTTCAAATATATTTCCAGTTACTTTATATAACAGCACTTGAAAAGAAAACAAATTGAAAGAGAAAAACAAGGCAGAATTTTGGCCAGATTAGTTTTCATCAGTTCAAAGAATCTATGCACTTTGTAATTTAAAATAATTCAATTACTTTGTTTGAAAGACTGACCTTCCAATATTTAAGGTTGACTGTGTTTGAACTTCCTAAATCACTGAAAATATAATTTCTTGTAAGCTATTTATTTATAAGAAGCCAAATTGTTATGGGATTCCTCAGGTGAAAACAAGCAACATATATAAATGGCATACAAATGAAGTTATATATCACTTAGACCTGTGTTAAAGAATCAACCACAACTTTATAAGACATTGTTTTCATGTTTTAGAGAACAAAACTTAATTACTGCTTCTTGCTTGAATATCTTCCAGAAATAAATTTTGTTCTTTAAGATTTACTACAGTTTATTTCTTTTCTTATTTTTCATATAAAAATGTATTAGATTTATAAATTTACTTGACTACAATGGGGGATAGGATGGAGGGAAGAAGGGAGTGAGGAGAGAGAAAGAAGGAATAATTTTGTTAAAGCAAATAACAAATTGAATATCTTAATATAATTTTAATGAATAATTTAGCAAGTAAACCACTTCCATCATCTCTCCTCATTTATATCATTTAGAAATTGTTTAAATTCAGTTTATCTTTTTCTAGTGTTGCAGCTTTGATTGGTCTTTGTAATCTCACCTTCATTTACAATTCTGGTTCTGAAAATTCTGGATAATTTTTAGAGTCACTCTCAGAGTGTGATGTTGTCTGTCACACTAGCTAAACAATCAATGCACTTTTTTCTGTTAGTCTTTTGGTGGAAGGATTTTGATGCCAAGTTTGCTCTTCCATCTCTGAGAAGAGTCATCTATACTGCTGTAGCTATTCATTTTTATTTTGAGTAATACTCATAGTCATTTCAGCAAACCTTGTGGCTATAGCATAGTCATCACATCCTTTATTGCTTTTTTTATAACTGAATCTTCATTTTCTCTAAGGCTCTCATCAAACCTCTATTTTCACTTGCTCCAGAATAACATACACACGTATATATATACATATATGTATGTATAATGCTAATATATAAAAAGCAAGGGGCCACCATGACCTAAATGACCAGATGGACAACCCAACAGCAGTCTGTGTGGGGCAACCAGGACAGCAGGGGGGTTAGTGAGGGATGACCTAATGACTGAACAACAGGTTGCATGTGGTGACCAGCCTGGCAGGAGGTTTAGTGAGGGACAACCAAATGACTGAATAGCAGGCTGCTTGAGGCTACCAGGCTGGCTGAGTGGGCAGTTGGGCTGACCAGGTCAGCGGGGAGGCAGTTGGGGGTGGCCAGGCTGGCAGGGGGGGAAGTTAGGGTCAATCAGGCCATCAGACAGAGGCGGTTAGGGGTGATCAGGCTGGCAGGGAGGCAGTTAGGGGCGGTCAGGCAGGCAAGCAGGAGAGCAGTTAGGAGCCAGAGGTTCCAGATTGTGAGAGGAATGTCTGACAGCCAGTTTAGGACTGATACCTGGGATCGGGCCTAAACTGGCAGTCTGACAGCCCCTGAGGGGTCCTGGATTGGAGAGGGTGCAGGCTGGGGTACAGGGACCCCTCTCCCATGCATGAATTTTGTGCACCAGGTTTCTAGTATATTAATAATTACAAAGTTTGCAATCCTAAATCCCTAAATTATTGAGCTAAACCTTACACTTCTTTGAGGGTATCACAGTTGCTCACAGAAGATGAATATCTGGATTTGTATATGTATTAATCCCCACCTGAGGATATTTTTCCATTGAGTTTTTAGAGAGAGTGGAATAGAGAGGAAAAGAGAGAAATATCAATGTAAGATAAACACATTAATTGGTTGCCTCCCGCATGTGCCCTGACCATGGCCCAGCTAGGGAGAAACCTGCAACTGAGGTACATGCCCTTGACTGGAATCGAACCCAGGACCTTTCAGTTCATAGGCTGACGCTCTATACACTAAGCCAGTGGTCGCCAACCTTTCAGGCCTCACGAACCATCAGTGGTCCACAAACCACCGGTTGACTACTGCTGCACTAAGCCAAACTGGTTAGGGCTGATTTTATAATTTAGGATAATGGTTTTAAAATGAAAAAGTACTACGATTTTGTTTATGCTTATCCCCAGTTTTATTTAAAAAGTCTAATAACTGTCACAATCTTTATGTTATCAATGCTTTTTTAAGGTTTTTATTTTAAAATAAAATCAGATGTACAAAATATTTCAAAGAATTTTCATATATCTTTCATTCAGTTTCTTTAAAACTTAATGTCATATAGCCAATTCTAAACCCCTGAAAATTGAATTGGCACAATACAAATAACTAGTCTGTCAATCTTATTTAAATTATTTGAATTGTCCAACTAATTTCCTTTTCCTGGTCCAGAATCTGATTTAGAATCAAATTGTGCATTTAGTTGTCATGTCTCCCTAGTCTCTTCCAACACAGTTCCTCATTGTTTCTTTGCTTTTCCTGACCTAAAAACTTTAGAATGTCCTTTAATGAAGGTGCACATTGTGTTTTCTCCGGATTGTGTTTTGTATTGTGTTATGTTGTGTGTTTCTCCTGATCGTGTTATGTATTTTTCATAAGAATACAGTAGAAGTGATGGTTTACCACAGGAATGCTTGGGGTCATCAGAACTTGGTCAGCGCACTTCATAGCGACCGGTTGTTGAGTTGTTCAGTTGTCCCACCGTTTGGTCTATTTACATATTAGGGTTTTATTAGATAGGTGGATGTTGTTAATTTGTCATTAATAGTCATATTAACTTTGTATGCTTGGTTAAGTTGATGAATGACAGATTTCTCAACTGTAAAGTTGTTTTCCCCTTTATAATTAATAAGGATTACATGGCAATAAACTTTCAAATTACACATCTCTACTATTTTTTACACTTTGTGCTAATTTTGGCAAACATTGATCCAATTTTTGTTTACTTTATTCTTGCTTGAATATGTTGGGATCTTTATCTCTGGACATTTATATCATGAGATAATACATTCAATAGACTAGAGCAATATGTCCAAGATAAATGAGATGAAGGATATGGTTACAGTTTTAGACAGCTGCAAAGGGCATGGCTTCTTGGAGTATTTAAAAAAAATGCTTAAAATAGACAATAAAGAATCTTGATGAGAATGGGAATTGAAGGTTAGTATCCATCTCATATAGAAAAAAAAGTATATTATTATATTATTTCCACTGCCCCATGGAACATTAACAAAACTGAATCACCCCATAAAGAGAATAATGATTTGAAAATGTCTATGGAAAATAAGGTATTCAGTAGTTTTTATTACAGGAACATTTTTCTCTACTAATGAATATAGGAATTTAGCAAAGGAAAAGATGCCAGATTTCGCATATAGTTTAGCAGCATTAGAAAAGAAAAGAGGTTTTAAATTGATCTGAAATCTTAAGGTCTGGATTTATGCTTTAGGGCTATGATCACACATTGAAGATGGATGCCAATAGAACTGAAACTCAGCAGTACAGCTGAAAATGACCCAATACACGTTTGCCCTTAGTGATAATATTCTTTCAGAGAGAAAATTCTAATTGCAAATTTTAACATTTCGTATAGTCATGGAAAAGCATACCAGCATACAATTCAATCACTTTAATTACCATTATTTTTTTTCATCTATATTCTATCTTATTGAAAGCAACTATGAAAGTTAAAGCGTCCTTGACTTCTTTCTGATCATTGGAAATACAATCCATCTTTTTCCCTTTAACTCAACATTGAAGAAATCAAATGGGGTTATTTCTGCTACCTAAGACTAACAGATTAAAGGAGGCACAAGCAGTGCATGGCTTTTATAAATTATTTATATTTTGTCTGGAAGCCCAAAGTAGAACTTACAGCATCTCAATTCAGGTCAAGGCTTGAAGCAACAGCATATGGGCTCTAAGTCTTATGAGTGGTGTCCTTATAAGAAGCACGTAGTACGCAAAAAGACACACAGGAAGACAGTTTGAAGTTGGAGGCAGAGGTTGCCTTTATACTGCTATAAAGCCCAAGGAATGCCTGGGATCACCAGAACTTGGTCAACACATGTCATAGCAACTGGTTGTTCAGTTGTTCCGTTGTTCCGTCATTCTGTCTATTTGCATAGGGTTTTATTAGATAGGAAGACACTTTGTATGTGTAAGAGATCTTAAAGTATAGTCAGCATTTGTCAAAATCAAATAATATAGGGAGAGATTCTTTATCATATTAGGTTTGTATTAACCTACATTTATTGTAATTTCTCTTTAAATTGAGCAATCATAAGAATAATATGGTCTCAGAATACATGCATCACATATTCAACTACTTCTACAGTTAATTATAATTTAGATTTACTAAATCATTTGCTCACATTCCATTCTTGTTTTCTTCATTTTGGTGAAGTGCATGTTTAGCCCTTCTTTCTAGGAGGATCTGGAAGCCATTAGTATCTTTGTTTTTAATATCTTTACCTTGTCATTACTTTAGAATGTTAATTTAGTTGTCCTTAGATTTCCTATTGAACAGTTACCTTATTATTTTGAATGTATCATTCTACTGATCTCTGCCACTTATTTTTCTGGATTAGAAATCTACTGTTTGTTATTTAATTACAGATAACCTGTATGTGTGCCTTGTGGTTTGGAATTTTTAAAAAATATTGTTATTTATTTCAGAGAGGAAATGAGAGGGAGAGATAGAAATATCAATGATGAGAGTGAATCATTGATCAGCTGCCTCCTGCACACCCCCTCCTGGAGATTGAGCCCACAATGCAGGCACTTGCCCTGACTTGGAATCCAACTGTGACCTCCTGGTTCATAGGTTAACGCTCAATCCTCAAGCCATGCCAGCTGGGCTGGTTTAGCGTTTTCTTCTATTTTTTATTGTATTGTTTTATACTAGAATTTCATTTAATTATTTAATTTTATTTGTTTATAGATACAAATTTTATTGTAAGGATAGATGGGTTTAAAAATCTGATGGGAGAGATTGCTAGATGCCCACCAAAGCCTGTTTTATTTTCTTCAATGATACATTGTGCAATAAATTAGCCATACTTGACATGAAATACAGCCATGTGGCTAATATAATCAATCACGAATGAACAGAAAATGCATGCACAACTTTTAGACCTTGGCCATCAAACCTTCCCACATTAATCACTTTACTATGTCCTCTCCTGTCAACTTAATAGATGCACATCGTGAATTTCAAGGTATGTGTTGACTATGGCAAGGCCCCATTATAAAAAGATGTTTAATTTCTGAATCACCAATAGGAGGTAGTGATACAAAGGAAAGCAAACCTATTTTCAACATGAATAAATAACCCTCTTTGTTTTAACCATTAAACATTTGCTGTTTATGGCATTGACTAACGTTACTAAAAACAGTTCTTTCCAGTAGTCAGGTTGTATTTATTTACTGATCAGGAAAGGCATTTTCTCAAATGTGCTTAACTCACAAGTTGTCTGAAAGTTGCAATTGAACATATATTACTATACAATCAATTTTTTTAAATGTTAAAGAAATTGTAAAATTAAAAAAATATATATATATATAAGTGCTGAAAATTGTAGACATTATACTCTGACTCATTATTTTTATTGTAGTTTTTAAATCCCAATATTAGGGTATTTTTACCTGCTATGCAGCAGATAGTTGCATCCATTATATTACTAATACATGGACTTACTGTGCAGTGATTTATATGTTCATTTTATTGTTAGTGTTACCGGCAAGAGGATGAGACCTCTGTTCTTGTCTTCTTGAAGGAAGATTTCAGTCAGGAGAAAACGTGCAACAAAGCAAGCCAGAATTTATTGGCCACAGCAAAAAACACATGTAGGACAGTGAAACAAGGAACGGGCATAGGAGAAGCGACAGGAGAGCCCAAGGGAATTTTCACTCTAGTGTGTTATTTGTTTTATTTGTTTTAAGTGATGTTGATATATAGTTCTTCATTTTTTTTTGGAGTCAAATTCATCTATTTTGCTTTGTATGATGAACTGAGTCTTATCCACCCCGCATGTACTTTAACTTTGACCTTTGTCAGTGCTTCTCAGCATTTTCTTTTGATGTATCAGTAATAGTGCAGGAATCTCAGTGTTTTATCTTAGAACTCTGAGAAAGGAGATGGGTTTGGATACTAGCAGGACTAGTAATAGCTGGCACCTGAAAGAACTGGAATTAAATTTTCTTTAAACCTTAAGAAATATGCATGCATTTGGCATTATACTCCTTATTTTACCTTGCTTTTTAAGTTTAAGGGATTATTTAAATGCCTTCTCTAAGGGTAAAGTGGCACTTGTTTTTTAGATTTAAAGTTACCATATTTCTTCCTGATTGCAGGTAGTTGAATGAATGATATGGCTGATGAAATTATCGAAATGGGTTGTATCACTACCCAATTCATCTATAATTCTTGTTGGTATGGGTGTCAAGTAGGGTTTCAGAAACAACCACTGTGTGTGTATGCATGTGTAACAGTCAATTATTTTCCAACTGATTTCAGTATACATCCTTTTGTTTCTAGTGTTTTTAGTCTCTTTATACACTTTGAAGTATCAAAACATTTAATTTTGGAGTTACCGTTTTAATAAATATTATAAAATATTTCTGTTGCCCCAGAAGGATTTTTTAAATTATCCTCATACTTTGCATCCTATTCTTCAGCCTGAGGTAACAACTGTTCTACTTTCTCTGATTAAAGATTAGTTTTGCCCATCTAAAAATTCGTATGAGTAAAATTATAGAGGTTATACTCATATCTGGCTTTTTTCACTCAGCAGGCCATTTATGAGATTCATCTTTTTTGTGTGTCTAATAACATTTTATTACTTTAAAGGCCTGGTGCATGAAAATTCATGCACTGGAGAGGGGGTTCCTCACCCCGGCCTGCCCCCTCTCACAGTCTGGGAGCCCTCAGGGGTGGGAGGTGACCTGGTGATGGGGGAAGGCGACGCCCCCATCACACCTCTGTTTCTGCCACTGCCGGCAGTGCAAGCTTTGGCCAGCCATGGTTACCTGAGCCTCGGGCAGCCCTGGGTAGCTGGGCAGCTGCCATCCGAGGCTTGCTGCACCTCAGGCATAGGCTGGGAAGCCGCCATATGAGGCTTGCTTGCACCTCAGGCCAGCCCTGGTCAGCTGGGGCGCTGAAGGCAGGTCCGGCTGCATCGTGTGCCTACCACCCCCCCTGGCTGGGCTGAAAGGACTATGGGACTCTGGAGGGGCTGAGGGGACTGGGCGCTGCTATCTTGTGGCTATGGGTGCTGCCATCTTTGTGACGGTGTGACGATCAATTTGTATATTCCCTCTTTATTATATAGGATTACTAAGTATACATCACAATGTTTATTCATTCACTTGATTGATAGGCATTTGTGTTGTTTCTAGTTGGAACTTTTATAAATAAAACCAATATGACCATTTGTGTACAAGTCACTCTATATATACAGTTTGCATTTCGCTTGGTAAATACCCAAAAGTGAAACTACTTCATTATGTGAGCAATTTAAGTTTATAAATTTCCAAACTCTTTATGCTCTAACTAGCAATGTATGAGATAATAAACTACTCCACATCTTCACCAATACTTGACAAGTCTTGATTTTAACCATTCCAGTGGTGGTGTATTAGTATTTCATTGTGGTTTTTGTTTTGTTTTTTTAATACTCACTTGAGGACATTTCTCATTGATTTTGAGAGAGAGTGGAAGAGAGAGGGACAGACAGAAAGAAATATCAATGTGAGAGAAACACATTGATTGGTTGCCTCCTGCATGCACCCCTACCAGAGCCCGGCCCAGCCAAAGCCTATAACTGAGGTACTGCCCTTGATCAGAATTGAACCTGGGACCCTTCAGTCTGAAGGCCTATGTTCTATTCATTGAGCCAAACCGGCTAGGGCTCATTGTGGTTTTAATTTGCATTTCCCTGATGACTGTTAATGTTGTGTCTCTTCATATGATTACAAGATATTCATATATTTTCTTTGGGCGAGTGTTTATTCAAATATTTGCCCCCTTTTTACTGGATCATTAACCATCTTGAAGTTGTAAAGATCTTATGAAGTATGTATTCAAGTCCTTTGTCTAATAATCTAGTCAACTATTTTCTCTCCATATAATATTTACATTTCATTTTTAAAGGTGTCTTATAGAGGATGACTAATAAAGTTAGATAAATTATATCATAATTTTGAACACAATACTTTTTGGGTCTTATCTACAAAATCCTTGTCCAACTTAACATTACAAAGATGTTTTTCTAAGCTTTCCTTTTTTTCCCCCCACAAATATATTCCTTCTGTTTTTCTATATTCTTCCTATTTCTCCTATATTCATGGTCTCTGTATTCTACACCATGGATTTTATTTCTAATTACATATTCATTATATAGTTAGTATAACTTAACAGGAAGTTTTAAAATCAGGCACTGTAATTCCTCCAAATTCCTTTTTCAAAATTATTTATGTAGTTTAGGTCCTTTACACTTAACTATAAATTTTAGAATTAGTGTCAACTTTTCCAATAATAATCTTACTGAGCTTTTGCATGGATTGCATTGAATCTATGTAAATTCACTTGAAAAGAATTGACATCTTAATAAGATTGAGGATTATAATTCTTGGAAAAAGGTTTATCACTCCATTTATTTAGGTCATATTTTGTTACTCTCAGCAATGTTTTTTAGTTTTATGTGTAAAGTATTAGAATAAATACTGATAACTTTATATAGGTCATATTTCTGGATGATATTGTCAATTGCATTGATTTTTATTTTCTGTTTGTTTATGGCTATTGTCTACAAACTGCACTTGATTTGGTCTATCGAGCTGTTATCTTATGAATTTGTTAAACACAATTGTATTTTCCAATACCTTTTATGGATTCTCACGATATTTTATACATGCAATATCTTCTGTGAACAAAGAAAATGTAGTAATTTTCAAAAAGTGTGTATATATATATATATAAATAAAAATTATGTATTTCTATATTTTCCTTCTGTTAATACAATGAAATTCATTTCATAAGTTTTAAATGTTAAACCAACTTTATATTCTTAAAATAAGCCAAACTTGTTTTTTTGGCAGTCATGGAAATATACTGCTCAAATCTTCAGAAGGACTGGTCTCAGAGAGCTTGGTTGATTAAGCCTCAGCTGACAACTCAAATTTTTGATGTGTAAATTTCCATCTTTTCCCAATGACTGCTGCTTCAAGTTTTCTCCTGAGTCTTCCCGGTAAGACCTTCATAGTGCTTATAACTTCATTGGTAATCAAAATGGTCCAGACTCATCTTATTCATGTTCTGTCCCACACATAGAATAAATACATGGTTTTTATGGGAAGCCCTGTTTTCGTCTTTCTTTTTTATTTTTATTTTTTTGGTTGAAAATAATATATCCAGACCATAATCTGGACACTAGCAGTGATCTTTGACACTGTATATTTCTTAGAAGGGGCTTCTTTCATTGTTTCTAAGCATTTCCATGGATAGTTACAGGAAATGTATTACACAAAAAGATTTGTGAATTTATACTAATATTTCCAAATACAACCTAGGATAAAATAACTTTAATTTAACCTATTCTATATTGTACCTGTATGTCATCTTTTACCCACCCAGAACCTTGGTAGACAAAGGCACCCGCTATGATCAAATGAACATGTTATTGAATTACTAATTTTCATTATCAGTCATTAAACACAAATATTTGTAGGTGAACAATGTCCATACCACAAACAACATGCTCCACTAGGTATTTTCTTCAGAGAAGCCTACCTGAGAAAGCCTTTGTTGTAGTGTGAGTACGGTAACTCAAACACTACTATGTCTTTGGGTACATAGGCAAGTTCAATTTGGGGGTACAGCTCCTGAGAGCTCTTGTTAGCCTTGACCTTGAAATTTAGCAAATCCAAATTTTTCCAGTAAATAAAATTATCATTTTAGCTCAAGCTTCAATTCCTCAAATGAAACACAAAACAGAGAGAATAGTGGTATAATTAGCAACTTCAAATCCCCAAAATAAATAGCAGCTTTGAAGCTGAAATATATTCAAATGTTAATAGTGAAGCTAAAAACCAAAGACTGAGAGCCAGATGTTATTTTTTTTGCTTTTTCTATATAGTTTTCTTTTCATTTGTTTTATTCCTATGAGCCATCTACTTAAATATAATCTTGCAAAATTTCAAAGAAGAAGGAAGAAACCTGATGAAATACCAGTGGTAAACTAAAGCTTTTATCTTTGAAAGGAGTTTTTAGGGGTGAAATAGGCTGGCTTAGGAAATTTTTAAAAATTAAGGGGTCCATGGAAAAAGCACAGGGCTACAGAGCTGCAAAAGGGTACATTTCCATAAGACAAGGGAGCTGGGAGTAGCAAAAGGTCTATATTTACAAAATAAAGAAGGAGGAAGAAAGCCCAAAGGAAATAGGAGAACAATAAGGGAGAGGAAGGAGAGAACTTCCTGTACTTTCCAGTGAGGCTTAAGCTCAGGAGTTGCTATAGTAACCGATCTAAAGGAATAGTGACCAATCAGAGGGGATATCAAAGCACAAAGATCTGCAGCCTTTATAAACTGTAGGGGAAAGGGACTCAGTGGGACTCTTCCCCATATGTGAGTCTGTGCTTTTTCCACCTTTACCATACCACCTTCCGTCCCTGGTTTTATTCTTCGAGTCCAATAGACAAAGAGCCCAGGAAAAGCCATCCTGCCCAGGGGACACTCCGCAGTTCCAGTCCAGAATTCCCATATCATTTTCAGGGACCTTGGTTATGCCCACCGATGTGTGTTTCTCTAGTTACGAGATTAATCTTCAAGGAGGATACATCTTGTCAAGGGTTGCCAATTGCCTCCAAACTACTAAGAAGGCGTGCATTGCTGCCCGTGATCTTGCTGCTTTGCTTATCAAACCTCCCATGTTTACTTTTTGCTAAGTTTCTTGTGACTCTCAACTTTACGTAGTGTATTCCCTCTGCCAGAAGTGGCTTTTCTGAGTTCATTCTTTAATTAGCTTCTACTTGGCTTTCAGCACTCACAGATATGCCATCTTTTCTGAGATGGTTGGGGACTGTATTATGTCATCCCATAACACTCTGTATTTGCATCCACCTCAGAACTTATTTTATTCTAGGAATATCAGCAGTTGACTTTTTATAGCTAGAATTGTGGTGTGAGTCCCTTGAAGAAAGCCATACCTGACATATTACTGTATCCAAATTGCCTGAAAACAAGTTTTTGATCATTATTATTTTGATAAATAATTCAAAGAAAAAAGTATTCTTGAATTAGCAACTATTATTAGTGAACTTCATGTTGTCAATGGTCTTGTCTTTATTTGCCCCTCTCTTTTTATTTCACACCCCACCAGCTTCGTCCCCCTTCATGATATAAGCAATACCTGTATGATGTAAAATTCTACTGAATTCACTCCAATCACTCTTTCTGAGAGCAATCCCAAATCACCTCTCCTTGACTGCTTTTCAAAACTCCCCTGTCACATTCACAGTTTACACTGAATTCTAAGATATAGTACCAGAAATACATTCTTCTAATGACTGAGGATATATATAGGTACCAAGATTATATTTCATTGAGCATTTAGCATTTTATAGAATATACAACTTGACATTTATCTTTACTTTGAGTTTATATCAGAGACTTATTCTGAGTGCTAAATAGAATTTTAAAAAAATAATATGTATTCACCTGTAAAAATTATATTTTCTATACAAATTAAATTTAGCAACCACAAAACTATGTAGGTAAAGATCAAATGTACCAGTTCTATGCCTTCAGCATAAAAATAAGAAAGTATTATTTCATAGACAAAATTCATACTGAACAAAACAAAATACACTTTTCCACACAGAATGTGATCTTCCAAAAAAAAAAAAATGTCCATTAAGACATATCCTAGAAGTGCACTGAATAAAAGTATATCTAATTTGTATAGCCAGAAGCAAAACCTACAATGGGAAAGAGATCCATGCATTCTAATGAGAAGACATATTAACACTGACTAGCTTTTTTCTGTGTCATTTCCTGCAACCATCAGAGGACATCCTTGAAGCTGACTGTGAAATATATGAAGAGATTAATATTTTCACCTTTTTGAATGTATACCTGTATGATATGAATCATACAGTAAGGAAGAATATTGAAGAGAATAAAAGTGATACTGTTACAATGCTGGCACCAGTTGTTACCAGCAAATTGACCTTGGTTCAGCAATCTCAGTTCTTTTTTTTTTTAAATAAATCTTTATTGTTCAGATTACAGGTGTTCCTCTTTTTTTTTTTCCCCCATAGCTCCCCTCCACCTGATTCCCCACCCCACCCTACCCCATGCCCTTACCCCTTGCCACTGTCTTCATCCATAGGAGTAAGATTTTTGTCCAATCTCTTCCCGCACCACTCACACCCGCTTCCCCCTGAGAATTGTCAGTCCACTCCCTTTCTATGTCCCTGATTCTATTTTATTCACCAGTCCATTCTGTTCTTCAGATTTTTTATTTACTTGATTTTTAGATTCACTTGTTGGTAGGTATGTATTTGCTGTCATTTTGTTGTTCATAATTTTTATCTTACCTTTTTCTTCTTCTTCCTCTTCTTAAAGAATACCCTTCAGCATTTCATGTAATCCTGGTTTGGTGGCGATGAACTCCTTTAGCTTTTTCTTGTCTGTGAAGCTCTTTATCTGACCTTCAACTCTGAATGATAGCTTTGCTGGGTAGAGTAATCTTGGTTGTAGGTTCTTGCTGTTCATCACTTTGAATATTTCTTGCCACTCCCTTCTGGCCTGCATAGTTTCTGCTGAGAAATCAGGGGACAGTCGTATGGGTACTCCCCTGTAGGTAACTAACCGTTTTTCTCTTGCTGCTTTTAATATTCTCTCTTTGTCTTTTGCCCTTGGCATTTTAATTATGATGTGTCTTGGTGTGGTCCTCTTTGGATTCCTTTTGTTTGGGGTTCTGTGTGCTTCCTGGACTTGTAAGTCTATTTCTTTCACCAGGTAGAGAAAGTTTTCTGTCATTATTTCTTCTAATAGGTTTTCAGTATTTTGCTCTCTCTCTTCTTCTGGCACCCCAAAAATTCGGATGTTGGTACGCTTGAAGTTGTCCCAGAGGCTCCTTACACTATCTTCATATTTTTGGATTCTTTTTTCTTTTTGTTTTTCTGGTTGGGTGTTTTTTGTTTCCTCATATTTCAGATCTTTGGTTTGATTCTTGGGGTACGTTGATCTACAGTTGAGTTTCTGTATATTCTTTATTTTAGACAGTGTATGCTTCATTTCTGACTGGTCCTTTTCCATTTTTTTGGCATTCTCATTAAGGTCCTTGAAGGTCTCACTAAGCTCCTCAGAAGTGTCATCAAGTTTCTCGGTGGTTTTTAGAAGATTCTTGAGTAACCTTATAAATGTGGTTCTGAACTCTATGTCGTCCAGTAGTTTGCTTTCCTCCGTTTCTTTCATTCGTGACATGTTTCTTTGTTTCCACATTTTGGCTGCTTCCCTGTGTTGATGGAGTGGCTTTGTGTGGTAGGTGACCTATAGGGGGCAGTAGCTCAACCTCCCCAATCACCTGATGTGGATGCTCTTGGTACCCCCCTTCGTGGGCTGAGTGCAAAGTCTTGGTGTAGTTAAGCCTTGATTGCTGTTGGTACGCTGGGAGGAATTGACCTCCAGGCCAATCAGCTGTGAGGACTTGCTGTGTCTATAAGAACTGCTGTGCTGGAGACACGCTTATGGTGCAGGACTTGTTTCAGTGGGGCTTTGGTGCTCGCTGAGTCTGCCTCTTGAATGTGTCACTTATGGATGTGAGGAGTTGAAATCTGGTGTCTCACACTGACCACTAGGTACACTGGCTTCTGGATCTCCAATGGAGTGCAGGTCAGCTATTGTCTGAGTCCACCCAGCAGGAGCTACAGCGAGAGCTACAGTTTTCTCCTCTTTGCTTGGGGTTTGGAGGTTTTGGAGCCGTCTGATCCGGTCTGCAAGTTTGTTAGGTTAAGCTGCGATAGGGCAGGCCTTTCTTATGCTAATTGAGCTTGGGTGGGTTTGTAGGGCGGGGCCTCAGGGTGTCACTAGGCTAGGGCGTGGCAAACAGCAATGGCTGCTAGTTAGCCGGCTCTGTGTCTCTGACTGCATCCCGTGTCCCAGTGCAGTAAACAATTATTCCTGCGCGCAGCTCTGCAAGCAGGCCCCCCTCACTTTCCAACCTGGTGGCAGATAATCCAGCTTCTCCCAGTAGGAGTTTGGGTCCCTCGCGTCTCTCCAGAAACTGTATTTCAGAGTAATCAGGGGCTTGTCTCCCCTTTGGGTTGAAAAAAGCAACGCCTGCCGCCAGCCCAGATCCCGCGCCTCCATACCTCAGCTTTTCAGCGCTTGTGCACGTCTCAATGCTCTTTTCTCTTTCCTTCTAGTTGTAGAACTTCCACTCAGCCAGCTTTCCCATGGTTCTGGGTGATAGACGTTTTGTCTTTTAGTTGCAGTTTTGAAATTGTACGAGGCAGCAGTTTAGGTGTTTACCTACGCCACCATCTTGGATTCCTCTCCCAGCAATCTCAGTTCTTGAATTCTGGCTAAGAAAGAATTCAGAGGCAAGACTCAAATGCAAAAAAAAAAAAAAAAAAAAAAGTTTATTTAGAAAGTCAGAGAGGTAGAAGTGAACCATAGAAGAAATGGGCTCAGGAAACTAATTATAGAGGCAAAAGCAGGGCCCTTGGAACTTAGTAGGAAGGGGGAAGCAAGGAAAACATGCCTGAGGGAAGGGGGTGGGGAAAGGTGAGGGTGTGCTCCAGAGAGAGAGTCACTTGGCTTTTAAGGATGGGGATTTTAAGGGAGGTCCAGGGGAGGACCTCAAAAGAATATGTATTACCTTTCTAGGTGTGTCCTTCAGGGTCATGGTCTCCATGGATAGGTTAGTGCCGGACAGGGGGCCATTATCCAATACAGCTGGTGCTGCTGTCCTCTGTGGTGTTGCTTGTTAGATTTTGTTGTTTTTCTAGGTCTGGAACTAATTCGCAACTGATATCTGGATGTATTAGATGCAGGTCAGAACCTCATTGTCCTGGAGGCTTACTGCTTAAGGGCTATTCTCTGCACTGCCTTGTTTGTTCCCCCTCTAAGTGGGTCAGACCCATATGACTAGCAATATGCCAGGGGAGGGAAGGTCAGGGGAGAGTCTGAACAGCATGACCAGGAACATGAAGTATCAGGGTGTCTACACCACATGGCCAGTGGTATGCTTGGGGAGGAAGGGTTTCCCTGGGTGTGACGTCCTTGTTTTCCCCACTGCTAGGCACCTGGGGCTTCCTGCCCTGGTGACCTCCTATACCTGGCCTCTCATCCTTGTTCTGGTTGTGTCTGTCTCACTGCCTACCTAGTAATTCTTCACAAATCTAGTTTTACTGAGATCAGTCTTTGTTCTCACTGGGTTAATATGCTGTGCATCTTATCCTGACAATAGTTAAGAGTTGTTCAAAATGGAGTTTCTGAATATTGACCTGAATCAACAAGATTGCTTTCTTTCCATGGTCTGTGGATATTATGTTCCCTAATTCCCACCAGAACTCCCTGGTGCTATAGCACAGGATTTTCCAGCTGAGAGACACTATTAGGACACTTATTATTATTTTCTTTTTAAAAATATATATTTTATTTATTTTTTTACAGAGAGGAAGGGAGAAGGATAGAGAGCTAGAAACATCGATGAGAGAGAAACATTGATCAGCTGCCTCCTGCACACTCCCTACTGGGGATGTGCCTGCAACCAAGGTACATGTCCTTGACCGGAACCGAAACTGGGACCCTTGAGTGTGCAGGCCGACGCTCTATCCACTGAGCCAAATGGTTAGGGCACTTATTCCTATTTTCATTATTTCATCATTTTACAGTATATTTTGTGTGATTTAAAATTTACACCATTGCCCTGGCCTGGTTGGAGTATTGTCCTGTATACGAAGAGGAAACACTATGAATAAAGCACGGGGTGGATATGATGGTCCCTAACTCTACCCTTAAGGGACATAATCATTCATAGTGAGACTTTTAGCTTGTGGATTTTGATCAAAACAAAGAGAATTAGTTGAAGACACTTCAAACTATGTAGCCGAAAGATAAGCATATACCTAAGAAACATAATTTTAAAATGTGATATCATTCAGGAGGGTTTCAATAGTTGAGATTTTAGTACTAGGCATTTTCAGTGGTATGGAACACACAGATGAGAATGTCTCATTAGCTGGATACCAGAATAAATAAAAAGTACCCAAATTCAACTTATCCCGAACATTGTCATTGAGAAATTAAAATGTATGCTTATAAACTATTGATAGTGTTCACTATCACTTCAGCATAACTTAACATAAGCTGAATGATATAAAAATAATTTTATATGCCCCTCCTTAAAATTTAAAATTTTTATTTTATTATTTCTGTAGATTAACTTCCATTCTTCTACCATATGACTATAGTTGTAAAGATTTTCAACATTATTTTATATCTAATTAAACTCAGTGGAGGATTTTAATGGGGAACTATGACAGGATCTATAAAACTATGACTTTTTATAGCAATTTCTCAGACTGTTCTGTCATAAGAGATGGAAAAGAGTCTAAATAGTAAAATCTGTTAAAAAGTCAATCCAATAAATTATGATCAGAACTTGGTTCATGTTAATAGTAGTGGTTACGTTAGAGGATATGGTAGAAATACATTTTAGAATTAGAATGCACAAAAATCATTGCTAGATTATGTAACTTTCCTTCTGTCAATACTTCCTAAATTAGGATCCTGATATCTAAAGTTTGAATGTACTGATAATGGATGTATTTTTATTTAATTTCTTATCTCTGAACTAATATTAATTGCAAAAAGAAAATAGACATCCAGCTATCCCAAGATCTATTTTTTTCATTGACCACAGTACTTTATTTGGATAGTTCTAGAAAATGTTACTTATATTTATTTCAGTTTCTTAGTACTTGACTTAAGATTTTTTGTATGTCTTCTCTTAATGTAACATTGTGGGCATGACTTACACACAATAGATATTTTGGTGTACTTGAATTTCTGAGACCTATCTTGACAATTTAACTTATCCAAATTCTATGGAAATTTTCTTAGCCAGGTTTTTGTTCTGTTTTGTTTTAACTTAGTAAAACTTAAGTACTATGGCAGGTGGATGGGATAAAAAAGTAGAGAAAGAAAATTATTTTCGAATGTTTAAAAATATAACATTATAAGTTTAGTTTATGAGGTTAGATATAGCATAAAACCTAAAGCCTTCAATTATTGGAGTTAGATGTGGCATTACTTGTTGAAGATTAACGTAGTTAATAGATTGTCTTTTAAAAAAGGAGTTTTATATGTAATGAAAGAGTTGATTTGGTATTTCTCATAGCTAAATGCTCCTTCAATAGACACAAACTTCCTAAATGTATCTTTTAAAACAGCAAAGAAAAATCTGAGTAGTGAGTATTCAAAGTTCCAAAAAAGAACTGGACTGAGGAACCTGATCTCTTCATTTAATTTGTTAACAGCAGTATTGTTCATGCCTGGGTGCATATTAATGTAATTTGTTTCTTTTTGCTAGTGGCATATTTTCTTAAATAAAACCAATTTACTATTTTAGTATTATTTTATCAATAAAATATTTTGCACAGCCGGTGTTTCTCAGTGGTTGAGAATCAACTGTGAACCAGGAGGTCATGATTCAATTCCTGGTGAGGGCATGTGCCTGGGTAGTGTGGAATGTGTAGGAGGCAGCCAATCAGATTCTCTATCATCGTTGATATGTGTATCTCTCTCTCTCCCTGCCTCTCTGAAATCAATAAAAATATATTTAAAAAATAAAATATTTAATGCACTGGACATATTGCTTCAATAATCACACTATCATTATTTGTAAAAGAAATAAAAAGTTTGAAAATAATCTGATTTACCAATAATTATGCTTCAAATATGTTCCACAACTGAGGCAGAACTTAAATCTCCAGTAACAAAATAAAATAATTTTACTAAATGGGTAAATAGCTTTTCTAAATATTTTAATTGGTACATAAAAATATGCCAAGTGAGGAAAAGCAGGGTTGTCCTGAAAATTCTAAGGAGCCTCTTCATGCTGATTCATGTTCTTTATATTTTACCATCTTCCTTTTCTATGTAGATAAGTCATTTTAAAATGAATAACTCATAATTTTACTTGCTTACTCAAATTATACAAATGTGCTTAAGTATGATGCACTTTTATAAATGGCAATTTCTATCATAATTTAGTCTTTAATAAAAGTCTATATGCTCATATGTTTATTAACAAAACATTAATGGACGACTTAACATGAGCCAAGAACAGTGTGTATCAGGAGCATCCATGTGACCCATTTCTGCATCTGGGCATAAACATTTTAGTGAATGCTCTGGTGTTTTCCCCCCTGAAGCAGTAAATATGATCCTATATAACAGAAGCCTAATATGCTAAGTGTCCGGTCAAACAGTCGGCCGTTTAACCAATCAAAGTGTAATATGCTGATGATATGCTAAGGCTGCTCAACCACTCGTTATGATGTTCACTGACCACCAGGGGGCAAATGCTTTGACTGGTAGGTTAGCTTGCTGCTGGGGTCTGTTTGACTGGTAGGTTAGCTCCTGCATCTCTCCCCAGCCCCGACCATGCGCCGGTGGGTGGGGTCCCTTGGCCTGGCCTGCATCCTCCCGCAATCTGGGATCCCTCGGGGAATATTGGAGAGCCGGTTTTGGCCCGATCCCACAGGCCAGGCCCAGGGACCCCACTGGTGCAGAATTCGTTCACAAGGTCTCTAGTTTTTAAATAAAAAAAAATATGATGTTTAAATAAATTACCTATGTAAAAATAAGACTTAAACTCATTATATTATTGGGTAATTGTAATTTCAAGAATTTTAATTAAATATTAATAGATTTTCAATCACAAATAAAATAGGAAAGAAAAAATGATCACAGAATAGATATATGGGATCAAAATCCTTCTAACAGAAATAAAACATACACATAGCAGATGATGTCAGTAATGTCAGCTTTTAAAAAGAAGCCAATTTTAAATTACTAGATAAAAAATTGTGTTCTTTCTACAAAGCACAGGTTTTCATTTAGCATGAATGTTTGTAGGAGGTGCCATTCAGAAAGCATTAAATTGAAGTTCCATCTGCCTGAATTTATAAGTTATTAACAGTGTTAAATTTTCTTATCACTCTGGTTTAGAAAAAGGATGTATACACCTGGGTCCTGGCTGACATTGCTTTTTTTTTCCTAAGTAAAATTATGGATGAATTGTCACTAATAGAAATCTTCACTGCAGAAAACAGAATGTTGCTGAGTGCACCAAGGCATTTACTCCTACCTATGAGAAATGTAAAATATCACTCCAGAAAATGCATTTTAATGTAGCATAAAATAATGCAATTTAATCTCTAAGCAGGTGTGACACTAATGGGAAGTGAGCATAGTTACTCCTCTATCTCATTCAGTCAACAATCTCTATAATATTTACTTTATTGTGAAACTGTTATTTTATTACATGAACTGACTCATTCATTTATGTCTTGCCTTTTCATTTCCCTATAAACTGTATAGCATATTTTCAATTAAGGGAAAAAGTGTTTGATTAATAACCCTTTATCACACATTAAAATGTTGAGGTGGCAAATACAAATATCTTGTACTAGATCAGTGGTCGGCAAACTGCGGCTCGTGAGCCACATGTGGCTCTTTGGCTCCCTGAGTGTGGCTCTTCCACAAAATACCACGGCCTGGGCGAGTCTATTTTGAAGAAGTGGCGTTAGAAGAAGTTTAAGTTTAAAAAATTGGCTCTCAAAAGAAATTTCAGTCGTTGTCCTGTTGATATTTGGCTCTGTGGACTAATGTGTTTGCCAACCACTGCACTAAATGGTTAAAAATGGACAAAAGGAGAGCTCTCTCTGAGCTAGCTGAGCGATGCCACTCCTGAAAGGAGATACTCAGCTAAATGGAAGTTTAATACTTTATTTTAATATGTAAGCCAAAACTAATATTAGACTGTAGTAAAAAGTAAAAAGCATTTATATGTGCAAAAATAACTGCATCCAGTGAGACATGGATTTAGATGGCAACCTAAATTGTGTTCCACCAAGACAAAACAGAGGCTGCTTTTGCAGCAAGCTCCCACCCAGACTCTCATTAAGTCTGTTTTATGTAAATTAGGTGTCCAAATTGTGCACGTCTGATTTGTTGGTATAGAAACAAGTGAGGATACAATTTGTATAGTTCTGATTGGACAGGGCAGATCTCAGTCCAAGGAAGAAACCGGGGTGTTTTTTCATTGTGTTTGTGTGTTTTTGCAATTGGTTAACTCAGAAGGCTTATAAAAGGGAGCATAATTTGGGAAGAAGAGGGTTCAGTCTTGATTCTTTCAGGTATAGAATACCTGAGAAGCCTTGACATCAAATGGCCACTAGGCTCTTATTACTTACAAAATTTAGGCCCAGTTTGTTATGGGTGAAAATGAGGTATCCAGTGCTGGAAGTTGGGTATCCCTTTCCCCACAGGGTGTTGGGGGTCTGAGGCTTTATGATATCTCGAGAAAAATACATTTTTGAGACTTGCACAAGAGGATGACTCATTTTTATTTGCATGGAATAACATCCCTGGGTTGCTAAAGTTCTATTTCCCCTAATCCAGTCATCGAAGGTGTGTAGCTGGGGATTCATCAGAGCTAAAAGCAAAGCCGGTGTCCAAAGTTTCATCCCCTGGTGGAGCTGAGTCAGGATAGCATTAGGCTAGTTTCAGTTCATCAGTCTATGATGTAGGGTCCACATGGCCGTGGGCCATGTGGGTGAGTGCGGGACATGAGAGCCCCACCAGACAGGAGTGCGAACCAAGAACGCAAGAGCACAAGAGAGAAAACCCTTTTGTTTAGGAGATTAAATATCTCAAATCCTCCTCCCTTTGCAGTGGCCATGCCTCCTCTGGCCAATGACCTGTCCCCAGGTGTAACTGACATGAAAGTAAGTACCTTCCTTCCCTGTGTTGCCCAGACTTTACTGGGTATGTGTCTACACTGCAGCTTCCTGGCAAAGTTGCACAAATGACATACCCCTAGCATGTGGCCTTCCCTTTGCTCCTTCCCAGTTATTCATAACCAGGTTAAATCACAACGCTATCAATTTGACCTTGGGGAGTTCATCTCAGCAAATAAATTCCTTCTTATTAAATATTTTTTTCTCTCCTAATGGTCCACAAATACGTAAAATTTTAAGGTAGATGGACTATTTTCTTTAATATTGAGTCTGTTGCTGTGTGTTTTTGTACATATTTTATCAAACCAATGTCAGAGAAGCTAAGTTTTCCTCTACTTTTCTAATTTCATCTGGCTGGTCTAATAATCAAATTGGCATGAGGCAAAGTTTAATAACATATATACCTACTGTATACATGGGACAGAAAACTGAGTACATCCATAAAATGAGTAAAGCTACCTCCTTAAATGCCATTTTCAGCTAAAGAAAAAAGATGTTGGGGATGGAGAGTCGGTTATGGGAGGCAACCAGGAAAGGTAGAAGGGACATTGTTATGCAGATTTAAGTCCTGCCTTCTGCATTGATGGTGAAGGCGGGTTTGATACATTAAGAAAAACACCCTTACAAAATATAAATATATTTTAACAAATGGTAATTTCTATTTGGTTTTCAGAGCTTCACCTAGGTCTCCAATGGCCCTCTGTCTCTTGACGACAGGGAGGGCTAGTTCATAATTCCCATCATCAATATCCCAAAGAGGCATAAACTCTGGGTTTCTCTCATTTACTACAACCCAGTGTACATGCAGGCATTTATATGGGCCTTTCAGATCTCTAAATGAGTCTCAGGGCAAGGGAATCTGATGCAAACATGCCAATGTTTATGATGCTTTCTGTGCCATGAGTACTATAGACCTTCGCCTATCTTCCGCACAGGAAGCTGTGTTGGACTACAGTGTTAGCCTAAAAATAGGTAAAATCTTAGATCTTTCACAGGAGTGACTTTGTCAATGAGGATGAGACACTGACAGAGCATGGCTTTCAGGAAAAGAGAAGGGCACTGTCTCTGAGGCCTGGGTTCAGGGGTATAAAACAATTTTCTGGGACTTGTTAGTGAATAATCTCACCTAAGCAGAAGGTGGGAGGGGCAGTGGAGAGGTGGCCTGTGGGCTCCTCCACTGATGTACCTATAAATGAATAAGAGTTAAATCAATGTAAAGAGGCTGATCATGAGAGGTATGGTTGAAATGTGCTGCCCAAAAGGTGCCTTTGGTTTTGTTTATTCTTCTCTGGGTAGACAGAGGAAAGCATGTTATGGTCACATTGGGTTAGCAGGCTCATTGACCCAAACCAAAGGCAAAATGACTATGGCTACTGACTCAAAGAGACTCCCAAACTGGAATATATATTGAAGGTTATTACTAGTTAATACAGACTTTGAGTGGATCAAAACTTTAAAGGTTTTTTTTGGTTAAGATATAAGTAGTGTATAGGCAAATAAAAACTGAAAAGAAATGCGCAGTGTCTATTGGCATGGAGCCCCTTTCTATCCCTATATTCACTGATGCTCCATTCCTTCCTAACTTACTCTCAGTTCTCCAAGGAAAAAGATTATTGAATTGTGGACAAGCTCTCTTTGTCCCCAAAAGAGACAAAAGGCCATACACATCCACCTGTACACTGGTGAATTTGAAGAGGGGAATTGAAATTGTCATAACTCTGTTGAGTTACTGGTATCAACGTCACCATACAAGCAGGTCATACTCAAATCCAAACAAGGGGAATTGGATGAAAGGCACAGTGGAGAAGGAAAGCTAAAGTGACTTTGCAAATATGAATTCCAGAGCAAATATGATCTATTATCATTCTAATTCTACTGCTGAATATACTGTTAGTATCAGCGTGTTAGAGTTTGGATTTTCCATGACTTAAGATTAGAGAGGACTTTCCCATTCAGGGACTGTCACTTGTATAGAGGGACTAGTGAACGATCACCCTTGGTCCCCAACCCCCAGCTCACCCACCCCAGCTTTCTCCCCGTTCCCTCTCCAATGGTCAGACAGGACTCAGTCTCCAGGACATAAGAGATGAATCACAGCTTTGTTTAAATTAATGGGTGCTAGAGTTCTGGGAGCCACTTCCCAGAGCAACAGTGCCACCTATTGGACATAGACGTCATTGATTATACTGCTCTTTAAAAGAAAAAAGAGATGTGGTAGGTAAGCCTGGCCTTTGTGGCTATTTATTTATTTATTTATTATCTATTATTTTTAAAAATTATTTTTATTGTTGAAAGTATCACAGATGTCCCCCTTTCCCCCTGCCCCGATTGCCTCCCTCCTCCCTGAACCTCCCCCACTTCATCATCCAGGCTTATGGCACTATTGTCTGTGACCATGGATTGTAGCTATTTAGGTATATGAAAAAGTAGCAGCTATCTTTTTTTTTAATTTAAATTCTTTATTGCTTAAAGTATTACATGTGTCTCCTTTTTCTCTCCTTGATCTCTCCCGGCCACTCCCACCCCTTAGCACATGCCCTCATCCCCCTACTGTCTATGTCCATTGGACACATGCTCATGTGAATGCATACAAGTCCTTTGGTTGATCTAGTAATAGCTATTTTGTTGAGAGAAACTTTTATATCCACTGCACTTTTTGAATTAAAACCACTGGCTCAGTAGAGATCTTGATTCACAGAGGTTCCCCTAACTACCTGGGTCTGGTTGACTGGTGGTTTACCTTACCTGAGATGCAATGTTATCTATGGGACTGTTGCAACTACTAAACTTCAACACCAACTAGTCAGAACCAAAGATTGATTTGGATGTACTGATAAAAGGGCAGAACTTAAGATCATTTTTCCTCGTCCTGGTCAATATTCCATTAGGCAAACCCTGTTGTAATTTTACTGACTCAGGTATTACCATTGCTACTTGTTATTCTGTTATATGGAAAACCACAGGCTGGGTGAATAAACATTCCCTTTTGGAGGTGAAAAGTGTGGAAAAGACCATTGCTTCTGACTGAACTATCTGTGTCACTTTTAGATGTGCATGATAAGGGTCATTTTCAAATGAGACCGACCAGAATCAAGTTGCTTCGGGAGCCTGCATTGTGCAGGTTGTCACTCTTGCTGATACTGGACATGGCAACATCCATCACAGTAAAGGACTGTGATTCTGATGCAGAGGCCACCACTGTATGCCAGAATAGTGACACCTGCCAAAAGTTGACCATTGATCTCTCATTGACACACTGTTTTCTCCCACTTTGGCAGTCTTTGCCCTCCCTTTGGGACTTTTAGTGGTAACTTCCCAGGTACTTTTGCAGGGTGTGGTGCTTTATTATTATTTTTTCTACCCAATCAGCCGACTCTAGCCACAGCCCTCCAGCACTGACAATTTATCTGTGTCATGATTTTGTCTCTCCAAATCATTTGCAGCATGGCTATAGTATGTCTTTTCTTATAAAAGCCCCTGAACTAAGCATGAAAAGTAATGAAGGGATACATCTGGTACTGTTGAAGTTCAGAATCATCAATCAGCTGCCTCCTGCATGCCGCTGCTGGGGATTGAGCCTGCAACCTGGGCAATGTGCCCTGGCTGGGAATGGAACCAGTAACCTCTTGGTTTGTGGGTCTATGCTCAACACTGGCTGGGCTCATCTTCTTAAAGTATTTTTAAAAATCATTTTCTAATTGTGATATTTACTTTAGGGAAGAGGAATTGCTTCTTTTCCTTATGCTAGTATTGCTACTTGTAATTAACTCTGTTGCTCATGTTTAATGATAATAAATCATGCTCCTTTTGGTGTGGATATGATTCAATAAATAGTTTTGTGAGGAGTAGGGGGAATGAGATTGGATTTATTGCTTTCACATCTTGTCCATTGAACAATATTAGATATATAAGGAGAGGAGTCAATCACCTCTGAGAAGAATTGCACACATGATCACATGGGTCCATTTTAATTTTTTCAGTAGCAGGAATGTTCCAAGGACCGCTTGTTTTTGCTGAGTAGATGCTGATTATACACTTTAGATCAGTGAATCCGTGGGCTATATGGGTTTGCGGGCACCTAGGATTGGGAACAGAACAACCTAAAAATTGAGAGAGAAGCTTTGACATAGAGCAATTGAATTCCAGTCTGCAAATTAATGTCCATATCATTGTAAACAAGTGAAGTATTACTATAAGCCCCTTCCATAATAGAAGCAACTTTTTTCCTGTTTTTTTTGTTTGTTTGTTTGTTTGTTTTACTAAAACTAATGAATACCGTGGTTTATTACAACAATGCAATAATTCCCCCAGTAACTGTTATAATTGCAAAAGTAATCAGATAAAGTGCACCACTCGCTATATCACGAGGTAGCCAGGCTTCATTTCTGTATGAAAGAAAAAGTATGTCCTTTTATCCTTTTCAGTACCCAACTGGATTAAGGAAAAGAAAGCTTTGTCATTGTCCTGCTGCTTCTCCTGAACATGCTTATTTCACCAGCATCCTTTTTTCCAAGCAGGTGACCATTCATCAGACTTTGCCATTCAGTGGAGCATAACTCATTGAAGAACTAAAACTTTCAGACTGTTTCCAAAACATTTCATCTAAAGCCAAACACGACTGAAAATAACACATCTCTGACCCCAGTGGAAGAGCCCAACCTGTGTGTGTTCAGTGCCGTAGAAATGATTACTTGAGTGTTTAAAGACCACCCACCTGGATGGATAACAGGGAGAGAGAGAGAAAAAGGCTAATTGTGCACTTCAAACACCTTGTAGTGACAAATATATTTCCTTAAGGGAGTATGGAGAGCTGCAATTGAATATTACTTCTGAGTTAAAAGAATAAAAATAACTTGCCTAAGATCCAAATGTAGTTCGCAGTAAAAATGTGTTTGATAGAAATTCAGCAGGAAGAAGAATGCAACTCTGTTGTTTTGTCCCCTCAAGCCAAAAAAAAGAAGAAAAAAAGAAAAAAAATTCAAATCAATTTGCTTCTATGCTAAATGAGGAAAGACATCAGCATCAAGCAGCGCTATTTATATTGTGTATTTTCAAATGCAAGGAGAAAACAGATAAATAATACAGCATCATTCTATCTCAACATATTTTGAATCATGTTTACTAAATGACTGATGAAACCAGATGCCATCAAGCCATAATGTTCTCTAATTGTTCACATTATATAAATATATGTGGATGCATGTGTGTGTATGTGTGTGCCTCTGTAGCTTTGTTCCCAAGTAAGATGAAAAATACCATTTTCTCTGAAAATAAAATGCAATTTCAAGATAGAAACAAATGATATATCTACTATATGTATAATTTTCTATATTATATTTTGAGGCAATAAAGTGAGAAAACATACCCAGTTTTTTATTTCTTTTGCTACCTAGCCTAAATCTTTATAATAGTTAATATATATTTGTTTTAATATTTAAGGTGGTACTTAAATAGATTTACATTAATGATAATTTGTAATTTATGTTTTTTGAGGGCAATTTAAATAGCCTAAATTTAAACCAAAATTTGAAGTTAACACTGAAGAAATATGTCACTCATTTTATTAATTTTAGAGTTCTTAATAGAAAAATTGTCTTCTACAGTGAAATGTTGCAAAACAGAGGATCAATCAATTTTCTTTACTAGAGGACTATGGCATTTGTTTCCTATTGCATCTGTAGCAAATTACCAAAAATTGAGTACATGATTCTTTCACTTATAAGGAGCCCTGAGATTGCACTGGTCCTACCCAGGTAATCCAGGGCAATCTTTTATTTTATTTTATTTATTTTTGTTAATCCTCACCTGGGGATAGTTTTCTATTGATTTTTAGAGAGAGTGGGAGGGAGAGAGAGAGAGACGGAATGTGAGACACACATCGATTAGTTACCTTCCCACATGCTCCAACCAGGGCTGGAGCCTGCAACCAAGGTACTTGACTTTGACCGAAATCAAACCCTTCAGTCTGCAGGCCAACACTCTTTCCACTGAGCCAAACCGGCTGCTAGGGCAATCCAGGACAATCTTCCATCTAAAAATCCTTAATCATGTCTGCAGTACCGTTTTGTCATGGATCTTGAGAATATCATACTAAGTGAAGTAAGACAGAAAAAGTCAAGAACCATATGATTTCACTCAAAAGGGGGATATAAAACAGAAAGCAACAAATTAACAGACAAGAGAAACAACTAAAAAAAAACAACCTCATAGACACAAACAACAGTATGGTGGTTACCGAGTTAGGGAGGTTGGAGGGGGGGTAGTAAAGGGTAAAGAGGGTAAAATATATGGTAACAGAAGATTTGACTTTCGATGGTAAACACACAATGTAATATATAGATGATGCATCATACAATTACATAAGTACAGTTAAAACCTATGTAATTTTATTAACCAATACCATCCCAATACATTTTAAAAAGTAGAAAACTAAAAAATCCTCTACCGCAAACTCACTCTTCCTACACATTTCTCATTACAGAGGCCAGAAAATCAAATATACCCTTGTGTGACTTTTACACATAGTGGTGGTGATGGGACTCACTTCTGGATACTACAAAGCAAAGAATCACTGGTATTAAGAAAGATTAGATTTTCCTGATAAAAATAAAAAAAAAAGTAAAGCAAAGGTCTACTCTACATTGGCTCCTGCATCCTGTCTTTGAATCTCCCATGAGGACACAGCACTCATAGTGATGTAAGCATGCTTTGAACTCTGAGAAAGTTAAGAAGCTCAGAGACATGATCAGTTTCCCGACTTGCTGAATAAAAACTGATGTCAGCAATCACAACCACATACACTGAGTGGCCAGATTATTATGATCTTTGAACACGTAATAATCTGGCCACTCAGTGTATATCCTATATAATAAAAGGCTAATATGCAAATTGTTCCCCCGACCAGGAGTTCAACCAGTAGGCAGGCCAGCCAACAGCCCATGTCCCCTCCCCTTGGCCAGGCTTGCCGGAACCCATCCATGCATGAATTCATGCACCAGGCTTTTCATACACACACACACACACACACACACACACACACACACTGAGTGGCCAGATTATTATGGGTTCAGAGATCATAATAACCTGGCCACTCAGTGTAGCTCCACACCTGGTATTATGTGGAACAAATAAAGCAATGTTTTCCCCAATGTGCTAATTTTTTTCCTGTCATTTGCAGCCTAAATATTTTAAAATTAATTTTTACTACTTTAATATGCACAATGATTTTCTACAGTGGGAAGAGATAGCAAACTAGGAAGGTAAGAATATGTAATTCCAAATGTAGTTACTAATGAAATACATTTTTTGTGACTCATCCCTACTGGAAAGAGACAAATGTTGGAAAATGCCATATCAGATTCAGACAAGGAGGTTGAGAACTTACCTTGTTATAACATTTATGTCATATTGAAGCTCATAACCTTCATTCTTTTTAAAATTTGTTATAAATTCAATGAGCTAATCTATCACCATAGAATTGTTATAGAACTTACTGATGTCACTCAAAGTTAAACATGTTTTAAATTGTTACAACTTTTTTCCTACACACTTTAAAAATTGTCTTATTTTGATGGTTAATGTATTTTTTGCTTTTGTTTATTCACTGGCAAATATATTACCTATCTTGAAGCCTGAGATAAATGTACATCATTTAAATTAGAAGCACACCTATATGAAAAAATGAAAAAGAAAAGAAAAAAGACGAAGAAGGAAGGAAGGAAGAAAGGAAGGAAGGAAGAAAGAAAGAAAGGGAGGGAGGGAGGGAGGAAGGAAAGGAGGAAGGAGGGAAAGAAAAAAAGAGAAAAAACAAGGAAGAGAAATACACCTTAATATAGCAAAGGAATTGAAAAATTTGTGTGCTTTTAAATTTAATACCAAATTCTTTAATATTATTTCACTTGAGAGGTAAGGATTGTTAGTGCCTCATTGACAGTTTAGGCACAAATGATGCTATCTATGTACCTTCCCAGCTGTCCTGAAAGCCCACACAGTTTCTGGCTCAGTCTCTCTGGCCCAGAATGCTCTCCTGTAGGAATGTCCTTCTCAATTTGCTCCTTGTCAGAATATGGTCCTCCCCAAATCACACATGTAGGCCAGGGTTAAGTGCTACAGTGGAATACAGATACAGATAGAGATGAGCCCAAAAGGCTGATATAGGATAAAACATATATGGGGATTTTAAGAAGTCTGATGATGACGATGTGTGTGTGTGTGTGTGTGTGTGTGTATTCTGCAAAATTCCATTTAAGAGAATCTCCATATATATTTTATTTTCACCTACAAACTGTGGATTTCTTTTGAAATTATGACCAGTGACCGAGATGGATCATTATTTAGCCCAGGCAGCTTCTGTTTTCTTCCAATGGGACAGCTTAGTGTAACACAAAGAGTATATAAATGATAGGGCCACTCTTAGGCTAGGTCAACTGTCCATCTTAGTGGCAATAAAATGATTACTTGCTCAGTCAATGAAGAGCAGCAGCTGATCAAGACCACGCGTCAGGGAGAGTTTTCAGACTCATTCCAGCTAGCAAAATGAAAATCTATATTGGGACCCCTGGGACATGAAGAGAGAACAAAATTGCTTTGAGCCACTGTGGTGGTTGATAAATGGCACACTAAGAGAAAAACATTAGTCTCTTTACCCACCTGCCCAAGTCTAGTGAAATTCAAAGAAAATATGTACCTCACTGGCATGCAATTGAGGACTTAATTTATTCCCTTTTACCAGCACAAATACTCTGGAGTTCATACTTCATTGCACATATTAGAAGGGATAAAATAATGTAATTTACCAAGGTCATGTATTAATTTTCCAAGCGTTGTATGTAGAACAAGAGCATAACCCCATGAAGAGAATATATGTTAATATAATTAATTTTTAAAAGGCAGTTGTTCATAAAATAAATATGTTTGAAATTACAGCAAAAGAGTAATGCTTTATCTTTTCAGACATTTTAGAGGTATGCGATTCAAAGAAGAACTAATCAGGAAAATATCTTAGGTTATATTCAATCTAGGATTTTTTATATTTGCAGTATGTACATTAATCTTTCAATGCCATTGGACAAATAAGTTGAACTCAGTTAGAAATAGTCAAATCAATCTAAATAGTAAATGAAATTAGACATTCTAAAAGAGGTAATTCAACTATGATAGTGTAATTCAGTCTCTGATTATTATTTTTAATATAAATTTTGGCTAGGATATACTATAAATTTGTAACAGCATTTAAGATTATTTATTTACTTGCATGTAAGCTTAAAAATAGAAATGACAAAGAATATTCCACTTTTTTTCTATTGACCACTCCCATTATCTAATATATGGAAAAATATATCAAATAATGAATGATTAAATAAATTTTTGAAAAAGTGGGACACACGAGAGATTTGAATTGGAGTATATGAGACTGTGGAAGTTTGAATGAAATTAATCAGTTCTGGGGCAGAATTAGAAATGGAGAAGATTTTTCTTTTTCGTTTTTCCCCCCAACTTTAATATATCCAAAACCAGGGGAGCTTTCATTCTTTGATTTTATTTTTCATTAGAAAAAGTGATGTCTATTAGATATAATTAAAGCAAGGTGCTTAGTTCTCTTTCTAGATGCCCAGGGTTGAATTAAGACTAGGCTATCTAAGGACAATCTCTCCTCTCACATTTGCAAAACTACCCACATACGCATTTGCAATGGCAAATGCTCCAAACAAGGTTCATGGCATGCATCACCTGCAATACCATTCTTCCACCTAGTCATCATGACTAATTTGCTCTACATTTGAAGCTGTTTATTATCACAGGCTCTCCTTGCCCTTCCCAAGTGTATCACCGAATGAAGCAGATGACTTATTTTCCCTGCTCATGTGATCAAACTTTGAAATCATGCTTATATTTGTATAAAACCCATATGTCACCCTTCTCAGTCCCCATTGCAACAAACAAAGGCATTTTATATAGTTCATGGAATTTATTACTAAGAAAGTAATATTGATTTGCTCCAAAATGAAATGAGTAGAATAAATATCAAGAATTATAAAACAGATTGGGAGCTTATCTGACTGCGGATTAAAGATTATCCCTTTGGTCAATTTTGAAAATACCAATAGAGCCAAACTGTTGTATATATTAACACTAGAGGCCCAGTGCATGAAAATTCATGCACTTGGGGGGGTCCCTCAGCCCAGCCTGCCCCCTCTCATAGTCTGGGAGCCCTCAGGGGATGTCCTACCGATGGGGACTGGGCCTAAGCTGCAGTCTGGCCTCCCTCTGTGGGAGGCAACCAGGCTGAGCCCATGGCTGTTGTGAGCCCACGGCTGTTGTGAGCCCACGGCTGCCTGAGTCCGGGGCCTCGCAGCCACTGTGGCTTTGTCTGGATGGACATCTGGAAGACGGCTGCCTTAATTAGCACATTACCCTTTTATTAGTATAGATTTTACTCACTTTAATTCCTTCACAAATTGTCACCTACTCATATAAACCACAGAGATGTCTGTTGGCTTCTATCTTGTAAAAACCTTAGCTTTCTAAAACTGATCTTCAAATATATACTAAAAATTCAATTAAAGCCTGAAAGACTCTCATCAAGGACATGCATTTTTGAAAATAGTAAGTAAGCTAAAAGAAATTTCCAGCATCCTTTGAATTATGTACTAAATAAGTCACAATGACCTTTTTTGTTTTGTTCTTTTGTTTTATTTGAATAACCCATCAGATGGACGTCTGTATCATTTTCATAGGGGAAGGGGAAGCAAATGACTAAAGGCCATGTCTTAAACCTGCATATAAAATAGTCCGTCAGCTGCCTAAATTATTTTTAAGAATTTTGGCACATCTCTATGTAAAGAATGATTATGGTTCCAAGGGTTTTCTGGAGATAGAATCATTTGTCGAACTGTAACAAAACTTTTTCGATTTTTTATGAAAAAGTCATGAAGCTGAACTACAGAAGTCACTTGCACTAATCTGTTGGTTAAAAGAATACCTAGGGAGAGCTAATATGTCCGTATCCCTGTACAAGTGTAAACATATGTGCATGCTCAAGAGTGCATTTTAAGCACCATTAATGTGGATAAAGGACAGCATGACAGTCATTTTTCATGAGTGGTGGTTTCATTGATGCAGTTCCCCTGAACAACCCTCTCCAGCTCTAACTGTTCATGTGCCGCAGAAATAGCTCAGTGTGTTCATTCATCATTTGAATGATAGGTGGTAAAATCTCCACTCCTTTGTCCCCTGCAGAATTAGTGTATTTTCATGGACTGTGACTTTTAAGCTCACTAATAGCAGCATTCGTTGCATAGTTCCCTCCAGTTCTCTCCATGGGCTGCTGCTCACATCATAGGAAACAATAAAAGGCAGGAGTAGAATATGGGAAGGGATGGGAACCCTAGTTGATGGGGGTGAATGAGGCAACAGCCAATCACTTTGCATTATGGTTAATAAGCCAACAAATGCACAAAGGGAAGATGAACAGGATGAATCAACTTTTAGAAACAAATAACATAGCTAGCTCTTGTGTTCTCTCTCTCTCTCTCTCTGTCTCTCCTTTCCCTCTCTTCTTTGAGTACAGTATAGCTGCCATGTTTTCTGTGGCACAGAAATCATTGCAGGTGGGACATTATTTTCAGCACTCACACTAGATCGTGGCAATATGCTCTATTTGGATTTCCCTTGGAAGACCTCCCAGAAGCCTCTGATACTGCAGAGTACAGCTGCTGGCGATCGTTAGCATAAATAGATTTGGCTTAGCTGGAAGCCTAAGGCTTGGAAGGAAACATATATCTGAGCTCAACTGTTAATTCAAAAGCTCTGAAATTAAAAATAAATAAAATAATGAAATATTCAAATGTTTATATTGTACATTTTGCAGATAACAGACTTTGCTCCTAAGATGAAAAGTAGACATCTTAGGGAAGGTGGAAATTGTATGTAATGTTTTCAGTCAGATAGAGCATTCTTTAACATTGTGAGCTTTCCTGTCACATTGGAGTGTGTGTGCATACATGTGCATGTCTTAGGTTGAGTTAAATATGAATAGAAATTGGCAAATAATGGTAAATCAAAATCATTCTTAGGAAAAGGAATATGTAATGTTATTTTTAAATTAGACTAAAATGAATAATGCTCATGTAGTTAAAAGTGAATTACTGAAGAACACTCTATTCTTTTAAATCTTTCATTTTGTTTGTTTGTTTTTTCAAATATATTTTTTATTGATTTCAAAAAGGAAAGAAGAGGGAAAGAGAGAGACAGAAACATCAATGATGAGAGAGAGTCATTGATTAGTTGCCTCCTGAATGCCCTGTAGCAGAGATGGAGCCCTCAACCCAGGCATGTGCCCTGACCAGCAATCAGATCTGAGACCTCCTGGTTCATGTATAAATCACACACGTAGTGTTTTAGATATGGCACCCAGTGGTTGATGCTCAATCACTGAGCCATGCTGGCCAGGTTAAATCTCAAGTTTTTAAAGCAGATCATATAAAATCAAATAGTTTCCTAGTAAAAATAGTATTTAAAAAAATTTAAGGTTGGGTATAAAAATCCCTAAATCTTTAGCACTATTGATTCATTTACATTAAATTAACTTAAAAACATTTAATTAATATTTAATGCTAGGTGGATATTAAGATGACTAATGCCAAAAATTCAAAAGCACAGACAAAACAAAGTATAACAACTTATCCTATTTTTAAAATGGCTGAGATTTAAAAAACACACAAATGAACTTCACATTATGAAATGGCTAAGTCTTCATTTAAAAAAATTAATGATAGGTAGTACAGAGCAGTAAGGTCCTCAGACTATCTGCAACATCTGTACCCACGGTCTTGAGAACAGCTTAACCCCTAATTAAATCATAATTTGACCAGTCTATCTATTCCATTAGATTGTGACTATTTTTTAAGAAAACATTTTTTTAAATAAATATATAATGGATCCTACCTATAATGAAAAATAGGGAAAAAAATGTTGGATAAAGCCTCAAAGTTGATACTCAATAAATCAAAGTAGTAGAAAACAAAAGATGTCTTCAGAAATCTGAATTGGATATGTTTTATCAGATTGAACAAAATTATAATAGTCCTATAAAGCCTTTGTGGATTTTAATTGAGAGACAGATTAGCATTGAGAGGGATTAATTATTAAGCAAAATATTTATGATATTTGCATTGTAATAAATCCCATGATATTGGTCTTTATTCAATACCATCACCACTAAACAACAATATAAAACAAACCAAAATTGATTCATATATTCATTTTTAACAATTATAACAAATGGTATATGTTGTTTTCATTGAAAAACATTTGGGAAGTTTTAATGATTATTTTCCTTTCCAATGTTCTTAAGGCCTTTAGATGGTCCTTATCTAAAAGAGTTTCACCATACTCAATAGTCCAGGGGCTGTTAATTTATTACTATTTTAATGTTGGCACTTCAAAAACTTATGCAAAAAACACACCTTTCTATTCAGTTAAATGTGTGAATCTTTTTACTTTTAGTTCCTTAACTATTAGATTATATCCCAACCAAATTAACCTATCATCAACAAGTAGAATTATGTTTTAAATGAAAAATTAAACATCTTCATTTTAGTTATGACTAGCATAAGGGTCTTAATTTAATTTTTCCTTCAAATTTTACTAATATGTTTTATTTAAAAATGTTCTGGTTACTATACTCCAATTATGTCTCATTTAATTATGTACTACAGTATTCATTTTTAATATCATATGTATAGATTTTTGTAAAATTTTAGTTAGAAACAAATTAATCTTACATTAAACACATAGAATTGTGCTTTTCAAATGTTTGTTTCTTTTCTTAAAATAATAATACATATTCTAACTTTGGGCCAAAGAAAGTCTAAATTATAAGCACTTAAAAATAAAAAATTATAATGTCAAAATATATTCCTCCTGCAAATATAATTAAAAGCTCTAAATAGCATATCAAAATTATGCCAGAAGACATAGTCATTTGTATTGTTTTGAGGTTGAAGACTGGAGATAACCTGAACAAATGAGGACAGTGTACTTCCTGATAAATCTCTCAAATAAAAAGACTAGAGGGGATCGGGAAGGTGGCGACTGGCAGGAAGGTAGAGAGGGGGAGAGTGTGAGAGTGAGGAACCATAGAGGAAAGTGTAGACATGGGTGGTGTGTGTGTGCAGTTAAATTCTGCAAGTCCTCCAAGGGGCTGCCAAACCAGGCAGTCTTAGACGGCGGAGTCCTGTGCACAAAGCAGACACGTCTGGGCGACCAGTGGGGACATGGAGACCACACCATCTTGAAAAACAGAGGTGCTTGAGACTAGGATCCTGGCCTCAGCACCACCCAGTCGCATCTCAGACGCAAACCAGGACCCTGCAGCCACTGGGGACAGAGAACTGCGACCACAGCTTCAGACCAACAGACAACAAGAATCTAGACTTCCCCGCAGCAGATTTCTGAGTCAAAGAGCCTATCCCCCTCCCTGCAGGCTCTCAGATAGCGCCATAGTAACTGATAGACCCGCCCTTCGCTGGAGCCTCAGCGCCCCTATGGGAAATTGAGCTTGAGAGAGCATGTGGACCCGCAGCACTGCTACTGGAATTTGAAAGATTGGAATCTTCTCCCCGCAACACAATCAGGTGAACAAACCCGAAGCCCACGCAGGGCGGCAGTGCCACCTGACTTTGATTCTGGGCAAGCGCACACGAAAGTCAGTTTTCCACAGCGCAGGCATGCCACAGCGCTATTGTGCAACCCTGTCCCCCATGGTGACCGGGACCCAAATTTTCCTGGCAAGGGGCAGCACTGAGCACCACCGACTTGACTATGTTTCTTACTGTGTGCGCCTGGGATCCCTGACTCACAGCGCATTCACACTAAGAGCTAGTGACTCCAATTCTTGGTGCATGTGCACACAGGGACCCTGATTCTCAGCGAGAAGCCGCATGAGGCAACAGAGACTCTGATACTCGATTCTTGGTGCAGACATAGGGAAACTCTGGCATGCACTAGGGGACTCATTTTTGGCACATGCCAACAGTGTGGTGCAGGCAGGTTTCCTGATTCTAGGTGCACACACAAGACACACTGAATGCTGGGAATACAGACCTGGGGTGAGCCTGGTTCCCACCAACCCATGGCAACCACACGTCCTAGTGTCAGAGTACTTCAGTTACACTTGGGTGGTGTGAAGTTCCCACGGCACACAGCCCAGGTCCACGCAACTCAAAGTTTGAAGCTTCTGGTGATAGTCAGAATGGGGAGACGACACAATCCCCATAGGAAAGAAAATGACGAGTAGCCAAGAAAGGAAATTAGTGAAAATGAAGCATGCAACATGACCGAAAAAGAATTCAGTGTAATGGTCATCAAATTCATACATCGGATGGATGAGAAAATCAACAACCTATGCAAGAATCAGGAAGAAATGAAAAGTGATATAGCTACAATCAAAAATGCCATGGAAAGTTTCAACAGTAGACTAGAAGAAGCAAAGGAGCGAATTAGTGAGTTAGAAGATCGGGTACAGAAACAAGCTCAATCTGAACAGCAATTGGAGAAAAAAAATAAAAAGCAGGAGGAAAGCCTAAGGGAGCTTGAAGACAACATGAAACGAAGTAACATACGTATAATAGGGCGGTCAGAAGGACAAGAAAAGCAGCAAGGATTAGAAAATCTATTTGAAGAAATAATGACAGAAAACTTCCCAGATATGGGGAAGAAAAAAGTTACATAAGTACAGAGCGTCCCAAGCAAGATCAACCCCAAAGGACCCACACCAAAACACGTCATAATTTCAATGGCAAATATCTTCAACAAAGAGAGAAACTTAAAGGCCGCAAGAGAGAGACAGAGAGTTACCTACAAAGGATCCCCCATCAGATTATCAAATGATTTCTCAACAGAAACACATCAAGCTAGAAGGGAATGGAAGGAGGTATAAAAAGTGTTGCAAAGCAAAGGACTGAATCCAAGAATGCTCTATCCAGCAAGACTATCAATCAAAATTGAAGGGGAAATCAGGAGCTTCACAGACAAAAAAAGGCTAAGGGAGTTTATCACCACCAAACCAGCAATGCAAGAAATGCTAAAGAGAATACTGTAAAAAGAAGAAATAAACAGGTAAGAAGGAACACAGTCACAAAAATAGATATGACTACAAACAAATACCTTTCAGTAATAACTTTAAACATAAATGGACTAAATGCTCCAATCAAAAGACATAGAGTGGCTGAATGGATAAAGAAACACAACCCATATAAATGCTGTCTACAAGAGACCCACCTCAGAACAAGAGACTCACACAGATTGAAAGTGAAGGGATGGAAAAATATCTTTCAGGCAAATGGAAATGAAAAAAAAGCTGGGGTAGCAATACTTATATCTGACAAAATAGACCTCAAAGTAAATGCCATAACAAGAGATAAGGAAGGCCACTTCATAATACTAAAGGGATCAATACAACAAGAGGATATAACCCTGGTAAACATATATGCAACCAACGCAGGAGCACCCAAATACATAACAAAACTCCTGGAAGATATCAAGGGAGAGATCAACAACAATGCAATCATAGTAGGGGACTTTAATACACCATTGACATCACTAGATAAGTCCTCTAGACAAAAAATCAGCAAAGAAACAACAATCTTAAATGACTCACTAGATCAGATGGACTTAACTGAGATCTTTAGAACATTTCACCCCAAAGCCAGGAAATATACGTTCTTCTCAAGTGCACATGCGACATTTTCAAAAACAGACCACATATTGGGTCACAGGCAGTCTCCCCAAATTCAAGAAGATTGAAATCATACCAAGCATCTTCTCAGACCACAATGCCATAAAATTAGAAATAAATGACAATAAAAACAACTCAAAAATCTCAAACACTTGGAAGCTGAATAGCATGCTATTAAATAATGACTGGGTTACCAAAGAGATCAAAGAAGAAATTAAAAGCATCCTAGAAACTAATGACAACAAAAACAGAACAATCCAAAATCTATGGGGCACAATGAAAGCAGTCCTGAGAGGAAAGTTTATAGCTCTACAAGCCTACCTGAAAAACAAGAAAAAATGGTAGTTAATCATCTAACTCTACAACTCAATTAGGAAGAGATCAACAAGAAAAGCCCAGAGTGAGCAGAATGAAGGAGATAATATAGATCAGAGCAGAAATAAATGATATAGAGACCAAAAAAAACAACACAAAAGATCAATGAAACCAAGAGCTGGTTCTTTGGAAGGATAAACAAGATTGATGAACCTCTAGCCAGGCTCACCCAGAAGCAAAGAGAGAGGATTCAAATAAACAAAATCAGAAATGAGAGAGGTGAAATAACAACAGACTCCACAGAAATACAAAGGATTGTTAAAAAATACTATGAACAACTCTACTCCAACAAACTAGACAACCTGGAAATGGACATATTCCTAGAAAAATACAACCTTCTAAAACTCAATTGGGAAGATTCTAATAATCTCAATAGGCTGATAACTATGGAAGAAATTGAAGCAGTCATCAAAAATCTCCCAGCAAACAAAAGCCCAGGGCCAGACGGTTTCACAGGGGAGTTATACCAAACATTCAAGGAAGAACTAAAACCTATCCTCCTCAGACTATTCCAAAAATTTCAAGAGGAAGGAACTCTTCCAAGCTCATTCTATGAACCCAGGATCACCCTAATACCAAAACCAGATAAAGACAACACAATGAAAGAGAATTATAGGCCAATATCCCTCATGAACATAGATGCCAAAATCCTCAACAAAATTCTAGCAAATCGGATCCAGCAGTACATCAGAAAGATCATACACCATGACCAAGTAGGATTTATCCAAGGAATGCAAGGATGGTACAATATCCGCAAATCAATAAACATGATACATCACATAAACAAATTGATAGATAAAAATCACATAATCACAAATACCACATGATCTCACTCATTTGTGTAATATAATGAACAACATAAACTGATGAACAGGGACAGATCCAGAGGCAGAGAAGCATCAATCACACTGCCAGTCCTCAGAGGGAAGGTAGGGGAGGGTGGGGGAAAGGAGGAGAGATCAACCAAAAGGCTTGTATGCATGAATATAAGCCTAACCAATGGACATGAACACCAGGGGGGTGAGGGCATGAAGGGGCGTGTTAGAGGGTTAATGGAGGGATGAGGACACATATGTAATACCTTAATCAATAAAGAAATTTAAAAAAATTAAAAAAAATTTAAAAATCATATAATCATATCAATTGATGCAGAAAAAGCATTTGACAAAATCCAACGACGCTTCTTGATCAAAACACTCAGCAAGGTGGGAATAGAAGGATTATACCTCAACATAATAAAAGCCATATATGAAAAACCCACAGCAAGCATCATACTCAATGGACAAAAACTAAAACCATTTCCCCTAAGAACAGGAACAAGACAGGGATGCCCACTCTCACCACTCCTATTCAACATAGTACTGGAAGTACTAGCCATTGCGATCAGACAAGAAGAAGAAATAAAAGGCATCCAAATTGGAAAAGAAGAAATAAAACTGTCCTTACTTGCAGATGACATGATATTGTACATAGAAAACCCTAAAGACTCCATCAAAAAATTATTAGACTTAATAAATGAATTTGGCAATGTAGCAAGATACAAAATTAATTCCAAGAAATCTATGGCATTTCTTTACACCAATAGTGAACTTATAGAAAGAGAGACTACAAAAGCAATCCCATTTACCATCACACCAAAAAAATAAGGATACCTAGGAATAAACTTAACTAAGGAGGTAAAAGACCTATAAAGAAAAACTACAGGACACTGAAAAAAGAGATAGAGGAAGACATAAACAGATGGAAGAACATACCATGTTCATGGATTGGTAGAATCAATATCATCAAAATGTCCATACTACCCAAAGCAATCTATAGATTCAATGCAATCCCCATTAAAATACCAATGGCATATTTCACAGACCTACAACGAACTTTCCAAAAATTCATCTGGAATGAAAAAAGATCCCAAATAGCTGCAGAAATCCTGAGAAAGAAGAACAAAGTAGGTGGGATCTCAATACCAGATATCAAGCTGTATTACAAAGCCACTGTTCTTAAGACAGCCTGGTACTGGCACAAGAACAGACATATAGATCAATGGAATAGAATAGAGAACCCAGAAATAGACCCAAACCACTATACCCAATTAATATTTGACAAAGGAGGCATGAACATAAAATGGAGTTGAAGGAGGACAGAAAGAAGGCTAAGAGACCTATGAAAACATGCTCAAAGTCACTAATTATCCAAGAGATGCAAATCAAAACAACAATGCGGTACCATCTCACACCTGTCAGAATGGCTATCATCAATAAATCAACAAACGACAAGTGCTGGTGAGAATGTGGAGAAAAAGGTACCCTGATTCACTGCTGGTAGAAATGCAGACTGGTTCAGCCACTGTGGAAAACAGTATGGAGTTTCCTCAAAAAACTAAAAATGGAACTTCCATTTGACCCAGTAATCCCACTTCTAGGAATATATCCCAAGAAACTAGAAACACGAATCAGAAAGGATATATGCACCCCTATGTTCATAGCAGCACAATTCACCATAGCTAAGATTTGGAAACAACCTAAGTGCCCATCAGCCAATGAGTGGATTAAAAAACTGTGGTACATCTACGCAATGGAATACTACGCTGCAGTAAAAAAGAAGTTCTTACCATTTGCAACAGCATGGATGGAACTGGAGAGCATTATGCTAAGTGAAATAAGCTAGTCAGAGAAAGACAAATACCACATGATCTCACTCATTTATGGAATAGTGAACAACATAAACTGATGAACAGGGACAGATCCAGAGGCAGAGAAGCATCGATCAGACTGCCAGACCTCAGAGGGAAGGTAGGGGAGGGTGGGGGAAAGGAGGAGAGATCAACCAAAGAACTTGTATGCATGAATATAAGCCTAACCAATGGACACGAACACCAGGGGGGTGAGGGCATGAGTAGGGGTGGGGGGATTGGGAGGTTAATGGAGGGATGAGGACATATATGTAATACCTTAATCAATAAAGAAATTAAAAAAAAGAAAAGTGAAAAAAACTAGATTATTCATAAATATTAAATTAATAGATAACAAGAAATGTAATTTGCATAAGGTTTGAAACAATTGGTTCCATGGAGGATCATATTATCTAGAATATTTTAGCAAACAATTCATAATTGAGTAAGTACAATCTCTTATTGTATGAAACAATTGCAGTTTAGTTTTATATATGGAAATGTTTCTTCTCTCTTTAATAAAATCAATTTTAATAGAAACAATGATTTTTATTCACAAATCTATGCAAATTAGGCTTAGCACACATGTGTGTTTTTTTATCTGGGAAAGAGGGCTCTTAATGAAAACTGAAATTATGACTCCTAAGATTTTGTGTGGAAACTGTTGGGTCGTGTCTGCTCACTGATGTTAATAAGAGAACTAATTATGATCATTAGTTGACTAATAAAATCTGATGACTACAAGAATATTTGAATCTATTTTCTAACAAATATTTAATGAATAAATCAAGATGTGTCCTAGAATTTTTTTATCAGATTCAAATTTTTAACAACTGATATATGTTCTTTTCCCAAGATAGTAGACTATCTTCAATGACCTCTGCTTTTTCACTGATTTGATTTCACTAATTTAACAAACTGCAGGCTCATGAAATAAATCTCAAGGAAGCTTATTTGTTAAGCTTCCACATCTTACTAATAAAGCAAACATCATCTAGCATACCACTGCACAGTTTAGAGTAAAAGATGCAGAATCACCCCTAAACAAAATGTAAGTGGACAAGCTGCATGTGAGTTTCACTTTATGTACAAGTGAAAGATAAATTTATACATTTCTTTAGTTATGTATTCCTAATCTAGCAAATTGGACATATCACAAACATACACACATGTAACTACATTATAATAACAATTCTGGAAAACAAAAGTTTATGTTGTGCTCTTTGATGAGAGGAATCATTGATACTTTCATAGAAATGCATAAAAATTGAGCCTTCCACAAAGCACACAGGCATTAAGTATTTGCCTTCTATTAGTCAGGATAGTCTTGCATACTTGATACGTGTCCATGTGAACATTACCCTTGAATTCGATGAGCCATGTTTATAATGGAGGAGGCTATGCATGTGTCAGGTCTAGGGGTTATATGGGAAATCTCTGTACTTTCCTATTAATTTTTTTTGTAAACCAAAAAATGTTTGAAAAAATAAAATCTTAAAAAAATCAGTGTCTATGTTATGTGCAGTTATCTATATATATAAAACCCTAATATGCAAATAGACCAAATGATGGAACAACCGAACAACTGAACAATGGAACAACCAGTCACTATAATGAGTGCTGAACACCAGGGGGCGCACACAGAACATGGCAGGTGTCTGCAAGCAGGCAGCAGAGTGGGGAACATGGTGGGCATGGCTGCAGCGGGATGGTGGAGCAGGTGAGTGGGGGCGCCAGACCAAGGTGGGCCACTGTTCACTGTCATTGGGGTGAGCCTCTGGTGGTTACTGAAAATTCTTTGCTCCCACACCACGGTCCTGCCCATTGCTTGCACCTGCTGCTGGCGCCTGGTGCCAGCCCTGATCACTCAGTATTGTCAGCAGCTGCCAGCCCCGAGAGTCCCCCAGGGCTTCTCCACCTCCTCCAGCAGCCACTGCTTTCACTCACTGACAACTGGTCCTGATCGCTTGGCGCCATTAGCAGATGCAGCGGCTGCCAGCCCCAATCGTCCCTGAGGGCTTCTCCACCCCTCCTGCTCCTGTGGGGTGATGGAGGCAGTAACTGCCACTCACACCCACTGACAGTGCAGGCCCCGCTCACACCTAGTGCTGGCACCAGCCCCAATTGCTCCATGCCATCAGCGAGCGGGGCTGGCACCATCAGCACGTGGGAGCAGCAGTGGCTGGAGTGAGGCTGCTGGCAGACAGGGGACCAGGGGCCTCAGCAGGAGGGGCCAGGAGGGGGTGAGGGCTGAGACCCGCCCTTGTGTCCACTACAGCCTCACAGCCCACAGTTCCTTTCAAGGTTCACGGATTCATGCACTGGGCCTCTAGTAGAATTATAAATGTGAATAGTGTACATTAGCATTGCAAAGGGTTTCTTGTGTAGTGTGCAAAAATGGTAGTAGTGAATTTCAAGAATTAACTAATTTGAAGGACTTTAATAGTAAACAATCCCTTTTAAAAATATATAAGTTATACCAAGTAATTGCACACACACACACATAATGATGGCAATATATTAAGAGACACAGAAGCAAAACCTGAAAGAATTTGAGCAATGATATATGATAAAGTAGTATTATATTTTTTTTACCTTTTTTTATTGTTTTAAGTATTACAAATAGTAGTACATATGTCTCCTTTTTTTCCCCCATTGATCTCCCCCGACCTCCCCTACCCCCCAGTACATGCCTTCACCTGCCTGCCCTCCCGCCCGCCCCAGTGTCTTATATCCATTGGTTGTGCTTATATGCATGCGTACAAGTCCTGCGGTTGGTCTCTTACAGCCCCGCTCGCTCAACCTCCCCTGTCTTCCCAATGTAGTTTGACAGTCTGTTCAATGCTTCTTTGCCTCTGTATCTTTTTCCCACCATTTCTTTCCTTTAAAAAGTTTTGCCTTTGCAGACTAGAAATGAACATATAATAACAAAACAAGACAAAACAAAAAAATGTTTGAGTCCCAATTTCAATGTCCAACAGTTCTGAGTCCCCGTTTCAATGTCTAACAGTTCCTTATGTGTACATGTCAGCAATGATATCTGGATGGTGCGCACATGTTGGCAATGCAGGTCCGACCCTCACTGGTTTGGTCGTAGGTAACCTGCAGCGATGCACAGCTGCTGACTGCTCGCATGGCAAGGCGTTGTCAGCGTCTTCCATCTCTGGACTGTTTTTTCCTCTTGTCTTAGTGGTTGGAGCACTCCTGTCAATTCCTCTCTGTTGCAGGAATCCATCTGGTCTTGGGGTTGTTTTCTGAAAATATACAAATATATTCTCGACCACAAGTTAATAAAGGAATCTTTTCTATATAATTGATTTGGGATCCTTTTTATTTTTGTTCAAACAATTTTCCTTTGTCTTATTTAGACACCATGTATGTTTTTAATGGCCGTCTTGCTGTTAGCATTGCAAATGAAACTTAATTTGGTAAAGTAAAAATTTTCTAGATGTAATTTACTTATAGGATATTTTTCCTTACATGATATTGCCCTACTATCCCCCCCTTTTTTTTATTAATGGAGGTTTTTGTAAATTTTATAATGCAGTCTTGATAACTTTAAATTTAAATTTTTATTTATTTATTTATTTATTGCTTACACATATGACTGCTTTAGGTTCATTGCATATTCAGGAATTTTACCATGAGATGAACTACCAATAGAAATTTTAGTTATTACTTTAAGAACAGCTTTTTGTCCAGTACAATTAACTTTACTTGAATATTCACTTATTTCAATTAGCCTATTTAAATTAATCTGAAAACTAGATTACTATTTTACTGTCAAATTTAATACTCTACCAACAATCTTAGTTTACCCTGTAAATATTAATGGGAAGGATTATTTGCATTCTTGAGTGGGCCCTGAGCATTCCAGATGCTAGGCTGAATTTAGATATAGGGCAACTGCTGTCAGCCAACTCTCTTCTTTGTTACCTTGGACCCGATCTGAGCTGGGCCAAGTCTCTTTCTGTTGCCTGGGTCCCGATCTGAGCTGGGTGTGGGAAGCGCGAAGCAGCCATGGGGGCAGGAGACCTCCTTCAGAAGGGGTGAGGGTTCAAGCCCCTGTATGTTGGGGGGGTGAGGGTCTGTGCCCCACTTCTGTTGCCCCCCCAAGTTCTCTCCTAATGGCCCCTCTGCGACTGTGCCTGTCTTAGGTTGTTCCTTCCTTGAGGAATCTTACCCATCTCTGGCTAACCAGCCATCGTCCGGGGCCAAGCAGGGTGGTGTGAGGTTCAGTTCTGTCTCGTTGGTAGCCTATGCCCTCGTGGCCTCCACACCCAGCACCTGCCTTGGGAACCCCTGGCCTGTTGGCAGGGTCCCAGTGCTGATCACATATCTCGGGGAACTCGGGTTTCTTCTCCAGTGAGGGCCCAGCTCACACAATTGGGTGTGAGACAGATCCATGGTACCAGCCCCCACGAGGCTTCAAGCTCAGCATGAACAGAAAGCTCAGGTAACAGCTGAGGGCAATTGGATTGTGAGAAGAGGGTTCCTCTTAGCACAAAGGGCAAGAGGGGGCAATATAGGATGCTCAAGTGCCTTCCCAGTGCCTTAATTCCTTCTGCAAGGAATTAAATCCTTTCATGGCCTTTTTTTTTTTTTTTAATTGCTGCCAACCATTCAAAGAATTAGTTTGTAAGTTTGTTTGGGATAATTGTAAAATATGCTGTTGTAAAATATCTAAAATTATAATGACATTTTAGAATAATATCATGTAAGGATATTCTTTGCCCCAGGTCCTGGCAATTCCATTTCAAACTGGCTGTCAATTTCTTTTTGTAGATTTATATAAACTTTGTCAGGGAGGCAAAAACACAAATTACTTACTTTAGTTCAAGAGGCCAAATATATTGACTTTTAATTACAATCCTTATGACTTTTGAAGGAAACTTCTCTTTGTTTCCTTCCAAAATAATTTTCAGTCTACAGAGAGTTTCATTTAAAAATTTCTGTCACATGAAACAATTTCTCTTAAGGCTATGGTGACCACTAGTATTGGTTAGATTTAGTATTTTATAATCTTTTAATTAATTTTTTTTAATTTTTATTTTTTACATATGTGTCCTTATTTCTCCATAACCCCCCACTCCCCACTTATGCCCCGCCCCCTTGTTGTCTGTGTCCATTGATTAGGTTCATATGCATGCATACAAAGTAGTATTATATTACCACCCAATTTATAAAATAAATATCCAGGAATTCATACTGATATAAATGACTGATTGATTGATTGATTGAATAAATGAATGAATGAATGAATAGAAGTGCACTAATTTTTAAAATGATTTTTGGAGATTTTTTATCCTCAGGAGATGGAACATAACCTCTTACTTTCTAAATGTGGACTACTCACAGTGATTCCATTTCAAAGAGGGGTATGAAAACCAAAACAATGAATACATTTCCAGTGAAGAATCTTGACAAACACTACCTAAGCCAGGTGCGAAAAGTTAATCTCAACATGGGTAAATCATGTCTATAGTAAGCACCACTGATATGTTATAATTAGAGTGTACATCGTTGTGTACTTCCCCCAAATATAAGTCCAATCTAGTAAAAAAGGAAAACACCAAAGAAATTTCAATTAAGATACAGTAAATAAAATACTCTTTCAGTACTTGCTATAGATTGAATATTTTTCTTCCTAATTTTATATTTTGAAGCCCTAATCCCCAGTGTGCCCATATCTGGAGACAGGGTCTTTGAGAGGTAATTAGAGTTAATTGAGATTATAAGGGTAGGGATCTGGTCCATTAGACTGCGGCCTTATAAGAGAAGGACGAAATCTCTCGCTTTCCCCATCACGTGAGGATAGCTATCTATAAACCAGTAAGTGAACCTTTATCAGGATGTGTCCATGCTGGTACCCTGATCGCTGACTTCCAAACTTCAGAGCTGGGAGAAAACAAATTTCTGTTATTTAAGTTATGCAATATATGGTGCTTTGTTGTGGCAGTCCTAGAATATTAATGCAGGACTTCTTGATAATGTCAAGGTTATGAAAACAAACAAACATAAGAAAAATCTGAGAAACTGTCATACCTGGGAGTAGCCTAAAGAAACATAAGGACTACATGAATATGATATCCAGGATGGAATTCTGAACTCCAGTTAATAATAAGATATCTATATTTTTTCATTAATACAGTGCTAATGTGAGGTGTTAGTAATAGGAAAATCAGATATACAGTATACAGTGTATAGAGACTCTCTTACACTTGAAGCTTAAAACTATTCTAAAATACAATTTTATTTTTAAAATAAATAGAATTTCATGCAATTTATGTATAAATATATGCTCATAGAGTGTCTGAAAGCTAGTCAATTAATCACTTCATAAACAATTATTGAAGAAATCTTAGGAAAGTTACGGCAATGAGGCTGGAAATTAAAGGTGAAAATAATGTCCTTTGGAGATCTCACAGTGTAATAAAACATAATTCCCATATTTTACTGCATAATACATTTTATTACACAATTTCTAGTATAGCAGTATTTCTACCAAATGCATCTAAAATGCATTCTTTGACTTATGTATTTTACAACTCAATTAGAGAGGAAAAGGTGAATATATCTACTTTAGTGATTCATTTGTAAAATTGGACAGTTTGGTAGACACAAATAGAATGTCTACCTTTAAATACTATTTTACATGATTAAAGAACACAAAATAAAATCGTATAATACAAATTGGTTCATATTTTTACTTTTTTTTCAGAAGCCAGCAAACTTAGTAATTTGTATCATGTCTATAGCAAGCATAGTTCTGCATGTAGGAAATCTTCAGACAAAAGATCTCTTTAACATGCTCTCCCACAGGTCAGAATAGTATAAGGAACCTTTCTGGTCCAAGAAAATAAAGTTATGAAATTTGCAAGCTTCATATATTTTCAACTAAAAAATGGACTGCTTTCTCTCATATGCATTGCATTCACTGATAAACATAAAAATAATCACTTAAATTTTACTATCTCTGAAGTACATTTCATATTTAATTATAATAAGTTAAATATATTACATGACTTGCATAAATCTTTATCACAACATGTTTTACCTCATTTCCATTAAATCTTAAAACAATTTTTAAGAGTTTGCTGGCTATTTTCAATTAATCAGGTGGGAAGTGTCATGGAAGCTACCAAGATGTCCTGCAGAAAGGTCAATTACTTGTTTGTTTTTTCCCCTATAAATTAAATAATCACAGATTTAGAAAAGCAATTTATAAGGACAGTTAGGTCAATAATATTGTAATGATTTCCTAGCCACTGTGTCTCTATAACTAATTCATCTACACTAATAAAAGAGAAAGATGCAAATTGACCATACCTCTGCAATGTCCACCAGCCAATCAGGAGTGAGTATGCAAATTAACCCAACAAAGATGGTGGGTTAATTTGCATATGCAGGCACCCCGTGGCCGTGGCGGAACTGGGGCTGGAGGAGCAGAGACACAAATCTGCAGGGGGGCCTGGCACCCAGCAGCCTCAAGCCCCACAGCCATGGAGGCGCTGGGGCTGGAGGAGCAGAGACAAGTCCTCAGGAAACCTGTGGAAAGGGAAATAAACTACCTTAACTTTATATCCCTTTCCACAAGATGAGAAAACTAACCCTGATTTATTTAGTGATATGGCCCACACCTTTCTACAAGCACAGAGTATGTTATGACCACTCCCAGGAAGGTCTGGTCAGAATACTGTCTCCAGGGAATAACGCTACTGTGGCAAATCATCTAAGAGAGGAAACAAGCTTTAGTTGGGTTTATTCTGAAGGTCAGAGAACATGCCACCCCAGCATATGCTGTGTTGTTATATTGATGATCTTGAGCTGCAGATGCTTGAAAAACAACAAATGCATGCAGAGGCTTTCACTGAAGTCTCCTGTTCTGCCTAAAATCAGACCCCCCAAAAGGAGCTCAAATGTCATAGGTCCCCTTCACGGGAGAAGTGTCATCAGGCAGAGAAGACTGACTCCCGTCACAGGACAGGAGAGTAGAAGTTGACATCACACCCAAACTTTGTTACAAACGAATTCCCCCCACCCCCATTCACCTTTCCTAAAAATCATTTACTCTCCTCTAAGAGGCCTACATCTCCCGTCCCCTTTCCCAAGGAAGAAAGTATTTAAATCTGCATTCTAAGCCACCTTGGGGAGTTACTCATTTTTTCCTGGGATCTCCCACATATACATGAGGTACACATGTTAATGAACTTTTGTTTTTCTCTTGGTGATCTGTCTTTTATTACAAAGGCCTTTGCTAGGAACTCAGAAAGGTAGAGGAAAACTATTTTTCCTCCTCCATAATTCTCTCAGGAAATCAAGTCCCAGGCTGAACAGTGAGGTCGGCTCAAGTGCCAAGCAATCAAGGCTGAGAGGAGGGAAGCTCCTAGGGGGAAATCAATGATATTAGGATCAAAGTGGGACGGAGGACACACGCATGGTTGCTGGTGGGAGTTTAAAGTGGTTCAACATTTTTGGGGGATGATTTGGCAAAATTGATAGAAATGTTCAAGGTACATCCAAGAGTCTTCTTCTAGGAATCACATCTGCTGAGATAAAGCACAGCGCATAAGCCCTGGTCAGAACCCAGGATGCTACTGCGGGCTCCCCTTCCATGGTAGAAAAACCTGGGAACAACCTGCATTTTTACAACAAGGTCGCATCTATAATAATAAAAGAATAATATGCTAATTAGACTGAACATCTTCCGGATGACCTTCCGGGCGTCCTTCTGGACAAAGCTATGGTAGCAGGGCTGAGGCAGAGGTGGTTAGAGGCAATCAGACCAGCAGGAGAGACCAGTTAGGGGGATCAGTTCATCAGGGGAGAGCAGTTAAGGGGATCAGGTCAGCAGGAGAGAGCAGTTAGGGGGATCAGGCTGGCAGGCAGGTGAGCGGTTAGGAGTCAACAATCCCTAGGGGTCCCATATTGGAGAGGGTGCAGGCTGGGCTGAGTGACGTGCCCCTCCCTCCCAACCATGCATGAATTTTGTGCACTGGGCCTCTAGTATTTGATAATCAGGGAACCTATGGATTAATAAATACACATCCTTAAATCTAGCTACTGACAAATTTAGGAGAACTGATGGCTCCCTCCTTTGATCAAAGAGAAAAATAAGTAAGTTTTGCAGCTAAGTGCCTGAGACACTGATGTTGGCTATTTTTCCTAGACTCAGAGAGGTAAAGATATCATGTGTTTTATTTTAAAAACAATTCTTTTTCAATTGGAGTGTTGGTTCTATAGTTAATGATGTGGCAAGTTCAAAATAATTTCCAAGTGGAAAAGTAGGAGAGTGACTTCTGGATTTGAAGCCATCTATATCTAGAAACACTAAATCAAATTAACCCTCCTCATATACACTGAGTGGCCAGATTATTATGATCTCTGAATGCATAATAATCTGGCAACTCAGTGTATATCCTATATAATAAAAGGCTAATATGCAAATTGTCCCCTCGACCAGGAGTTCAACCAGCAGGCAGGCCAGCCAACCTCCCATGTTCCCTCCCTCCCCCTGGCCAGGCTGGCCAGACCCCACCCATGCACGAATTCATGCACCAGGCCTCTAATACACACACACACACACACACACACACACACACACACACAAACACTGAGTGGCCAGATTATTATGCGTTCAGAGATCATAATAACCTGGCCACTCAGTATATATATATGTGTGTGTGTGTGTGTATATATATATATATCTATATATCTATATAGATATATATATGTATATATCTCCTATATAATAAAGAGGTAATATGCAAATTGACCATCACACCCTCGCACAAGATGGTCACCCCCATGTGGTCACAAGATGGCTGCCATAAGATGGACATTAGGAGAGGGCAGTTGTGGGCAATCAGGCAAGCAGGGGAGGGAGGTTAGGGGCGACCAGGCCATCAGGGAAGGGCAGTTAAGGGCGACTGGGCTAGCAGGGGAGGGCAATTGGGAGCAATCGGGCTGGTTGGGGAGCAATTAGGTATCAATCAGACTGGCAGGGGAGTGGCTAGGGGGTGATCAGGCTGGCAGGCAGAAGCAGTTAGGGGCAATCAGGCAGGCAGGCAGGCAAGCAGGAAGGCAAGCGGGTGGGAGCTAAGTCCCAGATTGTGAGAGGGTGCAGGCTGTGGGATCGGGCCTAAACAGGCAGTCAGACATCCCCCAAGGGGTCCCAGATTGGAGAGGGTGCAGGCTGGCCTGAGGGAAACCCCTCCCCCAGTGTATGAATTTCATGCACTGGGCCTCTAGTATATATATATATGAGTGTGTATATACACACACACATACACTCAAATATATATGTGTATATATATGATACATATACATATATAATATTACATAAACCTTCTTAATGTACCTATTATAAATATTTTATATATTATACATATTACTAGAGGTTGTATACAGACTGATGGTTTAGGCCCGATCCCACAGGGACAGTTGGACATCTCTCTCACAGTCCGGGACTGCTGGCTCCCAACTGCTCACCTGCCTGCCAGCCTGATCGACACCTAACTGGCTCCCAACCGCTCACCTTCCTGCCAGCCTGATCACCCACTAACCACCCTCTGCCAGCCCTATCGACACCTAACTGCCCTACTCTGCGGGTCCAGTCACCCTCTACTGCCCTCCCCTACAGGCCTGATTGCCCCCAACTGCCCTCTCCCCCCGGCAATCTTATGGCAGCAATCTTTGACCACATGGGGGTGGCCATCTTGTGCGAGGGCATGAGGGTCAATTTGCATATTACCTCTTTATTATATAGGATAAAGAGTGGGGCAAAAGTGCATATAGTTTTGTGAGTACACAAAAGACATTTATTCTTGTATTGTTTTTTTTTAATTATTGTATTATTTTCCATATGAACTATAAACCTAGTTTTGCCCCACCCTGTACATTATATATGATCTGTAAACAATAAATGTTATTCTATATAAACATACCAATTACATGTAATATATTTCATATGCACCTATTATATGTTTTACATATTAACATATTAAAATATTTATTATATTACATATAATATATTAATTACATATTATATACTTCTTATATAAATACTGTTATATCTATACCTCCATATATACCTTTATATCTATACCTTTACATATATATTCATACCTTTCAATTTTAAAATATTAGTGAGAAGAGAAACTACCATTGAGAAAAAGACTGTTAGATCCATCTACAAATGTGTCCATTAGGAAGAAAGAACAGATCTATTCACTTGGAGACTATGAACCACTCCAAGATAAAATGGTACTTTATTTGCAAACTAGAGAGGCCCAATGCATGACATTTGTGCACTGGGCAAGGGGCCCTCAGCCTGGCCTGCACCCTCTCGCAGTCTGAGGCCCCTTGGGGGATGTCTGCCTGCTGGCTTAGGCCTGCTTCTGGCTGAGCAGCGCTCCCTTTGTGAGAGCACACTGACCACCAGAGGCAGCTTCTGCATTGAGCATCTGCTCCCTGGTGGTCAGCACGCATCATAGCAACTGGCTATTCTGCTGTTCGGTCGATTTGCATATTAGGGTTTCATATTAGGGTTGCATATATAGGATAGGGTCTTTGCAAATGGAATTGAGTTAAGATGAGTTCATTAGGCTGGCCCTAATCCAAAAAGACTGGTATCCTTAAAGGAAAAGGAAAGCACCATCTGGAGACAGAGTCACATGGAGAACATGCAACAGCAGTTCCTTAGGTCAAAGTGCTACTACTAAAAGCCAAGAATTACCTGGGAACTACCATCAAATAGGAAGAGACAAAGAAGTATTCTCCTCCACAGACTTTGGAGGGAACATGACCTTGCTGATACCTTGATTTTGTCCTTCTTGACTCCAGAACTGTGAAACAATAACTTTCTGTTGTTTTGCCATCCAATTTGTGGTACTTAGTTATGGCAGCCATCAGAAACAAATAAAGCAGATTAAAAGGATGGAATTTGGTATACTAATTGGTGCTCCAACCTTCTGTAGTACCTTTTTTTCTTCCCCACCATTTCCTGGATAAAGAGGCAGAAACTGTTTCTTGGAATTGGAGACTATAAACCACTCCAAGATAAAATGTTCTTTTTCCCAATGAGGTTTTAACAGTCTCCAAGCTTTGAGAAATGTGTGCATGTTGGTCTATATGGATCTGTCTATCAGTGGGTTTACTAGTGACTTTCTATTATTTACTTTCCAAGGTGGGGAATAATGAAAAGATTAGTTAAATGTATACCAATCCAAATTCCCAAGAGATTGGTAGAGTAATATATAGTGATCTATAGTGTTAGTTATTTCCAAACCATTTTTGTTTAATCTAATTGCTTGGTACATTATAGCAAAGTATAAAATAAACAATAAATATTTCTCTTCTAATCCCACCTCTAATTTCATTTTAATCGTGTGTTGTATTTTGGGTTTTATACTTGTAGTTACATCCTTTGGAAGAGAAATACTGTTATTAATTTCCAATCATCAGCTGTTAGTATGGAGCCCAACAATAATAGTAATGCAAAATATTATAGTAAATTATAGTAAATGCTAGGATAAATGAATACATGAAATATAAACAGATTACATTGTGTGCAATGAGGCCCAGTTATCATTATCATCACATGAGAAATTGTAATAATGTTACTCCTATTGACAGAGAAACTGACCATGGGATGGGCTTGGGTAGATAGACCTTGAGTTTTGTTTGACTTTTCAAAGCATGAATCTATTGTTGCAGGGAATTAATTTCTAATTTTCATAGTCATTTTATTAATTATCCAGCATCCACAAAATTTCCTTCTTTTGACCCAATCTGGTCATCCACAGTTGATACCCTTGTTTCATACATCATTAATTTAGAGTAGCTGAGAGTTCCTAGCTTCAGAGTTCAGATAGAAATGCTGACAGTTTTCTCAGAATGTAGGCTGACATGTAACATCATCAAGATGGACCTAGAGGACAGAAAAGGGATATTCACGTTTGGATTTAAGGCTCTCTGTTCTACTACCTGAAAGACCTGCAGCTATTACCTCCACCACCCCCACTCAAGCCCTTAATTTTACTTGCCATTATGGGGAGGGAAAAGAGGAGGGAAAATATATTTGAAGGACATACTCATTCAAGAGAACATAAACTACAGAACTAAACCAGATGGAACTTCTGTCCAAGTTAAGGCTTCTCAAATCCATGCTATACAGAAAAGTTAGGATCCATGAGAAAAATTAGTCAAATAAAAATAAAATCTATGTTTCCATTGTACATCTGGATAATAAGTTGTCAAGTTTTCCACCTGGGGTTCAATGCCCATGCTTCTTCTAAGTGTTAACTGCACACATTATCATCTCTTCCTTAAATGTCCTTCATTCTTTAGTGCTCTACACATTGACTGCAACATACAATTGAAAATTTTCTTGTTACTGTAGAGCACACCTGGGAAAGACACCTGAGCTGATTGTCGTCTTAATTCAGTGGCGCCTGGCAGAGCCATGACCTGGAAACATACCTTGCCAGCGGCAGGTGTGTTGTCAGTCTGACCTTTTGCTCAGGCGCCAGGAGGAGGATTTCATTATCTAAATCCAGCCAGGCATCAGGAGCAAACACAATTATCCAGGCCCACCCAGAAGTGAAGATTATAAAGAAGCCATGAGAATGCACATATTTTCTTTATCTTAAACTTTAGAAAAACTTCCTGGTATCTTACTGTATAAAATAAACACGCTGTATCAGCTCTGGGTCCCTTTCTCTCCATCAGAGGACAGCTGTCCCACCATGTACCAGCTTTCCCTACTATCTTTCTGTCTGTCTCGTTCTTTTTCTCAATCCACATCATCCCTACTCAGGACTCCTGTCCGTTTTCTAGCCATGCTGTTCACAGAAAAGAGAGAAATATTTATATATTACCATCACTTGTGACTTTAATTTGATAAATCCAGTAAATAACTTATCTGTCATCATCTTTTTCAAGTTTACTGTAGCCTATGTCAGAAAAGATTATACAGTACTTTTCTCTTGGCTTCTCTGATACTCTTTTCTCCAATTTATTTATTTTTATTTGTTAATCTCTCAGTATATTTCATCCCCTTCTCTTTGTTTATAATTGCTCCACTACTTCTTGCCAAAGTATGAACACCTCACACCTTGACCACTTTTGTTCTTCTAAAGCATCCCTCTATGTAATCCCATTAATTCCTAAGACCTCACATGCCCCTCCTAGTTAGTGGCTTGCTGTTTATGGCCTATACTTCTCCTCTGCCTCCCAGATGCATATTCCAAACCAATCACTTGTCCAAACACAACTTGTTCAAATGAATCTCTTGATCTAATCCCATCCACAATTCAATTCTTCCTATAACATTCTCTACATTAATAGATTCTTCTTCCACCGGTCACTCAATCTAAAGACATAAAAACACTGTTTATCACTCACGATTACTTAAACCACTAGATGCAATCCATCACAAAGTTTTATAAATTATAACTCCTATATATATCTCAAAGCTGTCTATTTCTTTCCAGCTCTGTGACAAACACAGGAGTTGCAGGCAACATCTGTCAGATGGATTACTTAAAGAGTTTCCAAATTGGTCTTTCCTTCTCCACTATTTACTCTGGGGAAAAATATATATATACGTTTCTCAGCACAGCAGCCAGAGTAATCCAAATTAGTTTCTTGTGCTCCTCTATGATTAGGATAACATTTAACTTCTATAAATTCTGTCTGTCTGTCTAGAAGTTCTTATATGATTCAATCCCTTCTCAATGCACTTGTCACCCCATCCTCTTTATTCCATTGCACAAACCTTGCTTCTTCTTCTTGAAATTAAAAACAAAACAAAACAAAAAAACATGCTTGCTAACCATGTTTACTTTTTTAAAAAGCAGGTAATGCACACATACACAGAAGAGGATACATTTCCTCCCCATCACTTCGCTTAAAATAGAACCACTGAACTTTGAAAATTCTTCCCAGTTTACATCCCTGGTTCCATAGACATTCTTTCCTATTGAAAACAACATTATATCAGCAATTCCCTTGCAAATCTTCATATTCTTACCACAAATGTACAAGCTTGTAAAACGTATTGCTTAAATTTGTCTATTTGGTCTAGTTTTGTCTTCCTTGATGGAGTCATATAAATATATTTTCCTGTTACTTTTATTTCATTTGATGTCAGGTTTTGGAAATTAATTTATGATATCAAATTGTAGTTTATTTAAACATTTTTAAAAATATATATTTCATTTATTTCAATGAGGAAGGGAGAGTGAGAGAGAGATAGAAACATCAATGATGCTCCACACTGGGGATGGAGACCACAATCTGGGCATGTGCACGGACCGGGAATGGAACTGTGACCTCTTGGTTCATAGGTCGATGTTCAACCACTGAGCTATGCGGGCTGGGCTTAGTTTCTCTATTCTAACACTTCTTCATCTAGTGGTATTTGTAATCAAGGTTTTCTTTAAATGTTATTATTCTTGTGGTCTCCTTTGTAAGTTTGTTTTAAATTAGTTTGCCTCTTTAGTTGTCCTTGTGTTGTTTTTTAGAACATGACTACATGAAAGATGAAGAAACATAAACTCTTGTGTTTACTAAAACCTCGGAATATACAAATTGAGCTCCAAGTACCCCTTCAGTTCCCAGGAGAAGCAGGTTTGGGCAGTGAGCTCTGCTCTACTCTTTTGGCATTGGGAAGGAAAAGTATTTGGGTATTAATGCTTGAGGCTAGTCAATTACCAATTATTTTCTGCAACTTTGGAACAGACCAAGATTTCTGAGTTACTTACCTGGAGTAAAATTTTGCTTATGCTATTGCTTTATGCAATCAAGGTGCAGGCACTGATTTTTCTCAAGTAGATGGAGTCTTTTATTCTAATTTGTCCTCCAAGAATTCTTCTACCTGCCTTCTCTCCAGGTGGAATTAGTCTCTTCTACACCAACAAAACACTCAAATTACTACACTGTTTTCTCAGTTTTTGTAGCTGTTTTCAGACCCTTGGGTGTTTCACCTTTAAGAGTGAGTCTAACTCCATGGTGACTGCAGCCTGGCTAATTTTCCGCTCTTGCCGAACTTAAAAATCTCAGCCTTGTATTATTATTATTGTTGTTGTTGTTGTTGTTATATTATTTTAAATGTAATATAACACTTTCTCCCAACACGTATTCCAACTTCCTCTGAACAAAGAAAATACAATCAAGCCTCTAGGATTACCACTTTTTTCTAAGTGTCTATCACATTAGCTAGTACTTATTAAGTGCTGGATAATAAATTATGTAATAAATGAATAATCTATTGAACAAAAGAACCCTCTTGAGATATCATCTATTCATTTTTACATAAAATACATATCCTATTTACATATTATATTATGTATTTTCTCTAGCTGCTGACTACAATCTGTTCTTGAAAGTGATGGAAATGAGATAAAATCAGGCAGACTTTGCTATTAGAAAATCTTTATATCCTCTCCATAAATATTATATAAACATTTAAATGTAAACTATTACATTAGTTTACATCCCCCTCTGGATGATGAGCCTATTAAAGTTGGGAGCAATTCCTCATTTAACAAATGAATAAATTGACATCAAATATTTACTTTAAGTTTCTCATATGCCACATACATTTTTTTATTGATGTGATTCTTCCTCAGTCCTATCTTTGATGAAAGCAGGTTCTGTGAGGGTAGACCACCATGAAAACTAAGACTGGTAAATAAATAAAATGCTGAGAAATGAAGATTGCTTCAAAGAAAACAAATTTAACTGGAGAAAACAGCAATGGCCTTGTTATGAAGATTAAACTAACTTTAAATGTTTAGCTGGCCATACTGCAGTCCAAAGAAGAGGCCCATTTAAATATTTAGAAGTCCATTAAACATAAATCAGAAGTTAAAGTAGAAAGGTATGAAGTTACAGATGGTAAGTGGTTCCCAAAACTCTCTTTTGTCTGTTTCATCCTAGAGAACAATGCTAGCTAGTTACCAGATTCAGTAGTTATAGGAACCAAATATTAGATGGACAAGTGACATAAATGTAAATTCAAGTTAAAAAGTAACCACAAAAATGTTCCCAAATCAATTAAATAGAAAAGATTCTTTTATTAACTTTTGGTCGAGAATATGTTTGTGAATTTTCAGAAAACAACTCCAAGACCATGTGGATTCCTGCAACAGAGAGGAATTGACAGGTTTGCTCCAACCACAAAGACAAGAGGAAAAACAGTCCAGAGATGGAAGACGCTGACAATGCCTTGCCATGCGAGCAGTCAGCAGCTGTGCACTGCTGCAGGTTGCCTACGACCAAACCAGAGAGGGTCGGACCTGCATTGCCACCATGTGCCCACCATCCAGATGTCATTGCTGACATGTACACATAAGGAACTGTTAGACATTGAAACGGGAACTCAGAACTGTTGGACATTGAAATTGGGACTCAAACATTTTTTGTTTGTTATTATATGTTTATTTCTAGTTTGCAGAGGCAAAATTTTTTAAAGGAAAGAAATGGGGGGAAAATAGATACAGAGGCAAAGAAGCATTGAACAGACTGTCAAACTACAGTGGGAAGGCAGGGGAGGTTGGGCGAGGGGGGCTGTAAGAGATCAACTGAAGGACTTGTACGCATGCATATAAGCATAACCAATGGATACAAGACACTGGGCGGGGGGAGGGTGGGCAGGTGAAGGCATGTACTGGGGGGTAGGGGAGGTCGGGGGGAGGTCAATGGGGGATAAAAAAAGGAGACATATGTACTACTATTTGTAATATTCAAACAAAAAATGTAACTTTTAAAAGAGGATATAATAGAATTTTTCAAAAATTATTTTGAAAAAAGATTATTGAGTGAAATTCAATAGTGTGTGACTCATTTCTATGATTCAAATGATAATCATCAAAATTTCAACTATTTATAGTGGGTTTTAGAACCTTAAGACATAAGATATACTGCAGGTGCAAAACTACACATTTTGTTATATAGTAAAACACATATTTGGGAATATATGCTCAATAATGGATTGTTCTCTGTTCTTTTCTAGCATCTGGTTTTAATTTACTTTAAAGTAATTGGCATGTATGAATCTGGAAAGTACACCTTAACTATGGACTCTGCCTTCACTTTACTTTCACTCTGAGTGGAAGCTATTGCTAATATTAGTAAATCATGGTTTTTCTGCTTTATTTGAGGCCAAACAAAGAGTGGGGCATTATAGGCACTATTCTTACTGCTGAGAATAGCTAAGTCTACAGAAGTCCTTACTTTAATGGAGAATATCTTCTATTGAGGAGACAAAATAATTAAATCAGAAAATAAATATATAACATATGTGATAGCGAAAAGGGTTAGGAAGAGAAATAATTCAGGGTTAAGGGAAAGGGAAGGATGGGGAGATGCTGTGATGTGGTTAGAAGAGGCCTCTCTCTTAATATCACTCTGGATAAAGACATAAATGCAGTGATGGAGAGAGAAGAGGCCTCTCTCTTAATATCACTCTGGATAAAGACATAAATGCAGTGATGGAGAGACACATTCTGGTGGAGATGATTCCAAACAGGGGTTGCAGCAGGAGAATACCCCAAATCAGGATGTTTTTGATGTTTTAAGAAACAACATAAAGGCTGGCATAGTTGGAGGAAAATGATGAAGCAGACAGAGTTACACAAAAAGAGCAGGACAATGGGGGGGGGGTGTGCGGGCGGAATCATGGAGGGAGATGTAAGTCATCAGAAAACATCATAAGGAAAGCCTGTGGATAGTGAGAAGAGATGTTATTTAACTTGTACACAAAACAATACAGAGAAACAATACTGACAAAAGAACCCAATAACCTACAGGAGGAAGGAGAATAGGGTATAGGTATGTGAAATCAGATAGCTACAGGCTTAGTCCAGGTGATAAATGACATTGGCTTTGACTAGGGCAGTAGGTAGAGGAAATATAAACAGATTCTAGAGATATTTCAGGGAAAGAGAAAACAGGACGAGCTCTTTAATGAAGGGTAATAATACCCAAAATCTGAACAACTACAAGTCTTCCTATTTGCTAAAGGCTACATTGAAGTGAGGAAGAAGTGGATACATCCAGCCAGTAGCTGGGTAAGCGACCAGTTCTTGAATACATCAAGGATCCACACTTTTATTTACATGAGTGTATCTTAAGATGACCACCTCCTCTCTAAGAATTACTTTTTGATCATCAGAGAAGAATTAGGGAGAAGAGAATTCATGACACCTAACAATAGAAAGGAAGATAAACCTTGTATTAATATACTAGCTAACTCTACAACGCATGCTTATAGCATACATTTGACAGTGTTCATTCTATTGTAGAACAAGGAAGACTTCATAAAGGTTCACTCCTTTTCCTCAGGGACAAAAACATCAAAGAGCTGTTGGCAACAAGTTTCCCAGATAGCCCATATGATCCCCACCTTTTGGTACTCATGCCATTATGTAGTCCCCTCTCATATTGTATCTGGGTCAGTTTGTGTTATCCACAAAACACAGGCATATAACTTCTGAGTCCAGGTCAACACCATTATATTCATTCTCTTTGTCTCTCTCTTCCTCTGTCTTTGTCTTCAGAAAAGGCAATTGCAATATTATGAGGACACTCAAGTAGCCCCATGGAGATGCTCATAAGGTGAGAAATGGAGGCCCCCTGAAAGCAGTTAACAAAGAACAGTGCCTCCAGCCAATAGATGTGTGTGTGAATCATGTCAGAAGCAGTTTTTTCAGCTGCAGCCAAGCCTTCACACACCTGATGGACATCTTGGCTGCAGCTTAATGAAATCCTAAGTCAGAACCATCTTGCTAAGCCACTCCTGAATTTCTCACCCACAGGAACCAGGACAGATCAATATTTATTTTCTAAGCTGCTAAACTTTGGAGTAATTTTTTATGCAACAATAATTAAGCAAGACACATTTTAGGATTGAGACTGCCATGCTGTTGCAAGAAAAACTTTACATGTAGCCGAAACCGGTTTGGCTCAGTGGATAGAGCGTCGGCCTGTGGACTGAAGGGTCCCAGGTTCGATTCCAGTCAAGGGCATGTACCTTGGTTGCAGGCACATCCCCAGTGCGGGGAATGCAAGAGGCAGCTGATCCATGTTTCTCTCTCATAGATGTTTCTAGCTCTCTATCCCTCTTCCGTCCTCTCTGTAAAAAATCAATAAAAATATATATATGTATATAAAATAATAATAATAAATTTAAAAAAAACTTCACATGTAAGTCTGGCTTTGGAACTAGAGAGTGAGTGGAAGCTGCAAGAACCTTGAATGAGTGTTGATGAAAGCTGAAACCATAGATGGTTTATAACAGTGTGGTGGCAGTTGAGGGTGTTTTTAAAATAAAATGCTGGCTTAAAATAGCAAAAAAAATTAGACATCCTATTGGAAATCAGACATCTAAAGAGATTAGAGAGAGAGCTATAACTGAAGCCAGAATCAGATCTGTCACTTTCGTCTCTACACAGTTAGTGTCCATAGCTAAATATGTCATTTGCTACAGTGCCCAATTCCCACTTGCTATAAACATTTGCCTGGAAGGAAATTTCAGGACTTTCTTGTACTATTGAGGCAATTCTAATACCACTCAGCTGATGAGGTAGAAGAAACCTGCTCTTAGCACCTAATTTGTATTCCAGCATTAGGCTGGTCCCTCTATTGGCTCTTTAAGATTACAATGTTTCTTTTTTTGTAGTTTTTATTAATATGAGGTCAGAAGTGTGGAGGACTGGGGAGGGATGTGCAAAGTCTCTTTTCTTAACTGGATGCCTTAACGAGAGTATCTTGCCATTTTTGAGACAAAAACCATCATTAAGAACACCTTTCCCCAAAATAGTCAGTTTAGACATCTAACCTATATAATAAAAGCCCAGTGACTAAAATGGCAGAACACCCAGAATGACCAGAGACCAGAATGACCATGGCACCTCTCCCCGAGTGGCCCTGACCCCTAGCAAGGACCCCCACCCTGATCGGGGCCATGGCCAGCCGGCAAACCACACGTGGCCCCTCACCCCAGCTGGCCCCGCCCCCCAGCAGGGACCCCCTATCCCAATCTGGGGCCCCCATCAGGGCAGGCCAGTTGGCCCCCAGCCGTACCCCGGACCTCTATCCTATATAATAAAAGGGCAATATGCAAATTGACCCTAACGGCAGAACGACCAGAATGACCACTCGACCAGTCACTAAGAGGCGCACTGACCACTTCTCAGTCCCTTTCCTTGGCCGGCAGGCTCCAATTGCCTGATGGCAAATGGGGAACTGGGGGTGGGTGGCAGCGGGGAGCGGGGGTGCTGCAGGCAGACAGGGAAAATGGCCCTGATCACAGGCCAGGCCTCGGAACTATACCCGTGCACTAATTTCATCTCCAGGCATCTAGTATACATATATAAAGGGATAATATGCTAAGTATCTGACTGTCCGGCCAGTTGCTATGATGCTCACTGACCACCAGGGGGCGGACGCTCAATGCAGAAGCTGCCATGACATTCACTGGCCATTTACAGAGAAACGGCACCGCATATTGGCCCCCACAAAGCAACACTCAGTTTTCCCCAAGTGGGACACAGGCTCTGCCACCACCCGAGAGGGACAGCCCACCAAATCTCGGATGACACTGCCAAGACCCCCGGCACAAAATGTGGCCCACAGCCCAGCTCAGCCTGGAGACAGTTGCTGTGGGCACCAGGTAATGATGTCACCCAGCTTCCTCTCCCTAGTGACTAGCCTCCTTGGAGTTTCTTCAGCCCAGGAACATGACTTGCTTTATAGTCAGGTGTAAACATTTTACACTTTAACAAAATGTCTGTGAAGCATTTTCATGTGCCTCATCTCATTTGATCCTCAAAAAAGTCCTGGAGTAGGAAGATAGGAGACTTGGTAGAATCCTATTTTCTTTTCATTAGCCAGAAAACAGAGATTTAGAAAGTTTAGAAACTCGACCTGACTGAAAAGAAGTAAGAAATGGTAGAACTTGAAAATTACTTCAGGTTTTCTCACTGCGCAGAATATAGTCAAACACTGCTACAGGTAAATATTTTACCCTTTGTTCTCTCTGTATGATCTACAATAATAATGTGATTCATGTTGATATTTACTGCTGTGCTACTGATAATTACCTGAAAAAGAAGTTGTGGTGCTTCCCTGGGCTGGAAAAAAGTTTAGCCACATCAGAAAGCAGGTCTAATTAAGCAAGTTTATTCTACATATAAAAGGCTAACTTGACTCACGCATGCGTGATACATATAAAGCTCTCGCTGGCGCCAATCACACGCATATGTTTCTATCTCTCATTGTTGATTGTGAATTAGATTGACACTTCCATTATAGAGAAAGGGCAAATAGTGATATTAAAATATTTCTTCTAATTAATTTCCTTTTAATGTGCATGAATCCGTGCACTGGGCCACTAGTATACATATAAAATATGTGCATAATGAATGGGTCCTTGCAATCAACTACATTTTACAAAAGATCTGGTAAGAAATTAGTGATGATTTAGAGATAGCATAAGTAAAAGAAAGAAGTGTTTATGTATATCCATTCCACATTTTTTCCTCATATTCTAGACATTCACTTCTGTGCGTTTTCACTGCCCTACGAGAGGTGCACTGTGTTTTCCCTCCTCTATCTGTGTATTCCAGGTCTGTGTACCATCTGTCATGTCTGACATGATTGCTAGATAAATACAGCCTTTGCTGTGGTGATGAATGCTGTGTTCCACACTTTCTTTTGGTGGCAGAATCAATTTCTGTTTGGACTTTATGATTTAAATAGAATTCTGTTTCATGCAAGGTTTTGATACTTCTAAGCAACATCAATTTACTTTCAGACATCCTTAGGTCAGAGAAACAGGAATAATAGTATTCTTACAGTAAATTTCTTGAATCTTGCAATTCAATTTCTTTTATCCAGAATATACTTTCTTTGGAAGATATTGCATTTAATTAGTTTGTTTCTATTAAATATCTATTTATGCATATGCTATCTTAAAATTGTGTTCCAATATGTAAAAATTTTATTTAAATACTATTTGTACAACTTTCAGAAAACTCTAGAGTATTTTCAAGCCTTTGTCTTGCTGAAAATAAAAAAAAAAATACTCAGTGGGCTCAGAATATTCAATTGACACTGAGCTAGAGTAATAAAAGAAAATGGGGAATATTTATAGTAAAAATGTAGATGAGCAGAATTTTAAAAAGAGTAAGTTAAATTGGAGATGTATGGCTAACATGACTGAGTTCCAGGTTCTTCATTTTAGCAATTTGCATGGAAAAGTAATAGAGCATTAACAAACTATTGTGCAATCTGGTGTAATTGCAGCACCAATGTAACACACGCCATGCCATGGATGTATTTGTGTACAAAATAACCACAATCCTGGCATAACAAAGAAATAAAACTTTAAAGCTGGATTTTATGGGACAGGCTAGAGAAATCAAAGAAATTATGAACTAAGGTACATTTTTTACTCTCCTGTCTTCTTGCAGGAGCTTCCAGCTGTTATGCTCACACAAACAGATTAGGTGAGAAATACATTAAAATGTACAAATTATGTCTTTACAGTGAAATTAATGACCAGTTCATCCACTATAAAAGATAATTTTACAGAGGAAATGCTGCATCATTAAAGTTAGCATTTATGCAACCCAAACGTGCAGAGTAAAATGACAGCAGCTTTCTCAAAGTGGTGATATATTCCACTAAAGTGCCTATCATTTAAAATGAAGAGCAATAACACAACTCCACTCTTTTAAGGAGGCAAGAAGGATGCTGCTAAAGTCATTCATCTTGTTCTAAAAAATGAGAATTTTAATGGTCTTTAAAATCTTAAAACAGAGCACAGTTTTGCTCTATTGTTGTAGTATATGACATCAAAATTATGCATTAAAAGGCAGTAATGATATGGTAGATAAAATAAAATTGTTTAATTTTGAGACAAATTGGCATGATTATATTTAGGTAATTTAATTTCTGAGATATTAAAGTACTTTTATGCTTTTATAAAATTGTGAAGTTTCACTGAGCTCGAAAGAACTGGACTTGAACCTACTATCATATTCTACATCTAAGTGAGTCAGCGCTTAGTGAGCCACCACCAAGTCAATGTTTTCAACATAGAACACCTATCCATCATGAAGTAGGAGTTTTATAGCCAGTGTATTAAGGAACTTGAAATAGAAAATGGGATTAATCTTTTGCTTTATATAGGTGCTCTAACGTAGGTGTGATAAGATTCGTACCTACTTATGATTACATTAAGCCTCTTTATAGGGTCAAGTGATTCTTCCATTAGTTTCAGGGGGATGGAACCCTTTCTTATTTGTGCTCTTGCCACTTCACTAGTCAGATATCAGAATCATGAAATAGTGCTTTTGTATACACCTATGCTTTCCTATCTATTGGGAGGATGATGAAATTTAAATGTATTTTGCGTTTTGACACCTGAGAAAAGAAGGCAGTTTCTAGATATAAATAGATGAGTAATACAAAATGTATTTGATTACAGATTCAAAGAAAGAGGCAACGGTTATAATATAAAAACTGATTACACTCACCCCAGCAGGTTTGGCTCAGTGGGTAGAGCATTGGCCTGTGGACTGAAGGGTCCCGGGTTTGATTCCAGTGAAGGGTGCATACCTCGGTTGCAGGCTTGATCCCTGGCCCTGGTCAGGAATGTGCAGAAGGCAACCAATCTATCTGTCTCTCTCACATCGATGTTTCTCTCTCTTTGTCTCTCCCGCTCCCTTTCTCTCTAAAACTCAACAGGAGAATCCTTGAACTCGCATTTATAACAAATTCTTACAAAATGCTGTGGAATAATCACTAAATCAACAACTTTGTTTTTTGCAAGATTCAGATTCCACAATTAACTATTACATACTTCAAGTGCCAGATGCTAAGGTAAGTGATCTCAGACACAAACACTCATTTATTTGGGTCAACAATCCTTTGCATCATCCTCACTTAATATAAGCAAACTGACAGACAATGAGGATACCAAATACTAACTTCAACTGCACATAGTTAATACTGTTGAAACTGGACTTTGCATCCACATTCAGAATTCTACTTAAACAGATTAGTATAAATATAATGGGAAATAATGAGGTCAGAAGTAAATGCAGATTAACTTCCAGAAGGGAGGGATTATACCGATCTTGAATTTGAGAAGTGAATGAGAATTTAGACTTTGAATGTAAAATATGCATAAGCAATCCTAAGTAAAAAATGCTCATCCAAAGCAGCAGTTTGGAATGTGGTAGGTATACCCCATCCCTACATTCCACTTGTGCTGACTTTAATGCTCATGGCTCTCATCAGGAACACGTTCCTTATTTATGGCTGAGAGTCACCAGCAACGTTCTTTATAGAAAAATTGTGTATGTGTTGGCTGAGATAAGTTCGTTCTTTAAGCAGGGTGCATTAGTTTTGTTTGTTTGTTTGTTTGTTTTTATTGCTACATAAGAAGTTACCACACCTTTGGTGGCTTCAAACAGCACCCACTTATTAGCTCATAGTTCTGTAGGTCCAACGTATTCACCTGGATTCTATGCTCAAAGCATCTCCAGGCCGAAATCCAGGTGCTGACCAGGCTAGTCTTTTATCAGGAAGTTCTAAAATAAGAGTCCATTTCCCAGCTCATGCAGATGGGTGGCAGAGTCCAGTCCTGTGCAGCTGTAGGTCTGAGGTTTTGCTTTCCTTGCTTGCAGACCAGGCACTGATCTCTGCCAATAAAACCCTCTTGTATTCCTTCTCACATCACCCATTTAGTTCTCAAAGCCAGCGACTGTGTGTTTAGTCTCATACTTCAGGTGTCTCTCATTTCCCCTTCTGCTACTGGCTGTAGAAAATGCTGGGCTGTGAAAAAGCTCATGTGATTACATTAGGCCAGGGTAATTACTCTAATCAGAAGGTCAACTGATTATACACTTAATTACATTTGCCACATCCCTGAGGTGATGTAAAGTAACATATTCATGAGAATGCTATTCATTATATTAACATTCCCAGGGCTTATGCTGAAAACTTTGGTGGAGGGCACTTTGTAAATTCTGCCTGCCTCATAGGACATATTTCTTTTTTAGCCTCTTTCATCAGTCAGCCCTACCCCTTTGAGAACGAAGTTGCTTATTCAGAATGACTTCCTTTTCGATCTACACACTTAAAGGCCTTTCACTTGACTTCATTATATTGTTTGATACTTTTGATAAACTGTATTTTCTGGGTTTTCACAAACCTATTTTTTTCTAATTTAATACATCTTTGACCACATCGGGGCTCGCTTTTCTGTATTGTTGCTTTGCGTGTTCATTTTTTATGTTTTCTTTTTGTTGTTAATCTTCACCAAAAAATATTTTCCCGTTGATTTTTAGGGAGAGTGGAAAGGAGAGGGAAAGACAGAGAGAAACATCAATGTGAGAGAAACATCAATTGGCTGCCTCCTGCACAAGCCCCCACCAGGGGCCCAGACCGAGGACGAGCCTGCCACCAAGGTAAGTGCCCCTGACTGGAATCGAACCCAGGACTCTGGTCCACAGGCTGATGCTCTATCCACTGAGCCAAACAGGCTAAGGCCATTTTTTTTGTGTGTGTGTGGTTTTGCTGTTGTTTGTTTTTCCTTTACCAGCCTTGACATGTCCACTGAGCCTCTGGAATACAATCGTCTTCCTCCTGTTGAGCATTTGCTCTCATGGATTCCATTAGGACACTTCAACATATATTACTAATACTGCCTTCCTTGTTGCTATGTAGTCTTTGGCTTGTTTCACATTTCAGTTAGAAAAATCACAGCATACCCAGGAATCCCTGGCAGAAATTTCAAACGCAGTGTTTTGCTTTTCCTTTTCCTTCTTCCTATTTTAACAAAAAAGAAAATATCTTGATTATGTATCTTTTCATTATTCATATCAGAAATTACATTGTGAAAGTATTACCCATACACTTAAATTGTTCATGAAGTTTTCTTACCTAATTTTTTAAAATATATTTTATTGGTGTTTTACAGAGAGGAAGGGAGAGAGATAGAAAGTTAGAAACATCGATGAGAGAGAAATATCGATCAGCTGCCTCCTGCACACCTCCCACTGGGAATGTCCCCTCAACCCAGGTACATGCCCTTGACCGGAATTGAACCTGGGACCTTTCAGTCCGCAAGCCGATGCTCTATCCACTGAGCCAAACCAGTCAGGGCTTTTCTTACCTAATTTTTAAGACCCCACTCTGTTACCTTTATACTTCATGAACTTGAGAGATTTTAGAGTTGTTAGAAAGTCAATATATCTGTAGATTACAAACAACAAGTAGCTACAATTTTATATTCTTCTAAGATAACAGAAAATAGACTTTTAGTATTTAAGAAAATGTACAAAGAAAATGGACAATAATTTTTCCATATCCATTGGAAAAGTTCTCATTAAAAAAAAATAGATCAAACTAATTTTTTAATTGGGAAATATATAAAGGTTGCCTCAAACATTTTTATGACCCATGTCTAAAAAAAGTAAATGGTGCTTAATCCTTTACTTTGCATTTTAGAGTATATTAAAGTTGGTAAGTTCTGGTTTGTATAAAGATAACTTACTGGAACTGCCTTTGGTAATATTGGTAGCTGACAGCTCACAGATGAAATCCTCCCAGGAGATTCCCCTTAGCCCAAGAGAGCTGCCTTAGCACCCTGCTTGGCCCCGGAGGATGGCTGGTTAGCCAGAGACGGGTAAGATTCCTCAAGGAAGGAACAACCTAAGACAGGCACAGTCGCAGAGGGGCCATCAGGAGAGAATGTGGGGGGGGCAACAGAAGTGGGGCACAGACCCTCACCCCCCCAACATAGCAGGGGCTTGAACCCTCACCCCCTTCTGAAGGAGGTCTCCTGCCTCCATGGCTGCTTCGCGCTTCCCACACCCAGCTCAGATCGGGACCCCGGCAACAGAAAGAGACCTGGCCCAGCTCACATCGAGATATAGGTGACAGACAGAGACTTGGCCCAGCTCAGATCAGGACCCAGGTAACACACAAGAGACTTGGCCGACAGCAGTTGCCCTATATCTAAATTCAGCCGAGCATTTGGAATGCTCAGGGCCCACTCAAGAATGCAAATAATCCTTCCCACTAATATTTACAGGGTAAACTAAGATTGTTGGTAGAGTATTAAATTTGACAGTAAAATAGTAATTGAGTTTTCAGATTAATTTAAATAGGCTAATTGAAATAAGTGAATATTCAAGTACTGGACAAAAAGCTGTTCTTAAAGTAATAACTAAAATTTCTATTGGTAGTTCATCTCATGGTAAAATTCCTGAATATGCAATGAACCTAAAGCAGTCATACGTGTGGGGGAAAAAAAAAATTTAAATTTAAAGTTATCAAGACTGCATTATAAAATTTACAAAAACCTCCATTAATAAAAAAAAAAGGGGGGGGGATAGTAGGGCAATATCATGTAAGGAAAAATATCCTATAAGTAAATTAAATCTAGAAAATTTTTACTTTACCAAATTAAGTTTCATTTGCAATGCTAACAGCAAGACGGCCATTAAAAACACACATGGTGTCTAAATAAGACAAAGGAAAATCGTTTGAACAAAAATAAAAAGGATCCCAAATCAATTATATAGAAAAAATTCCTTTATTAACTTGTGGTCGAGAATATATTTGTATATTTTCAGAAAACAACCCCAAGACCAGATGGATTCCTGCAACAGAGAGGAATTGACAGGAGTGCTCCAAACACGAAGACAAGAGGAAAAAACAGTCCAGAGATGGAAGACGCTGACAGCGCCTTGCCATGGGAGCAGTCAGCAGCTGTGCACCGCTGCAGGTTACCTAGGACCAAACCAGAGAGGGTCGGACCTGCATTGCCACCATGTGCCCACCATCCAGATATCACTGCTGACATGTACACATAAGGAATTGTTGGACATTGAAATTGGGACTCAAACATTTTTTTGTTTTGTCTTGTTTTGTTATTATATGTTTATTTCCAGTCTGCAAAGGCAAAACTTTTTAAAGGAAAGAAATGGTGGGAAAAAGATACAGAGGCAAAGAAGCATTGAACAGACTGTCAAACTACATTGGGAAGACAGGGGAGGTTGGGCGAGGAGGGTTGTAAGAGACCAACTGAAGGACGTGTACGCATTCATATAAGCACAACCAATGGATATAAGACACTGGGGCGGGGGGGGAGGGTGGGCAGGTGAAGGCATGTCCTGAGGGGTAAGGGAGGTCGGGGGGAGATCAAGGGGGAAAAAAAAAAAAGGAGACATATGTACTACTATTTGTAATACTTAAAACAATAAAAATAAAATAAAATTAAAAAAAAAAAAAAAAGAGAGCTGCCTTGCCCAATCCCTTGCCTGATTCTAGGCAATGGCTTATATCCAGTGACTGAGGATAAGAAGTCATAGAGGCTCAGTACGTTTGCCTCAAAGCAGAACGATTCTGAAGGGTCATCCATATTCTAGAGTCCCAGTAATCAGCTGTGGCCTTGGTTACATCACTTTACAGTTTAACAAATCCCTCTCACCAAGCCAACACTTTCTCACTCACATAGATGGTAAGAACTTTTTGCTACTATTTTGGTGATGCATTAAGTGTTTTAATTATTATCAAATGATACACTATGACTTTTCTCTGACCAGCTCAGGATACTGACCTGAAAGAAATCTATTTCAATGCAAGCTGCTAATTTAGTTGTTTCTATTCAATTGCCATAATCCTCAGAAGTAGTGATTCTAAATTATTTTCAACAGGACTGCATATTTTATGGTTTTATTTTTTAAATGTTTTGACACAAAATATGTCTAAGTTACGCATCACTTATAATAACTGGTATCTAGACCATGTTCTATGCCTCCAAGATTTCAGTTTGTGATTTTCTCAAAAAAATTGATTCCCCAATGCAAGCTATTTAACAGAATCACCATCTGCTTGCCCTAAGGTTTAGCATTTAAAGGAAGGCAGAGTCCACTGGGGAAATCCTCACATGGATTTCAGTTGAAAAGATAAGGATTCCTAACCTCCTGTCTTTTGTGCTGGGGGAAATGGAGGACCACTCAATACTGCTGGCTACAGATTCAGCTGGCTGATTCTGACCTCCTGCATTCTGGCCAGCAGCGGGCCACGCTGTGCTCTGCTGCCAAGGGACTTGAAAAGTTCAGGCATGGTCTCATGTATTGCCAGTTCCACCCTAATTGTCTCAAGCCTCAACAATCCGGTCCTAATTATCACAAGGTTTTTTCTCCACTGGGATAACTGGGGTTTCATTTCCTCTATAAAATCTGTAGAATTTATTCATGACTGATTGATTTTTAACTAAATGTTTTGTGTTCCAATTTTTATGAATTCAACCTGTATAAAGTTAATGTTTTGTATTTTCAAAAATAAAGCACAAACTAAAAACTTTTTCTGTAAGAAAAGCAATAGTTAACTGTATGCTACAGTTAGCAAGTGATTTTTGGAACTTTGATATCTAGTTAAGAAGAATAAAAGAAAAACATAATTATCTCCAATTTCATCAAGTTTGACATTTTTTATTTACAGTTTTTTTTTACTACAAGAATACCCTAAATATTCTCTATAATAAGTACTTTAAATAAGAAAATAAACTACATGCTTTTGATTTTTTTTTAATGTTTTTCAGGGAATGGGACACTTACATGGGTTAAATAACTAGAGAAGCCTATGTAGTTACTCAGACATCAGGTTGTTGTAAAATATGTTGAATAATGTTTTCACTATTTTTTTTTTAAAACTAGAGGCCTGGTGCACAAACTTTGTGCAGTGGAAGGCAGGGGGCAAGCAGGTCTCTCAGCCTGGCCTGTGCCCTTTCACAGTCTGGGACCCTTCAGGGAATGTCCAACTGCCAGCTTGTGGCTGGATAGCTTTCTGCTGCTGCATGGCCTGCTACTTGAGCTTCAATTCAGCAGCTGCTGCACGTGCATGGGCTGGGCCACCACAGTCTGTCCTGCGAACGCCATCGAGTGGGTGAGTCAAGCATGGAGGCAGGCTCACCCTGAGTTCCCTGTGCTTCCCTGAGTCACTGAGTTGTCTAGACTGACTGCCTTCTACAGAGAACGGCACTGGGATCAGGTCTAAGCCGGCAGTCGGATATCCTTCTCGCAGTCCAGGACTCCTTGGGGGATGTAGCAGTGCACCAAGTGGCAGGTGGCCAGGGAGAAACCCGAATCGGGGCCAGGTGCCATGCCACTTGCACTCATCCCAGCCCGCTGTGCCTGCTGCCACTGCTTGGTAGTGCTGCTGCAGAGTTGGGAGAGGCCCCTGCCATGGCAGCTGCACTCACCAGCCGTGAGCCCGGCTTCTGGCTGAGCTGCATTCCCCCTGTGGGAGCCCACTGACCACCAAGGGGCAGCTCCTGTGTTGAGTGTCTGCCCCCTGGTGGTTAGTGTGTATTATAGTGACTGGTTGTTCTGGTCATTCTGCCGTAATGGTTGCTTAGGCTTTTATATATATAGACTAGAGGCCCAGTGCACCAAAATTCTTGCACTGGGGGGATGGGGGTCCCTCAGCTCGGCCTGCCCCCTCTCACATTCTCACAGTCCGGGAGCCCTCAGAGGATGTCCTACTGATGGCTTAGGCCCACTCCTCGCAGTCCTCAAATTTATTTTTCTACTTTTTTTGGTACCATGGTACCATATAAGGGTTGTTGATTTTTAGAATAATTGCATCCTGGAGGATAGCACTCTACCCTAGCAAGGTATTATCTGCAAGTTGGCATATTAGTTGCACTTTCCAAGCTGGTAAATTTACTTTGCTCTCTTTGGCCAGCAGCATCTGGTGATGGTGGTGATGGTGGTGGTGGTGTGGGTTTGTGTGTGTGCATGTGTGCAATAGGACCAGTTGATTCCATGTTAACTGCCACTAATACACTGCTTTGCTCTGAAGTAGGATCTGTGGCAATGCTAATCCCATATCAGTTTATATACAAATCCTCAAAAATAATGGTTCAGGTTAGGCCCTGCCAGCAGACACGGTACCTGGAATAAATCTGGATTTCAGGTGGGAAGAATTGTGTCATCTTCTAGTATGGAAGCATGCCACTGCAAGTGACTTGCCACCAAGAGGCCTGGTGATCTCTTCACGCATCATGCCATATCAGGGATTCATTATTGGACTTTGTGCTTGAAGTAGCAGCATCTAGGTCTAAAGCTAGCCTCATGCTGGACTGGACCCTGCTCCAACATGGAAAGGAAACTCTGGACACTGGCTCTGATGTTAGCTCTACTGAAACCCCAGCTACACTTCTTCTATGACTGGAACAAGGGAAATGGCCCTTTGGAAACCCGGAGATGGAATTCTATGGAAATTAAGCTTTGGACCATATCTCATCCTCTGTGGAGGCCTCCAGAAATGCTATTCCAGCCGTACCCCAAGAACCGCACTCCCACAAGCAACTGGGGAAGATGAGACAACATTTCTGACGTGTGTCTGATGTCACTCTATTTGGTTGTTTAACACATTGTCGGTGGTGCGTGCTTTCTGTTGGCCATCATCTTGCACTATGAATGTCATATAGTAAACCTATTCCCACAGGTCCATTGACATCCATATTCCCAAGACATCTCTGACCCTGATCTGGTGATCTCATTTTTTTATTGTTGTTGTTGTTTTGCTTTGTTTTGTTTTCATACTTTCTACCAACTGGCTACACCATCTGCAACTGCCCATGAGTCTGAATCTATTCTTTTATCGGTCTGTCTTTCCCCCCACACAATGTGAATGGCTAAAACTTTGCTTATTGGGAGAATTTCTTCTCTCTTTTAACTCTCAGGGCTCTGCCAGCGTGTGGCTCCAATGAAGCAGCATTAGGCATTTATTGGGGGGTGACCACATACTCAGTCTAATCAATCCAAAGTCTGAGAAAGATGGAGCTTACCAAAACCAATTCAAGAAGAAAGGAAAACTCTGAATAAACGTATTGGTAAAAGAAAGTTAATTTGAAATTAAAATCTTGTCCAAAACATTAGTGCCTCCTACCCCAAGAAAGAAGCAACAAAAACAGAAGACCAGCCAGTTCCTCCCTGGTAAATTTTATCAAATATTGGTGAAGCAGTCAAAGAAGCCTAGATTCATGAGGAGAGGCATAACTCCCACTCTCAGGTTGAAGGGTGTCAAATGACTTTAAGGCCACGTTAAGAATTTCTACAGTGTGATTGCAACAAAATTAAACCTACTTCTGAAAGTATCCTGGGCGGATGTCATCATGTTAGAAATGCACACATAATTTGATGTAATATATTCAGATCATGAGGAGTTTTCTTTGATTTTTGAACTTACATTGTGCTCTGGCACATTGAACAATCTAACCACTCAGGGTAGAGACATATATAAAGCAAGACACTTACAGAAATCCTACATGCTAGCAAAGCTCAAATAATATATTGAGCTATATTCCAGGTTAAATATAAATGCCTTTCCTTTGTTAAAGTCTCATAGAGATATCTAAGTCAATGTGAAATTTACTCCTATTTTTGGCAAAGTCCCAACTAAATTAAAATACATAACTTTGCATCTTTATGTTTGTGTTTTTTCTGACACTCTGCGAATGGAACTCAGTCATTTCCCCATGAGGGAAGAGGAGTGGTTCTGGGTTTCTTCTTTGGTTACTACAGTTTTGACAGTCAAAGCTTCTCCAAGAACTCTGAGACTAAATAGAGTTGGATGGATTTGCTGAAATGCTATAAATTAAATCTTCTCATGTCCCAGTTTTCTCAAGTCTCAAACAATAAATAGGACAACTAAGAATAGCACCTCATCAGGAAAAAATTCAAACATAGCTGGTAATGCGGCATATTCTATGTTTCTTTGCTGTTGCTAGTCATGTGTATGTTCCTACGTATGTATATGTGTGTACCTGTGTGTATAGTACATGTTTATATTTCCATATGTATATATACACACACAATATATACATATGGAAATATAAACATGCATTTTATATATATATATATATATATATATATATATATATATACATATATATAATATCCATGTAATTTTCAAGTCTATGTCTTTTGGTCCAGTGTACATAACTGTGTATTTAAAATTAATTGAGAGGCTATAAAAAAGAAGAACCTCTTACCATTTGCAACAGCATAGAGGGACCTGGACGGTATTATACTAAGTTAAATAAGCCAGTCAGAGAAAGGTCAGTATCACATGATCTCACTCATTTGTGGAATCTAATGAACAAAATAAACTGATGGACAAAATAGATCCAGAAACACAGCAGCATGGAACAGAGTGAGGAACCTCAGAAGGAAGGCAGTGTGGGTTGGGGGATGGGTGGGGAGAAATTAACCAACCAGGGAACTTCTATGCATGTATACATAGCCCTTGGACACAGACAATAGGTGGTGAAGGCAGATGTAGGATGGAAAGGGTCAATGGGGGGGGGGGGGCATCTGTGATACTTTCAACAATAAAGATACATTTTTCAAAAGTAATTGAAAGGAGATAAACTGACCACCCTGAATCTGAAAAAGGAGCTGAAAGAGAGCTAAAACATTGCCGCTCTGATTTTGCACGTCAGTTATGGGCAGTGTTCCAATAGAAGTGAAGGAGAGAGAGCTCTCCAGGAAGAAAGGTTTTTAACTGGGGATAAAAAGAAAAGTAGGAAATGTTTTAGTGACATCAGTGAGAAATAACAGTTAGTAGTTTTGAGAATTTGTCCCTCCACAGAAACAACCCTCACCTCCCAAACTCAGTGAGCAACACTCTTCAGAATCACTTTTGTCAGAACTTTGGAAAATAGTCAAAAGTTTACAGCAACCAAGCAAGGACGGGCTGGAGGATTAGTTGGTTTAAAAATCCTACGAAAGCTGTGCAGCATTTTTACTTACTCGTGCTCCTGTCCTGCTTCCCATGTTGGCTTCCATCTGAGGACAGCAGCCTCTGTTTCCATGGGTGGGACCCTGGGTCTCTGGGTCCAGAGAGAGAGGGCAGACCTTGGAACTGAATCTGTTGGGTTTGACCAGTTTGGGGTCTGACTGAAGGCCTAAGCAAGGATTTGCATTTATTCCCCCTAACTTTTCAGTCTCTCCGGGGTAGAAAAGGAGCTGAGTACAGAGCATTCTTCAAAAACTGTGAAAGTCGAAGTAATCTGCTGCTGCTTGGGGCAAAGATTACAATGGAGACAATATTTTTGAAAACCTGGGAGGAAAAGATGGGGGGGAAAGTATTTTTGGAGAATTAGAGCATTATAAAATATTCCTGTATACTAGGAATTTAAAACCTCATGCACAACCCAGGAAAGGATGCATGCTAAAAACAACAACAAAAACAACCGACCTGAGAAGACTTCGTTTTCCACTACGGCTGATCTTAAAAGCTGGGGCAGATGTGTAAATAGCGCGGGGGCTATGCACTGAAGTGTTTCAACACAGAGCCAATCTGCAAAGATAGAGTATTTGTCTTTATTTATTTGTCCCAGGCATTCAAGAAATCTCTATCCAAATGCTAGTTGGTCACAATAAAAAACAAAAACAAAACATGCTTCAGAGATTTCATATGACAAATGATAGTCTTTAAAAATAGTATATGGAAGTTACTAAACCATTAAACAAGTCCACCTCAAATACAGAAAAAAACAACAACACACACACACACACACACAACAAATTGCTGAGGAGGAGGAAGAATCTGATTTTCAGAGTTAGCAACTTATAGTATTTAAATATACAATATGTCAACAACAGCAAAATAAAGTTTTTGAGGAAATAAGAAAGAATGGCTCATTACATTAAAAACTGTCCCTGAGGAAGCAGAGACATGGAACTGTCCTAGACAAAGACTTTAAATCAACTTCCTCCTCCAAAAAAGTTAGACAAAAAATATCTTGTCACTTCAAAAAATTAAACAAAGGATTGTCATCATGTAACCCAGCCACTTCACGCCTAGGGGCAAACCCAACAGAACCATAAACAAGTATTTAAATAAATATCCATAGCATCACAATTCATAAAAGCCAAAATGCAGTAACAACCCAAACGTTCATCATCAGAAGATGGATCAACAAAATGGAACATATGCATAATGAGATCTGTCTTCCAAAAATTTCAAGTGCTCACCCTTGCGACCACATGGCTAAACCTTGAAAACATTACGCTAAGTGATAGAAACCAGGCACAAAGGCTCCGCTCTTATATGACTCCATTTAAAGGAGATATCCAGAACAGGTAAATTGGTGAAGACGTAAAGCAGGTTGGTAATTGCCGGGAGCAGGGTGGAGGGAGAAAATGAACTGACTGAAGGAATAGGGAGTTTCCTTTTGGGGGAGATGAAAAGATTTGCAAGTCAATAGAGATAGTATTTGCACAACATTCTGAATATACTAAATACCACTGAATTGTAGTCTGTCACGTGGTTAATTTTATGTTATGCAAATTTCACTTCCATAAAAAAAAAAAAACATTTAAGAAAAAATGATGGGAGATCTCTGCTACCAACTAGGATGTAGTAGGCAATCCGAGGCTGATGCTTTATTGCAAGAAGTAGAAAAAAGTCATATACATGAGAAGCGATATGCTTTGGGACTTACCAGAGGTCTGTAGAAGTAAGGAAGACTAGTTGAATAAACACAGCCTAGAAGGACTTTTCTGGATAGAGCTAACTATGGTTAGTCAATGGTTTTTAATACGGGGATACATCAAATCTGGAAAGACGCTGAAGAGAAAGTTTAGCCAAGGCAGAGGTCACAGTCAGGCGAAAGAAACCACAAATTTGTAAGCACTGAGGAGGGCTTGGAGGAAAAACTGGAGGACTTCCGTACATGTAGTCGGGATGACCAATGGTCGTTTCCTGAGCCTGGGAGCACAGCAGATGCTGAAGAGTGGCCAGTGCTTCCAAAGGGCAGAATAAACCCTGCAGTCCTTAGGTGCCTGGGAAACAGAGACTTGCTGGGGAGTGGTGCTTACTGCAAGTCCACTTTTGTGTCTTTTGTTAGACATTTGGATTTTTCCCTGGTGTGAGCGGAAAAGTGGAGTCACAGCTTAGGAATGCTAAGGTTAACCTCATGGCTGAGGTTAAGGATGACATCATACTTTAAGTCAAAAGTCTGGCGGAAGACATTCTGGAGAGAAGAGGTAGCTGGATTTTTCCTGAGGCTGCCAGCCCCCCTAACCCAGCTCCACATCTGAAAAGACTGAGACAACATGCAGAGAAAAGGAGAACACACACAACAGATCGCTGAGGAGGAGGAAGACTCTGATTTTCAGAGTTAGCAAATTATAGTATTTAAATATACAATATTTCCACTACAGCAAAATAAAGTGTGTTTTTTTTGTTTTTTGTTTTTTGGGTAAGCCCTTCCAGCTGCCTGCCAGAGTTGTGATGATAAGAGCTGGAAGAAAGGATCTAAAACTGTCATTATGCACAGATTCTACGATTGTGTATTATGTACAGTCCAAAAGAATTTGAAGACAAATGATAGAACCGTAAGTGAATTGCCTAGGGTTGCAGGCACAATGCCTGTATTCAAAATACACATTTAAAAATAAACCATGGGCTAAAGAATTTAAATGAGAATTAGAAAATATTTTTAAGTGATTTATAGTGAAGATATTTATATAAAAATCATGAGATAAAGCTAAAGGAATTCTTATAGGAGAATTTATAGCCATAAACAAATAAAATAAAGAAACACCGAAATGAAATGTTTTAGCTTTCCCAACATGACAAGCTAATTCTTAAACTCCCATGGTAATTCAAAAGGCAAAAAAGAGTAAGGGTAGTGTTAAAAAAAAACAAAAACAAAACAAGGCAGAAGGACTAAAACATCAAATATCCAACTATGTAATAAACACAATTAAAGTTCATAAATAGACCATGATTACCCAATTTCCAACGAAGACTACACTCTATTATAGTGGGGAAAGTAGTCTTTTTAATACACAGTCTTGGGTGTACTGGATATAGATATGTGAAAGCAAGTTTCTATCAACCCCCTCTTCCACCAGCAATTCTACTCCAGGGGGCAGACACTGACCAGGAAGGAAAAAAAAACACACACCACAAAACAGTTTTTTTCACACACATACACACATACTCGTACATGGTACAAAAGTATTCACAGCAGTTTTATTCATAATAGTCACAGAAAATGAACCTATTCAAATGCCTATTTACAGTGCATAAGATGAATTGAGTTATATTTATAGAATGTGATAAAACACTAATGAACATAATCTATATATACATGGAACAATGTGAATGAATTACACAACAATAATATCGAGGGGGAAATCTCACACATAAAAGACTACTAAACCATGTGATTTCATTCATATGAAGTACCAGGGCAGACAAAATCAATCTGGGCTGTCAGAGGTCAGGACAGGGGTCAGTCCCCTTGTCAGGCGGTGTACAGAGGGAAGGGGGCACGTGGGCAAGTCCTGGGTCTTGGTGCCAGTTGTCCAAATTTGTTCAATGTGTTAAAATTCATCAAACTTTACGCTATCAGGATGGTATATTGTACAATGTGCATCGATTTTACATTAAGAATGTATATATCTTTCTATATGTATATTAGACTTCCATAAGAGGTCATAAAAATATAAATATTTGTTTACTTGTGCTTCCAAACGGTTCTTTCCATATGTTAAGAAATCCGAGGTTTATTGATTTTTTCACCCTGTATATGAAGAAGTCTAATTAGAAATATATATACTGTATATATATAATTTTAAAATTATTTTTACCAGTGACAGTGATCCAGTGATTTTCACCCAGGGGATATTTATCCCCAAAAGGAACATTTGTCAATATCTAAAGTTATTTTTAAAATTTTCTCTACCACAGAGGGACAGAGGAGATGTGAATCAGTATCAAGTGGTGAAGGCCGGTCATATGGCTCATCATAGAAAATGTACACAATGGCTCCCACAAAAAAAATATTTGACCCAAAATCTCAATGACACCAAGGGCAAGAAACTCTGAGTTAAACAACATGCTTTTTATTAAATGTGTGTTTACTAAACGATGAAGTTTTCCTTAGTTCTACTCTGTGGCTGATGGGAATTCCCGGGATGCGATCTTTTTTGAGACTCAGTGGATGTCACATGCTTCTTGCCATATGTTTCTTGATGAAAATCTTACCTCCCCTCAGCTTTTAATTCCCCAAATATTAATTAACCTTCTCAACTGCAAGTTAATCACAAATATGCATTAACACCACATTTCCTTGTCTCCTTTCCCTGACCTAACTTTATCTGCTAGAAGCTTATCCTTTTCCTCAGGCCCAAATGAAAGCTAGGTTAAGGAGCCAAACAAGCAATGTTTTGTTCAAAACAAAGTAAATAGGCATGGAGGCTTTTCTCTGGTACCAGCCACTTATAGGACCAACATCTTCTCAAACGGCACCCCCGGGTCTGTAAGAGCAGGGTAGGAATGGAAGAACAATATTTTGGTTGTTGTCACTTGCAGTGCCCTTGTCTGAACCCGAATAATAAGCCAGAGGGCCTGTGGACTGATGCTTTGAAAGAGGAAAAAAAAGGCCCTATCCACAGAATGGGGCAGAGAAAGGTGAAACTATCTAAGAAAAAACAAATGGAGACTAATAGCCAGTACATTATGGTTATTACATTCTTCTAGATTATAAAGGCATAATCTATATATATATAAAAAGCTAGCGACTGTAATGCCATAACAACTGTAACGAATGTAATAACCAGTTGCTATGATGTCCACTATAACCAGTGAACCAGCCAACGGTGGGGAGGGAGGCACCAGCCACCCTCCCACGGCCCCTCCCCCTGGCCTACCCACCCCTGATTGAGTGTGGGATGGCCAACCAACACTCCTGTGGCCCTTCCCCCTGGCTGGCCCTGCTTCCAATAGCCTAACCCATCCCATTTGGCCTGAAGCACCTCCCCCTGGCTGACCCCACCCCTGATCACCCCCTTACCCCAATAGGGGGCAGGGCTGGCCAGCCAACCTCCTGCAGCCCCTCCCCCTGGCCAGCCCCACCCCAGATGGGCCCCCACCACCCTGATGGGCCCATGGCCCCTCCCCCCAGCCAGCTTTGCCTCCAATCAACCCCCCACTCCCATCAGGGGCAGGGCTGGCTGGCCAACCAACCATGGCCCCTCCCCCAGAATGCTGGCCCCCAATCAGCTCCCCCACCCCAATCTGGGGCAGGGCCTGCCAGCTAATCGCCTGCAGCCCCTCCCCCCAGCCAGCCCAGCCCTAATTGGGGTGGGCCGGCTGGACCCCAGCTGTGCAGGAGTTCATGCACTGGGCCTCTAGTATTACACAACGACATTTTCATCAATATACCTCACCGTCACAGTGAATATCTAATTAGGACAAGACCATTAAAAAAAAGAAGTTTAAAACATTGGATTCTTGTGTTTTTTATTACACTGAGAGATCAGTTAGAATAAGTATAGTATGTTGCATTCCCATTACTTCAGGGAATACCATATGCAGATTAAAGGTTTCAAGAGGCAAAAAAAATAAATGATTCATAGTGTGTGTCAAATATAACCAGTTTATCTGTAGCAACAAATTATTTCACCCCATGGCACTGGAGTGGTCAAGGAAATGTGTGAGAATGGTTTCAGATTCAATTACTGGATGTGTAAGAAGGGAAGGTCTATTTTTCATCCTGAAGTATGGCAAGAAGAGTAAAATGTAGAATTTGAAGTTAATATTCTTAAATAACTTGCAAATTTCATATTATAGAACTGGCATGCCTATAAAGAGATTTTTCTTAAAGATGACAGTAGAATATTTGATTTTAATATTTTATACCAATTAAATCTTTAAATTATAAATTACTAGAGTTATTATAAAGAATGAGAGAATGGGGATAGAAACAATTGTAGAAATTTTTTCCTAATTTTCAATACCCAATTGCTATGAACTAATTTCCCCAATACTAGCCTTTATCCTATTGATATCTACACTAATAAAAGAGAAACATGCAAATTGACCATCACTCTGCTATGCCCACCAGCCAACCAGGAGGGAACATGCAAATTAGAAGGACAAAAATGGGGGCCGCCCAACTGCTCCAGACGTGGAGTGGCCAGGAGGGCAGGATGCCTGCTATGAGAGGGAGGGCAGGGGGTGAAGGGATCTACAGGAACAGCACTCTGGCTGCAGCAAAGACGAACACTGCAGACTCCAAAGTCTGCAGCAAAGATGAAGATGGCAGACTCCGGCCAGAGTCTGCAGAGAAGCAGCGAAGATGAAGATGCAAGACTCCGGCCTGAGTCTACAGCAAAGACGAAGGCGACAGATTCTGGCTGGAGTCTGCAGCAAATGCAGCAGACTCCGACCGGAGCAAAGGCCTGGGTCCCAGGTGCCAGAGGAAAACTGGTGCTGGAAGCCAAGGGAAGGAAGGCCTATTGCACGAATCTCTTAGTGCAATGAGCCTCTAGTAATTATATAAAATTATACTGACATTTAGTTAATAAGAGAAATGATCAAATTTGGACATTGTGTTACTTTCTAATGATTCAATAACTTTTGTGATTTGAGAGATATAAATAAAATTCTGTTACCACCAAGATCAGGAAAAAACAACCCTAAAAACTCTTAGAGTGACACAAATAATTACATAAGCTACTAAAAATAAAAATAGCACTGGAAGATGAAATGACAACTCTTTGAAGTCCAACCACTTTCTGATTCTAAAAATGATTGTTAATGTCTGTACAACTCATTGAAAAGACATCAATATTTGTGGACTATTATTCAAGGCATTGAAGTGATAAGAAACTAAATCACACTCTTCATCTCTTTCATCTGTAAAATCTAAGGTTGCTTCAATTTAAAATATGTCACACAGGGAAAAAGGTAAATCTAGCATTTCCATTATTTTCTTGGCCTCCTTTTCATTACAAGTTTTAATGTAAATTCAATTTTTCTTGAAGTATAAATATTGCATTATTTGCAGAAAAAAATGTGCAAAGTAATTTGAAATAAACCTTGCACACTCTCCTCACTTCCGAGGTGGGGGAGAGGAATGCAAACTAAATTATTAGAGGAAAAGAACACTAAAATATATAATAGTATTTTTTAAGAACTATGAGTTTAATCTGATTTCTAACTTGAAAGAAGCTGAAAAAGGCAAGAAAATATTCACTAAGATAGAAAAACACACCTACTGTAGAGGGCCCCCTGGAAATGAACATGGATATTCTTTAAATTGATGTCAGCTGAGATGACTGGCATGGCCTTTCTCGGAAACAGCCTCCCCCAAGAAGGCAGAGACTGTTATCAGTACTGATTTCTTATCTTTATCCAGGTGCTGGGAATGAGGGAATGAATAGGACCTTGGCTCACCCAGGCCTTGATATGTTAAATCCAGTCCTAATACCAGGAATGAGGGAATGAATAGGACCTGGGCACACCCAAACTCCTTTGATCCTAAGCTTATCAGGGAAACCCCCCTTTGTATTTTTGGAAAATAATAAATGTGCTGTGTGTCTCAGGGCAGTCATCTGTGTCTCCAGCAGAAGAGGTCAGCGACCCACCGGGGACCCAGCTTGAATCTATCTCTGTGTCAACTCTCTTTATTTCATTTATTTCTCAATCCCCAGCTGCCTCTACCAAGAACCAATTTCACCTCTCTTCCATGGAGAAGGGAGATCCCCACCACATCAGGCCCCCGCATTTGGAGTCCAGTGTGGGGCCCAAACCCATGACCCTGGGATTAAGAGTCCTATGCTCTACCAACTGAGCTAGCTGGGCTCAAACTTATATGTTTATTTCAAGATTCTTTTTAAAGGAAAGAAACGGGGGAGATGCCAGAAACCAATCATTGTCCCACTAATAGAGAGATGTGGAAAGGGAATCCAGAAGGCCAGTCAACCTTAATTGCTCTGAAAGGTTGGAGCTAATCACTCATTGTTTAGTTGAGATATTGATAGTTGAAGCAGCCTCCACCTCTTAGTCTCATGTAAATTTCTGTTATTGGAATTTTCTGCCTAAAGGTTGTGGGTGTATCCCATAGCATCAATAAAAGGGATAGCAAAGCCAGAGCAGGGGGTAGTCCTCGAACTAGAGGTGGACTCCCACCTGGCCCCCAATATTCCCAAAATAATGCTTTTCTAGTCTCTCTTCATTTGTGTGCGGCCTTCTCCAGAACCTGAACCCTGAACCGGAACCCTGAACCATGCGGCACGTGAAAGGGGTTCCCACAACCTACTATTTTTTAAGGGAAACTAAAGATTCTACACTAATAAAAGAGTAAGATGCAAATTGACCATACCTTCACGATGCCCACCAGCCAATCAGGAGTGATTATGCAAATTAACCCAACAAAGATGGTGGGTTAATTTGCATATGCAGGCACCCAGTGGCCAGGGGTGGGGCGGGATGCTTGTGTCATCACCATGGAGACGACACAGGCATTCTGCACCACCCCAGCCACTCTGGGCCTCTGGGTAATGTGGGAAAGCAGAAAGGTGGCTCCGGCAGGAGCGAAGGCAGTGCTGGCAGCCAGGGGAAGGAAGGCCCATTCTTGCACGAATCTGTGCATCAGGCCTCTAGTTAGTTAATATTAACCATTGTTAACAAATAAAACAGCATGGAGAAAGTATCCAAAAATATCAGTAATCACAGTAAATATAAATTTAGGTATTTTGCCCATTAAAACAGTAGATATGTTTAATAGATAAATGCATCTATATGCTCTTTTCCAGAGACATTATTTATTTACAAAAAGAGAAAAGTGTTATTCCAGATAAGTATGACAAATTTTTTGTAAAGAGATAAATTATGATTGAACCTTATTTTTTTGCAGATATGAAGTGCTTAGAACTATTTGCAGAAATTTTAAATTATAGACCTCTAAATATAGATTTATAAATTCTCTCTCTGATTTTTTTACCTTATGTTTTCTTTATCCATCTGCACCTCCTAATATACATATTTCTCAATGGGAATTAAGCAACCATAGTTTAAAGTACTTCTGTTAGCCAGGAATATCAATTACAATGTCTATAACCAATGGGCCCAAGCAATATATGTATTGTATGATCTTCAATTATCACACTACAGCTACTGTTTGGCTCCCATGTCATTCCTGAGCTTTGTTTTTATTGTTGTTGCTTTCTTATTTGACTTTGACACATATGGAAAAATTGAAATTTCCCTTCTTTATCAGTCACTAAAGTGAAATTATTATTAAGGGGAGTGATTTCCCTTATAAAATTGTTAACAGAAAATCCCTTTATTTCTTTAAAAAGTGTCAGTATCTTTGGCGGGCTAAAAATAACTCATTGATGTGAGGAAGATTTACAAAGGCAGTGAAAACCATTATTTCCCCAAGGTTATATAGATGATAGGTGCTTTATTGTTTCCTGGCAACAGAACACTCCCAAAGTGCTATAACAAACACTTCAGGTGTTAAATAAACTGTTAACTGCTGTTCTACAGCTGATTTCTAGATGCTCTTCACTATAGTGACAGGATGTATGCTATCATCTATATGAAAGTCTGCTGAGGGATCACTAATAGTAAGTCATTGCATTGTTCTCTTTCTCATTACTGTGTCTTATTATCTGTGGCTGTAAACACATGCACACATTCTGATGGTCTATCTCAAACAGTAAAGCAAAATGTTTTAAAAATATGCATCTGCTTTGTAATACTAAGTGCCTCATCAATGATGCAAGTATGTAACCAAGAGGAAGCAAGCTGAGAGCATTCAATTCTCAACAGCTCCTGTGTTATGATGAAACAAAAATGGAATCCTAAGAGGTTGAGTAATAACATATGCAGCCAAGCCATTCTATTTACATATTTTCCAGAGATTCTCTGGAAGTGTTAATCCCATAGTACATTTTCTGCTTATTTTCCTTAACAAAAACTATATACACATTTTTTAAAGTAAAAGTGAAAATGTCACTAAGCATTTGCAGAAGATAAATCCATCTTCAAAATGTACTGATGGCTTGTTTCTAAAATTACAAAGAAATTTCATTACATCCTAACCTCTTGATACAATACATAACTATTGAGGTTTTCATCAGTAGATGTTCTAAACCTAGCGATTTCGAGGGTAGTTAAGTCAAATCTCTAGCATTTAATAGATCAGTCTAGTTAGAAGGTTAGAATTCCAAAACCTCTCCACCATCCACACCAATAACACCGATATATTTTTCACCTCTATACTTGCTGCATATTCATCAGAATATGTATTCACATCTAACACAATAATGATAAATGATTATCCTATATAATAAATAGGTAATATGCAAATTGACCCTCACACCCTCACCTCACAAGATGGCGACCCCCACATTGTCACAAGATAGCCACCCCCACTTTGTCACAAGATGGCTGGCAGGGGAGGGCAGTTGGGGGCAACCAGGCCTGCAGGAGAGGGCAGTGGGGGCAATTGGGCTGGCAGGGGAGCAGTTAGGTTTCAATCAGGCTGTCAGGGGAGCAGTTAGAGGGCAATCAGGCAGGCAGGCAGATTGGTTAGGGGCAATCAGGCAGGCAGGCTGGTGAGTGGTTAGGAGCCAGCAGTCCCGGATTGTGAGAGGGATGTCTGACTGCCTGTTTAGGCCTAATCCCATTTATATATATATAAAACCTACCCATATATGCCCAATTTTCATGAGACAGGAACTTTGTTGTGATAACCTTCCTTTATGAAGTTGTTTTTAGAAGTTCCAGCTAACCACTTTCCTGATAACCCAGTGATAAAGTGAATTTAAAATGAGGCAAATTTTCTTTTGTTTTATTTTGGTATATCATAGTCACATTCATTTGGCTTACCTCTAATTCTAGCTATAGCTACAGTGGTCAGTTCCATTAAATTGAGGCTCATAGTGACAATGTCACCTCATGCAACCCTTTGTCTTGTCACATTTATTGCAAAGCTTTTTTTGAAACCATAAAAACTTGTTCATCTCAGAAAAGCACACCCTGGTACTATGTGGAACTTGTCCTGAGGAAAAATTCTTTTTTTAAATATGTTTTTATTAATTTCAGAGAGAAAGGGAGAGGGAGAGAGAGATAGAAACATCAATGATGACAGAGAATCACTGATCGGTTGCCACCTGCATGCCCTATGCTGGGGATCGAGCCACAACCCAGGCATGAGCCCTGACCAAGAATTAAACCATGACCTCTCTGGTTCATAAGTAGATGCTCAACCACTGAACCACACTGGCAAGACAGGAAACAATTCTTCAATTAACGGATGCCAGCAGTAGGTGAAATGTTCCAGTATTCTGTCCTTGCATGGACAAAATGGGAGACATTCAGCACCATTCTCCAGCAATGCAGCAGAATGGGACCCCTATCATCAATAGCAGTGACCTTGAGTTGAACAATTATATCGGCTTTTCTTGCTTACTCTTTTCTAGGATTGCCTAGATCTAAATAGTCTGCCAACATCTCCATTTCTTAATCTCTGCTTTGACAACATTGTTGAAGCATAGTTAGTTTTCTAGATCTGGAATTTATTCTTGACTTAACTATTGCAGAATCCATGATTGCTTTCTACATTTTTGATTTGTGTGTAGATTTCTATTAAATGTGAAATAATATTAGTATTTGGTCAAATACTAATAATTAAGATCATAGGGAAACTTCAAATGGCATTAAATCATGTTAAATTTTTATAATCTCAATATGGGTTACTATTTGCTAAACTTTTTTGCTAGTCTTAAGTCAAATTGTTTTCCATGCACTATAAATTTGGTTCATAAGGAAACGAAATCAGTATATCAACTGAACAGAAGGACATTGAAGATTTTCTACTTTATAGCTTGACATTTAAATTGGAAGCTACAGGTTTCCATTTTAAATCGAGAGGGTGTATGTGCTATCAATTCTTATCTTAATAAAAAAAGCCCAGGGTTGTGACAACCGATCACGACCAAAGGCTGACCATCCTGAAGTCAGTGCTGGGTTGCCATAGTGCCTGCCAGGATCAGGGGCATGGCTGGCCTCCAAACCACAGGCGGCCATTAGCCCAGGCCCGGCCAGCCCTCCAGAGGAGACACCCGCCAGGATCGGGGTCATGGCCTGCCTTCAAACTGTGGCGGCTCCTAGCCCGAGGAGGCTTCCTGGCCGAGGAAGCCCAAGTCTGTTCTTGACCTAAGGCCAGGCTCTCCCCGCCAGGGACTCAGAAGCCACCAGAGTCTAACTGCCAGTCTCCGGGAGGTGGGAGTGCATCCACTGTCCACCAAAAAGTAGGACAATCAAACTGTTCAGTCTCAGTGCAGGCACAGGTCCATGGCTGATGGGGTGGAGGCCAGACCAAAACAAAACAGCAGAAACACCCTGCCCACCTGGGCTGGTGCAGCTGCAGTCCACGTGGCTGGACAGTGTAGAAAGCGCTACCTTCTCCAGGTCCTGTGCTGGTACCGCTGCTTCGCTCACCCTCAAGCCCCCCTGAGTCCTGACAGGAAGTGTGTAGGGCATCCTGCAGGAGTTGTGCCATTCTGGGTGCTTTTGCCCAAGGACACCCTTTGGGATGAATTCAGAGCCACATCTCACTTCCCGTGAGACTGGAAGAACCATGTAAAAGGAATTCGACAAAAGCTTTCCACATCTCTGTTTATTCTTTTTGAATCCATAAAATGACCTTACAAAAAGCGTTCGGGCCACCTAAGAGAGAATGCACTTTCTGGCCAGAGCACGCAGGATTCTTTTGCCCACCAGGTTAAAGGAAGCAGAGAGCTGGCAGTGGAAATGGTCCTGATGCCCTATGAGGAGAATGTGGGAATGGGGTTGCAGAAATTCCACAAGCCTCTTGACACCTTCTCCTTTGCAAACCACACCATCCAGATCCACCAGGACTGGAAGCAACTGGGAGTCACAGCCATGATTTGGGACGTGGTAAGCAAATCTTGGAGGGGGGGGGGGGGGAAGGGGGCAGGGGTGGCTCTGAAAACATCTGCAATTGATTATAAAACTGGTCTTTATTTAAAAAGACATAAAAGAACAGCTTTGTTGAGATCTAATTCATATACTGTACATGTCACCTAAAGTGTACAATGAACTGGTTTTTTTAGAGTAAATTCAGAGTGGTACAACCATCACCATGCTCAATTTTTAAATACCTTCACCACCCCATCCCCTCCAAAAAAAAGCCTTCTACCCACTAGAATCACTTTCCTGATCACCTTCCTCAAAATAGATTGCATTTTAAGGGTGGGTAAAGGAAAGTTGTGGGAAGTTAAAATTCTGTACAAAGGATATTGTAAAATGACAAAGCCCAAAGTGAGGATCATGTGTTCTCTTTTTAAATTAAAAAAAAAAATAATAATTTTTTTTTTTTCAGAGAGAAAGGGAGAGGGAGAGAGAGATAGAAACATCAATAATAAGAATCACTGATCAACTGCCTCCCGCAGGCCCCCTACTGGGGATGGAGCCCGCAACCCAGGCATGTGCCCATGACCAGAATCAAACCTGGGACCCTTCAGTCCACAGGCCGATGCTCTCTCCATTAAGCCAAACCGGCCAAGGCTATGTGTTTTCTTTCAGCTCTGCGTGGTTGTAATGGTCCCCAAATCTATACTAAGAAAAGAGTAATATGCTAATTAGAGTGGTTGTCTTCCAGACATCCTTCCAGACAAAGCCACAGCGGCTGCAAGGGCCGAGGCTCAGGCAGCCTGGGCAGCTGTGAAAGGCTGAGGCTCAGGCCAGCAGTGGCAGCAGCAACGGGATAATGGGGGCAGTGCCCCCAGAGGGAGGCCAGACTGGGGGCCAAGGCATAGGCAGTTAGGAGTGATCAGGCCAATAGGGGAGGGCAGTTGGGGACTATTGGGCCAGCAGAGGAGGGCAGTTGGGGGTGATCAGGCCTGCAGGGGAGGGCAAGGTAGGCGCGATCAGGCCCACAGGCAGAGGGGTTAGGAGCAACCAGGCAGGCAGTTCAGGCGAGTGATTAGGTGCCAGCGGTCCTGGATTGTGAGAGGGATCCCAGATTGGAGAGGGTGCAGACTGGGCTGAGGGGTGCTCCCCCCTCAGTGCATGAATTTTGTGCACTGGGCCTCTAGTATTTTAATAAAACTTAAATGTCATTAGAAAAGAATAAATTAAAAAGGTCTTCAGTATCATCAAATAGTTTCAGAGCTAACATTATGTATCATGATCCAAAAAAATATAATATAAATGTGCTCTCACAGCTCCCAGTCATTATTGAGAAATGGTAGCAAAATTTGTATTCCTTAAATAACGTAATCTTCACTATTTTTAATTCGAGCATTGTTAGAAAGAGGCATGGCACTTTATTCTGTTTTTATTTTTTCAGGTAACTTGGAGAAGTGACCATATTCACCCACATGGAATTTCATGACCTAATTTGTTCTTTATATGATGCAAGTGAAGCATGAAACATTTATGTAATATTAACTGGGTACTTCATTGAAACTGTATACAAATAAAGAAAATGGAATATGTTTATAGTACACAATCCAGGAACCTTTTACCTAAAATTGGATTTTGAAATTAAGTTCTGCAATGTCCAAGCAAGTCACTTCTCTATAGCTATAGTACCATAGTCGTCACATTTATACTCACAATGACTAGCAAGTTTTAAAACGTTTGCAACTTTTGTATTACTTGCATATGTAGTTTGAGTAGCATTTTACACAATCTTTCCCAGCTATGCAAGTTTGTAGTTCAAGTCTCATCATGTCAAACTCTAAAAGCAGTCCATTAAATATGTGAAAACACATTCTTATTTAAATATTTCAAGTTGGGTATGGAGACAAATGGTCGTCACATCTGTTAGTAAACAGTTCTCCACATTCTCTTCACGCTTTGTGAGCAGAAACAATGCCTACCTTTGGTTTGGGCTATCATTTCAAGGATGTGGACAATAGATGTAATATCCCCCAATAGAGCAAACAACAGGCTTGTTTACTGTCACATAAAATAAAGATAATACTTCCTTAGGGGCCAATTCATGCAGGCTAACAGCCTGGTTAAGGTTATTTTATGTATCAACTTGAGTAAGCCACGGGGTGCCCAGATATTTGGTCAAACATTATTCTGGATGTGTCTGTGGAGGGGTATGTGGCTAAGACTGACATTTGCATCAGCAGATTGCCCTCCCACATGTGGGTGAACCCTCATCCAACAGAAGGCCAGGACAGAACAAAATGATTGATTCTTCTGAAAGTAAGATAGCATCCCGCCTGCCTGAAGACCTTCAACCTGGAACATTGACTTTTTTCTTCCCTTTACACTTGAACCTTGGGATTTCTCTCCTGAAATTCTCTTCACTGTGTGTGCAGATAGCAGTTGATCTTCTCCAGGTCTTGCTTAAGGAACTGGAACTTGAGTTGCTGGTACAAATGCTGATACCGTATCTACTGATGTGCAGTGGTAATAAAGTCATTTGTCTCTGACTTAGAAGTCCCATGTCTTCTGTCAGTATTCATGCTATTATAGAAGCAAACTTGTTAGTTTGTACGTATGGAAAATGATGTAGACTCTTTCATAAATCTTGGTAAAATTTTACTTGGAATGCCCACTTCTATAATAACATTAAGAAATTGAATCAAAATACCCATTCCCAGCTTATGTATATATATGCAACACATCATCACTATTTTGCAACCAAAAGTTTTACATTTGAACTTGATAATTTTATAATTTCTACTAGAGGCCTGGTGCACAAAATTCATACATGGGTGGGGTCCCTAGGCCTGGCCAGTGATCAGGGCCAATCAGGTTCCCCACCTCCCTGCCTCCTCCTTCCCTTGCCCCTGTGCACTGCCACCCACCCCTGATTCCCTATCCCAGCCTGGGGGCCTGACCCTGATCAGGGCCTGACGGCCAAGTGGAGGGACCAAGAGGTTGGCCAGCAGTCCCCATCAGTGACCAGGGCCTGCGGGCTGGGGGCAATTCCTGCCTTGAGCATCTGCCCCGCGGTGGTCGGTGCATGTCATAGCAACAGGTCATTCTGGTCATTCCGGTTGTTCAGTCATTCCATCATAACCATTGCTTAGGCATATATATATATATATATATATATATATATATATATATATATAGACTGGAGGCTAGAGGCCCGGTGCACAAAATTTGTGCACGGGGCGGGGAGGGAGGCGTGTCCCTCAGCCCAGCCTGTACTCTCTCCAATCTGGGACAGTTGGACATCCCTCTCACAATCCAGGACTGTTGGTACCCAACCGCTCGCCTGCCTGCCTTCCTGATTGACCCCAACCACTTCTGCCTGCCAGCCTGATCACCCCCTAACCACTTCCCTGCCAGCCTGATTGATGCCTAACTGCTCCCCTGCCAGCCTGTTTGCCCCTAACTGCCCTCCCCAGAAGGCCTGGTCACCCCTAACTGCCCTCCCCAGCAGGCTTGATCACTCCCAACTGTCCTCCTTTGCAGGCCTGGTCCCTCCCAACTGCCCTCCCCTGCTGGCCTGATCACCCACAACTTCCCTCCTTTGCAGGCCTGGTCCCTCCCCTATGGCCATCTTGTGGTGGCCATCTTGTGTCCACATGGGGACAGGATCTTTGACCACATGGGGGCAGCCATCTTGTGTGTTGGAGTGATGGTCAATCTGCATATTACTCTTTTATTAGATAGGATAATACAATGTTCACATAACTGTATTAACTGCAAAATAAAAATTAAATTATTTATCTACTTGTCATTGACCAGTAATTTAATCAATTTAAGATAATTTATTCTCTTAGTTACTTTCTCTTCTTTTCATGTCTCACCTCTATGCAACAAGGTGATGTGAGGCAATGGAGATAAGACTGTAATAGTCACTATCCTTATAGTCACACCAGAGAGAAAGTTGCAATGGGCAGAAGGCAAGAGGGAAGCAGGGCATCTAAAATTCCCTAGAGTTTCTCACAGTTTAGTGGCAGTCCTGCAATAAATGGCCAGTATATCCTATCTAATAAAAGAGTACTATGCAAATTAACTATCACTCCTCTACATCCACAAGCCACACCCACCAGCCAATCAGGAGTGTGTATGCAAATTAACCCAACCAAGATGGCTGAGGTCTCAGAGAGAGCAGAAGGGAGGCTTGGGTTTCCCCTGTGATGGAGGAAGCCAAGCTATCCACACACTCTGGCCAGCCCAAGCCTCCACTTAAGGCTACAAAGTTTCAATTATAGAAAATAAATTAACCTCAACAAAAATGGCAACAGCTACAGAGCTGGAGAGAGCAGGAGTCTAGGGTTGCCCCCGGCGATGGAGGAAGCCAAGTTTCTGCAGCCCTAGCCTGCCTTGGCCTCTGCTTAAAGCTACAAAGTTTCAATTATAGAAGATAAATAAATCCCAAAAGAAATGGCTGCCGTCAGGGAAGGAGGAGAAGGCTTGGCTCTGGTCCAGGCTACAAAGTTTCAATTGTAGAAGATAAATAAATCCTAATACCAGGGCCTCCACTTGGGTCACTGCGGGGTGTGGCCAGCTTGCAAACCACCACAGGCCCCTCACCTAGGCTGCCCCACACCCCAAGGGAACCCCCACCCTGATCCGGGACACCCTTCAGGGCAAACCAGCTGGCCCCCACCCATGCACCAGGCTTCTATCTTATCTAATAAAAGAGTAATATGCAGATTGACCATCACTCCAACACACAAGATGGCTGCCCCATGTGGTCAAAGATGCTGCCCCCATGTGGACACAAGATGGCCACTACAAGATGGCCAGCAGGGGAGGGCAGTTGGGAGGGACCAGGCCTGCTGAGGAGGGCAATTAGGGGTGACCAGGCCTGCAGAGGAGAGAAGTTGGGGGCAAACACGCTGGCGGGGGAACAGTTAGGCATCAATTAGGCTGGCAGGGGAGTGGTTAGGGGGTGATCAGGCTGGCAGGCAGAAGCAGTTAGGGGTAATCAGGAAGACAGGCAGGCGAGCAGTTGGGAGCCAGCAGTCCAGTAGGATTAGGCCTAAACGGGCAGTCGGACATCCCTCGAGGGGTCCCAGATTGGAGAGGGTGCAGGCCAGGCTGAGGAACATCCCCTCCCCCCCGTGCATGAATTTCGTGCACTGGGCCTCTAATTTGTTAATAATAACTGATTTGCCTGGTCAGCATGGCTCACTGGTTGATCCTTGACCTATGAACCAAGAGGTCATGGTTCAATTTCTGGTCAGGGGACATGCCCAGTTTGCAGGCTCAATCCCCAGTGTGGGGCTTGATGGAGGCAGCCAATCAATGATTCTTTCTTTGAAATCAATAAGAAAGATATTAGAAAATAATAACTCTTATTTTTAAAACTTTATTTTATTTAAAAATTTAAGACATCTTTAGATTTAAATGATTATTGTAAAGACAGTATAGATAGTTCTTGGGTAATCAACGCCATTTCCCTATCATAATCTCTTAAATTATCATGGTAAATTTGCCATAATTAATAAAACAATATTGCTACATTGTCACCTTATTGATAACTAAAGTCCACACTTTATTCAAATTTCCTCAGCTTTTCCTTAATTTCTTTTTGTTTTTTCTTCTTTGGGATACCACCAAAGATAGCATATTACATTACATTTAGTAGTACTGTGGCCTTAATCTCTTCTTGGTTGTGATAAGGGAGCTTTTCTTGGTGGTGTTTTTTGTTTTGTTTTGTTTTGTGTTTTTAATAACCTTGATGACTAATATATTATTCATAAAATATTCCTGAGTTGGGATTTGTCTATGTTTTCATTATGATTAATCTTTATACAATGCATTTATTAATGGCCATCCAAAGATTTCAGGTCTTAACCACTGGAACCTGAAAATGTCTCCTTTAGAGAAAAACATTTTTGCAGATATGACTAAGTGAATAATCTTGACATGGAAAAATTATCTCAGATCTCTTTCACTGGTAAGAAAAATTCACCAAAATCTATTAATAAACAGAATGATCAAGTTTCAAATATTTTATAAAGAGTACTACTTTATTTTTTAAAAGGTAGATGGATAAAAACTATAATTTTCTTGTTATATTTAAGGAAAATAAAAATAATAAATATCACACACATGGGAGTGAGTGAGCAGGTTAGGAGAGTGAGAGGAGAGCATAGGGACATCACTCCTGTATTCCTTCTCTTGTTTGTATTGTGGTATAAATTATGCTTATATTCAGGAAGGCATATTTTTGTTTCAGAGAAATATCCACAATAAACAAGTAGCCAAAGAACAGCAATTGACATTTATGGAACTTGACCAAGAGCCAAGTATGGTTCCAGATGTTTGGGGCACAATGATATAAAAAAATGGGAAGAAGATTTGTAATCAGGGTTTTATTATAATTAATTTATGCTTTCTTCATGCTCAATATTTTAAAATATTTTAGCCAATATTTTTAAACCTTTTTTCCCATTTTATTACAGAGTTTCAAAAATAAAAAAGAATACCCACCTTTAAACTAGTTATTCAATATGATGAAATGTTTTTAGAGGCTGGGTTTAGTAATTACTTATGGGTGCTATTTATGGTCATTCTTCATTAATCTAAATAAAACAATGGTTAGATTTGATTTTTTTATTAAAGGGATGTTCTGTCCTTTCCCTCATGTGTGGCTCAGCTTCCCAAGTTTGTATTGACAAGAATGAGAAAAATTTCTCACTGACACATCATGCACCTGAAAAATTCAATGAGTGATGATCCTGAATTTTAATGAGTGGCTCTCTATTTTCCATGGACCACCTCTACATCATGAATTAAGAGCTATACAGTGACAGAAGAAGCACAGCAAACTCTCTATTTAACTAGTGAAATCTGAACTAAGTAAAAAAAAATCTATTATGAAAAGATATGCTACAAAGGGATTATAAATTTGCATATTTTTGAGACAAGAGCTTCACAGAAAAGTATGCTTCAAATGATAAAGTTATTAATATTGCAATGTCTATTTTTTTAATGCAGCACAATCAGTTTTTAATGAAATTTATAAAAAATGTATGCTCTTATCCAAAGTGTTTATGACACAGTCTTACAGAAATTAAGGAACATGATCTCTAACTTCAAGTAGCATTGGGATTATTGGAGTGTGATTATTCTCATCTTTCTTCAGTTGCAACTCTTAAATAAGCTATGAGGATGTGAGAACATGCACCTGTGTCCTTAGCTTCAAGATATACTTGTTTTTCTTCATTATCTTTTTCAATAAGAGAGGTAGGGATGTAGATAAGATAACATTTTATACATAAATAAGCTTTCATGAGGTAAAGAAGGGACGTGATAAAGAAGGGTCAAAGATCTGAGCTCTAACTTTTCTTATTTAAATCATCACTCAGCTTTAAGGTTACGCTTCAGCCTTCCCTGGAGATATGTTTTAGTCTGGGGAGAGATTTGAGTAAGAAATTATTCATCATGTTAATTCATTCAAACAAGTGAGCTTTACATATAAAATACCTAAAAAGAAGAAAGCGTTAAAAAATGCTTTTATCTTATTTTGTTGCAAGTGTGTGTATTTATTATTATTTTTTAAATATTTGACCATATGAATAGGGGAATATACATATCTATAGTTATAGGCTATACTTTAAAACATAGCTGTCAATTGTGAGCTAACTGACATGTGAAGCAAATTATTATCTGCTAGAGGCTCAATGCACGAAATTCGTGCAAGAGTAGGCCTTCCTTCCCCCAGTGCTGACACCGGCTTCCCTCTGGCACTCTCTGGCCCCCTGGACCTAGACTTCACCCCGGCCGCCAGCAGGCACCGGGGACCCAAGCTTCCCTCGCAGTCCCGGCTTCGTCCAGAAGGTCCTCCGGTCTAATTAGCATATTATGCTTTTATTATTATAGATAAATCTTACAAAATGTAAAAAAAAAAAAAAAAAAGCTTTAGGGTTTTGTAGATTCAAATTCAATCTATATTTAAATGAAATCCCTATTCCAATTCAGTGAGAACTTGCTATAAACCAGGTGTTATTTTAAGGACTGTTGGGGAAACCAAAAATAAAGAAAACATCATGTTCCTTCTTATCATATTATCCAGTAAAATAAAGAATGTATTTAAGTAAAACATCACTTATATCTTTTAGTTGTTTTTTTTGCTTCATTCTTTCTAACAATAGTAAGCATGTTTTTAAACTTATAATTGCTAATACCTTATATGTGAGGTTCAAGTTCTAAGAATTTTAACTTAATTTTTAATAAATTTTCTAAGTATTTTTCTACATTTTAAGAAAATCTGTGCAATAATGCTGTGGCAAACTTACTTTGCATATTCTTTTATGTAGCTGTTTTACATTAAGAGTTAGCTTCTGTTAGCTCAGTTCTCTTGTAGTCCACAATGAAAATATGCAATGAGCTGAATTAAACATCTGCTTTCCTCACACCCACTTTCTGTGTGTAGAAGAATTACTTCTCTTGCAAAAACAAAGATAGATTAATGACCTTAGCACACTCCACTGGGAGAGGAGAGATGGGCAAGTCTGGAAATGGAGATTCATGAGCATTCTTTTCATCTCTTTTCTAACAGTGTCCTCAAATGTCCAAAGAGTACGTGAAGATGTTAAATATCCTCCTAGCCCTCACCTTCTAAATCTCTGCTGTCGGCCAAAGCTGGGACTTTTTCTGAGGAGAAAAATTATTACTCCCAGACCTAAATATCAGGAGTGGGGTGGGGAGGGCTAGAAGGGGTCCATGGGGGGAAAGTAGGGGACATGTAACACTTTCAACACTAAAGATTTAAAAATAAATAAATAAAATGACTCCCTCACATTGGGGGGGGAAAAAAAGAGCAGACATAGCAACCCATATTTTTGTATCATAGAGGTCTTTAAAATTTTTGTTCTTTTTATATTCCCATGTATAAAAATACGTTTACGTTCATTTTCTAGCATCCATGTGTTCGTAGCATAGTTGAAACCATTAAAAGCAGTCTCATGATCAGGGTGAGGAAATTAAGCATTATTCCTGCCATCACATTTCTCTTCCTGCTGTTTTTGAAACATATTTTCTCAGTCATTCTGACTTCTACACCTGCTGCTCAGATAGCAAGCACTCTTACACATCAAGGTGATTTTAAACTGATTAGGGACTTTCTCTCCAGTGAATAATAAGTTAGGTCATTTTTGAGACATAACAGTGATAAATATAAACTGAATGCATTCCCCTCAGTGAATCATTTAAGTGGTGCTGCTGTGTGTCTGCCTCATTCAACATGAAGGTTACAGGAAACTGTTGTCAGCTTACACGGAGTAATGGAAAAATGGCTTTCTTCTTTTTCTTACAAAGTGGTCCGTGACAAATAAATAGAGCAAATAATTTCCCATTAAAATGTATCTGATGATGACTATATAGTTATTGTCACTGCATATAAATACAACTACCATTTTTAGTTTTTAGAATCATAGAGTACCTCTGTATCATCATTTCTGCTCACTTCCCCCAATACTCTCTTTTATCTCCAATGGTGAAGTCTTTCATGCTTTTCCAATGTTCATATTAACACAGACTATCTCAGGGTATATATTTTTACGTAAATTGGTAGAGTGTATCTCTCTAAAATGATATTTTTTATTTATAGTGACAGCAGTCAAGTGTGAAATCTCTTTATTTAGCTACATGTTAATGTATGGAATCCTTATTTATCATTTACATTTCCCCCTCCTCTTGTTAAATTGATTTTTAGAAGTCCATAGGTAATATAGATTACATTTCAGCCATTCTAAATCAGAAAAACTGTGGTTAGACATACTGTTTTCAAAGTTATACGGACCATGGTTAATTACGATATAAAGTTCATTATACATGGGATCAGTTGAAATCATAAATACAATTTAAAGAGTAAATAAATTCCAGATATTTATATAATGTCATATTTCAATGAAAGGTGATAAAAACAATGATATTGGAAGCATATTTTGAATCTGAAGCTCTAATTCTATAATGTATACATTCTCAAAGATACTATGGTTACTAAAGGCTCACAAAACTGTGACAAATGTGTTATGCTGGGATAAAATATGTTCTTCCCAGGGATAACAAGAGAAATACTAGTCACTGGCAATAGAGTGAAGCTTCTGTGATGGGCCAAGGAGACCTTTGGGAAAATGAAAATGGTTACCAGTGCTGGACAAAGAACTACTGAAGAGGCAAGGGTAAATTCGGTAAATTCAGTATCAGGAATAAGTCATTGTAAGATGAAACTCAAGAAAGACCACCTAACGTGTTTCGTGAAGGAAAAGTATTCAGAAGGTAATGCTGTCTAATAAAACAAAATGGTGTCACATTGAAGAATAAGGGATGAAATGGTTTAAAAATCTTTCTTGAGGAAATATATATAATATCATTGGCAGAAGATTTTAACGTGAATATCCCCATGTATTTTCTCATCTCAGCAAACAAAAGTGAAATTATAGATGAAAGTTACATTTATAACCCAGAGTAGACACACACTATTAGCTGACATGTGTCAAATAAAAATTTTTTGTTTTAGTTTTTAATAGGTGTCTCTCCTAGTGTCATTTTTCCCAGCTAGTCTTAGGTCATCACACTGTTACATATCAAGCAGAAAACTTACTTTTGTTTACTGATTAAGAATTTTTTTCTTAATTAAGTTCATAAGTGATAACTTTTCAGTAATACAGTGATGTTTAATGGCTCCCAAAAATACAAACCCAAAGTATATATATATATAAATAATATCAATTTCTGGGATTCATATAATTTATATTTTTCCCAAGTGGTATTAGTACTTCTTTATTTTGAAGGGTAAAATAGTTATATTATGTGACTTCATATTTATAAATTGCAAGTTCTTGTTTTCTATTGTTTACATGTCTGTTCATAGAGAGCAGAGCCTTTCAAAAGTTAAAATAGCATTAAGAAAAATATCTCATTGGAATTTTACTAATATTGCAAAATAGATTTGCATTTGATTATGGTAAAATTTTTATTTTGAAAATAATTTCTATTATTCAGTAATTATTTTAATTTTAGGGGAAAACAATAAAGTATATATTAACCAACAACAGATTGTATTAATTTTTCTACAATTTTACACTTTACTGTAGAAATGCTTTTACTTATCTATTGATATGTAACAAATCATCCTAAATTGAGTGTCTTAAAGCGACAAGCATTTATCTCACAGTTTCTGTGGGTCAGGAATCCAGGAACAGCTCTGCTGGGTGAGTGAAGTTCAGAATCTTCAACAAGGTGATAATCAAGGTGTCAACGGAGTTGTACTTGTGTCAAGCTCAACTGGGGAAGAATTTATTTTCAGGATGACTCACCTGGCTGCTAGCAGACATAAGAAATAATTACTGTCTTAATGTTTATTCGACTCTACTATATCACTCTACCAACAAAAGTATATAAACATTGAATTTTAAAATACGGTATAATATATGAATACTTATTCTTTATTTTTTTATGTGAAGCAATTCAATGCACCTGAATTGCTGTGCCTCATCATAATTGCTTCAATTCCTTTTTTGAAATTCCCTCATTTTCTAAAATATAAAGTGGTTCCATCCATCTTATGAAGTAGTTAGCTTTGAAGTCATTATTGTTGAACATTTATGAAATAAATTTAATCTGAATTCCAGATATTATGTTGAAGCCATTTAAAATTTATGGCAGAATATTGGCTATTTTAAGTTCATAAATTCATTTTTATATGCCATGTTATCTGTACAATGTTACTTTTCATTATAAAAGTGATTCATTTCTAATTCTGCAATATGAGATGAACACATTAATGTCATAATCAACTATTGTAAAGAAAATAAAAAATGTAAAATAATACAGAGAGTTATGTTTTTACATTTTACATTCAAAGTGTATATGATAAGAATCACTCAGTCAGATATAATGATTTCTAAAGTAATCTCTGTTTTGAACATTTACATATATCAGAGTATATTTTTGAATAAAAGTGTCCTTGGTCAAGAAGAGTTTCTATAATGTAAATTTTTAGTATAGGTTGCATGCTGTCATGATGTATTTAGTTTTCACTATTCAGATTAGTCCTTTGATTTACACATGTATGTATATGTGTGTACACTCCTATCACACATATATAATTGTATGTATAGATTTCATTCTAAGTAATGATTTAATTATTTATACATTTAGATATACTAATGGAAAAATCATTTTATATATTTTTGGTTTGAAATGAAAGTGTATTAAAATTTCTTCAATATTATGAAATTATCTATACTAGTAAAAGCCTAGGTGGCCCTCGTGCCCTCATGTCATCACAAGATGGCCGCCCCCAAGTAGTCACAAGCTGGCTACCCCAAGTCGTCACAAGCTGGCTACCCCAAGTCATCACAAGATAGCTACCCCCATGTCATCACAATAACCGCCCCACATCACCACAAGATGGCCACCACAAGATGGCTGACAGGGGGAGAGCACTTAGGCATCAATCAGGCTGTCAGGGGAGCGATTAGGAGGCAATCAGGCTGGCAGGCAGAAGCGGTTAGGGGCAATCCGGCAGGCAGGCAGGAGAACGGTTAGAAGCCAGCAGTCCCGGATTGTGAGAGGGATGTTCCACAGGAATCAGGCCTAAACCAGCGGTCAGACATTGCCTGAGGGTTCCCAGATTGGAGAGGGTGTAGACTGGGCTGAGGGACTCTCCCTCTCCAGTGCACAAATTTCATGCACCAGGCCTCTAGTATATTATATTTGAGTTAAAGAGCAGGACTTTAATTACTTAAAATAACATGTGTTAGATTTATTGGAGTACCTTTTCTGAAAGGTATAAAATGTACTGACTCCATCATGAAATATGGACAGTTTTGGTTAGTGCATGCTTGCCTTCTACCTTGAAAGTCCACATGCTTTTAGCAAGGACAAATTTTACATTTTTCTTTTTCAGTTCTACTAGAAGCCTCACCATGTTGATTTTTTTTTTTTTACTTTATTTTTATTGTTGACACTATTACAGATGTCTCCCTATTCCCACACTTTCCCCACCTCCAGCCAGCTCCAGCCCCCTCCCTCCCCCTGGCCTTCACCACACTGTTGTCTGTGTCCATGGACTAGGCATGTCTGTTCTTTGGCCAATCCCGTCACCTTCTTTTGTTCAGTTCCTATCTCCCTCTCCCCTCTGACAGCTGTCAGTCTGCTCCATGTACCCATCTCTCTATTTCTATCTTGTTTGTTTATTTTGTTCATTAGATTCGACACATAAGTGAGATCATATGTTATTTGTTACCATGTTGATTTTTAAAGTACTTCTTTTGGGTGTTTTTAGGGGTTTCCGTGTGCATGTGCATGTTAATCCTATTCAAACTTCTCTCTCTATGTCTCTCTCCCTCGCTCCCTCTCTCTCTCTTTCCCTCTCTCATTCTTTCCCTCTCTATTCATGAAAAAAGTTTTTTTTTCACTTGCTCTGTTAATAATAACCAGATACGTTTTATTTCTGGTGACATGTTTCACAGACCTGTACCTGCTGCATTGTGTCACATTTTTCAAGGAAGAAAATATATTAAGGCAAACATTGAATCTCAAGGTTGACTCTGCTGTCATTACATTCTCTGATTAATGTACTACCAATACTGCAAACCTAGAAAAGTCCAATGTGTAGTAGGCATAGAATCTTCCTACTAGTAAACAATCCTAAGTGTAGCATTTATGTAGAAGATTTCAAATTTCCTTGATTAAATATTAATGTTCATGATAATTAACAAGGAATAAATTGTCGATCTGTAATTCAACTAGTGTATTTCAAAATGTGAATGGACATATGGTTACAGAAATTAATGACTATTCCAATGCTTAAACATTAATTTTAGAAAAAGAAACGCAAGTGTGTCAGGTCTCATCCATTGAGTAGGTAATTTGTAATTAATTACAGACACATATGGTCAATGTTACTCAGGCACAGATGCACAGAAGACACATTTCTTAGGTAATAAAGGAGGCAAATGTTAAAATACCTATAACTATGAAATACTATCTTTGTTGCCATATTGTGAATAGTTTGATATAATTATCTGATGTACAGTTTCTATGTGAATCACTACAAAATTTATAGTTTTGAAACACATTTCCATAGCAGAAAAATAATTCTTTTGATTTACATATTAACATTTAAGAGGTAGTATCAGGATAAAATATTTTCTGAAGGTGTTTTGATAAGCTGTATTTGAATTTGTTGGGAGAAAAAGATAAAGATAACATCCAGGTCATTATTTATTTTGTGTAGTTGTGGATCATGGTTTAGTTGATGTGTGGATATCATATTTATTTTCCCTTGGAAAAATGTTTTCTCTTTCTGTGGCCTGTGCATGATGATCAACAAGCGCAATCTTTGACTTTTCATGGCTATTCTCCTCAAAACACTGCCATTTACTCCCTTTTTGCCTCTGCGAATGTAGTGTGGATAACTTAACCACATTGCATGTAAGACTATATCTAAAGAAATGCAAAAATAAGTGCTTTTCTCTTTTATTATCTCTAAAATATAAGATTATGTGTTTGGTGATAAGGTAGTTTATTTATATTTCTTAATTTATTAGTTTAATTATCTGACAAATTTAAGTAAATTATTGCCTATTTATGGCTCAGAAAGTAAAAATATACATGTTCAAATTTCCCAAATCTCTCTGGATAAAGCAAATATTTCTCATTTATTTATTTAAAACTGGCATTATTTTTTTATTTTATTTTTAAATACATTCTTTATTTTAAATACATTGTACTTTTACTTCTGTATAAACAACAACAATAAAAATGTGTCTAGTGCCTATTGTTAGGAACTGTGCTTTGTACTTAAGAGTATTGCTTTAACTTTTGTTTATAACTTCATTTTCAATTTTGTTTATACAAAGAACTTTGAATAGTCAAGTTTGATTTTTCTTTGGATTTCATGTATTATCTGACTGTTTAAAACAATAATGTTAATTGTAATTAGATTTCTTATTGATATGTGGAATAATACTGCTTTTTAGAGAATGAAAATCATAACATATAATCTCTTTTCAGTGTTCATATTTTTGTGAAGTAAAATAATGCAATTTATGCAGAAAATTATTAAGCTTCTGATAGTATAACCTAGTTGCCACTTGGCTGTTATTTCCACCTCTACACTTGAAATTTCAACATGACCTGATATTTCCAAATTCCAATATCCACGTTAAAAAGGCCATTATTGCCTTGCAAACGATGTTAAGAAAGAAACATGATACAGGTCAGAAACTTTAATCCACATCGACAAAGGGACAGCAAGAGAAGGACAGAAAGAATAGTAATGGTAAAATAAAAACTATATTTTTCGTAAATTAATTGATCTAACAATGAACAGTTTGTTCAAAATTATAATAATGCATTTTATTATCTATTATATAGGTGCTCCTATGTAATTGAAATAAATGACAGCAAGAATACAAGGAATGGTAGGGAGGAATTAGATTATTTTGTTATTATAAGGTACTTGAGCTACCTGTAAAATAGAATAGTATTATTTTAAAGTGAATTTAGTTTAAAATGTATATTGTGAACTGACGGGTAACATCTAAAAAAGAAGATACAATGAAATCATATACTCAATACTCAATTGAAACCACAAAAAACAGAAATTGAGTGAAAGAAAAAAATTGGAACACAGATGTTAAATAGTAGAAACTCTACTAACTTCAGACTGATGGCAAAGTGTAAATAATAATTATTAATGTGATAATTATACATGTAAATTTTTACTCACACACTTATTCAATTATTTATTTTATTAAAGACAAGGCTATATATTTAATACGTTGATTTATAAATCAATACTACTTTATTGTTTTGCTCAATTGTTCTAGCTGGGACTTTGGGACTTCTTTCAGCTGGCTCTTATGCTCCTTGGACAAACCCCTATATCATTATTGGCTTATTTATTTTTAAGCAATACTTATTTTGGTACTAAAAGATGCTCCAGACCCATTGTGCATTTTTTCCATCCCATTGCTGAAACCAATCACTTGTCCATGGAAACCTGTTTGCTTTCATTGGACAATGAGATTACAAATCAAGAACTGGGCTCATTGCTCTTGGGATGTTTTTGTTCCAGCTGTCACAGCTGATAGAGAGGAGAAATGCATGGGTGTATACTAACCTTATTATATACATGAATCCATAAATAGTTCTACATGTAACTATCTCTATCTATATTATCTATATATATATATATATATATATATATATATATATATATATATATATAAATGGCTAATATGCTAAGTGTCCGACCTCCCAACTGGTTACTATGATGCACACTGACCACCAGGGGGAAGATGATCAACACAGGAACTGCCGTAATGCTTATTGGCCATTTACAGAAAAATGGCACCACGGACCTGGCACACACAAAGCAACACTCGGCTTCCCCTAAGTGGGACATGGCTCTGCCACCACCCTGGAGCAACACCCTACCAAATCGCAGCCAATGCTGCCAAGACCCCATGGTGCAAATTGTGGCCCACAGCCCAGCCAAGCCTGGAAACTGTGGCTGTGGGCACCAAGTAATGACATCACATAGCAACACCTGGCTTCCTCTCCCTAGCAACTAGCCTCCTTGGAGTTTCTTCAGCCCAGGAACATGACTTGCTTTATAGCCAGGTGCAAACATTTTACACTTTAACCAAATAAATGTCTGTGAAGCATTTTCATGTGCCTCATCTCATTTGATCCTCACAGAAGTCCTGGAGTAGGTAGATATGAGATTCAGTGGAATCCTATTTTCTTTTCTTTAGCTAGAAAATAGAGATTTAGAATGCTTAGAAACTTGACCCGACTGAAAAAAAGTAAGAAATGGTGGAACTTGAAAATGACTTCAGGTTTTTTCACTGCGCAGAATATAGTCAAACACTGCTACAGTTAAATATTTTACCCTTTGTTCTCCCTGTGTGATCTACACTAATAATGTGCTCCGTGATGATATTTACTGCTGTGTTGCTGACAATTTCCTGAAAGAGAAGTTGGGGTGCTTCACTGGGCTGGAAAAAAGTTTAGCTACATCAGAAAGCAGGTCTAATTAAGCAAGTTGATTCTATATCTATAAAAGGCTAAGTTGATTCGCGCATGCATGATACATATAAAGCTCTCACTGGTGCCAATCACACGAGTGTGTTTCCATCTGTCATTGTTGATCATAAATTTGATTGACATTTCTATTATAGAGAAAAGGAAAATAGTGATATTAAAATATTCTAATTAATTTCCTTTCAATGTGCATGAATTTGTGCACTGGGCCACTAGTGGTAGACATAGTTTATGCTGCTGTCTCCAACTTGAATCCATTACTAAACGGATCATTCTCTGCTTGCTTATCTGTGAACTCCCACTGAGGCTGTAAAAAACTTGACTATCATTCTACACCATCTGTTCACTTAATTGTTCAGTTTTAGTATACATGTATAGCAGTATCAGCATTTTTAACCCATAACCTTCAACTTTATTGCTTTACATGGTTTATCTTATTTTTAAAGACCACTTATTTGCAAATTTAGTTAGGTCAGCAAAAATCCTTTCACCTATATCACTGAGATTGTTTTATACATTTGCAATTTCTTGGAGGGGAACTCACAGTGTACATTCAATCTTGGGATTCTCTAAATCTTCCAAACGTATATTTTTATTTTGTATACATTATTACTCTTTTTACTATAAAATGTTTTTGAAAAATTCAGTTTCATGTATCCACAATTATGTTATCATATAAATAATTCCAACACTCAATTTCTTGTGTTTACTTATTCAATCTTCTCTTCTTATTGCCCCAAACCCTTAGTTACCACAGATCATTTTACAATTTTTATACTTTGACTTTTCTAGAATGCCATGTCATTGGGATCATAGAGTATGTGGTCTTTTCAGACAGGATTTTTGTATTTGGTAGCATGCATTTAGTATTTATCCATGTCTTTTTGTAGCTAGGTGGCTCATTTTTTAAAATGTTGTGATAAAATATATCTAACATTATCTTATTTGAACCATTTGTAAGTATAATGTCATTAGATACATTCACTATGTTGTATAATCATCACATCTATTTGGTGTCTCCATTATCATCATGTTTTTGCTATATTTCAAATTCTCCATGATGCCTAACTTGGCCACCTTATTTAATATTGTATCCTACCATTAATTATTTCATACACAGAAACACACACACACACATACACAAAGACACACACACACACGCACAAACAAATGTCTTTAAAACACCTTTTTTTTTCCAGCCTTATCACTGAAAACCTTCTAGCACATGATGCTATTTGGTTCTTTATTTGTTCATACTGGCTTGGTCTTGGTTATTTTCAATCTACCTGTATATCTCAAAACCAATATGACATTGTGGCCCCAAAGTGCCTGCAAGGCAGTGTCACATTTTATTTTAATTTTATTTTTTTAACTTAATAAATCTTTATTGTCAGATTATTACAATTGTTCCTCTTTTTTCCCCCATAGCTCCCCTCCACCCGGTTCCCACCCGACCCTCTGCCCTTACCCCACCCCACTGTCCTCATCCATAGGTATACGATTTTTGTCCAGTCTCTTCCCACACCCCCCCACACCCCATTCCCCCCGAGAATTGTCAGTCCACTCCCTTTCTATGCCCCTGATTCTATTATATTCACCAGTTTATTCTGTTCATCAGATTTTTTATTCACTTGATTTTTAGATTCACTTGTTGATAGATATGTATTTGTTGTTCATAATTTTTATCTTTACCTTTTTCTTCTTCTTCTTCTTAAAGAATACCTTTCAGCATTTCATATAATACTGGTTTGGCGGTGATGAACTCCTTTAGCTTTTCCTTATCTGTGACACTCTTTATCTGACCTTCAATTCTGAATGATAGCTTTGCTGGGTAGAGTAATCTTGGTAGGTTCTTGTTATTCATCACTTTAAATATTTCTTGCCACTCCCGTCTGGCTTGCATAGTTTCTGTTGAGAAATCAGCTGACAGTTGCATGGGTGCTCCCTTCTAACTGTTTTTCTCTTGCTGCTTTTAATATTCTCTCTTTGTCTTTTGCTCTTGGCATTTTAATTATGATGCATCTTGGTATGGTCCTCTTTGGATTCCTTTTGTTTGGGGTTCTCTGTGCTTCCTGGACTTGTAAGTCTATTTCTTTCACCAGGTGGGGGAAGTTTTCAGTCATTATTTCTTCAAATAGGTTTTCAGTATCTTGCAGATCTCTCTCTTCTTGTGGCACCCTCATAATTCTGATGTTGGTATGCTTGAAGTTGTCCCAGAGGCTCCTTACACTATCTCCATATTTTTGGATTATTTTTTCTTTTCGCTTTTCCAGTTGAGTGTTTTTTTGCTTCTTTGTATTTCAAATCTTTGACTTGATTCTTGCAATCCTCTAGTCTGCTGTTAGATCTCTGTATAATATTTTTTTTAATTTCAGTCAGCATATGCTTAATTTCTAGTTGATCCTTTTTCATATCCTCGAGGGTCTTGCTAAATTTATCAGCCTTTTCTAGAAAATTCTTGAAAAACCTTATAACCGTGGTTTTGAACTCTATATCCAGTCGTTTGCTTTCCTCTATTTCTTTCATTTGTGATCTGTTTCTTTGTCTCCACATTTTGGCTGCTTCTCTGAGTTGATAGAGTGGCTTTGTGTGCTAGGTGTCCTATAGGGCCCAGTGGCTCAGCCTTCCTAATTACCTGAGGTGGACATTCTTGGTGCTCCCCTTTGTGGGCTGTGTGCACAGTCTGGTTGTAGTTAAGCCTTGATTGTTGTTGGTGTCACTGGGAGGAATTGACCTCCAGGCCAATTGGCTGTGAGGACCAGCTGTGTCTATGCTGGGAGAACTTCTGTGTTGGAGACACCCTTATGAGACAAGACTTGCAAAAGCCTCTGTGCTCAGCTTGGGTGGGGCGGAGTCTCAGGGCAGAGCAGACAGCTTTGGTTTCCCATCAGCCCTGCCCTAATAGGCCCTGTGTCTCAGTGTCCCATGGTAATTGCTGCAAGCACTTCTGAGAGAAAGCCGCCCTCAAGTTCTGCCCGCTGCCAGACCAGTTTCTCCCTGAATGAGTCTGGGTCCCCAGAGTCTCGCCGGGAACTGGAGTTCAGCGCAGTCGGGAGCTTTTGTCTCCCTCCCACTTGAGAAAGTCAGCCATGCACTCAGTTGCCAGTCCTCTCCACACATGCTTCTCAGTACCTCTGCCTCCTGCAGCTCCTCTGAGTCTCAGTGTGCTTTGCTCTTTCCTTCTAGTTGTAGAATTTCCATTCAGCCAGCCTTCCTATGGTTCTGGATGATGTCCATTTTGTCTTTTAGTTGTAGTTTTGAAATTGTTGTGCAAGAAGCAGTTTAGGTGTTTACCTATGCCACCATCTTGGTTTCTCCAGTTTCACATTTTAAATAGCACTTTAAAAACCACTAGCATCCTCTCTCATTCTCATCTTGACCAAGGTTCAGTACCAGACTGCCCTGTATCTGTAGAAATAACCATAGATCTGCCCGATTAGATACGATAGCTCTTCTTACATAGTCTAATTTCCTGCTCCTGGCCAAGGCTTTTAATTATAAATTGACAATAGCACTTTTTTTTTTTGCGTATTTTGCACCATTTATGAAAAAGAAAAAGGAAAAAAAAATAACAAAGTACAAAATCTATTTTGCATCATAGTATTATGTGGATTTGTTTTATATTCTATAGGACTAGAATAACTAATTGGTCAAATAGTGTTACTCACTTTGCAATTTTTTTTTTGAAAAATCCATAATCTATTAAAAACCATATTTAAAGCTTATATTTTCTCTCATCATCACTATCCTAATTTGGTATTTTTAAAATAAATCAATCTTTATTTTTTATTGAAATAGATACATATTTGAGGTAAATTGTTTTAGGTATTTATTTCACTATTTTAATAAATGTGTTCTAAATTTTGTGTCCACGGATATTATAAGTTCTATCTATTATCTACTTTTATATAAACATCATATTTAATAACAAAATAAATAAAGATCATCTCATAATTAGAACTTAATTGCCTTGCCATAGACATATATTGCTCCCAAAGATTTATTGATTTGAATTTTACAAATTTATTAATAAGTGTTACAAATTTATTAATGGTTATTAATTTTATCATTCATAACATCACTTTATGTAGATGAAAACTATCTGTGAATTATATCATTTTGGAAGGCTCTATATAATGCCCCATGAGCTGATAGGTTTGATCCTACTTATAATAAAATTGAACCCTCAGGGTCTTCCAGTTCACATAGCATGCATGATTACATGAATTTATTTATTCTTCAACCAGATTTAATGGAAAATATTGCATAGTAGAATCAACAAAAATATGGGTTCATCAGGATGATGTAATCCTTTTCTTTATATGTGTCTTATATTCCTTTGAATAATATTGCTTATAATACATTTAAAATTGATATCAAAGCAAGATAGAAGCAAGAGTACTACCACAGTGACTTGACTTGTCTTATTGTGTAGCAACTCAAGATGTATTCATTGCAAGTTTAGACAGGGAAAACCCAGAGCTACAAAGAAAGAGGGTTTAACATAAGAACAAATGTTTTCTACTGCTGCATTTTGCATTAACTGCCCCGGAAGGCTAATTTCCCAGAATAGATCAGGTGGAGGTATCCTGGAGCAAATGACAAAGGGAAGAACACCTGGTACTCAAAAATACAAACTTTCTTTTCTTCCTGTCTTCTCTTAAAATATCGTACTCCCCTCCACCAACTTAGCTTACATATTTACTAGTGTTATAGATTATAAATATGAGGATATAAATATTTTTGTGAGAATTTTTTTCACATTTGTTGACATATTTGTTAGAAATAAGTTTGTGTGCTCTACTATGTAAAATGTTCAATATCTAGCTCCCTAGTTCCAACCTTGATAATTATATTAGTCTAATACCAATTCTCCTTGCTTTTATTTTCTTCAATCTGGACTCTTAACTCTTAGTAAATTTGTTATTATTTCCTTCATAGTGAAATTTTTAATATGTCTATTTCTCTTTGGCTGTCTCTCAGTTTTTATTTATCTAAAATTAAAAGCTAAATTTAAGTGTATAATATTCACTGCTTAAATCACTTGCCTTATTAATAATATTAAATATATGTGTAAATCATGCCCATTGCTGTTTACTATATTTTAAATTTACATATATATGTACTTACTGCAATTTTTAACATTTGTCTATTATCATTAAGTATTTTCAAAGTTTTATAATTTTAACTTTTTTTAAATATATATTTTTATTGATTTCAGAAAGGAAGGGAGAGGGAGAGAAAGCTAGAAACATTAATGATGAGAGAGAATCATTAATTGGCTGCCTCCTGCACATCCTACACTGGGGATGGAGCCCACAACCCAGGCATGTGCCCTGACCTGGAATTAAACTGTGACCAGCTGGTTCATAGGTTGACACACAACCACTGAGCCACGTTGGCCAGGCTACATTAAATTTTTAATAAGCATGTATCTCCAACCTGACTTTCCTTTTGATATATATTTTTTTAAATTATATTTTACTGATTTTTTTACAGAGAGGAAGGAAGAGGAAGAGTTAGAAACATCAGTGAGAGAGAAACATCAATCAGCTGCCTCCTGCACACCCCCTACTGGGGATGTGCCTGCAACCAAGGTACATGCCCTTGACCCAAATCGAACCTGGGACCCTTGAGTCCGCAGGCCAACGCTCTATCCACTGAGCCAAACCGGTTAGGGCTCCTTCTGATATTTTTTAAATTTCATCTTTGAAGGAGTTGATGTAAGCAGGTTGTGTTTAATATAGTACTTAGTTGCCCAAAGTCACACTAAGTCAAAATTACTCTTGAAAGTTGCATGTTTTATCTATGTATGAGACCTGAAGTACCTCTCAGAAGCCCAGCAGGAAGTTTTGCTTCCAGTTTAAAAGTTCAAGGCAGACCATCTGTATGAAATAGACAGTTTATGTGAGGAGCCATGCAGTGTGGTACAGAGTGCTCAGTCACAGAAGAATGCAACATCTTTGTGAGGTCACCCTGCACCCTCCAGCTCAGCATATCCACCAGGGGAACGCAGCTGCACATGTGAGCCTTAGTGCTTTGAGCAGAACACCCTCCTGGACCATGAAAATCTATTTGAAAAGTAACAAACAAACTATTGTGAAGATTTTCCTGAAGGTGCCAGGTATACACGACAGGAGAAAAGTTACATATATATTACCAACTTATTGAGCCTTTTTATATATGTGTTGTTCAAGAAGGCGAGGATGAAAGTCCTACTTTATATAAAATGGACATGATAATAAATGTTTTAATATATTTTTATTGATTTTAGAGAGGAAGGGAGAGGGAGATACAAACATCAATGATGAGAATCATCGATTGGCTGCCTCCTGCAAGCCCCCTACTGGGGATGGAGCCTGCAACCTAGGCACGCACCCTTGACCGGAGTCAAACCAGGGACCCCTTCAGTCTATAGGCCGACACTCTATCCACTGAGCCAAACCAGCTAGGGCTGTACATAATAATATTAATGGTAATATAGTTTTTAAAATATTAATAGAAAATTTTGGTATGGAATAATCTAATTTGACAACATGTAATTAAGTATTATAATAAATTTGAGCTAATTTAAGAACTAAACTACAAAAATGTAATTTCTATAGTAGGCTTTTTTCACCTAAAAGCTAACTCAGACTTCAAAATATAAGTGGATCTTATACTGAAATATTATTTCCTGACCACTTCAAGATTCTCTGCTGGAAATAATTACATTTTTAGATAGAAAAGTGAAATATAAGAGTAACCTTAACCTGAACTAGTGTTATTCTAACTGTCATGATCGGTATTGTTCTCTTCACAATATTGAGCAACATTAGGTATATATAGTAACTAGGGCAATTACTTCCAAATCATGCCTTCCGTGGCAATAATGTTTTCTTTTTGACATTTCTAATCCTCTGCCCTAATAGGCGTGTTGAAAAGTATCATTTTTCTCCACATAGCTTCAAATTCATCCTGTTAAATATTCTGAAAATACCAGACGGGAAATGACAGAAGCCCTCAGCACCAGCTGGAAGAAGCTTACATTGGCCAAATTTGAGACAATTTGAACCTCAAAAATATTAATGGATTATAACACATTGAATTAACATTTAAAAATGAGTGTTTGTGAAATCAAATAACATTAATACTATATTATTATTTCAAAAATGTTGAACAAGTCTTAATTCTGAGTAATAGATCTCCAAATTTGGAAAAGCAGGTACTATGTCAGATTAATGAGTTCCTGTCAGCCATACGCCCTGTGTGTGGCTACTGATTTTACCTCTATGTGATTCGTCACCGACATTGAAAATGTGACTAGTTTATAAAGTTAAACCAATGCCTATCTTCTGGAATACTCTGAAAGCAATACACAAAACCACACACAAAGTATTTATTTCCTGCTCTAAATATGTGAAAATTATATACATGTAAACTTTAACAGGTAAATTAGTGAGCATATATCAGTAAGCATATAGGATATCCCAAAAATTGCACACACTCTTTGAATAGAACAATAAATACATTTCATTTTCATTTAACAGCTATCAGCTGTTAAAGTGTGTATACTTTTTTTGGGACACCCTGTATAAGAGTTGCTGAAAGAACATTTTCAATGAGTGATATTTTACTCTAGGAAATAAGAACTGGTGATTAATGGTTAAAGAGAGATTGCTGTATTTAATTTGTGGTGTGCCAATATACGAATGTGTGAGTTTAGAAATAGACTCTTCGTGTGTCATCAGTACAACAGAAATAATAACTCAAAATTATCTGTGAAGAATACAACTTTCCAAAAGTGAAACAGGGATTACCAGGTGATAAATCCTCAGTAACCCCTCAAAAGTTTAATTTAATAATATACAAATAATGCTTTTTATAAGTACCAGACCGCAAGTTAAAATCTTTACACAATTCAATATATTTAATATTCATCCGCAGCTCTACTTAGTATTAATGGGACTATTTCCATTATAAGTGAAGGATTGAGAAGTAATGTAACCTTTCAGTTTTACTTAATGACTAATTGGATAACCTTGGGTGAAAACTCAAATGTTTAATGTTATCACTGAGATGGATTCAGTTCTGAAAATGGCAACTTTGGGTTGCTTGTGTGAGAGCCCAAGTACGCTCAGTGTCATCCTAATTTTGAATTAGGAAACAGATTGCCTTACAGTTTTTTTCTAGCTGTTCCCAAAGACTGTTTTATTCCTGATACAAGATTATCTTAATTTTTAAAATTAACAGATAATTCCCCCACCTCATTTGCATATATGATACATTGTGATTTGTACCAGGGTGACCGAAAATGGGACTTTTTATTTTCAAACACAGTGAACACCAGAGTGTCTGATCCCTCTGAGTGTTGCCAGTGCCAGCTGCTGGCCTGAAAAAGCAATGTGATCGCCAGAAATGTAAAATGCAGCCTTTAATTTGTCCTGATGGTCTGTTGAGCAAGACATTCATCCATGACAACACCCACCTGTTCATACCTAAACTTTCTTTGGCTGCCCACGGTGACTGCACAAGACTCAGCAAGACATAAATCATTCTTTCCCTTTCTGGAGATTTGAAGGCTACACTTAAATAGAATCTTTATTCATACCTAAAGTTGAATAATTATGAAGAGAAAGTTTTCACAGTGATGACCAATATAGTTGGATGTGAGATGAAATGACCAATTTCTTTGTTCTGAAGAAATATTTTCTATGGTTAATTAATAAGCAAGTTAGGTTTTGGATTTTTTGTTCATGTACAATACAAACTGCAAATGGAAGAATCTCATTTGAAATACTTTTTATGAGCTCACCTTGCTGTATAACAAAATAATAAATATTTGCAATTCAGTAGTGATCTGTCTAAAAGGTTTAAGGAACTTGTATATACTTTCATGTTTAAGCAATTCAATTACATATCTAATCATACTGAACATGCAACTGTATATATTTTTTAAAATTAATTTCAGAGGGGAAGGGCAAGAGAGAGAGAGAGAGAGAGAAATAGAAACATCAATGATGGGAATCATTGATCAGCTGCTTCCTGCATGCCACCTACTGGGGATCAAGCCCCCAACCCGGGCATGTGCCCTTGACTGGAATCGAACCCAGGACCCCTTCAGCCCGCAGGCTGACGCTCTGTCCACTGAGCTAAACCAGCTAGGCACAACTGTATTTTTTTTAAAGATTGTTAATAAAATTTCAGGGATGACTTAGGCTTTTAATTATTGTTCTTAATTTATATTGGTGTCAGTCATTTTAGATATTACTTGTGTTTAAATCAATCAGCCATAATTCTTTCTAGTTTTGGTAAATTTCACAGTTGTACTCGCACAGGGTAAACTTGGAGGCTAAATAAGAATACCAATAGACAGTAGATGTAATTGTGTGTGTTTTGACATTCAGTGTAAAACAGGTTGATGATTATTCTACTGTGAGTCTTATTTACCCTTGCATCATTTTTTTCTCATAAAGGTGACTATACTTTTGAAATACATTTGTATTCAATATTAAGACAATAAATAAAATTCTGTAGTTTATAAATGTTGGAACTAAAGAAAGAACATATACAGAGGAATTAAAAATCGCTTGGCTCTAAGTTAGCCTTTCAAAATACTTTTAGGATTAATGTACTAGATTGGATTATCATTCTCTCTGTTTTCTTCTTTGTACATCCATTCTTTTGAGGTGTGAATTTTTCAGTAACTCCAATAGTGGACAGAATATCATTCTCTGTCGAATTTATATTGGGCATGCCGGTATTATTTAATATAAGCCAATGGAATGCTAACATATATGTTAATATTAACATGATAGATTTTCGATCCTGTCCTCTGTTTATCCACAGTAAGAATAACATACCCCAGATAGTCACTGGCAATGCTTTTTCAGCCCAGATATAAAAAATGGGATGTGTGGAATTGGTTTCATCTACCTAGGCCACCAAGATCAGCTAAACCACAACTGAACTTCAGGCCTGTGTGTGCCAAAATAAAGTTTTGATAGGAAGACTTTGAAATTTTAGAGCAAGTTATTTTTTTCAACAAAAATTATTTACACAGGTATTTTAACATGCATTGCTTCTTAATTTAAAAAAAAACCTCACATTTGGGCGTATTTTTCTCTATTTTATATGTTATTTAGCTTATATATTCACCATGTTTTCAACTTTATTTTTGTTTCATCGCTTTTTCATTGTTTAATTAACTAATTAACAGTGTTCTCTGTATGAGCTAATTATTTGGAAAGGCCTAACAATATTAGAGAATTTTGAAGATTAATCGATTTTTGGTAGTGATGAGTGTTAGTGAGTTGAAAGGAAACCCTAGAAATAATGTGATAACTAATTTTCATGTTTAAAATGATGTTCTTAGTAGTAATAACCTTTATTTTAAATGCCATTCCTTACATAGTATCTCAAGTACATTTCAGATGCCTCTCATTAGAAATGGGCAACAGTGGTTACAATTCTTTCAACAATAAATCACCCACCTTTCATCTGGTTCTGGAGGGATACGTTTGAAAGAGGAATATATTAGTGCATGAGATGCTCTTTTAAGTTTTAATGAACACAGTTTTGTGCAACACAGGTGTCTCACAAGAGCAATAAATATTTAACCCAATTGCAATAGGACAGAGCAAAAAGAACCATGCATTCCTTGGGAAAATATAAAATATAAATTGATATGAAGATACACCTTTTTCTGTAGGTTAAAATTCTTCTTGTAAACACACTTGAATTGCTTTATCAGTTGCTATCAGTTTTTCTTAAGAGAATTGCTTACATCGGCTATAGTTCCAAGGAAAACAGTAATTATTTGATTGAAATGAATGAAATCCTATGAGACCCTGAACACTTCCTAATATTTCTTTCCATGCTGATAACTGTGAGAAGTAGCATAACTTCAACAAAGTAAGAGCTCTGCGTAAATGAGTGTGGTGTCAGTGATGGACTGAAAAGCACACCAGACATGAAGGGACTATTTTTAAGGTCCATTGCTGCTTGCACAATTAATTCACTTATAATTCAAGGTCCTTAAAGTGAAGCTTACTAGAGAAAAAGCTTACACTACTTACTAATTATCACATATATACTAGTAGTTCATGGATTATTACTATTATATCCTTATATTACAAGTCAGTATTCAACTTCAAAAAAGTAAATGTGAGAATCAATCTCTTCAAAACAGTAATTGTGAACATCAATTACCTCACAAAACTAACTACTGTGATGATCTGTACATTTGGAATCAACCTCAAATAAGTAATTGTTGTGATCATCGTTATGTAAGTGAAGAGCAACAGAACCTTGGATCTTGCACACTTAAACTCTTGGAGAAGTGTTTTTAGTTCTTAGGGGGAAAAGTTAATTTCTAAAATACCCTTCGTAGTCAATTTAATTTTATGTCACTTTGGTCAATTAATTGGTTTATGTTACATATTAAATTATTTTCACATTAAGTTTATTTTCTCACATCTGGTAACTATATCTCTAGAGACAAACAAACAACCATTGCCATCAGCACCATTAAAATGTGACAAATAAAAGTGGGTGCTATTAACAGCCACACCATTTTCCTATAGCTTATGTCTCATTCATATAAAAAGTAAAAATGAAGGCAGAAAGGGATTCAGAGGCTTGTTTTCAACTTTGAACATTCTCATCTTAATGCAGCGTGGAGTTATTTGAATATTCCGGCCAGTGGCACACACTTTCTCACTGCCTAGGCTGCTATATTAGCATATACAGATCATAAACAAAAAGATGGTATTGAGTGTTACAGACATCAGAACTAATAGATTACATTTTCTTTTTAAGTTTTTGAGGGTTAAAATTTCAAAGTGAAATGGCCTGAGAAGATAGTTATTAGAAATGACTAAATATTAAATATTTAAAATACTAAAACTCTGTTTTAAAACATATTCCATTTATAAATGATAGATAAGAAAATATGCATTTATCAATTAAACCAAAATCATAGGTCTTTCTTTCTTCAGGTGATTAAGTTGTATGAAGAAATGACCAGTGAATTCTATAGAATTGAGCCCACTGTTGCTTTGATTTCTCTGTAAAAATAAAATGATATTCCGTAGAAATAATGTCTAGAACAGCATGAAGTGGATAACACATTCATTCCATGAGTTCACAGATGGTAACTTTACAGAAGCATTGTGAACAAACAAGGTAAATCCATTTTCAGAACAGCAGTATTCCACAGAGAAAAAAATCGCGGCCCCTTTCATGATGGAAGGACTCCAATGGGATAAACCCAGCACTACATGACTGTCTGATCCCCCTGGGGAAGGGGTGGCTTGGTGGTTTTCTCTGTTTTGGACCCATCAGACAAGCTGTGGCATTAGCCTGGGTGAAGAGTATGGTTTGTGAGCCCATGCATCTTTGTCACCACAGCCGCTTTTTACATAAGGCATAGTGAACGCCAGCATGACAAGGAAGACATGCTGTTGTCCTCCCACAGAATCAGTCATGCTGTTCTCCTGATTGTTGACAGCCTCTTCTGACAGTCTCCTTGGTTAATCACGCAGGGACAATTATTTTCACATTTAGCCCATTCTGAGAGGTCACACACATACCTCCTTCCCACAGCTCTTTGTTGTCAATCTTTCAAACCTATTGTTTCCAATACTCAGTTCATCCAGTCTAATAATTAGTAACTGTACAAGAATCCATGTGAATCCATGTGGGTCATAATCCTGTCATCTTTTAGTTCAGAAAAAGTGAGAGGGCTTTTATGTGTTGACTATTACATTATTTTTTAAAAAACCTAAAACATTGAATGGTTCTTTAATAAAATCGTGTAATGGAAAAAGTATTATGATAATATAATTTTGTGAACTGGAAATGCCATATGTTCACCTAAATTACTGTCTATTTCTGCCTATAAAGAGGAAACTACTACAAAAATGTAGTTTATTTTTGTCAAATAAATAATTCATCCTACAAGACAAATAATTATTGGTATGTTTTAAACTGTGTTGGGTCACTGCTTTCATTCCACTACTATTGTCATTTCTTTCTGATTTCAATCATAATAATAAAAGGCTAATATGCAAATGGTCATCACACCATGATGCTGTAATGACCAATCAGCAGGGACCTGAGGCTGCATGGCGCTGGGCCGCCCCCGTGCTGGGCCAGGGGACTTGAGGCTGCGCCTCCCGCCTCCACAGGGCTTGATGGGAGACCTGAGGCCATGCCCCCTGCGTGGCGGGGCTTGACAGGGGACCTGAAGCTGCGGCCCCTGCCAGGTGGGGTTTGACGAGAGACCTGGGGCTGCACCCCCCACCAGGTGGGACCTGATGGGAATGGGGCCAGCCGGGTCTGGGTCTTGCCCAATGGTGGTGGGGCCAGCAGGGTCTCAGTCTGGCATGATTTTGAGGCATGCACAGATGGGTGGGGACTTGACTCTGGGTCCCACGGTGCACCCCAGACTCTGACAGGAGGAAGGTTTTCATATAAATATTACTAATTTTCTTTCATCTCTGACACTTCTATTATAGAGAAAGGGCAAATAACAATATTAAAATATTTCCTCCAATTAATTCCCTTTTAATGTGCATGAATTTCATGCACCGGGCCACTAGTATCCTAAGGAGGAAGAAGAGGGCTGATATAAATCTAGTGCCCACTAATTTGAAAAGATTTTTCAGGTAGTTATTAGCTATATTTTTTCAAGAATTATTTTTTCCCAGCATGTCATAACGTAATTGTTTGAAGTGTTTGGCTTATATTATGCCCAATTATGAAAAGAAAAAACAAACAACAACATAAAAATAATGTCTTGCCCTCTGACCAGAGGATGTGAAACTCAGGGGGCAAGATAAGTTGGCAGAAAATTGGTGGACCTTTCGACCTGCCACATGATCATGAATCACAGAAATGTATATTTGGAACCTATGTGACCCTATTATCCAATGCCACCCCAATACATTTAAATAAATAAATAAAAGTAATTCAATTTTTAAAGAAAGAATAGTAGCAATATATTTGGGATTATTAACATATATAGAAAGACATTATACCACAACAGCAATACAAATAATCAGAAAAAGGAAATAAAAGGATACTGTTTTCAGCTTCCCTACGTTAAACTCAGTATATTATTTGATGGTATAAAATGATGTTAAAAAAATACATATTTTAAATTGTGAGAAAACAAATGAAGAAGTATATAACACACAGTGATATAACAAACAGAACAAGAGTGAAAATAAAAATTAAATCATATATATATACTTTTTTTTCATGGGCAAGACAGATACAATCTTCTTTTAAGACATAATTTTCCATCTTTATTGACTTAGAAATTGTTTTAGAGCATTTTGGAAAGAAATGATAAATGCTACATGATATTCTGTAAAAGGTTTTTATCAGTTGATTGCTAACATTAAGATGAGTATTTATTAATAAAACCACATAGATAAAGAAAGGAGTGGGAGCCCATGCTATTGTAGGAATGCCCTGAGAACACCACAGAGGAAGGCCCTGGTGTCCTTGATTGCAATAGCATGACAGGTCAGGTACTATTCTATACACAAATTCCTAACATGCTTTATTTTTAGAAACATGATATTAAGAAGTTGATAAATGATTTATTTGAAAAAAAATGAGAACATGCTATAAAACAAATACTATTTATTTTATTTATTAATATAAAACAATTTTATAAATTGTCCACTTATATGCAGCAGTAGAGTTCTAACATTAATTTTCTTTTCTTCTTATAACTGAAGACAACAATAAGTTTTATATCTTTAAAGAAGCAAAATCATTCATTTCTTTCTGTTCCTGTTGGGGGAGATCATCAAGAAGACATCACCACCAGTTGACTAGTTGACCCTTCAGCTGGCCCTGGGCAACTGGAGGCACCACATGTCCTCCGCTATCCTTGGAATTTATGCTCTGCTCACTTTTCCCATGATGGGATACCATTCCAAGGATGCAACTTTGAGAGAGTTAGGTTTGGTTAAGACCATCTGGACTGTTTAAGTGACAACCCTATTCATGTCTCTACATAAACCCTTTAAAATTTTTTTCTTTATTAATTAAGGTATTTCATATGTGTTCTTATTGCGTCATCCCCCCCCCCCCCCTCCAAGCTCCCCACTCATGCCCTTACCCCCCTGGTGTCTGTGTCCATTGGATAGTCTTATATGCATGCATACAAGTCCTTTGCTTGATCTCACCCCCTTACCCCCACCCTCCCCTACTTTCCCTCTGAGGTTTGATGGTCTGATCAATGCTTCTCTGCCTCTGGATCTGTTTTTGTTCATCAGTTTATGTTAGTCACTACATAAACTTTTAAGGTTCTAGTGGGTTGGTGCAGAGATATCCTTGTCTTGTGGCTGTCTAAGGCAAGCTTGTAATTTTCCTTACTAATTAAGCCTTCTACCTATCAATCTGGAGGTCAGGTTAATTCAATCTCTCCCTCCTTGCACTCTGAGTATAGGGGCCAGTGTTGGATTTTACCTTAGGAACTCCCGAGGTTAAAACCAACAGTTCTGTTTTATAATTATGTTTTCTTTTATTACTGAATTCTCTTACTGTTATCATAGGAATCCCATGTGTGCTTCACTCACATTGATCATTGACAAGAGGCTATTTTTTGGAAGATATTTTCATATTATTTCTTATTAGAATAGGAATCAAATTGATCATTGATCATTAATGAGAAGCTATTTTGATCAGATATCTTTTTATTATTTCCATGATATCATTCTTATTTTTAGTTGCTCACAATTCACTGGAAGTACATATTCATTACTAACTGCATTGTACAGGAAACTATTTCCTTCAGTTACACTCTCAAAATGCTTGCTGCAATACAGATATAAAAATTTCCCCTTTTCTTTGCCAATAGCTTGTGTATTCTGTGAACTCTCTTAACTGTCTGATATAAAATAGATGTTGTTTTTATTTTATACACCACTCAATTTTATGTGGCTTGTATCCCCTGTTGGATAGAAGTATAGAATAAATGACAGTTTCTGTGCTACATAAATGCATATCATTCGGAGCTACAGCTATTTGAGTTGCTTTTAATTTTTAAAGCTGTGTATTCACTGAATTTTAGACTAGGCTGCATATGTTTGAATACTAGATCTACACACATAGGTACTATAATATACTTGGCATATAAAGAGATAAAAAAAATCTATTAACAATGACCTGTAGAAATTATGCCAGAAATGCTGTTTCTCTTTTTTCAATCATTATTTTATTAAGATGTTTTGTTTGTAAAGGAGTTTTAGGTTTATAGTTGGTTCTTTTACTTTAAATAATACATAAATAATGATTACAACTTTGAATTAATAAGTACATGATATATGATTTGAGACATGATTAATTTCTTAGTAATCATTTAATTAAAAATATACTTCAGCAATTCCTGAATCCTGAGGATGCAGAAACAAACAAAAAAAGCAAAGTCACTGTTCTATGGGTGCTTATATTCTAGGACAGGGAGACAGATAATAAAAATTGAAAAGTAATTTTGTGAGTCAATATGTATTTCCAGGATGCTGAAAAATTTCTTCAAATCCTGGACTAACTAATATCACCAGATAAAAGTTAAAATTCTATGTTATCATAATGCCAACACACTTATTATAAAGATTATTTCATGCTAGGAGTTCTTTAGAACTAAAACCTGTTTAATTGACGAAAAATTCCATTTGGGGTATTGAGTAAATGTCAGTTTGGACATGTACACACTTCTGATCTGGAGGAGTTGTTCAGAAAGTATTGCACAGATCATTCTTATCTACAAGAATAGTTACCACTAATGTGAAGTAAGAAAAATGAAGACAATATTTTAGGTGTCTTATAAATATGATGTTATTTGATTTAAAGGCTTATCCTTTATAATCCTTTTCTCATATATTTTTGTTGAGAGAACTTACTTCGCTTTATGAATTCATAGCGATAATTGATAGTTGTTTTTTTAATATGATAATTGACAGAATTAAAGCTGGAAACAACTAGAAATATTCTAGAGCACTCATAACATATCCCTATCACTGAGAAGTTTTCAAATTTGTTAAACAGGTCATTAGTCTAGCTGATTTAGCAATGAATAACTGTTCTAAAGTAAAAACAAAACAAAACAACAACAACAAAAGACCCACTGTGTGACTATTTAGTGAAATCCACAAAATTATTGAAGTCATACATTGAAATCTAATAGTAAGAGCTTTTTAGGGTCTTAGATATATATACAAGTCAGTGGGGGTGAAAAGGTAGCAAGAGGTAAACCATCTGTCTACATGGCATAATAATTTGTATACATTCTGTAATCTATATTCTATAATTGAAGCTGAGAAAAATGTTGCAAATGTTTAATACTAAATAATGCTGATAAAAAGTTGTTTTTTGTTTGTTTGCCTTAGCTCATGTCTGAGGAACAAGCTTTATGTGGTCTAAGTCTTTGGAGATATAATTTTTAAAAGGCAGTTATAGAAGGATTAGAAGCCACATGTGTCTTACTTTAATATGCATTTCCTCACTTTTTATCTAAATTTATAATTTTACTACTGTTAAATTTTAAACTGAACTACCCTTTTATTTCATAAAAAAATGAACCTGCTACATCAGAGGTAAATGTCATTGTGTTGTAGATATCGACTAAAGGGCGTAGAGTATGTAAAATGTCTGGGTGATCTCTGATTTTGGTGAATCCAGTATAAATCACAATAGGGCCTTTTGCACACTGGTTGCAACGAAAGAAAGAGAAAGCCCTGGCCGGGTTGTTCAGTTGATTGGAGCATCCTCCCTTACACCAAAAGTTTGCGAGTTTAATTCCAGGTCAGGGCACATACCTAGGTGGTGGTTTCCATCCCCAGTCAGGGTGCTTTTGGGAGGCAACCAATCCACGATTCTCTCTCACATCAATGTCTCTCTCTCTCTCTCTCTTTCTGTCTCTGTCTTTTGCTCCCTTCCTTTCTCTCTAAAAATCAGTAAAAATTAAAGAAAGAGAAAGCGGTCTAATATAAGAGGTTGAGCAGAGTATACCAAAATTGTCTCTAGTAAAGCTCAGGGAGAGAACTGATATTGAATATATCCCTTTTCTCATCATAATTCCCATATAAGAATGCTTGAAAATTGCTTTTAGATTTCTTACCATTCCATTTACAAGAACATATTGCTATGAGGTGGATGTAATCCTGTGTTCACGGGTTTCCATTAAGGGTGAGATTGTATGTATGTCATTCCTACATAAACCCAAAGTAATATTTTCTCCACAAGTTTATGCTAGCTTTGCTTCTAAGATGATTAAATCATAAAATATGTTAATGTTGATTGTATTCATACTTGGCATTGAATATTTTAGTGTCAAGGGATTAAAGTCTAACAATTATTACTTACTACACAAAAATAACTTCTCTTACAAGTTTGATATTGTTGATTTTCCAGTAATTTACATTTGCTTTCTGATTGCACAGTCCATTCATTGGTGATTTCAGTGATGATGTATAATTAGTTAAGCATTATCTTTGAATAAATTTGCAAGACAATGGACTTTAAATCAAGCACTAGATAGTATTTTCTTTATCCAGTTATATAAGTATTAACACAGATTTTGAAGTGTTGGTTATCAGAAGAACTAAATTGTTATATAATATATTCATATATTAATGATGGTTTAATAGTATCATTTGCAAATAATGAATCAAATTCTGTTACTACAGAGTAACCAAAAAACCCCAACTCATTTTAACATTGTTCTGTAAAAATACAGTATTTAACAGTTATGCTTTGGGAGATAAAGGTCTATATGCTGTTTGCTTATGCAACTATCCAAATGTTAACCAGACATACTATTTTCAATTCATTTCATCAGGGTTCATTTGCATTAAGCAAGCTTCTTGGAGAAGAGCCAATTTTAGATTTTTCAGCTGCCAGGATTGACTTAAAAACTGTAACACTCAGAGATGATCACAAAACCTTTTAGTTTGAAAACTAGATAACTTTTGGTAATGCTGTTGGTTATACTCTTAAGTATGTTTTATACATTTTTAAATAGTCAAACTTTTAATTATATGATCTCCAGTTATCACTGGATAAAAGGAAAAAACTCCCTATATATATACAGTCTCCATAAAATATGTTTCATCAATTGTTATTAAAAATATAGCTAAATATTTCGTTTCTGAGCATATGCATTTCACTAAAGCTATAACTGAATGGCATATCTCAGCTTAATATCTCTATGCCGCATATCAACATTTTCTCCTATATTTGTGCTCAAATTTTAATTACCTTTCCTGAGTAAACTAAGTCAGAGAACACCAACATGTTTATGATAGTCTGAAATACATATTTTACTTGCATTTGGAAATATTCTAAATATTTCAATAAACTGATAACAAGGCATATGCATGGCATTTATAGCCTTTTAGTCTTCCTTCTCACTCCACCTCACCTAAATTCCATTATTTGGTAAAGATAAACACTTTACCTATGATGACTAACACTAGAGTTTTACATTCACAACTAGTTATTTATATAAATAAATAAAACATTCTAGAGGTTTACATTTAATAAATTAATTTATATAAGTAAATTTTAAAAATCTACTAGGACAAATCCACTTCCTTTTATAAAGACCAAGACTTTGAGAGAAAGTGTATAAACAAAGTGGTTCTTATTAGCACTTAACTGCCTCCAACTTTGTGTTGTACCAAAAAGCCAATACCTGAACTTTGATTGACCTTTGTAATGGTCAAGAAGCACTAAAAAACATATATGCGTACTCCATGGAGATGGACAGTAATTTGGTGAAGGCCAAGGAAGGGATAGGTAGGAGAGGGTGGAGGTGGGCAAAGGCAAACATTTTAATAAAAAATAAAGAGTACAGCATGTAATTACATTGGGAATGGTCAGACTGCAAACCTGAATCTAATTGATTTTATAGAAACAAATAGAACAATTTTCTGTTCCACTTGTGAGTTTTCACTAGTTTATTTACCAAATCAATAGTAGAATAATTGTTCTTATCTCTTAATTATTATGATTATAAATATCCCAGTATATTAAAATTTATTGAGCATAGTTTTTTTTTTATTTTAAAAACTGTACATTCCATATTTTCTTGATTCTCTTTTTATATTTCAGTGTCTAATAAGAGGTCATTATAAAACATAGTCCTTGTTTTTAAAATGCAAAAGAAAGCCCAATAATCTGTTTATTCCAGGAGCATCTTACTTTACATTAATATTACAACCTTTTCTTATACCTCAACACCAGAACATAGGAATTTCAATTGCAGAAAACTATGAAAAAGAAATTTGCATCTCTTGTTAAAGACTTTAACAGGGTAAACTTTAACTTTTTTCTGTTAATGAACATGTAAATACTTTCCTTTGAAAAATAACACTGACTAAATTACCATAATATTAAAACATAAAACAGTTTTAATTAATGCTATTTTAAAATAATCTCACATAGTTAAATGTAGAAGAAACTGAAAATAAGGTGGTCACATTTTGAGTGAAAGCTTTATGACTATCCTACTGATACACACCAATTTTCTGAGCATGGCATTGCATGTCATTGTCTGGTGGACAATACTCCCATTACAATTAAGCTTAAAAGGATTGGCTTAAACACACCACAGTCAGGCTGCAGGACTGCTTTGGGACAGGAGGTAAACAAGGGACCTGGAAAATGACAGATTCTTCCTGATTAGTCTGACAGAGCAGCAGGCCTAACTGATACTTATTCTTGGCTCCATCATCCTGAAATGCCATTGTCAGAACATAGAATTCTCTGCCAAATTTTATTATGTTAGCAAGCTTGTTTCTATTGCTCAACCTTTAATCTGCTCTTAAAAGTTAAGGTAACAGCCTGGCTGGTGTGGCTCCATGGTGGAGCATCAACCTATGAACTAGGCAGTTATGTTTTGATTCCTGGGCATATGGACTTGATCCCCAATGTGGGGGGAGGGGAGGAGAAGGGAGGGAAGGAAGCAGGTGTGCAGGAGGCAGCCAATCAAGGATTCTCTCTCATCATGGATGTTTCAATCTCTCTCTCCCTCTTCCTTCCTCTCTGAAATCAATAAAAAAGATATATTTTTTAAAAAGAGTTTCTGGTGCATATAAGAAAGGTTCATGAACAAGGAACAATCAAACCCTAAATTGATATGAAGCCCACCCAGGTACATGATGTTACAGATGGCTTATAAAGTGAAAATGAGAAAGTTTAACTTTTATGACTGGTTACTACAATGGGTAAGTTTCCAGACAGCATGTGATTGGTTAAAAGTGGTTGTCTTATACTTTTTAGAAACGTAAGTTTATTTTATGATTATCAGAGCCATTTACAAAAAATAACAAGCTTTGCTTATGTTCATGAACTAAGCTAGATTCAGTCCAGTTTACATGACTTAAATTGTTTTGTCTACTCAGAGAATTATCAAGTCTGGTCTTCATTTTGTATTTAATTTTAAGTGATCACACTTATATTTGGAAAATATATACAATGTAGAGGATCTTTATTAGTAGTACTCATATATATGATTCTCTAAAAATTAGTTATGATGGCTTAGAAAGAAAGACCAACATTACAGGTGATTTTGGATAGTAGCACACAAATTTTTCCAACCCAAAACATCTAGACATTATCCTGGATAACTCCAACTAAAAATGAAAAATATAGGAAATAACATTGATTTTTATTTAGATGATACCTCTTAAAACAACCAACCTTCAGAAGCAAATATTGTACTACTTAGTCATTAAAAATATTACAATTCAGAAATCTGCAATTGAAGCACCTGAGTCTAATTTCATCTTGTCAACTTTCTTAGTCATTTATTCCCACCACATCTGTTCCTAAAGTTACAGAAAATTTCAGACCTGGACTCTTCTATTATTTCCGTGTTTTCTGGTGTCTCTGTCTTCTTTTGGTAGCATGGACTCTGGAGCCACCCTGCTTGAGCATAAATGCTAATATCCTGCCCTAGCTGGTTTGTTTCAGTAGACAGAGCAGTGACCCACAGACCGAAGGGTCCTGGGTTCAATTCCAGTCAAAGGCACGTACCTCGGTTGCAGGCTGATCCCTACCCCTGGTCGGGGTGTGTGTGGGAGGCAACCAATCAATATTCTCTCTCACATCTATGTTGCTCTCTGTCTCTCCCCCTCCCTTCCACTCTCTCTAAAAATCAATGGAAAAATATCCTCAGGTGAGGGATCACAAACAGACCAAAACAAAACAAAGTACGAATCTCCCTCTTATCCTGTGGAGCAATTTCTCTGCACATTGGCTTTTACATCTGCAAATGGTAATCACAATAGCAAGTATTTATGAGGGTCATTGCAAGGAATGAAAAGGCTGAGCCCATGAGCACTGTGCAACTGAAAGCTCCTTTTACCAACCATCTGTGATTTATAACGCTCTTGGTTTAACAACCTTAAGGTGAGGGTTTAACTGAATAATAATTAATCTATATCCTTCAGCAGAGTACAAGTTATGTAGTGAAGAGAGTCTAACTTTTACTTCCGCATCCATCGGGGGATCATCTCTTTTTTGGCCACACATGCAGTGAATAACTGTATTGAGTGGATCTATTGCCAATTTATAGCTAACTCCATCCTCCATGGGCTAATTTTTATCTAGCTGTCTTCTCCCAAGGTATTGCTGCAAATGTTATAATGGCTAAGCCATTTAAGAATGCCTGACATCCCAGTATGTCTCAGGATTAAACTTAATGATGTCTAGAGAACTTCCACAGAGGCGTATGTGTGTGTGTCAGTTCCTTCATTAAGTTGTAAATCTCTGCATTGAAGAAACTGTACTTTATTCACTTCTGTATGCTTCATAGCACCTTAGCAGAGTACCCAGAATTTGATAAACCTCAATACATATAGAGTTGAACTGAGTTATCCAGCTCAGATGTCATTTCTTAGGCAAGACTTCCCTTAGTCCTTCATGCAGAACTGATTATTCCCCATGCTACACTAAGATTTGACTTCGATGACTTTGATTGTGAGGTGGCCTTTTGAATGTGAAATCTCCCTACCTATACATAAAAGTGGACTCATGACCTGACTGATTAAACTATAATTTCCTTCCATGGCCACCCAGATTCAGTGATTAGTCCAGAACAGCCATTTGACTCAAGCCAGGTCTTTTGAAGACCTTCACAAGAAGACAGAAAAAAAAATCAGTCAATAAGTTAATGTTTATTCCATAGATGTTTATTGAATCAGTCTTTGATAGTGGAATAAAAATGTGGCCAAGAGAGTACAATTTGTACAAGAATATACAACTGGTAATTGCTATGCTAAAATTATAATAAAATTGCTTTTTAAATTTCAAAATGAATGTTGTTTTCTGCATAACATGTTCCCTTTAGATTAACCTATTTCTCCAGACTATTATTAAAACTCTATCCACATTTCACTCTCTTCTCCCCATTTGTATTCTTTGTATGTGGCATGTCTAAAGTAATGTCCGAGCATATTGTTTGGATGTGATGATTTTCCATGGCCTGCTCTAAGGGATCTGAATAGCCTGGACACTCAGGGCTGACATTGGTGAGTGATGCTGGGCAGTAGATAAGTAAATTTAGCTAACGATGTCATGGTAGATTGACTCTTATTTCATAGATACAGTTTCTTCTTCTGGGCCTCCAAAAAAATCCTAGAAAAAATATAGTTAATACATGGAGACAACTTCTGGATAATCTAATGGCTGTATGTCTACACTATTCTGGACCTAAAATCTAATTGATCACACTATTCATGCCTTTCTTGTTAATGTCACATTATTTTGAGTTGACTGTGGCTGTGAATGAACTCCTTGATCCCAAAATTTAATCTTGCATTTTCTATAAATTGCCTATGTTGTCATATTATTAAATAGATCTATCTATCTATCATCTATCTCTACATATACATGTCATGAGAAACAAAAATTAATTGCTTTGAAGGTGACTTGTTTTTTATTTTATTTTTCCATAACATTTATTACCTCTATGCCCTCTTCTACCTCCGCTTACCCCTGTTCCCCCTCTGGGAATCACCACATGTTGTCCATGTCCATGAGTTCTCTAAGTCTTTTTTTTCCTTCTTTTTCCTTAATCCCTTCACACATACCCTCAACACACCCCTCCCCCTGGCCCCAGAGCTGTCAGCCTGCTCTCTGTAAATCTGCCTCTATTTTGTTTGGTAGTTTAGTTCCACATATGAGTGAAATCATATGGTACTTGTCTTTCTCTGACTAGCTTATTTCACTTAGCATAATGCTCTCCTTGTCCATCTATGTTGTCACAAAAGGTAAAAATTTCTTCCTTTTACGGCAGAGTAGTATTCCATTGTATAAGTGTACCACAGCTTTTTATCCAATCATCTACTGATGGATACTTGGGCTGCTATTAATTGTAAATAACACTGTGAGGACCATTTTTTTTCATGACTGATTAACCAATAAGCTAAATATAGTTGAATCACTAGAAAATTTTCTATATTTTTACCTAATAATTTATTCACAAATATAATACATATGAGGAGTTGTTGATTTTTACCAAATAAAGAGACACATTTATAATGAACATAAATGTTCTCATCATAACAACAGTATGAGGCAATAACTTAAAATTTGTATTCCCCCCCCCTCAAAAATGAATGCACATTGTTCACATTTCCAGAATATAAATAATTTAATTTGACTAAAGTTTCACTGGAAATAATACTCTTTGCATAGCTTTCTTCCATGTCCTTACAAATTTCTTCTCTTTGTGGAAAATTCCCAGTATGAGAGACTTTTTTGGATTTTTAAAAAGTGTATTTAACATAATTAAATGACAAGAATGCTGGGGGTTATACAGTAAAATGTTATATAAAAAGAAAAGACTATAAGAACTAGGTCTGGCTGTGTTTATAGAAAATTGATTTAGGCCTTTATTATTTACTTGAACTTACAAGAAGTCTTTGAAATATATATATAAAGTTGTGCCTCATGCAACTCAGAATTTGAATTAAATGGACTGGATCTACACTATAAAGATTCTCTATTAAAAAGAAAACACTGTAAGATACTTAGCCTGAAAAGTGGTAGCTACGTTATTATTGTTCCTGAAATAGAAAAGTTAAGCAACTAGAAAAATATGCAATACATAATTAAATCTACAGAAAGAAGCATATGATAGGATTCTAGGAAATTTATATGCTTATAAATTAATAGAAATTAAATATTGGAAATTTCACATGGTTCAAACTAAGCACCAGTAAATATTTGGTGAAGGCATAAAGCATTTAATGAGCAAATTATTATAATTGCACAGGACCTAGCCAGATAGATTGTGGAGGGATACTTTGTTCCAAGTGATATAGAGAATTAATAGCCAATACTAGGGGAAATACTTTCTCTGATTTACAGAACTTGGATTAACTGATCATTTTCTTTCATAAGGCAATGAATTAAAAAGTTCAGATGGAATCAGTCAGAAAGGATTTTTTTTCTTAAATCCATGTGTAAATTAACATAACATCTCTAATGAAAAACTGTCAACATTTCAAAGGCCTATCAAAATAGAGGAATATTTTTCTCATTTCCATAAACACAGAACTCCTTTATCTGTGTGGCTTCAATGTCTTCAACACACAGCTTTCAGTCACCCTGGGCTCCTAGTCAAAGCAGCAGAAGGAGAAAGAGCTTGGAAGTGTGCCAAACCTGGGGAGCCCGTGCATCTCCCCAACTCTCATTCCATTGGGTTCAACTCAATACACAGCCAGATCAAGTTTTGTGGGAACCTAGAAATGCAGTTTAACTTGTGTGCAAGTAGAAAAGAAAACTGAGTTTGGTGGTCAGTATTCCTTATCTCCTACTGGATTGTAGTTAGTAGTAATTATGTTCTGTTTGAACTAGATTTACAGCTAATTATTGGTGAGGACTTTATCCATTAAAAATATTTTTATATGTTCCTTGTGGTCTTGTGTGTGTGTGGTGGGGGGAAGCATTTAAAATCATTTACATACAATAAAATTCAACATTTTTATTGTGCATTTCTATGAGTTTTGGCAAACACATCCTATATAATAAAGAGCTAATATGCTAATTAGACCAAACAGCAGAACAACTGTCCGGACGACTGTCCAGACGACCTTCCGGACAAAACCGCAGCTGCAAGGGCCAAGCCCCTTGCACGAATTTCGTGCATCAGGCCTCTAGTATATTCACATATCCATAAACACAATCACAACCTACAACCTGAATCGATTTAAAAGTCTCTTTTGTGCTCCTTTGCACACAAACTCTTCTCCCATCCCCAGTTCCTCTCAACTGCTGATGAGTTTTTTTGTCCCTACAGTTTTGGTTTTGCAAGAAATTCATAGAAATAGAATCCTGTGTCATGTAGTATTTTATGTTTGGCTCCTTTTACTTAGTTTATTTCATCTGAGAGTCATCCTCATATTGTGTTCCTCAAAGTGGGTTCTTTTGTATTGCTGAGTAGTATTCAATTTCATGAATCACCATTTGGTTACCCACACACAGTTGAAAGGTTTGTGATTATTAAATAGTTATTATAAACATCCAAGAATAAGTTTTGTATGAACTTGAGTAGCTAGTAAGATGATGATTAATGCTAAAGCCATGTTTAACTCCATAAGAAATTGCCAAATGGTTTTATAAAGTAACTCAATATTTTTACATGTGATGATTTAATGTAAAAGATGAAACACCCAAGAATATATCATTTCTATTTAGAGCACTGCTATTTCTTCTTTTTTAAGATCCTCACCAAAGGATATTTTTCCATTGATTTTTAGAGAGAGTGGAAGAGAAAGAAAAGAGAAATATCGATGTGAGAAAAATACATTGATTGGTTACCTCCTGCACGTGCCCCCACCAGGGCCTCAGTCTGGGAGGAGCCTGCAACCAAGGTACGTGCCCTTGACTGGAATTGAACCCAAGACAGGCGGATGCTCTATCCACTGAGCCAAACCAGCTAGGGAAAACATTGCTATTTCTTTTTTCTTTTTTTTAGATATATTTTATTGATTTTTTACAGAGAGGAAGGGAGAGGGATAGACAGTTAGAAACATCGATGAGAGAGAAACATCAATCAGCCACCTCCTGCACACCTCCTACTGGGGATGTGCCTGCAACCCAGGTACATGCCCTTGAGCGGAATCGAACCTAGGACCTTTCAGTTCGCAGGCCGATGCTCTATACACTGAGCCAAACCGGTCAGGGCGCATTGCTATTTCTCGAATAAACTTTATTAAATATGAAAGTCATACAATCCCCCCCCCCCCCAAATCACTATTTAGTTTTAACTTTGTTGTCTGATTTGAGGATTTAACTTTATTTTAAACCATATGGGTGCATTTTTAAAATCCCAAATATATGAAATACGTATTCAAGAGGGAAAATGTATTTCCTAGGCAGTTTGAAACATTTTTGACAGATCAATACCAATTAAATGCATATGAAATGTCACAGAAGGAAACCAAGATTCATTAAAATTAATCATAGGACAAATGTTACCATGTCAACTTAGACATTTACCAAACATCCTAGAAACTAAAAAGACATTCACAGTAGTAGCACATTATCCCAGCAGGCAAATTCACGAGGGCTGTTAATGGTGTCTCACTAATTGAGGAATAAAAAGCTTCTGTTACATTTATTCTTTATTTCTATGACTAATAGTAAGAGGGGCAAAAATCAAACATGCTTGTGTAAATGATGTAGAGTGGAGATAATTGTCTATTACATAGATCCAGGGCTCTTTCTTTCATTGGTTGTTCTTTTTTTTTTTTTAAGCTCAACTTATGGAAACAGGCAAACTTTCATAGAGACTTACCTGTCACCACTTTAGCCATACTGCCTCCTATCTCTTCCTTCAAGCTCTCAACCTCACTCCTTTTTAATGGAAACCCTTGGTTCCAGACAATTCTTCCTACACTGACGTGGCCTGAAACCTCACTTAAATCCATGCCTCTGTTCAAATTCTACTTTGTCAGAAAATCTTCCATTTCCACCAATAAATATAGCAGAACTTCTTTTAAAAAAACAATCACCCATCCGTTCACAACATTTCATTTTACTTCCTAGCACTTCTCATGTCCCAGCAAATATAACTCTGTAACTTTAGTTTGTTTGTGAATTAACTGTATTATATAGCATGTCATCACATGTCCTTGAAAATTCATGAATTTGCACGTTCATGAACATGCAATACAAGGAACTACCATGCAAGTTCATGAATTAAACACTGCCTTGTTGTTTATTTTGTAATTAGTTGATAAATAAATAAAATTATGTAATATATTGACATAAATAATCTCTAGCAGTATACAAAATAAATTTATAAAAACAACTATGGCTACTTCTTAGTTGAAACATAATTGCATTTTTTGATATAACGTCCTCTTGGATCAATGCAACCATTAAATGAAAGGCTTTCATTAATGTTCTAATTACCGTTATATTTATTGAGTGCCCATACTATCTGCAGGATACTGATAGTTCCAACTGGATATATTATTGAACTAAAAAGTAATAGTTTATCCAGATGAATAATTACATAGATAATTATAACACATTTTTAAATTTTCCAATACAGGAAACATTCAAATTGCTATGGAGGAGAAATAAAGATGTGATTCTACTTATTACTCTAAGGGAAAATAGAGTAAGAATTCTATGTTGACTAAGGAAATAAATTGAAGTCAGGAAGAGGGTATATGTAAAGCACTGCAGTGAGTACCACGCCTGGGGTTGGGACTATAGTGAGGTTAGTGGACTGGGGTCTGTTTAGTGAGGGAATGCCCAGCATCATAAGAAGGTAGGAAGAGTCAGTCCTTATGTAACAAGAGAAATGTCCTGGTATCCCAAGAGCTCCTGAATCAATTAAATTAATTTGAACACAGGATGTCTATGTGTGGGTGTGGAAGCAGTACACAAGATAGAAAAGCAGAAACTGTTGACTATTTTAGTGTAGTGGAGTCTAAAAGAAATGATAAATTAGAAAGAATTTGTGGGGGGAAAATCCAACTTTGAGAGAATAATTTTTAAATCTGATTTACCAATTTACCAAAGAGAGAAGAAACCATGACATAAAAACATCAAATACCACTTAGATATCATTTAACTTTTTCACAAAATAAAAAATGAAGGCAATAATATAGTTTAAAATACTGTGTGTTCATCACCTATTTTCAACCATTTTCAGCTCATAGCTCATTTATACCTACTATGACACCATCTATACCAGAAAGTAACTAATATGAAGCAAATCTCATGAAGGATGCCATTTATTCCATATACCTTTTAGTATACACTTACAGTTTTGTTTGAGAAATCAGATACCTTATGATGGGATATACAGCATGTATAGGAATCTTGCTGTTTTTGTAGATAAATATTTGTATGACTTGTTTATTCTTTTTCTATAGAAAAAGAAATGCAGTCCCAGATTGTAATTAAAAATTCCATTTAAGACTTCCAAATAGAGGATGAAACATTATTTTCACCCTGCTTAATACTGTATCCTCATTTAAGGTTGAAGAACATATTTAAAATCCACTGAATTGGGGGATGAAACTTATTGCATATGCATACTGTCCAATTTTACAAAATGGATACCTTTTAGAATATGTGAAAAGCACTTTTCCTTCCAGTTAAACTGTATTCAGGCATACTCTTAAGGATTTTCCAAACTGATCTGACTATTATGAATTACATTCTATTTTTCAAAAAAGAGAAATGTATTAATGAGTGTATTTATAAGTTCAACGTGTAGCATTAGTGTTTTTTTTTTAATTCTGTGGAAACAAGATAGAATGATTGAAGATATCAAAAAATAGCTAATGAAAGTATTGAGAATGAAAATTTAAATATTTGCACTAACAGAAGGCGATATAAAATCTAAGATGAGTCTTCCTATCAAATTCTAAGTATTCATGCAAATGATTAGGATGTAAAGAGTGTAATTTCTTTCTGATCACTCACCTAGGTTGGGAAAGACGGGGACTGCCATAGGTGGTCAGACACTCCATTTATCTAGAATTGACATGTCTTCTAAAACAAGTATGTGATCACTCAAATATAAATGAATTGGAGAGGCACAAGAAATTAGCATCACAAAATAATTCTTCCTAATTGTCTTCTTACATTGTCATTTTTTAAAACATTGATTACTCTAAATCAGTAACCACTTAGGTTACTCCTCATGCAATCCTTCCATTAATTATGTATTTCCTGAACACAACTTACATGGTCAAATATTTCCTATCATTTACTCCCCTTCCCTGCCAATGAGTTCTAGTCATAACTCTCCAGGTTCACATGGGTTAGTTTTATTAATTTTGAACTCAATTAATCGTCATTTTAATATGTTTACTCTGTATCAACTGTATTATCATTCTAAAAATTTGCCTACTGTTTTTCCAGAATCATTCGGCCTTTATGTTTGTACTTACCTAATAACATTAATATCTCTAAAAAAATATTCTCACACTTGTGAAAACTAGTAAGGAAGATTTTAGTCACAACTATTGCAATAGGTGTCAAGACTTTTTAATATGGAGACAGACTGGGCCCAATTTTGAATGGAACAAGAACAAGTGAGGATTTATGTCCAGGGAGCATGCTGAGAGATCAGTGGTCAGATTACTCAGAGGTGAGAGACATCTGGAATAGGGAGAATTCTTACTAAATTGACCTCACAGGATTCTTGTTGAGGGCACTTTAGGGTGATCAGATATCAAGGGTGAGGGATTCTCTCTACCCTAACTTAGCAGGATTCTCGCTAAAACAAAGCTATGCAGACCTGGCGATGACTGGGGCCCAAGGTGGAGGCCTACTTAAGAAGAGGGCTCAGAGGAGCCTGAATGACTGGTAAAGAGAGCCTCTTATCACACCATGAGTATCACTGTGAATTATGTTTCTCTGGGTTCCCAAAAGTGAATTTTAAAATTACTTTTGACATAAAATGACTTGGAAATGTGAATTATATTCATGTTTGAGGAATCTACTTTTGCTAATTAGCCTTTTAATGGAAATCTGGTTGAATGAGCTTTGCTTGTCCCTTCAGAGCCCTATCTGTAATGCACAATGTTATGTATCAATTGGTTGAGATTTTTGGAGACTACTCTCTTTGGTATGAAAATCTAAATCAAAAGATAAGTATTTACTATGCAAATATATATTTTTTCTTTAAATCAGAGAACTTTAAAATATCATATGGGGTCTTAATCAGCAACCAGTATTTGTGTGGAAGAAAGATATAAATTATATAATTCTTTTTAGTATCATTAAGAAATTACTGTATTACTCTTTTATTACTCAAGTCTTAACAAAAATATATATGAGTAAAAATAACAAGAAAAGTTCTGTACATTAAGAAAAATTTTAAAAAGCAAAACAAGAACATGTATTTTGAATATCTAGTAATTCTTAGGCACTGTACTAAGAAGTGTGAAAACATAAACTAATTAGATAGACTTGCTTACTGCCCACAAGTACCTCACATTCTACTGAAGGATATCATATAATAAGCGTTAATATACTTTTTGATATTCACTGTCTTAATTTTAAATTCACCTGACTCAATCTCAAGGATCTAAAAACCTCATGAATTTTCCATATAATGGCCCAGTGTGCCCTCTGCATTAACAACCCTTGCAATTGTCGGTATCTGCTGAGAGGTTAATTGCTCTTAATTTACTTTGGTGTTTTATCTAAAAACTGGAAATCACCTATTTAGAGAGAAAACCCTGCTGTTTTTCTCCTTTTTTTTTTTTTGCTCTTGTTTTCAAACTCACTTTCTACCTGTATTTCTACTCTTTTATTAAAGAGTATGAACTCAGTCAAATCTGTGTTGAAATGAAGAAATGTTTCATTTATAAGTTATTTATTTTAAAAACGACATCTTTCAGCTTCAGTCTTCTTATCTCTAAAAAGAGAGTAAATAATGCCTGTCCTGTAGGATTATTTACAAAACTGAATAAGGTAATACCTATGAAGGGATGTAGACAAGTACTCCAGCAAATAATAAGATCCTAAATGATAGTTAAGTTCCCTTTCCTTGTTATGCAGCTAATTCATTACTAGTTCTTTAGTACTGATAGTTCACTTAAGAAAGAGTTGTGCTATAATGGAAAGGTGTTACATTGAGAATTAAAAAAATTAAAAAGAAAGATAAAAGCAAATATTCTGAATGCCTACTATGTTCTAGGCATTGTACCATGCTTTTCTGCTTCTAACTTTATTTATAACCTTGGACACCTAACTTAATATAGCCTACTTTAAGTTTATTTGTCTTCAGAATAATTTAATAGCAACTTTTATTTCCCCAAGGATATTCAATGAACACTACCTGTACATGATGTTAATATAGATTATTATTATCCATAGTTTAGTAACTTGAGGAATTACAGATTAAACTAATTTAAGCAATCTTTCTTTTTCTTGGATTTGAATACATAGAGATGGAGGTCTGAGTATTGAATCCCCATTTATTAGCTACATAAACTTGGGTAATTTGCTTAACCTAAGTCTCATTTTGACTATCATTAAAATAGAAATGAAAGAATCACAGAAGAGTGTTGTACAAGGAAAGAATTAAGTAAAATCTCTTAACATGCACAAATAAACTCTTTAAAAAAGGTACTTATTATTGTTGTTGTTAATGTTTTTTTTCTAATTAGTTCTCCCCTCCTCAAAAGTATATAATATTAAAATGATTCATTTCTCCTCTGCCTTTATGGAATAGACCAAATACCTTTTTAAAAAGCAGGAAGAACAGATTCCTCAGAACTTGTGAGACTTTCACTCCCTCAGGTTCTAAGTCTATTGGTAGTATCTCAGCAGGAGAAGTTTTATAATCACCACATGAAGCCTGCAACCATTCCTTTTAAACAGCAACCAGTTGGGAACTCATTTACTCAACTGTACACAAGAGGATTGTCAGTAACTTACTAGCTCAAAATTGGTAAGTAAAACCAATTAGTTTCTGATACCCAACTGTATTGTATTTTGCACAGTACACTCTAGTACATAGATAGTAGGTAAATGCATGGCTAATTATAGAAGTGCTTACTTGTAATTTAGAATATACACCTTTTAAAACAAAATATGGTATGTAAATACAAATTTATTAATAATTTTTATAGCTAGTAAACTATAAGTCAGACAATTTCAAAAGATAATTAGCAAACATATTTAAGCAAAGGAGCATCACTAAAATGCATACATACTTCTCACAATGACTGCATTAAAGAAAACATATTTGTAAGCAAAATACATAAATATATCTAAACATTTTAATATTTTTAATATATGTTTTTCTATTATTTTAAAACTCCATAATTATATTACTTTCTAAATGCTTTCAGATCTTCTTCAGAGCAGAATAATTCTTAAAGAATATATTTGCTAGCAAATTTTATCTTTGAAATAATAATGCTAAGCATGCCTAAATGCAATGAGGAGCAGTGGAATCATCACTAGAATAAGTGCCCAGAAACCCAGATGCCTCATGTGAAGGAAAAAATGAATTTGAAATCATAAGTTATATTATGTGTATTTTAAAAGCTGTTACATTAATTTGTTTTATTTTATTTTATTCTTTATTGATTGAGGTATTACATATGTGTCCTTATCCCCCTAATACACCCCCACATCCCAGCACATGCCCTTATCCCCCTGGTGTCTGTGTCCATTGGTTAGGCTTATATTCATGCATACAAGTACTTTGGTTGATCTTTCCCGCTTACTCCCACCCTCCCCTACCTTCCCTCTGAGATTTGATGGTCTGAGCGATGCTTCTCTGTCTCTGGGTCTGTTTTTGTTCATCAGTTTATGTTGTTCATTATATGCCACAAATGAATGAGATCATGTGATATTTATCTTTCTCTGACTGGCTTATTTTGCTTAGCATAATGCTCTCCAGTTCCATCCATGTTGTTGCAAATAGTAAGAATTCCTTCTTTTTTACTGCAGCGTAGTATTCCATTGTATAGATCTACCACAGTTTACTAATCCACTCATCTGCTGATGGGCACTTAGGCTGTTTCCATATCTTAGCTATGGTGAAGTGTGCTGCTATGAACATAGGGGTGCATATATCCTTTCTGATTGGTGTCTCTAGTTTCTTGGGATATATTCCTAGAAGTGGGATCACTGGGTCAAATGGGAGTTCCATTTTTAGTTTTTTAAAATATATTTTTGTTGATTTCAGAGAAGAAGAGAGAGGGAGAGAGAGATAATAACATCAATGATGAAAGAGAATCATTAATCTGCTGCCTTCTGCATGCCCACCCCCCACACTGGGAATTAAGCCCACAACTCAGGCATGTGCCCTTGACTGGAATTGAACCTGGGACCCCTAAGTCTGCAGGCTGATGCTCTATCCACTCAGCCAAACCAGCTAGAGCAGTTATATTAAATTTTTATATCATTATTGAAGTGTCATAAGAGGGGCTAAATAATGTTTTGGAGTCAGTGATCTTGGAAACCTTTCAAAAACTTTTAACAAGTTTCCAGCTTTTAAAATGACAATGATGATATCTAACTTAAAAGGTTGTTTGTTGTGAAAAATAGTGTTATGCAAAACACCTGGCATATGGCTAGTAAACAAAATATTTCTATTTGAACACTTGTATTTGTTGACTGGGGGGAGAGGGAGCAAAATATACCACTTTAGCATATTTATTATTTTGAATTAAAGTCACTTAAGAAATAGCCAGTGCAAGAAGGGCACTCAGACCCTCCTCTATCCCCTTTCAATGTAGTAAATAAATCTCCCAGGAAGAAGCGTAACAGGAAAAACCAAGACAACCTTATCACTAGACATTGAGAATTCAGGGCCAAGAAGGCTATATAAATAAACCTATTAGGTCTTACTAATTTACTATCCTAAGCCCAAATCCCTTTGACCTGTCCATTCTTCACAAATTTATTGTTGTTGTTTTTTTGTCTAAAGGGTATAGAAGCTGCCTGCTTTGGTCACTTTTTTAGTGTCATATTTCTATGGGTTCTCATTCGTACAAAATTAAATTTATTTTTCTCCTATTAGTCCGTCTTATGTCAACTTAAGTATTAGACGAGCCAAAGAACCTAGAAGAGAAAATGGGATTTTTTTCCCCTCTCCTACATGATTATTACCCACTGACCTCTAGGGTGGAGAAAGGGTCTGAAGGTTTGAATAGACCACCAATGGCTAATGACTATTTAATTATGCCTGTGAAATGAAACCTCCATAAAAGCGATAACAATAACAACAAAGGACTAGGTTCAGAGATCTGCCAGGCTGGTGAACCAGAATGTATCCAGATGCCACTTTGCTAAACCCCAAACTCCATAAGGACAGGAGCTCAAGCATTCAGGAGACAGTTCATCCGGCTGTTGGATTTGTATTCTTTAATATCCTTTGTTATAAACTGGTAAATTTAGTAAGTGAAATGTTCCTATGAGGTCTGTGAGCCGCTCTAGCAAGTTAATCAAATTCAAGGAGAGGTCTTTGGGACCCCCTGATCTGTAGCTGGTTAGTCAGAAGCACAGGTGACAACCTGGACCTAAAACCAGAGTGAATTGTGGAGGGGTCAGTCCTGTAAGACCGAGCCTTTCATTTGTGGTGTGTGATGCTATGCTCCAGGTGACAGTGTCAGAACTGAGTTGAATTATAGGACACTCGGCTGGCGTCAGAGAGTTAATTTCTTGATGGTTTCAGGGGGAAAGTCGCAGCAGGATTGATTTCAGAATCACAGCAATTTTGTTTGCCATTACCAAAACTTGGTAACAACCAAGTTGTCCTTTTACTAGGTGAATGGATAAATAAACCGTGGCACAATGAGACAATGAAATATGATTTGGCCCTAATAAGAAACGGGCTATTAAACCTTGAATAGGATGGAGGAAACTTAAAAACATAAGGCTAAGTGAAAGAAGCGGTCTGAAAGGCTAGTATGATTCTAATTATATTACATTCTAGAAAAGACAAACTATGGAGACAGTAAAATGTTCAGTAGTTGGCAGGCGTTGTGGGGGAGAGAGGGATAAATCAGCAGAGCACAGAGAATTTCTAGGGCAGTAAAACTATACTGCGTGACACAGTAATGGTGGATATAAGTCATTATACATTTGTCAAAATCACAAAATTAACAATACCGAGAGAAAACCTGCATGTAAGCTATGGGCTTTGGGTGATAACGATACATCAATGTAGGTTCATTATTTGTGACAAATGTACGTTTTTGTGTGTGATGTAGTAATGGGAGAAGTTGTGTATGTGGAAGGGCAGGGTTTATATGGAAACTCCCTGTACTTTCTGCTCCATTTTTTGTGAACCCCTAAAAAGGAAAGTCTATCTTTTAAAAAATTAGATGGAAAAATGAAATATGAAGCTGATTACTCATATAGATCTTTGTGTCACAAAGAATAATGATGGAAATTGGTATATTGTAATAGCAACTGGTATAAAACAATCCTTTAATTTTCAACTTTGTAATTTTCATTGGTATCTATTTATGTTTCCTTTTAAACTTTGTCATGAACTTTATATTGGCCCCCCAATATTTCCATATCCTAATTTCCAGAATTTGGGAATATTATATTATGTGGGTAAAGGGAGTTTGCATTAGTGATTTAGTTAAGGATTTTGAACTGGAGAGTTTTCTAGATCATGTGTGTACACCATAAATATAATCATCAGTATCCTTATTGTAGGGAAGTGTACAGAGATTTGACACAGTAGAGGAGATGGTGAGGTGACCTCAGAAGTAGAGATTGGAGTGATATGGCTGAGAGCCAAGGAATCCTGGGAGCCTCTAGAAGTGAAAGAGGCAAGGACTGAATTTCCTGTGGTATTCAAAGGAACCAGTCCTCTTTACAACCTGACTTTATTCCAGTAAATTGACTTTATATTTCTAATTCCCAAAACTATAAGATAAAAAACATTTATTAAGTCACTGAATTTGCAGTATTTGTTATAGCAGCAATAGAAAACTAATATAAATGTCATCTCTTCTCTCATTATTTCATCTTTTAAGTTCTTTGAAAATTTTATAAATATCTATAACTCTAAAATCTGAAAAACCATGGAATCTCTGTCAATTGACTATTTTTCCCCCTGATTATCTATACTAATAAAAGGGTAATATGCTAATTAGACCAGGTTGACCAGACATCTTCCGATCATCGATCATCTGGTCTTCCTTTCAGACAAAGCCACGGTGGTGGGGGCTGAGGCAGAGGTGGTTAGGGGCGATGAGTCCGGCAAGGGAGGGTGGTTAGGGGTGATCAGGCTGGCAGGTAGAGGAAGTTAGGGGCAATCAGGCTGGCAGGCAGAGGGATTAGAGGCGATCAGGTAGGCAGAGTCATTAGGGATGATCAGGCAGGCAGGCAAGTGAGCAGTTAGGAGCCAGTGGTCCTGGATTGCGAGAGGGATTTCCAACTGCCGGTTTAGGCCCAATCCCTGTGGGACATCCAGCAGTTAGACATCCCCCTAGGGATTCTGGATTGGAGAGGGTGCAGGCTGGGCTGAGGGACCCCCGCCCCGACCCCCATGCATGAATTTTGTGCACTGAGCCTCTAGTAAATGATAATATCCTATGTCTTTTCATTATTTGGTTGAAAACTAGACATTATAAATACTATGTCTGTGATTTTATTTTCCTATGGATTGTTGATTTATTGGTATATTTTGTAGTTTGAATGATCTTAAACTACAAAAATCTGTTTATACAGGAATGATGTCTCTCCTCATCTAATTTAATCTCTTTTTAGGGTTTTCTATTTGGGGATCTCCCTTGTTATATCTCAGTTTACATGTAAGTTAATGGTTTGGACAAACTTCAGGGCTTTTGAAGTCCATCTTTCTGTATTTCTCTTATTACATGGTCCTCCCTATATTTCCAAGTCTTTTTTTATTTTTTATTTTATTGATTTTGGAAAGAGAGGACGGGAGAGGGAGAGATAAAAACATTGATGAGAGAGAAGCATCCATTGCCTGCCTCCTGCATGTCCCACCGGGGATCAAGCCTGCAACCCAGGCATGTGCCTGACTGGGAATTGAACTGGTGACCTCTTGGTTCATAGATCAATGCTCAACCATTGAGCCTCAATGACTAGGCAATTTCCAGGTCCTTTATAAAAACCGAGAATATATATTTGACATCTCAATCAAGGAGGGCTCCTACTTCCAGTCACTTAGCTATGTATGGGTTTGTGTTTACTTTTTCAGCAGGTTATCTGGGTCCCCATAGCATGCAAAATTCAATTTTCAATCAGGGATTAGAATAGAGTTCATGCTCATATTTTATCTCTCAAACTTTGGCTCTCATTTCCAGAAAGTTCCCTTTAAATTCCCAGTGTCTTAGTTGCTCTAAACTAGAGCTGATAGCATTATAGTTTACCATGTTTGGGGAAACTGGGTTAGACCTCAGACATAAACTCACAGTTCTTACATGATACACCAGCAATCTTTCTTTACTCACGTTCTAGGCCCTTTAAATATAAGTCTTCAATATTTTTTAAATTTGTAATCGTCTTCTGCAGGAATTGTCACTCAATTTCTCCATGCTCCATTACCAGATTTCTACCAAATTTATGAACTTATTTGATGGGGATGTTGACATGACTTTAAAGTGCAGTTAAATTTTCAGTAATAATACAATTATTGTTACCTGGAGACTGGAATGTTGCAAATAAGAAATTACTCATTTTATGTATATAAGGATATGAACATATTTAACAATTAGTATAAACTACTAACCAGTATAACGTTAATGGACATGATTTTTAATGTGCTAACCTATTTTGTGGGGGGAAAAAAACTATGTTTATGGGAGAGGCAGTAAAATTGAGTAGAGTTTGAGCAACAAAAATAATACCTATAATCCTATTATTATTTTACACCATTACAGGTAGATTTTACAGCTAAGTTTTTAGATATTTAGATTTCCTTTACAAACACAAACAAACAAAACAGTCACCAATAGTAAGATTATGAAGTTCACTCATTCCCAGGGACTTCATTTGTTAAGTATCCCCAGACTCACTCAGTCAGTCAATTAATTTCAGTCAAGAGTCATAATGGAATGATTTCCCACTGGTATCCAGATGCCATGATTATATTTATCTTCTTCACATCTAACCGCATAGCATGTGCTTTACTTTCTTACTGTTTATTCAAAATTTTTCAAGCTGTGACATATCAAATGCCTTGGAGAATAAAGAGATATTAATAGTCCTAAAGCTGTATGTCATGGACTTCTAGTATTTACCCAAATTCACGTGGTTATGTAATTCACTTACTCTTCTTATCAGCATAGAATATTACATATTTTAAAAATAATAGATTTCAAGAGATCCAAGCAATTATGCATCAATTTAGAAAATACTTAAAATAAAACTAATCAATATCTTTATACTCTAGGACTCAAATCTTAAATAAGTGAAGAAAATGTGATATTTAATGTAGCTGATAATAGATAAGTAATAAATTTGGTCAATTGTGATTGGAGTCATATGAATATAGTAAGTGTATTTTTGGTGTCTATAATCACGTATCTAAAGGGAAGGTAGAGGCTATTTACTTTCCAAATAGACAAAAACCTTCCCCCCCACCCCCAATTACTATTTTAAACTCAAAAAGAAGATAAAATAAAGGAATTGGCTGATGTCTTTGAGGCTCAAGTTCTTTATTTAAAATGAAAATCAATAAACTACTGCTCCTCTGCTTTCAAATTTAAATCCTTTCATTTTGCTTCTTTAGTTCATAAAATAGTATGGAACTTCAAACCCACAATGTGAAAGATATAAAGGGCATGTTTTAAAAATGGTCTTTGCTCTAAATACTTTATACATTTGACTTCTGTTTTATACAAAAATCCACTATAAATTTCATATTAAGTCTAGATTTATAATACCTAAGTTAATGATTTTAATGAAATAATTACATATAATTTTAACCTGTAATAGATTAGAAAGTAGTCACTTTATGACTATATTCAAAACTATAAGTGGATTTACATATAACATCTCTGAATTTAAATATATATTGAGAAATTTACCATTATAGAGTGCTAACTCAATAAGCTACTATCTGTAATTGCACAATACTACATGCATTTAAACAGGATAAGGCTTGCTATTACAGTAAGTCTACTAATTTCAATATTGATCTTCTGTTTCCTTTTTAATTTTTTATCTAATATTGCTAAAGATTCATATAAAGCTCTCAATGTCTCTCTTACTTACTCTGTTTCCAGAATCAACCACTTTCAAACACATAGGATTTTTAACTGCTACTTACCTATATATTTCTAAATTTGTTTGTTCTCTTGAATCAAGTATACATATAACATTTTCTTACCATTATGGCAATAAGCGTTTTAAGTCAAATTAGTCCACTACTTTTTCATTAGCATTAAAATATGAGGTGAGGCACAAAAGAACTAATTAGAATCTCTGCCTATGTTTATGATCATGAGTGTGAGTGTGTGTGTGGTAAGTGTGTGTGTGTGTGTGTGTGTATGTATGTATGGTGAGTCCTTAGCAAACACTATGGTCTTTATTGTAAAGTATTTAGTGATCATATCAGGTTCAGTGCAGGCTATATAAACAGATTTATAATAGGGAGTGATTTAAAGAGGGGATTAAATAGTTGACATTTGGTTGAAGGTCTGAGGAAAAGGTAGCCTTATATTTGGACTGTTTAGTTCAAAGGCCCATGGTGATACCTACAATATAGAACAGAGAGTCACTGTTGCAATTACAACTAATTCACACTTCCATGTTCTTAAACACCGTGCCTCTAGATCAGGATGCCACAAACTTCTTCAACTGTTATATGTTTAAACTATCCCTGCCTATAAATGGCATCAGCACTAAAAAGATAACTTCTACCTCATTTCTTCTTTTAAAGATATAATATATTTTGAAGTTAAATTTTAATCCAGAATCTTACCAAAGGAAATTGGATGAATGCAGTTTATAATTCTACTAGAGGCCCCGGTGCACAGATTCATGCACAGGTGGGGTCCCTTGGCCTGGCCTGTGGGGATCGGGCTGAAACTGGCTCTCTGACATTCCCTGAGGTGTCCTGGGTTGCTAGAGGGTGGTTCTCGGGTGACACACCCCGGAATCAGGCTTCGTCTTCTCTGATTCCGGGTGTGTCTCCTGAGAACTGCAGCTGCCAAGTCACCATAGTTTGGCAACTCCTGCATTGAGTGTCTGCCCCCTGGTGGTCAGTGCACATCATAGCTACCAGTTGGATGGTTGAATGATCAGATGGTCTCTTAGGCTTTTATATATGTATGTATGTGTGTGTGTGTGTGTGTGTGTGTGTGTGTGTGTGAGAGAGAGAGAGAGAGAGAGAGAGAGAGAGAGAGAGAGAGAGAGAGAGAGAGAAAGAGAGAGAGAGAGAGAGAAGACAGCCAATACACCATATTTTACAAGGATAAAATTATACAGGTATATTTTGCCATTGGAAAACCCAAGCTGCCATTACTAATAAGTCTGTTCTCTTGAGCAGTTTAGATCATCCATAGAAACGTTCTCCAATCTCCAGCCTGTGAAGGTCTGGCCTTGTGTGGATAAGATAACTTGTCTCCCCACCTTTTAAAGGTTCTTTATTCCTGTTTTCATCTCAGCATATTTTCACTGTCATTCTCTGAGCCCTCAGTATTCCAGAAAATAAAAATTATCTCTTGCTTAGTAGAGGAGCTTTTCCTTGTTCAATTGTGCAAGACTTAAGTGTGTATACAAACATCAACTTTTACCCTTTTCCATACTCTCTGTTTCCATCACTACACTCTCTTTTTCTCTATTTTCTGCGATGTACTATGCCTCCATTCCCGAGATATTAGTCAGTCTGTGGTAGGAGTCAGTATACACTCACCAGGTTTTACTTTATCATCTTATTGTTATTTGTTTTTTCTTCCTTCCTCCATGTTAGCTTCATGTGGTATGGTTTAAGGCATTTTTAATTTTCATCAAACATAAAACAAATGTTTCATTTTCTTTTATGCTTTGCTATTTTTAGGATGATTTGAGGGAGGGAAATAAAGCTGTATAAAAGCTTTGCCTTAGTAAACTCAAGGAATATTTAAAAGTGTCATTCCATGAAACTAGTGAGTGAATTAGCAGTGCAGATGAAAACCATAAATTAGAGGTAAGCCACATTCACCTGCAAAACAGTTGGGTTGTTTCTTTCTCCCAGCAGTATTCAGAGCTCCAATAAACGAAGGGTGCATTGTTTTGAACAAGAGTAGAATTTTTAATGAAATATTATTTAATTATGATATTGATATGTGTCTGAAATGTCAGGCTGTGTTTTTATTTTTGACTTGCTAATTTAAATTTAGTGTACATTTTAGAGGTGAGATTATTAAAACATATACATATATAATGTATGGCAAATTTGTGTATACTTACCACAAGTATTAAATTTCCATTTTATTTTGTAACACAGTCAATAGGAATTTTAACCTATTACAAAAATAATTTAACTTTATAACAAAATAAATCTAATAATTGAATAGAAGAGGAACTTAAGATTTGACAATATCATTAAATTACATACAAGTTATCATCAGCATAGTATTTCAAATTTTATTTTGAGTTGATTGTTGCTATAAGATATATTAATTTCTACTAAACTAAAGTATGATGGGTTCAAAATTTATTTCTAGGTAACTATAGGATAAAATTGGTAGCATTTTTTAAAAATCTTTTCATAATTTCTATATCCCTGGATTATTTATAAACCAATAATTACATTTTTTTCATAATTTCTCTCACTATTTGCTACTAATCCTTTACATTTGTGAAACAAATATCAAACAAAGAAGTCAAGCATTTGAGTTAATTGATGGAATCATAATATTATTTTTCTTTTGGATTGTTTCCCCTGAATGGCAAAGCTGAGTTCTTTTGGGATGGCAGGACTCCAGACATTTAGAGATAAGTCATCATTATAAAAAAGAAAACATACCACACACTTTTAGTTTTCAAAAGATAATCTCAGAAAAAAGTATGTTTTAATTTTCTTATGATCTTTCTGAAATATCTGATTAATTAATTTAAATGGGCTTCTTCAATTAATTTTAATAATTCTAATTATTATACATGCTCCAATTATCTTTTTAAGATCGATTGCCTCATCTTAACTTTAAGCAGCTGTAGCAAAGCTTAAAAATTGTCATAAGATATATATATTTTATACAGTTATGTAAAAAGAAGGCACAAATATATTTTTTGAGCTAATGAAACCAATATGTTTGTCAGTATTCTTTTTTTAAGTTGTCTTTAATGATTTCATCTAGTAGGTAGAGTTTGATTCAATTTAAAATTCAGAGTTTGCCATTTTACAAGTAGTCCATTTACCTCTTCCTAAAACTTTAATCATAGGCTTTATTTCTAAGAATATTGGATTACAAGTATCAGACTCATCTGCAAATTATTTTATCACTTTATTGTTTTCCCTTAGTTTAATTGAAATCTCTGGAGTTTAATTAGATTTAAGCATAGTGATTATAGAAAGACTATGCATGTCTCATGCACACATTCTCCCAAGTGGTCTTTACAAATTCCCCAATTTTATTTAGTGGATATTCAATCCTCTTACTAATTACTAGAAGAAAACCACTCAAAGTACATTCCCTACTGAAGGCTGGTTAGTACTATCATCCTATTATAGAAAGTACAGCATAATTAAGCTAAGAAGTTAGTAAAGCTTACAGCATAATTATTATTCTAGTTTTTTAAGAAATGCAATAATTTCCTAGTTATCTTGTACTTATATTCTTGTCCAAGTGTAAAATCAGTTTAATTACAAATTTACTTTCAGAAAATCAAATCCAAACAAATAAATTGAAATAATATAAATGGCCTACAAAATTATAGTTACTGTACTTTATGAAGAATCCACATCTTGTAAGACTTTCATATTTCAAATATATTTATATTACTTCTATTTTTTCTCAAATAAAATTATATAGGAGAGAGGCATTGGTCTGAATATGCTCATTAAATAAAATTCCAAATTTAAAAAAATTTTAATTTTTGCACAGATCATTTTTAACCATATTCACATGTATCTTGCATACATGTTTTCTTGTTCTGTTTTTCTTTTAAAAAATGCAGTTGTAAGTCAGAAGTATTAATAACATTTATAATTGAAATTTTATTATATTTAAAAATAATGAAAGTAAAGTTGTGGCAGGAAATATGTTGTTTTGTTTTTAAATCAACTCAGATTGCCCTAGCCTGTTTGCTCAGTGGGTAGAGCATTGACCTGTGGACAGAAGGGTCCTGGGTTTGATTCCAGTTGCAGGTCCTCCCTGGCCCAGGCCCTGGTCAGGAAGCATGAAGGAGGCAACCAATCAATGTGTTTCTCTCGCATTGATATTTCTCTCTGTCTTTCCCTCTCTCTAAAAATCAATGGAAAAATATTCTTGGGTGAGGATTAAAAAAAATTAAAATAAAGTAAAAACAACTGAGATTGATAAAAGAACAAAATAGAAATAAAATTTTGAAATCTAATATATATATAATAAAAAAAGTACAGGCTTTGACTTTTAGAATTTTTGTCATTCTAATAAAATACTGTCTTCCTCTCTCCCCCCCATTTTTACTTGTCTTCAATACCTGTTTGATAATATAATAAGGTATAATTTTCCTAAACGGTTATGTATGATTCACTATTTATTATCATAGTTTTGTAGTTGTAAGGTAAGATGTTGGTATACAGAAATATTTCTTTATTGAAAAACTATGAAAAGTAATTCTAATGGAAAACAAGTTTTTCCCTGAGTTAAATACACTAGCCAACACTACTCAATAAATCATGGAAATGTTATTCCCTTTTTTATTCTTTTAACAAACACTAGTATGATTCATATAATGGTGAAACAAAAACATGCTTCTCCTTCATGCATCATCTAGCCAGAGAAGATAGAAGAAATTCTAACAAATCCATCTACAGATGAAACTTAACTTGTTGCCATGTGCTTTGAAGGAAAATAGGCAGGATAATGATTATGGAAAGTAACTGGCATAGGATGGTCAGGGGAAGCCTCTCTGGGGCAGCGGCATTTGGACAGAGATCAGAAGGAAGGGGCCTCACTTGAGCTTTGGATAAATAAGATAAGCTTTTCAAACAAGAAGAATATTACATTCAGAGGTCCTGAAACATGAGCATTGTAGCAAATGAGAAATAGTAAAACATGCAAGAGGTGAAGTGAGAGAAGGGGTGAGGGGTTAGTTAGGGCATAGTTAGGGATGTAGTGATATGTGTTGTAGGGGCTGGGAAGATGGAAAGATGGGATGGATACTCCAGGGCCTATTTTCTCATAATAGAGATTTTTGAGTTTTGCTCTGTTTGAAATGGGCAGTATTTAAACCCTTTGATCAGAATTACTGTGATCTGATTTACATGAAAGGAATCCTTTTGATTTCTGCCAGTGAAGACATCTGAATGCTTACCAGGCCCTGGGACTGTTCCTGGCTCTTGGAATGCAATCAGACAGGCTTATGATGAGAGCTATGGTTGCCATGGCTGCCACCTGAGCAGTGAGTCTAACCAAATTTCACCTAGTACAGAGGCATCAGGGGTTGGGATGTGGGCCATCAAGCCTTGATCTTCCTTTCCATCCACATTTAGGTCTCCTCCCAGGGTTTCCCATTAACGAAATCTAATTACAAGCCAGAGGGAAGCATTGCCAGAATGATGAAGCCCATGGAAATAAGCTTCGCAGGGCATGGAAAGGAATGGTGGATCTGGAAGAGCAAGTGGAGATTGCTGTATAAAATCCCTATGGACTATATGCTTCCTAACAGCAGAACCACAAACCATTAATCATTATATTTCCAGCTCCAAAGACAATGCACAATGAATAGCTCATGCCAGACATCTCTGATTTCTGTATTTGACACCATCCTCTTTCTTTTCATTTATCCAACCCTTGCTTTATTTCTTTTTTTTAAATATATTTTTATTGATTTTTTTACAGAGAGGAAGGGAGAGAGATGGAGAGTTAGAAACATCGATGAGAGAGAAACATCTAAGAGCTGCCTCCTGCACACCCCCTACTGGGGATGTGCCCACAACCAAGGTACATGCCCTTGACCGGAATCGAACCTGGGATCCTTCAGTCTGCAGGCCGACACTCTATCCACTGAGCCAAACTGGTTAGGGCTGCTTTATTTCTTGAGACACAGTATAAATAGATTTGTATTTGAAGTGTCCTTAACACTCTCTCTTCCTTCTTTCCTTCATATTACCCATGGCCCTTCTATTTTTGTTCTATTCTTACATATACCCTCATACTTACCTGCATTTTATGCATATGCTTTGGCGTGTTATACCATAGATCTTTAGACAAATTTACTTTAAATTTAAAGCCTATTTCTGAGCACTTTAAGTAGTGGAAAAAAAATTAATTTGATCTTTGAATGTTCCAGGACCTTGTGCCATTGAGTAGAATATCAACTCAATAAATATTTAGCGAATTATGTGCATATTAATGAATGAATGAGCAAAGGGTAAATGAATCTGAAAAAATGTAACATTTAAATATCTAAAAACCACTTACCTCCATATCCTACTTCTGACACTACTGATGACATCCTTGCTATTTTCTTTTAGAGATTTTTAACAACCTAGCATATTCTCAAGATAATTCAACCCAATACATCACCTGCAGAACAATTTTAAATTAAAGTTTGCCTCCTTATTTGATATTCTTTTCTCTGCCCTATTCCTTCCCATGTGGTCATGAGGCTGCTTTTCCGGATGAGGTATGATTGATTGTATTCATTCTACATAACAAGTATCCTCCCACATACATATGCCACTACCTGAGGAAAAGCCAAGTGACTAAAATAGGCAGATACTTTTCCCTCTAAAAAATCCCCATATAAAATGAATAAAAGTGGAACTGAAATTGCATGTTAAGATAAGACAATGCCAATAAATAAAATAAAGGAAGCATTTACATTATGGAAACTATTCGGTCATATCTAGAATAATGCTACCAAGGGAACTGCACATCACAAAGGTTATCAGCATTATTTATCTTCAGATACCAAACTGAGCTCTTTAAATAAAATAAACTTTATAGTCAATAAACTGAAATGTTTAGTTAGCCACTGGGATTTTCATTATCTGAACACATGGATATGTCAATATTTGCAGTTGTGTAGAGCTAAGAGTGTTTAAAATCGAAAGAAAATGGGGTGCTTTCATTAAAAGTTACTTTAACAACTAGTTAAAGATTAAGATGTGAGAGTCCTGTTAAAAGAAACAGCCTCTTTCTACTGTGTTAAAACTCATTTTTATTTTTTAATGCATTTTTATTTATTTCAGAGAGGAAGGGAGGGGAAGAGAGAAATAGAAACATCAATGATGAGAGAGAATCATCCACTGGCTATCTCCTGCACGCCCCACAATGGGGATCAAGCCTGTAACCTGGGTATGTGCCCTGACCAGGAATTGAACCATGACCTCCTGATTCATAGGCTGATGCTCAACCATTGAGCCACACCAGCTGAGCTATTTTTTATCTTTATATTTCAGTCTTTAAAAAAACTGAGAATAATGATTCCATTGGAAACATTTTAATATAATGCCTGTAGCATAAATTAAGTATTGATATTTAGTAATTGAAACCCACGACAGATCTGCTTCTGATCAGACACAGCCACTCACAAACTCTTAATCCTGAATGTTAGTTTCTTTATTCATAAGAGGGGAAAAAAAGTTCATAGTTCCTACCTCCTAGAGCCAGTATTTAGATTAAACATAATGACAAACTTCAGGGCAGTAGGTAACATAAATTGCAACTGTATGTGTATAGGCCATCATGAGGCGAGGGGCGAGGGGTAATTTCCATGCCATGTCTATCCTCAAAAACAACCTCATGGGTGAGGCATCACTTCAATAATCAAGTGACAATTAGATCTGATATACTGTCTCAAGCTCCACTCATGTGGAGAAGAGTAGTTGGGGATGCTAATTGACTCTGCTCAAAATGAAGGGCCTTGTGACTCAGCTTTTCCTTACTGCACCCTGGTGAATTTCATGCCAGGCTCTGGAATCTGCATTATCCCTCACAACACAGGTGGGGAGCCAAGTGGATGGGTATTCAAAGTAAAACGGGGTTGAAACTCAGTCATCCTAGAGAGCAGATTACAAGTGACCATGGTATTGTTTTATTCCAAATACCTAAGCCATCTCCCCTTGTTGAAATGTTTAGTCCTCAGGTTTGGGAATGTATTCCTATCTTTCTGTTGGGCAATTGTTTGCCTGCACTGGTAATAGGGGTTGTAGTGGGTTGATTCTACTACTTTCTTATTAATCAGAGATAATGATTAGAACAAATTCCAATAGACTAGCCTTTGACTCTTTGCTTCTGGTAAATATTTGATACCTTGATGACCTCCTGTTTAAATCTTCTATCTCTGTGTCTGTGGACAGATAATTCTGAGCAGAGGTATAAGCCTTTTACATTCATTTTCCTGTCTGAGGTTGCACACAGGGAACAGTCTTTCGGAAAATTTATAATAACCATAAAGCGAAATAGGAAATTATAGAGAACATTCCAAGCTATTTATCAGATTGTGGGTTATGAACCTGGAAGAACAATTTAGGATAGATATAGTGATATTCTAACTTCCCATGATATCTGTGAAAACACTATTGAACAAAAACACAAATAATTCATGGCACACTAGGAATTATTATTTTTGCATCAGATCTAAATCCCCAAAGTATTACTTATTTCTAATTGTGGTGGTGCAAAAGACATTGTCAAAATACATGCGTGTTGTCTATTATACTCTTAAAAACACCAAAAACAAAAATTGATGTGTTATGCCAGGTGCTAAAAATAGATTCTTTTCTAGGATGGCTCTGGTTTTCATTATTGAATTTGAGTGTTTTTCTAAAATATGTATAACTGGTAGGAGCACAGATTAAAGCTGCCATCATCTGTCATCTGGGTTATATCAATCTGAAAGTGTCAGAGTGCCCTGAGCTAGCAGGTTTCGAGGTGGTCGATTAGGACAAGGAGCAAACTAAAAGCAACAACCAAACTTTTCTTCACTCACTTCAATGACGCAAGCAAGAGGCCAGAAGAGAAGGGAGAAGGTATTAGCTTCTTCAGTGTTCCACTTCCCCCCACACCACGGATTAGAGAATTTGTTATGTTGGTGCAGATGGGGGTAGCAGACAGTCCTGGTTTATAGGTGAATGCTCAAGCACTGAGCCACGCCAGCTGGGCAACTTCCCTGATCGTCAAGAGCCTAACAGGACTAACTTTTTTTAATAACCCAGGCCATATATAAACCACTGGAAGATTAGGTATTTGTAAAAGTTAAAGTTAAATATTGGTTCTTGGGTTTCATTAAGCATGGGTAAAATAAACTTTTATATTTCCTTTGTAGACTCATTGGATAAATTAAAAAGTGTATTGTCTCCTTCTGGTCCTCAAATCGTAGACCTGTAGTTCTAATGTACATCTGAAATTTTCAGAATTAATCTTAAATTTTTACATATAATATTTGTACCTATATACACTATATATTTGTAGAGCATTTTAGTACTATATATTATATAATATATCTAATATTTGACATTTTATATGATACTAGAGGCCTGTTGCAGGAAGATTCCTGCAAGAATAGGGCTTCCTGCGGCGGTCTCTGCAGCCCCGCCTGCTTCCCTCCCTTCTCTGCTGTCCCACTTGCTTGCTTCTCCACAGCTTCACTCCCTTCTGCAGCCTTCTACTCTGTCTTCAGTATTTGCTCTGTGCCTGGATATGCAAATTAACTGCCATCTTGGTTGGGTTAATTTGTATACTCACTCCTGATTGACTTGTGGGCGTAGCGGAGGTATGGTCAATTTGCATGTTTCTCTTTTATTAGACAGGATATAAAACATATGGTAAAAAAATAATGAAACAAGTTTAAGTAAAGTTCTTTGAATTACTAGAAGTATATAAGAACATAATCAGTAGACAGAGAACAATGTTACAATTTTGGAACCTTTGCTTTTCTAGAGTGAGCCTTTGATTGTGTTCAAAGAGGTATTGTGTGTCTTACTGCAAAACTTTTACCCAGCTGTAAGCTTCAGTACAGGATTCTTCAAAACCACTAGTTCCATTTTAGACCTATAATTGCAGTGACTAAGAAAATTTTTCTAGGAGAAAATACTCTATTTGAAAGAATGAGTTATATTCATCAAAGCTACATCTATCTATATCTATATCTATACATATATCTATACCTATATCTATATCTATATCTATATGTATCATATCTATCTTTATCTCTATCTCTATCTCTATCATCTATCAAAACCCATGCAATAAATGACTTAAAATTTAAATTTTTCAGAGAGGGCAGATAAAATGGTTTTTATTTTCTTTGGGATGAACTTTGTTTTTCTATTGAAGGAAAATGAGACACAATTTTCCTCTATGCTGTATTTCTGATAAAATTAAGGAGAAAAGTGAATACTCAGAAAAAATAGGTAATTTTCCCCTAAAAAATAATAAAGCTCAGAATGTGTTAAAATTGAAAGGAAAATATTTGCGTAAATGTTGTCCAGAGTAGGTCTTTAGTCCTGAGGATATTTCAGGTTCTAAAGGTGACAATTTTAGATCCTTTCTAATCTCCTTTAAACACTCTTTTCCTTAGAAAATGGAATCATTGACAACATTTTTTTTCCCAGAAGCTGGCTTTAAGAACACCCACTGAATCAGCTGTTTTTGGACTCCCAATTGAAGTAGAGTGTAATCAAGCTATTTTGCATTTGTGATGTATTCTGGCATTTTCACTGCCACAGTTCTTTGTTTGTCAAATAATCATTTTCTATAATAAGGGAGCAGGGTGTAAACATGCTTTTCTGTAATTTCTCTTTCTCTGGATATCCAATTTTCCATAGAATGAACATAAAATTCTGACAAGTTTTACAACTGCACAGTGTGTATCCAATTAGATAGTTAATGAAAAGAAAGTGAAGCTTAGCAGTGACGTTTTATAAAGCAGTGATTTGACGATCTTTTTGGCACATTTTCTTATCTCCAACATTTTCACTAAGGGGTACTTCATATTATAAAATGACACTGATTTTCTACCTTACCTATAAAAGTTATGTGTTCCAGTAAGTGTTACTTTATGAATGCTGTCCATATACCTAACTTAAATAGTATTTCTTAGATCTTCAGACTTCATATTAGATCCTAGAACTTCATATTATTAATTGCAGAAGAATTGACATATGTTATGTAACTTCTGACATATAGCTTTGTTCAACTTAAAAGAAATACATTAAAAACTGAGATCTTACCATGACATACACTGTCCCACATAATTGAATCTGTTACCATCTCTCTAGTCTTATTCTACTGTTCTCACCTTTGCTCCTGGGCTTCTGTCACACAGCCTTTGCCACCCCTGAAATACCTCCATCTCTGAAATACACATGTTTTGCTTCCTTATTCTATTTAGGTTTGAACTGAAAAACTATAACCTTAGGGAAAATGTATATTCTTCTGCTATCTGAAAGGGTATTCACTGTATTTATCCCCTAAATCTGCTTTATTTTTGCCTTATCATTTGTATGGACTTGAATTCATCTCCCCAAAATTCCTATGTTGAACTCCTAATCCCCACTACCTTAGAATATGACAATAATTGAAGATAGGGTCTTTAAAGGGGTAAAATTGATGGGAAAAATGAGACATTTTGGGGGTCTAGCAATCTGAACCTGTGCCATTAACCTAATACAAATTCATATTAGCCTATAGTCTAGTCTCTGCCCCTTTAATTGTCTGGTCCTGCAAGAACCATTTACTCCCATTTTAGAGAGGCCATAAACCATCCCCAGGCAGAGTTATCAGTGCTGGTGCCAGCCAGGCCTTTAGTTGTGGTCTCAAAGCCACAACACATGGGGCTCTTTAAGGACTTGCAAAGGGGACCAGAAAAACCCTTATTTGGGAGACAAAGAACTGGAAAAGTATAAATAGGGAAAGCTTCCTCCATGTTTGTGCCCTGAGATTTGAAAGACATTTTCCTCTGGGCCTGCACATAATAATAATAATAATAATAATAATAAAGTGTAACTCCATTTCTCTAAGTGTTGCTTGGTTTTTCTCCGGTCTTCTGTAACAAAATGAGGCCAGTAAGGTGGGCCCTACTCTAATATGCCTGATGTCCCTTTAAGAAGAGGAAATTAGGACGCAGGCACACACAGCAAAGGTCATGTGAAGGCACAGAGGAGATGGCATCTACAAGCCAAGGAGAAGCATCAGAAGATACCTACCCTGCTGAAACCTTATCTTAAATTTCTAGCCTCTATATACTGTGAACAAACAAAGTTCTGCTGTTTAAGCTACCCAGTCTGTGGTACCTTGTTACGCAGACATAGCACACTAATACAGTAGTTAATCATTATAGTCACATGCTGCATAACCATATTTCAGTCGATGGCCGCCACCTATATAAAGAGTTTGGTTCCATAGATTATAATGGAGCTGCATTTTCTGTAAGAAATGGAAGGATAGGTGGTTCACAAGGAATTTTTTTTCTCTGACAGGAGCAACATCTGTGGGGCTCATAATAAATTTCCTCTCTCACAACACCTCAATTTTGAGTACACAGGTTACATCCCAATCAGGCAGTCTGTGACCTGTCTCAGCACAGAGGAGCCCATCCCCCCAGCACTACACATTCTGAGGGGCCTACAGCCCACAGCTCTAGCGTGATGGTCTTCAGAGAACGTTGCTGTACATTCTTTGTTGAGAACCTAAGGTCTTGTATAAAGACACAGGTCCACATGAACTCCATTAATAAGTACTAGGTGTCACTGCCACTTTAATAAAAGCTTTCTGTGGTACTATGGAGCCAGTCTGTCCCTGTACTTTGGAAATATTTTCAGGTTGCAATGACGTAAAGCATAGATAAGTTTTATGTCTTCTATCAACTAGATGCCAGAGAGAGCCCTTTGTGCCAGATAGGGTCAGTAAAACCAAAACCAAATTTCCAAAGTCAAAATATTGGGTCCTCAGTTCTACACTATCTCCATGTTAAACACCTTCTTTTTTTTTTAAATAAATACCACCAAGTTTGTTTGTTTAATCTAATCATTGCTACAACATGCAATTGTCAAAGCTACACTGCCATGACAATCCCTATCTTTTTTTAAAATATATTTTGATTGTTGATAGTATTTCAGCTGTCTCCCATCCTCCCTCCTTTACCCCTCTCTTCCTAGCCCCTGCCCCCACCCCAGGTTTTCACCACACTACCATCTGTGTCCATGGGCTATGCATATCTATACTAACAAAAGGGTAGTATGCTAATTAGACTGGATATCTTCCAGACGTTCTTCCAGATAAAACCTCGGTGGGGGCTGAGGCAGAGGTGGTTAAGGGGTGGTCAGTCAGGCAGGGGAGGGCAGTTAGGGGGCAATCAGGCCAGTAGGCAGGCGAGCAGTTAGGAGTTAGCAGTCTCAGATTGCAAGAGAGATGTCCGACTGACTGTTTAGGGATCGGACCTAAATCAGCAGTTGGACATCCCCCAAGGGGTCCTGGATTGGAAAAGGTGCAGGCTGGGCTGAGGGTCCTCCCCCACATGCACGAATTTCATGCACCAGGCCTCTAGTAAGTATATAAGTTCTTTGGTTTATCTCTTTTTGTCCCCCCATGTCAGTTTGTTCCATGCTTCCATGCTATTTTGTTGGTCATTTCATTTGTTCATTAAATCCCCTATCTTTCTTTATCTCTCCATCCTGATTTCTTATTCTGATCCTCAGGCCCCCTTCCACTGCCTCCTGACAGTCAATATTATGGTGATTTATGCTTGACCCCACCAGATTCTTGTTGATATTTCCAGTTAATCCAGTCCACATCCCTCTTCATGAAGCAGCCCTGACAGTTTCCATGGTACATTTCTGACCTTGGCCAAAGGAAGTAGGCTGAGGAAGGACTGTCTGATAGAAGGAGCAAGATAATTCAATTTGATTCATTTCACCCAATAATAACTGAGCCCTACTCTGAGATTCATAGTGGGCTTAATTTTAGAGTGAGCAAAGAGCAGGATAGCCCTCCTGGATTCCAGTCAAAGGACCTTTCATGTCACTTATTAAATGTATGAACTTTATAATGTTCTGTCATCATACCAATTTCCTTATTTGTGAAGTAACAATGTTAACAAAATATAATTATCATTTGGATTGAAATTAAATGTTACAATGAATTTTAAAATGAAAATGCAATGCAAATGTCAGTGATGCATAAATTAGCTAATTCTGAAGAGTTTTTCAAAGGCTGAGTTTTTAACCAAATTTTTATGTTTTTTTTTAACCAAAATTTTAAAAGTTAAATTCAATTTTAGTCACATGCATAAAATTTCTCAGGGCTAAAAATTAATTTAAGAGATTATTTACAATTTGATGGCACAAGCATTGCAAAGCACTTTTATTGTTTTCTGAGTTAAGTGAGAAAGATGAGTGAACATGACTGCAAGAAAACATTAATGTGCCAATTATGAATATATTTGTAGAAATTTTGAAGGGATAAGGATGATTTTTATTTTTAAAAATATCTCATTTTAATTCTTTATTATCTCATTTTCTCCTCCTTATCCTATCTAATGAAAGAATAATATGCAAATTAACTGTCACTCCGCGACAGAAATGGCGGCACCCATAGCCACAAGATGGCAGCACCCAGTCCTCTTAGCCCTGCCAGAGTCCCCCAGTCTGCCCAGTGACGGCAGTCCAGGGTGTCCAGCTGGGAGGCACCCACCCCCCACACAGCAACCCCCGGCTAACAGAGGCAGTCTGGGCTGGGGTCTCAGACTGGCAGGGCCGCACACCCCTGCTGCACGATCTTCCAGCCAGAGACGGCAACCTGGGCTGGGGCCACACATCCCCACCTTGTGATCCCTGGCTGGTGGTGGCAGCCCTAGCTGGAGTCTCATCCTGGCCGGGCTGAGGCAGCAGCCCTAGCTGGGGTCTCAGCCTGGCAAGGGCGCGCACCTTCCGTGGCACCATCCCTGGCCAGGGGCGGCAGCCTGGGCTAGGATCTCAGCCTGGCCGGGGTGTGCACTGAGATGGCAGCCTGGGCTGGGATCTCAGCCTGGTTGGGGCATGACCCCCTTCTAGTGGTGGCAGCCTGGGGTCTCAATCACTGAGTCACACCAGCCAGGCAGATATGGAGGAATCTTAAATGTTTCTGTTTGGTTTTTTTTAAATATATATTTCATTGATTTTTTACAGAGAGGAAGGGAAAGGGAGAGAGAGCTAGAAACATCTATGAGAGAGAAACATCGATCAGCTGTCTCCTGCACACTCCCCACTGGGTATGTGCTCCCAACCAAGGTACATGCCCTTAACAGGAATCGAACCTAGGACCCTTGAGTCTGCAAGCTGATGCTCCATCCACTGAGCCAAACCAGTTAAGGGCTGTCCAATATGTTAAAGAAAAAAACCCTATCTAATAAAGAGGGAATATGCAGGGGAGGGCATTTTGGGGTGACTGGGTTGTCAGGGGAGGGCAGTTGGGGACAATCGGGCTGGCAGGGGAGCAGTTAGGTGTCGATCGGGCTGGCAGGCGAGTGTTTAGGGGGTGATCAGGCTGGCAGGCAGAAGCAGTTAGGGCCAATCAGGCAGGCAGGCAAGCCATTGGGAGCCAGCAGTCCTAGATTGTGAAAGGGATGTCCCATATTCGAGAGTGCAGTTTGGGCTGAGGGACACCCTCCAGTGCATGCATTTTGTGCACCGGGCCTCTAGTAGCATATAAACAGGGATACATTTTGACTGTCTGGGCTATACTAGATTACAGATCTCTAATGAAGGTAGATTACTAATTTTGTGACCTTGAACAGTTTATTTGACTTTCTATGGCTATTCCTCTTGAACTAGAAAATTAAATCTAAGTAGAATCTCAGTGACAAACAGATGCTACCTTTGGCTGAAATTATCTTGGGTAATTTATAAAATAATAATTAATAACTAGGAGCCAGTGCCCAGAAATTATGCAGGCATATCCATTACCTCTGTACATAAACAAAATCAATTTTCATTAAATATGGTAATTCCAGGTAGCATCACTATCAACGCTTTGCCAATGCCTGATTAGGCATTATGCCTTATTTTTGAAATCAAGCAAACCATTTTTCCTTATTTGTTTTGATTACCTTCAATATGGCCCATCCTAATTGTGTTGAGAACAGGTGCATTTGTGTTGCTAAAGAAACCAAAATAACAGTTTGAAGATCAACCTTTTAAATGCCATATGGTACAATTATTTCATAGGTATACCCAGCAGGGAATATTCTAAAAGTTCCCTTACTGTAAGTACAGGCCACATAGGGAATAAACAGGAACCAGGGAATTATAAATGATGATTTCCAACAAAACATTTCAATTGAATTAATGGATACTCATATTTGTAGATATTTGAGAATTTTTAGAATAATGTCACTGATAGAATTTTTTCCTGCTCTACACTTCTACTTTTTTTTCAGGTAAATATATTTTAAAAGACATGATTAACTTCACTCTTCACTTAAATATATTTATATGTCCTGGATAATTAATTGAATTTGCTTGCGTCAACAATATGATGGCTTCATTATCAAGAATGTCAATTGAGAGAGGTTTTGCATATTAATTGGGTTCAGAAATGCTTTTAATTATTGATCTAAATAAAATTAGTAATTTATCTATTAAGTGTTCACTACCATTATTAGTACCCAAGTGATTTTTTCATATAATCCTTATATCAATTATACTAACTGACACTATTATTTTTATCTTAAAATCAGGAAATCAAAGATTATTCAAGCAAAGTAATTTTTCCAAGGCCAAACACTTGATAAACTAGTGAAGTAAATTTAAAAACTATTTTTTTAAATAGCAAAGTCTGAGTATTTCATTCTATACATACATATTCTTCAGGGCTGGTTAATTTGCATATTATTAAATGTTGCTTATCATTTAGCAAATAAAGAATCCTGGAGCAGATGTTAATGTATTTGTAAATGTTATTTTAAATGTCTTGGTGTCTTATAATTTATTTTTCAATGGAAAAGTGTAATGTTAAGATATATGATGTAAACAGTAATAAATTATTTGTTAGAGTAATAATATAAAAACACATCTGAATTTTAATTATGTATAATATATGGAGATAGTTTATCAAATAACAGAAAATATTGGACCTTTAGAACTCTCATTTTACTACCTGTTTCAATTCCTTTTTTCCAAACAAATGCTACATAATGCCAATAACTTAGTTAAGTAATTTGCATTTGATATAGTTTCTTTCATTTTGTAATTAAAAATTGAAATTGTTAGTAAAGCATATTTCATCATAACATGTTTAATTAATGAATGAAGTGAGTTCAGCCTTTGGACTTGAGCTGCAACTCCTTCCTGTCTCCAGCCTGCAGGCCTCCCCCTTCAGATTATGCACACGTCAAGCCTCCATAATTAAGGAGCTAAAGCTTTAGAAAAATAATACTGGAGAGAATCCAAGATGGCGGCGTAGGTAAACACCTAAACTGCTGCCTCCTACAACAATTTAAACTGCAACTAAAAGACAAAACGTCTATCACCCACAACCACGGGAAAGCTGGCTGAGTGGAAGTTCTACAACTAGAAGGAAAGAGAAAAGAGCTTTGAGACGTGCACGAGCACTGAAAAGCTGAGGTATGGAGGCGCGTGATCTGGGCTGCCTGCGGGCGACTGGGTGCGTTGCTTTTTTCAACCCGAACGGAGACAAGCCCCCGATTACTCTGAAATCCAGTCTCTGGGGAGACGCGGGGGACCCAAACTCCTACAGGGAGAAGCTGGACTGTCTGCCAGAGAGGGTGGCTTGCTTGCAGAGCTGCGCGCAAGAATAATTGTTTACGGCACTGGGGCACGGGACTCTCGGATGCCTTTGGAGACTCAGAGCCGGCTAACTAGCAGCCATTGCTGTTTGCCACACCCTAACCTAGTGACACCCTGAGGCCCCGCCCTACAAACCCACCCAAGCTCCAAGCAGCTCAGTTAGCATAAGAAAGGCCTGCCCTATCACAGCTTAACCTAGCAAACTTGCAGCCTGGGTCAGACAGCTCCAAAACCTCCAAACCCCAAGCAAAGAGGAGAAAACTGCAGCTCTCACTGTAGCTCCTGCTGAGTGGCCTCAGACAGTAGCTGACCTGCACCCCATTGGAGATCCAGAAGCCAGTGTACCTAGTGGTCAGTGTGAGACACCAGATTTCAACTCCTCACATCCATAAGTGACACATTCAAGAGGCAGACTCAGCGAGCACCATAGCCTCACTGAAACAAGTCCTGCCCCATAAGCATGTCTTCAGCACAGCAGTTCTTCCATTATAGACACAGGGAGTGCTCACAGCTAATTGGCCTGGAGGTCAATTCCTCCCAGCATAACAACAGCAATTAAGACTTAACTGCACCAAGACTTTGCACTCAGCCCACAAAGGGGTGTACCAAGAGCGTCCACATCAGGAGATTGGGGAGGCTGAGCTACTGTCCCCTATAGGTCACCTACCACACAAAGCCACTCCATCAACACAGGGAAGCAGCCAAAATGCAGAAACAAAGAAACATGTCACGAATGAAAGAAACAGAGGAAAGCAAACTACTGGATGACATAGAGTTCAGAACCACATGTATAAGGTTACTCAAGAATCTTCTAAAAACCACTGAGAAACTTGATAACACTTCTGAGGAGCTTAGTGAGACCTTCAAGGACCTTAATGAGAATGCCAAAAAAATGGAAAAGGACCAGTCAGAAATGAAGCATACACTGTCTAAAATAAATATACAGAAACTCAACTGTAGATCAACGTACCCCAAGAATCAGCCAAAGATCTGAAATATGTGGAAACAAAAAACATCCAACCAGAAAAACAAAAAGAAAAAAGAATCCAAAAATATGAAGATAGTGTAAGGAGCCTCTGGGACAACTTCAAGCGAACCAACATCCGAATTTTTGGGGTGCCAGAAGAAGGGAGAGAGCAAAATATTGAAAACCTATTAGAAGAAATAATGACAGAAAACTTTCCCTACCTGGTGAAAGAAATAGACTTACAAGTTCAGGAAGCGCACAGAACCCCATACAAGAGGAATCCAAAGAGGACCACACCAAGACACATCATAATTAAAATGCCAAGGGCAAAAGACAAAGAGAGAATATTAAAAGCAGCAAGAGAAAAACAGTTAATTACCTACAAGGGAGTACCCATACGACTGTCAGCTGATTTCTCAACAGAAACTATGCAGGCCAGAAGAGAGTGGCAAGAAATATTCAAAGTAATGAACAGCAAGAACCTACAACCAAGATTACTCTACCCAGCAAAGCTATCATTCAGAGTTGAAGGTCAGATAAAGAGCTTCACAGACAAGAGAAAGCTAAAGGAGTTCATCACCACCAAACCAGGATTACATGAAATGCTGAAGGGTATCCTTTAAGAAGAGGAAGAAGAAGAAAAAGATAAAGACAAAAATTATGAACAACAAAATGACATCAAACACATACCTACCAGCAAGTGAATCTAAAAATCTAGTGAATGAAAAATCTGAAGAACAGAATGGACTGGTGAATATAATAGAATCAGGGACATAGAAAGGGAGTGGACTGACGATTCTCAGGGGAAGCAGGTGTGAGGGGTGCGGGAAGAGATTGGACAAAAATCTTACTCCTAAAGAGGAAGACAGTGGCGGGGGGTAAGGGCATGGGGTGAGGTGGGGAATCAGGTGGAGGGGAGCTATGGGGAAAAATAAAAGAGGAACACCTGTAATAATCTGAACAATAAAGATTTATTTAAAAATAAATAAATAAATAAATAAATAAATAAATAAATAAAAATAAAGCTTTAAAATCTCTCTCGTGTGTGTGTGTGTGTGTGTGTGTGTGTGTGTGTGTGTGTGACTAAAGATGGGTGAGCTGACAGTGTATGATATATGAATTGGTCCATATAGCAGAGAATCAAAGAATGTTGGAAGAAGTAATACCAATCCAAGTCAGCATCCTAAAAATTTTTTTACCTAAGAAACACATAGAAGATTACACTGACAATGGCATTACGGTCTTTCCCAGCAAAACCACAGGTGACAGGCTATACTACAATACCTAGATATCTGTCATACTGTCTCTGAATGCCCATAATTATTGACACCCCACTTGACTCCGTCTCTTGGTACCATCCTATGGATGACTCTGTAGATGAGTGTATCTAAGGCATTTTCTTTCATATACATCACAATCTAAATCTCTTTCTGTAGAGTGGAAGTCATGGAACCATGGTTTACTTATGTTGGACTCTGGTGCATTCTGCTCTAGGAAACTCTGCAATAATTCATATTTTCTTGTTTTTCTTTTTTAAAGCCCCAAAGTGCCAGGCAGTGCTTTGCAATAGCCTCTATAGTTCAGCTGTTACACAGAACATCAATCAAAGATTGCACACATTCACTGCACTTTTCCCTTCCATCCGATCAGACTGCAGTCGTAAATAAAAATCAAATGGCCAAGAAAAAACATGCTCCTTTTGTTGATAAAGTTTTAAGTAATTGATAAACCTTAGAACACAATTTGATTATTTCTACTTCTTCTCTTCCTCCTTTACTTCTCCACTTTATTTTGAATTGGATTTTAGTTTGAAATTGTATTTTTAATTGAGAGAAAAAGAAAAAGAATCTTCATGTAGTAAAGGTTATAAGGTAGTATTGGAATTATTTAAATATACAGAGACAGGATAAGTTGGTGTACAGAATAATTAAAAGGAATATGTATATATGCATATATACTCTACCATTTCATGAGATTGTACCATTTGTCAAGTAAGTACTGATGAAATCATGTATATTAACTTATTTAACACTCACAAAATCTCTCAGAGGTATGTATTATCATAAATTCCATTTCCAGAGAAGGAAACTAATGCACAGAGATAGTTCTACACTTCTCCACAGTCCTAGAGTCCCACACTTAGAGTTTATATCACTTTTAATAACTATGTTCTCTCTTATCAGTATGACACTACCAATGAACTTTGTCATAGTGTCCCACAAAATTAAAACAAAACTATACAAACTATTACTAAATAATGAATTTGACCTTGGTGAAAATTTTAGGATGCTATAGAAGTATTATAATTATACATCCTGCTTTTAATTATTTGAATCACATTAGCTGATTCTGAACACATATTTAAATCAAAGACCTGATATGATACACAACAAAATCTACATCACTTATAAAAGCCATATGTTATATGACAATCTATAAAGATAATACTACAGAGTTTTAATTTGCAAATATAAAATATTAATTTATTTTATGTCACAAATATTACTTTTAGATCAAACTTTGACCCTGCTGTATGCTTGATTGCTAATCACTTTTGAAGAAAAATGTGCCTATGGGACTGCTTGGGTAGCAGAGCTCAAGGATTCAATACCCTATCCTAGCCATTAATGTACTAGTATGTGAAAATATATTTCCACCTCACTGTAGAGATCATGTTGAGAAACTACCTTCTAATGTGGTAGTAAGTCATTCTATGTGGTGGTCACAGTCGTACAATTAAAATGATTAGGTATATAATTTGCACTACCTTATTTTTAGAATTGTATTAATAATTTGCTCATTGATAGAAATCTTTATAAGAGGAGAGCAGATCTTGTGAATAAAAGTTGTAGAAGAATAAAAAATAATGCTAAGCTGGTCCTCTCTGGTAAAGAATGGGAGTTATAGACTATTTACATTTCTGTGACCCTAACTTTACAATCAAAAATATTTGGGCAATAGCAGCAAAAGATGTTTGAAATTACTGAAATTTTAAATAAAAATTTGAGTATATGTATGAAAGTGGCTAGGACATTCTTGCCAAATAAAAAAAAAAAAGCATAATTAAGAGAAATGAGAGAGGGAGGGAACAACCAGTTCCAGACAAGGAAGAAAAGATACAATTTTTAAATTATATGGTATCTACTGTTTTATCTAAAAACTAGAGTCCCAGTGCACAAAATTTGTGCATGGAGGGGTAGTCCCCTCAGCCCAGGCTGCACCCTCTTCAATCTGAGACCGCTCAGAGGGTATCCAATTGCCGGGGTGACCAGCAGTCAGACATCCCTCTCACAATCTGGGACCACTGGCTCCTAACTGCTCACCTGCCTGCCTGCCTGGTCACCCCTAACTGCCGCCCCCCAGCCTGGTCGCCCCCAACAACCCCTCTCTGCCCCCCTCTGCTGGCCTGATCAGCCCTAACTGCCCCCCCCCACCCCCACGGGCCTGATCACCTCCAACTGCTCCCCCTGCAGGCCTGGTTGTCCCACCCAGCCTGCTACTCGGTCATTTGGTTGCCCCTTACTAACCCCCCTGCTGGCCTGGTCGCCGCATGCAGCCTATTTGGTCATCCGTTCGGTTGTGATGGTTGATTAGGCTTTTATATATATATATATATATATAGATAGTAGATATTTATCTGAAATAATCATTTTCTCTCATTTCTAGAGCATGCATGGTAATACTTAAAAATATTGCATATATTAAATTTATGAATGAGAGAAGATAGCAGAATGATTGCTGATTGGTATAAAAAAGACAAAGTTATGTGATTTAAGAAAATGTACTTCTATAAGAAGATTAATGATTGAAAAGTATACACGAAACAAAAGACATACAGAGAAAGAATATGTGAATGTGTCATTAAGTATTAAAAAATCCTAAATCAAGCACAAAGAGCCTGAAGTAGAGTGATGGTCACAGTTACTGGACTTCAATCCATGGGCTGCAATCCAAAGCTAGGTCAGACTGCTTTTTATCTGGAGCCTGGGCCCTCTCCTAAGGGGACAATTCAGTTCTTATGGTGGCAAAACTGAGGCCTCAGCTTCTGAAGGCTAGACCTCTGATAGGAAGTTTACAGCATGGCTGTTTTCTTCTTCAAAGTCATCAATAGAGTCTCTGTTACTTCCAAGCCACCAGGCACAACCAGATTAATTTTTCTTTTGATTCACTCAATTCCAAGTTATTAAAAGTCTTTAAAAATTTCTTCTCCATATAGTTACTTTTGCCCACAATCAAGGGTGGGAATTATATAAAGAGTGTGTCTCAGATTAGGTTTCAATAACAAAATAGTGCAGACTGAACAATGTATAAAACACAGAAATATATTTCTCACAGGTGAGGAGGGTAATAGTCAGAGATGATGGTGCCAGTATGGTCAGTTCCGGTAAAGACCCTCTTCTGGGTTGCAGATTACCAGTTTCTCCTTGTATCCTCACATGGCAGAAAGCAGAGAGAGAAAGCAAGCTCTCTCCTCACTCTTACAAGGGCTTCAATCCCATTCATGAAGACCTTCCCCTCATGATTTTATTCAATTCTAATTACCTGTTATACCAACACATTGGGGATTAGGACTTTTATATATTAATTTGGTGAGACAAACATTCAGTGTTTAGCTGAGTATCCACTACTAAACAGGGAACAAATACTTTAGAGGGCATCTTACCATTCTGACTACCACAGTTCATCTTCTGGTCTTAAGGCATTACTTCCCTCCTACTTTCAAACATATTCATCCTGATGAGTTCCCAAGAGTGTCATCCTATCAGAGCATCAACTCAAAGTCTAAAACCTTATCGTTTAAATCATCTAAGTATGGTGGAACAGACATAGGCTATCAGTTATAGACATTTGGTTCAAAAAGGAAAGCAATGGAATGTGTAAATGAGTCACTTGACTCTAAGATTTCCCCCATGATTTTCCTAGATTAGGTTTCAAGACCTGGAACAATTTTGCTTGATTCTCAGCTCTGTTTCTGTGATCTTGTTTCTACCATGTGAGCCATTATTTTTCCTTTTTTCATCAAGGTATGTGTTTGCAGCTGAGTAGTTTTATCATGTACCTTCCTGCCAAAAGCATGTTGTGAGACTGAGAGCCTTGTTTTATTACATAGTCTCTCTGTCTCTTTCAGCCCACACTGACAGTCGTTCTGTTGGAACAATTTTCTCAAGAACTCTGTGAACCTTCATGGATGTCAAGGGGATTAAATTCATTAGGCAAAAGCCAATGCCACAAATCTTTCTGAGCTGATATCTCTCTTTGGCTCCTGAAGAGTTGGCCGAGAGGCAATGTCCTTAAACTTCCTAGGGATCTTCTGGTTTATTTGAGAGGTTCTGTGAGGCAAACCCTTAATCTCCACAAAGGGCTCTTCAGTCACTGTGCTTTCTGACCTTTTGATCTTGCTGAAGTTTTACCAAAATGTTGTACAGTCATGCCTATTCTCTATGCCATGAATTCAGCAGTTATTTCCAAATATAAGCATCTTTTGCCTTCTAAAAAAGGCTGAGCATTTTCAAAATCTTTCTTTCCTCATTTCTTATGCTTAATGATTCTCCATCAATTTATATCCCTCTCCTCAAATTTTACTGTAAGCAGCAGGAAGAAAAACAGGCAACATCTTTCCTTTGCTTGGAAATGTCTAGATAATTTTAGTTAATGCCATTCAAGTTTGTTGTTCCATATACTTGCAGGTCACACTTTTGCTAAATTTTCTGATACTAAATAAAAAGGATTCCACCTCCTCAAGTTGTTCAATTCCTTTGAACATGTTGCCCACGTCTTAATGAGTCTTAAGCATCCCATATCGAGATTTCTTCTACCATCTGTCCAACTGACTTATGCTTTCTCCATTATGCTCTCAAACTACCAGAGGTTCCTCCCACATATTAGCTCTACTATTACTTATACCAAAATCTGTATTAGTTTCCTACTTCTGTGTAATAAAGTATGACAAATTTTGCTTCTTAATGAAACACACATGTACCTCATCATTCCAAGTGCTAGGAGGCAAGGTCTGTTTAGCCGAGTAATGTAGCAGGTTCCCACAGGGCTGTAATCAAGGTGTTGGTGGGGCTACGTGTTTACCTGCATTTAAGGGTCTTCTTCCAAGATTTTTCAGATTGTTTATGCACTTTTTCAAGGTTGTATGTTTTAGGCTCTCAACTCCTAGAAGTTCCCAACAGCTGAAGAGTCCCTCTGACTCTAGATCCTGTTTTCCAGAGCCCAGCTGTTTAGCTTAGTTTTGCTTATGAAACTTCTTTTTGATGAATTTAACATTGTACTAAATATCACTAAAATAGCCTTTCTCCTTTGTCAGATAAAATAGCATAATCATGGGGATTTTGTTCATCACAGTCATAGGTCCTACCACCACTCAAGACGAAGGTGGAAATCTTGGGGGCCATGTTAGGATTCTGCCCACCCATCAGCGAAACTCTCACTTCCCATTTTTAATCATCCTATGCCTTCTCGAAGTACTACAACCCTTAGTATCTGTAATCCCTGGGGATCATTTGAATATGTAATGACTCTACTTTTTTTTTTTTTTACTGTATTTTTCATGTGTCCTGGCAAGTTGGTTAATACTCTCAGTTCTCTTAATCTACCAGTTGAAGATAATACAAACCCTCATCTCTCACAAGGAAGGAACACTGTAAAGTCTTTGTAATTAAAGGGTGATTTTAAAATGCATGGTGATGTCTCCAATAAAAATCTTCTCATATCTTCACTAAAATAATATTAATAATATCACTGTTCATAATGGACTCATGGAAACAATTCAAATGTCTATCAACAGTAAAATGGGTAAATACATCTATCTATATAAAGAGGTAATATGCAAATTGTCTAGGACACCATAACATCATGACCGCTCAGAAGGAGGCTGTGTGCACTGGTGGGCGGGTGGGGACTACATGCGCAGTGAGGCAAGCCACCCACGGATGGTGCAGGCCCACAGACATCTTGAAAATGCCTAAAGAAAGTTGTCATTTTTTTTGTGATGGAGGGACTGGAGTCCATGTTGATGAAAACACCTTGGTGGCTGTGGTGGCTGGCAGTGGCAGCAGCAGCGGGGTGGTGGGGGTGGCGCCTTCCCCTGATCAGCCGGTCGCCTCACGCAGAGGGAAGCTAGACTGTGGCTTAGGCCTGCTCCCCATGGGACATCCTCTGAGGGTTCCCAGATTGGAGAAGGTGCAGGTCAGGCTGAGGGACCTCCCTCCCTCCCCACTCCCGTGCATGAATTTCATGCACCAGGCCTCTAGTTGTGGTATATTCTTCATACAATGACATTGTAAGTGCCATAAGAGCAAATAAACTACAACTAAACCCCAAAATATAGAGGATTTCCTTACATACTATATTTAAGGGGGATGTCAAATATAAATTTATGCAAGTATTGTGTTACATTTACATAAAGTTCAAAAGCAGGCTAAGCTAATTTGCAATGTTCAGATTAGTATAACTCTAAAAAAGGGGTGCAAATTATTGGAAGGGAAATTCTGGAGGCAGAATGTCCTCAAATAAACACAAACACAAGGTAAATGAGTATCATCATATGAAGAATATGTTTATGACAACGTGTCCTTTGTACATACAGTGACTTTTAAATTATTTGATAAATACAATCAGACTACAAAGCATTTAGAATTACCTACCAACTGCTACAAATTGGAACATAAGCACCCTTTCTAAAATAAAGCTGTCCCTATGATTTCCCAGGGATCAGGTAGAAGAAGTTTTACCCTCAGGCGTTTTGTGTTGTCACTTTCATTTTAACAGAGAGTTTGGGTTTATTATGGGAGCATTCCTCCATGCCCCGTGGCAGTTCAGCATATTTCAGTAGGTCGGTATTGTTTCTTTGCATATATCTTTATTAAAGTGCAAAACATAAATGATTATTTTAAATAAATAAACTTTGAGCTTATTTTTAATCACTCTGTTTACACAAAACAAAATAAATATGGCATATTACATTTAACCTAAGAATAATCTCAAATGTGAATGCAAGTAAGTGAACACAGATACATGATTTAATTTGAATATTAATTGTAACGTGCCTTAAAATGGCAGCTATTTTGACATGAAATCTATGTTTCACATTTAACTCTGGGAAATCTTAACCAGCATACCACAGCCCGATTTTGTGTACGTATCAACAACTGGTAACGGATTTCATCATTCCAATGGCAGTTTTCTGTGTGGAGATTGATTAACTAGAGGGTAATTTAAACCAGTGATGTCAGAGTTCTTCAACAGTTAACTATTTGCATTTTGTTCCTCCAGGCAGTGTCTTGGACTTTGGATCTTCTATTTGTATATATTCTCCTTAGGTGATCCAACTCATTGCTATAGGCTATCAACTATATTTATACTCCTGACTTTTAAAATATATATCAGGGTGATATATCTAACTACCAACAATAGACTAACTGGATGACCACCTACTTTAGACACAGTATGTACAAGTAGAGTTATAATATTGACTAGCTTGGCCAAACACTTTTGCTGCTTCTTTTTTTTTAACCTCTATAGATGTCAATAATCTCGGTAGGTATCAAATAATTAATTACTGCATTGCCCTTATTCAACACATTTGATCAATTAATGTGGCATAGTCTTCATCCTTCTGGCCTGGCGTGGGCAGACCCTCTGCTCCTTCTGCTGCTGGAGGAAGCCGGCAGCCTCCCTGTTGCCCCCTGCTTGGCTGTCTGTGTCCAGGACAGATGCATCTCTGCAGGTGAGGTTTGCAGCCTCCGGGGATCTGGCGCCTGGGAGGGAGCAGAAAGAGAGTGTTTTTATTCTTCATAAAAATTCTTGAGTTCATCCATTTTTCAACAGTCTGATGACTACGTCTCTATCTTAGGCCACTATGTAACTCATGGACTAAAATCACACTATTTTTTCTCCTGGATATCAATTTTGATATTTTTATATACCTTCTCAAGATATTTCAAGGATACTCTTTATTTCTTTTTTTTTAGTAAGATATAATTGGCATATAATATTTTATTAGTTTTGGATGTACAACATAATGGATTTGAAATTTGTATGTATTGTGAAATGATTACCAATATAAGTTTTTTTGTTTTTGTTTTTTGTTTTTTAAACAGTATGGATGTTCTTTAAAATGATATATTTTCCATTTGATTTTTCCCTCCTACTGCTTACATACCATACCTTCAATGTCTTTCAACTTCATTTAGAATAAAATGGAAACTCCTTAATAAGGCACTTCTATCTGGCTCCTGAATAGCAAGAAGCTTACTTTCATCCCTTCTTCACACATCTGATGACTTGTAACGAGTCCTTTCACTTTAGAAAATGACAAGGTATTTGAGGATCTGAAAAGATGGGTCTTCTGGAATTTTATGCTTGAATTGAGTTTTGAAGAAAATATTTTCTGCATCCCTTTCAGTGTGTTAAGAACAAGTTTCATTTCAGTATTATTGTATATATGGCTTTGAGGACCACAGGGAGGCAAAGGGAAAATGGAATAGTTTTCTCACCATGAATTGTCTTTATGCTGTTATTTGCACTGATACACAGTTTCATTGTCCTGAAGAACTATGTAGAATGTGGCTTTGTGTTTAAAACAAATTGCTTTTCTGATAATAACAATGGAGTTTAACAGAATGTGCGTGGGGTTTAATGAATATGTGTCTGACACGTTGTGTAATTTGTTGCCTTGGCAAATTTCTTAACTACTCTGTGCTATAGAATTCTGGAAATAAAATCCCCAATTGTTAGATTTACTTATTTTTTTTAATCTTTCCATGGAAAGAACTTTTCTGAATTGTTTTTTTAAGCATCGAGGAATTGTATTAATAAAGTTAAATTAATTAAAATCTTTATAAAAGTAATTATGCAAAGGTCAGCTTAAACAAAAAGATTCATTTCATTCAGAATCGTTTTTCCTTTTCATGTTAAACTCTTTTGTTTTCTGCTTTGTATACACTGTCTTGCATATTCAACATGTCTTATATGGTCTAACACATATGAATGAGGAATATTTCATTATGAATAATTTTTTCTCTAGTTCTAATTCCCAAATTAAAGTAATGTTTTTTGTTGTTATTTGGAATGAATCATGGGTTTTTATTCTGCTTATTTCACAGTTAAACTGGCTTTTATATACATTTGTGCTTGTGATTAAAAAGAATTGATTTGTCTGAGATATTTTACAGCTCATTTTAGAATGAGTTATATCTATTTATGACTGCCTTAGTGCTTGGCATTCTTCCTACAAAAATATTACCAGTAAAAATTTCTAAGCCCTATTTAACTGTCTAGATTTTTCAATATAAGCTTTTCTTAGATATCTTAATTACTTATTTCACTAAAAAACATAACCTCATTACTTGCCATAAATCAGACACTTTTTTAGGCTTTGAAATAAAAGATAGAGCATCTCTCATTTTCAAAGAGATTACAGTGTAATGGTAGTGGGGTAGGTGTACAGATTGTGGTCTTGCAACAGTATAAGCTATGCAAAATATTAAAAGTTTGAAATATTATGCAAGTACATGCATATATTTACATGCATGTGTGTATGCAGATATACACATATATTATTTTATTTACATTTATATATTTGTATAAATATGTTTATATTATATATTAACATATGTTACAAGTATTTATAAATGTTAATGGGCTTGCAAAGTGTGGGTCAAAATAGCCTTGATGGAGAGGTGAAATTGGACAGAACCATTGCAAATGTTAAAACTTTATTCAGGGAAACAAAAGAAGAAAGTTTAATATAGGCAGATAAAGCAAGGACAAAGGTAGTCGAATTTGAAAAGGTCTTTCATATTGAATGAAATGTGTAAATGGTTACATCATTTAGAATAGATGATGTACAGATGGGAGCTTGACAAGGGTGGTGCTTAAAGAACTGCTGATGGACAGATCTTTTGCAAACACGTGTCGGTTTTTGTGATTCTTATGCATTTTTTTTTCATTTTATTAAATAGACCAATATGCCTGTTATTGAACAGTTATTTCTTAGCATCAAACCCACTTTGCTATATTCTCCTTTAATTTGCTGATGCTGGAGTTCTGCAAACCACATTTCTTCTTTTCCAGCTGGATTTAGGCACGGCTGTGCCACCAGGGAGTACTACCCTGAGACTGCAAGACAGGAAAAGGAAGGCGAGAACTGCATCTCCTGTGTACCTCCTGTGGGATCCTCTGTGCACCTCTTATGGGTTCTCCTGCGCTTCCTCATTCAATGGGCAGCAGACCGGCAATGCTCCTTTATCTCAGGGCCAGCAATTCATCCCTCTAACAACTGCTGAACCAAGTCTTCTGAGTTCCTGGTGTGCACAGCTAGCATCACTGTGTTTGACCCCAGAAATACAAGCACCAGCTGTTGCCCTTCGGAAGTGTGAGTGCCAGCTCTGGGCCAGGGGGAGGATTACTTTTTCTTTCTTTCCTTTTTTTTTTTCTCCCTGAGCTCAGAGATAGTAGCACCAACAAGGGTGTCACTTATGTTTCAGAAGTCTGAATTTCAGCTTTAGAGGCCCCTTCTAGAAATGTCTAATTTTGATTGTTGCAAGTACTGTCCTTCCTTCTATTCTTTTAGCACTAGAGGAAATAGCTCTTTCTTACAGTTGATACTTCAATGGTATGTTAGAGTTCTCTTTTTATCTTTCAGTTATTGAGATAAAAATCTTGTATCTAATTAATAATTTCTTATATTATCTTTTTAATCCTCATTGGAGGATTTCCCTCCATTGATTTCTAGAGAGAGTGGAAAGGAGGGAAGAGGCAGAGAGGGCAACATCAATGTGAGAGAGACACACCGATTGGTTGCCCCTTGCATGTACCCCAACCAGGGCCAGGGGTTGAGCTGCAACCGAGGTATGTGCTCTTGACCAGAACCGAACCCTGGGACCCTACAGTCCACAGGCCAACGCTCTATCCACCGAGGCAAACCAGCTAGGGATATATTATCTTTTTTAACAATGCTATTACCTCTGCTGTTCTTTATACTCACTGAAATTTTGTCAGGCTTCACACACTCTCCTTCTGAGCCTAGACATTAAAATTTCTCTTTAAGCTAACTCTGTTAACATCCTTCCTAATTTATTCTCCTGAACTGAAAGTGTTTCCTACTGCTTGTCTGTTTTAGTGTTTAATTGCTTCACAGACCCCCAAATTGAATTCTGTAGCAATTTTCTTTGCTCTCATGGTGAAACAGTGAGATTTTCAGCATGATTTAAATAAAAAATGAAATCAATAGGTGAAGGGGACTTTAGGCTAATAAATTAAAAAAGCAGGGATTCCTAAAACCCTCCATCCTTTCTCTTGATTGGATGATAATAGTGAATTAAATAATATTATAGATTTTTGTCAACAGATTTATAGTCTCATCTCAAGGAGGTAATGACTAGAAGTATCTAAGCTTAAGCCACCCCAATTCAGCCTTTCCAAGAAAGCATTCACCTACTGAGAGAGATCACTCTCTCATATCATAAGTCAATCAAATTGCATTGCAAAAGTTCTTTATCATTCTCTAAACACACTCCTCTTTCTCATTTTTTTCTAAGTAGTATTTAAAATAACCAATAAACATGCATTGCACTTCTTATAACTATCCAATAAGGTAAGATAAGAAATTTTGAGTATCCATATGCCACCAAACTGAAGAACTAATTGATAAAGTTTCAAACTAAAATTCTAGTTACCAGAGCTAACCAGTAATATATATATATATTTTTATGTTGGAAAGATACTCAATTGAAAATATTAGACCCAGGTTTAATATTCTGTATTTCTGCAAATTCTAAGTCAGTCCCCAATGTTTACAGAATGACAATCTAAATTTATAATCATGACTAATTAGAATTAATGTTACTAATCAATGTTACTAACCTAGGGGTATGAAGAGTAACTTCTGTCAGTGAAATAGGCTGTGCATACCCTCTGGAAGGCAAGGCCTACCATATACCGCATGAGAACAGGGTGAGTCTAGTTGAATGATCTTTTATATGTTATTTTCTAAACATATTTTTATTGCTTTCAGAGAGGAAGCAGAAGGAGAGAGAGAGATAGAAACATCAATGAGAGAGAATCATTGATTGGCTGCCTCCTGCATGCCCCCTACTGGGAATCAAGCCTGCAACGCATGGCATGTGTGCTGATGGGGAATTGAACTGTGACCTCCTGGTTCCTAGGTCAATGCTCAGCCACTGAGATACACCAGTTAGGCCAGTGGTCGGCAAACTCATTAATCAACAGAGCCGAATATCAACAGTACAACGATTGAAATTTCTTTTGAGAGCCAAATTTTTTAAACTTAAACTTCTTCTAACGCCACTTGTCACAAATATATGTATATGCAAATAATTTTACAACACTACAAAGAAAATCCTCCCTAACTGGTTTGGCTCAGTGGATAGAGCATTGGCTTGCAGACTGAAGGGTCCCAGGTTCAATTCTGGTCAAGGGCATGTACCTTGGTTGCAGGCACATCCCCAATAGGGGGCGTGCAGGAGGCAGCTGATTGATGTTTCTCTCTCATTGATGTTTCTATTTCTCTATCCCTTTCCCTTCCTCTCTGTAAAAAGTCAATAAAATATAGTTTTTAAAAAATCCATCCCAGTCATTAAAATAAAATGAAATTGTAACAAAGTACTACACTAGTGGCTAATGTTAAAAATAGGGGGATTTGGTGAGAAGTGCTTCTTAAGAGGAATTTGGGAATGCTCTATGCTATTAACTCACTTAAAACTTCTCCAAACATAAAGTTTATTAAAAATATGACTTGAGACAATTTGATTTTTTAATTTAATTCACTTATAACTTAACTAGAGGCCCAATGCATGGATTCATGCACCAGTGGGGTCCCTTGGCCTGGCCTGTGAGATCAGGCTGAAACCAGCTCTCTGACATCCCTCAAGGGGTCCCAGTTTGCGAGAAGGCTCAGGCCAGGCTGAGGGACCCCATCAAAACTTGATTGGGGCCAGGGAGGGATGCGGGAGGTTGATCAGCTGGGGAGGGACTGTGGGAGGGCTCCAGGGCATGTCCAGCCCATCTCACTCAGTCCTGATTGGCCAGACCCCAGAAGCAAGCTAACCTACCAGTTGGGATGTCTACCCCCTGGTGGTCAGTGCACATCATAGCAACTGGTTGGTCAACTGTCTACCCCCTGGTGGTCAGTGCATGTCATAGCGAGCGGTTAAGTGGCCTTAGCATATCATTAGCATATTACGCTTTGATTGGTTGAATGGCTGACCAGTTGACAGGACACTTAGCATATTAGGCTTTTATTATATAGGATGGTTTTAAGAGAGACAATGGGTGGAAATTTCTGTGAAGCTTATTTTATAAAATCATCAGCCCCTTCCCTAATTCCTATTTCTCTGTGTTATTCCCAATATTTCCTATTGTCTATAACCTTTAGGTTTATCATAATAGGAATTCCTCTGACCCACATGAGTTCCAACTTTTAAAAATCTTTAGGGAGATGTGGCGGGGGATGCAGGTGGACTAAAAGAGGGTCAATGGGTGAAAAAAGGGGCATATGTAATACTTTCAACAATAACGATACGAGCAGATCTTTAGGGAGGATTCTAATGTACCGATCTGAGTTTTCTATTGTGTGTGCTTTTTTTTTTTATCATCTCTGAGTGTGATCTGAATAGGTGCTGTTTGTTACTCTTCACCTTAGCTACCAATTATGTATTTCTTCACCAAAACTGAGTTTCATTTTAACACTATGTCACAATAGTATATTTATGTTTTTTCTAAACTACTTTCTGTTTTCTTCAGTTTAATATAACCTTGATACCTAGAACCATATTTCTTTTTTAAAATTGGTATATGAGAAGCATAGAACAAGGAAATAAATATTTGTCAGATGAAAAATAATAACCTGTCTCTCATGGCATTCAATACAGAATTTCAAGAGATTTCAAGAACAAAATATTACTGATGTTGCTCAATATGTTTACCAATTATTTTTCACCTTTAAAAACTAATATAATGAAAAACTTAATTCTTAATACACTAAGTATTAGAGTTATCACAGAATTGATAATTTTCGATGTCTTAATATATATCAATATATATAAAAAGCTAGTGACTGTAACACCTTAACCACCAGAATGATCAGTCCCAATGATGCCCATTGTGGCCAGCGAACCAGCCTGATCAGGGGGTGGGGACTGCTGGCCAACCTCCTGCAGCCCCTCCCCCTGGCCGACCCTGCCCCTGATAGCTCCCTCCACCTCAACAGGGGGCAGGGCCAGCTGGCCAACCTCCTGCAGCCCTTCCCCCCTCCTGGCCCAACCCCAGATCAGCCCCCCTACCCAGATCAGGGGCAGGGCCAGCCAGCCCTCCATCCACAGCCCCTCCCCATGGCTGGCCCCATCCCCAATCGAACCCCCAACCCCAATTAGGGGCAGGGCCTGCCAGCCAATCACCTGCAGCCCCTCCCCCCCAGCTGGCCTGGCCCTGATTGGCCCTGATCAGGAAGGGCCAGCCAGCTGGTCAACCTCTCACCATCTCCTCCTCCAGCCATGCCCAGCCCCATCGGTCCTGATTGGGATCAGGCCAGCTGGACCCCACCTATGCACAAATTCATGCACTTGTCCTCTAGTTGTAAAATAATAATATTGAAATTTTGTAGGTCAATTCTTTATAAAAAACATATTTTGGGATAGGCACTTCAATCAGATTTCTTATCAAGACTTCTAGTTAACCTACTTCACTAAACAGAGTTAATTTTCCAAGTCAGTACTGCTTTACAATAATAAACTGTCCAAATACATCCTAAAAATATAGTGCTTCCATATGTTTTTGAATCTATAACCAAAGGAACAATTTCGAGATGTCTGAAAGAAAAAGGGAACTCAGAGTAAGGTTGTGAAGTCAGTGATTCTGAAACAGCTTGTAAGTATCAGGAGCAGGTAGGTACCTCAATGTTTTTAATCTGGCCAACATTTACTGTAATGGACAAAACGTCCTGAAAAAGCCCATTCTTTGTGCATGTATTGGAAGCGCTGAGCAAATACATTCATATAAAAATGGAATCAGAGCTCTTTAAAAGTGGGAGCTTTATTATAGGCAATTCCCAGAATAGATGTGTTTACTTTCACAGGGAACAAATCCAACGGAAAATTAGCTCTTATAACTCTTAAAAATATCAACTGGCATGAGAGAGTGTCAAGAAATAAAAAAAGTTAGACCATTTAGAGTGCAATAACCAGGAAAGAAATACACCATCCCCAAAGATTTAAAAGTAATTATGTTAAAAATGTTAACAGAAGGAATTCTGGTACTGGCTAAAACTATGAGGATTCTGAATTGAATGAATTCACTCGCTGAAAGCAGCTGTTGAGGGTGGGGTGGGGTGGGATGGGAGTTCTGTGCAAAGGCTGCAGAATGCCGTTGAAGCACTCAGTCCTTAACAGAAGGGAAACCGGAACTCAAAGGAGACTTGGAGAACAGAGCTGTGGAGCCCTTGCAGAGAGCAACAGGGCCATTGATGTCCAAACAGAAACGCTGGACTTGACATCCCTTTTAAGTGGCTGTGACTTGAGAGACAAGTTTGGGGTGAAGGAACCTTAGAGAAGGGAACCAAGACATCTGTATGCTATCTTACCTTGAGTCATTTGCCAAATAATAATAAAGAAATGTGTGTTTATGAAGGATAAAACATGATGAAATCCACCAGAAAGCAAATCCTTGGAGGCTAAAGGATTCTGCAGTGAACTCAGCAACTTCAAGACACTAGCAGGAATGAAGTGTTGTAGTTTTTTGTTTGTTTGTTTGTTTATGCTTTTTTTTTTATCAATCTGAATCTGGAAACATTGGCTCTGGAAAACCACTCAGAATTTCAGCCATTAATTCCAAAGGGTCACATCCTGTGCAGATCCCTGAAATGAACCCTCTGACTAGAGTGGATTTCTAGAACATAGATTGCTAGCAAAGAAGGAAAGGACTTAAGTCTCTCAATAAGAAGCTTTTATCTTTCAGAGCTTCTATACGTTTTAAAATACAAAGTTTGCAAAAGAAAAAGAAACAATGTGATAAATACCAAGATCAAACTTAAGAGAAAATAGAAACACACTCTCAGAAAAATCCATATAAAAATTAGGAGACAACTTTAAAATATTTGTCATATATATGTTGAAATAGAGAACTTTGGAGAACCTACAAAAGTAACCAAATAAAAATTCAATTTATTTCTAGGTATTTCATAGTTTTTGCTGTTATTTTATATGGGACATTTTGTTCATTTTATATGATCTTAAAGTGCTCATTGATTTCATGTGGTCTAAAATGGTTTATTTGTGATTTTACTTTTTAAAATATATTTTTATTGACTTCAGAGAGGAAGGGAGAGGGAGAGAGAGATAGCAACACCAATGATGATAGAGAATCATTGATCAGCTGCCTCTGGGGGTTGAGCCCACAGTTGGGGCACATGGCCCGACCAGGAATGGAACTGAGATCTGGTTCACAAATCCATGCTCAAGCACTGACGGACACGGGCCAGGCAGATAGTTTATTTTTTAATAATAGGGTTTTTGTTTGTTTGTTTGTTTGTTTGTTTGTTTTAGAGAGGAAGGGGAAGAGAAAGAGAGAGAGAGAGAGAGAGGAAAAGGGGGGGAAGAGAGAGAGATAGAGGAAAAGAGAGAGAGAGGGAAAGAGAGAGAGAGAAACACTGATCGATTGCCTCCTGAATGTGACCTGGTGGGGACCAGGATGGAACCTGAAAGCTGGGTATGTGCCCTGATAGGAATAGAATAAACCACTTTTTGGTGTACAGGATGACACTCCAACCAACTGAGATACACCATCCAGGACTAAGATTTTTTATTTTTTAAGGATACAAAATTTACTTTCATATATTGATCTATATATTGTGACCTTGCTATATTTACGTCTCATTCTATGTGGTTGCTTTATGTTTTATTTTAGATTTTCAAGTTTCCAGGGTGCTGGTATTTTCTCTGTGTGTATGTATCCTGGCTACTAAGGTGTATTCATTTTATTTTTAAAAGTCCTTCAAAAGAGTGCCTGTGTAGGTTTGTTTGTACACTGGGTGTGCATATGAGAAATAGCAGAAATAATTGGAGGCCTGTGATAATTGCATCTTTTCTTAGATGGAAATGAAAATTCAATGAAGGTTGTTTTTTTTTCTTTATAATTATAATGCTGGTGGATTGCTAAATAATTAGTTTGTTTTGGGCTTGGTAAGTTTTTTTTTTTAATCTTAATAATATATTCATTGTTTACTGAGGATTAAATTAAATTTCTTTGTAATCTAATTAGAAATTACAAGGCAGAAACTTTTTCTCAGAAACTGTGTATCATGGTAGTAATTCAAGGTCCACAAAGGACAAGGAAGAAACTAGGCATCTGAGCTCCCACACACTTGTTTAATCTGGACAATTTGACTTAAAATGCCTGGATCATGTCTAATTTATAAAATTACTTATGGTTGTGTTTATATAATATACTAGAGGCCCAGTGCATGAAATTTGTGCATGGGGGGGGGTTGTCCCTCAGCCCAGCCTTCACCCTCTCCAATCTTGACCCCTTGAGGGATGTCCGACTGCCCAGGGTTCGGGCCTAAACAGGCAGTAGGACATCCCTCTCACAATCCAAGACTGCTGGCTCCCAACCGCTCACCTGCATGCCTGCCTGATTGCCCCTAACCACTTCTGCCTGCCAGCCTGATCACCCCCTAACCACTCCCTGCCAGCCTGATCGACGCCTAACTGCTCCCTGGCCAGCCCGATTGCCCCTAACTGCCCTTCCCTGCAGGCCTAGTCACCCTAACTGCCCTCCCTTGCCAGCCTGGTCACCCTAAACTTCCCTCCCCTTCAGGCCTGGTCACTCCCAACTGCCCTCCCTGCTGACCTGGTTTCCCCCAACTGCCCTCCTCTGCCGGCCCCGTCACCCCTAACTGCCCTCCCTGCTTCCCTGATCACCCCCAAATGCTCTCCCCTGCAGGTCTGGTCCCCCCAAGCTGTCCTCCCCTGCAGGCCTGGTCACCCCCAACTGCCCTCCTCTGCTGGCCTGGTCACCCCTAACTGCCCACAACTTCCCTTCCCTGCAGGCCTTCTTGTGGCAGCCATCTTGTGTCCACATGGGGGCAGCCATCTTTGACCAATGGGGACAGCCATCTTGTGTCTTGGAGTGACAGTCAATTTGCATATTACTCTTTTATTAAATTGGATAGCTATATAGCTCATGGAAGAGCTTGTGAATACAAATTAAATTAATTTTTTAAATCTGTTTAAAATTAGTAAAATGGTAGAATGACTAAATGACATGCTGTTTGAAATCCATGTAGATTAGAAACTAAACTAATTTGAGTCTATCTAATTATTATAAGATTTTACAAAATCGAGATTATCCTACCCTTTCCTTTGGGTCAAAAGAGCAATTTGTGAACTATTTTTAACAGTATTTCCCATGAGACTGAGAAATGGACTCCTTAATCCAAGGCAAGAAATACTAGTTTGGAGTCTCAGGGAGTCAGATACCCCAAAATCTTCATTGTTATTACATCTACTAATTAATTTTTAAGTACTTTGAATATACTAAAATTTGCAAAATTGTTATCTAGTCATTTTAATTCCATAAAGTTAGGAAAGCACTCAATCCTTGGCAAAATATCCTCCATGCCCCTCTTCACACTTTTTTTTTTTTTTTTTTGCTTCCTTACTGTCATTACTTAAGGATGATTACTCAAGGAATGAAATGAATTTTTTACTAGATGAAATGATTCTGAGAAAATAAATTTTGAAGTATATTTTATCCCATGTCAGCTGTAATGTAAATGGGCTTAATGCTTGAAGTTACGAAAAGCAATGTAGGAAAAGCCTAATAGAAGTAAACTACAATGTTTTCCCTGAAAAAGGTAAGTCAAAGAAAATCTTAGGTTTGAAGTTAATCTTTTTCAGCAAGGTAGAGAAGAAGGTGAAATAGAAAAAATGTTTCCAAAGAATTGGCTAACATTTATAAAAGGTAGGATAAATGTGTTAAATTAATATATTTAGCTTATTACAATGCAAAATAATAAAAAGAAGAATCTGATATAACATGTGAATTTTAAAATTACCTGTTAAAAATCCCTTGAACCAAGCACAAACTGGACAGTATTAAGCTATCTCAAATCTATATATATATAAAAGCCAAGCAACCGAGATGACTGGGATCACCAGAACGACCAGGACGACCAGCCACTATGACCGCATTGCAACTTGCCAACCGGCCTGTTCAGAGGCAGGGCCGGCCACCCAACCTCCCATGTCTCCTCACCCCAGCTGGCCGGCCCCCACCTGTGCATGAATTCATGCACCAAGCCTCTAGTCCTATATAATAAAACCCTAATTGCAAATTGACCAAACGGTGAAACAACCTGTCACTATGATGTGCACTGACCACCAGAGGGCAGACTTTCAATGCAGGAGCTGTCCCCTGGTGGTCAGTGCGCTCCCATGGGGGAGCACCACTCAGCCAGAAGCCGGGCTCACGGCTGGCGAGTGCAGCGGCAGTGGCAGGAGCCTCTCCTGCCTCTATGGCAGTGTTAAGAACCGCTGGAGGATATCGCAGGGAGCGGGTATAAGACAGAAGGCAGGCATCCCCTGAGGGGTCCCGGACTGTGCGAGGGCACAGGCCAGGCTGAGGGACTCCTCCCTAGTGCACAAATAACATGCACCAGGCCTCTAGCAATATAATAAAGATCAATTGAATGCCTTAGCCAGTTTGGCTAGTGAATAGTGTCAGCCTGCAGACTGAAGGGTCATGGGTTTGATTTGGTTGAGAGCACATGCCTGGGTTGCAGGCTCGATCCCCAGTAGGGAGCATGCAGGAGGCAGCCAATGAATGATTCTCTCTCATCATTGATGTTTCTATCTCTCTCTCCCTCTCTCTTCCTCTCTGAAATCAATATAAATATATATTTTTTAAAAAGATCAACTGAATGGGTGTTGGCATTAATTTTAGGGACTTTCAGGGAGCAACTGGACTGTTTTTATGTTTGCAGCACCAGTCATCCAGAGTTCTATACTGTCTTGGCAAAGGCCATTGTGCACCTTCATTTCACATAATCTGAAACACATGGGGGGGAAACAAGCCACTTTTGGAACTGTTTTCATTGTAAACATGATAAAATTCAAAGCTTACAAGTGTCACTCTTATAATCATACATATGCACAAGTCATGTGTAAAACACCAAAGGAAGCATTGTTATGTGATTACAGCAAACATGATATGGGGGATCAGATTTATATGTTAACCACAGGTATGGATTTCTATTAATATTACTATGAAGGAAATTGCATTTCACTGTGGATAACTTCACTACACTTTAAGTGTGTCATTAATAACTGTGTTACCTTGGTCTAAATATTTCACTTCTAAGGATTTAATTTTCCTCAACTGTGTAACCAAAGGGCTTATTTTTAGAATTCTCTAACATTTCTTCCAACATTAAATGTCTGTGGTACTACATACTAGTAGACAATAAGAAAAAAATGTATGCAACCTAAAAATGCATCATTGAAATATAACAGTTGAAAATGAAAAAAGAAATCTCTAGTTTAAATTATGAAACTGAAAGCAACAAATGAATAAACAAGAAAAAAACAAGCAAACACAAACTCATAGACACAGACATGGTTACCAGAATAAAATATAATAAATGCATGAATAAATAAATATTTTTCCTTTTAAATTTTCTCAACTGTATTAGATGATTAAAGCAAAAATTATAATAGTCTACTATGATTATCAATGTCAATAGAGTAAATAAGACAATTATATTTTAAACTAGAGGCTCCCGGTGGGGCCTCGGCCTCGCCTGCAGGGATCGGGCTGAAACCAGCTCTCCAACATCCCCTGAAGGGTCCCGGATTGTGAGAGGGTTGTTCTCAGGTGATGCACCCCAGAATCAGGCTTCCTCCTCTCTGGTTCTGGATGCATCACCCGAGAACCGCAGCTGCCAAGTCACTGCAGCTCAGCAGCTCCTGTATTGAGCGTCTGCCCCCTGGTGGCCATTGTGCATCATAGCTACCAGTTGGACAGTCTAATGGTCAGAGCCTAATAGTATTGGGCTTTTATACATATAGATGGAAACAGTAAGGGGCTTTAAAGTGAGGCAAAACTTTTTACAACGCAGTTTGACTAAAGCTGTTGAATGAACTTTCTAATTTGGTTATTAAATTAATGAAGTCTCTAAATCATTGAAAATGCATAAAACAAAAGAAGGTAATAAACATGCATAAAATGTTATATCTACGCAGGAAGGCTGAAAGTACAGAGTTGCTCTCTAGTTTTGTCAAATTTAACATAAATGTGTAAATTATGTACAATACTTTATGTAGTATATTATATAATGTATATGTCTTACTAGTATAACACTACTAGAGGCCCGATGCAGGAAATTCATGCAAGAATAGGTCTCTGTCCCCCAGCTTCTGGCACTGGCTTCCCTCTGGCACTGGGACCCAGACTTCCCTCGCTGCCCTAGCTCTGTCCTGAAGGTCATCCAGAAGGATGTCCAGCCTAATTAGCATATTATTCTTTTATTATTATAGATTAGAAGCCTGGTGCACAACATTCGTGCACTTGGGAGGGTCTCTCAGCCCAGCCTGTGCCTTCTCGCAGTGCAGGAGCCCTTGGGGGATGTTCCACTGACAGGGAGCAGGCCTAAGTCATCAGTGGGACATCTGCCGTGGAGGCAGGAGAGGCGCCCGCCACCACCACTGCGCTTGCCAATCATGAGCCTGGCTTCTGGCTGAGCGGCACTCTCCCTGGGGAGTGCACTGACCACCAGGGGGCAGTTCCTGCGTTGAGCATCTGCCCCCTGGTGGTCAGTGTACGTCATAGCAACCAATCATTCCACCATTCAGTTGATTTGCATATTTGCCTTTTATTATATAGGATTGTAGTTAGATATCTTTATTCTATTATTCAAATTTGCTTTTAAGAAAATATCAAGTGTTTAATATATTGTCTGTTTATTACAAAACTTGAGCAAAAAGTCAGGACATATTTTTATCCCTTAATCTCCTCCTTGAAATGATTTTTGAATATATTTATGTTTTTCTGTGTTACTTAAATATGTTTGGTTCTTTGCAAACATTAGAATTCCAAATTACTTATATAAGTGAGTGTGTGTGTGTGTGTGTGTGTGTGTGTGAGTGTGTGTGTAGGACAATATGTTATAACATTTTTAAGATATAATGAATAAATTAGTAATTGACACTTCATTTATAAAATTTCAAAATGCATTTAATAAATTACCTAAATTTACCTAGTTGTCTAAAAATGTCATGAACTTTAATAAAGTTAAAAATATTTTTTTCTTTGAAAGATCATCTCCATATAATTACATAGTCTTAAAAATGATGTTGGTGATTTTCCATTTTAATTAAAATTATTGATCTAGTATCGTTATATTGCAATTATATTAACTGTATAGAAGAAATATCCATTTTATTTTCTTTTGCATATAACAGTGATTTTAAAAATTCAATACCATATTTTCAATTTATGTTCTTTCTAGAATTCAGTTAATATGATTATTTCAGGGAATCATTGAATAGAATTGGCTATATTTATAATCCTATCAGCTGTACTGTTTAGTTTTAAAATATGTATGTCTCAATTCATAGAAAACTGAAAAGCCTTTAAATAAAATGTAATATTTTTTATAATCCATAAATTTTCTGAGTTAAAAATTATTTGTAAGGGAAATTAAATTGTCTTTTTTTTTTTTTAATGCACCACTTTGCTATGGATTTATAAAGCTTCTATGACTTAAAAGACCTTCACATTTCTGCAACTTCATGAGTGACCTCAACACTGACTTTGGAAAGCACCTTTGTTAACTTTTCATTGATCCATAAAGATTTAATTGTTCCATTTATTGCAAATTCACTGCTAACTGAAGAGTAATCAGTAGTTTGCATATTCTTGATTACACTATATCTTTGGGAATATTTCATTAATGTTTTAAAATAACTGAAAACGGGTTTTAATTGATAGTGGTTCCTTTCCTTCTTTACCTCATTGTCAGCGCTCCCCGAGGTGCCACTCCTGTTGTGATTACTGACCTCAGAGAGCACTTAACTTGAATAATTTTCTAAAAGCAATTTTACTTGCTCAAGTCAAGTGCATTCTACTTAAATAGTTTTCTAACTAAACTAAAACAACAAAATGGGTCTTTTAAGAGAATAACATCTCACTTACATGCCTTCTCACTGTTTCATGGGAAAGTTGACATTATACTACTTGGAGGGTAAATATTACTGTTATTATATTTGCAATACTCAATGAGGCTTATGATTCTAGGTTCACATAAGATGCAGAGCTTCATTTTCTGACAGTGATTATGTTACCTCGGTGTTAATTCCAAGGAGAGTGACCCTCAAAGAGTTTGTATATGATTAGAAGTCATAGAAAGGTGTTTACTTTTGCACATCACTTTTTTTTGTAACAATAGCTATTTGTCATACTGAAAAATACATACTGTAGAATGTGCAACTTTAAACACAGAAAACCAAAAAGAAAAATATTAAACTTTACCCACACCACTCCCCTTTGACAACCATCGTTGTTTTTTTTTCTGTATCTATGAATCTTTGTTTTGTTTTCTTTGTTCATTTGTTTTATGTTTTTCAGATTCCACATATAAGTGAAATCATATGGTATTTATCTTTCTCTGACTTACTTTAGCACTAGAGGCCTGGTGCACAAAATTCGTGCATGGGGGTGGTCCCTCAGCCCGACCTGCACCCTCTCCAATCTGGGAGCCCTCGAGGGATATCCCTCTCCCAATCCCGGACCTCTGGCTCCTAACCACTCACCTGGCTGCCTGCCCTAACCACTCTGCCTGCCGGCCTGATCTCCCTAACTGCCCTCCCCTACCCACCTGGTTGCCCCAATTTACTTTTTTTTTTTAATCTTATCCCCCGCACACACAATTGTATTTGACTTCCTAATTGGCTTCTCCCTCTCACACAATTTTTCTCTCTCCTTTATGTAACACCTTTTCCTACTGACTCATCATTTACAAACTTTTCTCTCCTCCTTATTTCCTACTTCTGTTCCATCATCCTTCTTCCCATCTTTCTCCTACCCTCCCTCCCTCCCCACCTTCCTTCTTTCCTTTATCTTTACCCCTCCTCTCCCTCCCCTTTTCCTTCTTTCCCACCTTAATTTTTTTCTTCACTTCCTCCCTCAGACCCGCTTTGCTCCCTCCCCTGCCAGAAACCAATCTTTGTCCCACTAATAGATGTGGAAAGGAAATCTGGAAGGCCATTGTTAGCGAAAGCAGCCTCCACCTCTGTTTGTCTCATGTAAATTTCTGTTACTGGAATTTCCTGCCTAAAGGTTGTGGGTGTATCCCCTAGTCTCAATAAAAGGGATAGCAGGGCCAGAGCAGGTGGCAGTCTTCCCACTAGAGGTTGGCTCCCGCCTGGCCCCCAATATTCCCAAATTAATACTTTTCTAGTCTCTTTTCATTTGTGTGCGGCCTTCTCCAGAACCCGAACCCTGAACCAGAACCCTGAACCACGCGGGACGAGAAAGGGGTTTCCACACTCCCCCATTTCTTCCTTTTTCCCATTCTCCTTTTAAGCTCTACTGGCTCCCCTTTAAAACTTTTCTCCCTCTTTCTCTCTCATCCTACTTTTCCCATACATTCTTCTCTACTTACTTCCACTGTTTTAATATCTATCTATCTACCTGCCTAATTATTCACTATCATTTATCTTTTTTCTTTTCTGACTCTTACTTTTAAAATCTGTCCCCAGTACACAACTATACTGGATTTTCATTATACATGCACTCATACATCCTCTTTCCTTCTTTAACTCTGCTCTCTACTGACTCCTTTATAAAGTTCTTCCCACTCTCCCTCCCTTTTTAAAGCTTCCATTGGGACGGGGCGTTGACCCCCAGCCCAGGGCTCAGGCCCAGCCAGGTGTTTGCCATCCCCCCTTCCCCTGCCTCCCCACTGCTCTCCTGCTCCCATTCCCTGCCTGGGACACCCGGCCCAGCGAGAGTGGCCGAGACCCCCTCAGCCCAGGTGCTGCTGCCACAAAGCAGGAGCACCTCTGCCCAGAAGGCCTTGGACTGTCTTCCACTCTGTCCGGGACCCATGGGCACCTCCCTGCCATGGCTGCCACCACCCTCTTCCTGAGTCTGGGCCAGGCTCCCCATTCTGCACCACCTGTGCCCCACCCCTTACTGGGTACACCTGTTCCACCCACCCACAGTCGCCACCCCCCTCCCACATGCAGCCCTGTGTTTCCTTTCTTTTTCCATTCCTGTGTCTTTTTCTTGTTCCCTTTCTGTACTTCTATTTCCCCTCTGGGCCTGTCTGCATGAAGGCCTACCTTCCTCTCCCTCTCCTTTCTTATCCCCTCTTATCATACCCCAGGCCTTGCAGCTGCCTGAGCAGAGGGAGGGTATCCAGCATGCTGATCCAGTTGTGACATGACACTGTAATGGACAAATTGCATATTCCTCTATTATATATATAGATTGTATATAGAGATAATACTGTTTAGGTCCATCCATATTCTTGCAAATGACAAGGTTTCATTCTTTTTTCTTTCTGAGTAATATTCCAATGTATATAGGTACCACATCATCTTTATCCATTCATCAGTCAATACACACCTAGGTTGCTTCCATATCTTGGATACCCTATATAATAAAGAGGAAATATGTAAATTAACCATCACTCCAACACACAAGATGGCCATCCGCATGTGGATACAAGATGGCCACCACAAGATGGCCTGCAGGGGAGGGCAGTTGGGGGCGACCAGGCCAGCAGGGAATGGCAGTTAGGGACTACCAGACCTGAAGGGCAGGGCAGTTACAGGCAATCGGGCTGGCAGGGGAGGGCAGTTAGGAGCAATCGGGCCAGCAGGGGAGCAGTCAGGCATCAATCAGGCTGGCAGGGGAGTGGTTAGGGGGTGATCAGGATGGCAGGCAGAAGCGGTTAGGGGCAATCAGGCAGGCAGGCAGGTGAGCAGTGAGCGGTTGGGACCCAGCAATCCTGAATTGTGAGAGGGATCCCAGATTGGAGAGGGTGCAGGCTGGACTGAGGGACAACCCGCCCCCCCCAATGCACAAATTTCATGCACTGGGCCTCTAGCTGTAAATAATGCTGCAATGAATATAGGGGTGAAAAAAATCTTTTGGAATTCGTGTTTTTGTTTCCTTCAAATAAATTTTCAGAAGTTAAATCACTGAGTTACAGAGTAGTTCTATTTTTTTTTTTTTTTTTTTTTTTTTTGAGAAACCTCCATACTGTTTTCCATAGTGGCTATACAGATTTGCAATCCCACCAACAATGCATACGGGTTCTCTTTCCTTCACATTCAGGCCCACACTTGTTTTTTGTTGAGAATAGCCATTCTCCTAGATGTGAGGTAAAGTTTCATTGTAATTTGGTTTGCATTTTCAGGATGATGTTAAGCATTTTTTCGTATGCCTGTTGGACATCTGTATGTCCTTTATGGAAATATCAGCTTATTAATTTATATCTCTTGAAGTACTAATTTGTCCTTGATCAAGGTAAGCTTTCATTCTACTTTAATTTACATGCAGTTGTCTTTAATAAAGTCTACTGCAGCTACAAAGTGGAATGCAAAGTTACCTACCCCTTTCCTCATAGAGAAGCCAGTCAACTGCATCTTTTCTAGAATGTCATTGAACATGTTAACGTAAGTGAAGGTGTGCATTATTATAGAAATAATTTATTCCATGATTAGATGTTGGTAATTATTGCATAATCTATGCCAAGCTTTTCAAAGTCCTTTCTTAAAAATACTGTAACACAGAAGAATTCAAACTGTCAATCAATTAAAAATGTTACTTTCAAACAAGAATTATTGCATTAAGCTATTAAGAAATGGAGATAGCACTCTGACAGTTTCACCCAGTAGTTAGAGCGCCAGCCCATGGACCCAAGGGTCAAGGGTTCAATTCCCGTTCAGGGGCACCTACCTTGGTTGTAGCTTCCCCTGGCTATAGAGGCAGGTATGGGAGGCAACCCACTGATGTGTCTCTCAGGCTGAGTTTTCTCTCTGTCACCCCCACCTCCCTTCCATTCTCTCTAGAAATCAATGAGAGAAAAACCCTTGGGTGAAGATTAAGTAAAAGAAATGGAGAGAGCAACAACCCAACAACCCTTTTTCTAGATACTTTTGAATCAATGTTCTATTGAAAACTAAGCACATGTTCTCTCTCTTTCTCTCTACACAAGCACACACTTTTATTTTCCATTTGTATGCTCGTCCACAACTACCAATAAGTGAGAATTGATTATGCATAACTTAATAGGATGTTATTCTCGATATAGAATGTTCCGTGTTAGTAATCACCACCTTCTCTGCATAACTGTGCAGTACACTAATTTTACGGTCTGTGTCGCAGTTAGGAAAATGACAGGTGGTATCAGGCTCTACACTACACCTGAGTAACTAATTTGCATAAGCACAGTAAGAAAACTCATTGCACAACAACATATGTGGACACATTGTTTCAGGGTGCCATATGTTTCCACGACACATATAAAATAATTATCACAGCTAGCCCCAGATTGTGTCATGTGTGTTTCATTGAGCTTTAGCTAGGAGGCTTAATTATGTCATCATCTCTCTGTTCCTTTTATGTCCCTTCCATTCCAAGTCAGTATGTTCTCATTACCACTGGCAGCTTTATTTTCTTCCAATAATCATTTCTCTTTATCCTGGGCCCTGGAGAAATGAATTAAGGCATTAATTATTATCCTTAAACCATAACTTTAATTTATTGTTGTGTTAGTTATTTTATTGGAAATCTTTCTTTTTGTAGATTTTGGGGGGTAGAATTTCTTAGTCCTTTCCCTGATTTTTTTCCCCTAGTAACTTCACTTTTATTATTTTCATCACTGTCATTTGTTTAAAATACATATTTATGGAGATTTTTGAGGACTACTTGTATTCTGGGTTTTAAAATTTTTAATGGGTACATTAACACAAACTAAAAGAAACATGTCTAGAAAACAAACAAAACAAAACAGGGCAAAGAGAACCATATGGCTATGACAACATGAAATCTATTAAAATTTACCCCAAAATACCATTAGTGCCAAATAGTGGTCACTACTGGATTTTAATTCAGTCCAAGAGTTTAAGCATTGCAATTAATAAACTCTGATCAGGGAAGGCCAGGAAGCCTCAAACACTGTTATACATAATTCTCTAAATGCCAAAAAAAAAAAAAAAAAAAAAAGACTTCCTTTAGGTTACATATAAAAAGATAGTTTTAAGCAAATATATTTTCAGTTCACAGTTTCCATATATACACAGTCCAAGAACATGCCTGTTCCCAGAAAAACAGATTCTACATCCCTACTATTTCTGTTTTAATGGCCTTTTCCAAACTTCATAAAGAAGACTTTCTAATTTGCCCCAATATAGTCATTCTACATTTCACTTCTATCTCCACATAAAAATTCCTGGCACCTGAATTGGAAAAGTAAATGGCTGGATAGAAATACCATTTTTTAAAATAGAAAGTACTGGAAGCCCTAGCCACAGCAATCAGACAAGTAAAAGAAATAAAAGGCATTCAGATTGGAAAGGAAGAAGTACAACTGTCATTATTTACAGATGACATGATGCAATATATAGAGAACCCTAAAGATTCCACCAAAAAACTACTAAAATTGATAAATGAATTCAGTAAATTAGCAGGATAAAAAATTAAACATTCAGAAATTTGTTGCATTTTTATACACCAATAATGAACTATCAGAAAGGGAAACTAAGAAAATGATACCATTTATGATCACATCTAAAAAATACCTAAGAATAAATTTAACTCAGGAAGTAAAATAACTATACTTGGAAAATTATAAGACACTCCACAAATAGGCAATTAATTCTATTTTTTTATTTCATAAATTTTCTTAGAATTTAAAACTAGTTCCACTGTCACAATATGTACTACTAAACAATCCTGAAAAAAAAATCAACTTAAAATAGGAAACTTGGTTTTCTGAGAAACATTTATAACTCTATGTAAAGGAAAATAACTTGACACAATTCCTTGCTGTGGAAGTTATTTTATGATCCCTTCAAAAGATTAAACTCTGCAGGTACAAATATATGTTTCATGCAAAAATCTTAGTTATAAAAAAAGATGGAAGATGATATGATATGTAAGCATGTATTCGCTAAACATAAAAATCCTCAAAGGTTTTGATTAGATGTTAGCATTTCTTGAAAAAGTAAACATATTATAGAATTACTAAGCTAACTTTCATTTCCAACCCTTTGCTTCTTTTTATTATGTGAACATTATAAACTATGATTTCTGTTTATGCCTGCTATTAACCTCATTGTATAAAAAAGATGATTTCTTATTCATACATTTTTTATGAAGTTTTCCTTATTTTTTAAGTAACTGTTAGGAAACTGTATGACCTATAAGAAGTAAATTGAAGTTTCAATATAATGGCCTCCTAAATATAAAGCCTGTAATTGTACCCTCTACTGGAAATTTTTTTAAATATATTTTTTATTAATTTCAGATAGGGAGAGAGAGGTAGAAACATCAATGAGAGAGAATCATTGATTAGCAGCCTCCTGCACACCACACTGGGGATCAAGCAGACAAGGCATGTGCCCTGACCAGAAATCGAGCCATGACCCCCTGCCTCATAGATCACACTGGCCGGGCTGGAAAATTTTATTATTAACAAATTATTTGTATTTCATATTATACATTTTCAAAAATATTATTAACTTCCAAGTGATTTGGTGGCTATTGTTATAGTGATAACATTTTTGTAACCAATAAAAATTGAATGGAACTAGGTCTTCTAGATTATGTGAAGCATTCTTGGGACTTGTTCAGTCAAATAAATTATAATGGACTTGTATTTGCTCAGGTGAAGTCCATTCTAATTCACTGAAATTGCAATTTCAGTGCTAATGGCTTCTGCCTTCTCAAGAATTGACTTTATTTTTCTATACAACTAGAGCACTAGTTGGCCCATGTTAAATATTCAATTAATATTTGATGGAATAATGAATTAATAAATTAGTCAACGATTGTCATAGTCTATAGACTATATAGCATCCCATGAAGTTTTAAAATGCTGAAACCTATAGGACTATTGACAGATAAAAAGAACTTTGCAAAATAGTCTTAAAATAAAGGCTGGTGGACTTGTTTTATTTTTGTTTCATTTTTGTAAATCACCTAATCCCAATTATATTTAGACTGGGAATTATTTTTTACATGGACTTAGGCATTTTAATTTGAGCAATTTTTTGTGTAAAATAGATAATAATGCTGAAAATATCACCTATGATAAATTAAATTTTTCTTGATCTTTTGTTACTAAAATGTCATGCTTTAAAAGGAATTTAGAAATTACTCAACCCAATCCTATTATATTTCTGTGAAATCTGTGATCTGAGCAATCTAATGTTCCCAGTTATTAGTTTCTTTCCTTTATTTAGGTATGTATTCCAGTGTCCAACGTTCAGTTGAGAAAGAGCTGCTGAGTAATACACTGATATTAATATAGTAGATTTAATTTGGGTATAATTGTCTTTGTGAAATGTCAATTAACCTGTAGTGATATGTGGACTTTGCAATTTACAATGCAATTAGTTGACATATTTGTGCCAGGAACTTTCTTTTTTAATATTTATGGTTGAAAGTATTACATAGGTCCCCTTTTTTTCTCCTTTGCCCCCTTTTAGCCCACACCCACACCCACCCCAGGCCTTCACCACACTATTGTCTGTGTCCATGGTTTATGCATATATGCATGTAAGTTCTACGGCTAATCTCTTCCCACCCACCCACCCTCCTTCTGAGATTCCACAGTCTGTTCCATGTTTCTGTGTCTCTGCATATGTTTTTGTTCATCAGCTTATTTTGGTCATTAGATTCCACATATGAGTGAGATTAGGTGATACTTGTCTTTCTCTGACTGGCTTATTTCACTTATAATGCTCTCCAGGTCCCTCCATGCTATCTCAAAGGGTAAGAGATCCTTCCTCTTTTAGATGCTGAGAATTCAGGAATGCATGTAGTTGTCTATTACCACTATAACAAATGACCAAACAATGACTTAAAACAAATTTATTATGTTATAATGCTAAAAGTTAGAAGTCCAAATGTATTAAACTGTTCTAAAATTAAGGAACCTCTTGGACGATCTAATGAAGGGTTCATTCCTCCTCTTGCCACTTCCAGCTTCCAGAGGCCATCCGCATGCCTTGGCTTGACAGTCCCTCCTCCATGTTCAAAGGCAGTGGCATAGCATCTTTAAATCTCTCTCTGCTGTTGACTTCTGTTCCTCCCTCTTTCATTTAGAAGGGCTGATATGATTTCACCGGGCTAGCTAGGATAATCCTCATGCTCTCTAGGTCCCATGATTCTTAATCACATTTGCAAAATCCCACTTGCATGTAAGGTAACAACAGTTACAGTTTCCATTGGGTTAGGATGCGACTTTTGGGGGACCATTATTTTGCCAATCACAAGCAGTAAATAAATCAAAGTATCTACTTCCAAGAAAGTAGGTTTTATACGAGAAAGGCAGGCAAAGAGTAAAAACAAACAAACAAACATTGTATGTTCTCTTTTATAGTCCTACTATTTATTTGTACATTCAATCTTTGTCTTTATAGTTTTACCAAGGAATTTTCTATATCATTACCCTTCTCAACTAATCATTTTTCACTTTTGCCAACATACTATATGTCATGCATTTATTTTCATGCATTTGTTCTTTTCTTCTACTTTATTTGGCTTAATTTTGTTATTTCCCCAAGAAACTTCATAATGTTATTAGCCTTTCTCATTTATTTATATAAATACTTATGTGAATATTTGCCCCAGAGGTATGGATTTGATGACATGTCAACATTTCTAAATTTGATCCTTTCACAGTTATTAAGATCGCTCATTAAACAACATTATTTATTTAATTTTTATTTAAACTATGAAATAGTTAAGGGGTGTGTGTATGTGTGTGTGTATGTGTGTGTGTGTGTGTGTGTGTGATTTCCAAGAACTGGCATAATTTCCTTACATATTTTTTATTGTGGTAAACACACACACACACACACACACACACATATTATGGTAAATATATAAAATAAAATTAACCATTTTAAATGAACAATTTAGTGACATCAAGTACATTCAAAATATTGTCCAACCATTATTACTGTGTTTTCCAGAACCATTTCATTATCCCCAGCAGATAGCTGTCCTTTTGAATCTGGCTTAGTTCACTTAGCATAATATTTTTTAAAAAATTAAGTGCATTAAAAATGCCAATTTGTTATACTACCATTTATTAAATATATTGAGGTCTGTCTTTTTATCTGTTGACTTCTTCAGGTGTTCATGACAAATGTGTTCTCCCTAACTATAAAGATAGATCAAAATTGTTGTTTTTCACACATTCTATATTCTTACTACATTTTGATCTTCAGGGAAAATATCACATGTGCACCATAGCAGGGCTATAAAGGACAAGTACAACCACTTCATGACCCTGCGAAGAGCAAGGGGAGCAGGCAGCACTTCACCACACCCATCAGACTGCTTTTTACCTTCCACTGAACCTTTCTCAGGTTGATCTTTTGAAATCTCTACTTTTTCCTCAGATGTTATTTAATAAACACACACACACACACGCACACACGCACACACGCACACACACACACACACACACGCACTGTAGATGATGCTTGACTTCATTCTCATTCCCCACTTTTCTCCAAAATCCTACACATATACACATCCATATTTTTATATATACACATATGGTGGCATTCAAATATACATTGATACTTGTTTCAGAACTATAACTTCTTTTTAAAATCTACTTTAAAATATGTATTAGTATTCTAATATTTCAATCTCATTTGATTGTGTTATTAAATTACTTTGTGTCTAATTAAAATATACAAGCTCTGTTTTACTAAATGGAGGCCTGGGGAAAATTAGGCATTTAATATGTGAGTGTAGTTGGGAACAGTCCTAATCTGATTCTAGTACAAGGAGTACCTTCATGACTTTGAATTGGTTGACTCTGTGGTAGACAGAGTAATGTCCCATTCTAAAAGTGTCATTCCCTTAATCCCCAGAAATCGGGGATATTACATTGCAAAAGTGAATTTTCAGTTGCAATTAAAATCATGGACCTTAAAATAGTGAGACTCTCCTGGATTATCCTGTGGGCTCATCTAATGACATGGGCCCATAAATGAATCCTGTATGATAAAAGGCTAATATGCAAATTGTCCCCTTGACTGGGAGTTCAACCAAGGGGCAGGGACACTCCCCCCAATTGGCCCCACCTCTGACCAGCCCCCCCACCCCAATTGGGAGAGGGGTGGGCCAGCCAACCCCCCGCATCCCTTCCCCCTCGCTGGCTTGGCCCAATCTCCCTAATCATGGCAGGCCGGCCAGACTCCACCCTTGCATGAATTCGTGCACCGGGCCTCTAGTTTCCATAGACTTTTCTCTGGCAAGAGAGATGTGGCAGAAGGTGAACCAGAGATCGCAAGCCTGAGAAGGTTTCTAAGTACCATTGCTGACTCTGGGATACAGAGTCCCACATGAAGGGACAGGAAAAGCAACTCTAGGAGCTAAGGGCATCAGCCAGCTAACTGGCAGCAGGAAGTAGAACCTCAGTCCTATGACCATAAGGACCTGGATTCCGCCAATAATCCAAATGAACTTGGATGTGCATTCTTCCCAGAGTCTCCTGAGAAGAGTCCAGTTGGCTGACCCCTTGATTTTGGCTTTGTGAAATCCAGAGCAAGAAATCAACAGAGCCAACTAGAACTGACCTGCTAAAGCATGAGACACAAAAATTGTGTTGTTTTAAGCCACAGTTTGTGATTATTTGTTATGGCAGCAACAGACAATGAATATAATTATTCTCTTTGTCTCAGGCATCAGCCTCTAAAAAACGAGATAAAATAATGTTATGTTACAAGTATACCTAAGTTTTGCATATTCAAAGTGATAAATGTTATTTTTGCCACACATTTCTAAATTTTAATGTATGTTAATAACTACACACCACTTGGTGTGTGTGTATGTTGGAGACATTGATCATAGTTCATTGTCTTAGGGAAAAATATCTACTATCTGATTACTTAAGGCTTTCATTGATATAACCAAATCCAATATGATGTTGTGTCACAAGGAGAAGTTCCTGTTGTGAGTGACACCAATGGTGAGGGTGAATATAATGAGATAATTCCAAGGTATAGAGATCTGTTGCCCAGAAAGCAGACAGACAAAAATGCTATAAAATTCTGTAACTTTTATTAAAATACTGTAAACTTCTATTTAATCAGCCATTTCATTATCTTGCCAAATGCTTAAGAATGTTCTTAAATGATACATAAAATAATTAGCACTCTACTGTTTTGCATTTAAAAAAATTTATTCTGGCCACTGCTCATCCTCTAGTATTTTAAAATGTAGTCTTGTTAATGAAAATATGATTTATTCTTTACTTGATGACGTTCAAATACATATAAAATGCATACTTAACACTTCAAAATTATGAATGAATTATTCCATGTTTCTATAGAAAATATCTCCGTAAAGAGACCACATGGCTTGTAATAGATTTTTCAGTGAGCACAACAGTTCAATTTTATTTTTACAGTTAGATTTTTAAAGCAAGAATGAACATGATTTCATTTTTAATAGATGATTTTGTTTTCTTCTTTGGAATTATGGTAAATTGCTTTGAGGATGTTATAGCAAACACATATCAGAGACAGTATTTTTATGTGGTGATGTCTTTCAGTCAGAGAATGGTTTTATTTATTTATTAACTACTAGAGGCCTGGTGCACAAAATTCATGCACGGGGAGGGGGGTCTCTCAGCCCAGCCTGCACCCTCTCCAATCTGCGACCCCTTGAGGGATGTCCGACTGCCCATATAGCCCCGATCCCATGAGGATTGGGCCTAAATGGGCAGTCGGACATCCCTCTCACAATCCAGGACTGCTGGCTCCCAACTGCTCGCCTGCCTGCCTGCCTGATTGCCCCTAACTGCTTCTGCCTGCCAGCCTGATCACCCCCTAACCACTCCCCTGACAGCCTGATCAATGCCTAACTGCTCTCCAGCCAGCCCAATTGCTCCTAACTGCCCTCCTCTGCTGGCCTGGTCACACCTAACTGCCCTCCCCTGCCAGTCTGGTCACCCCTAACTGTCCTCCCCTACAGGCTGGTCACCCCCAACTGCCCTCCCCTGCCAGTCTGGTCACCCCTAACTGTCCTCCCCTACAGGCTGGTCACCCCCAACTGCCCTCCCCTACTGGCCTGATTCCCCCCAACTGCCCTCCCCTGCAGGCCTGGTCACCCCCAACTGCCCTCCCCTACAGGCCTGGTCTCCCCCAACTGCCCTCCTCTTCTGGCTGGGTCACCCCTAACTGCCCTCCCTGCTGGCCTGATCACCCACAACTACCCTCCCCTGCAGACTTGGTCTCCCCCAACTGCCCTCCCCTGCAGTCCTTGTCCCCCATAACTGCCTCCCCTGCAAGCCTGTTTCCTTCAACTGTCCTCCCTGCTGGCCTGATCACCCACAACTGCCCTCCCCTGCAGGCCTGGTCCCCCTCCCCCAACTGCCCCTCACTGCAGGCCTGCCCCCCCCAACTGCCCTCCCTTGCAGGCCTGGTCCCCCCAGCTACTCTCCTCTGCAGGCCTGATCCCCCAACTACTCTCCCCTGCAGGCCTGCCCCCCCCCAACTGCCCTTCCCTGCAGGCCTGGTCCCCCCAACTGCTCTCCTCTGCCAGCCCGGTCACCCCTAACTGCCCTCCCTGCTGGCCTGATTACCCACAACTGCCCCCCACTGCAGGCCTGGTCCCTCTCCCAACTGCCCTCCTCTGCTGGCCTGATCACCCCCAACTGCCCACAACTGTCCTTCCCTGCAGGCCATCTTTTAGCGGCCATCTTGTGTCCACATGGGGGCAGCCATCTTTGACCACATGGGGGAGCCCATCTTGTGTCTTGGAGTGAGAGTCAATTTGCATATTACTCTTTTATTAGATAGGATTGATTAGACAGTAAATTGTATATTATTTGATGGTTTTATTTCTTCCTTTTTTATTACTATTCAGTTACCATTAGTTATATTATTCAGAGTATTGTTGAACAAAGGAATATTTGCCTGAGAATTTCCATTAATCTCCCCCCACTTTCCAGTTAATATTATAGTTCTTTCTGAAAGAATATGAATTTCACATGTTTCACAATGCTATCAGCACTTGGTATTGTCATAGTATGGTACATGCATATTGTTCATGAATTGTCATTTGGTCCTATCCAAAATGTCTATGGAGACATTTGGACACACCAAAAGGTCATTGAATTGTGGTCCTGTCTAAAACATCCATGGAGACATTTGATTGATAGTTAACATAAATCTCACTCCTCTGCAAGATTAGAATCTGGACCCATATAACTAACCCCATGTGCCTTTACCAGCTAGACTACTGAGGCAAGAAGGGTTATTATGGGCAATACAGCTATAACACAATCAGGACCAATAATACATAATTGTATTTTTAGGTATTAATCATATAAACTAATAAATGGTATAGGCTATTTGAACCCAGGGATGTGTTCTAGTCAAAGACATGCTGGACAGGACCAAATATCAGGGACCATTTGTCATGGATCAAATATGCTCATGGACATTTTGGATAGATCCCAAATTCCACGTATTTTTTTGTCATGGACCAAATGTCTCCATGGAATTTTTTTGACAGGACTGAATGTCTTGCAAGAATATTGTTCCCATATGAAAAGGTAATTTTTGCCATCCTTCTTCCAGAAGGAAATATACCATTTTGGAAAGATCCAGACCTGAGCAATAGAAATATTTTACTCCTTGGGCAAAGGATAGTTTAAGTATGCATCAAAACCTATGGATAGGTGATGATTTTGAACTATCTACATAGATATTATAATAGAGGTATATAGAAGTTAAGTTCTTATTTTAAAAATCTGTATTAGTCATATGAACTTGGAAGCATCAATGTAAGTGACTGTTGCAATTTTTAAAGATTTTAACTTGAGAAATGAAGCTTATAATTAAGGTACTAAGACCATCCCTCTTTAGTTCAAGAAGAGAAAAGAAAAAAACAACAACATTAAACTATTCAGATTAACTTTCAAAGAAGTAGGAAGAAAAGCAGTTAACTATAGTATCATGGGAGCCGTAAAAATATTCAAGCAGGCCATAGTCAAAATTGCAACACGGTTTGAGTTCCTCTACATTCATCAGGTTTTGTGTAAATATAGAATGTCTTATTACTATTATTACTAAGGTTTACATATATTTCTGTTCCTTTCCAACACTCTTGTTTTTCTTCTGAAATTTTAACATCCTTTGTATTTTATAACATAATTCAGTGACTATAAATTTTGCCTGATAATTTTGTTTCCACAATCACTTTTTCTACTAATAGATCCCATACTCCAAACAACATCAGTGGGCATATGGCCAAGACCAGTTCTTTTTCTCTGAATTTTTAACTTGAAAAGAGGCACCTCCCTATAAGCCATTATTTTATTCTCAAATCTCATTAAGCTCCATTAGTCAGAATTGTTTTTTGTGCTATGGGAAAACCTAAACTCATCACATAATACTCATGGCTGCTCTCATTATTAGATAATTTAGTTGTATCCTAACATATGTAACTGTAGTTTATTGATAGCAATATAACTCTTTTTTAAAAACTACACTATGCACTAGCCAGTTTGGCTCAGTGAATAGAGCATGCACCTGTGAACTGAAGGGTCCTGGGTTTGATTCCAGTCAAGCACACATGTCTGGGTTGTGGGCTCAATCCCCAGTAAGGGGGCATGCAAGGAGGCCAATCAATGATTCTCTCTCATCATTGATGTTTCTCTCTCTCTCTCTCTCTCTCTCCTTTCCTCTCTGAAATCCATCAACATATATTAAAAAATAATAAAAACTACACTAGTGTTCATTCCAAATGGAAATGATCATGCGTATTCAAACTAAAGTAAAATATACAAGGGAAGATATGACTATATAGTTAATGAATGTACTAAATTCAACATTCTGTTTAGAATTTTATAAAAGAGGTAATTAAATTGGTCTGCTATGATTTATGACTTACTTGTACTGTTTATTGCTCAGCAATTGATTACCATCCAGATGTTTAGAACTTCCTCGCCCTCTTTTTAAGTTTTAATTTAGTTGGAATTTTTCTCTTATTACTGCTTTCAGGGGAGTGTATAATTTCTTTGTAAGAGCAGAATATATATGAGAAAACTAGAGCTGTTCTCTGAGATTTTCTTAATTTCATTATCATCATGCCTTTAGGAGTTTTCACTAACAGTTGACAATACCCCCAGCAGCAGTAACAGTCCCCCATAAGCTCTACCATCTTTGGTTAATGGCTCTTTCTTTTTGAACTATGTGCATACAGTCCTTGTGAGACCTATTATAGGTGTTTAAACATTTTTATCTAGCCAGCCAGTAAGCAAATCTAGCAGTTAAAACTTAAAAATAAATTTAAACAATTAAACTTTTTAATATTTTATAAAGTTAAGCAACTTTAAAGTAAAAAAATAAAACACACACATACACCTTTTCCCCCTCCTCTTTTCTCAAAAAAAAATCTGTCTCCATTAAATTAATTTAATAATGCAATATCTGAGGATGGGCAGAAAAAAAGCACATCACAACAATAGAAAAACAATGGAAATGACCAGATTAAAGAGTAAGCTAAGCAAATTTAGTACCAATGATCAAGTCAGTTTATATATGAAAAGGTGAGAAAGGGAATAAAACATTTCCTTTCAGTTAAAGAATAAAGATAGTTTATAGGATTTAAATTTGGTTTGTTTCAGATCATTGTGGTTTTAGGAGGGGCAAAATAATTATGAAAGCAATGATGCTTATGAAATGAACCTTAGAAAAAGTAGGGAAAAATAATTGAAACAAAACAAAAGAATCTTAACTATAAAGTTATGACAAAGAAATGCATAGATCATTTTAAACATCCATTGATCTTTACGCGATACAATGTGGAGTAAAGATTTTGCATGCCTTTGACCATAGAAACCAAATATATTTGTACACTCAAGAGAGGGAAGCAATGAACACCAAAAGAATGATAATAATAAAAGTCCATACAGGCCCAAAAAACTGGACTATCTGAAAACGTTCCCCATAGTGTTTTTAAGTGCAAATATGAAGACATAAATACATTTAGGTGACACTATTGGACAATTCAGAGTATAAATATCATCTGAAAGATTTTTGCATCTGTGTTTCAAAGATATTGGATTGTTCATAATCTGCTTCTTTAATTTTTTTTTTTTGGTCTGGTTTTGGTACTAAAGTAATTCCAGCCCAAAAAAATTAGTTAGAAAGTGTTCATTTCTCTACTACTTTAAGAAAGAGTTTGGGTAGCATTGTTTTTATTTCCTTCTTATACATTTGAAACAAACAAATGGAATAACAATTCCTGTGTGGTAGACAAAATAGTAGCTCTCCAAATGTGCCCTTTGGATATGTTACCTTCCAAAAGGGACTTTGCAGGTGTGATTAAGGATACAGACCCTGAGACGGTGAGGTTTCCTCAATTAACCATGTGAGCCCGATCTAATCATATACATCCTTAAATGCAGAGGGTTTTTTTTCCTAGAGAAATAAATGTGAGAACAGGAGAAAGGTCTGATAGATGCAAATCGCTGTATTTGAAGAAGGAGGAAGAGGCCATGAGCCAGTTAAGATTCATGGATTTCCTAGAAGCTGTCTATAAAAGGCAAGGAAACAGATTGTTCTTTTGAGCATTCAGAAAGTACTTCAACTTTGCCAACACCTTGATTTTAGCCCATTATGACCCAATTTAATATTAAGATAATAATTTTGTGTTGTTTTTACACACTAAGTTTATGTTAATTTATCGGGCTGCATCTGGAAACCAATTAACCATGACAAAGCAACATATTTCAAGATTATTGCAATATTGGCTAGTATGCACATACTTACCTATTTGAACAATAATAAATTTAGTAATTCAAGGGGAAAAAAACAGTGGCTCTATAGATTGAAATGCCACACCACATTGCAGGAAAATCTGATAAAGAATAATTAACCTCTAAGCATATCTTAGTAAATTTCTTGCACTTGAAAAATAAGGAAAAATTATGTCACATACGTAGCTAAAATCGTATGCCACGATTAAAACTAGAAAATTATGTTAAGTTCAGAATTTTCCAAAGTAACAGTCATTGGTAGAAGACAGATTTACAAAATTCTCACAGAAGAAACCTGGTAGATAAATGGACAGACTAGAATGACTGGTGGCTCTATTCTGAGAGGTTACCCTGAAATTCAGGTTTAATTTTGTATACTTTGAATATGCCTTAGGGTGTTTTATTTATTTACATGGTCAAAGCTGCATTGTTCATCATATGTCACTGTTGGAGCTTTCAAGAGCAAGGAACAAGAAAATAGAGGGCAAGCAACTTACTTTTATAGATATGAGTCACAAAAGTCACATAGCTCATCCCAGTGAGCAGAAGATTGCTATATTAACACTGGCAATAGATGCAGAGGAGACCAGAATTGGACTAGTGTTGTGTGGCCATGTGCTCATTTGAAACTTGGGAATTGTATTACTAAAAAAAGAACAAGAGGCAGAACAAAAAGGAATTATTTAAAAGTGTCTGGGTCAGTGTACTCGGGTTCCTATATACGCTATTGTCAATAGCTTTCCAAAGAACTTACTAGTTACTGAATGGAGCTCACCCTCCATGTTCTTGGAGGAGGCACTGTACTTTGCAGCCTGTCAAGTTATTGCTTTTCATTTGCTGGTGGTTGATAAATTAAAAGACAGATTATCCATTCCATTCAATATGAATAGGTGAAGGAGCCAGTAAACTGTAAAAATGGGGCGGGGGAATGGTAGAGGTGTTGAAAGCATGCTGCCGTCGGTATTTTATAGCAGTGATGGATCTCTGTTGGCAGTAACTGTGACAACCCCCTGTCCTGCCTGGAGAGATGGCCATGATTACCCATCTGGCAACCCTATTTCAATCCTTTAGGGATTCTTTTTTCCAGTATCCTCCTGGACTTTGGCTTCCCCCTCAAGAAGGATCTTTCTAGTCTATGATCCTTTTTGGCCCCATCTAAAGTGGGCATGGACGTATATAGACGGAACAACCTTTAAGCCTAGTGAATGCAGGCTTATGTATCTTTGGAGACAGAGATCCCCTCAGAGGTTTCGGTATTTTTGCTGCACAGGATTTCCACAGGCATAGGTCACCTCTGCTCACAATTCTTGGGAGGCCAACTGAAACAGCAGGCGTGGAGTGACAGGCGACAGCAGCAGCATTAATCTCTCCTTTGCAGCTGAGCTGGCTCCCACTGTCTGGCCTTGAACTGGAGGCTCTTGAAAAAGACATTGCATTACAATCCTCTCACCCTGCTTGGGTTTCAGAAGCTTTGGCTTTTCCAACTCCGAGGCCCAACATTACCAAAATTTCAATCAATTTAAACTCATATGCGTAGACATTTTCCTTCAATAGAGTTGAATTCCCTTTCATCTCTGCTTCCAAATCCATTGATTATTGCCTGAATCAACCACTTCCTAGTATCTGCCAGAAGCATCAAGGATCACCAATAATTTCAGTTTATCTAATCGTATTTTTATAGAACTGCAAGTTCCATAAGCATGTGCTCTGTCTTCTGAGTTCTCATGGGTGACCATTTTACCACCTATATTGACAATTTGAAGATAACTTTCTACCCTGCATTATATATTCTGCCTGTATGCCAACAGCTAAGCCAACACCACCTATTTTAGAGTTTTTGTTGTTGTTATGAGTGCATCATGCTTCCCAGTATCAGTTTAATGTCTCTATAGAGTGTAAGTTAAGCCTCTGCTAACAAAGAACACTGCAATATGGATATTTTTCTTGTGTGATTTCCAAAGTACATTCATGGGTTCAGAGTGTGCAGAAAGTTCTGCTCCACAAGGACATCTAAGTTCTTGGAATAGATATTCTATGTGTAAAAACATTTCCTAAGGTGTTAACCTAGCCTGCATTGCCAACTGACTCATTATCTCTGCCTTTGCACCTAGGAGATAGAGGATATGAAGAACAATCATCTTTTTAAGGAGATAACCTATATCTTTTCTACACAAAACCCATGCCCATAATTTGCCATAAAGCCATACCTGTTTACAAACCAAGTTGAGAAATGTGTTTGCAAGAACTCAGTATTTCAATTATAATGAAGAAGAGGACTGTCATATATTAAAAAAAAATTGAATTACATGTACAGACTTTCTACTATGTCCCAGAAACTATATTAAGATCAACATCTACTATCTGTGAGTTACTCATTATTTCCTCTATTTATGAAATGAACAATCTTAGTTCAATAATATAGGTACAGTGTGCAAATCATTATACCCATCTGGAGTCCAGAACTATGAACTCTTATTCATTATTACAAATATATTTACTGACATATCACATAATTATAGATTTTAGAGAAAAAATACATTAATAGTTATATTCAATCCATCATTTTATAGATCATATTGAAAAAGAGCATATATATATACATATAAAAATTATTTCAGTATTGTGATGATGAAGCAAGTCTTTTAGAATCTAATTTGTTTTCATTTAAGAGATATTGTTGGCCCTTAATATTACATATGAAAATAATACATGGAGAGTATTCTCACATAATATGCATGAAGCCCATTATCTGAACTTGCACAGAACAGTAGCTAGTACCCACATGTGACTATTATAAATTTAATTGAATTAAAATGGGAAAAAAATAAGATACTTCCTCAATGACTGGATGAAAGAAGGTGAAGGGATTAGCCAAAGTACATATATGCATGACACATAGACACAGACAAAAGTGTGGTGATGCTCAGAGGGAAGGGGTGTGGTGGGGGGCTGGATAGAGGTGGGAAAAGGAGAGGGAAATGGTAACATTTTGAATAATGTCAACAATAAAATAAAGTTAAAAAAAGAAGAAAATAGTTTTACTAATTAAAGGGGAATTCAAGGAAAAACTGTAAGAATACAAAATTCAATAAGAAATAAAATACAAAATACTGTAAATTGGTCATTTTTATTAGTAGAGCTTTTATCCAAAAATAATTAGTAAAGTTTTAGCCAAAATAATAACAGACAATAGCTTTACTTTACTAAAAAAATATGAATAGAATAAGCTTATTCTAAAGTAATATTTCTTATGTTTTTACAAGAGAAAGTTTTTTTTTCTTTAGCTAATTCATCCTTTAGGTGACAAAAACTGTCTTACTTCCTTTGTCGCCTATGAACCATTTTTATCCATCTATTCAGTTTCTCCCAACACTACAATGACATGTATTATTTGTTTTGCATAAATCCACAACCTCCTCTTATTTTTTTTAATATTAGTTTTGCCCCATAGTTTATTGGCAAAACAATGTTATTGAATGAAATGAATGACTGACCTATTCCTAAGGTTCTAGGTTACCAAGGTCACCTAGTTCTTGAACTATACCTGCATAAATAATCACTTAAACAGCGTGTCCTTCACTACACAGGGACTTCTTCATAAACTCCATCATGCCTGCAGCACATCTATATTTTAACTATCCAATATGTTTAGTATGCAATTTTTAGCAAACAGAAATGTATCAAAGTAAGATCACCAAAAACATCTACTAGAAAGTTCATGAGTGATCACCAAATTCCTAGAAACAGAGTGGAGACCCTGAGGTGAAGAAAGCAAAGGTAACAGAGAGAAAGAGATTAACTGCCTCCAGAGAAGTCAGGGGCAGAAAGAGCTGGGGATGTGGAAACCAGTGTGACCTGAAGGCAGCTGCACAGAAATCCAAGATTGGTATTGACTTTACTAATACTATCCAGTAATAAAACTAAGGCATGTCTAAATATAAGTGAATATTAATTATTGTAGGAGGAATAAATTATACATTTATAAATTACAAAGTTTTGCATATCATTTTAAATTTTTAAGTTAATACAAAAACTTTGAATTTTGGAGTTAATAAAAATATGAGTTTTATTTTTAATGCTAAAAGATGCTTATATACCAATGCTATTTAAACAGAGTAAAGTGGAATATCATACCAGATACAGTCTATTTTTTAAATATTTTTATTGGTTACAGAGAAGGAGAGGGAGAGAGATAGAAACATCAATGATGAGAATCGTTGATTGGCTGCCTCCTGCATGCCCCATACTGGGGATGGAGCCCACCTGCAACCCGGACATGGGCCCTGACTGGGAATCACACCCTGACCTCCTGGTTCATAGGTCAATACTCAACCATTGAGCCATGCCAGTCGGGTGATACAGTTTATATTTTCAATGGCAATGCATTAGCATAATTAAAGTTTTCCTGAAATTACAGAAGAAGCCCTCTGCATAATATTCACTGTCTGCATGGTCCACAGATGGCCTGCCTTTTCCCCACGTGAATCCTGTGTACCTAATATCATAATCAAAATTGTTTGCTCTGGCATTGTTATGGACATTATATGCTTGTGCCCCCTTCTCGAATTCCTATGTTGATGCCCTGACCCCATGTGTCACTGTCTTTGGAAGTGGGATCTCTATACACTTCAGGTTTAATGAACAGGGTACTGATCTAATAGGATTAGTGTCTCAATAGAGAGTTCATTCTCTCTCTAATGTCAAGCACCAAGGGAAAACCAGGAGAGGATGCAGAAAGCAGGCAACCATCTGCAAGTCAGAAAGAGATTTCTCACCAAGAACTGACAGTGCTGGCACCCTGATCTCAAAGGCCAAGAATCGCGAGAAAGTAAATTTCTATTGTTCAAGGCACCCAGTGTGTGGTATTTTGTTATGGCAGCTTACCATGACTAAGACATGCATTTATGTTATTCTCTGTCTTAAGTATGTCATCTAAGCTAGTTGGTGATAACAGCATGGATCTCTTTAACATTCAGATACATGAAGAAATAGTACAAAATTATGCAAACATTATTGAATTTTTAAAAATTTAAACATGCAGAAAATAAAACACAAACATTTTTCATATGCTGCCTTCAGGCTCTCACTGCAAATCACAATAAATCCAAAGGAGTTGCTAATATACATTCTTTAAATACCCAAATGATTGCTATCCTAGCAAATAATTCACATATTAAAATAGTTTTCTCCACTATTTGCATATATGTACATAAAACACTTATGAGAAAGATTTGGAGATAGATCTTGCTTGTGTTTAAGATACTATAATTGTTGATATGCATATTTCATTAAATTCCAGTCAATACAGCTACAATATGATGCAAAAAGTCTAGGTAATTTACATGCTCATATAGCTAGATTATTTAATATATAATTATTTATGTTCTGAGACCCCATTTTCAATGTGCATGTGTGCGATGGGGGAGTTGGGGCTATATGACCAATAGGTGTCCTACATTTCAACGCAATTCTGACGCGATCTACTCAGAGACAACATAAAATTCAACATGTTGAGGGCTCAGTCCTACCAGATTGCCTCCTCCTCCACTTAAAGTAACCAAATAAAAGTCCGGGTTATCACATGGTTACAGAATTTACCAGGTGACGGGAAAATACACACACAGGAGACTCGGAGATCCAGAAAGAAAAAAAATTGTTTTCAGATGTTTCACATGTACTAGTACAGTGACTCAGGGGGTCAGTTCTCCAAATCCTGAGTAAGCCAATACCCTTCTCTTTATCCCCTTCGGTTTCTGTGTTTTCTATCTGTTCCCTAACTACCAGGCTTTTGTGGTGGGCTTCCACAGCCCCTCCTGAGTCAGTTAGAATGGGGAAGTTAGATTGGATCTAAATGCCTGGTCTGGGTGGTGCCAGTGACCTCTCCTGTAGCTAAGCTGTTACATTCTTTATTTATGGCCCCTTTGTAAGTTGGGAGTAATTAGGCAAACAGGTCTTGCTCGGCCAGATGGTGGAGAAAGGGGCAGTGACTTAATTACTGGTATAGACTATCAAGAATGTACATTAGGCTATCGGTACAGATTCAGATAGCTAGCCCCCCCAAATGTCTTATTTTCCCCATCAATGTGACCTTCTAAATAATGGCTATATATTGGAAGTTCCAAGAACCCACTCCTCAGATGTCAGAAGTCAGGTTTTTATTTTTACTTCTGACCCAATGGCTATACATCAGACGTTCTCGTGACCTGCTCCTTGGGTTTGATAACTGCTACAGCAGCTCATAGCAGTCTAGGAAACATTTCACCTACTAAATCACCATCTTATTATAAAGGGATACAGCCAAGATTGAAGAGATGCATAGGGCAAGGTATGGGTAAAAGTCACAGAACTTTCACCTTCTCCAGGTACGTACACCATTCTCTCTAAATTGCCACATGTTCACCCTGACCAGTTTGGCTCAGTGGATAGAGCATCAGCCTGTGGATTGAAGGGTCCCAGGTTTGATTCCGGTCAAGGGCATGTACCTTGGTTGCAGGCACATCCCCAGCAGGGGGTGTGCAGGAGGCAGCTCATGGATGTTTCTCTCTCATCCATGTTTCTAACTCTCTATCCCTCTCCCTTCCTTTCTGTAAAAAATCAATAGAATATATTTAAAAAAAAAATAAATTGCCACATGTTCACCAACACTGAAGCTCTCTAAACCCCATAATTAAGGATGTTTATGAAGCTTTCATTACATAAGCATGTTGATTAAAATAATTGGCCAGTGGCAATTGATTCAACCTCCAACCCCGCAATGGTAGGCAATAGAACTGAAAATTACAATCCTCTAATCACATTGTCAGCTCTTCTGACAACCAGCTCCACCCTTAGGTGGGGTCAAATGCCACCATAACATAACATAACACAAGACAATTAAATCATTCTTAGCACTAGGAAAATTCCAAGGTTTTTAGGAGCTCTCTACCAGAAACTAAAGGCTCCCAAAATGTGAATTTCTTATTATAAGACACAATACCCCAATAGTCATGTTGAAAATCCCCAAATATGATAGAGTGCTTCAGAAACTCCATATATTCCATGAATTTAATAAAGTTTATTTCAGATTTGCTTTGAAACACATAATATTCAGGTATCTGTGATTCAACTTCTAATATCTACAAATGCAAAAAAGTTAGTGTTGAGAATAATGATATTCTCCATATCAATTTAAGATAATGGAGCTCTGAATGCCAAAAGATTCCTCTATTTTGATCATGTTGAATGAACCTGATTATTGAATTATATTTTTACCCTTTTGAGCATCAAAAACTAATCACAAAAATCTAAGTTTGACCTTTCTAGTTTTACATTACAATGTAATGAAGTCAAGGTGATAAGGAATCTACACTAATAAAAGAGAAACATGCAAAGTAACCATCACTCCACTACACCCACAAGCTACGCCCACCAGCCAATCAGGAGCGAGTATGCAAATTAACCAACCAAAATGGCAGCTGGCCATGGAGCTGGAGCAAGCAGGAGGCTTGGGTTGCCCCTGCAATGGAGGAAGACAAGCTTCCCGTCCTGGCTGGCCCTGGCCTCTGCTCAAGGCTACAAAGTTTCAATTATAGAAGATAAATAAATCCTAGATACTTGCTTCCAGCTGGCCCTGGCCTCTGTTCAAGAAGGTTCTGAAAACAAGAAAAAGAAAAAAAGGAGGTGCTGGGACCTTGGGTTGCCGGGGGGTGATCAGACCAGGATGGAACGGCAGGGTCTGTTGGGGGTAAGTAGACCAGTAGGGGTGCAGTTGGGAGTGAGCAGGCCAGTGCGGAGGGGAGGTGGGATAGAGCAGGCCAGCAGGAGGGGCAGTTGGGGGTGGTCAGTCTGGCAGGGGAGCAGTTGGGGGCGAGCAGGTAGGCAGCGGAGGGCAGGTGGGGGAGAGTAGACCAGCAGGCAGAGTGGTTAGGGGCAATCAGGAAGGCAGGCAGGCAGGTGAGCCAGCAGTCCCGGATTGTGAGAGGGATGTCCGACTGCCGGTTTAGGCCCCATCCCTGTAAACCAGCAGTAGGACATCCTTCGAGGGGTCCCAGATTGGAGAGAGTGCAGGCCAGGCTGAGGGACACCCCCCCACCACCACCACCATGCAGAACTTTGTGCACCGGGCCACTAGTTTCCTATGTTGCTTAATATTTCTTTCTCCACTCTACTCCCCACTTTAAAAATATACACATATTTGTTCTTGACTTTACAAATACTTGAAATTCAAGGACTGATAACAGAATATTAGTCTGCAAACTATGTAAAATAAGATCAGTAATAGTATCTTTGTCCTGTTTTATGAGGCAATAATTTGATTCCAACTAAATGAAAAAAAAAGGCCAGATAATAAAACTGAGAATAAATGCTCAGAAAAATAATTATATCCATTATTTCACTGTCATTACATGGGTATATTCTCTTCTATAAGGAGCTGCTGAAGAAACACAATTTGATGAAAACTAAGTGGGCACCCACATTATTTGTAAACATAATTAGGAACTATCTACAGTGACAAAAAAATGGTCATATCCTGACTTCTGAAGGAACTTCACAATCTCCAAGGTCCTTAAAGCTAATCCCAATTGCCTTTTTCTTCTTTTAGCCTCAACCTTTGCCATAACTCTAAAGAAATGCCTGATTAGCATAGACTGGGGAGAAGATTGAATTTATATTCAGTTCTCAGTTTAATAAACTCAACAATTCAAATCACAGCTTCTCTTCTTATATTAGAACAAAATGTAGCCATTACTTCTATGAGCTAATATTATGAAAGGTAGCATAATTATAGCACAGTATTCTATTCTTGGAGTTCTTGAACAGAACATTGTTGGGGGGAGGGGGTAAAAAAAATCCCACTTGTATTTTTAGAGAGTGAGGGGATTGAGATTGAGTTTATAAAAATTACTTATCGAGTTTATTAAAAATAAATATTATTTATGGTAGTAAATCAGTAATAAATGCTACTGAGAAAGAAAAATAAATTATAGGGTAGAATAAGGATTTCTGGGGATCAATTTCAATTTCATATTGGTTGTCCAGAGAACATTCACATTTGATTTGTGAGCAGATGCAATCTTCCCCCTCTCTGGCTTCCAACTCACTTTTGCAAACCTTTCTCCTTGTACTGATTTCTAGTCTTTCAAAGATCAAGTATCATGGAAACCACAGGACCCCTCCCTTTAAAATGTCAACTCTGGTATCCCTTTCTTGTTTTCGCTCTTACATGGAAAAGCCTTAATCCTGATTAAATCCAACCCTTTTGCTAGTATCTGTTCAGTTGAAAGTGGCTGAAGAAGACACACATTGACACACATACACCCAGATCTGATTCCACGTGACCCTGGCCACAGAGGGCTCTTAATTCTGCTGAGTACACTTGTCCCGCATAATCCATGGTTTCTCTGCCCACGATTTTTGTTAACCATGGTCAACTGTGGTCCTAAAATATTACATAGAAAATTTTAGAAATAAGCATTTTAAATTGTGTGCACTTCTGAAAAGTGCCACAAAATCTCATGCCGTTCTGCTCCATCCCATGTGGGGTGTGAATCATCCCCTTTGTCCAGAGGCTCCACCCTCATACCCTCCGTCCCCTTAGTCATTTAGTTGCTGCCTCTGTTGTCAGATTGACATTTGCAGAATCTCAGTGCTTGAGTTCAAGTAACAGTTATTTTACTTTATAAAGCATGAGAGTAGTGATGCTTACAATTCAGATATGGCAAAGGGAAATCATAAATTTCTTTCTTTAAGTGAAAAAGAAATGTATGTATAGGAAAAAACACAGCATGTAGGATTCAGTACTATCCATCATTCAGGCATTCACTGGGGTTCTTGGGACATATTCCAGGGCATGAATGAGGGACTACTGTACACTAAATTTTGAATCCATTTATTTGAAGACATATCACAGGTATCCAACTGTATGTAAAAGAAAATACTAATGTTACAAACAAAATAGGAAGTGTTTTTAGTTTGATGCTTGTACATTCCAATTATATTTCAAAATTTCGGATTATTCAGACTTAAAAATGAAAAAAACCCTGCCATAAGTGACAACTTGGATGAATCTGGAAGACATTATGCTAAGTGAAACAAGCTAGTCACAGAAGGACAAATACTGCATGGTTTGATTTCTCTGAGGCTCTAAAAAAGTCAGATTCATAGAATCAGAAGGCAGAATGGTAGTTGCTAGGGGCTGGGGGTAGGGGCGTGGTGGGAAGAGTGAGTTACTGCTCAATGGGTACAAAGTTTCAATGACGCAAGATGAATAAGTTCTAGGGATCTGTTATATAGCTCTAACAAAAAGACGGCATTGTGCACTTAAAATTTTGTGAAAAGGGCAGATCTCATGTGTTCTTACCACAATTAAAAAACCTCACTTAGCTCTCATATAATGTATCTATCTGTTCACTGAATGATTTCTAGGTTATTGACTTCCCATTAGAATGACAAATTTGGTTTCTGTTCATAGTGATTGTTAGTTAATGTTAATTAATGAAGATGAGAGTACCTAAGTTTTCAGTAACACTTTGATTTTTTTAAATGTTTTACTATCTTATTCAGAAATTGATATTTGAGTAATTTTGTATTAGATGAGAAGATGAGATATCTGGTAATATCTCCTAATTATATTACCTTTCCACTATAGCTCTGAAATTTAATTCAAAAATGCATTTTATTCCTGACATAGTCATTTAAGCATTTTGTTAGCAGATAGTCCTTTCTTTTTTTTTGCATTGAGATTAAAATTAAACACACAGTGCAATGTACAGATCTTGTAACATAGAAACCCATACCTGAAACCTATATGATCATGTCAATCAATGTCACCCCAATAAATTTAATTAAAAAATTTTTAATCTAAAAATATAATAATAAAATTAAGGAATAATTACATCTATGCATGTAATTTATTTGTGTTTCCAAGTAAGTTTCCTTATGTAATCAATATATTTCTATCTCTCCAATGTTATCTTGCAATTGAAATAAGAATCCAGAAGGCAGGGTTGTTCCTCTCATTTGTAACTATGACATTATTCAATCGTAGGCATAAGAAGACTCTTTAATCTCCTTGTTAGGGAAGAGACAGTAAATCAGAACAGAATGTTAACTATGTAATTTTGATATATTAAGCAGGATTAATGTCTAGTCTAGGAAACACTGGGTGTTTGCACATTTAGCAGATCATTTGAGCTACAAGAAAGTTTGATTTAATATATCATTTACTTAACTTGTCAACTCTAAAACTTTTGAGCTAAATCATTAAGCTCCCAGTAATAATGAAGAATGAGGAAGAAACAGCAAGTGGATCAGATAGCAAATGATTAACATATGCCCACACATAATCAGCTTTAGGCCTACACATCTTTGTTACACAGTGCATGAGAGAGATGAAGGGTCCCAGGCCAAAGGTTCGCTCAATCTACTGAGCCCAGTATCACTGTTTGTGGATGATACCCAGTTTAAGTACTCAAAAGGTTGATCAAGGCTTATGAATATAAGTACATTAAAAGTGCCTTAATTAGGCTACTAGTTGACATTGAGAAAGGAGAAACCTGGTTGGGCACTAGGGTGACAGAGATTTGAGAAAGACCAAAGGAAAGCAACAATAGGGGAATGATGACAAATGTTTTTAAGCAAAATGAGGCAAATTGTGAATATTTTTTTTTGCTATGCACACTGCTTGCAGAACCAGGGCTAAGGCTGGGCTGTGATGAGAGGCAGAAATATCTGGTGTATGTTTCCTCCGCTGACTGTCCTTGTGGCGTATCCTGAATCAGTTCTCCTTAACAGCTTTCTTCCCTCTCTTTTCCTTTGAATAAAGAGGCAGGAGGCGTTAAACTCCATGATCACAAACCCTGACACCAGGGAGCCCAAGGCAGTTTCCTAGCTCTCTTTTCTTGGGCAAGTTTCTTAATTTTTCTGTGTCTTGGTTTCCCCTTTTGTAAGACAGAGCTAATAAAAATAGCTAATTTATAGTGTTTAGAGAGGATATTAAGCTCTTTTTGAAACATAACTGTCATTAGATGCAAGAGGTATACATTTTTAAATTTTTTCAAATATATCGTTATTGATTTCAGAGCGAAAGAGCGAGCGAGAGAGCTAGAAACATCAAGTGATGAGAGAGAATCATTGATCGGCTGCCTTGTGCATGCCCCACACTGGGCATGGAGCCCATAACCCGGGCATGTGCCCTACCGGGGTTCGAACAGTGACCTCCTGGTTCATAGAACAATGCTCAACCACTGAGCCAGGCCGGCCAGGCAGAGGTATACATTTTTAAATACTATTTTTGTCTCTTCAAAAAGTCAACAATTGTTCAATAAGAAATGCATCTTTACTTCTGCTGATAGGACAGTATGTTACATAGACTACAAATCCAAGCCATCTGAAGAAAACCCTGCAAGTTCTGGGGTAGCAGGTATCCCCTAAGTAGGCTGCTTTCAGGTACAAGCGACCTTGAGGGAGGTCCTCAGCCTGTGGTTCTGGAAGAATATAATCTGACAGTGTCCCATGAGCCCAGGGATTAGGAAGCCTGGGAGCTGGATTTGGTACTCAGGGCCCCTGGGACATGTATTTCAAGGGTATCTTAGACACATGACCCCTGGAATTAGCAGAAGGGCTCATATCCAGGAGTTAGGGAGAATGACATAGTCCGAGAAATGTGGGCACTGGTGGGAAATCCTACCTGATTCAGTTTCAGGCAGAAGTCTTCTGTTTCTGGAACTGATGTCCCTTTCAAACAAACTTCAGGGATACTAACTCTGCCAAGACAGGTGTGCTGCAAATTGTCTTCTATTATTTTGAAATTCTTGATACTAATGCATTCAGATAGATTTGATAAATGCATTAAGTGGATTCAAATTCATTTGAATTTGAAATTCACTTGAAAGGAATTAAAAAGTGACAGTTCATTGAACAAAAATGAAAGTATTAAGTACTTTAATGTTATCTGTTGAAAATTTTTGAAAATTATATAGAGTTATTTTTTTTACTTATGCAAAAAATGAGATAGTTTTTATACCTAAAATTTGAAGATTCATTAAAATTAATGGTCAAAAACTACATGTGGCCATTTATAGTATAAAAGCTGATATGTAAAAAAGCTGTTTTATAACTATTAATTATTTAAAACTCATACCCATATTCAATATTTAGTACATCCCTCAGTACTGTGTATTTTATTTTACTATAACATATAATGTAAAAATTTAATTTTACCAAACCCCAATATATTGTCTCATTTCCCCACATCTTTCTAATATACTCCAATGTAAAGTATTATAGTTTTCTATACATTCCAAATCATTGAAATGGTAGAAGAGCAGTCTCCTAGAATTCAGAAAACTCAGAACGCATCTCTGACAGAAAAATTGGATTTGTAGAAACAGTTTCCTTAGCCAATGCTGAGATAATGAACATAAACTCAAACTTTTTCTTACCTAAAAATGAAATTATTCTTAGGAAGAAATTCAATTCTCTATTACAGAATTTTGTCCAAACTGGAACTTCTCTTGAATGTAGGCATTAATTATTGAGCATTCATGCAATCAACTTGATGTCTTGCACACATTTATAACACTAGATAAAACCCATTTAAGTTTTCCTTATCCTTAGAAAGGGAGTAGGAAGAAGGGAAGATTTATTACATACATTTAGATTTCTTTAAGCCTCTGTTTAAAATGTTCTAGTCTTATATCAAACTAGAGGCCTGGTGTACAAAATTCCTGCACTTGGGCGTGGGGGGGTCTCAGTCCGGCCCGCACCTTCTGGCAGTCCCGGAGCACTCAGGGCGATGTCTGACTAATGACTTAGGCTGGCTCCACTCCCCTGCTGTGAGCCTGGCTTCTGGCTGTACTAACCACCAGGGGGCAGCTCCTGCATTGAGCGTCTGCCCCCTGGTGATCAGTGCATATTACAGCAACTGGTCAACCTGTCAACTGTCTGCCCCCTGGTGGTCAGTGCACGTCATAGCGAACGGTTGAGTGGCCTTAGCATATCATTAGCATATTATGCTTTGATAGGTTGAATGGACGACTGGACACTTAGCATATTAGGCTTTTATTTTATAAGATACATGCACTTGTTCAGGATTGGATGGACTAGGAAGACTTGCCTAGAATTAAAATAGAGGAAATTGGAATAACTTGGACTAAAACAAAAACAGACTAAAGAAATAAAAGTTCCTTAAAAGAGGAGGTAATATGTTTATTGATGATATTTCCAACGGTAAATATTTCTTGATATAAATTTAGTAGTAGATACAAATTTAATACATACCTACTACTAATTTTTCTAATAAATGAAACATAAGCATGTACAATGTACAAATATTTACCTATGAGTTCTTTTATAACTAAAGACAATGTCAAAAATAGTGTTAATAAATTAACTTTGTGATATGCAAATGAGATGATAATGGTACTAGTATTAGTCACCCCACAGAATGAGACTAAATTTATCTGTAGTTATTGTACATTGTTCCCTTCTTTTTACACTCTAATATTTTGGAAGTTCAAGGCTTCTTTCCTTGTCACTTTAGACCAGGCCAATATTTTAATATGACTCCAGGACAAAAAGGAGACCAAAGATGGGAGAATTTCAATGTACATATGAAATATATGAAAAAAGAAAAGGCTTTGATGCTTTTCTATTTTTTTCACTTAATTTCAAGTCTATTTTCATTTCACAATGGATACATTATTTTCTCAGCGCTCAGGGAAACTTCCAGGAAAACACACACAGAACATTAAATTGATTCTCTCGACTTTGTGGGAGACAAGGACCTAAGAGTAATAGGTGGCCCTGCTCAGGAGAAGACCACTGGGAGGGAAATGAAGGTCTCAGGCTATCTCTGTGCACTGGAAGCAAAGTGGGTGGTGGCCACTGGTGATTATCTAGCCGTCTATGCGTATGAGACACCACTATATAATACGATGTGATGGACCTAGGAAACTTGTCCAGTGTTGGTTATCTTAACATCGAATGTCAACTATTTGATTTACGAAACAAGTTTCTGTGTATTGTCTACTTTATTTTCTATCGGGCAGAGAAAAGAGTTAGTGTGTAACAGCTCTATCTCTACTTATTAGTAATCTTTAAACATTTTAAAATGAGGATTTTTTTTTTTTTAACTAGAACTCATAGGGAAAAGGAGGTGTTTCATTGTTTTACCCTCAATAAAGAATTCACTGAAATTTATAAAAACAAGTGTCTGGTTTCCCATCATTAAAAACAAAACAAAAAAAGTACATACTTAAAGGGAATAAGGTGATTTTTAAGAACCTCCTCTTCTTGATACTTTTGTAATTGTTGTTTTTTTTTCCAATCCTTACCCAAGGGTATTTTCCCATTGATTTTGAGAGAGATTGGAAGAGAGAGGGAAAAACAGAGGGAAATATCTATGTGAGAGAAACACATCCACGTTGCCACTTGCAGGAGCCCCAGCTAGGCTCTGGGCCTGGAAGGAGCCTGCAAACTGAGGTATGTGCCCTTGAGTGGAATTAAACTCAGGACCCTTTAGTCTTCAGGCTGGCACTCTATCCACTGAGCCAAACCTGCTAGGATGGTATTTTCCTAACTGTATTGCTATCATGTAAACCTGTTCTATTGTTTGTGTTTTTGTTTCCAAGAGTTACAATAAGGATATATAGGGTATCCCCAAAAATATACACACACACTTTGAATACTTATAAAGGCAGTATTTATTAAAATACATTTTATTTTCAAAATTGAGCTATTAGCTGTTAAAGTGTGTATACATTATGGGGGGGGGGCAACCTGGATATGGGGGGTGGACCCATGGAGCCATTTGCTAGTACCATCAATCAATTTTGTGAGGACTTAAGGGCCAAATTTTCCTGGCCATTGCAAATTGATCTTGCTATGTTGCTTTTGTCAGTATCACCTTCCCCTGATACAACCTTATTATAGATTTTCACAATGTTTTACTTTACTCAAGGTTATAAAAGCCTACCACTGGGAAAGCTTATTCAAGTAGCAGTCATGCCAACTACAAAATCTATGCTTATTCATCTATCATAAAGCATATTTATAGACCAGGAATCCTTGCACAGTTGTTTCTAAATCATTTCAAAAGTGGAACAAAGAAATAAACATGGTAAATTCCAAACCTAGCAGTTTGTTCATCTGCTTTTCTTTGCATATCTCAAATATTTCAGAAATGAAAAATTTAATTCAATCAAATCACTAAAATGTTTCTGTGTTTATTACTTTGATTCTAAACTTGAAACTTAAGTACTAATCAGGAAACTTCATATTTAATATGCAAATTGAGGTTAGAAGTGGGTTGGATTATTTTAATATTATTTTTCTTAAAAGGATAGCATCAAAAATCCTATGTTCTTAAATACCATGTTACACTGCAATTATTTTCTTTATCTATACACAGAGATATAAGTAAACATTTCAAGAATATTAACCAAACTATTTGCAGTAGGGAGAGGCAGTTCATTTATAAGGCCTAAGCTATGGAGAAAAAACAAACAAAACCAAAAACTTGCTGTGTGATGTCACCTTAATTAAAATATATAAAAAAATGTGTTTCACTGATATTGGGGATGACTAATTTGAAAAATCTATTTCAAGTGATCAATAACAAACTTGATTGGCTGAAAGCACAGTGCAATTAGTTTTATAAATTATATTAGTAATTCTAATAAATTTAAATGGACTAAAAGTTCCATGGAATTTTCTTGTCAAAACAGTCAATACTTCATATAGAGAGCTTTTTTTTACTTTCTCCACTAGGAATCCATCATGTACTTTGGGAAAAACATAATGGAATTTTTTTAAAGTTACCTTTATTTTTGAAAATATTACAGATGTCCCCTTTCCCCCACTTTATTCCCCTCTACCCTGCACCTGTCCATGGAAACTTCTTTAATGTACATGAGGTTTATTGTATGACATCATGACACTATAGCAAAGTAAAGATATATAAACAATTATCAAACTTTATAAGATCCAATGGAAATATTTGTATATTCCAGCAGCAATTTTTACACATATAATGAACTTAGATATGTGGATATTTGAATCCATGGCCACCTGTTGACTTTAAGATAGTTGGCATGTGAGTCTTCTGGTTTTAGTAGGGGCCATAGTGAAGCTTACCTGATTTTATTTATTTTACTTTTTTAAAATATATTTTTGTTGATTTCAGAGGAGAAAGGGAGAGGGAGAGAGAGATAGAGACATCAAATGATGAGAGAGAATCATTTATTGTCTGCCTCCTCCAGCCCCCACACTGGGGATCGAACCTGCAACACAAGCGTATGTGCTGACCAAGATCAAACTGTGACCTCCTGGTTCATAGGTTGAACTTCAACCACTGAGCCACTCTGGCTGGGCGAAGCTTACCTGATTTTAAATCAAACTATCCATCACACCTTTTACAGTTTCTTGATGAAATTAATACACTTTGACTCACAAAACTTGTTTCATTGTTGCCTTTCTGAAACCCACTTCTCTGTCCAGCTGAGCATCTACACCTCCCTGGATTTTCTCTGTTTGCACTAATCCTGTGCTTGGTGGAGCTTTGTGCTTTGCAAATGCTCCTGGCTCTTATCAACATCATCCATCCACCAATTTATAAGACTCTTCTCATTTGAGCTGTTCTAACACCTTGCTTAAGTTTTACCTTTTTTATTTATACTAACTATCCTATCCTACATAAGTACATTTTCCCTTTTATGTGAGTTATGCTAATGAGAGAGACACTGCGTTTTATGCATAATTGTCGGACTTCAGTGTTTGGCCCCGTGCCTTATACTTATCAACTTTTCAATAATTATGTTTCATTTACAAACTATAATCCCATTTGCTTTGAGAGCAACGTTATTTCTTATTTTTACTGTAACCATGATGCTCTTGGAGGTCTTATTGCTAACAGGATTTAGGGAAGAATCGACAGCCTCTCTCATCAGGAATTTCCAGATCTATATAATGGTCATATAAAAATACTGGCAAAGAAACAAACCAGGCCAGGCGAGGCTTAATGTAATTATTTTAAAAAGAAGAAAACAAAACAAAACAAAACACAGAACACTGAACTAAATTTGAAAAAAACACACAAAAACTTTGCAACTCAAATGATAACTGCCACTTTTATTTCTCATTTTATTTTGATTTTACAATAATGTGTTCAATAAATGTCTGTTTTTATATTTGCTCAAATTGCTAATACAATGTTCAATTCTATAGTCAATACTACTAGAGCCCTCTGCTGTGTGTTAGAAGCATAACAGCAGAATGTGGTTGCTTCTAATGTACTGGAAACAGTGCAATGAATAATTTATTTATAACAATTCCCTACATGGTTCAGAACAACATGCAAATACAGATTATGTATTGTAGAATTGTACACTTGAAACCTATTTAATATTATTAACAAATATCACTGATAAATTTAAGTTTAAAAAAGCAAAAGCAAAATAAACAAAACAAAAAACTTACGTCATTTGGGTAACCTGGGCTCTATGACTATAACGTGAATGATGGTTTTGAAAGTTAATATGCTGTGGTAAATAATTAGACTTTCTCTCTGGAACTGCTACTTATAAAACATACATGGAGAGAGAATCAAGATCTAATCCCCTATTCTCAGATTCTTTACTAGTTTATTTCTTTAGTAAATATTTATTTTTTCTCAAAATAACTATGGTCTTTCTTCATTTAATGTTTTTAGCTAACTGGCTGAATTACTTTATTCTGAGTAAAGTAAGTGCAGAATCCATGAAATAATGAGTCCCTTCATTCCCCCCTCCCTCTCTCTTTTTCTTCTTTTTATCCTTCATCTTTCACAGCACCAAAAATAAACATAGAAAGCATATAAATTCAATGTCAATGCCTGTCTTCAGTCCTGTAAAGAGGGGTCAGAGAGGCAAACTTATAAAATTCTAGTTTTCTTTGCATTCCAGGAGTGACAGAGGACATTTTCAGACAGCATTAGACAGAGGGAATTTAACAATCTTGGACACAGTTTCTGTGTAACTCATGGATCAGAACTTTAGACTGAAGGCATTCTCTCTGCAGGAGTTACAGATATTACTTAAGAAAAAAAATGTATTCTCATCTTGATTTGGGGAAAGTGAACGGTTTTCATATTACATTAAAAAAATCTAAACTGTAATGTTCTGTGAGTTCAGGGGTTAGCTTTGGGTTTCTTCTGTCTGTATACTCACGCAATGCATAGTTCCTGACACACAGTCAGCAATCAATATATCAGTTGTGTGAACAATTGGTATTTGGACTGAAACCACAGCCACTCTGTTTATTAATTCTCTGTCGTGCTCGCACAGTGCCAGCAATGCTCACAGAAATCATTATAACCTGACGGTGATTCCAGAAATTTTATTTCTCCATAAAATAAAATCCATTGCCTTTTTAAAAAGTTATTAGTACAAGCTCAATGAGGATATGGTTCTACAAAGAGTAAACAGTCAGCAAATTCTTATAATAAGAAGAGACCATTGCTTAATCTTTCAGATAACAAGGAAACGTTTTTGTGAATTAATTATACAGATTAAATTCACAATATTTTCAATTTCCATTTCCAAATAACACTTTATTTCAAAATATAATCTTATAGCAGTACGATTGCATGCAGAATAATAGAAAATTATAATACTTTTTATTAACTTTAGCAAAGATTATAAAGGACACATTCATATTTAGTTAGCTATAACTGTATGAGAAATTGACCAGGTTAACCTTCAGTTCTGTAAGTATGGCAGAGCACATGAATAGTAACATCTTTAAAAATAATAATACATTTTTAAAAGATCAAAATTAAGAAATTCTTGATTCGTTGTAAAACAGCAAATTGCAATTAGATATTTATTCTTAAGTCATATCTCTAATGATATGCTAGGCTAGAAAAACATACTCTCTCTACTAAACAGGGATAACATATAAACAATTATCTTTCTCTTCCTTGGCTCTGGGTCTCGATATCATTTAAATTCACTGAAGTTGATGGCATTTTCAGTTTGAATTTATGTGGTCCACATTGGAGAGATGTGGAAATAGGAGTGAAAGTATATTTTGGAGAAATAGAATATGTAATTCAAGACTAGCACAGCCAAAGAACAAATAACTAAATTATCTAATAAAAATACTAGAACATCTACTTCTCCCTCCAAAACCCATTTTTTTTAATATAAAATTTATTCCTGACAAATGATTCACCAGAGGCTCATATTAGAAGAGGTTTTCACAGAAAAGTAAGCCAACCAATATGAACAAAACTTCAACGTGTCATTGAAACCCTATGAAAACACAATCAGCCATGACAGAATTTCACTGACTGCAGCTGAGTGGGGGAACGCCAGAAACTCTGGAAGACTGTGTAAGAGATCGGGAGATCAGGATGTGACATTCTAGCTGTGCTAGTATGTCTCATAAGAACTGATGAAGAAAATACAGACTTCGTATTTTTAAAACAGCAGCAGCAGAGCTCGGCTGGTGTGACTCACTGGGTGAGTGTCAGTCCATGAGCCAAGAGGTCACTAGTTCGATTCCCAGTTAGGCCACATGCCAGGTTGGCTCCATCCCCAGTAGGGGGTGTGCAGGAAGCAGTCTATCAATGATGTTCCTCTTTCATCAATGTTTCTACCTCTCTCTGCCTCTGCCTTCCTCTCGCTCTCTAATAAAAACATATTAACAAACCACAGCTGTAATAACAAATACACAGGAGACAATAGAGAATTTACTGTTCAAAAATTTGTCTTAAAAATACTTTTAAGATATTCTTAATGAAAAGGAAGCTAAAATGCACTTTAAAAGAGTAAAATAAAAGAAGCAAGGGTGAAGGAGTAAATTTGTATATGTGTGGGTAATTAAAAATTGAATTTGCTAATATGAAGAATAAAAATATATAAAAGTATAATTCACGTCAGTATAACTTGAAGGTTGGAGAGATGTGGAAATAGGAGTGAAAGTGTATTTTGGAGAAATAGAATATATAATTTAAGACTAGCACAGCCAAAGAACAAATAACTAAATTATCTAATAAAAATACTAGTAAATCCAAATGTTCAAAAAATATATATGAACAAATTAAGTATACTTTAGGAAACTTTTTTTCAGATTTGAATAAATGTTTATTCAATCTCACTACTTGCTTTTAATAAGCTAAAAACGTAACTGGATTGAAAAGTGGAAGATAAATCATTACAGAAATTATATAACTGCTTTTACCTAAAGAAAGTTATTACCTTTATTCAGCAAACATATTGTAAGGTAAAAAGCATTATAACATATACAAAATAAAAAAATTACCCATATTTCCATAATATTCTCAACTGCAGTTCTAAATAGAGGGAAATTAGAATTCTTAATTAAGAACTAACAATCACATGGTTCTGAGTAACCCACTTAAAACTTCTCTAAATTACATTTTCAATTGTCAAAGTAGATATTTGTACTTACTGATCTCAAACATTCATTCAGATTAAACATATCTCTCAAACAAGTCTTTATTATTTATGCTAATTGTGTGCCCAAAATAAATAACATATAAACAGATAACCAGTTAATCTTCAAACCTCAATGCCTTGTTGCTTCTTCCAATGAAAGCTTTTTCAGTAATCACTAATTAGTACTGCTATTTCTTTTATATCCACTTGTATGTATATTTTTTCCTTTACTAATTCTCTGATTTGAAAAACAATTAAGAATGGAAAAGTAAACAGTAATACCAAAAGGCAAAACAGCCAAAAAAAAATAAACTACAGAGTTCATAGTGACTTTCTCATTTTTATAATGCAATGAATGAACAAATAATGATTTATGTGTTCATTCAGTAAATATTAATTGAGGTCATTTGGGTTCCAGGGGTCATACTAGGTGTTGGATGAACAAATTTTACTATTTATAGATCTGAACTCCAACATCAGAAATATCAAAAAATCCCAGCTCAAAAGTTAATAGAACTGGAATAAAATTACAAATCCTACATCCTTCCCCTGCCTCTCATAATGGTGGAAAGAAATAGACACGGGCAATTCAACCAAATTAAAGAAAAACCTCTAATTAATTAATAATTCTCAGGGACCTCATACTAAAAGCACAGATAGTAGAATAAGCAAATAGTTTTGTGAACCATCATCAAATATTTATAGTGTGCTTAAACTATAATTTGTTGCATGAACTTGCCGTTTTAACTTATTGATATATTTTTCTTTGCTCATTCCTAATATTTTAATCAGTGTATTTCTACCATACCTTACCTCACACAATCTTAGAATATCCCAGGTCAGTGCACCTGTAAGTGAAAAAAAATTAACATAATTTCAACTTGACTGTTAAACTCAACAACTGCAAAAAATATTCAGAGTTTGAGGTTATTAACAATGGGATTTTTATTGCTACATTGATAATATCTTACATTAGGGCTCAGGGATATAATTGTCTCAGTAATGATGTTGTCCTGACTGCTATGCAGCCCGTGAAGATCCCTCCTTCAGCACTGTGGCACTCACTCTCCTTGCTGCCTGGAGCACTGGATACTGGTGGGTCAGAGCTGCTTTCTCCTCTGGGCATGGTCCTCACTTAAGGGAGCTGTCTTGCCCTGGCTATCTTCCCTTCGACCAGGAAGCCCTCAACTACATCTGCTTGTGGTGGACGTATAAAGCACAAGAGCCATCCCAGTCCCAAAGGGTACTTTGGGATCTGCTGAGGCCTCTGTCACATTTTGCTGAAGCTTGACTTCTTTCACTTACTGTACTTTCCCGTCCCTGAATTGAATTGCTCTACGTCTCCATCCTTAAGCGATTCAGTAAATAGTTCTTCATGGCTCTTTTCAATATGATTTTTAAAACATGTTAACAACACTGAATACAAAATAATGGTTTTTGCATCAATGTCAAATTAGGAATACAAATGAGTGATATTTAAATAGCATTTTACTAACACTAGTATAATTGAATGTAATATGTGGCCATGGCATGATACTGAATTGATCAAAAGGCTGGACTGGCTTCCATTTAAAACTTTACTAAGAAAAAATTAGCTTGATAAATTGAAATATATATATATGTATATATATATACATACATACACATATGTGTATGTATGTATATATATATACACACACACGTGTGTGTGTGTAAAAAACATATCTCAAAAAACATAAAAGTGATATAGAGCACATGCATTAAAACTTAGTATTGACCCAATTTAAAGTAATAAAGAGTAGGCACAGGTCCATAGTCCAAGAAATGTAATTTTTATAAGATCTTGAAGTAATTGATGCCAAATATATTTTTATTTAAATATAGAAAAAGGCACCATTACACATTATTTAAGAAGGTGAAATCTGTTTCAAATTTTGGTTCCACTGACTATTAACTTCATTACATTTAGCAAGTGATTTAACTTTTATGTGCCTCAGGTACTTCTATAAAATTGGGGGAAAGACAGCGCCAAATATATAGAGCTATTGTGGGAATTTAATTGGGTAGATCATGTAAAATAATAAGAACAGTACCTGGAAAATAGAAAGCACTCACTTAGTATCACTTATCATTAGGAAGTTCAGGTAATGCTTGAAATCTCCAACAGAGCAGAAAATATTTCTTTCTTTTAAGTCTGTGAGTAGGAAGCAAGGTACAATGACCTCCCTTGGGAAGCTGATTGGAAGAAGCTTTGGAAAAAAAAATCTCTCTCATACAGTAGTTGATGCATCAGGCACTAGATAAAGAAGATAAAATGCATACAATATCATATTAAAAAGTCAGAGTTCAACCATATCATTAGAAAAACCAAGGTAAGGGAAAATGAAGTTAAACAATGTTCTTACTTGTGGTGCTACAGTAAGCAGGTTCCTATTCTGTTAAGTTTGGGTGTTTGCAGTATGGAAACGTGAGCATGGAAACAGCCTAACATCAGGACCTGGACAGAGCTCTGTGGGACTGGCCACGAGATATATGGATGAAAGCTTGAGTTTGAAACTAGACCATACTGATATTAATAATTTTTTCTAGACGACAATAATGCTCGGTAGGTGATAAAAAAAACAACAACAAAAAACAGTGATGAACTGTGACAGTAAAGGGAAGAATAATCAGGTGTGGCCATCAACAATCAAAAGCAATTAGGAAACCCATTAGATTTGATCCTAAAGAAAATTCACATTATTTCAAAATAATGCCATTACTATATTTTGTTTTACAAAATTGAAGCTCATTTGTTGCTGAATGGCTAACACATTTTGAATAGGTTTTAGCTAAGCATTTCCCCTGTAATGAAGGACTTGTTAATAGATGTAGTTCTGTTCTCAGTATCTGGGCTTGACATGTAGCTGGTTGGAGTCTTGAATGGAATAATATCACCACAGGGTATGTGCAGAATTACATAGCTGTAAATGCCCCAAAGCTTATCATTTATCACAGTATAATATAATATGGAAATTAGCTAGAGTCAACGAAGCCAGACAGCTAATAGAAACAGAAACAGAAGGAATTACAAGATATGTGACCTCTAACAATAATTACTTTTTATGTTCAAGTCCCACAAACAGTCTGTGGCAATCCATTGCCTTAAAAAGTTTAGAATTTATCCTAAGCATCACAGAAACTGTGATGCCTCCATCTTTGTTCTTCTTTCTAAAGATTGTTTTGGCTTCCAGGGTCTTTTGTGATTTCATACAAATTTCAGATTTTTTTTATTTGTGTAAAAAATGCCATTGTACAGTGATCCCACTTCTAGGAATATATCCCAAGAATCTAGAAACACGCATCAGAAAGGAAATATGCACCCCTATGTTCATAGCAGCACAATTCACCATAGCGAAGATTTGGAAGCAACCTAAATGCCCATCAGCAGATGAATGGATTAAAAAGCTGTGGTATATCTATACAATGGAATACTATGCTGCGGTAAAAAAGAAGGAGTTCCTACCATTTGCAACAATATGGATGGAGATGGAGAATATTATGTTGAGTGAAATAAGCCAGGCAGAGAAAGATAAATATCACATGATCTTGCTCATTTGTGGAATATAATGAACGGCATAGACTGATGAACAAGTACAGATCCAGAGGCTGAGAAACGTCAATCAGAACATCATACCTCAGGTAAGGTAGGGGAGGGTGGGGATAAGGTGGAGAGATCAACCAAGGGACTTGTATGCAGGCATATGTACCTAATCAATGGACACAGACAACAAGGGGGCGGGACATAAGTGGGGAGTGGGGGGTTATGGAGAAATAAGAAAACATAAAAATAAAAAATAAAAATTAATTAAAAATTATAAAATAAAAATAAAATACTAAATCTAATCAATACTAGTGGTCACCATAGCCTTAAGAGAAATTGTTTCATGTGACAAAGATTTTTAAATGAAAGTCTCTGTAGACTGAAAATTATTTTGGAAGGAAACAAAGAGAAGTTCCCTTCAAAAGTCATAAGGATTGTAATTGAAAGTCAATATATTTGGCCGCTTGAACTAAAGTAAGTAATTTGTGTTTTTGCCTCCCTGACAAAGTTTATATAAAGTTACAAAAAGAAATTGGCAGCCAGTTTGAAATGGAATTGCCAGGGCCTAGGGCAAAGAATATCCTTACATGATATTATTCTACAATGTCATTATAATTTTAGATATTTTACAACAGCATATTTTACAATTATCCCAAACAAACTTACAAACTAATTCTTTGAATGGTTGGCAACAATTTAAAAAAAAAAAAAGGCCATGAAAGGATTTAATCCCTTGCAGAAGGAATTAAGGCACTGGGAAGGCACTTGAGCATCCTATATTGGCCCCTCTTGCCCTTTGTGCCAAGAGGGACCCTCTTCTCACAATCCAATTGTCCTCAGCTGTTGCCTGAGCTTTCTGTTCATGCTGAGCTTGAAGCCTCATGGGGGCTGGTACCATGGATCTGTCTCACACCCAATTGTGTGAGCTGGGCCCTCACTGGAGAAGAAACCCGAGTTCCCCGAAATAAGTGATCAGCACCGGGACCCTGCCAGCAGGCCAGGGGTTGCCAAGGCAGGTGCTGGGTGTGGAGGCCACGGGGGCATAGGCTACCAAGGAGACAGAACTGAACCTCACACCACCCTGCTTGGCCCCGGACGATGGCTGGTTAGCCAGAGACGGGTAAGATTCCTCAAGGAAGGAACAACCAAAGACAGGCACAGTCGCAGAGGGGCCATCAGGAGAGAACTTGGGGGGGGCAACAGAAGTGGGGCACAGACCCTCACCCCCCCAACATAGCAGGGGCTTGAACCCTCACCCCTTCTGAAGGAGGTCTCCTGCCCCCATGGCTGCTTCACGCTTCCCACACCCAGCTCAGAACTGGACCCAGACAACAGAAAGAGACCTGGCCCAGCTCACATCGAGATACAGGTGACAGACAGAGACTTGGCCCAGCTCAGATTGGGACCCAGGTAACAGACAAGAGAGTTGGCCGACAGCAGCTGCCCTATATCTAAATTCAGCCTAGCATCAAGAATGCTCAGGGCCCACTCAAGAATGCAAATAATCCTTCCCACTAATATTTACAGGGTAAACTAAGATTCTTGGTAGAGTATTAAATTTGACAGTAAAATAGTAATTGAGTTTTCAGATTAATTTAAATAGGCTAATTGAAATAAGTGAATATTCAAGTACTGGACAAAAAGCTGTTCTTAAAGTAATAACTAAAATTTCTATTGGTAGTTCATCTCATGGTAAAATTCCTGAATATGCAATGAACCTAAAGCAGTCATACGTGTGGGGGAAAAAAAAAATTTAAGTTTAAAGTTATCAAGACTGCATTATAAAATTTACAAAAACCTCCATTAATAAAAAAAAAGGGGTGGATAGTAGGGCAATATCACGTAAGGAAAAATATCCTATAAGTAAATTACATCTAGAAAATTTTTGCTTTACCAAATTAAGTTTCATTTGCAATGCTAACAGCAAGACGGCCATTAAAAACACACTTGGTGTCTAAATAAGACAAAGGAAAATCATTTGAACAAAAATAAAAAGGATCCCAAATCAATTATATAGAAAAGATTCCTTTATTAACTTGTGGTCGAGAATATATTTGTATATTTTCAGAAAACAACCCCAAGACCAGATGGATTCCTGCAACAGAGAGGAATTGACAGGTGTGCTCCAACCACAAAGACAAGAGGAAAAAACAGTCCAGAGATGGAAGACGCTGACAACACCTTGCCAGGCAAGCAGTCAGCAGCTGTGCATCGCTGCAGGTTACCTAGGAACAAACCAGAGAGGGTCGGACCTGCATTGCCAACATGTGCCCACCATCCAGATATCATTGCTGACATGAACTGTTAGACATTGAAACGGGGATTCAGAACTGTTGGACATTGAAATTGGGACTCAAACATTTTTTTGTTTTGTTTTGTTATTATATGTTTATTTCTAGTCTGCAAAGGCAAAACTTTTTAAAGGAAAGAAATGGTGGGAAAAAGATACAGAGGCAAAGAAGCATTGAACAGACTGTCAAACTACATTGGGAAGACAGGGGAGGTTGGGCGAGGGGGGCTGTAAGAGACCAACCGAAGGGCTTGTACGCATGCATATAAGCACAACCAATGGATACCAGACACTGGAGCGGGGGGGAGGGCGGGCATGTGAAGGCATGTACTGGGGGGTAGGGGAGGTCGGGGAGAGATCAATGGGGGGAAAAAAAGAGACATATGTACTACTATTTATAATACTTAAAACAATGAAAAAAATTTTTTTAAATGCCATTGTAATTTTAATAGAGATTGCATTAAATATGTAAATCACTCTGAGTTATATGGACATTTCAATAACATTGATTCTTCCAATTCATGAAGACAATAGAAAGTTTATAAATAAATCCACACATATATGCTATACTAATCTTTTATAACTGTACCATAGACACACAATGGAAGAAGGACAATTTTACAATAAATGGGGCTGGGAAAACTGGGTATCCACTTGCAAAATAATGAAATCGGACCCCCATCTTTTACCACTTAACAATAATTAACTCAAAATGCATTAAAGACTTAAACATAAACATGAAATTATGAAAATCCTAGAAGAAAGCATAGGAAAAAGTTCCCTGACATTGCCCTTAAATGATTATTTTGGAGATGACTAAAAGCACAGGCATAAAAGCAAAACTAAACAAGTGACAAGATCAAACTGAAAAGCTTCTGCACAGCAAAGAAAACAATCAGTAGAATAAGAAAGCAACTGTGGGATGGAAGAAAATTTTTGAAAACCATATATCTGATGAAGGGTTAATATCCAAAGTATGTACAGAATTTGTATAAAATAATAGCAAACCCCCCAAATAATTAGATTTAAACATCAGCTAAAAATCTAAATGGACATTTTTAAAATGAAGACATAGAAATGGCAAATATATATATATATATATATATATATATATATATATATTTATGTGTGTGTACATATAAATATGTGTGTGTGTGTGTGTGTATGTGTGTGTGTGTGTGTGTGTGTGAGAAAATGAGGCCAACGTCACCAATCATCAGGGAAATTCAAATTTAAACCAAAAACCACTTCTTCACATCTCTTTCCTAATTCATCAAAAATTCATATTGATTTAGCTTCTTATATGGCTCTCAAATAGTCAATTTCTCTCTTCTCCCAATGCAACTGCTGTAAAATATTTTGAACACTCACCTTGCTTATTATACTCACCTATATTACCTACATTCCTTTAGATTGCTATTGAAATATTAGAAATATTGTAATATTCCAACAATTTCTAAGCCCCAAGTATGATAAATGTTTAACTTACTTTTCTAACTACATCATGTTTTAAAGTGTGACATAGTTGCCATCTCTCTCTGTAGCTATACTCCACATATCTCATGCCAAATGAACCTCCCTAGGCTGTTCTATGTGTGACAGCAAGAATATCTACTCTGCCCCCTAGTAGGATTCACTCAATGGTTAGATCTTTGGCCCTCTGACTAAAGGATCCCAAGTTCGATTCCGGTCAAGGGCACATACCTTGGTTGCAGGCTCAGTCCCCTGCAGCTGGGTAGGGGCAAGTGCAGGAGGCAACCAATTGATAAGTCTCTCTCACATCTATGTTTCTCTCTCTGTCTCTGCCCTCCCTTCCACTCTCTCTAAAAATCAATGGAAAAAATATCCTCCTGTGAGGACTAACAAATCCTATATAATAAAAGCCTAATATGCTAAGTGTCCAGTTGTCTGGTTGGTCATTCAACCAATCAAAGTGTAATATGCTAATGATATGCTAAGGCTGCTCAGCCACTTGCTATGATGTGCACTGACCACCAGGGAGCAGACACTCCTACAGGTAGGTTAGTTTGCTGCTGGGGTCCAGCCAATCAGAACTGAGTGAGACAGGCAGGACATGCTCTGGAGCCCTCCCACATCCCTCCCTGACCCTGATCATGCATGCACTGGTAGGGTCCCTCAGCCTGGCCTGCATGCTCTTGCAATCTGGGACCCCGCAGCAGTTGTCAGAGAGCCAGTTTCAGCCTGGTCCCACAGGCCAGGCCAAGGGACCCCACTGGTGCATAAATTTGTGCACTGGGGCTCTAGTAAGTAAGTAAGTAAGTAAATAAATAAATAAATAAATAAATGCATTCTCATATTCTTGTGAATGCTAATTACATAGGATATTTCAACTGTATTTATTGAATGAATAATGAATTCCAGTACTCTTTTGCACATTTCATAATCTCTACTGCAGTCATGAAAAATAAGATAAATATCTATTATCTGGCTTTCAAGTGGTTCATATTTTTAACAAAGAGAAGGAACTAGTTCATAAAAAGCTTTTCACTCCTAAGGTTGTGCCATGTGTAACTAACAACAGTTCAGAAAATGCCTTCTCTATAGCATTATAAAAGAAACAAAAATCATAATAGAGCAGTAAGGATAATTTGTTCTGTTGTTGTTATTTGTGCGTTTGTGTGGTTGGGTGAATTCTTGACTCTGATTTTGACCCCTCCTTGCATCTACCATCTTGTCATGCCTCATTGTGAGTAGAGTTCCTGGACATGGGGCTTGGCCCCATGGCTTGCTAAGAACAGTGGTATATGAGAGCAATTGAGTTTCCAGTGCACCAATTCAACCAAGGAATGAAAAAGTTCCATGTCTTTCCACTAATGTGCTTGCACATTTGACATCCCTATGAGATGATCATGGACCCAGGAGAAGGAGGAGAGTGATGGGCAGCAGAGGCACCATGGCTGAGCTGCCCCAGCCAGGTTCTGCCTAGAACAAGCCTCCCGTGACAAGCAAATGCATTAGCAACAATAAATGAGTGTTATTACAAGCCACAGGGTGTTGAGTGTTTTTATGCAACAAGAATTAACTGATGTGGTTTTATTACACCTCATTAAAAGTGCAGGCGTGTCCGGAGCATGATGACTAAAGCACTCATTGCTAATCAACAACTGAGGCGGATCATTTACCTCATTAAAAAACTTAGCTTAAACTTAGTTTCATATTAATTTTCCAAAAGATGATAGGTAAATCTGTATGGGGAAAATTGGGGACATAAAGCTGTTAAATATTGCTAAAGACATTAGCAACTTAGGGAGCCCAACCAAAAGTGGCTTTATGCCATAAATAATAAAATGTAAGTAGGTTAAAATGACTTAAAGTGATGAGGGGCGCTCTGTTTCCCTGTACTAAATTATAGATAAAATTCCATTTGATTTTTGAAATATACATGCACTTTTCAATCCTCCTTGGGAAAATAATGCTACTGGCAATTACTTGTGAGCATGAGGCAGTAAATGGTGTGATTTCTAATATGTTACTAAGATTTTCTTCTTTATTTTTTGTTATAAACAATGCAAGCTTTAGTAAATATGATAAATTTATGTTTAATTGTGCATTACTTCAGACTTTGAATAGAAAATGTCTTGAAATTAAGCTTTACAAATTCTCATAATTCCTTGGTGTGGGAGCGAAAGCATTGATAAGCTCTGCCGACAGGTTCTGCACTTGAGTTCATGATCTGTGAAAACAGGCAGCGGGGCCCTGGCCTGGTGGCTCAGGTGGCTGGAGCGTCATCCTGTTTACCAAAAGGTTGCAGGTTTGATTCCCCGCCAGGGCACATATGTAGGTTTCAGGTTCCATTCAGGTCGGGGCATGTCACAGAGGCAATTGATCGATATTTCTCTCTCATATGGATGTTTCTCTCTACCTTCCTCTCTCTTGAAGAACAAGAAGAACAACACACAAAAATGTATCCTTGGTGAGGATTTTTTAAAAAAATGAATAAAGCAGGCAGCAAGAGACATGCAGATTCTAAGGTTAAGAGACAATAAATGTGTCCACACCGTTTGAAGAGTTATTTTGTTCCTGACTGTTATCAGTTTTAAAATTTATTCATTGTGGATAGGAGAAGACAAATCTTGTTTTATATTTTGTGATAAAGCAAATGTGCTCACACAGTTATGGGCTGCAGGCCATCCTAGGGAGGGGCCTGAAGATAGATCCTAGAGAGGGATTTAGATTGAAATTGGCATCCATCAACATTCCCGCAAGCTGGTGGAGAGGAGCCTTCCGTCTTGTGTGTACCTTTGAAGAACACCATAGCACCTACTGCAACATTGACTTATTTTTCATAAAGGGAAAGCAAACCATAGCTCTGAAATTATCCTGTTTAAAATGTAAGAGATATCTGCTTACCAGTGGCATACAACGTCACTTGTCATTTTGACTGGATCCCGTCAGTATATAGGCTAAACATATGTGTACAAATGGTATAAGTAGAGGCTACTCGATGACATTTCATGTTCTCTATCTTATCAACTTTAAAAAAAATTAAGTTGGGTGGTTTGTCTAAGGTGGAAACCCGAAATCCAAGTAAATCAAATAAATACAGTTTCCTAAAGAAGACTGGTGCAGATCTCGTCATCCAGAAAAGGGTTATAAAAATGTGAATTTCTTCTAAGGAACAATTCATGAAAACTATAGAATAGATGTTAAACTATGCTTATTTTTTCTAAAGCATAGCATTGTTTTATTATTTTATTTTATATTTTTAATATCCAGTGTAATATAGTATGAAATTCATATTGACCAATGTCTTCTAACAATCTTTTCTGGCATTTATGATACTTTGCACCATATTTATGCCTTATTCCAATCTTGAAATGTGGCACCATAGTCAATATGGGCAATTGGTACGTGGTGGCCATCTGGCGTTTTTTGGCAAAGTACAGTTTTAATTTCATAATGCAGTAGGAAATAGTGGCATATGCTTTGCATGCCATTCTATCCAAATGGGTAAGCCAATTCATTAAAATACAGAAATTATACTAATGCTGTTGAGGAACACCTTTTTACCACACACGTGTGTGTGTGTGTGTGTGTTGGTGATATTTAAAAGTGAACAAGTTTCTAATTTTCTATGAAGGCAAAATAGACTGTTCTTTGAAACACACACATACACACAAAAATACAAAACAAGCCAAAATTACACAAAGGTTCATAGGGAATAAGAAGAAAAATAATGATTCACTCTTCCCCAATCCCAAGCAGTTTCCCATCCCAACTACTCAGAGCTAACTGCAACATATTTTATGTATCCTTCCATATGCATGTACAAACTATACATAGGTACAGACCATACATACAAAATTGCAAATGTGTTTTAGATAAGCACGATCATACTCTGAATATTTCTCTGCAAATTTGCTTTTTTATCTAACATACATTGTCACTTTTTAACATAGGCATATGTAGCTCTACATGGCACATTTTCCTTTATTGCTTTATCGTTCTCCAATGTATGGCTATCTTAAAACTACAGAATTTGTTTACTTCAACCAATATTACCAGTTATTAATATTGTTTATATGACTTTGATTTAGGGTCAATTATAAATACTATTTCACTATCTATGTAAGAATATTTATGTTCTTGGTACAGTGGATTACTTTAGACTACATTTAAAAGTAAAGGTGAGAATTTTCATCACAAATATGTTATTAGTTACTTTTTGAATGAAATAAATTGAATAGACCCACAAAGATGGATGATTTTTACTTCAGTTTATATAATATATTTTGACATAGATATAGCAAATACAGGATGAGGTAAAATAGCTTTACAGTTGTGAGTATGCAAAACAGAACTTATTCTTGTTTTATTTATTAGTTATTATATTATCTTCTATACAAACAGTGGTAAGCCTACTTTTGCTCCACTCGGTATTAAAAACCTACCATATATTTGACATTGTTGTAGATATTTTACATTATAAAATATAAGAACACTTCAGCCTTCTCCAACACAAGTATTTTTTTAACCTAGAGCCTACTCTGTCAAATATTTGTACATATTCAAATATTTATTTTGACTAGTATTTGCATTATATCTATTATATCTTTCAAATCTTACATTTTCTATGTCTTAATAAAAAATAAGCGTTGCATTTGCCGGTTTGGCTCAGTGGATGGAGCATCGGCCTGCAGACTGAAGGGTCCCGGGTTTGATTCCGGTCAAGGGCACATGCCTGGGTTGCAGTCTCGATCCCCGTTGGGGGAAATGCAGGAGGCAACCAAACAATGATTCTCTCTCATCATTGATGTTTCTATCTCTCTCTGCCTCTCCCTTCCTCTCTCTGAAATCAATAAAAATATATTTTAAAAAGTAAGTGTTTCTATACATTGTATTTTCCTTAATTATTTTTGGATTTCAGCAGCTTTATTATGATGTTATTAACTGTGATTTTTCATTTTATAAGTTTCTTATAGGGTCTTATTTCACTTCAGGAATTTGGGGGTAAAAGTGTATCATGATTTTTTAAAAAAAACTTTTAGCTATTGTTTTTAAAAAATATTTTCATTTAAATGTATGTATTTTCTTTTTTAAATGTATCTTATTGTTGAAAGTATTACAGATGTCACTCTTTTTTTCTGAATCTTTTCTGCTTCTCACAAGTTTTCTATCACTTCTTTCTGCACTATCCTTTCTTTCCCCCCATTATGTCAGTGTACCTAATATAATAATCTTGCCTTATGTTGTAACTAGCTTACTTTTTAAATGACATATTGAACTTCTAATTTCATGTATTAAATTATGTTCCACTATGATACATATGCTCTACAAAGAAGCCGGTTCAATGGCGTTAGTGCAAGTTGCCTATCCATTCATTTTCAACGTCACTGACTGTATTCCAGAGAGACATGTTTCAATGTCTCATCTCATCTTGTGCAGCCACATGACCTTTTGACATAGTCCTTCACAACAAGGCAATAAGCCACATACTGTTAGAGATTTCTCAAAACTATGTAAGATTTCCTGCTACAGGTGTCACTTTGCACTTCACCCCCCTCAGTCATTCTCCCTGCCTCAAAGATGGAGGCAGTGTCCAGACCTGCAGTGTCCAAATACAATCATGTGGGGGAAAGCCACATGCTGAACGGTGTGGGAGCAGAAATTATTCATCATTGGCCTTTGTATTGAAAAAAATGTTTTTGTAGTTTAAGCCACTCTCAATCAGCCTTTCTGTTCCACGTGAACAATTGTATTATAAATTAATACAATTAGTAAGCAGAATAAGCAAATCACTCAGGAATCATGAGTATGTATGTGGTTCTCAGCCAACCCTCACTATCTAACCTTAAATAGAAGACTCACATTAAGGATCTAATTGATATAAACATTATATGTAAATAAAGTATGGAACAACCATGATGCTTTACACTATGTTTTCTAAGAAACTGTCTCCGTGGGAGTGGGATTGAAAGAAGTGAAAGAATGAAAAAGGCAGCAGGGAGAGAAGGGGCAGGGTGGCTAGGGAGTGACACCAAGGGGAAAGAAATAAGACATGACCCCTAAGAGGTCGGGAAACTTTCTACAAAACCACTAGACAAAGAAATACAACAGTTGAAAACACATCGGATTATACTTAGGAAAGTAATAGTTTAAGGGAAACAAGAAAACCGAGGGACACATTCACACCGAATGACATTTTCTTCAGTGACCTGTCTATTTAGAGAGATCCTAGGACTAAAAGTGGCCAGATTGATCTCAGGAGCAGGGAATGTGACACTCCAGAGACCAGACTGAAAATCTCGGGCTGGCTCCATATTCTTTAATACAAACACCATGGGCATCTCTTTTAGGCTCCCCAGGAGCTCTTAAAGGAGCTGTGGCATGGAAAACCTGCCGGAGTCAATTATTCTAACTGGTTATTTCGAGATGGGAATATTTTGTGAATAATGAGGAAGGAACAAGTGGATTCCCTGTTACCTAGATTTATTATTGTGCTGAATCAGTAAGAAGACTGAGCCCGATGTCATCCCTGGGTCAATTCTGATATGACTATCATTGCATTCTAGATAAAAGATCACAGCAGTCGCTAGTGAACATTCAAGGGTATCTTTCACAGACTGCCGTATGTTCTAAGAAGGTGCTATTTCTATTATGAACGTGGTATGAAAGCATTGAGAGCAGAGAAGCTTTTAGGGATAGCCAATGAAAGCTCTGGGAATATTAGTAACAACAAAACAATACCTTACAAACAAACCAGTGTATCTCACATAATCAGTTCAATGGCTTCTTGTTTTTTGTGTGCTTATCTGTGGAAATACGATGGCATGCAGAAATTGCTTAACTAAAGGAATGCAACAGAATCTTAAACTAATGAGTATATTGTGCTATGCTTTAACTTAATGATGTGGCACTTTTGGGCTACCCCACTTTATATGTAAATTTCTCTAACCCTTGTAAATGGGAAATCTCATATAGACTACGGAACATTATTGTGCTGCATAAAAATGATATCAGAATGGTTTTTCTTGATGGCATGCATCCATTAGAGGGAGCCCATAAAAATGTTATAAACATATTTGGATCTGCTAGGTGATGATTTTTCCTGACAAGCTAATGTGCTGAGCTATGAGTAGAAATGCAGTAATATTGTTGAAAAGAACCAAATGACTTTAGTACCTATTATGCCAAGAAAATTTCAAGAACAACATTACATTCTCTGAAATCCCTGATGTTAAGGTAGACACAACTTACACATTTTCCCATATTTTCATATGTGTTTTATAGATTTATAGAAATATGTCAATGAATAATTTTTTGTTAAATTTGATCTAAGAAAAGCAAATTTGCCGAGATAGCCACTATTCTATAACAAACACTTTCTCCCCTGAGTTTTCTGTAATTGGAAAAAAATAGTATTGCAGAATTGAAAAATTTCAAGTACCTGTCACTTTTCTATGGATATCATCTTAAAATGTCCTATATTTACTTAATTTTTAAAAGAAGACATGTAATAAAATAAAATGTTAAAGGCAAAGAGGTTTTAAGATTTTAAAAGTAACCAAAAAGAGGGGGAAAAGGTTACCTACAAAGAAGACATTATTAAAATGAAAAATTGGGTATGCTCAATGGTCCAGTGTGGACCCAGGAACCAAGAGGTTACTGTTCGATTCCTGGTCAGGGCACCTGCCCGGGTGCTGCTTAATCCCCAATAGGGGGCATGTCGGAGGAAGCAGATTGATAATTCTCTCTTATCATTGATGTTTCTATCTCTCTCTCGCTCTCCCTTCCTCTCTGAAAATAATAAAAATAATATATAAAAGGTTTTTCTTTAATAACAACAAAACGACAAAACGAATAGAATGGTTTATTTATTTTGCTGTGTTGTTTTTTGTTTGTTTGTTTAGAATGGTATCTTTTAAAAAAATGAGATGGAATAAGAGTTACTAGTATATTGCAGTTTTGTATCTTGCTCAACTATCTTCAATAGTAAAAAGAAAAAGCCCTAACCGATTTGACTCAGTGGATAGAGTGTCAGCCTGTGGGCTGAAAGGTCCCGGGTTTGATTCCAGTCAAGAGTATGTACTATGGTTATGGGCACATTCCCAGTAGGAGGTGTGCAGGGAGGCAGCTGATCGGTGTTTCTCTCATCAAATTTTCTAACTCTCTATCCCTCTCCCTTCCTCTCTGTAAAAAAATCAATAACATATATTTTTTTAAAAAGAAGAAAGGAAAAAAACAAAACAAAACAAAACAAACAGAAAATTTGCTACTGACAGTTACTTACCAGATTAGCAAGGATAGATTTAAGAGAGAAAGAAATTCAAAGAAATAAAAATTTAAAAAATATTGAGAAATATGTTAAGCAAATGGATAATCTGTAAACAAATAACTGAATAAAACAAACACATATTGAAAGCAATAATGAAATAAACAAGTTTAGGTGATAATAACATGGAAAATGAAGATGAATAAAATTTAAGTTAAATATTTTATTTCTTAATATTGCTTGTTGAATAGATAAATAGTAGATTGAAAGTGTGCCCAATTTATTAGGATAGCATTTAAAGAATAAAATTTAGACACAAAAACATAGAAAACTAGATAAATAGAAGGCAGAAAAGTAGAAAAAAAGTGAAAAAATGCTGCAATTAACACAAAGTAATAAGATAGAAATAAATCTTTGTATGCTAATAATCACAATTATGTAAGCAAATAAACCAGTTAAATGACTTAATGTACCTTGAAACCCTAGTGTATTTACATGCTCTCTCTCTCAGCTGATATTCTTTTGCTATTCTGTAGTGACAGTCAAGACTCCATGTAGCTCCTTCTGCCAGCACAGTCTATTTGTGTTTTCCTAAGAAATAATTGTTTCTTTTCCTTGATTGAGCTCATATTTCAGAAATGCATTGTACCAAATTAATCTGACATTTGTTACAGACTCTGGTTGTCTCACCTTACTTGTCCCCTCTTCTCTGAATTTGGAATTCCCTCCTTATTGAATGCTGTTGGGGATTACACATTTCAGTGTCATGATAGTTAGGTTGCTTTGCAATCCAATCACATTGTTCTTTTTTTTTTTGAGTAGATTTTTGTTTTTTTGAAAGAATACAATGGAGAAACAACTTCATCCAGCACTCATAAAACTGAGCAGGTTTAAATAGTCTTAAATAGGATCTGTGTATTGAATGCCATTAATATTTCGAGGATCAAAAATTATTTTTTATATTTGTGTTGTTCTTACAAGGTTGATAAAAATCCAAATGCCTGGAAAGTTTTCCAAAGTAATTAATGAGCAGGACAAAGGAAGGCCAATAAATAGAAAGCGCTAATTCATACATATTTGTGGTTGGTTGATAAAGAAAAAAAAAGGAAACTGTCTTAGAGTTTCCTGTCCTTTAGTACAATTAATTGCAATTCTGTGATATTAATCAGTCTTCCTATGCTTATTATTAAGTCCTGCTATTATTGCTTCTTCACAGGCTTGGATAATTAACATTCATTAACTTTATTTTCTTTTAAAGCATTGTCTTCACACATTCTCTTTTTATGCCTGGAAAATAACCATTCTTTAATATGTCAGGAAAATGTATACTTTTTCAGATGCTAGCCCAATTATCATATATTTCTCAACATCCGAAGATGTCTCATAAAGAAGTTTTCAAAGAAATCAATAGATTATTAGCTCAGTGTTCAAAGAGCTTTTCTCCTCTCATTTTCTGAGTCATTTATAGCCTCTCTATGGAAAAAATAATCCATAATTATAGTCAGGAGGGGAATGCATTGTGTTAAAAAGGAAAAGTTTAGATTGTAATACATATGGAAAATAAACCCAGTAAGAGCGTCTTCCCTATTGTCAGCCATACGTAAAAATAGTTTTTGCATGGCATATATGCTGTTAAAAAATAAGATGTATTCCATGTGGTCTATGTGTTGGGAAAATAAAATTTATTGAATATTATAGTGAGTAAAACTTTAAGAAATGATTCAGGATTTTTATGGAGAAAAATTCTATTTTCAAAATGAAAAGACCCTTGAGGGGTCTTATTGCATGAAATAGGTCACAGGATCATGGAGGGGAAGGTTTGCTTTATAGATGACATAACAGCAACACAGTCCACATAATTGAAATTACTTCAGGCACTGAACATACCTGGTCATTTCCCCACTAATGTGGTTTCAACGGGTATAAATAAAGCGTAAAGTCGCCTTTTTTTCTTGTCAGAGGTGACCACTACATAGAAACATGTCACTAGGTGCTGTTGTCCACTTTGATATCTTTGGGCAATGGTGGCTGAGTGCTCAGACACATTACTGCTGCTCCTCACTTAACACACACTCTTGTTCCAGAATTTAGTACAAATTAGCATTACCGTCAATTCTGCTCATGCCATTTTCCCACTGAAGATTCCTCTATGGCTTCTTTTTGCCTTTACAATAGAGTTCTATAACCCTATATTAGCTTAACATGATCTCTCCAGACTCATTTTGAGCTTTCCTTCCCATTGCTTACCAAAATTCAGGCAGACTGATCAAATTTCTGTTCTCAGAAACAAAAATCAGCCCATAGCTCCCTCTGAAAATTCACATACTTTATCACTACTATAAATTTTCTTGTTATTGCCTAACTCCAATTTATATATTACTCATCAAGTTGGAAATGAAAAAGTCTTCTAGACATACTAGACTAGATTAAGTTTCCTGTCACTTTTACTTTCTTATCTGATAATAGACATAATCATAATGAAATAATTAAGATTATAAATTTTAAATGACATTTTTCCTATAATGGGACAAGAGCCATAATAATATGATCATACTCCTTTTGTTCAACATTAGGAATACTCTCAGTGATATAAAAAGTACTTAATGCAATAGGCATAGGTGGTGGTTATGATATTAAATAACAAAATATTTAAAGTCCCTTAATAATTTGATTGACACTTCATATATTACCAAGACCTCATGTATTTAAGTCTCACAATAAGCCAATATGTCAAACATATACTAATTTTTTTGCAGATTAAAAATAATGTATCTCAGACAGTTTCACAATTATTTTAGGTAATGAGATGAATATTTCTATTTTATTCCAAAGTACATACTCTATCACTTATTATCTGTAGCATTTTATAGTATTCTTTTATTTTAACAATTGTATGACATTTCTAAAATGTCATTTTTTTTAAAATAACTCTCTACTGGTCCTTTAAATTTTTTCAATGACAAGAAGAGTTGGTAAATGCTGGATTCATTAATTCTATAATGTTTGGAAAACAATTCTTACAACTTCGCATGAATTTTGGAAACTTATTGAGCAGGAGGAAAGCAAAGTAACAAAACATTTCTTCTCCATGCACTTCTTGTAACAATGGCACTAGGTGTTTCTTTTCTTTAACACTACCTAAAGTGCACAAGGTAAAACTTCATGTTCATTGCAGAAATACATTTTAAACATGTTAACATATATTGTAGATAGCTAGAGGTTTTATTTGTTTGTTTTGTTAATCCTCACCTGAAGAAATTTTTTCCATAATTTTTTTTTCTTTTTTTTTTTTTAGAGAGAGTGGAAGAGACGGACAGAGGAAGAGAATAGAGAGAGAAATAGAAACATGGATGTGAGAGAGACACATCAATTGGTTGTCTCCCGCACTGACCCCGACTGAGAATGGGGAGCGAACCAGAAACACAGGTATGCGCCCTTGACCAGGAATAGAATCTGAGGCATTTTGGTGGGCCTGTGCGCTACCCACTGAGCAATACCAGTAGAGCGATAGCTAGAGGTTTTAAGAAAATATTCAGCTTGTGCTATACTGAAAACCAGATATCAATTCATCAATGAATCACAATGCTTCTTTAGCTTGAATCATATGCAAATAAATCTTTCTTCAGGACTTATAAGCCGACTAAAATATGGCTTTCTTACATCTTTCTTCATGATTTTTTTTTTTTTTGCATCTTCTTGGTAGCTAATAAAGGTAGATAGAAAATTTACTGCTTTACAAAGCACTTATAAATAAATGTGCAAATATGTATATGATGTAATGGAAAAAATATCAAAGGCAAATTTTTGAAAAAAAAAAGCCTTTATACAGATCATGTATCATGATAATGTACACTTGAAACCCATATGACCCTATTAACTAATGTAACCACAGTAAATTTAATTTTAAAAAGATATAGAAACACTACTCAAAAAAGAAAAAAGAAAGAAAATGCCTTTAGCATTTAAATAATTAAAGAATAATTAAAGCATGTAATTAATTAATGAGCATACCCATTAATTTTAGTCCATAATTTGAAAAGAAAACTCAAAAGAAAATCAGGAACAATTTGACTTATAACTAGATGCAAAAAAGTAAAAATGTCTTAAGGATAAAAAGACTAAAAAATGTTTTTCATATTAAATGGCATTTTTATTACACCTACATAGTTACCTATGTTTACTTTTAACTCAGTGTTCTATACCATCTCTTTATTGAATAAATGCAAGCTTCAATATAATAGAATATAGAGACATAGTTTGAAAGAAATGGAATTATTACTATAAGTGGATGTAGAGGGGAAAAATCTGATACTTGGAGTAAGAAGCTATCATCATAAATTAGACATATGATGCTTAAGAAAGCACTTAGGCCGTCTTTGCCATAGTATATACATTTCTATTTATATAATGAGGGGTGTGCACTCTTTTTTTTTTTCTCCTTATATAAAGTTCATCACAACTGATGTTCTGGTGTGTAAATAAATCTAAAAAATACATCTAAGCACTCATGCTATAAAACTTCCTGTATGAAAAAGTGGTAATAGTTTTAATTTTGTATATTCAAATGTTGTAATTAAAAGAATAAGCTATTATACTTCTGGTTTCAACTCAGAGCTGTAAAGAGTGGGAAAGAGCATCTCTCCTGCACTTACAACCGGGAAAATAAGCTGGACAGCTGCAGATGTAAGACTTCTTGAACCAATCTGAGAACTGATGTTACATGATAAACAACCAACCCAAATCTAGCATGAGATGCACCTCTAAGTTTACTAGGTGTACCAGTTAATAATGGCAGATTTTGTAATAAAAGAAAACACCATAATTTCAAGAGAAACATCAAAAGTGCTTTATTCAAAGTAATGTCCATTGCTAGCTACACATTTCCCCATCTTTCAGGTAATTTGTGGATACTGTCCCAATAGAACTTTTCTTGTTTTGAGGCAAACCATTCAGAGACCCAATTTCCCACTTCTTCGTACGTTTTGAAGTGCTGCTCAGAAAGTGCATGTGCCATCGATCAGAACAAGTGGTAATCTGAAGGAGCAAGGTCTGGTGAATAAGGCGGGTGGGTTAATACTTCCCAGGCAAGATCTTTGAATGTGTCTTTAACTGGTTTTGAAGTGTGTGATGGTGCATCATCATGAAGCAAAATTACTTTGCTGTGTCTTCTGGCACATTCTGGTCGTTTCACGATGAAATCGTGGTTCAAATTGACCTGGACGTTCTTTGTCTTTCACATTGAAATCATTACTTTTAAAGCTTTAAACCAGCGTTCACAAGTATCTTGAGATGGAGCATGTTCACCATAAGCTTCCCGAAGTATACAATAACTTTTGCTGGAAACCAATATCAACAGTAATTAATATAAATGCGAGAAGTCCACCAGAAAGCTGAGTTTGGACTCCTTTGATAGTCCCAGGGTGAATTTGCATTTTATTACCTATTGCTGACTCAATGGCCTAAAGCAAACTCCCCAAACCTGATAATCTTACTGTTTACTAAACATTACCATTGATATGTCTGTTTGCATTCCTAAAAGGCAATTGTGTATTCTGGTAAATAAAAGCAGCTGGGAAAGGAGACTCAGTGGAACTTGACTACTACAGTTAAGCTTTTCCCTGGCCTCCCCCCATAATTTCAAAATTAATTTTTTCTTGTCTTGTGTGTCAATTTACCCATCAGCTCTTTCTCCAAGCCTCTGAACCCGACAGCCACTCTGGCCATGGCTTTTCACAAACTTTCAGCAGCACTTTAGCACTTTTCCTCAAAATAAAGTAATAAATTAAAACTTCCCACAAATGATCTTTTTTTGGCATGAAATTCTACATTTTCAAGCACAAAAATACCTAAAATGATGTCAACACCTTCAGAAAATTTGACATATGAAGTTTTGAAGCTTGTTGTCAATATAACAAAATAGCAACACTTCAAATCGCATATATGTCAACATAGGTGTAACTCCGTCTATTGAAAAAAATCCACATTACTAACCAGTGCACCTAGTATACGGCAAGCATAGACATGTGCGTGCTCCCTCTTACAAGCTTTGTCCTGCTCTGTAACCAGGACTTTCAACAGGTTTTTATCCTGACTACAGGACCCTACTTCTTTTCCCTTATTTATTTTAGAAAACTTGCAATTGTAAATTCTTTTTCAGTTCCTTTGAGATATAAATCTTCTACAATCCAGGTCTTTCTCTAGGATCTATGAAACAACCCTTTGAAATGGAATCATCAACAAAAGAGGACCCTGTCTCTTATTCTCCCTAGAGGGTAGGTAACAAACTTGGATGAGCAATGATTGGATAACACAGATGACCTAATTATCTAGCTGGCCTTCCCCCTAATGTCCTCTAGTACTTTTCCACTAGCTTATGCCAATGTTGAAAAACCAGCCTTTCATTTCAGTAAGGTTACATCTAATCTCTCTGTCCTATCGCAATAGTTTTGAATAAAATCTACTTCTCTGTCTCTAACGAGTTTTCAATGTAATGTTTTCCTTAACAGCTCATACTAACCCATACAAACCCTCTCTCAAGATCCTGGTTGAGAATGGGGAGCATCTACCACCACTACAACTTTGCCCAAGCTTCACTGGCTGGATTTTCAGAGGTGCATCATTCGCGTGCATCATGTAGCTCTTGCACACTGGTGAACATTACTGCAACTAGGGGAGAAGGATGGATGTCACCATCCGAGCTCACCCAGGCACATCTCCCTAGGGGCTTGATCTTCCGGTGAAAGGTGATCCAAATACCACCAGAATTTATTGCCGCTGAAGGTTGAGATCAGGGGGGGATATTCTACTTCCGTGACAGGGAAAGAACATGTACTAGACCCAGCATCACATCAGGATGAGGATGGGTACTAGTGAAGGCTATCCCTGAGTCTCAGGCTATGGACATCAGAGAACACCACCCCTCCCCCACCCCCCCAACTCTGTAAGGAAAGGGAAAGAAAAGAGAGCCCTGCAGGTGTGGCTCAGTGATTGAGCATTGACCTATGAACCAGGAGGTCACGGTTTGATTCTTGGTCAGCACACACATCCAGGTTGTGGGCTCGATCCCCAGTGTGGGACGTGCAGGAGGCAGTGATCAATGATTCTCTGTCATCATTGATGTTTCTATCTCTCTCTCCCTTTCCCTTCCTCTCTGAAATCAATAAAAAATATATTAAAAAAGAAAATAAGGAAGAAAAAAAAAAAGGAAGCAAAGAAGCAAGGAAAGAAATAAACACTGTGACTTAGTTGACAATTGGTACTTTTCATAGGAGTCTGGATTAGCAGTTTTGAATCTACAGGTGCTAGTATACTAGTGCTAAATAAATAAATGGAAGATAATGGCAATGTTGCTTCTTAATGTCAGAAAAAGAGATTACAAATAAGCAAGAAGGGAAGGCTACAATGAATTCTAGTGGGAGATGTTATTAGGAATTCTTGTTTATTTTAACATTGTGTGCATTCATATGCCAGTATTCTTACATGCATTTTTAACCTCATTCTGTTGAGAGGTGCTAGAATCAGCACTCACGCAGTTGCAAAGAGCACACTCAACTGCCAGATCTTCTTTGCTCCCATAATTATTACTCTCCAATAAAAGAATCAGGAATCTTTGAGAAATGGTTAAATCTAGTGTGGAGCTGAAAAAAATTCAAAATAAATCAAGAGCATCTGGTAGTGAAAGAAAGTGATTGAAATATGTCCACAAACATAGAAGCCACACTGATTCCCAATGGCCAAAGCTGAAAAGACTTAAGCAGAATACATAATTATACCATTAGATTCTAAATGAAATAATATAATACATATTCATAAATCAACACATATAAAAATTGAACAATTTCTTTTAAAATGATGAAAAAGAAATGAACCTTTCCTATAGAAGAACTTCAAAAATGGAAGTATCAAGAATAAGGGATACTATAAATAACATTTATGACTCCATAGTAATAATTTCTGTAGACAATAGCCACTGCTGAATACTAGAAGTATTGATAATATTTGAATAGAAAGAAGATAGCTGCAGAGCCTCAGATTACATCTCCCAAATATTATTAATTACTGCATTGGTTTTATTTATTTTTTAAAAAATATTTATTGTTGAAAATATTATATATGTCCCCTTTTTTCTCCATTGACCCCTTCTAGGCCCCCCCTGCCTGCCTCTCCCCGCCCCCTCCACTCCAGGCCTTCACCACACTATTGTCTATCTCCATGAGTTATGCAAATATGAATACAAGTTCTTCGGTTGATCTCTTTCCTCCCACCCACCCATTCCTACCTTCCCTCTGAGATTCAACAGTCTGTTCAATGCTTCTTTGTCTCTGGATCTATTTTGTTCATCAGTTTATTTTGTTTATTAGATTCCGTATCTGAGTGAGATCATGTGATACTTGTCTTTCTCTGACTGTCTTATTTCCCTCAACATAATGCTCTCCATACACTGTGTTGGCTTTAATCAGTGTCCACTAAACTTTTGTTACTTTGTCCTCTTGAAGGTGGAGCTTAATTTCTCTACCCTTGGGTGGGTCTTGGTCTTAGTGAGTCAATTCTAATGAATAGAGTATGAAAGCAGAAAGGGATAGCTTTACTGTGTAGAAACCTGACAACCATATCCTTAACAAGCTGATCAAAATCACCAGTCATATTGCTGTCAGGTAAATCCTTCCTGGTGTGAAGAGAAGGCACTTCATCTCTGTGCTATTCTTCCCCAAATCCATAACCTTAGCCTAACCAAGGAAAACATAATGCAAAGCTGACCTGAGAGGTATTCCACAAAATACGTGAACAACAGTCTCCTATTTTATAGAGGTTTTAAATGTAAGGAAAGACCTGCAAACAGACATTGCAGGAGACAATGACTAAATGCAACTTGATATCTTGGATTGGATATCTTGGATGATTGAACAACAACAAAAATTAAATTAAATTAAAAATATCATGAGTGAAAAAATGTGACATATGAATAAGTTGGTAATTTAGTTAATAATATTATAACAACATTCAATATTTAGTTTCTACAAATGTAACCTGATGATGTAAAAGGCTAACATTAGGAGAAACTAGGTTAAGGGTTTATGAGGCCATTCTGTACTATCTTTATAATGTCTCTATTAATCTAAGATCATTTTCAAATAAAAAATAATATAGAAATGATCTGAGGTATTTTTATAGAAAATATAAATGTAGACTTTCCATTGTAACAATAAATATATTAGAAGTACATGAGTAAATGATGCTTGTCCACTTCCATTGACACCTCCTGAAAGCAAATTTACTTTGTTTATTGTCTATTTTTATATAATTTTATGCCAACCCTTGGGAAATTTAGAAAAATATTGCTGGAGGGAAGGTTGAAAGGGAATGTATAAAACTACTTTAAGAAACAAATCTTCTACTAGGAGGATTTTATTGTAATGTCTTGGGGAGAAATACACATCATAAAAAGAGTTTATTCAAACTCAAATTCTTCACAATTTATATGGAATAAACCAAAACATAAAGCATAGGACTCTATTTTTGAAATAACTAGCATAAATTGTAAAACTAAATGGTGGTGCATTACAGACCTTTTTGGGCATTCAATAAACTGACAGATATAAACATGGGAAGTTTTAAAGGTTTGAAATGCACTTTGGTATATGCTAGAAGATATAAAGTTACTTTGCAAATTGCTTTCCTAATCAGTGACTATGGAGTAGTGACATAAAAGAAATAGCAACAATCATTTCTCTGCTCTTAGCCCCTGAAAATTAAAGCTGTTGTGATACCCTGGTTAAATAAAATTTAGACTTTTGATTTTTTTCTGCAACAAGCCTCTATTTTGGATAATTTGTTTTAAAAAGATGAAAGGAAAAAAACAATATCTGTGACCATTCTGAAACACAACCCAGTATCTTCAAGTACATTCTACAGTGTGTGTCATAGTTCCCCTTGTTTATCCCTGATAAGCATAGTTGATTTTGAGCTATTCATTCTGAAGTTCTCCAAAGGCATTTTTTAGATTTGTTAGGAAAAAAACAAAAACAAAACAGAAAAACAAAATCAAACCTAAAACCCCCCACCTATATTGCAAGCATATTTAGGGTGACATTTATTGAACTCATAATTATTTTTAAAGTTTAAAACTGAATTTATATTAGACCACATTAATACATTGAAAGGTCTCTGTGATATTCTTCTACCTGATGAATGAAATGATTTCCTGTTAACTATGCACTGTTAATTTCATTGCAGTGATTAATAAACCCTGCCACTATGCATATATGGATATTTCAGGGTTGTGTTTATTGCTCACCTACTTTCAAAGTGCCTTTTCATAGGAGCAGTTTTACAAATGTTAAATTTCAAAGACAGATAATAGATTATTACAGACATTTAAATGATGGATGCTAATTTGATCTTAATAAAATGTCAGATAAGTTAAGGTCATGTCTATAGAAGACAGTTATTCTAAACTAAATTTTACTGTTAGATAATAAATACATTTCCCCTCTACATCCTACCCATACAGTTATACTCAGAAGTAATATCGTTTTTAATTAGGGTTACATATGACTAAATACTTCTCGCTACTAAACAAAGTAGATTTGAAATAAACTATTGACTACAATGTTCTAAAGTAATAGAAGATATTGAATAACCTCATAACAACACACATAAGTAAACAATTTACATTAATTTCTCCACTTTACCATTAAGAAAACGTTGACATAAAGAAATTCAGCAACCTGGTTAAGGTGATAAAATAAATCTTCTAACCAACTCCAAAATTTGTACATATGCACTGAAAAATTACATTACTAAAAAGTTTTATTCAGTTAAATATGAATATAATGCTACTGACATATGAGTAAAAGAATGTTTGTGAATATGTCCCAGTAGAAGTGATGTTTATAATTGGTCATCTGCAACCTGTATATAATTAATAATCTGAAACTACTCTCAGTTTTATTACTCTATTTGGGGTTTAATTAAAGCCATAACATTAAAATATATGCTCTAACGCTAGAATCTAAACTCTTATTAAAAAGAATATTGATGCCCTAGCTGGTATGGCTTAATGGATAGAGTGTGGGCCTGCAGACCAAAGGTCCGGGGTCAAGGGCACTTACCTCCGTTGCAGGCTCCTCCCTGACCCAAACCCTGGTCCTGGCTCATGCAGGAGGCAATCAATCAATGCGTTTTTCTCACATTGATGTTTCTCTCTGTCTTTCGCTTTCTCTTCCATTCTCCCTAAAACAAAAAAACAAAACAAAAAACAATGGGAAGATATCCTCAGGAGAGGATTAACAACAACAAAAAAGAATATTGAAAAATATTTTGGAAAAATTAACTTTTAGTCATATTCTATAATACATTTTCCCCAGTTCATATCTGACTACATTTTTACATTTTCAATAAACCTATTTCAGACTTCAAGGGGAAAAAAAAAAACCCTGTTAATGAAAATCAATCAATCATGACATTAGATGAGAACAATTGTATCTGACTGGAGGAATTTTGAGAAAATGGAGGAAAGAAATAAAATTAAAAATAAGTAACACCAAAGCCAAATTTAACTCAGTAATAAACTGAATATACTCATAAAGAAACACATAGTGTTGTTTCTCAAATAATTTAAACAAAGATATTAAAAACTTTTTGCAGATTTATCTGTTCATTTTTATTACCTGATATTTAAAATATATATATACTTTTATAAAAGAACAGGTCATTTGGATAATTTTTCTTAATGAACTAAATTAAGTAATTTTATCTTCATATCCTAAATATTTCAAAGCCAGAATACTCACAGGTGGATACTTTAGGTTAATGTGTGTCTTATGATGCATGCTTATACACATAGTTTATTATGAAAAATTTGATTTTTAAATTATTATAAGAAAATTAAATCCATAGAGAATATATGATTCTATAAATATATTTTACTAGAGGCCCAGTGCACAAAATTCATGCACGGGGGGGCGGGGGAGTGTGTCCCTCAGCCCAGCCTGCACCCTCTCCAATCTGGGACCCCTTGAGGGATGTCCAACTGCCCATTTAGGCCCTATCCTGGTGGGATCGGGTCTAAACGGGCAGTCGGACATCCCTCTCACAATCCAGGACTGCTGGCTCATAACTGCTCACTTGTCTGCCTTCCTGATTGCCCCTAACTGCTTCTGCCTGCCAGCCTGATCACCCCGTAACCACTCCCTTACCAGCCTGATTGATGCCTAACTACTCCCCTGCCAGCCTGTTTGCCCCTAACTGCCCTTCCCTGCAGGCCTAGTCGCCCCCAACTTCCCTCCTCTGCCGGCCAGGTCACCCCAAACTGCCTTCCCCTGCTAGCCTGATTGCCCACAACTGCCCTTCCTTGCAGGCCTGGTTCCTCCCAACTGCCCTCCCCTGCTGGCCATCTTGTGGTGGCCATCTTGTGTCCACATGGGGGCAGCCATCTTGTGTGTTGGAGTGATGGTCAATTTGCATATTACTCTTTTATTAGATAGGACAGAGGCCTGGTGCACGGGTGGGGGTGGGGGCCAGATGGTTTGCCCTGAAGGGTGTCCCGGATTAGGGTGGGGGTTCCCTTGGGGTGTAGGGCAGCCTGGGTGAGGGGCCAGTGGTGGTTTGCAGGCCAGCCATGTGCCCCAGTGACCCAAGCAGAGGCCCTGGGATCTGGGATTTATTTATCTTCTACAATTGATACTTTGTAGCCTGGAGTGGAGCTAAGCCTCCTGCTTGCTCTGTGGTGGCAGCCATTTTTGTTGGGATTTATTTATCTTCTATAATTGAAACTTTGTAGCCTTGAGTGGAGGCCTGGGCCTGCCAGGGTGTGCACAAAGCTTGGCTTCCTCCATCGTGGAAGGCAAGTCAAGCCTTCTGCTCCTTCTGTGGCAGCAGCCATCTTGGTTGGTTAATTTGCATACTCCCTCCTGATTGGCTGGTGGGCGTGGCTCTGGGTGTAGCAGAGTGATGTTAATTTGCATATTATTCTTTTATTAGAAAGCATATTGTGTACAACATTTTGTGGGACATACTGATCAAGAAATCTTGTGGCACATTGTAATCATGTGGATTTTTTTCCTTGTTAAAAAGGAAGTATACAGTCATGCACCACATAGCAATGTTTCAGTCAACAACAGACTGCCTATATGACATTGGTTCCATAAAATTATAACAAAGTGAAAAATTCCTATCACCCAATGATGCTGTAGTGTCCTCATGTCAAAGGGCAATGCAGCAGTCACATGCTTGTGGTGATGCTTGTGTAAAAAACCTACTGCACTGCCAATTGTTCCAAAGTACAGCACATGCAATTATGAACAGCATATAACACTAGATAGTAATAATAAAGGGCTATGTTACTGGTTTATGCACTCACTATACCTTTTGTTGTTATTTTGAGTACATTCTTTGTACTTATAAAATAAGTTTGCTATAAAACAGTATGCCACTGTTATCATTACAGCAGCCTCATATGTCTCGTGTTTATCACCTCTCTTGATCGCTCCATTTTCTCTTGTGCTCGGTTTAATCATTTATTGTATTTTGCATTGTTAAAAAATTTGGACCAGCCTACAATGTTGAATTGACTGCTGGTTCTGGGTGTTTTAAATTATTTAAGGATTTTTATTAATTAAATAATGTGAAAGTGAGTGGTGAGTCTGTGAAGTTCTGATGTGAACACACCCAAAGAGTTTTAGAAAACTCTAAATAAGCTGATTATGGATGAAAAGTCCTTGCCAGAACAAATATTCAATATGAATGAAACCTTCCTATTATGGCAAGATGCCTGAAAAGAACTTTATCCATAAAGAGGCCAAGTCAATGCCAGTTTTCAAGACTTTTAAGAACAGGATAACAGTCTTGCTTGGGGCAATGTTGCCGGTTACAATTTGAATCCCTTTGTAAACTGGCATAGCAAAAACTCATGGCCTTCGTGCTTCTCAATGAACCCATGCTGTCAGTATACTGCAGGAGCGAAAAGAAGTTATGGATAACAAACCAGCTCGTCTTCCAAGATGCCAGGAAAATGGGAAAATACTGTTTGGAGAATAACGTACCATTCAAGATTTTTATTACTGTTGATAATGGTTCCAAACATTCTCCTTTTCTTGATGACCTACATCTCAATATCAAACTGGTGTGTCTTCCTCTAAATACCAGTTCTCTGATGAACTAATGAACCAGAAGTTATAGCAGCTTTTAAGGCCTACAAAGTGAAAAAGACCTTTGTCCCAGCTATTCCTGCAATGAGAAAGACAGAGAGAAGACATTAATGCAATTATGGAAAGATTACATTATTGACTCTTTCAAGAACCTTTATTGGGCTTGGAGTAATGCAATAAAGGAGTGTATGAATGATATCTGAAGGAAGACACTCAAGACATTTTTCTATCACTTCGAAGAATTTGCCAAGTGATGAGGAGATTGCAAAAATCAATAAGGTTGTGGCTGAGATTGCAAACAACTTTAACCTGGGTGTGAATGACGCTGAGAAATTTTAGAAGTGGTTCCTGAGGCACTGACTACTTAAGAATTGTTGGAACTGGAGTAGGAACACATAGTAGAAAAAAATGCAAAAGAAAGGGAAAATGCAAGAAAAGATAAAGAAGAAGAAATCCTGTCCTAGTCCATTTGGCTCAGTGGATAGAGTCTCGGCCTGAGGATTGAAGAGTCCTGGGTTCGATTCCAATCAAGGGCATGGACCTCGCTTGCAGACTCCTCTCTGGCCCACCCAACTGATGTGTCTCTCACATTGGTCTTTTTCTCTGTCTCTCCCTCTCCCTTCTACACTCTAAAAGTCAATGGAAAAAATACCCTCGAGTGAGGATTGAAAGAAAAAAGAAGAAAATTCACAGTGAAGAAGGTTTAACAAAAGCTTTTTCAGACCTCAACAAGACCTTAAAAAGTTTGAAAGCATTAACTCCAACAACAAAAGGTTTTCATTTATAGAGAAGAATGTCCATGGTGCATTATCTGCTTACAAGCAATTCCATGAAAAAAAGAAAAGAAACAAACCAAGCTAACCAGCATGGACCCATTTCTGAAAATGATGAAAGCTCAAGAGCCTCAGGCTGGTCCTTCAGAAGGTGTCCCAGAAGAAAGCACTGTTACAGGAGATGACTGCTCCCTGCATGTTATTGCCCCTGTAGACATTCCAGTGAGACAGGAGGCGGAGGTGGAAGACAAGAATATTCATGATCTTGACCCTGTGTAGGCCTACGCTAATGCATGTATTTGTGTCCTCATTTTCAGCAAAAAAAGTTTAAAAACTAAAAATGTAAAAATTAATAATAGAAAAGATATTGTAGAAGAAAGGTATAAAGAAGGAAATATTTTTGTACATCTGTTCAATATTTAAAATTGTGTTTTCATAAAAATAAAAAAAGTTAAAATATATTAAAAGTTTATAAAGTCAAAAAGTTACAGGAAGCTAAGGTTATTATTGAAAAAAGACAAATATTTTTTATGAATTTAGTGTAGCTGAAGGGTACAGTGTTTATAGAGTCTACAGTAATGAACAGTAATGTACTAGACTTTCATATTAGTGAATATGAAACTAACCCCTTACTGACTCACCCAGAGATGCTTCCAGTATTGCAAGCTCCGTTCATGGTAAGAGCCCTGTACAGATGGAACATTTTAAAATATTTTATATTGTATTTTTACTGTACCTTTCCCGTTTAGATATATTTAGGTGCATAAATACTTACTATTGTGTTAACACTTGTCCATAGTGTTCAGTACAGTAACATGCTACCCAAGTTTGTAGCCTAGAAACAAAAAGTTTTAGCTAGTTGTGTAGTAAGCTTTAACATCCAGGTTTGTGGTAAGCACATTCTATGACATTCACCAATGAGGAAATCACTTAAGGACACATTTCTCAGAATATATTCTGCATGGTCATTAAGTAACACATGACTGTATTGAAAGGCTGAAAATTTATACTATTCCTTGAACATAGCAGTGTTTGAATACTTGAATACCAGTAAGAAGAATCCTATAAAAACACTTACTTGAAAAAAATAATAAAAAAATAAAAACACTTACTTGGAATTTCATTCATTAAAATACCATGTTTCTTTACACTAAACTCAAGATATAATTAATAGTCAATGTACTTCATTCATTAAGTATGAATTTGGAAAAATATTATAATGAAGTATAGTTTGTTCAATTTATCTCATTCATTCTGGCAATCTAGTAAAGCTATATTGTATTTATAATTATGAAATGAACAACCATTAACATATTCACAATGTGAATACATAATATCTAAGGATAAACTGTGCTTCTGGTTTAGGCTGAGGTCTCATTCAGAGAGAAAGTAATTTGGCTCTAACCTTTACCTCTCTAAATTTTTATTTATTTCATAAGTAGATGCATCACACACTTCATGAATTTGTAAAAATACTTTGTTTTTACTGATCTAAATGATTTTAGCTTTAAAGTTTTAATGATTCCTATGTATAGCTGAATATATGTTCAAATTAGTCGGTTTGTTTAAATGAACCAAGATTCTAAAATTCACAAGAGATTTCATCAGTAAGGTATCATCATCAAAATATTCACTAAAATTTAAAGAAAATGCATTTTCAAAATCTCATTTTTATTCTCTTTATATAAGATACCATGAAAGCATTCTAAATATCAAAATATAAAATTATAAAATAAAAATGTATTTGATAATGAAAAAGACTGAAATAATGAAAGCATTCATAAAGGATACTGATTAACTAATAATTAACAGGGCTTTTTCTGTTTTTATTTAATTTAAATATCTCATAAAATTCATATCATTATCTGATATATGCTTTCAAAAATGTAGGACATGCACACTTCATGCACTAATTAAAGGGCTAGCTTTCAGTTTCATTTATTTTGTAAACTTCAGTGAATTCACTAAAGCAGCACCTTAATCCTTCTAACATCACCACAGGAATAAAACACAAATAGGGAATATCTAATCACAGAGAATTCTGTCACGTTGACTAGTCATGTCCTCAAACTTCGTACATATTTGTTTTAGAGGACTATCCCCAGGGACCTTCTCAGTAACAGCAAGAATCAACAACTTGAAAACTGAAGACACAACAGGGTTTGGTATTTTCATTAAGAAATCTCTTATCTGCCTAGCTTGTGGCTCACTCATTAAAAAGGACCCCTAATGATTGTTTATACATGTTGCAGTATATTGTTTTCAGTTTTCAAAGATTGAAATAACACATTTTGAAGACAGTGGGATGATTGTTTTATTTTAGTCTCCATATAAAAAAATGTTGAAGTGATATCAAAGGGATAAATGAGTTTCTTGCTGTGGCTGTTTTTTGTTAAATATTTTCAGGAACTAATCAGTAGGGTTTTTAGGAGGAGGGCACTTAGCATATGGAGAATATGCTAAGTCAGAATTTTTATATTCAAACATTAGAAGCCAATTCAATTCATTTAGGAAAAATAGGGGGGTTTAAGACAGGCTAACTATAGCTTCTATAATCTATGGGATAGATGGAGAATTGAATTTAGGCGGAAAACAAAGGACGGTTCAGAAACTTAAGGAGAAGGCATTTGAGATGTGTTTAGGACTTTGATGCAGGCGAAACCAACACGAATACTCTGCCCTTTTCCCTGGAAATGTCACTGTAAAAAGTAACTACGGATCTGTACACCTGAGCATGCCAATCTCTTATTTCTGGAAAAGGATTTAATCCCACAACTTTGTGTGACGCTCTAACAATGACAGTCTCGCGAGAGAGTGCCCGATGATCTGCACATAGATCCTATCCTTACATTTTGAAAGAGAGTCTGGCTAGCGCATGCAACTTTCAGGTCTCTGAAAAAAGTAGTTCCTCCCTGCTACCAAAGTCTCCGAATGGTTGTGTTTTTTAAAATTGCTTTTATTGCCATATCTTTAAAATATTAGGCGTTCTAAAAATATTTTTAATGGTTTTTAGAGAATAGGAAGGGAGAGGGAGAGAGAGAAACATCAATGCGAGAAGGAAACATCCATCTGCTGCCTCTTGCATGCCCCCTCCCTGGGATCAAGCCCACAACCCAGGCATGAGCTGCGACTGGAACAGCAACGGCAAACTTTTGGTTAACTGAACAACTCTGGCCAGGGAAGGCGGCGTTTTATTTTTTTAACTTTCCACAACACTTTATTAAGTAGGATGATGGGGAAACAGTATCTTGTTTAATCTAACATTATATCATAATGACCCCATACTACACATAAATACTCAGTTTCAAACAATGAGAATACAGCAAAATATAAGTAACACATTATACTGAACACAAATGAATATTTGAGATTTCAAGTTACTTTAGTATTTGTTTTGTCCAGCACATCATATACCCAAATGTTTAGGCAATTATAGAGATATACGAATACTCAGTAAACAAAGTCAGTGGTTGGTGGGACCATCAGTCAACTAGTCTTGCATTGCTCTTACTTTGCCTTTAGGCCACAGAGTTTGGCAGCTTTATTGGAACTTGGAGATGACCTAGTCCAGTGATTTCCAAGCGGGGTGCCACAGCACACTGGTGTGCCACCAGAATTTTTACAACATGCACTTTTTATTTAGTCAGGGCACTGACCTCTTTTCTCTTAGATTGTCAAATAAAGATGACAACAGCTAACACTACAATTGCCCTCTGGTGTGCGATCCCTGTCTTGAACCATAAATACATAGGCTATATAATAGAGTTGCATCTTGTTGGTCACGTCACATAATAAGGTTGTGTCTGATTGATTAATTCTTAGTACCAGAAATCTATGTACAAGTATAGGCAGTTGATTTTTTTTAAAGTCACTTTGGAGCAAAAAGGGAAGGTAATTACTATTATTATTGTTTTTGTAAATTAAAGAAAATTATACCTATTAAGTCAACTTTATCTAAAATGTTTGAGTAAGGATCTTAATGAAAAAGAGAAAAAATGAAGTATATCTTTCTTGCTATTTGTTTGAATCAGTTGTGGCAATTTTAAAAACAGTGTAGACCTAATGAAAATACACTGTATACATGTTTTTACTCACATTAAAGTAATTAATATTATTAAAAAAATAACTCTCTGAACAAAGAAATTTAAGAGTAGTTACTGAGACAATACACATGGATGGTTCCTACATTTTGATTACTCCTGTTCCACCATCTACTGGTAGCTTTTGAGAATGCTGATCATCTGAAAAATCAGTTTTTCTCAAATATATTAAACTTACTTTTTCTTGACTTTATTGGGGTGACATTGGTTAATTAAATGACATAGATTTCAGGTATACAATTCTACGTCTACAGTACCTCATCGGTATCTTGTATTGTGTGCTCACCACCCCAAGTCAAGTCACCTTCCATCACCATGCATACCCTTTTTACCTTCGTCTGCCTCTCCCCACCTCCCACTCCCTTTTCCTCTGGTAATCACCATACTGTTGTCTGTGTCTGAGTTATTTTTTTTTCTTAATCCCTTCAGCTTTTTCACCTAACCCGGCAACCCACCTGCCTTTTGACAGCTGTCAGTCTGTGAACTATGCCATCCAGAGAAAGACAAGCACCCTATGATTTCACTCAGCTGTGGGATCTAATGAACAAAAGAAACTAATGTTAAAAAATGTCAAACTTTTTTTTATTGATGAAATTATTTCCAAATTTGCCCTTTGTATGCTTAATTTTAACTCAGGAGTAAATCTCTAATATAATTTGGTTGTCTCTGTCTTTAAATACTGTTAGCTGTGGCAATTGCAATATGCATTGGAAAAGTAATAGTGTTCCAGTCATTCTGAGTTTAGAAATAATTTAGGTAAAATCAATGCTAACTAGTAGTAATTCTAATTAATCGATTTGTAGTCAATTCTCTACGAAAAATCTAGGCATACACACATATTTACATTATATGATGTTGTTTATTTAATTGTTTTTTAGTCTTTCTCATTCTCTCTCACTATCTCTCTCTGAATATGTATATTAAGATTAGGTACCTATGTGGAAAAATTAAGTTAATAATCAAGTCACCATAACAAAATGCCATAGTATGGGTGACTTAAACAACAATATTTATTTATTTATTTTATAAATCTGGAGACTGGAAGTCTAAAATCAAGATGCCAGCAAGGTGGGTTTCCTCTCTTGCTGGCTTGCATGCCATCACCTTGTCACTGTGTCCCCTTTCCCCTGTGTGCACATTTCTCATGTCTCTTTCCCTCCTTTGGGATTATGGCTCCACCATTATGTCCTCATACAACCTTAATTGCCCCTTAAAGGCCCTGTCTCCGAATATAGTCACATTGGGGGTCAAGGCTTCAATATATAAATGTTGTGGGTACACAATTTAGTCTATAACAGTGAGAGAGTGAATTAACTAACACAAGTTTTATGAAAAAAAGCCTTGCAATCTGTACCACTTCCTTGAAAATGTTCATCTCTTTATCCAGTCATTTACATTGGGGATTCTAATTAGTAAAGAATGTGAAAGACTGGATATGCTTTAGGTCACGAATGTGTTCATTACAGTATCTTTAGAACATGAGACTTAAGCCATGCTTTCTAAATGCTTTCAGGTTGAGGCACGCAGAAAATTATTCTGTACAACATCCCATAGGACATAGAGCTATTACCTGCAAGGGCTCCCATACACCCAGACCTTGGCTAATATGTTTCATTTGTGGTAACTATTGAGACTGGGTACCCTCAGAGGCTCTGACAGAGAGAGAATATGGGAATAGTTATGTGGGGAAACCTAATATATAGTACTAGAGGCCCGGTGCACAAATTTGTGTATGGGTGGAATCCCTTGGCCTAAATGCCAATTGGGGTCTATTGGGGCCTTCTCGCCCAGTCCTGATCTGGGCCAATCGGGGCTGGCCGGCTAGGGGGAGGGATTGCGGCACGTTGGCCAGCTATGCGAGGTTGGCTATGGGAGTGCACTGACCACCAGGGGGCAGCTCCTGCATTTGAGTATCTGCCCCCTGGTGGTCAGTATGCACCATAGCAACTGGTTGTTCAGTTGTTCAGTCGTTTGGTCATTTGGTTACTTAGGTTTTTATATATATAGATTAGTGTGTCCCCCACTTGTGAAAAAAAAAAAAAACAAGATAGGGGGCAGCAGCAGACAGACTGATAGAAGATGAAAAATGTACTGTTATTTATGTCTATTACTAAAAAGTTTTTTGATCATGTATTCATTGAAATATTACAAAGCCTTTAAAATAATGTTTTAGTAAAATTTATTATGATAGAAAAACATGTGCCATAATGTTAAATTTTAAAGTTTTACCTTGGAGAATTAACATTTACTTATAGAACTATGACTATAATCAAAAGCCACAATACCGAACATTTTCCCCCAAGAGTAGGAATGCAGGTAATTTTGTTCTTATTACTTATTTATTATTTTCTGTCTCCACCAAAATAAATAAGATCTATTTAATAATAAATAAACCTAATTTTTTAAAAAATCTATTTTTACTGATTTCAGAGAGAAAGCAAGAGGGAGAGGGAGAGAGAAACATCAATGATAAGAGAGAATAATTAATTGGCTGCCTCCTGCACACCTCCTACTGGATACTGAGCCCACAACCGGAACGGACGTGCTCCTGGTTCATAGGTCGAAGCTCAACCATTGAGCCACACCAGCCAGGCAATAAATCTAAATTTTAATGTGTACTTTTTGCATACTACCTTTGTTGTGACTGAACTCTGTCCCTCCCCTAAATTTATATTTTGAAACCCTAACACCCCTTATGACTGTAGTGGAGATAAGGCCTTGTAAGGACATGATCAATGAGGTCATAAGGGTGGAGCCTGATCTGAAAGAATGGGTTCTTACATAAGAAGAGGAAGAGACCCCCAGCTGTCTTTGCCACCCGAAGACACAGGAGAAGGTTGTTTGGAAGCTAGGGAGTGCCTCAGCAGAGCATGCATCCTGGCACCTTGTCTCAGGTCCAAGCCTCCACAATTGTGAGAAAATTCATTTCAGCCACCCAGTCTGTGGCACTTTGTTATGGCAGCCCTAGCACACTAAAGCAAACTTACAAATTTGTAAATATCTCACGATATTTATAGCACACACACAGTCACACACACATGCATGTATATCATGCACACACACATACATCATTTACAATACTAGTATCCTAGGAGATACTTTATTCATAAGAAAATGGAAGTTTTCAAGCGCCTAAGACTTGAGAAACCTAAAAATATTGCTAATGAATGGTCTTGGAGATTTTTTAGATTGTTCACTGGTAATTTGTGGTAATTGCTGCTGCTTTATCACAGGTTGACACAAAAGAGTGTGACTCTGCAGAGTGTCAACGCTCTGCATTGGCCTGACATGGTTCTCAAGTTACTTTGTCTCCTGAGCTCTGTGAGTTGCATGTCTGAGGCCAACTTCTTCAGGCCTTAGTTTGATCCTGATCAATGGGCCTGTGATAACCCAGGGATAAACCTAGTTCTCACCTTGAGGAGAATGGAAATGGCTTAGAGCCATTCCATCTACTGTTTCCACTTTTACCTCTTACCCAGACTCTGTGGTTAAACTCTTTTATTGGTTGTTTGGTTGATTACTTAGTAATTGGGTTTGCTTCAGCTTTCTTATAATTTCATATTTGTCTTCTTTAATAATTCACTGTCTTTTTTAAATATATTTTTATTGACTTCAGAGAGGGAGAGGGAGAGAGAGATACAAGATAAATGATGAGAGAGAATCATCAATAGGCTGCCTACTGCATGCCCCCTACTGGGGATCGAGCCCTCAACCCAGGCATGTGCCCTTTCCATAGGTCAATGCTCAATCATTGAGCCACACTGGCTGCACAAATTCACTACCTTTTTATGGCATGCTAGAGGCCCATTGCACAAAGATTCGTGCAATAGGCCTTCCTTCCCCTGGCTGCCGGCACTAGTTTTCTTCTGACACCAGGGACCCAGGCCTTCTCTCTGGCCACTGCCTTCTGTCTTCACTTCGGCTGCCACCTTCAGTCTTCACTCCAGCCAGAGCACTGCTCCTGTAGCTCCCTCTGCCCCCTGCCCTCCCCCTCATAGCAGGCGTCCCATCCTGACCAGCCACTCTGCACCTGCATGCATGCTGCCCAGAGGCCTGGAGCAGCTGGGGGGTGAGGACACCACCAGCTTTTTCAGGTGAATTTGCATACTCACTCCTGATTGGCTGGTGGGTGTTGTGAAGTGATGGACAATTTGCATATTTCTCTTTTATTAGTGTAGATTCATAAGGTCACCACACGAGAAATTTTAAATGCCCTCATTACCTGATCCCTCTCCCCAGGGTATCTCCTGCATATTTAGATCAAATGCTCTCATTAGCCACCCAGGGAATTGTATCACCTGCCTATTTACATCAAATCTTCTGGGCCTTTACTAGACAATCTATTCCCTCCCCTTTTTCAGACCCTAGAGCAGGCTTGCATCTCAAGATTGTCTTCCATCATGTAACTGAGAAGCGTTGCAATGGCATCATCCCAACCTCTGCTTCTATCATCATATTGTCATGTAAAAAAATGTCCAAACCTCCATTAATAAAAAAAAAAAAAGGGGGGGGGGATAGTAGGGCAATATCATGTAAGGAAAAATATCCTATAAGTAAATTACATCTAGAAAATTTTTACTTTATCAAATTAAGTTTCATTTGCAATGCTAACAGCAAGACGGCCATTAAAAACACACATGGTGTCTAAATAAGACAAAGGAAAAGCATTTGAACAAAAATAAAAAGGATCCCAAATCAATTATATAGAAAAGATTCCTTTATTAACTTGTGGTTGAGAATACATTTGTATATTTTCAGAAAACAACCCCAAGACCAGATGGATTCCTGCAACAGAGAGGAATTGACAGGTGTACTCCAACCACTAAAACAAGAGGGAAAAACAGTCCAGAGATGGAAGACGCTGACAACACCTTGCCACGCGAGCAGTCAGCAGCTGTGCACCGCTGCAGGTTACCTAGATCCAAACCAGAGAGGGTCGGACCTGCATTGCCAACATGTGTCCACCATCCAGATATCATTGCTGACATGTACACATAAGGAACTGTTAGACATTGAAACGGGGACTCAGAACTCGTAGACATTGAAATTGGGACTCAAACATTTTTTTTGTTTTATCTTGTTTTGTTATTATATATTTATTTCTAGTCTGCAAAGGAAAAACTTTTTAAAGGAAAGAAATGGTGGGAAAAAGATACAGAGGCAAAGAAGCATTGAACAGACTGTCAAACTACATTGGGAAGACAGGGGAGGTTGAGCGAGCGGGGCTGTAAGAGACCAACCGAAGGACTTGTACGCATGCATATAAGCACAACCAATGGATACCAGACACTGGAGCAGGGGGGAGGGCGGGCAGGTAAAGGCATGTACTGGGGGATAGGGGAGGTCGGGGGGAGATCAATGGGGGAAAAAAAGGAGACATATGTACTACTATTTGTAATACTTAAAACAATTTAAAAAATGGTAAAAAAAAAAAAAATGTCCAAACCTGTAAAAAAAATTACAAGAGTCTTTAAAACCACACTGGTGACAGTTGCCAACTGGCAGCTAGCAAGTTTGTCTAGAACAGTGGTCGCCAAACTTCAGCTCGCGAGCCACATGCGTCTCACAAGCCGTGGTTTGCTGCTCTGTTGACTAATGAGTTTGCCGACCACTGACCTAGACTCTCGATTCCAATAATTACAGGCTGTTGTTTTCCTTGTGATTAAGCCCCTATCCCAGTGGTCGGCAAGCTCATTAGTCAACAGAACGGCAAACCGCGCGTCGCGAACCACATGTGGCTCACGAGCTGCAGTTTGCCGACCGCTGGTCTAGAAAATGATCTAACCTAGTGGTGATTTTTGAAGTTTCTCAAACTTGCAGTTGTTGTTAGAAATGAAGTCAGCACTTCATAAGTGGAGCACGAGGGCACTCAAACTTCACAGTTCAGTTAACTCTGGGCACTTTGAACAAAATAAAAACAAATCATCTCCGTTGATTAAATTTTCTGCTATTTGCCCGTATGTCTGGGTTTTACTAACTCAAGATTAGTGGCCAAAGGATGGGCCATACGATAAGGCAATGTAAAACTAGCTAATGAGAGGGGTGTTCATATAGGTCACTGCCCTCTGGGAACCATTATGGCAAGTGAAGGGGTGCATTAAAGTAGGATATACTAAAGCTTTCAGGACAACCCACTCCAGGATCCCCAAACCTGCAGAGAGGACAAGGGAATTCCTGTATTTGGAATTCTCTCAAACTCTATCCTGTAGGTCTCTTCCTGTGACTGATTTTAGTCTGTAGCCTTTACCTATTACAAAATATACCTATGACTATAATGGCCTCAAGTTTATTATAATTACAAACACAGCCCGGCGAGCATGGCTCAGTGGTTGAACATCTACCTATAACTAGGATTCCTGGTTCAATTCCAAGTCAGGGCACATGCCAGGGTTGCTGGCTCGATCCCCAGTAGGGGGACTGCAGGAGGCAGTCCATCAGTGATTCTTTCTCATCATTGATGTTTCTATCTCTCTCTCCCTCACCTTTTCTCTTTGATTTCAATAAAAAATATTTTTAAAAAATGATAAACACATTTTTCTGTGAATTATGGCAACTACACTTTGAAAAGATGCCCACAAGAAATGTGTATGTAATACATATTTATATATATGATGAATTTTTCAAGTTTCTTGTTATTATCAATTTACTTTCACATGGACAGTTATGAAAAGCTTTAGTTCTATGTCAAATAAATACTTTTATCTTTTGAATATGTGTGAATTTGTTTCCTTTTTTTAAATACTCACCTGAGGATATCTTTACTGACTTTTAGAGAGAGGGGAAGAAAGAGAGAGAGAGAGAGAGAGAGAGAGAGAGAGAGAGAGAGAGAGAGAGAGAGATAAACATCGATGTGAGAGATGGGAGATCTGTATTGCCTCCCATATGTTCCCTGACCAGAATTGAACTTGCAGCTTAGATATATGCCCTGACCAGAAATCAAACTGGCAACGTTTTGGTGTATAAGGCAATGCTCCAACCAACTGAACCACCTGACCATGGATCTTTCTCTCCTGTTTGCTCTTTCTTTTTCTTTTTTTTCAGTCCTTCCTCCCTCTTCCCTCCCTCCCTCCCACCCTCGCTTCTTCCTTCCTTCCTTCCTTCCTTCCTTCCTTCCTTCCTTCCTTCCTTCCTTCCTTCTTTTTGTTTGGTTGCTGATAATACTCATATATACCAGATAGTCTTCATAGCCTGTGGTTTTTTGTTCATTTGTGACCAGTTTTAAATTTGAATTCTTGCTTCAAGTCTTATAAAGTTTGAGTTTTGACCAAGCTTCAATTCTGTTTGACTGAATTTTAAAGATAAGTGCACTAAAATCTTCTAAAACATATTGAAATAAAATGTTGTTTCTATAATGATTGCTGTTATACTTAAGGAAAGTTCCATTATACTGTTGCAAATCCTGTTTATAAATGCTTCCTTGTGTATATTATAAAGCAACCGGCATGTCCCTCACCCACCTTTCCCCCATCTCAGGCTTGCTTCACAGTTATGCAGAATTTTTTTAAATCAATATAAGGAGTTTACATTTCAATAATGCCATCATTTAAAGTTCTAGAATATAGTTATGTCTCCAGAATACACAGATGTAATCAGGATCATAGTTTTGGTAGCGTTGCATTGTTCTCCGGTTTATTTAACACTCTAATCACCCATACACATTATAATAAAGGTGGGCTATTTAAAAAATATTTACTGACTTTTGCCATTACCTCATTTTTATTTATGATCTTATTCTGGCCTCCTGTTCCCCTGACCTGCTTTAGCCCCTTTCTTCTCACAGCTTGTTGCTTACCTCCTGTTCTACCACTAGATGGTACTCACATATTTTTGGTATTTTTCAGGTAGAACCTTTGTTGTTCTGGTAAGCAGACTTTAAATACAGAAATATAAATAACTCAGTCGAAGTCTAAATAAATTATAATTTTAGATGTTTTTATTCTATTTAATTACAACTATATACATTTTAGGCAAAATCAAATGTTAAATGCATTATGTTTTTTCCTGCCTGGATTCTCTGTAATTGATTTTTTCAGTGTATATTTAGGAATGTGAAAATACAAAAATTATAGTGATACTTATTTTACATTAATATATATGCATAAACATTGTTCTTCCAAATTCCAATACTTTTTTTGATATCATGTAGTTCATATTCCCCTGTATTTCTTCTCAATTTGGTATACATACTTTCCTTTCTGAATAACTCACACTAATTATTTGATGGAACTATTTACTGTTAATTGGAGGATAAATTTGAATGTTACCTTATATAAACCAAAACTATTTTTTGAACTAATGTAGTCCAAGCATTATTCTAAATATCGTACATTTGTTTAACAGTCTATCATTGCATCAGCTGACATAGATACTGGTTTAGTTTTCATTTTACACATGGGAAACTAAGAATTAGGGAATTTAAGTAACTCCTCCATAGCTAGACAAGAAGCTAGAGATAGAGCTTGAAAACGTTCTCCTTTGAATCTCACAATATTAATTATTACATAACATCTTCTAATATAAGAGCAATAATCTTATTATAAAATGTGTATATTTACATTGTTTCATGATTTTACAATGCCTAGTTTGCATGCTTTTATTTGTCATCGAATTCATATGAAGCTATTATTTTTATTACTTCCATTTTAAAGATAAGAAAACTGAGGAAACAAAAGTTTACCCAACTGCCTTTAATTAGTAGGAAATAGAGTCAGAATTCAATTTTTATGCAAGAGCCATGGTATCACTCTGTTACAACTGTAATATAACATAAAATTATAAGTCTCATCTTATTTTAACATAATAAAAGCCACTTTATGTGTTCTCGTTAAGAATTCCTGATAAAAACTTTTAAGATATATACCTAAAAACTATATTAATTATTCTAAAAAGTGGATGAAAATTTAGATGTATGACTCCTCAAGATAACTTTTTCTGAAGATCTTTGAAAGCATTTACTCTTAATTTAGAAGGATGTGTTTCACATAAGGATACGATGTTGGAATGATGAATTTTACATTCATAGATTTAAATTTAGGCAATAGATAATTTGACGTAATTAGAATTCAAAGAGTTATTTTTAAAGACATTCCCATCATTCATCTCATCAGTATCTGTCATATATTCATGCTTTTAATTTCTCTCTGTCTCACATATACATAACGAGACTAAACCATTAGTTGTATAAGTATTTTCAAGATGATTATTTTTGGAAATTTAAATTTTAGTGTGTATTGATAAGACTAATTTTTAAGCATTAGTTTTCAAAAAAGCAAACAGAAAGATATTTAATTATAGAAATCAGAATAAGACTTATGTGACAATATATGCTATATGCATCTAAATTTGCTAAATTGAATGGAATATGCAACTTGAGTTATATATATATTACATTACATATATTATATAATATATATATATATTATATATAATGCTGGTAATGGGGACATAATGGCTTAAGTATTTTTCAGTTGAAATGAGAAAATGCTAAGATATTGAAATGTTTAAAAATATATATATAGCCCGGCCTGTGCGCTCAGTGGTTGAGCATTAACTTGTGGACCAGGAGGTCACAATTTGTTTCACAGTCAAGGCAAATGCCTGGGTTGCAGGCTCGATCCATAGTAGGGAGCATGCAGGAGGCAGCCAATCAATGGTTCTCTCTATCATTGATGTTTTTATCTCTCTCTTCCTCTCCCTTCCTCTCTGAAATCAATATAGCCTTACATTTATGGAGCTTAGAAGTCCAAGATCAAGTTGTACACAGAATTAGTTTCTTCTGAGGACCTCATTACCTACTTTGTAGATGGCAGTCTTCTTCCAGTGTAGCCACATGGTCTTTCCTCTATGCACATCTGTGTTGTGATAAGAATCTCCTTTTTTTTTTTTTTTTTTTTTTTTAACAAGGACACTACTCATATTGAATTCTGGTGTTTCCCTATTAAACTTATTTAAACTTCATTACTGATGGGAGAAACCAAGATGGCGGCATAGGTAAGCACCTAAACCGCTGCCTTGCACAACAATTTCAAAACTACAACTAAAAGACAGAATGGACACCATCCAGAACCACAGGAAAGCTGGCTGAGTGGAAATTCTACAACTAGAAGGAAAGAGAAAAGCTCATGGAGAATTGGAGGAACAGCAAAGGGTTGAGGCACAGCAAAGGGTCTTTGTGCACACAGAGAGGAAGGACGGCTGAGAGCCTGGCTGACTTTCTCTGGCGGGAGGGGGAAGGAAGCCCCCGACTGCAATGAACCCCAGTTCCGAGCGAAACCCTGTGGACCCAGGCTCATACAGGGGGAGTCTGGACTATCAGGTAGAGAGAAAGGCAGTCGGAGACTCGGAGACCTGGGGGAGAGCCAGGGGAGCCCTGGTGGGAAGGGGTCTGGAAGCACGCACACGCAAGGGCCGGGCTGATGGGAAGCCAAGATTGTCTGCTCCTCCCTGAGACTCTACCCCATCTAAGCTGAACACAGAGGCTTTTTCAATTTGGCAAGTCTAATCCTATAAGACTGTCTCCAGCACCGAACTTCTCCCAGTGTAGACACAGCTGATCCTCACAGCCAACTGGTCTGGAGGTCAATTCCTCCCAGTGATACCAACAACAATCAAGACTTAACTACAACAAGGCTGTACACACAGTCCACAAAGGGGTGCACCAAGAGTGTCCACCTCAGGTAACTGGGAGGCCGACCCACTGGGTCATACAGGAAACCTAGCACACAAAGCTACCACCCTACCAATGCAGGGAAGCAGTGAAAATGTGGCAACAAAGAAACAGATCACAAACGAAAGAAATGGAGGAAAACAAACGACTGGATATAGAATTCAAAACCACGGTTATAAGGCTTTTCAAGAATATCTTAGAAAAGGCCGATAAAAATAATGAGACCCTCGAAGATATGAAAAAGGACCAACTAGAAATTAAACATACACTGACTGAAATAAAAAATATTATACAGAGACCCAACAACAGACTAGAGGAACGCAAGAATCAAGTCAAAGAACTGAAATACAAAGAAGCAAAAAACACTCAACTGAAAAAGCAAAAAGAAAAAAATCTAAAAAGTTGAAGATAGTATAAGAAGCCTCTGGGACAATTTCAAGTGTACCAACATCAGAATTATGGGGGTGCCAGAAGAAGAGAGAGAGCAAGATACTGAAAACCTATTTGAAGAAATAATGACTGAAAACTTCCCCCACCTGGTGAAAGAAATAGACTTACAAGTCCAGGAAGCACACAGAACCCCATACAAGAGGAATCCAAAGAGGACCACACCAAGACACATCATAATTAAAATGCCAAGGGCAAAAGACAAAGAGAGAATATTAAAAGCAGCAAGAGAAAAACGGTTAGTTACCTACAGGGGAGTACCCATATGACTGTCAGCTGATTTCTCAGCAGAAACTATGCAGGCCAGAAGGGAGAGGCAAGAAATATTCAAAGTGATGAACAGCAAGAACCTACAACCAAGATTACTCTACCCAGCAAAGCTATCATTCAGAGTTGAAGGTCAGATAAAGAGCTTCACAGACAAGAAAAAGCTAAAGGAGTTCATCGCCACCAAACCAGGATTACATGAAATGCTGAAGGGTATTCTTTAAAAAGAGGAAGAAGAAGAAAAAGATAAAGATAAAAATTATGAACAACAAAATGACATCAAATACATACCTACCAACAAGTGAATCTAAAAATCAAGTAAATAAAAAATCTGAAAAACAGAATGGACTGGTGAATATAATAGAATCAGGGACATAGAAAGGGTGTGGACTGACAATTCTCAGGGGGAAGCAGGTGTGAGTGGTGCAGGAAGAGATTGGACAAAAATCTTACTCCTATGGATAAAGACAGTGGCAGGGGGTAAGGGCATGGGGTAGGGTGGGGTGGGGAATCAGGTGGAGGGGAGCTGTAGGGGTAAAACAAAAAGAGGAACACCTGTAATCTGAACAATAAAGATTTATTTAAAAATAATAATAAAAAAATAAAAACCTGAGGAACAGAATAAACTGGTGAATATAATAGAATCAGGGGCATAGAAAGGGAGAGGACTGATAATTCTCAGGGGGAAAGGGGTATGGGGGGGTGCAGGAAGAGACTGGACAAAAATGGTACACCTATGGATGAGGACAGTGGCGGGGGGAGGTAAGGGCAGAAGGTGGAGTGGAAACCGGGTGGAGGGGAGCTATGGGTGGGGAAAGGAGAAACAATTGTAATAATCTGAATAAAGATTTATTTTAAAAAATTTAAAAATAAACTTCATTACCTCTTTAAAGGCCCTATTTGAAAATACAGTCACATTCTAAGGCATTGGGAATTAGGATGTCCACATATTAAAATGGGGGAAGGGAGGAGAGAGAATACAATTTAGCCCCAAACATTAACATTGTAATATCATTAAAATATATTTTATGTGTGCTTATCTCACAGTCTGTGAGACAGGGCACAGCTTAGTTCAGTTCTCTGCTTCAAGGTCTTACAAGGATGAAGTCTGTGTTGACCAGGGTTAGTCTCTCCTGAGCCTCAACTGGGGAAGGATCTGCTTCCAAGCCCACATGGTTGCCGTCAGCGATCTGTTTCCTGCAGTATACTGGGCCATGGAACTCAGTTTCTTGCTAGCCATTGACTGGAAGCCACCCTCGGCATCTTGCCTTGTGGCCTCTTGTGGCAGTACACAACCTGGCAGCTTGAGACTTAAGAGCCAGCAAGAAAAATAGGATCTTTCAGCAATGATTGACATTCATATTCAAAATAGTCATGTATACTTAATTAATACATACATCCTCTCACATTTGGTGTGTGCTCAAGTCCCACCCACACTCAGGGGGAGAAGACGGCACCAGGCCAGGGTCACCAGGATTTGGGTCTCATAGGAATCACACTAGGGTCTGTCTGCCAAGCCCCTTCATATAAACCGCGCCCAACCTTGACTATAAGACTTAACTTACCATGTTTACTCATCCTGATATTCCATTTTTTCACTTCTTCATCTATGTTAATACATCCATACATTTCTCCTCGGAAAGCATCCTCTGACCAATATAATTTCAAAACTATGAAGGAAGTTATTATTGCAAGCAATCATTTGACAATTTAACATTTAAATAAAGATAACTTTATATGAAAATTTAACCTGTCTACTATTTGTCCAGCCCTATTAAGAGAAGAAAAGCTGAATGCATTCTAAAAGAAAATTGTATCTCTGCCATCTACTTTTTTCTAAGATACTATTCATAACAATCCCTCAATGCCTAATACAATCAGGTTCACATGTTTATAATATAAACAATTTGACAGAAACTATGCATTATATATAAACTTCATAGGAGCGCAGTATCCAATATGTAACAATAATTCAACAAATGCTTATAATTGATTGATGGATGGATGGAGTCAAGTCTGAGTAACAGGTGATTGTATACAGAATGCAAAATTACTCTTAACCAAACAATTTAACATGGTTTTATAATATAAACTGCATGAAAACTATGATGGGAAAATAAATAAAAATCTTAGGTGTAGATTAAAGGCTACTAATTCAATATGATAAAGATTACTTTTGACAAATATTGGTAAATATTTTTTGCTCATTAAATGGATTCTTTAAATTCAGCATCAAATAACACTGTCTTTTTCCTTTTTTTCTGTAATAGCAATCTGCTCCATCCAGAGTTTATTAGTTATTTTAAATTGCTGTTGAAACTTAATCTAAGATGAGAGAATCATGTCATCAGAATATAAAATAATGACACATAATATAAGCCTGGTAATAAAAAAGCAAACCCTTTCAGCTGAAAAACATCACATTTCATAGCATGCAATCTAATAAAAAGAATACGACTGCCCGACAAATTACGGACATTTCAATATTGAGCAGTGATATGCATCTGTTAGTGGTTACCAACAAATACTTAAGTTAATGCACTGACTTGCACCTCTTATTTTCTAAAACCATATATTTTTAATCATTCAGCATACTTTTGCTAACAGTTATTTGTGTGTTTCAGCACACGAATCAAACATCAGACATTTAAAATTGTTATTATATTAAATATAGTGCTTTTGCTAGATATGTGAAAAGTAGACTCTGTGATTAAAATGATTTTCACACAGTTAGATAGAAAAATGAAATTCTTCTAATAGTAATACTTCATTTGAATTGGTTTATAAATGTCATGTTAGCTATAAGGCAATGAATTGTGTAATGGTTTTTAGAAATCTTTTTTTCCAACTTATGAAAAGCACTTCAAAGGTGAAGTTTCAAAGTCATGTGAACTTTTTATCAGAGTAATATTAGTGGAGGATTCAAATAATTTTTTAACATTTGCTCATTTTTTTCATGATTAGGTAAATTTATACCAAAAAAGTATGTGACATTTATGTAAGGGCAATTTTCATATCTGCAAGGAACCTAAATTTGAAGACTTGAAACAAATGGATTATTCAAGAACAGACTTATTGTTAACTTATTAACTGCTATCATTTAAAAAAATAATTACGTGTATTGAATAAACCTAATAGGTGTGATTATGTACAATACCATTGAGGTGCTGCAATGTTGGATATATTTTTTTCAACAACTTAAATAAGAACTAAATTTGAAAAAAAAAGAATGGAAATAGATACAGTGCAAAGGCCTAAAGAATACATTCATATTAGTTACCAGAAATAAAGTGTCATGTGGATCAGTAAGACAAAATATAATTTTTAGATGGGGAAGTCAGAAAAACTTTATTTGAAAAAGAGTTTTACTACTCCTAGAAAGTTTTAATTTTAATACTAAGTTACAGTAGAATACAGAGAAATTAAAACTCCAAGTAGAAATCTGTGTGTGAGCAATATTTTAGAGAAAAAAACCCCTCAAGAGAGTTATATTAATCTGTATTCAGTATATTGTCCCATTGTTCAACACTCCTTGTATGCACACACCCTGCCATATGTTTGACTTTGAAGTTCTTTTCACTGAAAATGATTAGTATGTTCTTGAATTTCACTTCCTACACTTTACTTGTTTTCACTTGGCTTGTACTTGTGCCATGCCATTAGGACTGCCTATTTGAGTGATGTTGCTGATCTCAGGACACAGAGAGCCAAGTATATGACAGCAGAAACTCTGCCTTATATATAAACTTCATAGGAGCGCAGTATCCAATATGTGACAATAATTCAACAAATGCTTATAATTAATCACCTGAGTAACAGGTGATTGGATACAGAATGCAAAATTACTCTTAACTAGATAAGTGTCTAAGCCATGACTAAGAACAACTGTCTCCAAGCTGGCCCACAGCTGTGTGTGTGAACCCATTTGTGATTCTGAAGTTGTCTACCTGACCCCAGTCACCATCAGTTGACTTTGTGCTGACCCGTGGATGCATACATAAAAATAAACATTATTATTTTCAGCTACTGAGTTTAGAGGTTATTGTCAGCATCTAAAATCTGATACTGGAAGTTGGGATACAATTATAACAAAAAGTCTATACCATGTGTTTATTGTCATTAGAGCCACATAATCAATGGGTGCTAAAGAAAATGGTAAAGAAACTCTTTAAGAAGACTGAAAAAAAATGTTGGTCTTTATTATCTTGTGATAATAAAAGTTTGTGAAATGTTTGATGATATTAAATCTGCAATAACTTAAAAGAACAAAAGTGAGTATAATATAATGTCCCAAACTGAGACATGGGGGTTTCATTATTTGGGGATGAAATATTTCTTTATAACTATATATGATAAAGTTATGCAAAAATCGTATTTTTAGGGAAAAAATAAAACCACATCAGAGTCTTCAACTCATAAAGGATTTTCAAATTCAATTATAGCATGTGGTCCTAGACAAAATCCAAGGTTCTACCCAGTAGAGGGTCTCCAGGTAAAAATCTCTGACTCACATAAAGATGACCACATGAAATAGAGGGGCCTCTAAGAAGTATTCAGCATTATTTCATAGTAACCTGATTATTTACTTATTTTTAGTGTACTGCTGGTGGGAGGCATCTATAGACTATTTCGTATAGCTTTTGTCCAGTGGACTAACTAGAATAAAATACATAGGAAACCCAAACTGCTTTGAGACAGCTGTATAGTCCAAGTTATCTACATCTGACCTATTAGATGACTGAATTCGTAGCTATGGAATGTTCTCTGAAATCTGAACCTGCTAGAGACAGAGAGGCTTAAAATATACGTATGTCTGCCAGCAAACAGGTAAAATTGTTCAGTAGCCTCTTTATAGGGACCGAAGAAAATAACAGGAAAAAAAACAACAACCTTGGAGAATAATGGGCAGAACAGAACTTTATTGAACAAACCTAGGTCCTAATTAAGAAACATACTTATTCCCATTCTAGGGGAACTTGCCAACCTTTACTCAGCAAGATTTCATAAATGCTAAGAATCAGTGACTATTGTATGTCTCCTATTATTATTTTTTTGAATGATAATTTTTTTATACTTTTCTTATCCATGTTTTAACATATTTGTGTGTGTGTGTGTGTGTGTGTGTGTGTGTGTGTGTGTGTGTGTGTGTAGCATGTAGTGAAGGAGGACAGATAACTTGCTTGATTAATTCATTGCTTACCTGATCAAGAGGAGTCCTATTTGAATCTAATATAGTGAAGAACATTCGAGACTCTGAGACTCATGGCATGATTGTAAACCACAGGTTAGACCCTGATCCCACCACACAGATAGTGGCTTCTCTTTTCCTCTTATGAAGAGAAAATAAAAAAGTCATGCTTTGCATATTTCTTCACTTACTCTGCTGTCTTTCACACCTGGTCCCAGCTCCACACTGGGCTGACACTCACTCTCTTGCTTGTCTCCTCCTTGAGCTGTAGAACATTTTGAAGACAGGGTGAGGCTCCCTGGCTTCCCACCCCCATGCTCTCTTTCTTACTTCTGAATAAGGCAATATAATGTGTAATGGAGATTGTGAAGGCTCTCACAAAAATAAGGGGTTCCCAGGGTTTTCAAGGAAGGATCTGTGGAAGTTATCATAAGGTCCTTTTGTAGATGGATGCACTTCATTTTATTTTTAATTTTTAAGTAGTTTCTTCCCCTTCTCTCCATAAGGAATCATCTTCAATTTTCCCTAAGTGAATCTTCCCCTTGGTCCCTGGACAACATCTGGTTTCTGGACCTCTTTCTGTTTTCTGTTCCAGGGTTGTCATCCTGACTGTGTCATGCTCTGTAACAACTCTGTCAGCAAGGACTAGCATTAGTGTTGTTACAAATTCCACCTCAGAAACCATGGTCAAGTCTGGATACGGTTAGATTTACTTTACAGTTAACAAGAAAACAGTCCAAATAGATCTCAAGAAAAAAAGATAGATAACTCTATTTTCTTTAGCAATCCAAGTAGCATATTATTGTATAAAGGAGTAATTGTGTTTTTCCCCTTTAATTTGGAGCCAACTACCATAATAAATGATATACATCACATTTTTATGACCTCTTTCCATAGGAGGGTTCCCTCTGTAGTAATGAATCAAATTAGTTTTCCTTCATTTTCTCTTGGCAAAGTAAATTATTCCAGTTAGATTGATACCACCAGCATCTGTTTACAAAGTAAAGTATCTAGGTATGTAAGTTAAATAAATCATGAGAAAGACTAGATTATTATATTTAGTCATGATTTATTTTCATTTGTTCTGTCCAAATCAATGGTAGTCTTATTTAAAAAGTAGGCTTGAATGTCCCCTGGCTACAACTGTTATATTTCTGATAAATGTTTATTTTATCTACTTAGAATAGAAAAATCTAACTTATCCCACATTTAGACAGGTTAAAAATATGCTTTGCTATTTCTTATTCCCAACATATTTCTATTTTTTACAAAGGAAATGGTGATTTATAAAAGATGACAAGTTGCAAAATAAGTTTCAGTAGGATTTATGAATTGCAAAATGTTCTCTTGATAGTAATCAATGGTAGAATCACTGGTTAAATTTACTCATTTATTTTCAAGTTCATACATTACAGAGCTGGAAATAGAAGCAGCTCCTTCCAAAATTTCCATATTGTGAAATATTGTATCTTTATTACCGAACAATTGAGTTAAGGGCTTAAAGGTATAAAATTTTATATTAGAGTCTATCCATTAACTTTCAATGATGTTGGAAGACATTTTTCTGCTCTTATGTAAAGAATCTTCATAACATGGTCACTGTAAGAGAATCTGTGATTTCATCATGCATAGTTGACAATCATGCATAATATCAACAGCTTTAGAGAAAAGCAAAAATTTACGTATTACTAATTAAAATAATACAGTGCTCAAAACTCATTTAATACATATTTATTAATATATAATAATTTAATACTAGACTTGTAGAGTATAAATGGTTAAATCTTCATATTAGGATTCAGGAATCTAAAACATGGGCACCTTAATAATATTTATAAACATGATGAAGGTTGACAACTAAATTACATTTATGTATTCATGTATTATATCCTACCACATATACATCAACCTTGTCACCTTTATATATCCTCTTTATGAAATCCCCAAATTTTTCTGAGTTCTGTTTTCTCTACTCGTAAAAACTGTATGTAGACTAAACCATTACAGCCCTACTAAGGGTGTCTCCAATTGCCCCAGTCAAGAATAAGTACCCATTATTCCTTTTGTAATTTTTTAGATAGTGAATCTGTTTAGTCCTTCTTATATAAAATACTGAATATATCAGTATATGCCAGTTACTCAAAACTAAGGTGGTTGTTTTTGTGTTTTTTTTAGTATAATTGTTAATTATGGCTTGAAATTTGTTTTAGATGTAAGACATGGACCATCTATTTTGGAAATATTGTGTTTCATTATACTGCTATTATCTTTGTTTCTAATAACCATAGCTTTGTAATGTAATTGAGAACAGAAAACTATGATCTTTTATCATTAAAATAATACATGCTATACTAAGCTCCTGATGTATACATTACTCCATCACTATGGAATTGTAAATATTTCATGGAAAGTCTTACCTTAATGAAATTAAGAGGAAAGTGTAAATACTATACAGCCTTCCTTCTGAGTTAACAGTTAATAGTATCTTATTATCTGTTCATAATCAGAAGTTGTTACTGTGTTGTCCTGAGGCATAAATAATATACAGAAATATCTTTGTGCTAGTAGGGAATTTATATAATTATACTTTTATAACATGAGATAAAATAATGTCTTACCTGGTCAAGAGGAGTCATATCTGAAACCACTATCTGTGTGGTGGGATCAGGGTCTAACGTGGTTTACAATCATGTCATGAGTCTCAGAGTCTAGAATGTCTTGGATTGTATGTATGAAAGCACATATTTCTTATAGTAAAATTTGTGGTTTTGGTGCCCTGACTGGGAATCAAACTGACAACCTTTGGGTGTATGGGATGATGCTCCAACCAACTGAGCCACACCAGCCAGGGCAGCTTATAAATTTTAAAATACTGTCATTATTCAAAATTGTAATAATTTGTAGCATTTTCAAGATTAAAATGATATATCAAATGTATGTGCCATTTATTCCACTTGGGGGCTTTAAAGATTAATTATTTTCAAGTATCAATATATTTTAAGGTGCTGCTCTTATAAGTTTGTCAAAGAAAATTCTAAGATCTACAGGAATATTGCACTATAGTATTTGAGCATAGTTTTTTGAAAAAAAAATTTAAATGTGTATATAATCCTTTCCCTTCTTTTTCTTTATAAGGTTTACAGACATCTGAAATGCTACATGTATTGCCTGAAATTTATACATTCAATTCACATTTGCTGACTGCAAAAGCAAAACAAAGGAAGGTATTCTATTGATATACAGTCTTGAAAGCTATTTCTCTAGAGATCAGAATGGCACCGATCCTAAAAGTGTTACTATGAAATAAAACAGGGGAAGCAAATTGACAGGAAGTACATGAAGATGAAATAAAAGCTTGGTATTTTTATATGAAATATGATATAAAATGAAAAGTTCTGTACTAATATAACTTAGGCCAAGTACTTGGAGGAGAAAGATGATTCCTCTTCCTGACAAATAGGGTGGCTGAAGTGCACAGAAAAGTAAATGACTTTTCCAATTTCTTCCAGGAAGTCAGAACTACAACCCAGGGAAAATTCTTAGATTTAAGTTCTCAATAAATTAAGCACAATGAAACGCTGTTATATTTCTTGATAAAAAATGGAAGCATGGGCCTCGTTCAGGGAGTATTACTGGCTTGATTTAAAGGGGGTTGTAATCTGCACAATCTCAGGACAGGAGCCCCTCCCACGGGCCCCAGGGCTCTCAAGGTGATTGGCGGCACTGCTCTGGCTCCGTTCTTGATGGACAGGAGCCCGTGGACGAATACAGTCATGAGAGATTCTAGTCACTCCTTCCTGATAGAAAATTCCATCGACTTTTGCAAACTCATCTTTACCTCCATTTCTCATGGTTGCTTAACCACTGACAATAAGGCAAAGAATAAAAACAGTAAATTCCTAGAGTACTGTTTATTCTCACTCCTTAACCTTTCTATTTAATACTCCTCACTCAATACACACACACACACACAAACACACACTTACACATACACGCACACACATTTTCCTTCGTAGAATTAGTAGTTTTCCACCTCTCAACCAAGATATACTGATATATAAGGTGGCTAAGAGAAAGCTGTGTAAGGACTAGCATTAATGTTAGGTCTCTAGATCTATCATCTACTATTTATCTATGGTGTTCTCTCCAAGACTGACACAAGAAGTGTTTCTATCTTGAATCAATAATATGAAAGTCTTTCCAATTCTATGATTAGTAGAAAAAAATGTGTACCATGAATGTACCAAATGTTTTTAAAAAAGGTAAAATATAATTCAGTAGGTTGTTTTGTTTTTGCATATTCCAATTTAACTAAGAGAGTACATTGTCCTTAAGTCTCATAAGACTAACACACATATAGATCAGTGTTTATATTCAAATACTATTACTGTGTTCTAAATTGATTATATTAGTTATAATTAAAATATTTTAAAAATCTAGATTCATATCTATATAAATGACTTATAATTTTATTAGCACTGATAAATAACCCCTCTTTCATTCAGATAAATTTCTTTACCACATGCTAAAAGTTTAATAACTACTGGTATGTTTGTCTAACTTTCATTCTAGATTTGGATTAAGTAAAATCCTACTAATCCATTTGTATTGCTAACACTTTATTTCATACCCTTCTCTAATATAATATTGTCCTGAAAATGATTATAGTTTCCTCATTGTTATTTAACTTCTTTGTACATATTCGCTACAATCTATTTCCTATATTTATATAGTTATGATTTTGACATGCTAATCAGATTTTGGACATTCATGCTTGAATTGTTCATAGCTTGAGGATAAAGTTACACGTGTTTAGCTTGCCAGGAATTCCTTTCATGGCCTCCATTGATGTCAGTAGCTTTTTCTCTGTGTACTCCTTGAGCAATATGTACATCCTTCAGGGTGACCATATTCTGGATTACCCAGGATAGTCCTGACTTATGACTGCTCTCCCAGGGTTTAGTCTGTTTTAGCATTTTCCTGATTTTTTTCTTTTTTAATCAAGTATTATTATTGTGTGTGTGATGAAACAGCCTGAGTGTGCTTTAAAAATATTTCAGTTCTGTTTCAAGCACCATCTTCCAGCATCTAGCAGTGGCAAAAACGCACCTTCAGTGAACAGATCGTTAGTGGAAAAGGCCTGCACGGCGCTCTGCCACGTGCGCCACGTGATCAGCAGAAGCCCTGGCTGTGCTGGGTCCCAGCGGCCGAGAGAGACGCGAGTCCAGGCTGCGCAGGCTTCCGCGGTGAGTCACGGGCCCTGCTGTCCTCACAGGGAAGAAAGACTCTCCTTAGAGACGCAGCTTTCTGCCGGCTGCTGGGCCCTGCTGGGGCCCGGCCACGCAACTCAGGCTCACCTTGGTGCCACGTGGCCTCAGTTGCCCGGGTTCTAGAGATACGACGTCCTTTTATTGTTTAATAAAAAAATGAGATCTAAAAAGTTCATAAAAATATCTGTCTAGAAAAGGAGAGATTTTAATGTCTCTTTTGAAAAACAAACACCATGAAGAACAACTACGTATTTTTTAAGATCTATCTTTATTTATTTCAGTGAGGAAGAGAGAGGGAGGGGTAGAAACACCAGTGACAGAAGACACTGACGGGCTGCCTCCTGCACGCCCGCTGACTGGCTACTGAATCCTGACCTCAGGTTCCTGTGTCAGTGCTCAGCCACTGGGCCAGGCCAGCCCGCAACAACTATGTAATCTCTAGGCCCCCCAAACAAACAAACAAACACATTAAAGAACCACAGAAGACTGTAGTTAATTATGTAATCTAGATATAAGTTCACAAGTTCACATTCACATGCAATCAGCCCTGGATTATTTCTAGTTTGATGTTTTTTTTTTGTATGTCCACATTTAGTAGTTTAATCAATAACCTCCCTCAAGGATATTACCATAAGAGAATATTAAGCCCTTTAATTTCATCTTAATGTCTCTCCCTGAGATGGCACCATTTAAGATGTCTTAGCAGATTAATACTGTCTTTTTTTTTTTCATAAGACAGTTTAGGCCAAATTTTTCACTCCAACCTATTCTCTCCTGCTTCAGTTTCATTATGTTAGGGTACTCCTCAGAAGCCATTAAAAAATATAGAGTTATTTCCTTTTAGTGAGATACAGTGTAGTAATAGCCTGTCACACAATCAGATAATTACAGAAAATATATTGTTTAATTCTATAGTTGGGAAAATGAATTTCCATAGAGTAGATAAAAATGTATTGTAACATTTTATATCTGATATAGATTTGATACCGTCTTCAATGAAAGGTTTATGGAAAACTGAGATGAATTAACTTCTGTTAAGCACTGTGGAGCCAAATTGCAAATAAAAAAGTAAAAAATGTTTGTCCATGATCATATTACATAGTGATTAGCAATTATTAATGTGGAATTCATGGCACTATTTAATGTTCAAAATATTTAGACAAAGATTCAACAAAATTTGGTGGTTTTGTTTTTGCTTTAAAATGTGTACTAACTTACTTATGGTAGATAAAATATTTGTGTAATCAGATGTTATTGGATTTTTTACTGCTTTATTACCTCAGTTTATTGTTCAATCAAAAAAACATATATTTGAGAGTCCTGGTTGACAGGAAGTAATTTGAAATCCTGCGTGCTGAAATTCCTCTTCATATTTTCTCCTACTACCCTTACTGAGAGAGGAGCTTGTCAGCGGTTTTTATATTTTGTCAATTCATTTTCTCTTCTCACTTTATCTAACCTGGGTCACTACTATGCATTTGCATAAAGTTTTGATTATTCTGACTATAACAAGAATTATTCAGCAAATGTAAACATTGCAGTGTTGTGTGTGGTATATATCTTGAAATCTGCTGATTACTTTCATTAAGAGGTGAGAATATATAAACTAAAGAAAGTAGAATGGAGAGAGATGTGAGGGTTCTCTGTACCATTAAATCTTTTTACATAATATAACATAGAAGTAAGGTTAAGTCAGCTTTATATTTCAGTAAATTGAGAAGATTAAAGTTTGAAAAGCATTGTTTGTTTGCTAAAAAAATAGTTCAGTGCTCTGTTGGTCAAGTTTATCTCCACATTTAAATCTATAATGTATTTATTTGAGAGAGTAATTTTTAATAAGTAACTTATTATTTAAGAAATAAAATGTTACTTATCTTTCTTAAAGTTTTATGTACCGAAATCAAACGTGGGACCTTCAGTCTGCAGGCCAACACTCTTTCCACTGAGCCAAACCAGCTAGGGCATGAACAGTATTTATAAAGAGAAGTTAATTTGTTCAAGATCACACAAAACAATAAGCTATAAGAACTAAATAGTAAGCCACACCATCAGCCTCCAGGTGCCATGTTATATTATTCTCATGAAAAAGTAAACTCAGCTAACATACTAACCTCACAGAAATAGTTGCAAAACAATTCACTTCTAGAGATTGATATATTGTTCATATCACAGGAAGCTTGGGAGAAGACCCTAGAATCATATTATATCAAGGTATTTAAACCTAGTTATCCACTAATGCAAGTGGAATTATTCAGAATACAGTAAGAATTGGCTAAATTATTTAATGAAATCACATCAGAAAAATAATAGCCAAATTAAATTTTTACGTGTGGAACCATGTGTCATTGCAGGTAAGAATATACACTAGGGGGACGAATCCAAGATGGCGGCGTGGGGAAACACCTAAACTGCTGCCTCCCACAACAATTTCAAAACTACAACTAAAAGACAAAACGCCTATCACCCAGAACCACGGGAAAGCTGGCTGAGTGGAAGTTCTACAACTAGAAGGAAAGAGAAAAGAGCATTGAGACGTGCACGAGGGCTGAAAAGCTGAGGTAAGGAGGCGCGCGATCTGGGCTGGCTGCAGGCATTGCTTTTTTCAACACTAAGGGAGACAAGCCCCCAATTACTCTGAAATCCAGTCTCTGGGGAGACACGGGGGACCCAAACTCCTACGGGGAGAAGCTGGACTGTCTGCCACCAGGTCGGAAAGTGAGGGGGGCTTGCTTGCAGAGCTGTGCGCAGGAATAATTGTTTACTGCACTAGGGCGTGGGATGCGTGGACGTGGTCAGAGACACAGAGCCCACTAACTAGCATCGCTGTTTGCCACGTCCTAGCCTAGTGATGCCCTGAGACCCCGCCCTGCACAACCTACAAACCCACCCAAGCTCCAAGCAACAGCTTTAGCATAAGAAAGGCCTGCCCTATCACAGCTTAACCTAACAAACTTGCAGCTCGGGTCAGACAACTCCAAAACCTCCAAACCCCAAGCAAAGAGGAGAAAACTGTAGCTCTCACTATGGCTCCTGCTGGGTGGCCTCAGACAGTAGCTGACCTTCACCCCATTGGAGATCCAGAAGCCAGTGTACCTAGTGGTCAGTGTGAGACACCAGATTTCAACTCCTCATATCCATAAGTGACACATTCAAGAGGCAGACTCAGTGAGCACCAAAGCCCCACTGAAACAAGTCCTGCACCATAAGCGTGTCTCCAGCACAGCAGTTCTTCCATTATAGACACAGCGAGTCCTCATAGCCAATTGGCCTGGAGGTTAATTCCTCCCAGTGTACCAACAGCAACCAAGGCTTAACTACACCAAGACTTTGCACTCAGCCCACAAAGGGGTGTACCAAGAGCATCCACCTCATGTGATTGAGGAGGCTGAGCTACTGCCCCCTATAGGTCACCTACCACACAAAGCCACTCCATCAACACAGGGAAGCAGCCAAAATGCGGAGACAAAGAAACATGTCACGAATGAAAGAAACGGAAGAAAGCAAACTAAGAGACAACATAGAGTTCAGAACCACATTTATACGGTTACTCAAGAATCTTCTAAAAACCGCTGAGAAACTTCATGAGACCTTTAAGGATCTTAATGAGAATGCCAAAAAAAAAAATGGAAAAGGAACAGTCATAAATGAAGCATACACTGTCTAAAATAACGAATATACAGAAACTCAACTGTAGATCAATGTACCCCAAGAATCAAACCAAAGATCTGAAACATGAGGAAACAAAAAACACCCAACCAGAAAAACAAAAAGAAAAAAGAATCCAAAAATATGAAGATAGTGTAATGAGCCTCTGGGACAACTTTAAGCGTACCAACATCCGAATTTTTGGGTGCCAGAAGAAGAGAGAGAGCAAAATATTGAAAACCTCTTAGAAGATATAATGACAGAAAACTTTCCCTACCTGGTGAAAGAAATAGACTTACAGGTTCAGGAAGCGCACAGAACCCCATACAAGAGTAATCCAAAGAGGACCACACCAAGACACATCATAATTAAAATGCCAAGGGCAAAAGACAAAGAGAGAATCTTGAAAGCAGCAAGAGAAAAATGGTTACCTACAAGGGAGTACCCATACAACTGTCTGCTGATTTCTCGGCAAAAACTATGCTGGCCAGATAGGAGTGGCAAGAAATATTCAAAGTGATGAACAGCAAGAACCTACAACCAAGATTACTCTACCCAGCAAAGCTATCATTCAGAGTTGAAGGTCAGATAAAGAGCTTCACATACAAGAAAAAGCTAAAGGAGTTCATCACCACCAAACCAGGATTACATGAAATGCTGAAGGGCATTCTTTAAGAAGAGGAAGAAGAAGAAAAAGGTAAAAATAAAAATTATGAACAACAAAATGACATCAAATACATACCTACCAACAAGTGAATCTAAAAATCAAGTGAATGAAAAATCTGAAGAACAGAATGGACTGGTGAATATAATAGAATCAGGGACATAGAAAGGGAGTGGACTGACAATTCTCAGGGCGAAGCGGGTGTGAGGGTTGTGGAAAGAGATTGGACAAAAATCTTACTCCTATGGATGAAGACAGTGGTGGGGGGGTAAGGGCATGGGGTGGGGTGGGGAATCAGGTGGAGGGGAGCTATGAGGGGGAAAAAAAGAGGAACACCTGTAATAATCTGAACAATAAAGATTTATTTAAAAAATACACACACACACTAGGGTTTTCCTGAAAAGAAATTATTCAATTCTTCATTTATACCTTTAACCATACTTATTGACAGTTTACCTTCTGTAAACACTAAAAGTAATTGAAGAGAAGAGACAAACACAAAAATATCTCAACTCTCCTTTTTCCTGGTTATCATGTTGACGGATGCTTTTTTTTTTCCAGTTGCAAACTAGTTTCACGTTTTTCTCTCACCATCTAGATTAAAAAATATTATTAATCACAAAATTGCCCCTGCTTCTGACAGCATCCTACCCAGGACAAACTATGGCTTTCTTGAACCCTCTTTAAAAGCTAAGCCCTAACAGAAGCCACTCCTAACACCTTCTTTCCACAATACCCATGATTTCCACATGCTTTGTGCTCCCTGCTTCTCTTTTACATCAGCTATTCATAAGTTCCACCTTCTTCAACCGTAGGGATATCCCTCGTGGGCATCTATAATTCTTTCCTTTTTTTCCTTCAGATTTATTGAGACATAATTGACAAATAAAATTGTATCTATTTAAAGTGTACAATGTGTTCATGTGGCACACATACACTTTTTGAAATGATTACAACAATCCAGCAAACACCTGAATCACCTCACACAGTGACCTTTTTATGCTTGTGGTGCTAATGTAGAAGGTCTGTTCTCTTGGGAACTTTCAGCTACACAGAGCAGTGTCATTAACTGTAGTCTCCAAGCTGTCCATTAGATCCCCAGAGCTTTTTCATCCTCTAAATCAAGGTTTGTACTCCTTGGCCACTATCTCCCCAACCCCCTCATACTCTAGTCCCTGATAATCAATATTCTAGTCTAAATTTATATTATAATTGACTAGTGGCCTGGTGCAAGAAATTCATGCACATTAAAAAGGGATTAATTGGAGGAAATAATTTAATATTGCTACTTACCCTTTCTCTATAATATAAGTGTCAGAGATGAAATAATATTAGTAAAATGTATATGAAAACCTTCCTCCTGTCAGAGTCTGGGGTCCACCATGGGACCCAGAGTCAAGTCCCTGCCCACCCACATGCACCTCAAAATCACATGAGACCCAGACCTGGCCGGCCCCACCCCATTGGGCTAGATCCAGACCCGGCCAGTCCCACCCTTGTCAAGCCCTGCCGGGCAGGGGGTGTAGCCTCAGATCCCCTGGCCCAGTGCCAGGACGGGGGGCATGGCCTGAGGTCCCCCAGCCCAGACCGGGGGTGGGGGACATGCCTTGAAGTCTCCTGTCAAGACCTTCTGGTTGGGGGGCATGGCCTGAGGTCCCCCATCAAGCCCTGCCAGGTGCAGGGGGCGCAACCTCAGTTCCCCCGGCCCAGCACCGGGAGGGGTCGCAGACTCAGGTTCCCCATCAAGCCCCAAGCCCCACTGGCAGGGAGGGGCAGCCTCAGGTCCCCCATCTGACTAAGCTGAGACAGCTGATGGTCGGCAGAGCTGTATTTGAAAGATGCTTTATTCCTTGTCAAAGGCATGCTGATGTTCTTTAACATATCACTTTTCTGAATGCCATGCATCATACTATTTTTCTTCACCTCAGAGCTGTTGGGCATCTTGACAAATTTCAGACTTTCAAATTTAACATAATGTAATTAATATTTCCTGCTACCTATTAATATCAACCAAAACATCTTTTGGAGTCTTCTCTTATGCTGTTTCAGCATTTTTCTCATACAAAGAAATTTTCTTTTCACCCAAACTTTATTCCTGTTTTAGAATGATCAAATCAGAGAAATCAATGTTGCTGGTATAACTCAGTCTTCCATTATGACAAATTCCCATCAGCAATTTTCAAAAGCTATCTTCATTTACTCTGCCAAGTGCTTCTAAACCCTCTAAAATGGCCATTAGTTTTTCTCGTCAAGTAACGGTAACCAGTCAATGTGTCTTTTTCAACTGTCAATAATACTGATTTATATGTTCAGTTTGGACTTTTTTCCCTGTTACAAGCAAATGGCAATTTTATTTCACTGAACAGTAACTTCCTGAAAATTAATAGAATTTGTTTATACTTAGCCTTGTAGAACATTTTATACTTTAGGCAACAATGAGTTTAAAAAAAGAGGGATATATTTTACTTACAAACCGGCATTCACACAGTCAGTTTGTGAGTCTAATATTATCACCCTATTAACTTGGAAATTAATTAACATCACTGTCAAAGTAAGACATTTTAGTGTGACAACTACATGCTGTGGATGTCGGCAAACTCATTAGTCAACAGAGCCAAATATCAACAGTACAAAGATTGAAATTTCTTTTGAGAGCCAAAATTTTTAAACTTAAACTTCTTCTAATGCCACTTCTTCAAAATAGGCTCACCCAGGCTGTGGTATTTTGTGGAAGAGCCACACTCAAGAGGCCAAAGAACCGCAGTTTGCCAACCACGGGTCTAAGGCATTTTTTGTTTTTACTTTCTAATTAAATTTATTGAGGGTACCTTGGTTAATAAGATTATCAACAAATGACAAATGTTGGCAAGGATGTGGAGAAAAAGGAACCCTCCCTCCTGCACTGCTGGTGGGAATGCAGACTGGTGCAGCCTCTGTGGAGAACAGTATGGAGTCTCCTCAAAAAACTAAAAATGAATTCCCATTTGACCCAGTGATCCCACTTCTAGGAATATATCCCAAGAAGCTAGAAACACCAATCAGAAAGGATATATGCACCCCTATGTTCATAGAAGCACAATTCACCATAGCTAAGATTTGGAAACAGCCTAAGTGCCCATCAGCAGATGAATGGATTAAAAAACTGTGGTAGATCTACACAATGGAATACTACGCTGCAGTAAAAAAGGAGTTCTTACCATTTGCAACAACATGGATGGAACTGGAGAGCATTATGCTAAGTGAAATAAGCCAGGCAGAGAAAGATAAATATCACATGATCTCACTCCTTTGTGGAATATAATGAACAACATAAACTGATGAACAGGGACAGATCCAGAGTCAGAGAAACATCGATCAGAACGTCAAACCTCAAGGAAGGTAGGGGAGGGTGGGGTAAGAGGGAGAGATCAACCAAAGGACTTATATGCGTGCATATATATAAGCCTAATCAACGGACACAGACAACAGGGGGTGGGCGCATGAATGGGAGGTGGGGGGTAATGGAGGAAGAAGGACACATATGTAATACTTTAATCAATGAAGAAATTAAATAAAAGATTATATATAAGTCAAGTGTCCATCTCTATGATACATGATCTGTATATTGCATTGTGTGCTCACCACCCAAGGTCAAATCGTCTCCTGTCTCCGTATATCTGGCACTACCCTTTACTGTGGCATTTTTTTTTTCAACGTGAAATTCTGTGTCTATAACAAAACACACGTCATCATTATCTTGCAGTAACATGCGTGAATGAATACAACTGCAAGAAGTGCAGGAATTCCATGTGTACTATCACTAAGAATATTGTACATTTCTTTTCAGTCCTTATAAGTTGGTGCTTCTCACAAGGAAGTTAAAAAATTCAGAAATAATTTGATGAGAAAGAATTTCTAAATGCAATCAGGTTTAATGTGACAGAAAGTGTATTATTTTGGTCTCAAGTCCTGAGGAGATGTTAATGGCTGTTGTGATGGATCCTTATTGAAATTCAGTTAAATTTTAGTACCTAAAAAAATTACTCAGAGTGAAATACATGAGGTAAAAAAGTCTAGTTCTTTAAAAATCAGATAGTGAAAGTTTTAGGAATATAAAACAAATATTTCTTTCTTTAGGGAGGAATTAATTTACAATGATGGAAAATAAATAAGAACTTCAAAGTCATTAATTGCTTCTCATATAATACAATTAAATAAAGTCCAGGCTACAAAAGTCCAATGGCAACCTATAACTACCAAACCTATTTCTGTGTTGAATAACATATACTACCATTTTTTTCCATGATTTAATTATTTTCCATCAAGCTGCATTAAACATTTTATTTCTAGTATGGCAAAACATCATTAGATTCCAACATGATTTTATTATTATTAATATTATTATTATTAATTATTTGCTATAGCATGGCTCACCTAGTGTGCATTTATGATCAGATAGTAAGTAATGGGAAAGATTTAGAGGTCACCTGCCACCCTTCCTCGTTGTCATTTAACCCTTTGTCCCTTGCAACCAAATACCGTGGGGCATGCACTGTATTGGATTTTATATCAGGTCATGCAAGGCTGGTAATGTGTTCTGAGCAGTACACTCCTGACATGACAGAAAACATAGCTTTGAGTCATTAAATTAGGTTTCTGTCAACTAAACTCACACTTAATGACTTTTTTTCCCAAAGTCTTTAAATGATTGATAGTCTGGTATTTTTAAATAGAGTAGTTCTTAACTGAACCTCCCCTAGCTGACTGCATGAGTTAGAAATAACACATTTTCTCTCTTTCTTTTAATGAACACTGAACACGTGACACTAGAAAAGAACATGCCACATGTATGTAAGAACACTGGGTTTAAAAGCTCACTACTGCCCTAGCTGGTGTGGTTCAGTGGATAGAGCGTCAGCCTGCAGACTAAAGGGTCCCCGGCTCGATTCCGGCTGAGGGCATCTACCTTAGTTGTGGGCACATCCCCAGTAGGGGGCGTGCAGGAGGCAGCGGATCAATGTCTCTCTTTCATCGATATTTCTAACTCTCCATTCCTTTCCCTTCCTCTCTGTGAAAAATCAATAAAATATATTTTAAAAAAATAAAAGCTCACTACTATGAAAACAGGTCTGTGTTTATCCTATGTGCTAAATGTGGATGCTTATACTGTACATGTTCTACATTATAGATGAATCTAATAAATTTGGAAATTTTTATTATAAAAATAATTTTTAATGAAGAAAAACAAAGAATAATACAACAAACACACAGGCATACCAATGGCTACATTCAATAATTGTGAGATTTTGCTATATTTGCTTTAGTTGCACACACAAAAAATCAACAATTGAAGAGCTAAAATACCTAAAGTTATATTATGTCATAACACTTTATTCTAAAATATTGAACAAATATACTCAAATCATAAGCGATCTCTGTATCTGTATGAGTGAATCCATTTGCTTTATAATTTCTTTACTTCTTTTGCACCGTAAGGTATTATGTACATTACTTGAGCTATGTCTAGCATGAGCTGTTACCCATGCATTTTAGTGGGAAACCAAATAGCTTGTGGTTAGAGTGATCATTGTTCCTGGGATGTCAATGCTTTTAAATACTTTTAGATAACATATTAAAAGAGTATTAATGAACATTATGAATTCATATTTGAAAAGTTTAATGTATATTTAGTTTTGCAGGCATTGTATTTAACTAAAATATTTTCATTTTTTATTTTTACTTCACTTAAAATCTTGGTCTCTAAAATTTTAACCATAAGCTTTATCTAAACATATACCAGAAAAATTACTTCTACAACATCAAAATCACTGAATGAAATTTTAGATTTATTTGTAATTCTTGTGCAATAATGAATTTTAGCTTAGAAGTCTTCTTTTGCACACTTCTTTAGCTTAGAAGTCTCTTTCTCTCTCCAAATGGATGGATAGATAGAAAGATATTAGATACTATATTTATCTTACCAAGCAATGAGATGTTTTTTAAAAGTGTAGTTTTTATAATAATTTTAAGATGTTTTATACACTCTTTAAACTTTTTACAATAATAATTAATTTAACCTTAATTTTGATATTGATAACTATTTTCTAATTAAAATAAATTTTAAACATTTTTACAAAAAGTTAAATTAAACATGTTTTATACATTATTGACATAAACAAAAATAGTTGCATATGCATAGATATAATGGATAAAGACCAAAAATAGAGTTTAGTAGCAGGCATCATAGTATTAATTTAATAAAGACAGAACAACAATTTTTTTTTATTTTATAATAGTCAATAAACTGTAAATGATATGATACAAAAATTGGCTTGTTCATATAATCTTTTGAATAAAAGTCTATCTATATTTAACTTTCTCTAACTGCAACCTATTCATTTCTGAACTTACAACAGTTCTGAGAAAACAAACCAGCAACTGCATTAGCCTTTTGCTCTTCTGATTACACAGGAATGCCATCTAGCGTCAAAATTGTAACTGCATCCATTCTGTCCTGATTGATTAAAGAGGGGGCTAATACATTCCATACCAGTTTTCTTAAAACATGCTTTACATAAATATATCACAGTGAGGAATCGGAAACTGCCCGTATATAAATGAATAACATGAAGAATGGAACCCAAGTAAACTTTAGCTATTTTAGGCTTTATTTCTCATACTGTAAAAATTAAATTTAATTTAATCAGTGCAAAACAAATTCATCAAGTCATTTTTTGTAAGCAATTGTATTAAGGAAATAAGTATTAAAAGGTAATTACCACACGATAAGTTCAATGTTATATCAATTTATGTTTTAATTTTAGGTTAAACAATTCAGAGATGCATAGAAAATATTTTTGGTTGTTGTTCATAATTAATATCTACTGAAAATGGGGCCACTAAATGCAAATCTAGTTGAAAGATTGTTTGAAATTATAGTAATTTTATCTTGCTATTTATTAAATCTTATTACTAAAATGATATTTCATTTAAAAATTTTTTAAATACAAACTTTTCACTCTTTGCTCATTTTTTATTGGAAATTCTTCTTGAATTTCACTTACATTGAGTACTGAGATGATCCAAATAAAAATGAAAAATAAGTTTATTAAATTGGTTTTATTAGTTGTAGCTTTTGTAGCTGACTTTTATTATAAGTAAGAGACTTTTCAGACACTTCATTTTCTTCTCTGTGAAGCCAGTTTCATGTTACAAGTGCAATGAATTATTACTTCATTAATTTTCTATCATGTAGAACAGTGTTTTACAAATGGTACCAGGTACTTGAGAGGAATTTGGTAATAAATATCAGGGATAAAGTTGCAGGTGGAGGGGGACTTGGCTGAATAGAAGAAATTGTGTAAGACAAGGAAATGAGGCAGGAAATGGCAGGGAGATTCACTTCCAGCAGCCACGGTGACTTACTGTTCTGGATCTTTAGATGACACACTTGGATATACCATGAATGGAGATCTGCCTGTCAACTAGTGGCCTGCATGTGGCTTCTTACCTTAGCTCCAACTTTGGGCTGTGACACAAAGGACCAACCCTAATCACCAGCACCTCAAGTGAGTCTGGCCCACAGCTAAGCCAGTTGGAGCCTGCTTAACTTCAGGCATCCTAAGACTGGCATTCAGGTACAGCTACAAATTCCACTTAACTCAACCTGAGATAGTGGGAGACAGAGTTAAAACTCATTTGGGAAGTTAAGCATACCTGGTTGTTATTTGTGATTTTCCTGTGTATCATCCTATATAATAAAAGGCTAATATGCAAATTGTCCCCTCGACTGGGAGTTTGACCAGGATTTCAACCAGAAGTGCAACCAGGGGTCAGGGCCAATGGTGAAACACCTGAGGCCCCTCCCCCAGGCTGGTCCCAACCCCACTTTCCCCCCTCTCCCACCGAGATTGGGGGCGAGGCCAGCCAGCCAACCACCTATGGCCCCCCACCCAGCCAGCCCAGCCCGATTGGGGCGAGCTGGCTGGACCCCACCCATGCACAACTTCGTGCACTGTGGCTCTAGTGATTAATATGAAGGGATGATCTTACATTTCAGATTTGATGAAAAAAATAAAGTTCCATTACTATCATGTTACAGAGGAAAGTGATATTATAAGAAAGAGTCGCAATGAATTCATGTATTAATGAGACAAAAACCAGGTCTGCCTAGTTTAAAAGTCCTCACTTAAAAATATATATATTTGTATTGATTTCAGAGAGAAAGGGAGAGAGAGAGACAGAAACATCAATGATGAGAGAGAATAATTGATTGGCTGCCTCCTGAACATCCCACACTAGGGATCAAGCCCAAAACTTGGGCATGTACCCTGACCAGGAATCGAACTGTGACCTCCTGGTTCATAGGTTGATGTTCAACCACTGAGCATGGCAGCTGGAAAAAAGTCCTCACTTTTGATGCTGTAACACAATTTTACTCTAAGCCAAGTGTTATTAACTCCATAAATTCGCAAAAAATTATTTTAGTCATAATTCCTATCAGATTAAAACAGTGGTATTACTTACGCTTGTTTTTACTCATTGAAGATTTGGGACTGCGGAAGAGAAAATATTTGATATGACTATTTCTTCCTATTGCTAAAGGGTCAGTATGGGGGTGAATGATTCAAAGTAAGATTTTAGTAAAGCATTGAGGTGTTTATGACAGAAATGTCTAAAATTAATCATGGGGAGCCAGTCAACTCTAATGCTTGAAGTGACAAGAGAAAGTGTTAACAAAGAAGGCAATAAATGAATGTGGTCTGGAAGGATTAGATGTTCACATGGCAAACAAGAGAAAAGTCATTGCACAGGGAGTAAACAATATAAAACCAAGGCATACAGTAGCTCAATATGTTCAGCGTAGTGCAAGTACTTAATTGAGCTGGCAAGGCTGTTGAGGACTGCATGAAGTAATCAATATCGAGCATTTTGAACAATTCTTAGCCTGGTAAATAGGAAATGTTAAAAATGCTATAAAATAATAGACTATTGCAAGAGACAAGGCCAGCAATGTAAGCAAGAGAATGATCCATAAGTACCGAATACAAAACCTCATTTTCTTCGGTAGAAAATGGTAAGCTACAAAATAATATATTTGGAAGTGTCAGGATGAGTTTTGCATATTAGAATGACCACTCTGTTAGCTAAAGTTTGGATAATTAATTAGTAACTAATATAAAGCAGTCAGATTAGCAAAGGGAAGATCAAGGAGAGAACCTAAGGCAACAGTCGAGAGATGGAGAGAGAATCTCATAATTGAAATTTAGAAAGCAGTGTGTATAGGACTTTGTCCATGACAAAACACAGAAGGGAGTCAAGGATGACTCCAAAATTTCTCACCTGCTTACTCTGGTGATGGTGTTTCCAAGAAATTCAGAGCCAGAACCATATTGCTCATGAGACACTTCAAAATCCTATCATCTCAGTATCGTTGTAAATCTTCTTTTCCCCAAATGCCTTGTCAATTACAGTTTTCAAAACTGCCAAGCTTTGCAGGTTTCGGAAAGTAGACCCTGTGACAGAGATGAGAATGCTGGAATTTCAAAGGGGTGTGAGTGGGGTTTGTGGAAGAGCAGGAAAGGAGTGGCCTTGGATGGGACCTGAGGTTTGTGGTGCAATCTTAAAGGCTTCACTGCCATCTGCAGACATTTGAAGCCAAGATAACTCAAGGATACCACTCATCCTGGAAATCTTATGTATCTTTATAAAACTACTAGAGGCCCCATGCACAAAATTTGTGCAAAGGCTCAGCTCTCACAGCCGTGGTGGGTTGCCTTGGCTCTTGCAGCCCCGGCTTTGTCCAGAAGGTTGTCTGGAAGGTCATTTGGCCATTTGGTCTAATTAGAATATTACCCTTTATTATTATAGATACTAGAGGCCTGGTGCACAAAATTCATGCACGGGGAGGGGGGGTCCCCTCAGCCCAGCCTGCACCCTCTCCAATCCAGGTCCCCTGGGGGGATGTCTGACTGCTGGCAGTTGGACATCCCTCTTGCAATCCAGAACTGCTGGCTCCTAACCACTCACCTGCCTGCCTGCCTGATTGCCCCTAACAACCCCTGCCTGCCTGTCTGATCGCCCCTAACCAGTCTTTGCCTGCCGGCCTGATCACCCCTGACCACCTCTGCCTGCCTGCCTGATGCCCCTAACTGCTCTCCTGCTGGCCTGATCACCCTAACTGTTCTCCCCTGCCAGCCTGATGGCCCTAACTGCTCTCCCCTGCCAGCTTGATTACCCCTAACCATCTCTGCCTCAGCCTCGCCACGTGGCTTTGTCCAGAAGGATGTCCAAAAGATGTCCAGTCTAATTAGCATATTACCCTTTTATTAGTATAGATATTGATGTTTCTATCTCTATATTTTACTTAAGCCCTTCACCTTCTTTTTGTCTCAGCTTACAGCTTTGTAGTTCTTTCTCAACTTACAGCTTTGTAGTTCTTGTTACAGAGAAACCAAAAGCCTTCTCTTTTTGTTTTAATATAAATATGCTTGGGCAGCTCATAACAATTTGTAGATCTGCTCTAGCCCATGTTGGTTCTACTCATCTTTAAATTCTGTGAGACTTTCATTAAGTGCCATCAAGAGGCTAGCTATTATAAAGGCAGTTAAGAATGCTTACATAAATGCCTAGATGTAAAGATTGGCTCTTTCATTTACTAGCTCTCTGAAATTGATTTTCTGTTCACCATACCTTAGTTCACCATTTTTAAAATAGGGATAATATTGGTACCTACTTCATAGACTTGCTATAAAGTTCTGAGTGTCAGGATTTTATGTATGTACAGAATTTAGGAGTGTGCTGCCTCTCAGTAAGTACTCAATATGTTGTAACTATTAATTTTATATTGCTCCTCCTAAATAGATGGATAAGATTTTACTTTTCACAGTTATATACCCCAAAATAACATGATTTTTATTGGATTTTGTTATTGAACAAATAGATATAATACAATTTTCCAGGCTCATATTACAAAATGTAAACAATACATATTTGAAATAACACATTCTTACTGTGTTACATGTATGCTAAGGGTGAAATGATTTAATTTAACAAAATAAGCTACATATTGTTTAATTATAGCATTACAGACTACACAATTGCAGGGGATATAAATTGTAGACCATTGTAGATAGATATGCAGCTGTAATAAATAATAAGGAAAGATCCAGTATACCCTTAACCCAATTTCCCTAGATGGTGGCATGTTGCATAAAAATATTACAATACCATGACTAAGCAATCCACTGACTTTATTGAGATTGCACCAGTATACATGCACTCATGTGTCTGTGTGTGTGCACATATGTGTGGATATTTATTTCTATTCAATTTTATTTCAGGTGTATACTCATGTGATCACCAAGATAGTCCAGACACATAATAAGGCCATCACAAGTGTGCACCATACAGCCTTTCTGTATAGTCACAGCCACCTCCCTTTCCCCTCTGCAACCACTAATATATTCCTCTTTAATCCCTGACAACTACTATGTTCTTCATTTGTGCAATTTTGTGATTTCAAGAAATAGACATACACACATGGCCAATAGATTTTAAACAATAATACCAAAGTAATTCCGTAGTGAAATGATTATCTTTTCAACAAGTACGGGCAGGAGCCATTAGATACCCACATGCAAATTAAAACAAAAGAAAAGATACAAAAGAAATCAGAACCTCATTACCCAGTTAATACCATAAAATTAGCTCAATCTGGAACACAGAATTAACTGCAAACGCTACAATTATAAAACTTCTGGAAGAAAACCTTGGTGAAAAATCTTTGTAACCTTTGGTTAGGTAAAGGGTTTTAGGTGTGACCATAAAAGAAAAATGAGTAATTGGTCTTTATCCAAATCAAAAACTCTTGCTCTTCAAAAGACACAATTAAAAAATAAAAAAGCTAGCCCCAGCTAAGGAGAAAACACTTTCAAAACATGTATCTGATAAAGATGTTGTTTCCCAAAAGTATAAAAATGTCTGAAACATGAATAAGAAAGATAAGTAACTCAGTAAAAAGTAAAATTGTGAGAAGCATTTGAAAAGATGCTTTTTCAAAGAATGCCAAATAAGCACATATAATCTAATGTGCTGCATAGTAAATATAAGTGAAATTTCTATATTATATACAGTGATGGAAAGATTAGCTAACCCTATGGTGTTAATCATTTCAAAATATAAGTGTATCATCAATAAATGCATTGTATGTCTTAAACTTATACAACATTATATGTCAAATATATCTCAATAAAACTGGAGAAAAAGAAAGATGCTTGCCCTGACAGGTTTGGCTCAGTAGATAGAGCATGGGACTGCAGACTGAAGGGTCTCAGGTTCGATTCTGGTCAAGGGCATGTACCTTGGTTGCGGGTACATCCCCAGTAGGGGGTGTGCAGGAGGCAGCTGATCGATGTTCCTCTCTCATCGATGTTTCTAACTCTCTATCCCTCTCCCTTCCTCTCTGTAAAAAAATCAATAAAATATATTTAAAAAAAAAAAGAAAAGAAAGATGCTTAACATCAACAGCCATTAAAGAAATGCAAACAAAACCACCATATACCCACTATAATGCTACAATTTTTAATGATGAGCAGTACTCTCAGAAAGATGTGGAAAAACCAAAGTTCTCATACATTGCCAGTGGGGAAATAGAATGCTATAATCATATTGTGAAACTCTTGAACTGTTAGTAGCTTTAACATACATTTACATTAAAGCACTACAATCCTACTTCTAGATTGGTATTCAAAAAAATGTCCAAAACAGCACTTACACACCAATGTCCACAGATATAGTACTCATAATAGACAAAAACTGGGAGCAAGCCAAATATTTATCAACTGGTTAAAGGACAAAGTGCGGTATATCTGTACAATGGAATAGTACTCAGAAACAGGAAGGAATGAATTATTATTACATGCAGTGGTGACTGGGTGAATCTCAAAAACACCATCATGCTAAGTGAAAATAAGATACAAAAGAAAACATATTCTATGATTCCATAGATATGGAATTTCTTGAAAAGGCAAAACTACATAAAGAAAGCAGATTCGTAATTGTCTTCAAGAGAGAGAGCAAATGGCATGAGGAACTTCTGGGGGAACGGAAATGTTTTAAAACTGGACTTTGCTGATAGTTGGACTACTATGTTTGCTAAATCAAATCAATTTATATCCTTAAATGGGTGCATTCTAAAATATTAAAAGAAGTAAAGAAAATAGAAAGAAACCTGTGGCATGTTAACTAAGAAGAGTAATGAGGCCCGGCTGGTGTGGCTCAGTGACTGAGATTCTGTCTCTGAACCAGGAGGTCACCTGGTCAGGACATATCGGGGGTTGCAGGCTGGATCCCCAGTGTGGGCATAGAGGAGGCAGCCAATCAATGATTCTCTCTCATCTTTGATGTTTCTATCTCTCGCTCCCTCTCTGAAATCAATAAATAAAAATATATTTTAAAAAAGAAAAGAAACAGTAATGAGATTTATGCTAAATATCATCATTGTAAAGAAAGAGATTGTTTGAAGTCACTCAGGAAAACAGAAAGTTGAGAATATTTGAGGGGAAATGTAAAATACAGCTTTCTCACAGCTGCACTGAGATAGATCTAAGCTGATTTCCAAGGATACCTCAAAGCTGGCACTGAACCATAGACAGTGCAAGAACAAGATGATCTTTAAATTTTAAAAATACTTCTGGCGCAGCTAGCTTACGTTAGTTAGAAATGTACAGATTGATGCTTTAACCCTACTTACCCAGCTTGTCTTATCTACGTGACCAGTGGGGTATAAAAGACCTCCCGAAAACGTTTGCCTGAGGTCTCTGAAAGCAATATTTCTCTTCCATATTCTCGGAATTTATGAAACAAAGACAAAGCACATGCCCTGCAACTGCGAAGGAAACCCTAGGAGCAGCCCCTGGAAGAAGTAGAAATTGATAACAAAGAGATATTTGAAAAATTCCTCTGGCCCCCCAGGCTTGCGTGAGTTTCTTTCTCCTATTGAATCATGAATATCCCAACTCTCGATTAAAGGCTTCTGTGAGGATGCCCTGAATTCTCTTCTGAGTCCTTCAGTGTTCTGATCCTTTGCAATCCATGCAGAGAAGACATTAAAATTGAGAAATATTGCATTTATTGAGTAAAAAGTTGTCCTATAATTTCAACATTTTATTTTAACCTTGTATACAGTATAGACTGAATTTCTTTACAGCAGTGGTTCTCCACAGGCATGGTTCTGATCCCTGGGGGCATTTGACTATGGCCAGAGATATTTTTGGTTGTCCCAAGTGGGGATGAGTGCTACAGGAATTTAATGAAAATAAGTCAGGGATGCTGCTAAATATCCTATACTGCATAGCACACATTGACAACAAAGAATCATCTGGCCCGAAACATCCTTAATACAATGTTGAACAAACATACCTTGCATAAAGTAGGTGCTCAATAACAAGAATGTTTAGTGTTATTGATGCAGAAAACTTCATGATTCAGAATTATAACAATGCTTTAGTGTAAGAAGTAGAGGTTAACCAATGTTATTTCAAAACAACCAAGCATTATTCCAAAATAATTCAAGTACTATTCTTACGTTTCTCAAGACCAAACCCACAGAAACACTGTTTCAAATTAACTTTCTTTTCCCAACTACTTGCCATAATAAACAACTACTATTGTGCCTCTTTCGCTTCAATTATTTTTTTCAGCCTACATGAATTTAAAGTAGAAATTGATAACAAAGAGATATTTGAAAAATTCCCAAAGTTGGTGATTAAAAAACATAATTTTAAATAACTACATGTCAAAAAGAAAGACTTAACATGAAATAAAAATACTTTTATCTGAATGAAATAAAAATACAAAATATCAAAATTAGCTGAATGAATCAAAAATAGTAATTAGAGGAAGCTTATATCATTAAATGCTTTTATTAGGAAAGGAATATAGCCTCAAATAAGTAATATGTTTTCATCTAAGAAATTAGAACAAAAAGCACATAAATGCAAAGAAAGCAGAAGGAAGGAATTAAAAATCATAAGAATATATTTCCATTGAATGGAAAACAGCATGATTCACTGGAAGCTAAAGCTATTTTTAGGAAAAGCTTTTAAAAATTCAATCAGCCACTTATTCAATCAGATTGACCAAGAAAAATAGAGAAGTGACACATATTATAAATGAAAGACAAGATATTACTATAATCCATGTATACAGCAAAAGGAAGAAAATGTAATACTACCAATAGTTGTATACCCACACATTTGCAACATTGGATAAAATTATAGACACAAACAAAAATAATTACTAAAAAGAAATATCCTTTTTAATTCTCTTAATGCCTTAATTATTACATTACTAATTTATTCTCTATAAACTTATTTTAATATCCTTTATTAGATATGAGTTTCAACTATTTCATCCTAACCTGTAGACTTGTGGATATACATTCAATTAAAAATAATAATATATAGCCAAAATTTTGAAAACACAATTCACCAAAGTCCCAAAGAGTATGTACACACACTTTGAGTAATTATAAAGGCAGTGTTTATTTAATTACATTTCATTTTCAAAATTGAGCTATAAGCTGTTCAAGTATGTAGACATTTTGGGGACACTCTGTAGAATAAGTACATGAAAACATATCCAGCATCATTAGACATAGAGAAGTGCAAAGTAAACCCAAATGACATTAATGTTAAAAAGTTCATAATTCAAAAAGATTTCCTCATTCTTCTTGCCTAAACATTTCCAAAATTTTAATTAAATGCTTTATTGAAATTTTAAATAACATAAATACACTGCAAGATTTTATTAGTCCACTGATTTTCTTATTAACTAGAAAAATATGATAATAAGTGGATAAATAAGCATTTAACAAGACTTTTAATTGTTGACCTTATCTCTCTCATGTGTTCGTACTTTCCTTTAAATGTTCTGCTGAGAGTTTTCCCAAATAGTTCTGCTTCCCTCAGATTTCCACTGTGAATCAATTTTATTTGATTAAGCAATAGCACTCATTTACCAAAAGATGCAAAAGCAGCATAATTTTCGTTTTCATTCTCTTCCTTAGGCAATGTTTTAAGTTCTACAGTCTCATTAACTGAAGTCTAAAAAAAAAAAAAACAGAAAAGAAAAGAAACTTTTCAAATAACTCCTTTAATAGTTATTAGAGGACATAATTTTTAAACCAAATATATGGACTGTTAGTTTCAGCAGCATATCAGATCTATCTATTTTGTTGTTCAATTTAGTTTTGCAATTTGGTTTCTGGTTTATTGTCACTGCAAAACCCCATCCCTCTATTTCTTTCCTTTTTGCTAAAGCTCTCTTTTGTTAATGTTTCTTACAAGCCCAATATTTGAAACATACTGTAACTTCCGAGCAATGAATGGCTCAATTCAATACCTTTCAAAATGTGAGTCAAACACAGGCCATAGATTTTGAATTATTTAATAAAAAATGATTAGATTGCTCTGTATCCTAGGGCACAATTGAGCATATCCTTGATAAGTTTCAGGGTATGTAAAAACACCTTCGGCACTTGTCATTTCTCTGATCTCTTGCAAAATGAACAATCCCCATCTGTGCCAATGGCTCTTTTCATTAGCCTCTCAGTGATCTTATTCTAATCACTCTTTTCTGCTGTGTAAATTATATTTATTATGGATAAAAGCTGACATTTTATAATGTCTACCAATTATACTTCTGTAACTGCACTAAGACAGCTTGTAAATAATTTGCCATACTTTTTCTATATCTTTAATTCTCTTTCTAAATTCAATTTTTTAGCATAAATAGGATAAGGTATAAAATTATAAGTGTATGGTTATTTTCATAATAAAATAAGGTTACATAATTTTGCTAAAGCTATGTAATTTTCAATATACATATTAATTGGGTCTTGAAAAGAATATAATTATTTATTCTGAGGATGTATTAGAGAATCAATACCTGTGATATTTGCACCTACTTATTCCTTTTCATAGGTAATAAATGTTTTTAAATCAAATATATCAGATCATCTATCCTATCTAATAAAAGAGTAATATGCAAATTAACCATCACTCTGGGACAAAATGGCAGTGCCCATAGCAGTCAGGGCAGATACTGGCTGCGTAACCCTGGCAACTCGAACCCAGAGTCCATTGCTTGGTAGCAGAAGGAGGAGAGGGGCCTCTGGCTGTGCAGAGTGAGGGGAGGATCCTCTGGCCAGAGCCCAGTGTCCTTGCCCCTCTGTGTAGAGGGAGGGAAGGAAGGGGACTCTGGACTGAGGCCGGGGCAAGCGAAGCTGGAATAGTGGCAATGCGAGCCCAGCATCCCATCTCAGCCGTGTGGAGGGAGGGGAGAACCTAGAAAAATGTATCTTCCCAGTTCCTGACACTGAGGGAGCCTTGTGGGTGCCAGGGTCCTCCACCTGCAGCCCCCAGTCACAGCCTGGTAGCCCCAGTCACAGACTGGAAGTCCCCTGCCTGCAGTGCAGATGTGGCCAGTGTGGCACCAAGGCAAGGGGGCTACTGGTGGGCATGCTACAGACATCAAATTGCTGCCACTGTGGCTGCCCCTCACCTCCACCCCCCCTGTGCTCCCAAGTAGTACGGTCCAAGGGGTGACTCCTGAAGTGTGGTTCCCAAGGCAGCTGATGCACACCACACTGGCAGGGAAGCGGGACCTGGGAGCCCAAGCACCCAAGTACCTGAGCTGCCGGGCATCATGGGCTGGGGCCCTGAGAAGGCCCCAGGACAAGCATCTTCCCAGAGGCTGCATGGAGGGAGGGGAGGATCCTCTGGCTAGAGGCCAGGGTCAGGGATGCTGGTGTTGTTGCAGGCCGGGTTGAGGGACCCACCCTCCCCGCACCCCCGTGCACGAATTTTATGCACCGGGCCTATCTAATAAAATAGTAATATGCAAATTAACCATCACTAGTCCTATCTAATAAAAGAGTAATATGCAAATTAATGATCAGTCTGCTACACTCACCAGCCACGCCCACCAGCCAATCAGGAGTGAGTATGCAAATTAAACCAACCAAAATGGCTGCAGCCACAGAGAGCAGGAGGAAGGCTTGGGTTTCCCTGGCAATTGGAGGAAGCCAAGGTTTCCACCTGCTCTTGTTGGCCCAGGCCTCCACTCAATGCTACAAAGTTTCAATTATAGAAGGTAAATAAATCCCAACAGAAATGGCAGCAGCCATGGATCTGGAGACAGTAGGAGGTTTGGATTGCCTGCAGCTCCTGGCCTGCTTTGGCCTCCTCTTAAGGCTACAAAGTTTCAATTATAGAAGATACATAAATCCCAACAGAAATGGCTGCTGCTATGGAGCAAGCAGAAGGCTTGGCTCCACTCCAGGCTACTAAGTTTCAATTGTAGAAGATAAATAAATCCCAGATACCAGGGCCTTTGCTTGGGTCACCAGGGGGGCATGGCCAGCCTGCAAACCACCACAGGCCCCTTACCCAGGCTGCCCCATACCCCAAGGAAACCCCCACCCTGTTCTGGGACACCCTTCAGGGCAAACCAGCTGGCCCCCACCCATGCAACAGGCCTCTATTCTATCTAATAAAAGAGTAATGTGCAGATTGACCATCACTCCAACACACAAGATGGCTGCCCCCATGTGGTCAAAGATCCTGCCCCCATGTGGACACAAGATGACCACCACAAGATGGCCAGCAGGGGAGGGCAGTTGGGAGGGAACAGGCCTGCAAGTGAGGGCATTTGGAGCAATCAAGCCTGCAGGGGAGGGCAGTTAGGGGTGACCGGGCCAGCAGAGGAGGGGAGTTAGAGGCAATCGGGCTGGGAGGGGAGCAGTTAGGTGTCAATCAGGCTCACAGGGGAGTAGTTAGGAGGTGGTCAGGCTGGCAGGCAAAAGCAGTTAGGGACAATCAGGCATGCAGGCAGGTGAGCATTTGGGAGCCAGCAATCCCGATGGGATCAGGTCTAAACGGGCAGTTGGACATTTCTCAAGGTTTCTCAGATTGGAGTGTGCAGGCTGGGGTCTCCCCCGTGCATGAATTTCGTTCACCAGGCCTCTAGTATATGTATAAAAGGTTAAGCAACCATCCAAGCATCCTCCTGTCTGACTGGCTGGTAGGTATGACTCACTCTGACTACCAGGGGGCAGATGCTCAATGCAGGAGCTGCCAAGCTGTGGTGACTGGGCAGCATGACTTGGCAGCAGCTGTTCTCAGGTGACACACCCCAGAATCAGAGAGGAGGGAGCTCGATTCCTCACAGGCCTGAGTGATTCCATCGTTGGCCATGGGTTATGCTGTTGCTGGGGCACTGTCAGCCCTGAATTTGGTTTACTGCCAAGCTGAGGTGACCTCAGACACCCTTTGAGCTATGGCACTGCCTCAGGTGCAGCTGGCTGGGGAGAGACCACAGGAGGTTGGCTGCAGGGCATATCCTACCCATCTCGCCCAGTCCCGCTTCTAATTAATTTCCTTTCAATGTGCATGAGTCCATGCACAGGGTCACTAGTTTTTATGAATGTTGGACATAGATTAAAGCTCAACAACATTTTGGAAAAATAAGAGGGGAAGTGGAAATTTTATTTTGATTAGTTGAAACTGAAACTCCCAAAGCATTTTCACTGGTAAAGTTTTTAGTCACATTTTGATGGTTAAATAGCTTTTCACTTGTATTATCTCTTCCCATCCAACAAGATATTTTTTGATACTGTTAACATTATTACTAAAGGCCCATTCTTTTTAAGTTCCTCAGTATGATCACCTACACATTAACATTTAAAAACAAGAGTGTTTTCAATCTATGTGAGAAATAGTTACTTGAATACACTGTTAGATAATTGAATACTTATATAGTTCAGTAGTTCATTCTGACCTAGGTTTATATCAGCTTATCACTTTTTAATACACACCTGAAAATGCAGTGTGTCCCTAGATGACTTATATTACTATTCTGTGACCAGAAGGGTCCAACAATCACTGAACAATAAATTATCATTATCTCAGAAGCTGGAATACACAGTTTACAAATGAATGCCAGGTATTTTAGAAGGTATTGCTGAAAGTAATATTATGTAATATTCTGGAAAGAGAGAAGAAGAAAGAAAGAAAGAAAGAAAGAAAGAAAGAAAGAAAGAAAGAAAGAAAGAAAGAAAGAAAGAAAGAAAGAAAGAAAGAAAGGGAAAGAGAGAGAGAGAGAGAGGAAGGAAGGAAGGAAGGAAGGAAGGAAGGAAGGAAGGAAGGAAGGAAGGAAGGAAGGAAGGAAGGAAGGAAGGAAAGAAGGAAGGAAGGAAGGAAGGAAGGAAGGAAGAAAATGGTTTGGGGTGTAGCCAGACTGATAAAAACTGGCAAAAGTGAAAAACTGTTGATGAAAATATTAAGAACTACAAAATTGGTAATTTTATTTAAACATGTCTGTGTGCAAAATAAGGCTAGATGAAAATTTTGGTAACACAGAGGTCAATATATTTGCCTTACTGTTGATAATTTGTAATCATTCTTTTGGAGTCTGTGTACATGCTTGGGCTTTAGTGCCATCAGCTATGTTCTGAGTGAGTACAATTCTCTTTTTTATATTTCCTGAGCAATTGTTTCAGCCTGATTCTGCCATTAGGGATCACCTCAACTGAATATTAATAATGAAAATGGGAAAAAACTAATTACTTGAGCCATGTTCTAATACCATTCTTTTACTATGGTGTAGGGAAGAGGGAAAGGTAAGAAAAGAAAACAGTTTAAAGACAAGAAAAAAATAGCTAAATTGCAATGTAGTACTGATACTTTTGCTGGTCAATCTCAGGACATACAAAACTGAACAGAAAATCATCATCACTTTTGATATTAAGTCTGATCTTTTAAAGGAGAGATATATTGATTGAAAAGAGATAAATGGATTTATGAGTAAAGGTGCATTTTGTTTTGCTTTGATCTGTCAATGAGTAAACCATGGTGAGTACTAAAATCACATATTCTAGAATAATGAGAAGATAATGGCAGAGTTATACTGAAAAGATAGGAAGATGAAAGAACAAAATAAATTAGGTATCAATGTTAAAAGCAATAAGAACTTTAAATGTATGAATTCAACTATCAAAAGAAAAAATAGATTCCATAAAATGACAGAGAATTGCATCTGTATGTTCTTACAAAACAATGGATACAGTTATGCGTGTATTTTGGCACATGTCTATAAAAAACAAATGTATTAAAGAGATAAAAGTGTTGAGTGCCTAGAAGACTTGTTCAACACAAGTAAGAAGTTTGTGCAACAACCAGCACCTTAAGATGCTAAATTTATATTACATGCAGCTCTCAAAAAAAAAGACAAGATTCAGAATTTAAAGATATAATGGCACCTCTATACAAATCATTACTTAATGAATGACAAGGCAACTCAAAAACTTTAAACAATAACAATATATTTTATACTAGAGGCCCGATGCATGAAAATTCATGCAAGAAAGGGCCTTCCTTCCCCTAGCTACCGGCACACTGGCTTCCCTCTGACACCCAGGACCCAGGCTGATGGCATTGGTTTCTATACAGCACCCGAGACCCAAGCTTCCTTCCTCCAGCCACCGGCAGGAACCCAGGACCTGGGCTGGAGTACCTCAGGCCGCCCATAGGCACCTGGGACCCAGGCTGGCTTCCCTCCAGCCCAGCTTTGTCAGGAAGGACATTTGGAATGATGTCCTGAAGACATCCAGTCTAATTAGCATATTACCTTTTATTATTATAGATTAACTATTAAAGTCAATTATATTTAAAAATTTAAGAATGCTGTTGTATATCACAAATAAATTTTGTAACTTAACAAAAGCATTACTAAATAAACTGTAGGTTAATAAGTAGACCACAAAGGAAATATTTAGGCCTTAGAACTAAATATTATTGAGTATGCTACATAAAAATCATGAGATCTGCACATATAATGGTACATGGAGGCATTACAGTGGCATGCTTCTCTCTGTGACACCTTTGCTTTAGCAGTAGGGAACTTAGTGAGAATCTTTGCAGCTTGTGATTCTCAGCATAGAAACTCCACCATACAAGCAGGCTAAGAGGAGGTGAGTTGTAGGGGCCCAGAATTTTTTATTCTCAGCAGCTGGGCCTGAGAGAAGATTGTGTGTGAGGGGGGGGGGTGGAGAGGGGGGGGGAAAAGGGTGTGTGTGTTATAGATAGATGGATGGAAAAATGATAGAGTAGATAGACAATAGAGAGATGGATGATGATAGATAGATAGGCAGACAGATAGATAGATAGATAGATAGATAGATAGATAGATAGATAGATAGATAGATAGATGAACCACATCCAGCACGGCAAATGGTGAACCAGAGGAAAGGCAGTAAAGGATTAAAGAAAACAGACAAGATAATAGTTGGGGCCAGGTGGATCAGTGTGCCTAGATGAGGACACAGTGACACCGCCTGAAAGCCAAATCTTTATTTTATGGACAGATCACATAAAGCAAAACAAGGGAGTGATCAAAGTGATCAAGATATTTACAATATTCTTGCGAGTTTCAAATCTGCTTCTTTCCTGTTATTTCAATTCTCTGAACTCTATCAAGCTTTGTTTTGACAGCACTTGCTGTACCGCCTGCAGCCCGCAACCCTCAGCTACCTAAGACTACAAGGTTGGACCATAAGGTCAAGCTTACATGCAACCATAGCCTTTGGCTATAATTGTGCTGGGAGGGCTTTGCCCTATAAGCTGGGACTTCTATGTGGCTTTGACACAAGAGGACCATGCCCTCACATCAGTCCAAAGCTTGATCCTGTCCAAATGCTGTAGCTGCTCTCCACAGATGATGATAGATAGATAGATGAGAGAGAGAGAGAGAGAGACAGAGAGAGAGAGAGAGAGAGAGAGAGAGAGAGAGAGAGAGAGAGAGAGAGAGAGATGATAGATAGATAGATGTATTTTAACTGTTCTAACATTTTACCTAGATTCCCACTTCTGGAGATGCTCATGGAGTGACAGAGTACAAATGGTCAGATTTCAATAAACAACCATTTAAAATCTCTTGAAATTGTCCTGAAGTCATACAGCAAATGAAGAAACACATAGCTTAGAAAATCTACTTAGCTGAAACAACGAGTTGGTGTCATTTCAATCATGACTCACTCCCTCCCCAGCCCACACCCAAGTTCATTCTGACTGAAGCTCCACTCCAGGCAGGGACAGACAGGGAACAGAGCTCTCTCCCTGCTTATAGTCTCTTTCTAGAAGAATTAGATTTCTTATTAGATCCCCCGAAAATTTCATGCTTCTACTTTAATTAAAAACTAATTATTTTCATATATTTGCTATAAACTATATATAATACTGTATATACATAAATACTGAATCATATCTGCATTATAAATCCATATTTATCTCTTTCATTTTAGATGCGTTTTACTTTATCTTGTTTTATACATGATTGCTTTAATAATATTTTTATTTTGTGTTTCTTTGAGTTAAGTTGACTATTGATAGAAAATATTACCCTTTATATGCTAAATTATGTTTTGCCAAGATCCCAGCTTAAGAATCAGCTCTCACATTGGCAGTTAATACATAAGGTCTGGCAAGTGAAAATCAATATTCAGAAATGAGTTTTTGGCCATGATGATATGTTATACCTTCTTTAACACAATCTAATTAGGTGCTACTTCACAGCCTTTTCTGAAACTGACTTTCTATCACCTCCCATTCCCCAGAATTACAGGTGATAAATATGAGGTCCAGCCTCTAGCAAAGATTCTTTGTTTGAACTGAACTGAGGTAATAGTGATATTTGAAATGGCTAGTCACTGGAAGTTCTATTAACTCTCAGAAATGTTCGTATTGATTTAATCATTAGTGACATTAAAGTTTCTAAAAGCCATTGCTCTGCTACAGAGCAAAGAAGGAAATTTTTAGTTAGACATGTATGACCTCTTTTATTCTGAAAAGTATTAATGTGTTTTTAAATGCTATTCACTTGCACACAGAATTTATTTTGAAAATACAGACATAATCCTATAAAAATTATATTTGAAGCACTTATATATCATATGAAAAACATTTCAGATAAAATTATACTCCAAAATAAATTTAAGATTTTTATCCTATTCAAGTTATCAGACTATTTATACTCCTTTTTAATAATTAATACTGACTTTAGTTACATTTATAGCCAAGTAATCCATATTTTATAATTTTGTGAATCATTTAAGGCCAGCACACAGAATATTATGGCTAGTAATTATATACAGTCTGGGCCCTACTTTCATTTATGTTCTCTTTCATCTCCACAAGTCAAATCCTATATTGGTTTGAAAGACAATGTCATGGACTGAAAGATTATGTCCCATAAAATTAATACGCAGAAGCCTTGATCCCCAATCTGGCAATATTGAAGGTGGGGCCTTTGGGAGTTAATTAGGTAATGAGAGTGAAGTCCCAAAGATGGGATTAGTCGCCTTATAAGAAGAGATATGAGAGAGATGATCTTTCTCCTCCATCACATGAAGGTACAGCAGGAAGGCAGCCCTCTCCAAACCAGGAAGGGAGCTCCAGCCAGGTACTGAATAGGCCAGTACCTTGGTCAGAGACTCCCCAGCTTTACAACTATCCTATATAATAAAAAGGTAATATGCAAATTGACTGAATGGTGGAATGACCGGTTGCTATGACACACACTGACTACCAGGGGGCAGACGCTCAATGCAGGAGCTGCCCCTTGGTGGTCAGTGGGCTCCCACAGGGTGAGCATCACTCAGCCACAAGCAGGGCTGATGGCTGGCAAGTGCATTGGCAGTGGCGGGAGTCTCTCCTGCCTCCGCAGCAGCACTAAGGAAGTCCAGTCCTTAGTGCCTTAGGCAGGCCTAAGCTGTCAGTCAGACATCCCCTGAGGCCTCTCGGACTGCTAAAGGGCACAGGCTGGGCTGAGGGACGCCCCCCTCCCGAGTGCATGAATGTCATGCACTGGGCCTCTAGTGAGAGATAAATGTCTGTTGTTCAAGCCACTCAGTTATGCATTCTCTATAGCAGCCAGAGCAGACTGAAACAATTGAAATATAATATCACAAGATGCCTTAACTTACTCAGAGACATTTATCACAGTTGTCCATCTTTTATTTGAATTTGTAAACATCTCTGTTCTCCATTGCTATATGATAAATTATTTTATGTCATGTAACATTTTATAGACTCTCTTTCACTAGAGTCCTAGAGTAATGCTGTGTATATATCAGGAGTAACCAGTATTTGCTGAATTTAATTAGAGAGAATCAATTAATTTTGATATAAACTATTGAAACAGACATTATAATAAACTTAGCTTGCAATTATTTTATTCTCTCTGGGCTTCCTTTTTTCACTTAGTTAAAATTTTTAAACAATTAATGAAAGCAAACTTTTTAATAAAATTAAAAATCCTATAGAATTTCATTTTTATAAGGGGTCTGATGAAGAAATAATTGATAATTTATTATACCCAGATGAAACGCCCTCAACTTAAAATATATATTTTTATGTGTAACTTATTCTGATACAACTACTATAAAGTATATAGGAATGTGAAAAGCTTTGAAAGAGTTACTACTTGACATGATGTCACAGTGTTTACATTTGCCCTTTAGGTTATCTCAGTCTTAAGTCTTTTCTAACGTAAGAGACTATAAGAATTCTTTTTTTTTTTTAATTCCTAAGCCTTCAAGCATTTGAAGGGATTATGTTGAAGTAAATATATATCATACTTTTTTTTTAATGGAGATAAAGACTATATTGTGGAGTCTTTTTCTTTCCATAAGCCAGGATTTGGACATATTGGCTGCATTTGTCTGTTTTCTTTCCATTGTAAGCAACAGAATGCCAACACAACTGGCTGCAGCAGCAGAAGGAATAATGCTATTTTTGTACATATTTCAAGTGTTGTTGGATGAATATATAGAGCAATTCTAAAATTGCAAATAGGTATTACCAAATAGGAACAACGAGAGAAAGATATTAAAAAATGCTGCATACTGACATTGTGCAGTGTAGGTCACTGTTGAGTTCTTCCTTATTGAAATTCTACTGCTATTACATCCCAACATTACATTTTCTAAGTGTTCCTTGCAATCATTTTACCACTCTCATCAATCTCTTTATTATTTCCACTTCTCTCTGCACTTGGCCTATTCTCCTTTCCATCTATTGGAATCCTAGGGTAATGTACTTTATGTTCCACCTATATATTCATGAATCTTCATAGATGTTTAGATCCTTGAGAGCAGGGGTGATTTCCTATTAGAATTTCCATCTATCTTATTTTGACTAGAATACGCATACCATTTGCTAAATAATAAGCATTAATTGAACTAACGGGAATTGAAATCTAACCCACAAACCATTTTCTCTCTGCTTCAGACTTATGCATTGACGTGTGTGTGCACATTCATGTAAGTATTCAACAGACATTTTTAACCTTGACTTACTCAAAGCATCTACTTCCATCCTGTCTCTCATGGCACTCCAGGCAGGCTTGTGATACTTGCATTTCCTCTATTACATTTAACACTATTTACACAATCATTCTTCATCCCTTACTTACCCTCAGCATCTGATAACACATTGATTCCTGGAAACGTTCATCCATATAGTCACTCAAATACATCTCCTTTTCTACTCACTGCTATCACTCTCATCATTCAGACCCTAACGTATTTCACATGCAATGATCTCTAACTGGTGATACAGACTTTAGTCACTAAGTCATCTCAAAATTCCTCAGGATAAGCTATAAGATCTTAAGTATCTATCTTACTGTGTTGTCCCTACTTTTTTTAAAAAAAACAAATAATGCCTGAATAAAATAATTGAGAAAAATGTAAGGTGAATTTACACAGTTCTCCACCACTTTGCTATGTACTGGCTCTTGGACTAGGCTGCCTTCATTTTCAATTCATCTCCTCCACATTAATTCTGCGATATTGTTGTAAGTTATGTGACTATTCTAAGCCATGGTTTTCCAACCAGTAAAACTGGTATAATAATATAATTACATCATACAGTTGTTTTCAAGATTGAATGAAATATCCATTTAAAGTGCTTAGAAGAGTGTCAATAAGAAAAAAAAGTACTGAATAAAGGTTAGCTCTCATCATTTTCACTTTTGATTAGGTAGCCTTCTTGGCCTTCCTAATTTCTAGTCAGACTTAAAAGCTCAGGTAGGTACCAGTTTCACAAAGACTAAAAACATTCAAAATCTATTATAACACCTGCAACATTATATTTAAATAAGACCTCTTTAAGAATATGACCACCCCATTGAAGGAGCACAGAGCAAATCTACTTTATCTCCCTCTCTCACCCAGGAGAGTGCCTCGAAAATTGTGGCTTTTCCTGCACAAAACTGACATGATTTTCTACTCCCAATCCTTATAGCTTGTAGATAAAAATAGAGCCTTGAAAGATATTGGAAGTTCTATTCTCTTCAAAAGTTCCAGCCTTTTCAAGTTGTTTTGAAATAGAAGATATTTCCTTTTGCTCTGGGAAAAATAAAAAAAGGGCCTTGGGATATTTTATGGCATTGGCCACTTTCCTCTGTCCATCTGTATCATTATCTGGCGGCATTTTCAGTTACCACGGTTATCCCAAAAGGCAGCTATGTTTCTGAAACCAATATTGGTGTAGATAAATTATAGAATCCAAACTGAGTTTTTTAGTGTTTGCTACAGAGAATACTGATATTTCTTTAAAAAAATGGTAATACTTTATCTCCTTGTTTTTCCAAGTAAGTGACATACAAGCTGAATGATATCCTTACTGCCTTTAACATGTGGCTGCTATATAGTTAGCTGTTGACTAATATCAACAGAGTTGATGCATACATCAAAGTTTGTGTCCTATTTCTACACTATTGCTGATGTTTGAACTCATGCTGTAGAATTTCTAGAACAATTTCTTTCAGTACTGTGTGTGTGTGTGTGTGTGTGTGTGTGTGTGAGAGAGAGAGAGAGAGAGAGAGAGAGGGAGAGAGAGAGAGAGAGATTTCAATCCATGTGTCATTTTACCACATTGTGAATTATTGGTGATTGAGCAGAAAATAAATAGACATGAAGCAACAATGTAAAAATATTTATAACTTCCCCTGAACCCCAGTCCATGTTTAGCTATAAGTAGAATATGAAGAAATTAGTGATATGATTATTTTGGTCAATATAGAGGACACAGAAGTAAAGAGCAATGTTTGTACTGAATTAACTGATAATATATTCTGGAAGGAAACAGATGTATAAAATGTAGAATTAACAATTTAACATTGCCTATGATGAGAACGAAAACAATGAGAGCAGTAAGTGCTATACAACTTGAGAAAAGAAATATTTCTGAAGACCATATATCAGTGATAGTAGGTAGTATGAGTATGATATTTTGCATTCATAAACACAGGGGGAAATCATAGTGTGGTTATATTGAGCCTATAAATGAACAGTATTTTACTCTGTGCAGTTAAATGCATTGCAAAAAAAGGTCCCAATTATCATAAATCAGACATATCCACATTTGACTGAAGGGAGAGATTATTTGTACTTTCAAAGAAATATACATATTTCTAGCTAACAATTATATCATTTTAAATATTTTTGGGAAAAGGTCAGAATAAGTCACAATTCACAAAGTATAACAACTTTCATACATATTCAATAAACTTCAATGGGAAGTGTTTCCAACTCATTCTAACTCTATATGTTTTCCATTTGCAAATAAATTTGAGTTCTTTCAGCCTTGACTTGAATAGTAGATAAAACAGCTTTGTGCAACATAGAATAAAGAGCTTTTAAGAGGTTTAGAACATTTATAGATAGAAAATATTTCATGCAAAACATTGTGATGAGATAAGTGTAAAGAATTCAGAGCCATATGGATTAATTTCCCTTTAAAATACAAATTGAATATAAAACTATGACAAAAACCTTTTGGGAGAATAAAAGTAAAGATTACAAAATAGTAAAAAGTATTTTCAAATATTGTCTACATGTTGTTTTTAATTAAAAATACAACATAAATTGAATCACCTCAACAGTCATTTTGTTTTATAAACTTAGACTCAGTTAAATGATCACTTTTTTATGGCATAAATGTCTCTTAAATTAAATAATTAAAATTAATTCTATAAATAAATGTTGTTGCCAACAATTTGCATAAACATTTTTCACAAATCTTGATTATTTTCCAAATATGTAGGTACAAAGGTTAAGCGGGGATTGAATAGGTTAAAACACATATAGAAAACAGTATGCTAAGATGGTTTATTACAGGTTAATAGAGGCCTGGTGGTAGAGCCTTCTCCCCTTGCTCTGTTTACTATATCTTCTTTTGTATATGCTTAGCACCTCCTTAAAATATGCCCCTCCACTCTATATAAAATATATTCAAAGTCTGTAATATAGGGGAAAATGAATTCTCCACTAACAAGATGCACTACTCAGTTATATTCAAGTGAGTGTACTTCATCAACCCCATCCACCACAAATAACTTAAAAGGATAAAACACAATTGTCTACACAACTGTTTCTCCTTATTCCAATTCACTTGTACTTCTGCACCATAATCTAAATGTAGGCTTAAAAATAATTTCAAAAACAAATGACTTACATAAATTGATTTACAAGTGTATTTACTGCTACTGGCCATGTTTTAGTCTTAAAATGCTCTCATTTGCACCTATCTCAGAGTATTGCTATTCCTTCAGTTTTTATTATTTCTTCCATTTTCTACTATGCCTTTCAGCAGCAAATCTCATTCACTGTCATATATTCAAAAGTCATCTATATAGTATGATTGCTAATCAATGTTTCTTGACTAGACTTTATTCTTGAGATTTATTCATATAATCAATTTATAATTAACATACACATTTTGATAGCTCCAGTGCCATCTTGAAATAAAAATTACTAAATTCTAATCTTCACATTAAGAGAAGGAAGCATTTGGTGCATATATTATTTCCTTTTTAACCCAACACTGGGAATTTGAATCTGACAATTTTTTTACTTAGCAATTATTACTTATAAAATTTTATGTAATTCATAATTTGACATTTTACTGTTAATTGTTAAATATCTATGTTTGTAGACATTTACTGTGTTGTATACTTAAATATGTGTGTACACCTTATGTTAACTGTTGTTACCACAAAATTAAAAATAAACAAACAAACGAAAAGAAACTTTTGGAGGTGATATGTGAGTTTACAGTATTGATAGTGATGTTGGTTTCAAGGGTGTATACTTATCTTCAGACATATAAAGCTATATATATTAAATATCTACAGCTTTTTATGTGTCAACTATAACTGAACAAAGCAGTTTAAAAGAAAGTTATCCTCAGTTTTAGCTTACTATGCCCAGTTGTGAGAGGTATACTCTAAATAATCTTGGAGTGAAATTTGAAGACATCTGGTCAATGTGGATTAATTGCTCCTCTAAGTCTGTGAAACATTATTGTTATCTACCATTCTTCTCTATTTCCAACAACATTTTTATTGCAGTGATTACCACTGCTTGTTGGGTGTTTAAGGTAATGCTTTGTCCTTTTTGTTCCTTGATCTCCACATCAAGAGAAGCTGTGCATGGACCTGATATAGATCACACATTCCTGGGCTGTAATGCTAATGGGTGGGAGATGGGATAATTGGGGTTTCTGGAACAGGGATAAGGGTACTTTGCTACGTGGGAGAAGCATGAACAATTTCAGGTGAGATGTGACTCTGGTATATGAAAATCACCAAATCACCCCTCCATCATCACACCATTTGCCTTATAAATTTGCTATGTCTTGTCACTTGGACCCTGGCCTGCTCATGTGACCTGTTCGGGGAAAGACTATTGGCCACATGTGATGGAAGCACAAGTATATAAAGGACTTGCACATTTTGGCTGGTGCTGCTATTCTCTGCTATTATTTATAGATCAGCATTCCCAAGGTATCCCAGTGGTCTCAGGAAGAGGGAAGAGAGACACATAGAACATAATTGAGTTATCACAGTTGTCTGAGCCACCATCATCCTATATTTGTTATCAGCCAGCTAATTCCTAGATTTGTTCAAATTCACTCCTCAGCAGAGCCAACTAGCTGGCCTCCCTAGACATGTTCATAATATATGCTTCTTTTCTTTTTTAAATATATATATGTATATATTTATATATATATTTATATATATATATATATATATATATATATATATATATATATATATCTTACTGATTTCAGAGAAGAAGGGAGAGGAAAAGAGAGATAGAAACATCAGTGATGAGAGAGTCACTGATTGGTTGCCTCCTGGACACCTCACAATGGGGATTGAGCCCACAACCCAGGCAAGTGCCCTGACCAGGAATCGAATAGTGACCTCCTGGTTCATAGGTCAGCCCTCAACCACCACAGCCAGGCTACGCTTATTTTCTTAAGCAACTGAGGTTTTGACACTATTTTAGTTTAGTTTTGTTTTGTTAATCCTCACCTGTGGATATTTATTTCATTGATTCTTAGAGAAAGTGAAAGGGAGGGGGAATGGAGAGAGAGAGAGAGAGAGATACATTGACGTGAGAGAGACACATCGATTGGTTGCCTCCCGCATGTACCCCAACCCAGACTAGGGTTTGAACCTGCCACCCGGGTACATGCCCTTGACTAGAATCAAACCCGTGATCCTCTGGTGCACAGGCTAATGTTTTACCCACTGATCAAAGCTGGCCAAGGCTTGACACTATTTTTTAATTAATCATTGTTACATTTATGTATAGACCCCTCATTCTTATATCAAATCATGCTACACTATTTGAAAACGTATGAGCTAGTAACTTACATGTTATCCTAACAATATATAAGAAGTTCAATTCTGAACTATTCTGTTCTATATTATTACCTTGTGTCATGTACTGACTCTAGAAAAATCAATATTTTAAATGACTGCTCGTTTTTAGATAATATATATTTTTCCATTTAAGTGTATAAAGCTATGGATTTTAAATGGAGAAGAAAACTTACCCATGTATGAAATCATTTAGCAAAATATTTATATAACCATAGATATTTTTTTTTCCTAAGAAAGGTCATTTGAGTATAAATATGACATTGTAAAAAGTGTGACTGTGGTAAAAACAAAGCCAATTTTAAACCACTTATCACATAGTAATAAAAGTCTATGTATATCCTCATTCTCATTATCAGTTAATTCAGTCATGTCTGTGTAATGACTAGTTCTGATATGACCTTCTTTCATTTCCAGGCAATTAACCTTTTTTTGGGTACTCATGCATGAGATATGGACCTTATTTCTTTTCAGTTTTATGTGCATTATATTAGTGAAAATTCTGTAGTCTATGCTTAAGATATAAAACATGTTTTTTGTTTTCATTTAATTAATAAATATTGTTATTTCTTACTTTATCATAAAATGAAAGCATGGATTTATAGAATATTCATTGCATATTTTCTGTAAATCAAGCCCTAGGCTAAGAATATATACAATAAAGAACGTTGTCTGTGCTATTATAATCTTATATTTTCTGCTTCTGTTTTAACCACAGAGTTCATTAATATTGTTTTATGGAAAGCCCTGGGATTCCTTTATTTCTGAGCCCATTTTTATCCAGGCACATTATCGGACTGATGCAGGCCAAGTTAACAATTTGTTTGCCATCAGAATGTCCAGGGGAGAAGCAGACATCAGATAATATTCACAAAAGCACTCCCACTTCAGGGATCTATGTCAAGTTCTGAAGTCCCTCCCAATGTGCCATCCCAAGATGGAATGGCTAGTTTCTGGAGCTCTCCACACAACAAGTAGTAGAGAGGGGCACAAAACAAGTAGTATTATAGAGAGGGGACTCTCCTTCAGACACTATAAATCTGTGCTGGTTGGTTTTTTGAGCAGAACTAGATGCTACGCACAACATCCCACCAAAATAACAACCATGAGTCTAATGATTCTGTCTCTCCCCCCTCGTGAGCTTTCTGCTTATACAGATAGGAGAGGAAAGAGTTAAGACCTATGGGCTGCAATGTAAGTTATCAATGAATACATCTGATTGATAGGAAGTGTCTAGAACCAAGTTTGAGGCCAGTTTTACAGTGGGAGGTACACCTCCTGTTCTCAATTTAGTACTGTACTTGGCAATTTGGGGACAATAAGAAAATTTGCTCACCACTCATGATTATGTAAAAAACTGAAATTTCATGCCATGTTTATTATGAAAATAAAATAGATGTGATATTAAGGTTATGTTTGCTTTATTTTATTAAATACAAACTAAGAAACCCAACTTAAAAATGGGATAAAACCAGGTGTTAGAGTGAAACAAAATATGAATTATAGAGATAGCATATTTGTTTTCTATTGCTGCTGTTACAAATCTAGTGGTTTTAAGCCATACAAATGTAATAGCTTACAGTTCTGTAGGTCAGAAGTCAAACACAGTCTCCCTTGGCTAAAATCAATGAGCAGGCAGGGTTGCATTCTCTTTTGGAGGTCTATGGAAGAAGGTTTTTTTGCTTTTTCTAGCTTCTTGAGGTCACCACACTCCTTGGCTTCTGACCCTTCCATCATTTTTAAGGGCAGTGATTAGTAAACTAATAAGCCTAACATTTAATGCCATGGCACACCTCCCTCTGTCCGAGGTTCAAATCGTTTTCTGCTTTCAAAATTTCATTTGGTTAAGTTGTGCCACTTGGGTAAACCAGGATAACCTCCCCACCTTCACCTCAATCTTAATTTCAATCTCTATTATAGTCACCAAGTCTCTTTTGATCTGTAGGGTAACCTATTCACAAGTTCTGGGAATCATGGCAATGATATTTTGGGAGGACATTATTCTATCTATCCCAGACTGTTAAAAGAAACACTGGTTTTTCACTCATGACATTAAAATACATTACAGAACTTTAAAAAAATAGTGAGAGACAAGAACAGGATTATCCCCAGACCTTATGATCTTCAGTGGTGAACCTTTACATGTTCACTTTAAATATTTCTGAGCATCTGCTAATTGGCAAGCACGTGTATAAAAAAACGCATGATGATGTATAAACTATAACAATGTGTAAAAACACATAATAGATATATCACACTGGAACAGTATTTATCCACTGGACCAGGAATATCTGATTCTTAAAATATATTAATATAAGAGATATTTGCAGGGTAAATTTTATATTAAACTAAAATGAGTATTTAAAATAAGAATATGTATGCCCTGGCTTGGTCACTCAGTTGATTGGAGTGTTATCTTATACACCAAAAGCTTGTGATTTCAATTCCTGGTCAGGTGGCACCTATTTAGGTTATGAGTTCAACCCCTGGTCTAAAAAGTCAGTAAAAATATATCTTTGGGTAAGAATTTTAAAAATAAGTAAATAAAAGAATGTATTCATAAATATCATGTAAATAGGCAAAAGATTGTGGAAAAATAAGTTTTCCTAAATATTAAACAGTTCTGCATGTGACACTTGATGGTCCTTTAAAACACTTCAGAGGACATGCTATTGGTAATATGTTTGCATATTTAATAAGAAATTAGTGTAGCTTAGGCATATTAATATTCCTCTCCAACAGACACCTTGGAGTGAGCTTTATTGCTTTAACAGTGGAAAGGTCACACATTTATAGCTTATTATCATGTTTTAAAAATAATTACATTTTCCTTGTCAGTTGGGGAAATAGAAAGATAAGATCTGTAATATATGCAATTAAATTTAACCTTCTTAATGGAATATTAGTGATCTGGGATTTACATTCAACATTTATATATTCTGTCTATAGATATTTATGTAATTTATCCAGTGCAGGAGAAAGATGGTGAGTCATTTCCTGAGTTTTAGACATCAATTATCACATTTTTCAGATAACCCCAAATGACACCTCATACATGACACAAATAAATGGGAATTTATTGTTCTTCAGTTTCATCTTTATATTATTAACTGATACCATACCCTCTCCCCATTTACAGCTATTTACAAAATATCTCTTAATTGCAAAATGTTTTTGTTTTGTTATTTCCTGGATGATGCACATGAGCTAAAAGGAAAGCACAATTTGAATAGAGAGTCCATGACCGTTGCCTTAGTGTAATTATACTTGACCTGCTTAAATCTCATTTCCATTTATCAAATGTGTCTTCTTAAGAAAGATAAAATTCTTAATATCAAAATACTTAGCCACTCATATCTCTAGCTAAATCTTTAGAGAAATTCAGGCCATCAGAAATGTTCCCTACTAACTTGGGTATAATTAGCCCAGTCACAACTATAAGAATAGTTCTTGGTTAGTTTAAGAAAAGCCATACTATATGCAATGGTTATGGTTCAATATTATCCAAGTGATCAAACATCTTCACACAGAAGAAAACACAGCTTTCATGTAAAAATTGTCAGAAGAGTTATTCTCCCTCTGCCCTGGCCCTGAGTAATGAAAATGCTGAGTATGGCTGTTAGTGTTTTTACAACCTTACATCGAAGCTCAGATTTAGATAGGACAGAGAAGAGAAATTCACCAAGAAACACAGCCATAAAAGAACTATGTCAGAAGTTCATTCAACCTCCCAACTATTAAAACTATTAATTTGAAGCTGTCAATATACTGACTTTCATTTAAAACAGCTAGAGTTTTCCATTTCTTAAAAAGCCCTTGGATATGGGTTAAGATGAAAAGATGTTATCAGAAAGACCTTTGTTGTTGTTTTATTTTTTTAAGTGACTAAAAAAGGTAATGTTTTCTAAGAGAGGATTGATTCTTGAAGGAGAATGTAAATTTAGTGGATACTTGCTGATTTAAGGTATCTTTGAAATACACAAGTAGGTTTGTCAATCATGTCATTGATCAGACGCCCAAATGAAAAGACTAGAAAACACAGAGCCCATAAATAGCAAGTGTTTTTTTTAAAGAAGAAATTACAGATGAATACAAAGAAGGGTTTTGACTGAACAGTGTAGAAATACAGTAATTTGTAGAGACAAAGGAGATAACGAGTCTGTAAAGAAAACTACTGGGGAGTAGCTAACGAACTTCATGGACAAGCAAGGAAGTATAATATCACAAATAAAAAATATCCGAAGAAGGAAAAATAGTGCAATGTTCCCAAAGTCTGTTGCTAACTCCAGTAAAAAGGGAATTGAACTTTTCACACGATTTAGCGAAATCCGTCATTATATCCCTTTTAAAAAAAAAGCTGTTTCCACGAATAAGACATGGAGTTAGAAGGGAGACGAAGGAGTTTGAAAATTTAGTAGAAAATGAGGGTGTAGACACAACATAGGTGTGGCTGGTCAGAAAACATGCCGAGGTTCGAAGGCGTGTGAGGTGAGGATTTAAAGAAGTTGTATTTGTGAGTATGTTTTTTATATTGTTTTTTAAAATGAATAGCTTAATCTTTGAGAACTTTTAGATTTACGAAAATTTGACCTAAAAGTATAGAGTTCCCATTTACTCCCTCTCCCCCAACATGGTTTCCTTTATTATTAACATCTTATGTGAATGTGATACACTTGCTGTGATTGCGAAGCAGATATTGATGCTTTTTTTTTTATTAACAAAAGGGCACAGTTTATTCTTTGTGTTACACAAGCCTATGGTTTTTGTTAAGTGCAGAATGTCATGAATACACCATTATACCATCATGCAGAATGGTTCTACTGTCCTAAAAATACTCTGCGCTCCACTTTTTTTTCTCTCTCCGTTCACTCCCTCTCCCTGTCAATCACTCCCAATAATAGATGTGCCTTTTCCACAGTGTTCTATAGTTGGAATCAAATAGTATGTAGCCTTTTCACCTTGACTTCTTTCACTTAGTAATATGTCCTTCCATGTCTTTTCATGGTTTGACAGCTCATTTTTTTTAATTGTTGAATAACCTTTCACTGTATGTCCATTCACCTATTGGATTTATTGTTTTAGGTAAGCATACTTACATGTGTTTATTTGTTTAGTGGAAATAATTCAGAGAAGAAACTATTCAAAGTACTAAATATCCAAAGGGCAGTCAATAGAGTAGTGTTTCCTATAAGATAGAGAAATTTTCATTAAGTTGAATAAGGCACACCATTTCTGTTAAATACCAAGGGAAGGCCCTGCCAGCGTGGCTCTGTGGTTGAGCATCCATCTATAAACCATGAAATCACGGTTCCATTCCAGGTCAGGGCACATGCCCAGGTTGTAAACTCGATCCCCAGTAGGGGGTGTGCAGGAAGCAGCTACCAATGATTCTCTCTCACCACTGATGTTTCTATCTCTTGCTCCCTCTCCTTTCCTCTCTAAAATTAGTAAAAAATATATATTTAATAATAACAGCAGGGGAACGAAAAGATGGGTACAGACATACAAAAATTGTAAATCTAAGGATGGAAATTGAGAGTTGTTGTCTAACTGAGTAAAACTAAGCTTTTATTTAATCTGTGATTTGGGGAGTGAGTTTATCAGCTAATAAGAAAGGAGATCAGTGAAGAAGAATGTTTGGCACATGTAAGTATCAGTGTTGGAGAGTAGTTTGTGGTATTTCCATTCATATATAATTGAATCCATGACCAAGAAGTCAATATATTTACCCTACTGGAAGACTTTATATAAGGTGATTCTATTGTTTGAGAAATAATTTTGACCTTTTGTTGTGCGTGTTGAGCATACAGCATTGAACATAAGAACCCCAATCCTATAACTTTACAGAGCTTATGTTTTCCAGAGAAAGATAATAATAAATAAACACACAAAGAAAAAAAACACACAAAACAAAACAAAACAAAAAAACAACCCTAAGAAAATATGTTCAAACATGATTTGTGCTATGTAAAAAAATAAATAAATCAGAAATAACAATAAGGCTGTGCAAAGTGTTTCGTTTTAGTCAGGGTTTCAGTAGTGGATTTACTATGATGGTAATGTTTTACTGAGTGGGTGCCGGTGACAAGGAAGTGTGATTTGTAGGTGACTGGGTGAAGAGTATTCAAGTGGACAAAACAATGTAGACAAACGCCCAGAGGGAGGTCCGTGTTATGTTGCTAGAAACATCAAGGAGGAAGCGTGGCTGAAGCCCTGTAAGAGTGAGAGAAATTAGCAGAGAAGTGCTAGTCCAGGTGTGTACATGATGGGCCTTAATCATTACTTTCAGCAGTAACTTTCCTATCAACATTTATTATGAGATTATTTTAGTTCTATTTTGAATTATGTAAAAATCACATAAAGTGCTCTAAGAAAATAAAAACATTTTTGATCATGGACTTTTAGAGCAAAGGGCTGAGAAAGTGCTGGCCCCATGTAGCTTCTCCGGTAGTCTGTCATTTGAAATGTTAAAATCCAAATTGTCTTGTAAACAGCACACTTTTATTAATAGAATCAGTAATGGAGGATGCCACAGGTGGCCTTTCTTGTGGGAGAACAAACAGATCTTGGCCCTGCAGAGCCACGCGGAGAGATCACCATGGGTCACTGTCTTGTAACAATGCTTACTTTGCACTATTCTTCCTTGGCCATGGCCTTTTCATGTACTTTTCTTCACACAGCTCGACTTCTTTGTTGCATGTAAACATATCATGTGGTGCACATTTTCTCTCCTGTTGCCCATGATTGAGAACAGATGTTATATGCCTTGATAATTGTCTTCAGGAAATATCCATGCCTTTTAATGGCACTTTGTACCTATTGTAATCAGGAGGGTTAGCTCTATACTTGGAGGCCCAGAAAGTATAGAACTACTTTTTATTGTACATAGTCACAGAGAACCCTTGGGCCTGCTGTTCCCTAATTAGCACTAATAAAGATTTTCACAACAGGTATTAATGCCTTACTGAAAAAGGTAAAGACATTTGGCTTTTTTTTTTTCTTTTTGAATAGGCAAGCGTTGACCTACAGAAAGTAAAATTTTTATTTTTCTCGCTTCATTTTGTTTGTTTCATTCAAAATAAGTTAATTCTTAGTCTTTAATCATGTAATGTAAAAGACTAAGTAAAACATGGATTAGTCTCAAATTTGAAACACCAAAGTTCAAAATATATTTTATAATTTGTAATTATTTGTGATTATTTTAATTGTATCTAAGAATCTATACTAATAAAAGAGAAAGATGCAAATTGACCATACCTTCACAACGCCCACCAGGAGTGAGTATGAAAATTAACCCAACAAAGATGGCAGGTTAATTTGCATATGCAGGTGGGGAGTGGCCTGGGGCAGGGCAGGATGCAGGCGTTTCGCACTGCCCCAGCCGCTCCGGGCCTCTATGAAGCATGGGAAGGCGGAAAGATGATTCTGGGCCGGAGCAAAAAGGCGGCTCCTGGGCTGGAGCGGAAAGGCGGTGCCAGCAGTCAGGGGAAGAAAGGCCCATTCTCACACGAATCTTTGTGCATTGGGCCTCTAGTAATAAGAATAAAATCATGAAGGATTTCTGCATGAGGAACTTCAGTAAAAACACTGGATTGCTTTTTCTGAAGAACGGTGAATTGGCTGATTTGGATAAAGTATGAGGAATTTGTTTATGGCTTAATCAAACCAATTTCACTGAAAAAAATTTATTCAGACAGAAGACAGATGTGGATTAACGCAAATGGCCTTGTTTTTGGTGTGTGTTTTTCTCCCTTTTGTTGTTGTTGTTGTTTTGGCTTTCCCAAACTATAGCAACATCTGACTGAAGTGAACCTCAAAGTTTTTAATCTGATGCCCCATTCTTGTTTCCAACATTAGTATTAGCAATGGCAACTCCATGTATGAGTGTTTAGTATGTAATAGACAGTTATAAGTGCTTTACAACTATCTCCATTTCTTCCTGTAGCAAACCTAGACAGCAGCAAAGTTGGGAGTATAGAACCAATGCCCTTAACTCCTAACCCAGTTAGAACTTAATTGGATGCTACTAGGGAAATTTGCTTGCAGACCTCTGGATAACATCTCAAATGAAGGAATTAGGACATTTACTTTTAGGAAAATCTATGTATCTCTCCTTGTTCATAGTCTTTATATATAAAAGCCTAAGTGACTGTCATAACCAAACAGACAACCAAACAGGCTGCATGGGGTGACCAAGCCAGCAGGGGGGGATAGTGAGGGACTACCAGATGACTGAGCAGCAGGCTGCATGGCATGACCAGGCCAATCGGGGGGGGAGGGGGGAAGAGGGAGGAGTTAGGGGTTATCAGGCAGGCAGGTAGGTGAGCAGTTAAGAGCCAGTGGTCCCAGATTGTGAGAGGGATGTCTGACTGCCAGATTAGGCCCTATCCCTGTGGGCCTAAACTGGCAGTCAGACATCCCCTGAGGGGTCCCGGATCAGAGAGGGTGCAGGCTGGGCTGAGGGGACCCCCCCCCATGCATGAATTTCGTGCACTGGGCTTCTAGTCTTAGATAAAAAGTTTTCATTTTGTTACTAGTAAGTATGATATAAACTGTGTGCTTTTCATATATAGTTTTAATATATGAAAATATATATATATGATTATGTTTCCTTCTCTACCTAGTATGTTGCTTTTTGTGTTTTCTGAAAATATATTTTTATTGATTTTAGAGAGGAAGGTTTAGGGAGAGATAGAAACTTCAATGACGAGAGAGAATCATTGACAGGTTGTTGTGGAGAATTATCCTGTAAATAAATTACATCAAGAAATTTTTTACTTTGGAAAATTATTTTTCATTTATAATGATAACAGCAAGATACCCATGAAAAATCACACGGTGTCAAAATAAGCCAAAGGAAAATTGTTTGGGCAAAAATAAAAAAGGATTCCAAGTCAAATTTATAGAAAAGATTCCTTTATTAAACTTTGGTCGAGAATATGTTTGTATATTTCCAGAAAAGCCCATGTGGATTCCTGCAACAACGGATCCCAGAGAGGAACTGACAGGACTGCTCCAGCCACAGAAATAGCAGTGGCCCCGAGAACAGAGGAGAAACAGTCCAGAAAATGAAGATGGTGAAGACGCCTCGCCATGCTAGCAGTCAGCAGCTGTGTGTCGCTGCAGGTTGCCCAGGACCAAACCAGAGAAGGTCAGACCTGCATTGCCACCATTTGTCCACCATCCAGAACTGAAATATCATTGCTGACATGTACACACAAAGAACTGTTGGGCATTGAAATTGGGACTCAAAGAACTGTTGGCTCAGATAGAAACTGACTGCAGGCTGATTCCTTTAATGCCTGACAGCAATTTAAAGGGACTTAATAGAACTCTGTCCTTGCCACTGAATTTAAAAATCTTAAAACATACATTCTTGTCTAATTTAAAAAATCAAAAAGGATGAGATGTTGAGAACCAATTCCAGCATGTAATAATTACAAGAGTTTTACCAAAAGGTTGGTGAAGCTTGGGGAGCTCAACAGTTTTGAGTCACATGTAGTTTACCTGCTGGATATGGCTTAAAGGCACCCTTCTCCCCCCCCCCCCCCCCCAAACCTGAATAGGATTGTTAACTGCCAGACAGCTCAGGGCATTTTATTGCACCCTGTTGGCCAAACACCTGAACAGCTGTAGGCTATTCCTGAAACTGACAATCTCTGTAAACCCTTTGATACCTTACCCTTTGAAGTGTATATTTCCACCTTGCTGTGGGACAAATTGTGTTTAATAAAAGTACTGGTCCTTGGCCAAGGGGAGAATCTTTGGTCCTTGGTCAAGGGGAGAATCTTCTAGCTCCTTCAGCTGGAAGCTCCTCTGACCCCTAATGCCTTTCAAAAATATTTCGTCCACAGACTCCTTCTTAATCATCTATGCACAGCCCCTTTCTCCAGAATGCTGAACCTTTTGTAAGGCTGGGAAAAAGAACCTCGGCAGGTTGCCTCCTGCACACCCCCTCCAGGGATCAAGCTGGCAACCCAGGCATGTAACCTGACCAGGAATCAAATTGGGACCTCCTGGTTCATAGGTTGATGCTCAACCACTGAGGCACAAACTGGTGGAGCCCTATTGTGTTTTTAATCATGAAATATTTCTATCATGAAAGAGTATTTTTAAATGCATCTATTGAGGTGATCATGTAGTTTCTATTCTTTGTTCTCTTAACGTGGTATATCGTATTATTGATTCCTACATGCTGAACTATTCTTGTGTCTCAGTGGTAAATCCCACTTGGTCGTGGTTTATAACCCTTTTTAAAACCTCCTGTGATAGGCCCATTCAGGATAATCTCCGTTTTTATTAACTTACATCAGCAAAATCCATTTATCTTTTACATATGAAGTAACCTCAGCATACATCAGCATACACATGGTTTCATCATATTTACTGGTTCCATCCTCATTCAATGAGGTAAAATTACAGGGCATGTACACCATCTGAGCTTTCTACTTGTCACACTCAGATACATTTTTTTTGTTTAAAAAATATAAAAATTGTTGAATCAATTTCACTTTATATATTTTGCCAAGGCAATTGACTCCACTATTATAGTCATTTTGTGAGAATCAAAATTTTTATGTTTTATTTTTGTTTTGTTTTGTTTTTAGTAGATTATAGCACCTAGGTTTCTAACAGTGATTGAAAGATGTATATTTTCTATAGAATCTAAATTTTTGTGATGAAAATGTTGGGTTAACTCAGTTTCTTAGTTCTAAAACAATAACCATTTTCCACATGTGGCTTTTTAGCTTTAAATAAATTAAAATTAAGTAGTATTAAAAATCAGTCCCCTGGTTGTATTAGCCACATTTTAATTACTTAGTAGACATATGTGGCAACTGAGTATTGCATTGGTAAATACAGATAAAAGACATTTCCATCCTCAAGAAGAGTTCTATTGTGCAGCCCTAACTTAGATCCATGGTTCTCATGCTCAGAATCACTTGAAAGATTTGTTAAACTGTATGCTAGGTGCCGAAACCAGTTTGGCTCAGTGGATAGAGCATCAGCCTGTGGACTAAAGGGTCCTGGGTTCGATTCCGGTTAAGGGCATGCACCCTGGTTGCAGGCACATCCCCAGTGGGGGGTGTGCAGGAGGCAGCTGATCGATGTTTCTCTCTCATCGATGTTTCTAGCTCTCTATCCCTCTTCCTTCCTCTCTGTAAAAAAATCAATAAAATATATAAAAATAAATAAAAATAAACTGTATGCTAGGCCCCTGTCACAATAGGACTTAGGTGAGGCGTTAGAATTTGCATTTCTATTATGTTCAAAGGTAAAATTGTAGTTGCTCTACTGGGGAGCACATACTAAGAGTCACTAAATTAGAGGGATTGATTAATTTGCATACACTTACAAAAATATAACTGTGTTCTAAGGAATAGAATCATGCATCTAAACTTTTTTTTTATAATAAAAACCCTGATAGTGAAAAGACAATTTTTCTCAATTAATAGAATTTTGCTGCTACCTGCAGGTAAAAAAGGGATATGAACTATTATAATGATTTCAGTCTTTTAGACAAACTTAATATTATGGTCAGGAAAATGTGTTCAATAAATAAAATCAGTATGTAAGAAGTAGTTGTATCTCTTGTCAAAAATGTCCTGTGATGGAAGAGAATGTTAGAATAATAATAAACCATGGTGTTATTTAATTTTAATTTATTTTATATCTAATAGATGAGATAATGACCTAAATTTTTATTCAAATTCAATACCTATTTTAGGAACAGAAACTATAATAGCTAGTATCATCCCCACCCCCATTTAAATTATATTCTACTTAAAATGAATTTGCCTTTATATAAGATAGCCATTGAATGAAAAATGTCAAAAATATTTTATAAAAAGGATTTTATAAATGTATTAGGTATCAGTGTCTCAATAGTACCTTGAGAGAAAGCCTGAAGATACCCTTATGAATTTTAAAATCTAAATGCTAACATACACGTATTAGTTGTCCATATGATTTCATTTATTTTAGTGATAACTCCAGAGTATGGCCTTTTTTGGACACAGGGTCTTTGTAGATGGTAAAGTTATTAAAATGAGCACGTTGGAGTGGTATGATTGGTATCCTTATAAAAGAGGAAATGTGGACACAAAGATAGACATATGCAGAGGGAAGACTATATGGAAACATTAGGAGAGCACCATCTGCAAGCCAAAGAATGCCTGAGACTACGGAAGCAAGGAAAAAAGCATGGAACAAGTTCTCTCTCGCGGGTCTCAGAAGGAACCAACTCTGCTTACATCTTGATTTCAACTTCTAGCCTCCTTAATTATGAGGTAATAAACTTCTGTTGCCACCTCGTTTGTGGTTCTTTGTTACAGCAGACCCGAGAAACGAATACACTCATCTAGTCATTGTATTATTTGATAGATGTATAAGTCCCTCTGGAAGAAGGTGGACGTACAAAAACTACCGGAAAGTCATATGATATATAGACTCATTCTCAAGGTGAAGAAGGGCATAGTGGAGCTAAGCATGCTCAATTATGCATTCAAAATGTGATTCAAATAGGTCACTGCCAAGCCTCATGGCAAAGTGAAAAGAATGAGTGGAAGAAATATGCTTAGGAAGCAAACATCATCTTCATATAAACTAAGAGTTCTCCTGTAACACCAAAATATCCATGAGAAATATTCCTCCTTAGTTCAAAAATTCCAGTAGACACGTATCGGCCCAATGTCACTGGACTATCTGCAACCTAACTCACTATAAAATATTCCCTCTCATAATTTCCAGATATTTTGCCCAATCATTTTTTTTATCCCTCTCTCACCTTGCACTTAATCTCTTGAAAAACACTCTTTAGGTATACTATTGCCTAAGATGCTTACTTCATTTATATGTACCCAGTATGCTTTGTGGACGATCTCAATTGCTCTCTTGAGCTATATAAGCACAGATAATTCTCAATTTATAGATGAGGTAAAGATGGTTTTAAAGAGCTCACAACCAACTTTGCTGCTGACATTTGATCCTTCAAATGAATCCTTATATCTATAGCAGGTGCCTCAAACCCCATATTTTCAAATTGGACTATTATATTTCTCCCTAAATATTGTTCTTTTCTATGTTCCCTAACTCATGTTAGGGCTCAATCATCTATGTACTGAGGACCAAAATCTGAATGTCATTCTCTTTCTCCTGTACCTACCATAGTCATCAAGTCATAAATTGCCAATACATCTTACTAACTCCTTAAATAGATTCATCATTGATTCATTCTCCCATACTGCTTCCCTTCATTCAAATTTCTGTATGGATATTTCATATCCATAAATATGTCATTGTGTTTGTAGATATATAAATTCAAATGAAAATCCAAGTATATATATTTGTATTCAAATTTACTCTAATTTTTCTTTCCTTTGAGCCTATAAGAGGCTAGCCTCTGTTCCAAAACTTCCTCTGTAATTTTTTTTTATATTTGCTCTTTTATCAAGAAATACTAGCTTGAAATAGAATCAGCAATCCAGAGAAACTTTGCACACAGACATTTACACCTGAGTCAGGAAAATGAGTAGTTATGTCACCAAATCAGATGCTTATCAACCTCATCATAAGAATTAAGGTCAAGCTTTATATTTTTAACAACTTTATCAGCTTTCCTTTTTCCCCAACTTTATTGAAATATGATTAAAACATCACATTGTGTAATTTCAAGGTGTATAACCTGGTTGATTGCATACATTTATACATTATACTGTGATGACCAGGTTAGTATCACCTCCATCTCATCACATTATTGCCATCTCATTTATGTGGTGAGAGCCTTTAAGAACAATTCTCTGAGAACTTTCAAGCATATAACACAGTATTGTTATCTATAATCACAATATGTGCAATAGATCCTCAGAACCTGCATCTTCTAACTGAAAGTTTGTACTTTTAGAGACATCTCCTCATTTCCCCCACTTTCCAGCCCCAAATAACCACCAATATATTATCTGTTTCTATGAGTTTGGGTTCTTTAGATTCCACATATACATGAGATTATACAATATGTGTCTTTCACTATTTGCACTGTTCAACCCAGTCAGAGCTGAAGGGGAGTTGGAAGGTTGGGTTGAGCTAAGGTTTACTATTTTAATCAAGATAGATGCAAGGACGCTCATATTATTGAGCACATTAAGAGGTGGTGCTTACAGAAGATTCTACTGTCTAGCCTGAGGAGGAAATAAACTGAAGGCAGCAGAGGACTAAAGACTTGAAGAAAGGTGAACATGAGGGCTCCACCATCCAAGCACAGAAGAAGGTCAAAGAGTATTTGCTGGGAAAATGACAGTTAATAAAAATAAAATATTTTAATAATTATATTCCTGGAGTTACCTATCCTGGTAATCTTTGTATCTTGGTTCTTTCTATTAATTTTCCTAGCTTTTTTCACATTCTCTCTGAGCTAAAACACACACACACACACACACACACGAGCATCATAAATTTACTCTCAATATTGGCAAATGTAAAATTAAATCACTAGAATTATATTTCAGTTGAAAGCATAATGATATTACAAGAAATACAATATCTGTGAATACTTTCTTCCTGTTAAGCCTAATTGTCTGTGAGATAAGAAAATGGTAAAATAACTTTCTTCTAGTTATTGGAGTTTGGAGTAATCATTTATTGAAGATTGCATTTTAGAATGAGAACATTGACTCTAAATATTGATGTTGTGTCTATTTTCTGTTACTTTTCTGAGGAAGTGTTCTAGTTTACATTTTTTTTTCTGCATCAGGTATTTCATAAACTGCTAATGGCTATAAAAGAATAAGGTTAATCAGATCAGAAATACATTCTCTTATGTGTTATATTCTAAAGTACTTTTACTTGGGATTATAGTTCAATATTCAAAGTGATGTCTACAAAAATGCATATATTTTATCCACACAATATCTAATTGCCATGTTTAAAATTAACAGCAAAAGCTTCAAAATGTATAGCTTATACATATACTGTTTAATATCAGTTAGACCTCTTTAAGACAACACACAGATAGCATCTTATAAAACAATTATGAGAATTCATATAATCCAGAAGATGGTGCTGTTTACATTTCTACTGCATGTTGAAACTGCAGAGAAACAATTTATTTCCAATTCAGCCTTTGATGGGTTGTAAATTATTGAGCATACCTTTGCAATAAGAATAGTTAATGTAGCTTTGCTCTTGAGGATTTCACATTTACAAATAATTTGCATAACATTTCCACAGGAGATATTAGAAAATGTACTACTTCGCAAGCAATCTCACATTAATGGAAGCAGATCAGTTGCAACTAGCCTCGTTATCTTCTGCCACAAGCATACTCAAATGTGAAAATACATATTAGATAAAAGGCCTATTTAATTTTCCGGTTACTTATATGGCTATTAAAATGCAACATGCGGACCATAAAAGTGGTGATGACCCTTATTTAATGGAATGTGAATTTATTCTTCTGAATAGTGAACAGTTTTATAGCAACTTTTGGGGACATGTTAATTATGTACTATCTAGGCACAAAAGCTTTAGCCAGTTAACATAGATAAATGAGATACATGGTACTTAATAAAATATTGGCCCTACTCCACTTCATTTGAAGTTTAATAATAGAATATGCACACAATCTTATAATTGCTTATATAGTACTTTGGGGAGGAGCAAGGAAGGTCCACCGTGGACATTTAGCAAGACTATCACTTGCAATGCTTGTGAAAGTCATGTTCTCAAAGGAAGTCGTGGCCTCAAGAGCAAAACAAATAATGGAAACTTAAATACAGCTTTTCCAATACCTTTAACAGCAAGTTGACATCAACAGGCTAGATAAAAAAGATCTAAAAATACATCAATGTTTCTAGCACAGACCAAATTTTAACTAAGCATTTTAATACAGAATAAATGTTATGATCTAGCAGGCTAACCTGGTAATATATTTTTATTGAGAGTGGGGGAGTTTGCATAGTTTGAGTGAGCTACCCCTTTATCAATTATAAGATATTTACATAGATGATGTTTAAAGTAGATGAAAAGAAAAATCAATATAGACACATTATTTTTGTTGTTAGACCCATCAGAAAATCAAATTGGGGGGATGGTTCTTTCTGGGGAGAGGACATTCAGGTGCAGACATGTGGTGTGGAGAATGATTAATTATTTACATTCTCCCTTATTTACTACTCTTGGATTTTGGAGGATTTTTTGCTTTTAACACATTGCATATTTATTTTATAAGAGGTAAAAGGTGTTCCTGAGAAAATCACAACAGACTTCAACGATTGGTCAGAGGAACGTCTTTATCACAGTTATTAGGGGAGTTTGTTTTTGTTTTGTTTTGTTTTGTAGTTGTTGTATGTTATTTTTCAAAGAGCTTTCCTCCATCTAAGAGCTGCAGAGTCAGACTCAGGTTTGGGCCTTGGGAGTCTGGATCTTTTTGTTGTTGTTAATCCTCACCAGAGGCTATTTTTCCATTGATTTTTAGGGGGAGTGGAAGAGAGAGGGAAAGACAGAGAGAAACATCAATGTGAGAGAAACACATGGATTGGTTGCCTTCTGAATAAGCCCCAAGGAGGGCCCAGGCAGGACCAGGAAGAAGCTTGAAACCAAGGTAAATGCCCTTTATGGGATCCTTTGGTCCTCAGGCCAAAGCTCTACCCACTGAGCAAAACCGGCTAGGGTGGGAGTCGGAATCACTGACAACCTTTTCAAGTAACTTTGATCCATAGCGAAGTTTGTAGACTCCTGCAAAGTCTGAATTGAAGAGGAGTCCTACAGTGACAGATTGAGAGAGATGCCAGTCTCAGTAAACATGGGGCAACAAATTATGTGAACGAGCAACATTATTGAATAAAACAACCAAATACATAGAATATTTATGGATATGATGCCTTAAAAACTTAGATAATATAGGCTTTCAGTGGGACATGTCCTCTTACCAAATGACTTCGTTGTTATTTTTCTTTCCTGAATCACAGAAAGCGTAATGCAATAATTAGTTATCTCATTTAATTTTCCTAGATACTTTTCCCAAAAAGTAGTTCTAAGACTTAAGTTGCTTAGAGTGAACATCTAAGCAATATAGCTGCAGCTGGTGTTCCTGATAACAGTAATGTAGGTACATAGTAAGTACTTCTGGGAATATGATTGGACTTCTTCGGGCTCTTTGATAAGGTCTTTGTTGAATGAATTTTCAGATGTTATGCCTTTTCTAGAATTTGTAAATTAGAAATTCTTGGAGGTATGTATATATTACTTTGGAATGTAAGAATATTTTAAAAAGTTCTTTTGAGCATAATAATATTCTTTTCCAATGGTTAAAAAGTATTTGCAGAAAGGAAATAATCTGAGAGGAAAACAAAAAAACATTTTTAATCCTGTCAACTATTTTCTTCTTCAAAATATTCTTTCTTTTATTGTCTATGTTTTTTATGTAACCAAGTGCTCACATGTTTTCAAACAAACACAGAGATATTCTAGCAATTGCTGTCAATCTAGAAATGTTTCCAGAAATAATTCTGTTAATTAAAGTATTAATTAAATCAGTCTTTACATCACTATTTCATGATATAATTCCCTACTATAATAACCCTATCCTTACTTTAGATAGTTTTCACATAAATGCTGCATCAATGTATTTCTTTGTAGCCACTTGATACAATCTATAGAAGAGATAAAATTAGATTTTGGCTGTATTCTTAAATTTTATTTATAACTTTATAAACTTGTTTTGGCAAAAAGATGTAATTTAATTATCTACATCATATTCTTATTAGAAGCCATACTTTTTTTTTTTTAACTGTGACCTTTTGGAAGGAGTGGATAATCATATAATTGATGTTTCATCTCTGATATATGGATATTTTAATTTCTTGCATATAAGGTATAACTTAATAACAACTTCCTATCTGCAAAAATTTTACTTCTTATTTTACATTTGACTTACTTTTACTGTGATATGAGTATTAAATATGCATTTATCCATCAGTTTTTAAGCATTGAGATACAAAATAATTTAACATTAAATGTTTTAAAAATGAAATGGCAATGATACACACATAATACTATCCATGGTGTTTGTGTGTGTGCGTGTATCCTATCTAATAAAAGAGTAATACGCAAATTGACCATACCTCTGCTATACCCACAAGCCAAACCCAGCAGCCAATCAGGAGGGAATATGCAAATAAACCCAACCAAGATGGCTGCAGCCACAGAGAGCAAGAGGAAGGCTTCGGTTTCCCTGGCAATGGAGGAAGTCAAGCTTTCTGCCTGCCCTTTCCAGCCCAGGCTTCCACTCAATGCTACAAAGTTTCAATTATAGAAGATACATAAATCCCAACAGAAATGGCTGTGGCCATGGAGTAAGCAGAAGGCTTGGCTCCACTCCAGGCTACCAGGTTTCAATTGCAGAAGATAAATAAATTCCAGATACCAGGGCCTCTGCTTGGGTGGCGGCGGGGGGGGGGGGGGGGGGCAGCCTGCAAACCACCACAGGCCCCTCCCCCAGGCTGCCCCCACACCCCAAGGGAACCCCCCACCCTGATCCAGGACACCCTTCAGGGCAAACCAGCTGGCCCCCACCCATGCAACAGGCCTCTATCCTATCTAATAAAAGAGTAATATGCAGATTGACCATCACTCCAACACACAAGATGGCTGCCCCCATGTGACACAAGATGGCCACCACAAGATGGCCAGCAGGGGAGGGCAGTTGGGAGGGACCAGGCCTGCAAGGGAGGGCAGTTGGGGGCGATCAAGCTTGCTGGGGAGGCAGTTAGGGTGACCCAGCTGGCAGAGGAGGGAAGTTGGGGGGGGGGACCTAGGCCTGCAGGGGAGAGCACTTGGGGGAACCAGGCCTGTAGGGGAGGGCAATTAGGGGCAAACAGGCTGGCAGGGCAGCAGTTAGGCATCAATCAGGCTGGCAGGGGAGTGGTTAGAGGGTGATCAGGCTGGCAGGCAGAAGCGGTTAGGGGTAATCAGGAAGGCAAGCAGGCGAGCATTTGGGAGCCAGCAGTCCTGGATTGTGAGAGGGATGTCTGACTGCCTTCAAGGGGTCCCAGATTGAAGAGGGTGCAGGCTGGGCTAAGGGACACCCCCCCCGTGCACGAATTTCATGCACTCGACCTCTAGTGTGTCTATAAATAGGCAGGACCGCCTATACTACTATGCCACAAAAAGTCTTTTGAACAAATATTGTACTGGTTTTATATTTTTATTTGTTTTTGCTTTGGGGTCAGACTTTGAAGAGATGGTTTCAAGACTATAAAAAAATGAAAAACTCTTGCTCTAAGATATTATTACAAATGCAACATCACAAGTGCATTCCAGTGCTTCTTATTCTGCATTGTAAAAAAATTATTTCTGAACACTAACCTGCTTTTCTTCTTTATTGTGAGCCTTATTTTTTCTTTTCAATTATTCACAGTCTCCTAAGGACCACTTTCAGTATAAAATAGTAAAAACAGCAAGACATATATTTCTGAATGGATCATAGGGAAAGATCTATTTAAAAATTTAAATGTATGTGGTCAACATAGAGGGAGATAAATGCACATATTCAATTACTCTTGTACCAAACAGTTTTCTGGTTATAGCCTATTTTAACTTTTACATTTTCTCTCTGGGAGCAGTGTATTGTGTGCGTGTGTGTGTGTGTGTGTGTGTGTGTATTTCTTTTTATGTCCCATTTTTATATTGTGTAATTTAATGTAAGTTGAATGCCTTTGTTTCTTAGTATATTTGTTTCTTTCTATTATATTTTGCAATATTCTGAAGTTATTTAGGTTATGTATAGCCCATATTCATTTTTGACCATTCATTTAAAAAAATGTGCTACTTACTTGCTCTTTCTTGCTAATCTTTAAAAATACTTTTGGAATATTTACAGCTCTTTACTCAGTTATTCTGAAAATAAAATTCTCCCCTAATGTATATTTTTATAATCAACATTTTCAGTTATAAGTTGATCTTTCTTTCTAAATCATTTCAAGCATACAAGTAAATATAGAAAATAGTAGAACAGAAGTGTATGTATCCAGACTCAAAGTATGGTTTAGACATATACTAGATCACTTTTATCTGTAGATATACCAATACAGATAATTTAATCTTTCCCACAATCTCAATATTCAAATTTTATAGATAACTTTTTCAACAAAGTGCTTTTTAAGATGTATTCTGGAATGAAATATTTCCTTATAAGATAGTTTTATTTTTTTAAAGCTCTGAAAAAACAACATAAAACATTAATACATATATTAATATTAATTAATCTAATCTAACATTAATCTAATCTAACCTGAAAATGCAGGATGTTTTGCTTGTCTACTTGTTTTGTTTTGTTTTCCCAAAGCCTATATATTACTATGGCAGTGATTATTTCTCTATCTATGAAGCAGTCCTAAATAATATAAAATGGGCAGGGTTTGAACTAAAAATACTTTTAAAGTTTGTGTATTTCAAAACTGTATTTTAAAGGAAGAAGAATTTGAATCTCAGCAAACATCATTCTTCAACTCAGAAGTGGGATCTTTATTCATGATGTGAATACCTACACACAATTACATCATTTCTGAGGCTGGATGTTGTCCCAAAATAATCAACAGAACAATTTAGAAAATCACACAAATGTGAGAAAACCAAGGACCGTTATTTTAATCTGTCTAGTATGTGTGTTGTGAATTTCAGTAGAAACAATCAGGAAACATAATGAGGTGCTTTTGAAACATATGATACAATGATAGCAGGGTCAGTGCTGACATTGCCCCTAAAATAGTGCCCTTTATTATGGGAAAACAAAGACTTTGACTTCAAAGAAAATGGTTGTGCGGCTTTTTGCAGACATCTTGATGCAACTTTTGATATATACCAATCAATGCCTAAGAGGGGTGTAAGAAAAAGTGGAAATCTTTGTAAGGATCAAAATATTGCTGAAATAAAAACTAAATCTGGGATGTAATTAAGACACACATTTACGGGATCAATACTGATCCTGCAGATATAGAATATAAACAATGGAATCCCAGTCCTAGTTACAAAGCAATCCCAGGTATGCAACTGCCTAGCTGTGAAACTGTATGCAAACTTTCCAGAGTGTTGTAGCAGTTTAAAAATTACCTTCTAAATGTGTTAGGGCTATTCAATGGGTTAAAAATATAAAGAGTTTGGATAATGATTAGCTCTTGAAAGTCCTTAATAAAGTTTAAATATTATCCAAATACAAAGTTTCGGAGAAGAGATCACAGTCTCTCTTTTATGCCTGAGATTCCTCTGTTCTTCTATGATCTTGTCAAGATGCGCACTCACCATGTTCACATGACTGGGAATTTTGCAAATAAAATAAATTTAACAAAAATCCATTTTTCTAATATATAAAAGGATAAAAGTTTGGACATGGGAGTTTTTATGTGTTCTGTCTGCTTTTCTTGTGCCATATGGCAAAAAAAATAAATAAATACAAACACATAAAGGTGTGCATCCGAGCACTAGAAAAGCTCTTTATTCCTTACCTCACTGGCCATGAGGGATATGCCTGATTTTTTAGCATTCTGGTAGAAATCACTTCCCCTTTAACCCCATCTATGGCTCATGTTCTGTGTTCTTACTTTCTACCTCAGAATCTTAACTTTTCTCACAAAGAGCAGAGTTGAATCATCTATCAATTAAAAAGCTGCCCACAAGATTGATATCTTGCTTTTGGCCCTGGGCAAGACCATTTCAATACATTAAATCCATTCTGGGAAATACTTGAATGATCTAGATTTCAGGCCAAAGATCTCCCTCAATACAGGCCATATGTCAAGGCTTTCTTTGTCTACATAGAGCCAGGATTGATAAACTGTCACTACTAGTTCTGTAGCTTAGAACGGAGAGACTGACCACGGTTACCAGGAGAAGAGATGCATGTGGGAACAAAGAAAGGACAGAGGTGCAGGCAGTTTTGTGGAGGTGCTCATAAAATTCCTTTCCCCAAAACAGACAGGCTGTTTGCCTTTTATTAGTTTGACAACGAAGCAAAATTTTTCTCTCAGTGTTTAATAGGATAAGAAAAAGTGTAATGGGATATTAACATTGCCAATCATTACCATTTCTAGAAAGGGCATAAAATCAGATGTCAATATATCTTATTTGAAACTTCTATTTCTCTGAAGGAATCTGGGGGCAAGGAAAAAGGATCCTGTGTATTCCCTACCTGCTCCACAACTGCTGAGAGGAAGGAATAAAATAAGAGAGGTTAGAATAAGAAGAGGAAGAGAGAGAGAGAGAGAGAAAAGAAAGGAGAAGGAAGGAAGGAAGGAAGGAAGGAAGGAAGGAAGGAAGGAAGGAAGGAAGGAAGGAAGGAAGGAAGGAAGGAAGGAAGGAAAAATATCTTAAAATCTCTTTTTAACTAGAGAAATAAAAATACATTAAAAAGGTTTGGTACCAGTCTCTCTGTTTTGGTGTCTTAAAATTTGCCTCATTATTCTTTTTATAATAAACATTACACCTAAACCAAAAAGTAGAGTCAAGTTTCTTTTGAAATATCCTTAATTTGATTGGCAAATAATATGAGATAGAGAAATGTATACCCAACCAGATCAATGACCAAGACTAAAATCCTCCGTTGCAGAAACAAAGCAGACAGTCCTAGTCTCCATTGTTACAATCCCATTCATTTGTCTATAATCCACCTGTTGTCTGGAACTGGACAAATTGGACATTTCAAGTAGAAAATGGAGGCAAATGACTCTGAGCTTGTCTGATTACAAAATTAAAGTAGCAAGTTCACTTACTATACTCAGCAAAGAAAACCACTTTATAATTAATGAATGAGAGAAGTTGCCAAAGGCCCTGTTTTTAATGTCTCACAGTCATCTCATTCAAATCGGGGCTTCTTCCCTCACAAAGATATAAACAAATAAATCCTGATAAACACTCAGGGTAAGTTTTCACTGTTTTTGCTTTTGTTTTTTATTACTTTATAACTTCTTCTGTAAGGGTGGTGGCTTACCAATGAGTCAATATGATGTATTGTCTTCCATGAAGCACACACATACACACATACACATATACCTACACATTGTTATGGCTTGCTACCACTTCCTTCTGCTTTCCTTTAAAACAAAATTGCCACAGGAGAGATAGCATTACTCAGTGTATTTACCTTCACTCTGGCCATTCTCTGTTGAGCACTGCAACAGCCCTCAGATGCCACACAAGACTGAAACTTTTATTATAAAGTTTATCAATGACTTCAACCCACCAAAGATAATTGACAATTCTCAATATTCATCTCTATCAACCTATCTAAATTGGTTGGAGTTGCCCATATTTTTTACACATTCATTTTTCCTGGATGCTGAAATAATACTCCCTTTAGGTTCTCCTAATACTTTTCTGTGTGCACCCTCTCAAATACCTTTTTTAGATCTTAATTTTCCCAACTTCTTAATTTTAGAGATCCAAGCAGTCAGTTCTTACAAGTGTTGTTTCCATCTATACTTGCCTTCTAATTTATCTTTTGTAGTATAATAGCTTTAAATATGATTATAGCAGTCTTCAGCAAATTGCCAAAATATGGGTGGCTTAAAACAATATAAATCTGTTCTCTCATAGTTCTAAAGGCCAATGTCTGAAATCAAGATGCTGACATGGCTGCATTCCACTTATTCTAGCTCCTGGCAATTGCCACCATTCCATGGCTTGTGGCTGCATGACCCAACCTCTGCCTCTGTTGTTATCCTTCCTCTTTTTTTTAATATTTGTTTGTTCTATGTGTGTCTCTTCTAAGTGCACTTGTCACTGGATTTCCGGTCCATTTTGATAATCCAGGATGACCTCTTTATTTTAAGATCCTTAACTAAGTCCATCAGTAAAGACCCTTTTTAAAAATAAGCTGTTTTTCACAGATCCTAGATGTTTCAGAGATTCCAGTGCATTCATTTTTGAGGATCAGTGTTTGGCCTCTCTTAATGGTCTGTAGACAAATAGATGTATGTTGATTTACTCCAACATGTAATTGTGTAGCCCAGAATCTTCAATGAGATTTAGAGATAGTTTTAACAGATACAGTACTTGGCTGATATCTCTCTGTGTGAGGTATCTGAAGGAAAACAAAACAAAACTTACTACCTAGCTTTTTATCTGTCAGAGTTCAACCAGAGAAGCAAACCAGAAGGCATATATAATAAGAGACATATCGCAAGGAATTGTATCATACAATCTTGGGGTGTGACAAAGGCAATTTCCAAATTATGGGGCAAGCTCAAGGGGCAGGCTGGAATTTCAGAGCATGAGCTGAAGCTGCTGTCCAGAGGTAGAATTTCTTCATCAGGAAGACTTAGCTCTGCTATTAAGAATTTACAACTAATTGAGCCAGGCTTACCCAGATTACATAGGATATTGTCATTTCCTTAAAGTCAAATGATTCTGAAATTTAACCACATCTTCAAAATACCTTCACAACAACACCTAGAGTAGTGTTTAATTGAATAATGTGTGCCTATAACCTAACTCAATTAACACATCAAAGAAAGCATAACATTACCCCTCAATCTGTTCATTATTAAGTCTATCCAATCTCAGGTTTTAGAATTCTATTTTTTCTATTCCTTAGGCTATAAAAAAATGTATCATGTTTGACACTTGTATTTTTCTCACATCACAAATCTTTCATTAGCAGAACATAATTCAGATATGTTCAACTACTCAGCACCTCCATTAATACCTCTCAAGTCCAGGACACCATAATTGCTCTCTTAAATTATTTCTATGCCTTTATAAATGGTCTACCAGCTCTCGTAGATTATACTATGCTCAGCAACTGTTATAATTATTTCCATTGATTTTTACCTTTTGGCTCAAGAATCTCTCCAAGTGTCCTGTTTTACTCAAAATAAGACCTCTGAACTGAATTTCTGCCACTCTTCTTTCCAAACTAGCTAAATCTGAACCATATCATGTTAAAATGCTTCCTACATAGTAATCTCTTACCTCATAGTTTTTTAATTTTTAAATAAATATTTTCCTGACATTTTACATATAGAATTGCTAGCTCTATATCTCCAAGATCTAAAATATAATCATAAGAACATTGACATATTTTATTCTAGTTAAAATCTCCAATGTTGGACAAGTGTTTGTTCAAAATAAATATTTGTCAAATAAATAAAATAATCAAACACCATGCAAAGTCACATTATGGTAAATATCCTCACTGATGTAACCTCTTCCACCATATTTGCCCTGTTGTACTTAGACAGTAACACAATATAGCAAAAGTGCAGTATTCTCCATGCAATACCATAAGCTTATTTTATCACTAAGGTTCAACAGCTGAAATGTTTTTATACTTAGAGAATTTAAAAACATTAATATTTCATCATTGTTTAATATAAAATGTAAGCCTGTCTCTTCTTGTATGCTTTATAGATATAATTTATAGTTAAGTAATATAAAATGTATTCATGCTTTTATTACAAACTATTAAGAAATATTTGTTGATTTTTTACTTGCAATTTAAAATAAATCATACCATGAGAGATTAATTTAAAATTTTCTTTGAATATACAAGACATTTCAATATCCACAGTGACTTTAGGCGATTATGGAGATTTTAATACTTCTTTCTGCATTACGTTTTACACCTTGGATATTTTTTAAGCAAGAAATTAAAATCAATAGGTAATTTGTATAACATTTAAACATATATCTGTAAGTAGAAAATTAAAGTAGTATAACTTACTCTTTAAAAGTAAATTTAAAAGTAGAACCAAAGCTTCATTCACCCATTCATCAAATCCACTGTCTATGCAAAATCCTATTTATGGATAACCCTGTACACCACATTCCATGCGTAGAGACAAGTAAGTACTTGTCTCTACGCATGATATGATATGATGAATGATATAAGTACTATGGTAAACATCAGACGATGTGTTGTAGTGAAAAATGCAGGGTATAAGAAAGATAAACTGTGAAAAGCGTGTTGTTATTTTATGTTAGAGGATCAGAGAAGACTTCTCAGAAGTAGTGACATAAAGTGGGAATCTCCATGAAGTGAGGGATTGAAACCACACAAATCTGGGTCCGAAACAGCAAGGAGATCAGTGTGACTGAAGAGAATATTTATTTTTTTATTAAGGTATTATATGTGTACATATCTTACCATTGTCTCCCTCCCCCGCCCCCCCCCCCCCCCCCCCAAAGAGAATATTTAAAGAACAGTACCAGGGAATGGACTCAGAGAAGTTGCAAGAGGATATCTTGATCATGCTAGGACATGACAATTTTTGCAGGTCTTGCATTTGACTTTGAAATGTGACCAAAAGCTACTGGATGGTTTTAAGAACTGAAAGACTTGATCTCTCTTATGTCTTGAGAGGGAACTAGGTGCTGAGACATAGGTATACGATAGCAAGGGTAGAAGCAAGGAGACCTCTTAAAGGCCATTGGTTTAGGGCAGGTTGAAGTGAAGTGGGTTTCATAGGAATCATTTTTATGAGACACAAGGCAATATCATACTTCATATGATCACACTAGGACTTCTTTACACATTTTATACTTTCTGTAATTTGCAGTATTAAAATATGAGTATTCTAAGTGTTAGATCAATTATATTTAATCACAATAAACTATATTTCAAAATTTATTAAACATCCATGTTAATGTGGTTAATAATCTTAATTGCAGCATATATTACTAGGTTAATAACTCAAAATAACAGCTAAGATACACAATCAGGAACACTTTTAAATACTACTTTGTACTTTGTACAGGAATAGAATAGTGGATTTATTATGACAGACTTCTTGGTGTAGAGTGAAATCACATTGTCACTGGATTTGCTGCTATAAATTATACTCATTATACTTTAAATGAATACATCCAAATGATTAGAGTGGCTACTGTAATAAATTGATAAATGAATGAATTTTCCGACCATCACCAAATTTTCTCATTATGTTTAAGTACTTTAGAGATCTCTAAGCAGGGTATATTCTCTTAGAATCATAATTAGTTGGCTCTATTAAAGGCTTACTTTGGTTTCTGAAAATATGAATATTGAATGAAAGAAATGTAATATCACTCATATCCTTCCAGTATATAAAGTACTCCTTGAAAAAATATATAAGGTTACAAGTTGCTTTACAATATTTCAGTTAACAAGACACCACTAAAAATAACTGTGTAAGTGAAGAAATGTTTTCTTTATTCCGTGAGAGAATCAAACTACACCTTAAAACTCTAATTTTTCTAATGGAGAGTGATTCATAAACAGAAAAAAATACAATAGACTGAACCTGATAAAAGAGATTTTGAATTAATGGAATATATATTCTAGGGTGTTTAAACACGTTATCCTTAAGAATAAATACAGGAAATTGAAAGTCTGTTATTACTAGTAATTGTAAGTTATAGTATCAATTATTAGAATGTTTATTAATAATGTATGTAACAGGTATGATACATATATACACATATATGTATGCACACACACCAAACATGTTGAATTCTCATAGTAAGTATTTAATGAGGTTCTATTTTATTTTTATCTTGAGAGGAGAAAATGGTTTAGTCCTGCGATTTGACCAATAAATACAAAAATAATAAATAGCAGCTCTGGGTTTGGGACAACTTTATCTGACTCAAGAATGTTTTCTCTGAAGACTTTCTAAAATTTATCATACAAAAATTGGAAAGACATTCTGATTTTTTTCTTTTTCTAAGGTCAAGTGTTTAATTGGTGACCCACCAGAGGGTATAAATTATCTATTTTTAAAAAAGAACAAAGCATTAAATTTTTATAAGTTGCAGTAAAACAACCTGTTCATAATGACTTATGCTTAAGAAAGAACTTTCTCAAAACTTAAAAATTTTATCTTAATATTTTTTTCTCTAAAAAGCTTATTTTCCCCTGAACTGCTTATGCAAGTAAGCTGAGTTTAAGTAGATTCTCTTGTGCATCAACAAGGATGCATAAATACTAGGTTTATTATGATTGCCAATAAGTAATTATATTTAAAATTTTTTACCTGACTCTGAAATGTACTGAATTATTTACTTACAAATATTTACTTCCAAAGCACTATTGAGCAGCCTGAAACATATTCTTGGTCTAGATAGCCTGTATGAAAGTATGTGAAATGTCAAGATATATACATGCTAGATGAAGATTTGGACTACAATCATTCCATTTTTCTTTCAATTCTTTGTCTGTTGCTTATCAAAAATGCCTTCTGGACCAGACACCTAAGCAAAAGGAAAGTTACCCTTCTTTTAGATCACTGGGAAAAATATCTAATATTCAAGCTTTCAAAAATGATAGAATTCATTGCAACTTGACATATTTCACATGTGATGGGAAATTTGAATACATAAAAATTTAAATTATAGAGCAAATAATTACAGTATATAGTCTAATAATTAAACACTAAAATCAGCAAATTTGTCTAAAGTAGCTTATTAATTGTACTGGATACATTTCAAAAATTTAGTTTAAAAATAATCTCAGAAAAAAAAATTATACCTTATTCTGAATTGATAGGAATGTCGGTATAATTTCTTGATATGATAACAAAAACCCTTTGAATGGTTTTTGAGAATCCTTCTCTCATTAATTTTTATTTTGGAACAGGACCTCCACTGGTTTAAAAAGGGACATTAGCAGCAAAATAATAAAAATAATATAATTTCAATGTGTTGAAAGCATTAAAAATACAAATTTATAACTTCATAATGACATGAAAAAATATTGTAAGATTACTAGGGGCCCGTTTTCTGCAAATGGATAAGCATTGGTGAAGAGAAAGAATATATATCAGGTATTTACTCTACTGACTGTACCTAAGGGTAGAAAGACATTTGATGAGGAATAGTTGCTTTATTTACTTAGTTTTTTGTTGTTAATACTCACCCGAGGATATTTTTTCTTTGATCATTAGGAAGAGTGGAAGACAGAGAGAAACACTGATGTGAGAGAAACACATGGATTGTTTGCCTCCTGCAGGAGCCCTAACCAGGTCCCGGGCCAGGGGAGGCACCTGCAACCAAGGTACGGCCCTTGCCCAGAATCTAATCCTGGACCCTTTGATCTGCAGGCCGACCTTCTATCCACTGAGCCAAACTGGCTAGGGTGCTTTATATTTTTAAAAAGTGTAACTAATAAACTCAGGAAAATTAATTGTAAAGACAATATTTTATAACCCTTGATAGAAATGAATGGAATCATAGAATGGTCATTTGGAAAAAAGTTGGGTTGAACATTTTAATGAACGGATTGAGCATTACCAGAACTTATTCTGGTTATGCTTCCAGATAAACTTTTAGTTTAAACATTTTAAAGGCTGAAACACTCTCTTCTCCAGAAATTACCAAAATAAGAAACAAAAATCTAACACCACTTCTTAACAAATGAGGAAATATCTACAACCCGTAGCACAATACATCATGAATGAAGGAATGAGTGAATGAATTCCTAGTAAAACAACCGCAAAAGTAAGGGTGAATATACACGATTATGTTGTTGATCTCTTTGTAGCCACTCCTAAGACTCTAATCTGACACAGCAGAGACCAATCCTTAGCCCTGAATGTGGCATTATTTCCCAGTGGCTTAGACCAGGCTCCTGCGGGCAAGCCAGTTGTATCAGACTCCCTAATATTGTGGAAGGAGCAGCACTTTTTCTTACTGGAACAGACACTCTGCATATATATATCCATATCCTTTTTTGTCGTTCATGCTGAAATGTTTCTGCCGAAGCTACAGCTACCTTATTCACTCTCAGAGTGTTGTATAGAGCAACACTCCCAAACAGAGAACTCATGTGACAGCAAATGAAGGGTGGCAATGGGCTCGCACTCCCGGAATCCACAGGGATTGCCATACGCCCTATCATCTTGAAGCTGTTAGCTTAATGGAATGGTGGAATAGCCTTGTGGAGATTCAGTTACCGTGCCAACCAGGTGGCGAAACCTTGCTGGGCGAGGGCAATATCTGCCAAGCGCAATGTATGCTCTAAATTAGCATACAAATGCACAAGGTTATTTTTCTCATAGCCTGAAATGATGGGTCTGGGAATAGACACGCTCCCTCAGATTCTGAGTCTGGGTGATGGATCCTGCGTATCAAGGGGAATGGGGCTGCTTCTCCACCCTGTGCAGGAGAAGAAGGAGCGTTCCATTCAAATGCCCACAGGCAAGAGCACAGTCAGCCCTCTAGGAATTCATTTGGATGTCAAAAGACACACAACCCACTCACCCATGAATATGAATAAAGTGTACTGAGTGCGCACAACAAACTGGAGATTCCCGGGAGATGAAAGCCTCATGTAGGGGTCAGATAAAAGGGACAGCAAGGGGCAACTGGCATGGGGGAATTCCCACAAACAGGCTGGAGACTGCGAGTAGGTTGAGATTCCCACAAAATTGCAAAAGCAAAGGGACATGTGTAGGGCTTCTTGCCTTGGTTGCCCAGATGTGGTGAAACAATGGATTCAGCCTCTTAATTTTAAGGGCCTCCCCTTAAAGTACCTCTTACTACTCTCGTGGCCCAAGATTAAAGTCGGTGGAAAAGTACGACAACCCAACAACCCAGGCAGGACTAGTAATAATGGCCCAGAACCTTCAGGGATGAATGTTTCTGTAGTCCTAGCAGGCTCGGAATCGCCACCAGCTGAGGCACCTGCTGGATATAGAAGAACTATAAAATGAATAGCGGGGACATTACTTATAAACGTGAACTATGTAACCAGTTTCAGAACTAGGTCTGCAACAGTTATAAGTAGCTTTTCCTTTTTTAAAATTTGAATGTGTGTGTTCTTCCCCTCTTCAATATCTACTCAGATCTTAATATGTTTTATAGTTAACTTTCTATCATGATCTTTATAAGAAATCAAAATTAAACAGCTTCTAACAAAGAATATCACCCAAAGACTAAAAAGAATTCACTTTTAGGAAAAAAGGAGGGCATATATGGGATTTGTATATCGTGTTAGGTGAAAATAAGACATTGTTATTGTCTTCATTTGGACATTAAGTATAGTTTGAGAAGATGCATATAGATGCCAGTGCCAAGTTGGCAAGGAGTGGAATACAATGTCAGCAATATGTCAGTGGCCATGCAGCATTAGTTTTTCCAGAATTATCTTCCATGTTTCTGGTTATAGTGGGATACTGTAATTTGTGTGTGTGTGTGTGTGTGTGTGTGTGTGTGTGTGTGTGTCTGAGAGAGAGAGAGAGAGAGAGAGAGAGAGAGAGAGAGAGAGAGAGAGAGGAGAGAGATTTGCAGCATGGAAATGAAACAGCAGTGATTTTTATAGCAAAAGCACGTATTTCCACTTATCTGTTGGCTCACCTCATTGGCTTAAAGCAGGGGCCAGGCCTGCAACTATCCACTCTCCCTAGGATCTTCCTTCAATCTCTCCCAATCTTGGATCAGGTGTGTGTGTGTGTGTGTGTGTGTGTGTGTGTGTGTGTGTGTGTGTCCATAATGAAGTTCTCCAGATTCTGCAGGATGCAGAGGCAATGAGAACTGATGTGGATTTTAGTCAATATCACAGACTTTATCTTGTGCTTATAAGTTCCAGCTTTTTCTTGCTCTCCAGCATTTTACATGATATTTCCTTTCTCACTGCCTTTTCTGTGGATTTAAAGTTTTGGCATCAGATTCTAAGACAGATCATGTTCTAAATGTAAATGCCAAAACTATAGCATTTCAAAAATAAAACAGAGAAAAATCTTCAATACCTTGGGGTAGCCAAAGAATGCTTAGGACAATTCTAAGCCAAACTATTAAAATTTTTAGATTGACTCTAATGTAGTTCATAAAACATCCTCCTCTTTACAAACCACTATTGATAAAATGAAAGGCAACTAAGTATGGGAGAATATAATTGCAGTATACATATTTTACAAAAACTTTATCTTAAAAATATATAAATGAGAAGACAACCCAACTAAACTTTAAAAAATGACAAAATAGTTCAATAAATAATTCACAAAATACATAGAATTCAGTAGTTACAGAAAAAATATATTCAATATCATTAGTGAATTAGAAAAATAGACTCTAAAACCACACTGAGATATCAGTACATATTCACTAGAATGGCTAAAATGAAAAGACTATTGACAATACCAAATGTTGGCAAAATACTAGCCACAAAGAATTCGTGAGAATGTAAAATATTATGGAAACTTTGGAACATAATTTGTCACTTCCTTATAAGTTAAACCTACACATACCTTATGGCCCAGCAAATATTCCTCTATGTTTATTAAAGAAAAGACAAAAACTTGGTGAGCCTATAGGCAATTTTTGACCAATGGAAAACAAAACAAAGTTTTGTTTTCCATTGGTCAAAAAAGTGAGTTAAATTAATTCTAGTAAAGGCCTGGCATCTTAGGGTTGCTTAGAGTTGATGGCTCCTTTTGAGTTTCAACTGGTTAATGCCAGCAGTGATGAGACAATTGTCGGTTTTAACATCCCTGGGATAAGTGCTCCTATAATGGAAAATGTTCCTACATGTAACCTTTATTTTATATTGAAAATTTGTTTCAGAACAGGTTTAGTCAAATCATAATTATAATTCTTATTACACTGTTTCTTCTTAATTTTAGAACAAATTATTAAGCAATACATTATATTAAGAAAAAAGTTTGCTATTTAAATGATGCTTAGGGCAACTTATAATTTATCATGAAAAGTGTTTACCTTTTTGCCCTAGCTGGTTTGGCTCAGTGGATAGAGCATAGACCCATGGACTGAAGGGTCCTGGGTTCAATTCCAGTCAAGGGCATGTACCTGGGTTGCAGGATCTATCCCGGCCCTGGTTGGGCTACTTGTGAAAAGCAGCCAATTGATGTTTCTCTCTCTCTATCTCTCCCCCTCCTTTCCACTCTCTCTAAAAATCAATGGGAAAAATATCCTCAGGTAACGAAAAAACAGAAGAATAAAAATATGTCACTGTTTGTTTAAAAAACACATTTTTATTTAGTATTTATTGTTGTTGTTTAAATGTATAATATTTCTGAAGTTAAATTTAAATATTGATGATGAAAATACATATTTAGACCCAGATAGATGTTAAGAGTTTTTTTCTAAATATATTCTTAAATGACAACATGTAGGCAGAAAGGAATATAAATATGCCTAGTTTTCCCTTTGATGCCTATTCAATATGTTACATTTAGTTTGCTTATGGTATATATTGAAGCTGATTTAGAAACAAAATTAAGCAATATGTCTGACTTTTCTATATAAAATTAAAAATATGTAATACCCATATTTCTGTGAGAGGGTGCTGGTGGGGGGGGCAAGGATGAGTGGGGTGGAAGGAAGGATTGAGCAAAACAGAAAAAAAAAGAGAACAAAAACTCACAGACAGGGACAGCAGTGTGGTTGGTGATTGTCTGGGTGAGGAGGGATTGCAGGGGGGTGGAAGAGTTTAAAGGGGTGATAAATGGTGATGGACAGACACTTGACTTGGAGTGGTGAACATATAGTACAGTGCACAGGTGATGTGTTGTGGAATTGTGCACCTAAAACCTGTATGATTTTAATAACCAGTGTCACTTCAACAAATTAAATAAAAAGGAAAAAAATCTGGATTAAAAAAAAAACAACCACATAAGTGCATCACTTGGAACTTAAAGAATTGTTATACATTTTAATTCACCACTTAGATATTCTAAACAGATTAAGATGTAGAGATAAACTGTAACAAAAAGTTCATTGTGTATTTAAATGTAAAACTAAATGCAAAACGTTTTTGTTAAATTTAGAATGTCATACACCTAAAATTGTACATAAGCATTTGATGTTTTTATTGGATAAGGTACAATCAGGATACAGAGTGTGGGAATGCAGAGGAGTTATAATTAATCTAATTAGCTTACTGTAGTAAAATCTGTATTTTGAGAATATTTAGACAGTCAAATATTCACTTTTCAGTGCAAAAGACTATGTTTGGAGTTTTCTGTGCTTTTATGTTTTCATCCCACAGGTTATTCACAACTCCGTGGCACTAATCACGGCAGGGGTGCCACTTCTCTTGGGCATCTGAGAATAAAATTAATGGGCCCCACTCATCAGAAATGAGCTGCAGAAGCTTATGTGGTAAAAAATAAACAGGCAGTGAAATTTCAATAAGTAACCACTCAGACTATGTACATTTTCCATACTTTATATGTATTTTTCTCAATTCACCAATGATGGTCCATTACCCCCTTTATTTAAATATCTGCCTTTGCCTAATGATCAGTAAGCAGCTAGAGTACAGGTTTTTAATTTTGCTTTTTAAATTTAGTTTTAACCTCTGCCAATAATGCATGCAGAGTCTGTCCTACTGTTATGCTCAATATATCCTTTGTTAATTAAATAACAGTAGATAAGTAAATAAACTCACAGTGTTTCTTTAGGCAAAATATATCAGTTGTATAATTATTAAAGTTATTGGTTCTACTAATTTATATATAAGTTCAAATACTATAGAAATGTTTTCTCTTAAAAATAATTTCATAATAAATAACTAGCATTAATATATTTAAGTTCTAAAAGTATCTGAAATTAGGTTCAGCAGTTTGTATAAATATTGTCTATGGGGTTGGAACAAAATTACAAATATACACATAGAATTGATCTTAAAATTTCTATTTAATTAGTTTGAAAATTTATGAATACGTGATGAAACACATTGAAAATGTGCTTGACATATCATGCAGACACATTGGATTTTGCTGCAGTATGTACACTAAGCAAAGAATGACTTGATAGAATGTTTTTAAATATGTTGAAAAATGTCATGAGTATTGGACATTAAAACAATTATTTCATTTCTAGGCCAACCTATTGGGTGTTATTAGTAAATGAATTTATTTTAAATACATGTATTTAAAGCTCTGATTATACTTACATAATCATTTCCTGACTTATATATACTGCACATTTCTATAAATTTATTATGTAGAGACCCTGATGCTCTATAATATTTCTCTTTTCAATCAAAAGACTTTTAGACTATAAGAGCCATGGTTGACTACCTAATGACAACTCCATTAACCCACATAGTCACTGTTTTTTAGCATAACATATGTAAATCTGCAAGCAAATCGAATATGCACACTTAAAATAATGTAACTGACAATATGTCAAATCTGTTTTCTATATTTACAAATGTGTAAGATGCCTTCAAATAGTTCCTTTGCCAAAAGTTGTTTTATCAGATCATCATTATAGATATAGATATAATACAAACCATCTAATTTACATACACATAATAAAACTGAGTTTGCTGACTGCATTTGTTTAAGGCTTAAGACATCTCAGATTTCAATTGTTTTATTTATGAATGTGGGTGTGTGTCTGAAATCTAATATTTAAGATAAACTCATGAGAGTAAATAGAATCAAATACCCAGGACTTAAAACTTTAGAATAGCATCAATCAATCAATCAATCAATTAAAACACTGATAGAAAAGTAAAATGAGAGATTTGTGTTTGGGGATTTAATAGCCTATAGAGAACCAAGGATAAGAATTACAGTGGACTTCTTAATAATGACCATAAAAATAAAGAGTAGAGCAAAATATTTGAAATGTGGATGTAACAGAGTCAAATGCTAGATCTCTCTGACTCCACTTTAGTCTCCATTGTCCCCATGACTTTCCCACTAATAGTTCCTGCTTTAAACATGCAGTCATTAGAGGAATTCTTCTTAGGGTGAATTCTTACTGAAACAGCCTCTCCGACCTTCCCTTTCCTTGATGTAAAATAAGACTGAACGCTATGCTTTCTTGGGATGTATTGAGGTACTGTTAGGGTTCTCATCTTCTCAATTGGCAAATTCTCAATCAATAAACCTTTCTTTACTCTAAACTCTTACGTGGAGTAATGAGAAATAAGGAATTTCCATATCTTGAGTTTAAACTCCATGAGAGAAGAAACTAAATCATATGGTCAAATAAAACCTCCCTGTGTAAAATTGTACTGTTAAAGAAAAAAATCACAGGCCCCAAATGGATCATGCATGCTAAAAGCTCATGATACCAAATCTTATATAATAAAAAGCCAGAGGGATCATGATGGAAGCACCCATGGCCCCTTGCAGGCGGGCCCCACCCCCAAGCAAGCAGTTAGGGGCAATCAGGCAGGCAGGCAGAGTGGTTAGGGGCAATCAGGTAGGCAGGTCAGTGGTTAGGGGAGATCAGGTAGTCAGACGGCCCCTCACTGGGCTGACCCTGCTCCCAAACAAGTGGTTAGAGTCAATCAGGCAGGTAGGCAAAGTGGTTAGGGGTGATCAGGTAGACCAACAGTTAGGGGTGATCAGGTAGGCAGGAGAGCAGTTAGCAGCAATCAGGTAGGCAGACTGCACCTTGCAGGGCTGGCCCCGTACCCCAGCAAAGAAAGAGGGAGGCCCAGGCCAGCCAAGCCATTGCACCCAGCCTGTTGCCTGCAGAGGGAGGCCACTGGTGGCAGGGGAGGGGGGGCAGCGCTGCACAGATGGCAAGCAATGGCAGCAGTGAGGGTGGGGCCAGCTGCCTGCAGCCAGGGGAAGGAAAACCCCGATAAGCCCTCATCTCAGGCCAGGCCTAGGGACCCTACCTGAGGGACCCCGGATTGTGAGAGGGTGCAGGCCGGGCTGAAGGACTCCCTCCAGTGCACAAATTTTGTGCACTGGGCCTCTAGTATAGAAATATTACGTAATTTAATTTTAGTTTCAACCTCTTAGAGAAACATAGTCTTTTTTAAAAATATATTTTTATTGATTTCAGAGAGGAAGGGGGAGGGAGAGAGAGATAGAAACATCAAGGCATGTGCCTTGACCAGAATAGAACCTGGGACCCTTCAGTCCACAGGTCAATGCTCTCTCCAATGAGCCAAACTGGCTAGGGTCAGAAACACAGTTTTAATCAACCAGTTTGAATGTTTTGGTCAAGCATCAATAAGGTGCTTGGACCCTCTCTATCCCCCTTAGAAAAGGCAATCTGGCCCTGGCCTGGTGGCTAGTTGGCTGAAGCATATACCAACATGTTAAATCTCTGGTCTGGGCCCTGAGGGGAACAACCCAATGTTTCTCTCTCTTTCTTCCTCTCTCTGTAACATCCATCAAAACATATCCTTGGGTGAGAATTTAGAGAGAGAAAGAGAGAGGGAGAGGGAGAGGGAGAGGGAGAGAGAGAGAGAGAGAAGCCATCTGCATGATAAAAACCCTTCCCATTATCTTCCCCCAAAGAAACATCCTGTCAAAATTTAGAAGTCTCTGCCCAGCCAGAGTTGCTCAGTGGTTGAGAATCAATCTATAAACCAAGAAGTCACAGTTCTATTCCCAGTCAGAGCACATATCTAGGTTGTGGGCTCCATCCCCAATGGGGAGCAGGCAGGAGGCAGCTGATCAATGATTCTCTCTCATCATGGATCTCTTTCTATCTCTTTCTCTCCCTCTCCCTTCCTCTCTGAAATAAGTGAAAATGCATTTAAAAAAAATAGAGGCCTCCTTTTGTATAGACAATATCATAGATGTAAAGAGATGGTCAGGAATTCATGGAGTATAGTTATAGATTCAGTCAAATAGGTGAATGTACTCAAGGCAATTACAGTTCATCTCTATTATGTCTTCTAAAACCTGAGTTCTTGCTTTATTTTTATTTTTCTGGGGAACTAGATTGGACCCAAAGAACCTCCTACTCAGGAGGCTGAAGAGATGACTGATGGTCTGCATTTTGTCAGACAGTCAGCAAAGGGGCAGTGTACCATATTGGTAGAGGCAGGCACAGAGTAAATGTGATTCTTAGAAAGCCTCACTACTAAATCTTCAATAAAATAAATACTCTACAACCCTTGGACAACACTGATGTTTATCCTAGCATCACACAGCTGTCTCGCTAATTGGTAACCACGATGTAGGCTCAGCTCACCTCCAAAGGTAGGAGAGTAAGGAAAAATGTGTAGATTTCACTGTAGGACTCACAATACACATTTATTATATTTTACACACCACAGCTGGAAACTTTTAAACAACTCAAAAGTGAGTATCTTTTACTGACAGAAATGAAAACCGCACTAAACAGGCTCTTCTTGGGGAGTTTCTCTGTGTAACAGTTTGCTGAAATGACCCAGGAATTGCTTATGCAGGTGGTGTGGATAGGTCAAAATCACATTTGGCAGAAACTTTAAATTGTTCCAACTTGTTTATTTCCCCTATTACACTTACTCATTCAAAAATTTTTTTGAGGCAGCAACGTATTGTTTAGTCACTAGTACTTTAAGTTATGAGTGACAATTTAATTGCTGGGGAGTTCATAATAAGAGCAAATCAAGAAACGGATGGTAAATATGTTTCTCCATACACACACCCATAAGTAATTGTTTGTAACCCACTCTGAATTGATAAAATAAAAGGTCTGAAGAAATTGGAGCCCTTTGCCAATGACCAAACTGTTAACTAATCAATGAATCTAGCCTTTTGACTAATAACCAAATCTCAAGCCAATCTATGAATACATATCTAAATTTACTTCATGGAGCACCAACGAATTTGTCTATTCTTCTTTAATACAACTTACCCATCTTCTTTTCTTTTTCCCATGAAATGACTGAGCCCGTCTCCTGTGGGAGTGGGGAGGAGGGTGATAGTTTTGGGGCCTTTACCTGCATTATACTCCCAAAATTGCAATTACTTTTACCCCAAATAAATGCTTTTTGTTTGATTATTGCCTCTAAATTTTAAGTTGACAAAGGTTTCAAAGACACCTTATTTGAGACAGGAAGACAATACATAATTTCTTGCTTTCTCTTTCTGTTACATTAGAAATCCCATCACTGTTCTCTGTGTGGGGTAAAATGTGTATTCAGTTTTCAGGATGATATATCATTTGCCTCAGTTATAGTTAGATGTATAATACTATTTTTAAAAAGCACCACAATTCACTAAAAAAAAATAAATTACAAACGATAGTGGAAGAAGTATCATTTTAGAAACGTCCTCTCACACCCATTTTTAAAGTAAACTCTGCTTATTGCATCAAACATAACAGTTCCTAAAATTATATTTATACTTGAGAACTTTGTTGTGTCTGAGACTTAAAATCAATTATGATTTAAGTGCAAACATATGTACTTGACTTTTTTCTTTCTTTTATTTATTTTTTTTCACAGCACATTTTTTTATTGTTTTAAGTATTACAAATAGTAGCACATATGTCTCCTTTTTTTTTCCCCATTGACCTCCCCCTGACCTCCCCTACCCGCCAGTACATGCCTTCACCTGCCCGCCCTTCCCCTGCCCCCCTCAGTGTCTTGTATCCATTGGTTGTGCTTATATGCATGCGTACAAGTCCTTCGGTTGGTCTCTTATAGGCCCCCTCACCCAACCTCCCCTGTCTTCCCAATGTAGTTTGACAGTCTGTTCAATGCTTCTTTGCCTCTGTATCTTTTTCCCACCATTTCTTTCCTTTAAAAAGTTTTGCCTTTGCAGACTAGAAATAAACATATAATAACAAAACAAAACAAAAAAAATGTTTGAGTCCCAATTTCATTGTCCAACAGTTCTGAATCCCCATTTCAATGTCTAACAGTTCCTTATGTGTACATGTCAGCAATGATATCTGGATGGTGGGCACATGGTGGCAATGCAGATCCGACCCTCTCTGGTTTGGTCCTAGGCAACCTGCAGCGGTGCACAGCTGCTGACTGCTCGCGTGGCAAGGCGTTGTCAGCATCTTCCATCTCTGGACTGTTTTTCCTCTTGTCTTTGTGGTTGGAGCACACCTGTCAATTCCTCTCTGTTGCAGGAATCCACATGGTCTTGGAGTTGTTTTCTGAAAATATACAAACATATTCTCGACCACAAGTTAATAAAGGAATTTTTTCTATATAATTGATTTGGAATCCTTTTTATTTTTGCCCAAACGATTTTCCTTTGTCTTATTTAGACACCATGTGTGTTTTTCATGGCCATCTTGCCGTTAGCATTACAAATGAAAATTAATTTTGTAAAGTAAAAATTTTCTAGATGTAATTTACTTATAAGATATTTTTCCTTACATGATATTACCCTACTATCCCCCCCCCCCCTTTTTTTTTATTAATGGTGGTTTTTAATGCAGTCTTGATAACTTTAAATTTATTTATTTATTTTGCCCAAAAATATGACTGCTTTAGGTTCATTGCATATTCAGGAATTTTACCATGAGATGAACTACCAATAGAAATTTTAGTTATTACTTTAAGAACACCTTTTTGTCCAGTACAATTAACTTTACTTGAATATTCACTTATTTCAATTAGCCTATTTAAATTAATCTGAAAACATGATTACTATTTTACCATCAAATTTAATACTTTACCAACAATCTTAGTTTACCCTGTAAATATTAGTGGGAAGGATTATTTGCATTTTTGAGTGGGCCCTGAGCATTCCTGATGCTAGGCTGAATTTAGATATAGGGCAGCTGCTGTCGGCCAAGTCTCTTGTCTGTCACCTGTATCTCGATGTGAGCTGGGCCAGGTCTCTTTCTGTTACCTGGGTCCCAATCTGAGCTGGGTGTGGGAAGCGCGAAGCAGCCATGGGGGCAGGAGACTTCTGTAGCCTGAAAATTATTTTGGAAGGAAACAAAGAGAAGTTTCCTTCGAAAGTCATAAGGCTTGTAATTGAAAGTCAATATATTTGGCCTCTTGAACTAAAGTAAGTAATTTGTGTTTTTCCCTCCCTGACAAAGTTTATATAAAGTTACAAAAAGAAATTGACAGCCAGTTTGAAATGGAATTGCCAGGGCCTAGGGCAAAAAATATCCTTACATGATATTATTCTACAATGTCATTATAATTTTAGATATTTTACCACAGCATATTGTACAATTATCCCAAACTTACAAACGAATTCTTTGAATGGTTGGCAGCAATTTAAAAAAAAAAAAAAAGACATGAAAGGATTTAATCCCTTTCAGAATGAATTAAGGCACTGGGAAGGCACTTGAGCATCCTATATTGGCCCCTCTTGCCTTTTGTGCCAAGGGGGACCCTCTTCTCACAATCCAATTGCCCTCAGCTGTTGCCTGAGCTTTCTGTTCATGCTGAGCTTGAAGCCTCGTGGGGGCTGGTACCATGGATCTGTCTCACGCCCAATCGTGTGACCTGGGCCCTCACTGGAGAAGAAACCCGAGTTCCCTGAGTTATGTGATCAGCACCGGGACCCCGCCAGCAGGCCAGGGGTTCCCAAGGCAGGTGCTGGGTGTGGAGGCCACGGGGGCATAGGCTACCAAGGAGACAGAACTGAACCTCACACCACCCTGCTTGGCCCCGGAGGATGGCTGGTTAGCCAGAGACGGGTAAGATTCCTCAAGGAAGGAACAACCTAAGACAGGCACAGTCGCAGAGGGGCCATCAGGAGAGAACTTGGGGGGGGCAACAGAAGTGGGGCACAGACCCTCACCCCCTAACATTGCAGGGGCTTGAACCCTCGCCCCTTCTGAAGGAGGTCTCCTGTACTTGACTTTTTTAACCATTCAAGCATACAGACTCATTTTCTTAAATTAACAATATATTATAAAATTATATTTTGTCTAAGTCATGTAGATACTTTCATTTATATCTTGCATATTATTACAAAGACCACTTGATTTCTGTAAGTCACTAATATGGTGATTAGACCTGTAGTTAGATCAGCAAAATTAAATGAAATGCAGACTGTAGGGGTTACTCCTGGCTTTGGTGATACATATGTTAATTAAGTGAAGAGGGCACTTATTTCACAACATATATGATTTTCAAAACATCAAGTTGTATATTTGTGCACCTTAAATATATATAATTTTATTTTTGTCATCTTCACCTAATAAAGATGGAGGAGAAAGTATAAGATTTCTTTAGAGTAGTCACAGAAGGCATTCTCCCAAAATTACTCCTTTGGTAAGAATTCAGATGTCTATAAATTATTAAATTGCTATAAGCTACCAATTGATAACTATCAATGTCTTCACACCCAACAAATATAGAATCGAACAGCAGAAAGTTTCAAATTAATGTTTGATATTTACCAGGCCTTCTTTCTGTGGAAGCATTATTTTTTAAGAAAATCCAAATGTTTTATTCAGCTTCAGGTCTAAAACCATTTAGTACTTGTCTCCACATCTAGGAATCTGTCTGTTCTTGTCAACAATAAGCTTAAATTGTGTGATTCTGTGAAGAGAACTATGACCAGTTGATGAGGTCAATCAATGGTAGAATGAATTGCCTGTGCTGGTTGCACCCAGGAAGGGAAAATTATTCTGAAATATATTTTTTAAAGTGTGGTCTATCTTAGATCTATCTTTGGGATAGAAAGATAAAGATTTCTATTGTATTTCTTTTGAAACTCTGGCTAACCCGTTTCAAGTAAAACAAGACTGCACACAGTCTTCGGCTAATAAAAATTAAGGGGAAACAACATTGATTTTCATTTTAGGTAATACTAGTACGTCTTACATTTTTTATGGGTAAAAAAGACTAATGCATAGAGAGACTAATGGAATCATTTGAGTAGTAAAGAACATGTTAAACAGATATATAAATAATGATAGTCCATCTGTATTGCCTTTACTAAATTATAAACCTTCCTCTACTCCGTGTTCCCTAGATTGAAGTAGCTCATTCTCTTCCCAAGACAAATTATTTCTCATGTAGAATCCTCAGACTATTTAAAGGGATTAAGTAACTTACCAATGATCTAAAAAAAAATTAGTATTAGAATTAATTCTAAATAATTTATTTCAATAAAGAGTAATTATGGAAAATTAATTTTTAATACTTTAATTTAGTATGTCATATTGACTTGGAAGATGTAATAGTTTAGTAGCTTTGGACTGAATGAAAAAAGAGCAATTAATTATTTTAATAATACTTCAATGTACACATAGGCTAGTCATTTTACTTGAATAAGGATTTTTAGACTCTTGAAACGGCTCAGACTATTAGCCATACTACTAGGATTTTTAAAATAACTTTTATGCATGCTTGGCCTTTAATTTAAATATAGCATTGTTTTTAGCAAGGTTATTGTTTACAACCTTATTGACTGAGCAGCGAATGTTTACTTTTCAAGGTAATTGGAGCAGTTTTCTTATGATGCAATGAAAAAATTATTCTCACCTCATGTTGTTATTTCATTGTGTCACCATATCCTTTCTTCTGCACTATTGCTATAAAATCCTTTGTAGAGTTTCATAGGAGAACAAGCTATGTCTATTTCCACAAATGAAACTCTGTATATGTCCTGTTCTGTCAGTATAGGTTGCTCTCTTCTCTAATAGCAGTTCTGTTAAGAATAATCATGACTTCATACAGAATGGCTGAGAAGCAATTCTGGCAAAACTGAGTAAGAAGTGACTTGTAATCTGGTAATGCTGATTCCACAGCCATAAATTTTAAACAATTTTCTGTAGCTCTCTCCTCTCTCCTCTCTCTTCTCCCTTTATGTTTCTGCCTAATCAAGTCTGATGTATTTGCCAACAGAAATTCTGAGTTAAATAAAATAACATTCTTAACATACTTTTGAAAGTACATATAATATCTTCATAAAACATAAGGTCAGTAAGTAGATATAAATTGAACCCAGAGGAAAAGTGAGATTCATGAAAAAATATTAAGTATGGGAAAATATGTTGACAGACATTAATTCATTAAAGTACGTTAGAATATTATCAGTACTTTCCTATTTTAATGAAAATTGCATTTTCATGAACATATCCATAAATCTAGCTTAGGTGTCTAATCCTGAACATCATAGCATACAATTATTTTAGGGTCAGAATAATGCTTGACAATTCTGATTTTCACATGGGACCTACCCATAGGTTGTTGTTTGGTATGCTGCCTTCTCGGCGAAATACTGGCAAGAACCCATTCCACACACAAGAAAAATGTATAAATATTGAAACCACACGTTTTAGATGCTCACTTTTTTCCTTGAGATTCAAGTGACTGACTCCATATTAATCAGCTTTCTCACTTCTTACTTTGGGCACGTGTCCCTTATTTACCTGCCAATGATCCCGTAACTTCTGGAATAAAACTCCAGAGGAACAACTGATAACTGCAGAATTAGACATTTTCCAACCTAGTAGTTAAATAGATCTCTCTCACAAACACACATGGCACACCAACTCAAAATACATATTCACACACCTATCCTATATAATAAAAGTGTAGTATGCAAATTGTCCCCTCAACCGGGGGTTTGTCCAGGAGTTCGACCAGGGGGCAGGGCTGGCCAAGGGAAGGGAGGGAGTACTGACCAGCAGCCGGCAGCCACTAGGGACCCTACCAGTGCACAAATTTCATGCACTGGGCCTCTAGTAAAATGATAATATCCTTCCCCATGTTCTTCTGTTAACCAATGTCAGATACACCTGTAGTTAGACACCCTCCTCACCCCATTCACAGATTCCTGCTAGAACTCTGAGACATCAATCATGCGGATAGCTGAGTATGTCCACAGTCTGCTCCCTATTACCTTTTCATGCACAAGCCACATACACATAAAAGCTTATCCTTATTTCGTGTTGGTAGGAATCTCCTGAAATGATTCCTTACACCCTGATTAACATCAGCCTGTGCTTCCTGCCATCCTCGAGCTAAGCCGTTTGCCAGTGGTGCACTAGGTCGGTAAACATTGTAGAGACACGAACTGAATGCCAAAAGAAGGGGAAACATTTTGAAATGGAAATATCAGGAGGAGTCCGGAGGAAATAAGTTGGTGAATTCACACAAATCACTCTTGCTCATTTTATTTCTAATCTTATCAATGCGCCTTATTTATGTCCTTAGTTTTAAAAAGAGGAGTTCCAGTTAGATGGGGGGAAAAGAATATGTTAAACATTGCGAAAATGGAGATTGATGAGTTCTCTTTTGCATTTGCTGTGATGGCATTTTATTGTGTAGCTTGTAAGGAAAGAGTAGCCCAGGCTCTCGCTTTACTGTGAAGTGATATATTTCCCTCTAACCTCAGAGCACAAGTCAGAGATCAATTAGAGAGGGAAAAGAAATGGATAGACGGACAATATAGGCTAAGAACTGTAGTACAGAAGAAACGTTCATTTTCTCTTCATGTGCCTAACTTGGAGGATGAATCTCCTTGTCATTGAGCCAATCACATTGTCATAGCTGAGATTAGCTTATGGACTGGGTGGCAAATTCAAGGTGGCCACTGGCCTGGTTATGCTCAGGCTTACCAAAAGGAGTGTTTCCGATCAAAGTGATTTAACTCACTTATTAGGAATAAAAATATGCTATTTTGAAGACATGACCCAAAATAATTAACTTGTAGACGGTAGTAGATGACCGAGCAAAGATTCAGTATTTTACATTAAAGACAAATATTTTTCATCACTGGACAGCTAAGCAGGATATTTTTAAGCACTGAAAAAAAGCAATATTTTTAATGTTGGGAAAAATACTTTTTTGTCATTCGTTTTGGTTGCTACGCCAAATATTGCCTTAGAAAAACTAATTCTAATCATACCAAAATAGGCAGTCTTATTGACATTTTTATAGTCATTTACACAGTGATAACTACTTAAGGAATCTTTCTTGAAAGTGCTAAAAATAGTTTGCTTATGGGAATTTCAAATATTATACAGCTATAATCTCATATGAGCAAGAAAGGATGGTGTTTTGCATAAGTATTTCTGAAATAACTATAGAGTCATGTGGAGAGAGTTAAAATTGGATCTATTCCTCATATCATACATCAGGCTATATAATTTAAGAGGATCAAAGATTTTAATTTGAAAATAAAGCCAGACAAATGGTAGAAGAATATAGAGGTGAGTAATTCACAAGTGAGTGGGGAATGTGTGCTATTATTCAAACTCTCAGGTGCTTACAAAGGAGATATTAACACATTTATTCAAATACAATGAAAAAACCCCTGTATATTAAAAAACAAAAAAAACCCCAAAGCTGAGTAAAATGGCAAACCACATACTGGAAAAATAGCTGCAAAGCATATTCTAAGTATATAAGACCTTTCTAGAGCTAGAAAACAGACCAACAGAAAATAGTCAAGAGCAATGCACAGATTTTACATTAAAAATATTGTAGCCCTGGCCAGTGTTTCTCAGTGGTTAGAGTTTGCCTGTAGATGGATTGGTTGTGGGTTCAAGGGCATGTACCTGGGTTGCAGGTTGAATTCCAGCCCCAGTTAGGGCACATGCAGGAGGCAACCTGTCTCTCTCATATGTATGTTTCTCTCTCTCTGTCTCTCCCCCAACCCTCTGGTGAGGATTAACAAAGAAAAACAACAACAAAAGTAAATTATATATGCAGGGCATCCCAAAAATTTAATAACTGATAGTTAAATTTTGAAAATGAAATGAATTTTAATAAACACTGACTTTATAATTATTGAAAGTGTGTGTATACATTTTTGAGGATACCCTATTTATATATACATATATATGCATTAATTTACACTCAAAATAAGATAAATTCATGTACAACACTGATACATTCTAAGAGTGGTTTATTTTAGGAAAAAGTGAATTAAAGAGAAATTTATCATTTTGAACACAGTCATCATAATAGGACCCCTCAATCACAGAAAATTTTGAAATTACATCTCTTTAACAATTACTAGAGAACGGTTTTAATTTTTGTTGCATCACTGAATAAATTAGAGTGAAAAAATGAACAAATTTTAAATACACTGCACATTCATATGAAGATTTTAATGTTGAAAAAACTGGTAGTATGTAAGAAGGTAGTCTTAAAATATTTATGCTCGCACAATTCTTTCAATATATACTTATGTTGCAACTCTAAAGTAACAGAGACATCACATAATATGTTCTGACAAAAATCTAAGAAAATAACCACAGTTTTATCAAAAATACATTCACTGGTACAGCAGGATTTTATGCTTAAATATGGTATACTGTATTCATCTGAAGAAAATCCAGGTCCTTGCCACTAATACTTGAATTTTCATTTTATTGTAGAGCAGAACAGGATTTAAGTATAAGTTGCATCAAATTATTTATTTTAAGTTATCTGGTATCCAGAAAACAGCTTATTTAAATTTCCACACAGAGACATTTGCTAAATGCAGATTAAGGCACCCTAGCTCTGTGAATTCTTTGTCTTACTCTTTATAATGGAGCTTGCTTCTTCTCATTATCTGCTTATTTACATATTCTTAAACTCATTTTTATATATTGTGCTAGTCATATATATCTCCTGTGCTCCTGTTGTAAAGCTCTTTTGAAAAAAATTTTATCAAATGACATCTCTATTTCAGTTTGCATGTAATTGCCCCTCTTGGATGAACAAAATTTAATATTGGTAGATTATTACCACATTGATTCCATCCTCCTGCAAATAAATTGGTATGTTTTCACTGATACATATTTTTTAAAAGAACTGCATGTGAAGTCACAGGAAATTTCAGAAATTACCATAATATTTATAATACTATGACTCAAGATTCATAGAGTATGCATATTTATGGATGTTCTATTTTTGCAGCATCAAAGTAAAGCACATAAAATAACTTAACATTCAAAATGAAATAATGTAAGACTCAAATAACTCACCTTATGCTAAACTGTGATTTATTCTCACCTACATTTTTCTCTGCATTTTTCTCTTTCTGCTGCAATGCAAATGTAATCTTAATGTCTTGCATTTATTGGTGTATGTTTAAATAAATAGCAAATAAGCAAATCATCAAATAAATATTAAGAGCCTGGCCAAAGATTTGCCTATTTTCCTTCTGTAAAACCCCGTCTGCATAATAAAAATACCTGCTGCAATTCATATATCAAGAAAAGTCAATGAGAGTCTCAGAATTAATGACAAAACACTGATATTAGTTTTGACATCAATTGCTTCCTTTAAGCAATGAATTTCCACTTAGTTAACCATTACCTCTAGTTAATCAAAATAATTACCTCTGCAAATTCCCAATGCTAGAACTGCTCAGAAGGAAAAGAGGACAAGATATATTTTTTAAAGTTGTATTATAGCAAGTCTTAAAGATATTTAAAAAATAAGAAAAAGAATGTAGTCAGTGCACATGCAGCAATTTACTATTTTTACAATAATCATTCAATCCATGACCAATTTGTCTTATTTGCACACTATATACAGGGTGGGATAAAAGCAGGTTTGCAATTATTTGTGTGGAAAATAATAAAATAATTAATAAATAAGAATACATGAAAAAATCTGCTTCACAACTATAAACTTCTTTTTGCCACACCCTGTATTTCTCCTCTCACCTTGATGGATTATTTTGAAGCAAATTTCAGAATTATATAATTTCATTCATAAACATGTTAATGTACATCTGTAAGAAATAAGGACTCATAAAATGCATCTTTAAAACAACATTAGCCTGAAACAAAAAGTGTAACTTCTTAGTATTACTGAAATCCATTCCCTTCATATTCATCAAAATTTATTTATTGAGTAAATTGTATATAAAGTTACTCACATTCTGGATTTTTCAGATTGTATCACTATAGCATTGTTAAGTAAGAGCCTTTGTCCACATATTATTTCTAAATTGCCAATTATATTCAGTGACCTGATGAGATTCTCTCCCTCTCTCTCTGAATACCTCATGAGTATTCTTTTTTATCAGGATGCACATCATTTTTTTTAATACATTTTTATTGATTTCAGAGAGAAAGGGAGAGGGAGAGAGAAAGAGAGAAACATCGATGATGAGAGAGAATCATTAATTGGCTGAGGAGGCACAAAATGTTTAGTTGCCTTTTATTTGTGATACTAGTAGCCCTGCGCACAAATACATGCACCAGTAGCTCCCTGCCGACCTCCAATAGCTCTCTGCCCACTGCTCCATCCTCCTGTAGCTCCCCCGGATCCCCCCTCATAGCTTGCTGCCCTGCCCCCTCCTGTAGCTCTCTGCCCCCTGCTTGTAGCCAGTAGCTCTCCTATAGCTCTCCCTGCTGCCCCACCCTCCTGTAGCTCCCTCTGTACCCCCACCCCGAACCCCTCCTCAGAGCTTGCTGCCCTGCCCCCTCCTGTAGCTTAATGCCACTTGCTTGTAGCTCCCTGCCCCACCCTCCTGCTGATCCATTATCCGTTCCTTACGAGGTTGGTTGTTATGCTTCACAGCCAAATGACCATTTGCATATTACATCTTTATTATATAGGATTAGAAGCTATTGATGATCATGCTTTAGCTCCTTTTCCTTATTAAGGACTGTAAAATTATGATATTCCAACTCTAAATTTCTTAATTTCTGATATCAAATAATCCCATAAAGATGTTTATTGACCTAAAAATTTTATGCATTTTAATAAATTTCATTATTATTTTTACTGATACTCAAATTTTCATTGTTGACTTTTTGGGACACCTTCAAACTGACTCCTAAGCACTTTATAAATAACTCTGATGATCTTTGGCAACTCCCTTGCTTTCTGTTATGACAAGATATTCATAAGGATCCAACCAATCTGGAAGACTTTAATATTAACATTTTACTATTAATAATTAAGTCAGGGCAAGAGATATAAACCAGAAATATTCTGGACCACCCAAAATTTTCATTCTAACTTACAATCACATTACCTTTTCTCATTTTTTATATCCTTTGTCTTGACCTTAAATTTTGTGTTATAATTTGTTTAAATGTTCTTTATTTCTACATTTTTTTCTTAACATTATTTTTGACATGTTAAGGACTATACATCAGGGTTACAAATAGTACACTCAGAGTAATAAAAGAAATATTTCTTTCTTTTTTATTATTTACTAGTGGCCCAATGCACGGATTTGTGCAGATTGAAAAGAAATTAATTAGAAGAAATATTTTAATATTGCTATTTACCATTTCTTGATAATAGAGGTGTCAGAGATGAAAGAAAATTAGTAAAATGTATATGAAAATAATATATAAATTTATTAATAAATAATCAATAAAACATGATATAACAAGAACAAAGACATGATATAAAAACAACATTGATAAAAACAATGACTGATAAATTGATTAAACTTATTCTAATATCTTCCTGTATGCCACATTGAGAGTAAAAACACTTTCATAGTGCTTAACTAATTTCCCTTGTGATGAAGTATTTACAACTTTAACTTCACATGCTCTTCGAACTTGAGAGAAAGCAACATATAATTGATCATGTCTGGAAATGAGTTCAGGTAGGAATATTCCTACTCTGTCTAGAGTTTGTCCTTGTGATTTATTAACAGTCATCGCAAATGCTGGCATCACAGGACACTGTCTTCGAATTAATTTAAATGGGGGGCCAGTGTCAGACGAGGATCAATCATTTCTTGGAATTAGTACAACCTCTCCTTCCACAGATCCTGTTAATACTTCAGAGCTTTATATGTACCACACATGTGAGAGTCAACGTTTATTTTTAAATTGCCAGTGTGCATAATATGTACCAGCTGGTTGGTCGGTCAGACAGCCAGACAGACAGGCAGTAGGTCACTTAGCCTTTTATATATATAAACTAGGAGCCCCATTGCATGAATTCATGCACCTTGAATGGAACTGTGGGCCAAGAGGCTGCAGTGGGCACCAGGGCAGGTCTCAGCCCAACCTCCACACGCCCCGCCCAACCCCTCCTGCTGTGGCCCCTGGTCCCCTTTCTGCTGGCAGCCCTGCTCCCACCACTGCCACTCCCACATGCTGATGGTGCTGGCCCCGCAGTGGGTGCAAGCGGAGGCTGCTGCCCCAGTTGCTCCTCAGGAGCAGGGGGAGGTGGAGAAGACCTCAGAGGCCATCAGAGCCAGCTGCAGCCGCTCGCACTTGCTGATGGCGCTGAGCGATCAGGACTGGCACCGGGTGCTGGCTGCAGGTGCGAGCGGGGCCATCACCAGCAGCAGGCGTGAGAGGCAGCTCTGGCGTTGGCAGCGGGTGTGAGTGGGGCCAGCGCCGGTAGCAGTGCAAGTGCTGGGAGGGACCGCAGCGCACGGGAGCAAAGAATTTTCAGTAACCACCAGAGGCTCGCCCTGATGACAGTGACCAGTGCCCCGCCTTGGTCTGGCACCCCCACTCACCTGCTCCACCATCCCACCATGGACAACACCCACCATGTTCCACGCTCTGCCACCTGCTGTCAACACCCACCACGTTCCATGCACATCCCCTGGTGGTCAGCATACCTCAGAGCAAACGGTTGTTCGATTGTTCTACCCTTTGGTCTATTTGCATATTATCTTTTTATTATATAGGATTATCATAAGTCTCTGGCCAGTGGGTAATAAAAAAAAACTGATTTTATTCCTATCAAATTTAAAACTGGATCTGATGATTTAAGTAGTAATTTTTAAATAATAGTCAGTCTCTCCAATTTGTACCTGTCCTCCATCCACCTAGCTTTTCTCTGAGATAGTGCTAGTTTTCTATGACTGGGTAGTACACAGTAGAGGGCTTCCTGACTCAAATGATATATAGGTGTGTCCTCTGTCACTTTCATGTCCTGAGACCCTGTTATGGACTGAATTGTGTGCCTCCAAATTTCATGTGTTGCATTACTAACACCCAAGCTGACTATAGTTAGAGATAGAATCCTTAGACAGTAATTTTAAATGATTCATAAGGGTGGAGTCCTACTCTCAGAGAACAGTTACCTTTTAAAGAGAGAGAGAGAGAGAGAGAGAGAGAGAGAGAGAGAGAGACTTCTCTCTCTTTACAATGTGAGAATATAGTGAGAATGCACCCTTCTGAAAGCCATAAGACCCCCACCAGAAATTAAACCATTGGGTACTTTAACTCATATCTCACAGCTCCCGGAACTGTGAGAAATAAATTTCTGTTGTGTAATACATTCAATGTATGATGAAGTCCATCTAATATTTGAAAAATGAGCATCATCCTGCTCTTCCATTGCAGGGTTAAAAATATGATTATGAAAAAAGTAGAGTAGAATCAAGATGCTCTAATAACTTAGCTTGACTCATGCAAGCACTGTATGGAAAACAATTTCCTAATTCCAGAATGAGCAGAGATAAATTAACATAACTTTAGAACCAGATAAGGTAATAAGTATTTAGGAGATTCAGATCAAAGATGTGTGTCTCAAAGACACATATTGTTGAGTACGATGCAAAAGATCTACAAAATATTTAGCATCCTCAATAAAGAACAACAAGGTATCTATAAAATAATAGCAGAGTGAGTTGAAACTGCATCAAGGTGAGAAGAAAAGAAAGGTAAAAAAAAAAGAATAAATTTTAAAATAGAATTAAAAATTAGGTAAAATCAGTGAAGAATAGAATTAGCATATAAAACAAGATTAGAACAAAAATCTAAGAGGGAAGATATAATATGATAAAAAATAAATCCTCTAATATTAAATATATTAAGGCAATATATTTTTAGTGAAATTCCAATGAAATTTGCTTTGGGGATTGAATAGAATGATTTTAATGTCCATATGAAAAAATATTAGAGGCCCAATGTACGAAATTCATGCAAGAGCAGTCCTTCCTTCCCCTGGCTGCCGGCACCGGCTTCCCTCTGGCACCCGGGACCCAGGTTTCCCTCAGGCCGCTGGCAGGAACCCAAGACCCAGGCTTCCCTCGAAGCCCCAGCTTTGTCCAGAAGGTCGTCTGGAAGGACGTCCGGTCTAATTAGCATATTATGCTTTTATTATTATAGATTAACAGAATAATTTTAAAAAATAAATTGAATAAAGTATGTCTTACTTCAAACAAATAATAAAAATATTGTAAGACAATAAACAAGAATTCAGTACTAATTCAGACAGATAGATCAATGGAAAATAATAGAACACTCAGAAATATGTACTTGTCAGTATATAGAGCCTCATTGTAAATAAATGTTCTATTTCATTTTCTCCTACAGGAAAAAAATTTAAATGTTATCAGACCTTTAATTCATAACTCATAAATTCCAGGAGATTAAAGTTTTGAGTCTCAAAATAAGATAACATAATGCTTAACACAGGATTTAGAAGATTATATACATATTTTAGAATAATTTTTTATAAATAAGCCGGGAAAACTGAGTTTATCTAAACGTAGTCATAATTGACTCCTGAAAAGAATTGCTCACTGTATGTAACACAATGCTGTCCAGTAGAACTTTCTAAGATGATGGAAATGTTCTATATTTGATCTGCTCACTATCCTAACCAGTAGCCATATTTTGAGCACTTATTGACAGTGTGATTGAGAACCACATCTGGAAAATGCTACTATATTGGAAAGCATGGCCTCTGGGCAGTGCTTCTGATATAGTAGTAGAAAGAAATCATGTGGCATAGTGTCTGTCTAAAATCAGTAAATGTTCATTTAAGTGGTAAAAAGATCAATAAAAATGATAAGAGGATCAACCTTTCTAGGATTAAAATACATCCAATTACAGTCATTAATACACATCACTTCTCATCTACCAAACTAGGGAACAATAAAATAACATGTACGAAAATATTTATAATCAGCTGGAATTGGAGCAAAGGATGCACCCTCAAGTCATTTCTTTTGCACATGGTAATTCTTATAACTCCTCCTAAAATCTTCCTTTTAAAATTTTCTTCACATTTTTCCCTCTAAATAAGAAACTGTCTCAAGAGGTGGCTACGTGCGTGTGTGGCTCTTGGGCTTTGACAAATCTGCCTCCCACCGGACCTCTTGCGAGAATCTCTCTCCCTTCTAGTTACAGGATTGCCATTTTATTATTTTCCTGTTTGCTTGCTGAGATTCTCAATCCCTACTTTCATTGCATGTATCCTCTTTATCAAATGTTTGTTTTAAAGCATTATTTTTTTTAATTTAATTTTATTTTTATTGTTTTAAGTATTACAAATAGTAGTACATATGTCTCCTTTTTTTTCCCCCTTTGATCTCCCCCTGACCTCCCCTACCCCCCAGGACATGCCTTCACCTGCCCACCCTCCCCCCCGACCCCAGTGTCTTATATCCATTGGTTGTGCTTATATGCATGCGTACAAGTCCTTCGGTTGGTCTCTTACAGCCCTCCTCGCCCAACCACCCCTGTCTTCCCAATGTAGTTTGACAGTCTGTTCAATGCTTCTTTGCCTCTGTATCTTTTTCCCACCATTTCTTTTCTTTAAAAAGTTTTGCCTTTGCAGACTGGAAATAAACATATAATAACAAAACAAGACAAAACAAAAAAATGTTTGAGTCCCAATTTCAATGTCCAACAGTTCCTTATGTGTACATGTCAGCAGTGATATCTGGATGGTGGGCACATGGTGGCAATGCAGGTCCGACCCTCTCTGGTTTGTTCCTAGGCAACCTGCAGGGGTGCACAGCTGCTGACTGCTCCCATGGCAAGGCGTTGTCAGCGTCTTCCATCTCTGGACTGTTTTTGCCTCTTGTCTTCGTGGTTGGAGCACTCCTGTCAATTCCTCTCTGTTGCAGGAATCCATCTGGTCTTGGGGTTGTTTTCTGAAAATATACAAATATATTCTCGACCACAAGTTAATAAAGGAATCTTTTCTATATAATTGATTTGGGATCCTTTTTATTTTTGTTCAAACGATTTTCCTTTATCTTATTTAGACACCATGTGTGTTTTTAATGGCCGTCTTGCTGTTAGCATTGCAAATGAAACTTAATTTGGTAAAGTAAAAATTTTCTAGATGTAATTTACTTATAGGATATTTTCCTTACATGATATTGCCCTACTATCCCCCCCCTTTTTTTTTTAATGGAGGTTTTTGTAAATTTTATAATGCAGTCTTGATAACTTTAAATTAAAAAAAAAAATTTTTTTTTTCCCCCACACATATGACTGCTTTAGGTTCATTGCATATTCAGGAATTTTACCATGAGATGAACTACCAATAGAAATTTTAGTTATTACTTTAAGAATAGCTTTTTGTCCAGTACTTGAATATCCACTTATTTCAATTAGCCTATTTAAATTAATCTGAAAACTCGATTACTATTTTACTGTCAAATTTAATACTCTACCAACAATCTTAGTTTACCCTGTAAATATTAGTGGGAAGGATTATTTGCATTCTTGAGTGGGCCCTGAGCATTCCAAATGCTCAGCTGAATTTAGATATAGGGCAACTGCTGTCGGCCAAGTCTCTTGTCTGTTACCTGGGTCCCGATCTGAGCTGGGCCAAGTCTCTGTCTGTCACCTGTATCTCGATGTGAGCTGGGCCGGGTCTCTTTCTGTTGCCTGGGTCCCGATCTGAGCTGGGTGTGGGAAGCGCAAAGCAGCCATGGGGGTAGGAGACCTCCTTTAGAAGGGGGTGAGGGTTCAAGCCCCTGCAATGTTGGGGGGGTGAGGGTCTGTGCCCCACTTCTGTTGCCCCCCCAAGTTCTCTCCTGATGGCCCCTCTGCGACTGTGCCTGTCTTAGGTTGTTCCTTCCTTGAGGAATCTTACCCGTCTCTGGCTAACCAGCCATCCTCCGGGGCCAAGCAGGGTGCTGTGAGGTCCAGTTCTGTCTCCTTGGTAGCCTATGACCCCGTGGCCTCCACACCCAGCACCTGCCTTGGGAACCCCTGGCCTGCTGGCAGGGTCCCGGTGCTGATCACATATCTCAGGGAACTCGGGTTTCTTCTCCAGTGAGGGCCCAGCTCACACAATTGGATGTGAGACAGATCCCTGGTACCAGCCCCCACGAGGCTTCAAGCTCAGCATGAACAGAAAGCTCAGGTAACAGCTGAGGGCAATTGGATTGTGAGAAGAGGGTCCCTCTTGGCACAAAGGGCAAGAGGGGCCAATATAGGATGCTCAAGTGCCTTCCCAGTGCCTTAATTCCTTCTGCAAGGGATTAAATCCTTTCATGTCCCTCTTTTTAAATTGCTGCCCACCATTCAAAGAATTAGTTTGTAAGTTTGTTTGGGATAATTGTAAAGTATGCTGTTGTAAAATATCTAAGATTATAATGAGATTGTAGAATAATATCATGTAAGGATATTCTTTGCCCTAGGCCCTGGCAATTCCATTTCAAACTGGTTGTCAATTTCTTTTTGTAGCTTTATATAAACTTTGTCAGGGAGGGAAAAACACAAATTACTTACTTTAGTTCAAGCGGCCAAATATATTGACTTTCAATTACAATCCTTATGACTTTTGAAGGAAACTTCTCTTTGTTTCCTTCCAAAATAATTTTCAGTCTACAGAGTTTCATTTAAAAATTTTTGTCACATGAAACAATTTCTCTTAATGCCCCACCCCCTTGTTGTCTGTGTCCATTGATTAGGTTCATATGCATGCATACAAGTCCCTTGGTTGATCTCTCCACCTTACCCCCACCCTCCCCTACCTTACCTGAGGTATGATGTTCTGATTGACGTTTCTCAGCTTCTGGATCTGTTCTTGTTCATCAGTCTATGTCATTCATTATATTCCACAAATGAGCGAGATCATGTGATATTTATCTTTCTCTGCCTGGCTTATTTCACTCAACATAATATTCTCCATCTCCATCCATATTGTTGCAAATGGTAGGAACTCCTTCTTTTTTACCGCAGCGTAGTATTCCATTGTATATATATACCACAGTTTTTTAATCCATTCATCTGCTGATGGGCATTTAGGTTGTTTCCAAATCTTGGCTATGGTGAATTGTGCTGCTATGAACATAGGGGTGCATATTTCCTTTCTGATGCCTGTTTCTAGATTCTTGGGATATATTCCTAGAAGTGGGATCACTGGGTCAAATGGGAGTTCCATTTTTATTTTTTTGAGGAAACTCCATACTGTTCTCCACAGTGGCTGCACCAGTCTGCATTCCCACCAGCAGTGCAAAAGAGTTCCTTTTTCTCCGCATCCTCGCCAACACTTGTTGTTTGGCATTATTTTTTTTTTTAATTACAGCAGCAGCATCTATGAATTTTCTCCTTTTGTTATGGAACACAGGTTCCTGTGTCTTCATATAGCTAGGAAATTGCACCCTAAGAATTTGTATTAGCTAAATTTAATCTCTAGGCATCACCACAAAAATGTGTGTTTTTATATCATTTTGAAAGCAGAAAAGTGGAAAAAACAGCTTATTAGAGATAAAGAGATTAGAGAAGATGGAATAATAATGAAGTGGTGGATTCAGATGAAAAACGATAAATTAAAATACTGAGTTATTCATATAATAGGCAAAACAGGATCAAAGCATATAAAGACCATTTAGCAAATAAAAGAGTGGGGAATCAAAGCTTGAAATAAAGGAATAATAATGTCAGCTGGTTTAGAAGAAAATTCATGTTGAGATATGATAAAATAGTATCATTCAAAATTCATTTGTAAAAGAGAAGAAAATTTAATACATTATATAATTTAAAACTAGAAAATATATATGAATACATCTAGAAGGATTTATTTGAAATTCAATTTCTCATCTAATCATAAAGTGGAAAATGCCCTTTTGTTTGAAATGTTTCTCGCTTGGTATACCAAGATATTATGTAAAGCTAAGAGCAAAAAAATATTTAAGGGATTATGGTAATGGCATCTAAAATAGCATGACAAAATGATAGGATTATCATGAATAAAAAATGTCATGAACTGTACTTGGAATTCTTTTTCTTATTTTATGAGTGTTTTATGAAAGCAAAGTATAGTTTAAATGGCATATGTATTGGACTGCACTTGATTAGAATCCTTACAGAGAATTGTGTGAAAGATCTTGTTTTTGAATACTGATTCTTTCCATTTTCACTTATAATTATGCATGTTTTTGCCTCAAACCTTTTCTTTAGCTGTCAACCAAGCAATTCTCAAATTATTAGAATAAAATCAAATGTGTTATATAAAAACATAAAGAAACCAAATCAATTAGTCTTATTCATGTTTCTAATTGAGTTGAAGAAAGTAGATAAAGATTTTAAAATAAAATTAAAAAGGCTTATTTTCCTTTTTTTTATATGCATGCAGTATGCATGTGTATGTATTTTGACACAAATCTATGATTGACGATATATTTTTCACTGCCATGTCTTTATATTTTACATAATATTTTCTAAAATCCTTAGAAAAGAATTTAATGTGAATTTATTTTTGGTTTGGAGAGAGGTCTAATTTTAAGATGAATTTTGTATATTAATATTATGTTATTGTTATTAATTTTTACGAGCTTGTAATTCTGAAAAGGTCCTCTCACATTTTGAAAGGAGCATCCATCCATAATAAGGTTCAATATCTCTGAGGCAAAGTAAGAATATTATGATGTCTAATAAGTATGCCAATTGTAATCATAAATATGTGAGCCAAGATCTATTTTAAATATAAAGTGTTGAAGCAGGAATTTTAGGGGGACACATAGGCAGGCTTAGGGATTTTTTAGAATTGGGGTTCATGGAAAGTGCAGGGCTGCAGACTGGGAGTAGGTAGATTTTCATAACACAAAAGCCAGGTGCAGTCACATCTCCATAAGACAAGGGAACTGGAAGTAGGCAGGAAAGGTGTATATTTACAAAATAAAGAGAAGGAAGCCCTTCACTCAGATGGAAAAGAAGAAAGCCCAGAGGGGAGGAGGGGAGAGAACCTCACATGTTCCATGTGAGAGTCAACCTTTGAGCCCAGGAGGTACTATAGTAACAGTCTAAAGAAACAGTGACCAATCAGAGGAGATATCAAGGCACCAGGATTTGCAGCCTTTATAAACCATGGGGGAAAAGAACTCAGTGGGACTCTTTCCTCCTCCCAACGTGGGAGTCAGTTCAGGGACCCTTTTTCCCCCTCCCAACTTGGAAGTCCATTCTGTGGGACTCTTCCCCCTCTCCCTATGTGGGAGTCTGTACTTGTTCTTCAATAAATCTCCATCTTTGCTATACCACTTTCTGTCCGTGGATTCATTCTTTGATTCTGGCAGACAAAGAATCCGGGTTCCAGTCCAAAGATTTGGTATCAGTGTGACTTCAAAATATGTGACATTGCCTTATTTGTAGAAAATCATTGTTTTTAGGCTAATAAAGCTTCAAATTTTACATTTAAAGAGGTGAAATATGGTAGCAATCATCTCAGGTAGAAACTGCTGTTTTGGTTCTGTACTTATTTGTTTGCTAAAACAATAGAATGTTATTTTTATTTTCTGAACTTATGTATGCCATCCCAATACTCCATTGATGATGGTTTGAATATCCCATTGATTGTGATCTCACTGGTCATCGAAGCACATTCTTCTGAGAACCAGGACAGCTCAATTATACTAAATTGTCTCAGTAGCTACAGATAAATGAGTTTTGGTTGACTCAGTGGTCCTGGAATCTGGACAGCACAATTATTCTAAATTGCCCCGATGGTCCCAGATAATGTGTTTCTGTTGATTCAGTGATTCGTAAATACTCTAGATAACTAGCTTGCTCAATTTTTGCTTCTGTAAAGAATGCTTTTCAAGAAACAGGTTCCTCATTCCAGACCCAAAGATGTAATTGATACCTTTGTGATATTCTGTCAATATAAGCCAGATGTGGCAAGCTGTTCGGGGCTGCGAGGTCTGGAGTGCTTTTGCTCCCTCATATGCCACTGGCTTTTAATAAATGACTCCATAATTTGACTTTTTGAGGTGTCCTTTGTAAGATGGGGGTCAATCTACAACAGAGGGAGCTAAATCTGATGGAAAACTAGCAAAATGTAAAAAATGAATAATACATCCATTTCTCAAAATCTCTTTTTCTTCTCTCTCTCTTGCCCATGCCCTCTCTCCCTTCCTTTTAAGGTTTGAAAAGATTTTATGTTTTAGCAAAAGGTATGAAAATCCCTACTAAGAAATCTGTACTTAACTTTAGAAATATGTTTTACTAAGTCTTCCTGTTTAGAACATAGTACAGAGGAACTGGGTGTCACCTAAACTTAAGGCTTAGTTAAGAAGAAAGACCACTTGCAAATATAGATAGATAGATGATTGATAGATAGATAGATAGATAGATAGATAGATAGATGATAGATAAATAGATAGATAGAAAGTTTGAAGTATTGGTGGTGGAGGAAGAAATCCTACTAAGGTAAATTCAATGAGAGAATCACCTCCCGATCTCCTCCCTCCCGGCTGGTATTTTACCAAGGTCTACTAGAGTAAACATAATTTCATGGCTAAACTAGGACACTTGAAGACTTAAAAAAAATACTGTTAATAATTATTTCCAAAAACTGGAGCAAGTTGAGATGGTTCTGGCAAATTAGAACATAATTTAATCATAACAAGGGGACATTAGAAGAAGAAAAAACCTAACAGAGCATATTAAATTATTTATTGTGTATTTATAATGTAAATATTCTATATATAGATCTTACAAAATCTTCTGTGAAATTTAAAATGGTTATTAATACTTTTTTGGGAATGTATTTTTATATGGACTGAGATTCTGTGTGTTGTTATTTTGTGAATGAGAAATAGAAATTATGTGTTTGTAGATATGAAGGCTAAGGGAAGAGATTAAGTTTAGGTACTCGTCCATGCTCAAGGCTAACCCATTAACAAAAGATAACAGCAACTACTTGTGTAGACGTGCATATGAGTTACATATTAGTAGTCACCTGCGTACGCATACTACCTTCATGCCATCTCTCATTCCCATACCACAATGCTGCATTCCTCTGCTTCACAGCCAAGATTTCTGAAGATTCTATTTATTCTTTTTGTCCTTATTGTTTTATTAGTCCCTACAAGGGGACTTGTATTATTAAGCTCTTTTGGCTATGCTTTATCAAACAATAGATATTTTTCCACCTTCTTCCTTATTAATACTAGACTGAAAAGTTTACAAGTGCTCAGTGGAGATAGCACTTGATTTCAAGAAAGAATGTATTAGCTCCTTTTGCAGTAACAGACATTTGCCCAGGAAATAAAAGAGATGAATTATTTAACTTGGTTTTGAATGTCACCAAACTAATCTTCAGTCACATCATTAATCAGTCAATTGATTTATATTTATATTTTGGCAAGCCTATTTTTAATTACTAAATTCATTTGTTTCTTGTCTCCTTATATAACACTAGAGGCCTGGTGCACAAAATTCATACGTGTGTGTGTGTGTGTGTGTGTGTGTGTGTGTGTGTGTGTCCCTCAGCCCAGCCTGTACCCTCTCCAATCTGGGACCACTCAAGGGATGTCCGACTGCCCACTGGGATCGGGGCTAAACAGGCAGTCGGACATCCCTCTCACAATCCAGGACTGCTAGCTCCCAACCACTCACCTGCCTGCCTGCCTGCCTGATTGTCCCTAACTGTCCTCCTCTGCTGGCCTGGTCATCCCTAACTGTCCTCCCCTGCAGGCCTGGTCTCTCCCAACTGCCCTCCCCTGCAGGCCTGGTCCTCCCAAACTGCCCTCCACTGCTGGCCATCTTGTGGTGGTCATCTGTGTCCACATGAGGGCGACCATCTTTGACCACATGGGAGTGACCATCTTGTGTGTTGGAGTCATGGTCAATTTGCATATTACCTCTTTATTATATAGGGTGGTAAACTATTAATTTCCCATAGGAGTGACATTGTTCCAAAATATGTTTATGGAAGCAAATTAGATTTTTATTCCTCTGTATATATCTGCCCTCTCTCATTAAACACTATTTCTTAAAGATTGATACCCCTATTGTTTATTTGCATGTTTGTATGTTTTTAGGATTTTGTTCCAGTTTAATGCCTATCTAATATGGCAATTCTTAAATGTTTGATGAATTTAGGCTGCTGGTTTATATTTATAAATTATATTCAAGTCTGCTCAGTATTCATCGCTTGAATTGGTTTCTCCACTCATGTAAAAACCACTGTTCCTCCTGAGTGAACACAGGTGATGATTACAGGCAACACGGTCACAGTGAGTGGGGATTCACAGACAAGCAGTCCATTCTCTGTGTTTGCAGAGGTGCCCTTCCAGGTTAAGAAGACCTCTGCTCATCATAGTATCACATAAAATCACATGTGGCATTGCACTCAATTTTTTTCTCATAACAAAATGTCCCACATAGAGCTTTCCTACAGTAAAATGTCCCCATAGCTTTTATTGATAATGTTTTTCTTTCTTCTCATAGGTCTTTATTCTAGGGAAAAAATGGTACAACCATTCAACTGACAGTTAGGGATTGTATATTCTGTATTCCTCCTGCTAATCATTTCAACACTTTCCTACTAGCTGACCTCAAACCACAGCTCTTTCTATTTCTTATCTTTGGATAGCATTTCTGTTTCTAAAAACAATGCACTTCTCAGATTTTCACTCATTTACCTATACTGAGTCAGATTCCCTCAGCCATCAATCAAATGTCATACACTTTATAACTTCTAAATGTTTTTGTCCTTGCATACAGGTCATGCTGCTATGAGATTATTTGTGTTGTTTTTGTTACGTATTCTATCTTGTTAGGCAAGAAAGACTTTATGGACTGAATGTTGCTTTGCACTCAAATTCATGTTTACTGTTCTACCCCAGTATAATGGTTTACAGAAATAGGGCCTTTGAAAAAAAATTTGGTAAGAAGGTCATGAGGATAGGGATATCATGATGAAAGTAGTTCCCTTATAGAAAGAGACACAGCAGAGCTCATGTGAAGACACAGAAAGATGGGGTCATTGCCAAGTCAAGAAGAGAGTTCTTATCAGAACCCACCATGATCGCACCCTGATCCTGGTTGTTCTAATCTTCAGAGAAGTGAGAAAATAAATCTTTGTTGATTAAGCCATCTATGGTATTTTGATATGGCAGTTTGATTGAGCTGACTGACACATAAGATATTTATTTAAATAGTTTACTCAGTCATCTTAACTGGAAGTCACACGACATTTTTGTACTTTCAACCACTGTTACCTTCTTAAAATGCAATTGCAACTGCCACTTTCTCCATCTCCTCCTCCTCCTTTCCTCCATGTTTTCCTCCTCCCTTTCTTCCTCCTCATCCTCTTCCTTCTCTATAAACTAGCCTTCTTATATCCTTGCTAATGCTACTGGTTTTCTTATTGATGGTCCTTTTCTAGTTCTACTTATGACCACATTTTTAATGTGAATATTTTAAGACATTTTATTGCTTACAAGTCACTCTTCTCTTAGCAAAACCCATTCATTACCCTGCCTCCAGTTATTACTTTCGTGCTGACTTGTTCTAACCCACATGGGCCTTTTAAGCCAAAGTAAAAGACTCATATTTTATTCTCAGCCTATTGGGAAGATACTAAAGAGTCCTAAGCATCTAAGTGCTGTGATCTCTCTTATATTTTGTAGAAGCCCACTCTGCTTTATAGGTGGACAGAATAAGTGCCATAAAAGTTGGAATTCACGCATTCTACTTCCTTTAGAGCTTGAATGTATTCTCTGAATGGAACCTCACTGCTTCTGATTTGCCCAGTTGTTCTCACTCACTGATCCTTTAAACAAACCCTGCCTTGTAGGAGTGCAATGCAGTTATCTTTATTAAGCAAAGATGACCTCCTCCTTTAAGTGAGAGAAGCATGAATCCCTCTAAAATTAGACAATTTAAATTTTCTTTGAAAGAAGTAAGGAAGAAATTGATTCTGAGATTAGAAACAGCAATATCCATTACAGTTTGTGAGGAGAATAATAGGAAAGTAGGATGAGTTGTTAGGGAGCTGTTACAGGTCCAGCTGCATCAGACATTAAGAGTGGTTGAGGTTTTAGCCATTTTAGTGGTTGAGAAGAGAAAGGATATATTTGTGACATATTTTGAATGCAAGATCAGCAAGGCATGTTGATTTACTTTAGATGTGATGAGTAAAGACAGATGAATCATTGAAATGGTGACTTCTACATGGATGGAGAACATTAGGGAAGAGCATATTTTGGGAGAAACTCAACAGTTTATTTTTGGAGTGTTAGAATGAAGAGGGAAGGCAGGGAAGACTATTATAGATTTTTCAACTTTCTCTCTCCATCCAGAAGAGAATGGAGATTATCTGACAGAGAATTAAGGAAAACACCAACATGGGAAAGAGAAAGACAAAATCTGAGTTACAGAAACCAGGATAAAGAGTCATAATAAGATAAAAGAATAATGATCCCATTAGTGGCCTTGAAATATAAAGTTTCAACTCACATAGTTTATAGCTTATGAAAAAGTAAATAAGCAATTAAAGTAAATACGGTTTTTTAATATATTTTTATTGATTTAAGAGAGGAAGGAAGAGGGAGAGAGAGATAGAAACATCCATGATGAGAGAGAATCATGGATCAGCTGCCTCCTGCAAGTCGCCCACTGGGGATCGAGCCCACAACCCGGGCATGCGCCCTTGACCAGAATCAAACCTGGGCCCTTTCAGTTCGCAGACCGAAGCTCTATCCACTGAGCCAAACCAGCTAGGGCTAAAGTAAATATGTTTTAAAACTACAATTTCTAAGATTTTTTCAATGAAACAAAATTATGGGCATTTGGCACAACTTGAGAAGATACTAAGGATGAGGGGAGGATTGCATTTTGTGTTCATCCTATATAATAAAAAGCTAATGTGAAAATTGACTGAATGGCAGAATGAACGCTCACTATGACATGCACTGACCACCAGGGGGCAGATGCTCAATGCAGGAGCTTCCCCCTAGTGGTCAGTGTGCTCCCACAGGGAGAGCACCACTCAGCCAGAAGCCAGGCTCATGGCTGGGGAGCGCAGGGGCGGTGGCAGGAGCCTCTCCCACCTCCACAGCAGCGCTAAGGATGTTCGCCTGATGGCTGAGGCCGCTCCCAGTGGAAACTGACAGCTGGACATCCCCTGAGGGCTCCTAGACTGTGAGAGGGCACAGGCCGAGCTGAGGGGCCTCCCCCCGCCCCCCGAGTGCACGAATTTGTACACTGGGTATCTAGTTGTATAATAAAACACTGCAAAAAAACAACAACAACTGTGCTAATTTAGAAGAGAATGAGTAATGTAAACATACTTTCTATTTTAAAGACAGTGAGCTTTATATTCTTTAAGTGTGTAGGATCTGAGAGAGTTAAGTGCCACTTAGTAATAAGACCAGGTCATGAAATGTCCTGTTCAGAAATTGCTAAGAAGCAAATGAATTGCATAACAATGTAAGCTTCTTGGCACAAAACCTACAGAAGGACCCAGTTGAAATGCAAATGCCTTTATTATGCTGAATCACATTATACCTCATAAACAGCATAATGCACATAAACCCCATGAAAACTGTTTGTGTTGAGAAAATAAAATGCATTAATATGAAAACATGCATATATTAGATAATGCCTATAAAGGCAGCTTTATAAAGTATTGCATTTTATTTTCCATTTAATGTTTTAATTTTCCCAGTTTTTTATAAAATAATTTTCCAGAGACATGAACTAACAGATATTCAAAGGGGGAATATTTACATGTGATTAAAAATTTTAACAAGAAGATTTATTAAACAAAGTAACCCTGAGGAATTATTTATTCCTTTATTCAGTATGTTGATATTTTCATCAACACTAGTTTTCAGAATTCTTCTCATTAAGCATTGATTTATTTAAATATTTGGAAACAATAGAATTTTGATGTCAGTATTATTTTAAAAGTGTGTAAAATATAAACAGTCTACCTTGTTGAATTAATCTAAAAAAACTGCAAACAAATTCTCAATTGTAAAGCAAATTACTTCCTCTGTAAACTTTTTATCTCACATCTGTGAAAAAATCTAAGATGAAGTAATTTTCAATAAATAATTTATGTATTGCTTAATGTCAATGCCTTCCAAATGAATGGTAAAGAAGCAATAATCACTCATATCAGATGGGAGAGGAGGACATGGTGTTTTCGGCTTGAACAGTGGACATGTTTGGTCTGTATTCAGTCATGATTAGATAGCTGTGCCATATTTGTCTCCATCCATCATGAACAGAGCTGCCTTTCCTGATGCTGATGTTCTGTGAAATTGCTTATGTTCAACAGGAGAGCAACAAAGCCACTGTGAGTAAAAGACCAGCTTGTAGCAATGCCAATGCCTAGCTCCAACGACCAGGCCAGCTTTTCTCTTTTTTGATACCAATAGGAAATACACTACTTACAAACTAGTTCCTCTATTCTATATCTCTGATTAATAGTTAATTGTATGGAAATTTATAGTTCATGTATATTAACTAAAATGGTCAAGACCAGAGTAATCATGATCAACAGCGAAAGTTGCATACGGAGTGAGAAAATGTGAAGAATTACCTGTGCTCATCATGATTGAGAAACAGAAAGACTAGAAGTCACTGGAATGAAAACCCACAGCACAGAGAATGACAATAAAAGAAGGGCAACATCAGAGACACTGAGATAATGATCAGGAAAGTTAATTACAGAATGGCATTTGATGTAAATTGACAAGTTCTGTTTAATATCTTTGGAAATGCAAAGAAACAGGAATAAACAAAGCAATCTCAAAAAAAAAAAATCCAGAGAACATATATTTCTAGATATTATAGTCATTATAAAGCTATAATAACTAAAACAATATAATACTGGAACAAGGACAGAAAAAATCCAGAATAGAACAGAATAGATTCCAGGAGTAGTCGCACTGTGTACACGCTGCACTATCATACAATGTGGAGGGCTATTTCCTAAGTTTACTAGACCACTTGGAAAGGCAAATGGAAAATATGTGTCTGTATCTTGACTTCTAACTCACAATATATAAACATAACTTTCAAATGTAATCTAGATCAAATCATGCAATTTAAATAATAAAAATTACAGAAGATGACATAGGAAAATATCTTTAGGATCTTGATTATATAACTTTTGATGATACACAAGGCACTAAATAAAGGAAATAATGGAGATCTTTAAATGTAATAAAGTTACTAACTTTTTGAATACACTGTTGTTTGGAATTTGAATTTTTGCAATGACAATACATAACTATAAGTATCTAAGAAGCTGGGTATATGCATATCATGTACACCTGTAATTCCATTTTTAGGTATAAACTTGAAAAAATATTTTACATATTTTTCCAAAACAATGTATAGGACTGTTCTCAGGATCCTCCTCTGCAATAGCTAAAAACAAACAAACAAACAAAACCAATTATGCCTTTACTTTAGGATGGATAAGTAAACTTAAATATATTCATACAGCAGATTTAGTAGACAGTCTCTGTTAGGGTTCCCAATGATTCCTGATTCTTGGCATTTGTAATCCCTTCCTTTGAGTGTGGACTAGCACTATTGACTTACTTCTAATCATTAATATGCAAGAGAAGTAACAGGATTTCACTTTTGAAATTCAATAACAAAGGGACTGGAGCTTTTCTCTTGGATGTTTTTTCTCTCTTTCCCACTCACACTGAGAGGAGTCAGCTGCCATGTCCTGAGTTGACCTATAAAGAGGCTCACAAGACAAGGAACCAATGCTTCTTAACAACATTCAGTGCGGACCTGCAAATTAACTTGAAATCAGTTTTTCATATATATATATATATATATATATATATATATATATATATATATATATTGGTATTGATTTCAGAGGAAGGGAGAGGGAGAGAGAGATAGAAACATCAATGACGAGAGAGAATCATTGATCGGCTGCCTCCAGCACTATCCCTGAGCCTGAAACCCAGGCATGTGCCCTGTCCAAGAATCTAACCCTGACTTCCTGGTTCACAGGGTGATGCTCAACCACTGAGCCATACAGGCTGGGAGTGTGTGTGTGTGTATTTAATATGTTTTTATTGATTTTCAGAGAGAGGAAGGGAGAGGGAAAGAGAAATATCAATGATGAGAAAGAATCATCCATCAACTGTCTTCTGCATACCCCCTACTGGGGATCGATCCCACAACCCACTCATGTGCCCTGCCTGGAAATCAAACCATGAGATCCTGGTTCATGGGTCAACTAAGCCGCACAGGCCAGGAAGTTTTTCCTGTTTTAAAGGTTTGAGATGACTGTCACCTCGACTGCACCCTTAGGGCAGACTGTGAGCCAGAGGTACTCAACTGCTTTCTGCCCAGATACTTGGCCCACAGAAAGTTTGAAGCTAATAAATGTTTGTTTCTTTAAGCCTTGATGTTAGGGGAAATATATATTAAAGCAATAGAAACAAATTCATGTAAGAGCTGTGAGAATGAACAGACTTAAATTACATTAAAAAATGTGTAAATTTTGAAAAAAAGTTGGAGTAATAAAATCAGGCACAAAATGGTACATAGTATGTAACTCCATTTGTAAACAGTTCAAAACTTTTATAAATCTGATAATGGATATTCTTGGGATAAAAGAGTGCTTGGAAGTTCTGACAAGGGAAATTGTGGATCTGTTTCTTTTTTACTGAGATATATCAAGCTATATCCTTCTGATCTGTAGTTTTTCTGTAGAGATGTTATACTTGGACAATGTTCACATGAAAACATTTTTCAGTTTGTTAATCTTTTCATGTATTTTATTTTTAAATGTATATATGAAAATAACATAATGATGAATTATTTTAAAATCAAAATATAGTTTTTCTACCTATAACCAGTTATTGTATGCCTTTACATATATTGCAATTACTGATAATTTAGGAATTGCTTCTACCATCTTGTTGCTTGTTTCAAATTACCATATTGTCCTTTTTTTTCTCCTATGGACCCAATCAATTTTCTTTTGTTCAACATCTCTCCCTGAATTTCTGTTGGTACTGGGGCTGACCCAAGGCTCATTAAAAATGATACTTAAATTTATCTTTCATATCCTAGCCCAAAGCTTGGTAAGTAAGCAGGATCAATCAGTGGGGACTTCTGATGATAATATATTGGTAAAAGACTAGAATATATATGTATTCAAATGTTTATACAAAATTAATAAATTACACAACATGCACAGAAGTCAGAAAAATCCCGAGGGGGATGAATTTGCATTTGAACAAGTAGACTTGAAGTTCTATAAAAGGCTACACTGTGCAGATATTACTTCCATTTGCCCTGATAATGGGTTTGCACCCCATGCATTGATGATATAAAGAGAAAAGCTATTTGCAAATGAAGTAAATAGCACTTAGAAATGTAACCGCATGTGGTAGAGCTAAAATCTATTCAGAAAATGTCTGTAGATGATTTTAGGAGTAAAATTGAGTATAAAACATACTAATATGTTCAAGTTCTAATGACATTTTTAAAAATATTTACATAATTATATATAATGCTAAACAAATGACAATTCAAATGGTACCAACTTCATAAGGGCAGGGAAAACAATAAACAAATAGATGGATCAGTTTCACATTAACTGGTGAACATATGAGATAATGGAAAGTGATTGATTCTTTGCAAAATTTGCATCAGAGAAACTTAAGATGGTTGTACCACAGGGAGAAGAAAATCAGGTAGTTTTGGAACTTATCATCCAGGAAAGATTTCTCTGTTACTAAGTTATGCCTATAGACTCTCTATATTATAATAGAAATGTAATGAAGAAAGATGAATTTAAGAGCCTTATTTGAGCACAGAAATGAACAGTTTTGTAGAATTGTTCTGGGTAGCAAATCCTCCCTAGGGAATTATTGTAATTCAGCAGAGGAAACAAAATATAGAAACTATTGTGTTTTGTAAAAACGCATGTTTGAAAACATTTAATGGCACTTCACACCTTGTGCTCTTTCAGGTCGGTATTAATATATCAGTGTTAAAATAGTTCGGTTTCTTTGCCACCTCTTCTACCAGCAAGCGATGTGAACTCTCTTTCTTCTTATCAGTGTTAAAATAGTTCGGTTTCTTTGCCACCTCTTCTACCAGCAAGCGATGTGAACTCTCTTTCTTCTTATCAGTGTTAAAATAGTTCGGTTTCTTTGCCACCTCTTCTACCAGCAAGCGATGTGAACTCTCTTTCTTCTTATCAGTGTTAAAATAGCTCGGTTTCTTTGCCGCCTCTTCTACCAGCAAGCGATGTGAACTCTCTTTCTTCTTATCAGTGTTAAAATAGTTCGGTTTCTTTGCCACCTCTTCTACCAGCAAGCGATGTGAACTCTCTTTCTTCTTATCAGTGTTAAAATAGCTCGGTTTCTTTGCCACCTCTTCTACCAGCAAGCGATGTGAACTCTCTTTCTTCTTATCAGTGTTAAAATAGTTCGGTTTCTTTGCCACCTCTTCTACCAGCAAGCGATGTGAACTCTCTTTCTTCTTATCAGTGTTAAAATAGCTCGGTTTCTTTGCCACCTCTTCTACCAGCAAGCGATGTGAACTCTCTTTCTTCTTATCAGTGTTAAAATAGCTCGGTTTCTTTGCCACCTCTTCTACCAGCAAGCGATGTGAACTCTCTTTCTTCTTATCAGTGTTAAAATAGTTCGGTTTCTTTGCCACCTCTTCTACCAGCAAGCGATGTGAACTCTCTTTCTTCTTATCAGTGTTAAAATAGCTCGGTTTCTTTGCCACCTCTTCTACCAGCAAGCGATGTGAACTCTCTTTCTTCTTATCAGTGTTAAAATAGTTCGGTTTCTTTGCCACCTCTTCTACCAGCAAGCGATGTGAACTCTCTTTCTTCTTATCAGTGTTAAAATAGTTCGGTTTCTTTGCCACCTCTTCTACCAGCAAGCGATGTGAACTCTCTTTCTTCTTATCAGTGTTAAAATAGTTCGGTTTCTTTGCCGCCTCTTCTACCAGCAAGCGATGTGAACTCTCTTTCTTCTGATCAGTGTTAAAATAGTTCGGTTTCTTTGCCGCCTCTTCTACCAGCAAGCGATGTGAACTCTCTTTCTTCTTATCAGTGTTAAAATAGTTCGGTTTCTTTGCCGCCTCTTCTACCAGCAAGCGATGTGAACTCTCTTTCTTCTGATCAGTGTTAAAATAGTTCGGTTTCTTTGCCGCCTCTTCTACCAGCAAGCGATGTGAACTCTCTTTCTTCTTATCAGTGTTAAAATAGTTCGGTTTCTTTGCCGCCTCTTCTACCAGCAAGCGATGTGAACTCTCTTTCTTCTTATCAGTGTTAAAATAGTTCGGTTTCTTTGCCACCTCTTCTACCAGCAAGCGATGTGAACTCTCTTTCTTCTTATCAGTGTTAAAATAGTTCGGTTTCTTTGCCACCTCTTCTACCAGCAAGCGATGTGAACTCTCTTTCTTCTTATCAGTGTTAAAATAGTTCGGTTTCTTTGCCGCCTCTTCTACCAGCAAGCGATGTGAACTCTCTTTCTTCTTATCAGTGTTAAAATAGTTCGGTTTCTTTGCCACCTCTTCTACCAGCAAGCGATGTGAACTCTCTTTCTTCTTATCAGTGTTAAAATAGTTCGGTTTCTTTGCCACCTCTTCTACCAGCAAGCGATGTGAACTCTCTTTCTTCTTATCAGTGTTAAAATAGTTCGGTTTCTTTGCCACCTCTTCTACCAGCAAGCGATGTGAACTCTCTTTCTTCTTATCAGTGTTAAAATAGTTCGGTTTCTTTGCCACCTCTTCTACCAGCAAGCGATGTGAACTCTCTTTCTTCTTATCAGTGTTAAAATAGTTCGGTTTCTTTGCCACCTCTTCTACCAGCAAGCGATGTGAACTCTCTTTCTTCTGATCAGTGTTAAAATAGTTCGGTTTCTTTGCCACCTCTTCTACCAGCAAGCGATGTGAACTCTCTTTCTTCTGATCAGTGTTAAAATAGTTCGGTTTCTTTGCCACCTCTTCTACCAGCAAGCGATGTGAACTCTCTTTCTTCTTATCAGTGTTAAAATAGTTCGGTTTCTTTGCCACCTCTTCTACCAGCAAGCGATGTGAACTCTCTTTCTTCTGATCAGTGTTAAAATAGTTCGGTTTCTTTGCCACCTCTTCTACCAGCAAGCGATGTGAACTCTCTTTCTTCTGATCAGTGTTAAAATAGTTCGGTTTCTTTGCCACCTCTTCTACCAGCAAGCGATGTGAACTCTCTTTCTTCTTATCAGTGTTAAAATAGTTCGGTTTCTTTGCCACCTCTTCTACCAGCAAGCGATGTGAACTCTCTTTCTTCTTATCAGTGTTAAAATAGTTCGGTTTCTTTGCCACCTCTTCTACCAGCAAGCGATGTGAACTCTCTTTCTTCTTATCAGTGTTAAAATAGTTCGGTTTCTTTGCCACCTCTTCTACCAGCAAGCGATGTGAACTCTCTTTCTTCTTATCAGTGTTAAAATAGTTCGGTTTCTTTGCCACCTCTTCTACCAGCAAGCGATGTGAACTCTCTTTCTTCTTATCAGTGTTAAAATAGTTCGGTTTCTTTGCCACCTCTTCTACCAGCAAGCGATGTGAACTCTCTTTCTTCTTATCAGTGTTAAAATAGTTCGGTTTCTTTGCCACCTCTTCTACCAGCAAGCGATGTGAACTCTCTTTCTTCTTATCAGTGTTAAAATAGTTCGGTTTCTTTGCCACCTCTTCTACCAGCAAGCGATGTGAACTCTCTTTCTTCTTATCAGTGTTAAAATAGTTCGGTTTCTTTGCCACCTCTTCTACCAGCAAGCGATGTGAACTCTCTTTCTTCTTATCAGTGTTAAAATAGTTCGGTTTCTTTGCCACCTCTTCTACCAGCAAGCGATGTGAACTCTCTTTCTTCTTATCAGTGTTAAAATAGTTCGGTTTCTTTGCCACCTCTTCTACCAGCAAGCGATGTGAACTCTCTTTCTTCTTATCAGTGTTAAAATAGTTCGGTTTCTTTGCCACCTCTTCTACCAGCAAGCGATGTGAACTCTCTTTCTTCTTATCAGTGTTAAAATAGTTCGGTTTCTTTGCCGCCTCTTCTACCAGCAAGCGATGTGAACTCTCTTTCTTATCAGTGTTAAAATAGTTCGGTTTCTTTGCCACCTCTTCTACCAGCAAGCGATGTGAACTCTCTTTCTTCTTATCAGTGTTAAAATAGTTCGGTTTCTTTGCCACCTCTTCTACCAGCAAGCGATGTGAACTCTCTTTCTTCTTATCAGTGTTAAAATAGTTCGGTTTCTTTGCCACCTCTTCTACCAGCAAGCGATGTGAACTCTCTTTCTTATCAGTGTTAAAATAGTTCGGTTTCTTTGCCACCTCTTCTACCAGCAAGCGATGTGAACTCTCTTTCTTCTTATCAGTGTTAAAATAGTTCGGTTTCTTTGCCACCTCTTCTACCAGCAAGCGATGTGAACTCTCTTTCTTCTTATCAGTGTTAAAATAGTTCGGTTTCTTTGCCACCTCTTCTACCAGCAAGCGATGTGAACTCTCTTTCTTCTTATCAGTGTTAAAATAGTTCGGTTTCTTTGCCGCCTCTTCTACCAGCAAGCGATGTGAACTCTCTTTCTTCTTATCAGTGTTAAAATAGTTCGGTTTCTTTGCCGCCTCTTCTACCAGCAAGCGATGTGAACTCTCTTTCTTCTTATCAGTGTTAAAATAGTTCGGTTTCTTTGCCGCCTCTTCTACCAGCAAGCGATGTGAACTCTCTTTCTTCTTATCAGTGTTAAAATAGTTCGGTTTCTTTGCCACCTCTTCTACCAGCAAGCGATGTGAACTCTCTTTCTTCTTATCAGTGTTAAAATAGTTCGGTTTCTTTGCCACCTCTTCTACCAGCAAGCGATGTGAACTCTCTTTCTTCTTATCAGTGTTAAAATAGTTCGGTTTCTTTGCCACCTCTTCTACCAGCAAGCGATGTGAACTCTCTTTCTTCTTATCAGTGTTAAAATAGTTCGGTTTCTTTGCCGCCTCTTCTACCAGCAAGCGATGTGAACTCTCTTTCTTATCAGTGTTAAAATAGTTCGGTTTCTTTGCCACCTCTTCTACCAGCAAGCGATGTGAACTCTCTTTCTTCTTATCAGTGTTAAAATAGTTCGGTTTCTTTGCCACCTCTTCTACCAGCAAGCGATGTGAACTCTCTTTCTTCTTATCAGTGTTAAAATAGTTCGGTTTCTTTGCCACCTCTTCTACCAGCAAGCGATGTGAACTCTCTTTCTTATCAGTGTTAAAATAGTTCGGTTTCTTTGCCACCTCTTCTACCAGCAAGCGATGTGAACTCTCTTTCTTCTTATCAGTGTTAAAATAGTTCGGTTTCTTTGCCACCTCTTCTACCAGCAAGCGATGTGAACTCTCTTTCTTCTTATCAGTGTTAAAATAGTTCGGTTTCTTTGCCACCTCTTCTACCAGCAAGCGATGTGAACTCTCTTTCTTCTTATCAGTGTTAAAATAGTTCGGTTTCTTTGCCACCTCTTCTACCAGCAAGCGATGTGAACTCTCTTTCTTCTTATCAGTGTTAAAATAGTTCGGTTTCTTTGCCACCTCTTCTACCAGCAAGCGATGTGAACTCTCTTTCTTCTTATCAGTGTTAAAATAGTTCGGTTTCTTTGCCACCTCTTCTACCAGCAAGCGATATGAACTCTCTTTCTTCTTATCAGTGTTAAAATAGTTCGGTTTCTTTGCCACCTCTTCTACCAGCAAGCGATGTGAACTCTCTTTCTTCTTATCAGTGTTAAAATAGTTCGGTTTCTTTGCCACCTCTTCTACCAGCAAGCGATGTGAACTCTCTTTCTTCTTATCAGTGTTAAAATAGTTCGGTTTCTTTGCCACCTCTTCTACCAGCAAGCGATGTGAACTCTCTTTCTTCTTATCAGTGTTAAAATAGTTCGGTTTCTTTGCCACCTCTTCTACCAGCAAGCGATGTGAACTCTCTTTCTTCTTATCAGTGTTAAAATAGTTCGGTTTCTTTGCCACCTCTTCTACCAGCAAGCGATGTGAACTCTCTTTCTTCTTATCAGTGTTAAAATAGTTCGGTTTCTTTGCCACCTCTTCTACCAGCAAGCGATGTGAACTCTCTTTCTTCTTATCAGTGTTAAAATAGTTCGGTTTCTTTGCCACCTCTTCTACCAGCAAGCGATGTGAACTCTCTTTCTTCTTATCAGTGTTAAAATAGTTCGGTTTCTTTGCCACCTCTTCTACCAGCAAGCGATGTGAACTCTCTTTCTTCTTATCAGTGTTAAAATAGTTCGGTTTCTTTGCCGCCTCTTCTACCAGCAAGCGATGTGAACTCTCTTTCTTCTTATCAGTGTTAAAATAGTTCGGTTTCTTTGCCGCCTCTTCTACCAGCAAGCGATGTGAACTCTCTTTCTTCTTATCAGTGTTAAAATAGTTCGGTTTCTTTGCCGCCTCTTCTACCAGCAAGCGATGTGAACTCTCTTTCTTCTTATCAGTGTTAAAATAGTTCGGTTTCTTTGCCGCCTCTTCTACCAGCAAGCGATGTGAACTCTCTTTCTTCTTATCAGTGTTAAAATAGTTCGGTTTCTTTGCCGCCTCTTCTACCAGCAAGCGATGTGAACTCTCTTTCTTCTTATCAGTGTTAAAATAGTTCGGTTTCTTTGCCACCTCTTCTACCAGCAAGCGATGTGAACTCTCTTTCTTCTTATCAGTGTTAAAATAGTTCGGTTTCTTTGCCACCTCTTCTACCAGCAAGCGATGTGAACTCTCTTTCTTCTTATCAGTGTTAAAATAGTTCGGTTTCTTTGCCACCTCTTCTACCAGCAAGCGATGTGAACTCTCTTTCTTCTTATCAGTGTTAAAATAGTTCGGTTTCTTTGCCACCTCTTCTACCAGCAAGCGATGTGAACTCTCTTTCTTCTTATCAGTGTTAAAATAGTTCGGTTTCTTTGCCACCTCTTCTACCAGCAAGCGATGTGAACTCTCTTTCTTCTGAGAAATAGAAAATCCTTTCAATCCTGGAACTTGTAAATTAAATTAGCATTAATTAGGATTGAAGGGTTTAAACAATTTATTGTAACCAAATTATTCTCTCTATCTCTTAAGCTCCAAAAAAGGCAGGTGGCCACCAAGTGGGAAGAGGACTCAGAGGGTTTCATTAAAAGCAGACAAGGTTTATTGAGGTCAGAGGATTAAGCTACATTGGAATACATGTACATATATATGGGGTTAAAATGTTAACTATGCATACATGTGCTTGTGGGGGGGGGGGCGGTTATGTGCAGGGTGTTATCATTATGATGATGAGGAGGATTATATGATGATGATGATGACAGCAAGTGAATACAGACACACATAATGCTACCATGTGCCAGACCCTGCTCATGGAGTGAAATACTGGAAACATAGAACATGGCTGGTAAGTGACAGAACCAGGACTCAAGCCCAGGCAGTCTTACATCATTGCTCATGATCTTAAACCCTGTTTATTCTTCACTTCATTATACAGAGTGTCCCAAAAAATGCATACACACCTTGAATAATTATTAAATCCAATGAGTTAAATCTGAAAAGAAAGAAACATCATTTGATCTACTAGCTGTTAAGTGTGTATACATTTTTTGGACATCCCATATATTACTACATGATATTAATTCCTATACTATACTGTCTCTCCATATTCATTGCCATGCCATAAGAAAAAAGGTTAATCATCTAGCAGAGTTTTAATTACACATTAACACACCATGTCTATCAAAATTTTAGATATTTTAAGTTTGAATTTTTATTACTAAAATTTAGTAGGACATAAATATATAAATATGTGTCTATGTGTTGTGTCTATAAGACAAGGATGAAATAATTGAAAACAAGTTCACTTTATTATATCATAAACTAGTAGATAAAATGTAAATTTATAAGTATTTTCTATATTTTTTGTCCATATTGAGAAATGACAATATATTTGATACAGGAATTTTTGGACTGGGACACATGGTGTTCCCTTAGGCAGGATGGCTTCCCCAGATTCCTGTGGGGAATGGGCCTAAGCCGGAGGGCGGACATCCCCCAAGGGTTCCTTAGTGCTGTTGCAGAGGCAAGACAGATTCCCGACACTGCCGCTGTGTGCTTCTGGCTGAGTGGTGCTACCCTTGAGGGAGCGCACTGACCACCAGGGGGCAGCTCCTGTGTTAAGCATCTGCCCCCTGGTGGTCAGTGTGCATCATAGCAACCGGTCATTCCGCCATTCAGTCTATTTGCATGTTAGCCTTTTATTATATAGGACTAGAGGCCCAGTGCATGAATTCATGCACCAATTGGGTCCCTTGGGTTGGCCTGCCAGATTGGGCCAAAACCAGCTCTCTGACATCCCCAAAGGGTCCCAGATTGTGAGAGGGCACAGGCCAGGCCAAGGGAACCCACTAGTGCACAATCGGGGCCAGGAAGGGATGTGGGAGGTTGGCCAGTTGGGGAGGAACCGTGGGAGGGCTCCAGGACATATCCAACCCATCTCTCTCAGTCCAGATTGGTTGGACCTCACCAGCGAGCTAACCTACTAATCAGAGTGTCTGCCCCCTGGTGGTCAGTGCACATCATAGCGAGCGGTTGAGGGTAGCATATCATTAGCATATTACACTTTGATTGGTTGGACAGCCGATCAAATGACCAGACACTTAGCATATTAGGCTTTTATTATATAGGATGAGGCAAATATCACTTTAACTTTTACATTAAACTTGTAATTATTTTCCATAGAAAAGGGTGTCATTTGTTGATCAATGAATGCTTACACACTTCAACCTTAAATTGAATTAGTTTAGTAAAATTAATTTAATTCATGTTTTTAATTATCAAAAGTAATTTTTAAGTGAAAAATTTTATCTCAGATGAGCTTGGATTGGACTTTTTGTGTATAAGTAATAAACTATGCATCTATTCCATTAGTTGATTGCTCATCACCATAAGTCCATGATTTTAAAAATATACTTTCACTACATTTTTATCTATCTTTCTTTCTATCTATCCAACATCTATTGCCTATCATCATAGAGTCTTTAAGCATATTTCAATTCTTAATCTACTTGTATCAATACAAGTACAGATATCAATAATTGAGAAATATATCTTCATAATTCATTTTAAAGTAACATTTTAAAGCTTTTTATTTTTTTACTTATTTTAACTGATTTCAGAGGAGAAGGAAGAGGGGGAGAGAGAGATAGAAACATCAGTGATGACAGAGAACCACTTATCAGCTGCCTCCTGCATTCCCCCTATTGGGGACGGAGCCAGCAAACCTGGGCATGGAAAAAAACTTAGGACCCTTCAGTATGCAGGCCAATTCTCAATCCACTGAGCCAAACCAGTTAGGGCCCTAAGTATTATTTTTATTGCTTCATTTTTATTATCTGAAGGACAAATGAAAAACTAATCAAAAGATTTTTTAAAAGTGATAAATTTGTTCCTTCAATTACAAGTTTATGTGACCCTATAGTTCCTATTAATAAAAGCATTTGGTCTTTAGATTAGCATATGAAAACATAACTTTGGAGAAAATATTTGGTTAAATGGTGTATATTGAAACGAACTGTTTTTAAAAAGCTTCTCTACAAAATGCTTTCAGAGAGATGCTTTGTTCTGATGGCAGGGGACTGACCTAATTAAGATGCCTAACTAGACTGAATGCCTATATATTTCCAGTCTAAATTCTCTAAATGATTGTGTGTGGTGGCAGATAGGAAAAATATAAAGACCACAGGGGAATTGATCTTGTGACTTCTGCTTCATTAGTTGAATACATTTAATAAAGTTAGCAGGGTCCTCAGAAAGGATGTGACACTTGTCATCATTACTCATCAGCCTATGTACAGACATTTCACCATGATGAAAGGAAAAGCTACTTCAGTGATTATGTCCTTGAGTACAAAAAGGGTAACTAGTCTCTGCTTCTTTTACTTTATTTTTAGAGGTATATGCAACCATCTCCAATACTCTCTGGTCTTTTTCAGACAATTCTTTCCATTTTATTTCATAAATCACAAATGTGTAGCCTTTAATGACCCATATAAGAAAGTATAGACATTAGAGTGTTTAATCGGTCCTTCAGGTTTCTTTCTTTATATGATATATGATATAAATTGTATGGTCCTCACTTTACTATCCAAAAATCAAGAATACTTGTGTTACCCTACCATGAAAACATTATCAATGATAAATTTAAGTTATTCTATAGAATAAAGAGTTTTTATCTCATAAAGTCTTGTGTAAACTATCAAAATCCCAAATGCCTTGAAACAAATTTCAGGTGACAAATCAGAATAACATTTGCCAAATAATAAATATAATATTGAAATTTTTGAAATGTATATTTTTTATACTGTGGGGATGAAAATCTGCAATATAACATTAACCAAGTATTAGCAAAATATTGCTTATGATATCACCATGTTCAAAGGTTCCTGATAGCTTATATTTAATTTTTTAATAAACTTTGAATTAGAGGATAGTTTTAGTATATAAGCAATACCCTAATACGCTAGAGCCGTGGTTGGCAAACTGCGGTTCGTGAGCCACAGCGGCTCTTTAGCCCTTTGAGTGTGGCTCTTACAAAAAATACCATGGCCTGGGCGAGTCTATTTTGAAGAAGTGGTGTTAGAAGAAGTTTAAGTTTAAAAAATTTGGCTCTCCAAAGAAATTTCAGTCATTGTACTGTTGATATTTGGCTCTGTTGACTAATGAGTTTGCCGACCACTGCCCTAGAGGATCTCTTACTTTTCAGATATAGTACTTTTTACTTCCATTGTGTAATAGCAAACCAATTTCTCTGTAATAGGATCACTCTCCCCAGCAAGTACCATGACCCCTTCTTTGCCTTTTAATTCAATGGCATAAGAATCCCGAAGAGGCCAGAGAGCAATTTTAACTTCTAGCTCGAGGGAATCATTTTCTGTTCCCTGGAACAAAGACTTCCAGTCAAGCCTAACACAATTGGGGCAAAAAGCAAAAATTTTATTAAGTAAATCACTAGGAATAATAGTGAGGAATGCCACTTCAGTACCCAAAATAGCTGGATAGTGTTTTTCTACTTCTGTAAGTAAGTTTTCCATTATATTACATGGGCATACATTTTCACATCACTATTTCCTGTTCCCTTGGATCAGATGAATTGAGACATATGGGCTCTGCCAGAGGGAAAACAGACAATCTCTCCGAAAGACAAAAATAACACATTTTGCCATTTGAATGATTATAGTTGCTGAGCTTTTCTTATCTTTCTTGTTACTCACTAAGGACCACATCCATTCCTCAACCTGTATAGTTTGGATAAATATAGTGGTTGGAAATATTTTCTTAGGATAACAAAAAGCGGTCATTACAGGCTATGGCAGGAACTCACAGCCAACAATAGGTTTGAGAATTAGACAGCTAACCTCTAACCTGTCAGTTTTAGACGTTATCGTTGATGGTGCCGGCAATCTTTCTGAGGACATACTGTACCACTTCAGCTTTTGCAGCTGAAATACAGCCTGATGGTTGCTCCACAGTCCACAGTCTACAGTCCACAGTCTAAGACTTGAGCAATACATACACACTACATGGGTGGGATTGAACATGGTTCTTCAGCTACCTGGTATAGAAGGACAGGAACCAGTTAGTTGATATAGGATGGACATGCAAGATTTCAGGCAGTTAGAGTTACAGAAATCAGCCGCATGAGGTTGATGGTGGCTGTGGCTTTTGCCAGAGGTTGTGTGGTTCTCATTTCAGCAGATGTTTAGAAACAGAGCTTCTTAAAGGTAAGAGGAAGCCACACCCATGGGTTGTGCGCTAGAACACAGCTGGCCCCGGCAGAAAGAATGGCACCATAACATTAGACTTTCCTGAGGCGGGTGTGGTTGAAGGGTCATTGGGCTGCACATTCACTGGAGTCTGTTCTGTAAGCCTGACGTAGCTGAGTTACGTGGAAGCAGAAATACTCAATCTTCATTGGCCTTCCCACCTTTGGTAAGCACTTGATGACATTGTCACTCTCTCTGGTGTTAGCCTCAATGATTGTTCTTCCTTCTAGCAGGGGTAAGATGTCTTTTGTGTATGGATTCATTTCCTTTACTTCTAGTCCACATACCGAGCAGAGCATCGTCCGTGTGCTCCGTAACTGTATTGACGTTACTGAAAATCAAAGTGGCACTCAAGTTGTGCAGACACTCAGCTTCTCCCTGCCCCAGTCCAAGGATTGCTCCCATGGAGCAGTCCTTTAGCTCATCTCAGTGCTATGTTCCACCGCTTTATCACATCTGAATGTCTTCACGGGACAGCTGTGTTCAGGGTAGTGTATTATGCAGCTAAGCCCACCAAAGGCTCCGTCATGGGGAGGTCTAGAAGTTTAGGAAGCACAGAATTGCCCTAACCAACTTTTGCAATTTGAAATAATCCTCCAAAAACCTCTTGTTATTTCAGGAGGATCATCTTGGTGGCACTGTGTGTCCTGTGGAAGTGCAGCTCACTATTTATTCAGTTGCCATCTCCAGAGTAGCCTTACCATGTGCTGATCAAGGGATGGAGATCCTCTTAGTTATTTCTGGTGCCTGAAACCTGCCTTCCTGCACAGGGATACTGTACACTAATTAGTGGCTTTTCTTTTTATGTCTTTTCCTATACTTGCCTCCCTTCCTTCTGTTCCCAACTCTATTTCCATTTTAAGTCCCTTTTCACTTATGCATGTGAGTAAAACTATGCATTTAGGAGCTTACTATTTTATACCCAAATTCTTCATAGTATGTGACTATCAGAACTGCGAAGTTTTAAGGAAATTAGCTAGCTACTAATGTTAATTATGAAAAGATTTGTAAGGAGTTTAACATTTTTATAAGAAAAAATATGATTGATATCTTCTGTTTGGGTTAAGTTAAACCTTTATTGGTTTGGAAAAAAAGAATTGCATTTTTTATTATTATTAAATTTATTGGGGTGACATTGGCTCACAGCGTCATATAGGTTTCAAGTGTGTATTACTATGATACATGATCTGTATATTGCATTGTGTACCCCCCACCCAAAGTCAAGTCATGTTCCATCACCATACATCTGGCCCCTTTACCCTCTATCACCCCTCACTCCCTTCCCGTTAAAAAAAAAAAAGAAAGATGCCTTTGTAAAACTTACTAATGCGGATACAAACTTTAGAAGATAGAATCTGATATTCCTATAAATGGTAAATATGTTTTTACCATAAACTAAAAATCATCTCTAGTGACGTATTACTTTGAATATATATGACAATATATTTTATTAATATTCTGGTTTCTTTTCTATAGTTCCACATAATATGTATAATTCTATGAGTCTGTCCTTTCAGAGAATTTTATCCCTTGTTAGTTTCCAAGGATCTTTAGGTTCACAGCAGCTGATTTTTTACTACAACTTTTATGACTCTAAAACCATTAGAAGAACATCAATGCTTCCCTAAATGTTTTTTTTTTTTTTTGGAGAAAATGTAATATGTTTGATGAATTAAAATAAAAAAGATAGAAACATAACAGCATATTGGATTACTTGTTAATTTTTCTTTCTCAAATGTTTTATATTGAAGGGGATTGATTTGTGGAGTACATTTTCAAACCAATTTCACCTTTGTTTCTAGAAAAACTACATTTTGTCCTAGAAAGCTATTGACATTTCATCAGAGGAAATGGATTCAGAATTGCTGCCCAGTAAAATCTTTCTTCGTGATAGTTCTCTTTCACCAAAGACAATGCAATTGACCTTGGGTCCGAGGATAAAAAGCTGCCATTATGAAGTGACAGGATAACTGGTTGACTTTCTCTGCTAAGTTTTTGCCATCAGAGTCCTTTCAGTCATGCTTTCACACAGAGGAGGAACTAATTCCATAACCACAACTGCCTAAATTATACAATTAGATTGTCTTTGTCAGTAAAAACAGAACTTCAAACACATTCACAGATCATAAACATGAGTGAAAATAGGACTTAAAAGTATCTTGCCATCTAAAATGTCACAAGTCAATTTTGTATACTCCAAATGGTTTATCTTTGGGCTCTGCCTCATTTAAAAATAGCAGGCCAGATTCCATTTAAATTATAACAATTTCACAATAGCAATTCAAGAATAAACGCTTTAGTTGTCTCTTTCCAAATAATTAATTGAAATTCGTTTCTGTGAAAAGTTGACATAAGTGGAGCCATTTTAAAATAGAGCTGGAGCAGCAATTTCTGAGCAACTGCCTAACACATCTTACTTCTGGAACCTTTGGGAAGTTTGAAATGGGCACAATTACCTTTGGACTGGGCCAAATCAACATTGTTGTATAACTGCTTGTAAAGCTAACAGGAGAGCAGACAAGGACTTATGATAATGGGCATTCTTTGAATCAGTAATCTGCCGTGTATAGCCAAAGAATGACCTAGATTGCTAGCATCAGAATTCCTTTCTTCTATTCATGTAATTATTTCCCTGTAATAACTTCTTGCCTTTACCCCATAATCAGGACTTAATTTGGGTTTCTGCCTGATTCTGGGCCTGTGGATTGCAATTCTTTTCATGTCAAATAAATGCACATCGTCTCTGAAAACAAAAGTCTGGAGATACCATTTTTAAAGAAATTTATAAGAGAGTTTATTAAGATAACGATTTGTAATCTGGGAAGTTTAGCCCTCAAGATGAGCAGAGAATGAGTTCCAAGATGAAGAGGATAGGGCAGGGTTCATAAAGGCAAAAGTTGCAAGGAGCCGATCACTAAAGAGGTGGATTGCTCGGGGAAACAAGAACATAAACTTCATTTTTTTAGTGGGGGCAACTGGCCTTGCAGCGGTTATGGATTCAGTGGTAGAGCAGGTAGAGTTGTGAGGTGAGAACAGTAGGTAATATATGGTTATGCATTTGTCAAATACGAGTCTTAGCCCAGGCCTACAGAACAAAGGCTGCCTTTGATCCCACAGTGATAGTATAGGGCGTATTACTTAACGAGGTAAGGAGCACAATTTATCAAATAGTACAACCAGCTCAGAGATGGCTGCTTGCTCCACAAGTATTCCGGAGCCCAAAAAGGCAAAGTTATGCTCTGCAAATGTTTCAGAACTCAAACTGCACAAATTCAAACATTTAGCCACAATTTATAACATTAAAGTTCTTACAAATCCTTACCTCTTACTTTGTCTTTTTTCTTTTAAGTTAATACTTCTTAAGTGGAAAACATCTGACATCAAGTAACCATGTAATCCTTCAAAGATGGAGAAATGATTGTTTTAAATATAATTATTATTGGTATCACATTACTTTAAGTAATACAAATCACACAAGTTTCTTGAAAGTTATCTCCTATTTAAGAAAATACAGATATGATATTCTTATAGAAAAATTTACAATAACATCAAGAAAAATGAAAAAAAAACAGGAGCAGAGTGTATGGACATATTTTCCATGTATTCTTTGGAGGCTACTGAGTTTAGTTAGATTTAAGGACACTGTCTCAGAAATTAAAGGTAGAAATGAGCTCTGGTTCTTGTATGTCATTGATCACTTATGTGACCCTGGACAGGCAACTTATGCTTCTGAATCCTCGTGTTTCATCCATTACAATGGAGAATATCCTATATAATAAAGAGGTGATATGTAAATTAATCCTCATGCTGTCACAAGATGGCTGTGCCCACAGCGGACGTGGGATTCCCGTAAGGAGTGATCAGCAGGGACCTGAGGCTGCGTGGAGCTGGGCCGGGGTGGGGGATCTGAGGCTGTGCCCCCTGACCAGCAGGGCTTGACAGGGAACCTCAAGGCATGCCCCTTGCCCTGGTGCCGGGCACAGGGACCTCAGGCCTTGCCCCCTGCCTGGTGAGGCTTAACGGGGGACCTCAGGCCATGCCTCCTGCTGAGCAGGGCTTGATGGGGGACTTCAAGACACCTCCCTACCCTGGCACCAGGCTGGGGGACCTCAGGCCATGCCCTCCACCCCGGTGCTGGGCCTGGGGACCTGAGGCTGTGCCCACTGCCTGGTGTGCACTGGGGGACTGAGGCTGCACCCCTCACCCAGTGGGGCTTGATGGAGGACCTGCGGCTGCACCCCCACTCGGTGGGGCTTGACAGGGGTGGGGCTGCTGTCCAGGTCTGGATCTCACCCAATGGGGATGGGGCTGTCTGGGTATGGATCTCATGTGATTTCAAGGTGCATGCAGGTAGGCAGGGACTTGACTCTGGGTCCTGTGGCTTGCCCCAGACTCTGACAGGAGGAAGATTTTCATATATATTTTACTAATTTTCTTTCATCTCTGACACTTCTATTATAAAGGACAAATAGCAATATTAAAATATTTCCTCCCTGACCATTTTGGCTCAGTGGATAGAGCATTGGCCTGCAGACTAAAGGGTCCCAGGTTCAATTCTGGTCAAGGGCATGTACCTTGGTTGCGGGCACCTCCCCAGTAGGAGGTGTGCAAGAGGCAGCTGATGGATGTTTCTCTCCCATTGATGTTTCTAACTCTCTATCCCTCTCCCTTCCTCTCTGTAAAAAATCAATAAAATATATTTTTAAAAAATATTAAAATATTCCCTCTAATTAATTTCCTTCTAATGTGCACAAATTTCATGTACCAGGCCACTAGTAAATTATATATATATATATATAAATTTTAGTTCTACTTATGTCATTACTTATTTTATTTTTCTTAGAGGAAGTAATTGAAATACCTAACTTAATTTTGTTTGAAATATTTATACTATTTTATCACTATATAAAAATGTCCTCTGAAATTAGTTAATATTTGTATGCATGCATACATCATCAAGGCTTCCCTTGGTTCTTGTAGCCAGCGATTTGAGGTGTGAAAATCTACCTAGTGTCTATGTCCTACACATGAGTTGCCTCTTTATATTGTGGCAGGCATAAACATTTGTTAGAATCCCAAGGATGCCCTTGTCTTAAACCCAGCAATTTGTGAACAGGCTACCTTAGAGGTCAAAAGAGATTTTGCAGATGTGACTAGCTTAAGGATCAATATATATATAAAATATATTGATTTCAGAGAGGGAAGAAGAGGGAGAGAGATTGAAACATCAATGATAAAAAACAATTATTGATTGGCTGCTTCCTGCATGTCACAAACTGAGGATCAAGTCTGCAATCCAGGAATGTGCCTTGACCTGGAATTGAACCGTGACCTCCTGGTCCATAGGTCAATGCTCAACTACTGACCCCCACAGCAGGCTGGGTGGATTAACTTAAGGATCTTGAGATGGGATATATCCTGAATTATCCAGGTGGAACCAATAGAAGCACAAGGATTCCTATAAAAGAAAGGGGGAAGCCAGATGATCAGAGAAAAATATGGGACAATGAAAGCAGAGCTCAGAATAAAGTGGTTGTTGGCTTCCAAGATAAGATGGAGCCACTGGTTAAAGATTATGAACAACTTCTAGAAACTTAAAAAGTCAAGAGGATGGATTCTTCCTTTAAGCTTCCAGAAGAAACCTGGAGGGCCAATAACCAATGACACACTGACTTTAGCCACTTGAGATCCATTTTGAGCTTCTTACTCTCCAGAACTTAAGACATTTAATTTGTACAGCTGTTAGTCACTATGGTTGTGGTAATTTTATGTAGTAATAGGAATTGGAGGTTAACAGATATATTTTCATCTCCACATCTTTTTTTTTTCTCCTCACTGGGAAGCAATAAAATAAAAGTTATTATGAAACTTGTATCAAGTTTCACCATGTGATTGCCTAGTTTTCAAAACATAGTGCTTAATTGTGTCAAGGTCCCCGTAATTCATATGTCCCTGCATGAGTACTCAAGGTCAAGTCTGTGAAATTTTCTAATGGTTTACATTGTGAAAAATCAAACATTAGTCTGAGTTTTTGTTTTTGTTTTTGGCCTTATCTATTGTAAGGAGAGGATTATCTGGTTTGATGGAGTTAAAGGAAGAGACGAGTTAGAGGGAAAAGTCTTGAGTTCAGTTATGCCAATTGTAAGTTTAAAATGTCTAGTAGACACCCACCTGAAAATGTTTTCTAAGTGGTTAGACTGTCTAGATTTTAGAGGATGAACACACAAACCTGGGAGTCATAAGGATGCAGGTAGGATTTGAAGCTATGACCACCCAAGAAGCAATTGTAGTATGGAAGAAAAGAGGTTTCTTGGGCATGCCAAGGTTGTTAGCCTGGGAATATGAAGAGGAAATGCAAAGGGAATTTGAGAATAAGTAGATGGTGAAGCAGGGGATATACTTAGTGTGGACAAAAGGTTTCATACTAACCTCACAAGCTCAGGGAAGGCCTGCATGGTGGTCTTGCAAACTCAAAGACCTAAAGTAACCACAAAGGATGGTTTGAAATTAAAACTTTAACTGAAGTCAGGTATGGTGGGTAGTCATGTTCTAGGCGGGTCAATCTATACCTTAACTGAGCCTATGGTCTTTTTTGCATCTAAGATAATATACCTATGAAATGTCTGGGTAACTTGTAATTTCCCTTTTTCTGGAGCCCTGGGTCACAACCAAATGCACCAGGACAGAGACCACAAATTCCTTTATTGTTATTGTTATCTTGTTAATTGTTGACTGTTCACTATCCTGCACTCACCTAAGGGAAAGAAGTATGTGTCTATCATTTTGTTTTTTCTCCAATCCCAGAGGTTCCCTAGCTTTGCTTTCTCCCGCCTCCCTAATCTATTACCAGTGGATTTCTTGTGACCCCCTTACCTCTCCTCTTTTGAGTGTAATGGATAAAACAAGGTGAAAAACCCTCATTCTCCAGAGCATTATCCCAATCCTTTGAGATCCTGCTTTCTGGCAAGTGTCCATAGTTTGGCTCAAATAAACTCACAAAAATTCTTTACAGGTTTGAATGTTTTTACATTAACATTAGTGAATGAACTCTTTCAAAGATGTAGTAATTAACTGTGCCAAATGTTGATGAGTTAGAGGAGAACTAAACCTTGATCATTTAATTTAGAAATGTGGAAATTATTGGTTACCTTGGCAGCAATGGCATTGGGGACAAAACCAATGTATTTATTTTTCTTTTAGAATACAGGGTTTTATTTTATTATTATATTTTAAATATATTTTATTGATTTCAGATAGGAAGAGAGAGGGAGAGAAAGACAGAAACATCAATGATGAGAAAGAATCATTGATCAGCTGCCTCTTACATGCCCCCTACTGTGGATTGAGCCTGCAACCTGGGCATGTGCCCTGACTGAGAATTGAACTATGACTCCTAGTCCATAGGACTCTCAACCACCAAGCCATACTAGCCTGGCTTTTGTTGTATTTTTATAAAACACTAGAAGCCCGATGCACGAAGATTCTTGCTAGAATGGGCCTTCCTTTCCCTGGCTACTGGCACCACCTTCTCATGCTGCCCAGAGGCCCTGAGAGACTGGGGGTGGGGCAGAACACCTGTGTCATCACCATGGCGACGGCGCAAGCGTCCAGCCCACCCCCAATTGCTCAACACCTGTGTATGCAAATTAACCACCATCTTTGTTGGGTTGATTTGCATACTCACTCTGATTGGCTGTGGGCCTAACAGAGGTATGGTCAATTTACATGTTTGTCTATTATCAGGTAAGATTATTTAAAACAAATTTGATCTAAGAAATGAATTAATCAACTTTATTTAGCTGAGAATATTTATATTTTTGTGACTTAGCTTATCAAATATTTTATTCCATTCATATGACCATGAAAAATATGGTATAAATAGAATTAGTGAAATGATACTTATATATAATAAATTGAAAGTCTTCATTTAATCAAAATTACAAAATTAAAATATAAATAGATTTATCTGATGTCATACACTTCAGTGACTTTACTGGGGACTGAAAATAGTGCCTGAAGCAGAATAACAGACTGCCTTACATCTGTGCATTTTCAGGTTTTGACCAATAGCTATGTGACTGGAGGCTGTTGGGCATCTGGTAAGTTTCGCTCCTGTGTTTTGGCATATATTTCTTTGCTATGTTTGAGAGAAAAAAATAAACGCTTGCAAAATGTGATTGAAATATTTGTGAGATAATAAAAAATAAAAAAAAATAAAAAAAAAGAAAAGAAATATTTGTGAGAAATTTTTATTTGCACATTTTATTTTAACTCTTTTTATAATTTAATAATTCTTATTTTTCTTTTACATTGATGAAAATACAGATAAAATTAAATTACTTAATTATTGTAACCAGTACCTAAATATTGACAAAGAAATTTTGTAAACAGGCAATTCAGAGATTTTTACAAATAATGAGTAAACCATGTGATTGAAGCTGGTATATTTTTCTATAGTTTTGACATTTTATTCTTACACCATGCTTCCTTTTTATTACCACAAGATGGAAAGAGTAAAAGAAAGATTTAAGATTTAACTTCAACTTCAAAATTGAGTACTTTGTTTCCCCTCTTTCTTATTTTACCTGTAATATATAGATTCCTATGTCATATACACAGCACTAAACACAATCTCTTCTCTCAAGAATTTCATAATCTTCTTAAAGCAGAGACCTAGGAAGACAATTCAGTAAGTGATTGAATACTGAGCAAGCAGCTATTCCCCACAGCTTTGGCAGTGCTCAAGGTCCAAATGACTCAGAACTCTGGTCTTAAGTGGAAAGATTAACTGTGCCCTCCCATGTCATGGAACCTTCTAACTGAAGCATGCAAAAATTGCCCTGATAATAGTGTGCCCTCACATCCCAATTTATACACACTGTCCAAATATTACCAGCATCTCTCTTCACTCCCAAAATAACTAGTTTAAAGGATTTGGTCTTCTTATTAAATACTCTCATGAATTCAAGGGATACAGAAGCAAAAGTAGGTTGAATTCTTCTTGTGCCCTCCCTTTCCCACTACTCCATGGAATGCACACATTCTATTCTCCTTTCCAAATCCTTTTACTACCACACCTAGCTTAACTCAAGGTGCCAACTGTCATTGAAACACTTACCTTCATTTCAGGAATTTACTCTCTATGCATTGAGGGAAGCTTTCCTTTATAGAAGATCAGGACCCAACCTTGCAATTTAAAAAATATAGATATTTTTAATTGGTTTTTACAGAGAAAGAGAAACATCAATATCAGCTACCTCCTGCATGTCCCCTGCCTAGAATTGAGCCTGTAACCTGGCCATATGCCCTGACTAGGTTTGGAACCGGCAACCATTTGCTGGATGGGATGACATCCAACCAGCTGAGCCACATTGGCCAGGGCAAACCTTGAAATTGTATCTTTTATACAAATCTTACCTTTGAAAGCAATTTCTTAATCCTGTTACAGAGCCCGAAATGACTCCTTTGAGCTGAAACGCCTGGCATCCCAGTGACACATGCAATTGAAACACCAGCACAATCATAATCTTTATGCCTGGCCTTGCTGGACATCACTGTGAGGACTCCTGCTCTTTCTGACACATGCCACCTTCTAAACTCACTTCCTGTGTGTGTGCTCTGTGTCCTAACACATTATGCGTGCCTCCACTGCTCAACTATGACCGTCGCTCTTCTTCTCAAAGAACTTTGGTTCTCTCCACAGTTGTATGGCTTTAAATATAAGAGGTTCAACCAGATGCTGGGAACTCCTACTGTCCTATTCTATCTAGTTTGCTCTGAAGTGCTGAGTACAAATCAGATGCACTAAAAAGTTTTTCTTTGACTTATCAGAAGTTTCTCAAATGTATTGCTCCTCTTCCTTCCCCCCCAAATTAAAAAACAAACAAAAAACAACAATAACAACAAAAAACAACACAACTAATGAGCTAGGGAAAATCCAAAACTCCTTTAAAATTAAAGTGTCTGGGGATACAGGACCAGAAATAGGTTGTTCACAAACTTTTTGGATCCATCCCCAAATATCTAAATGCAAATGAATATCCATTACCAGTCTGTTTAACTATCAAATTAAATATTTATATATCTAAATATGTGGTTTCGTCATGGTTTCCATGACAATTAATCTACGTTTCTGGGTATCATGGAGAACAGGAGGAAGGCTCAGATGCCAGGATTTTGAAAAGAAGTGTTTAGGAGCTCGGCACTGACTACATCAGCACTTAGCAACAGTCACAGAGGTTGCAATAATAGTTGTCACTTTTGTATGACCTCAAGGCAAAACATAGTTCATTCTATGTGATTTCCATTAAAAAAAACCTTCCTCTATACCAGTGGTTCTCAACCTTTCTAATGCCGTGACCCTTTAATACAGTTCCTCATGTTGTGGTGACCCCCAACCATAAAATTATTTTTGTTGCTACGGAAATATGGTGAAAGAAGAAAGCAGAACTGACTATCTCCCATCTTGCAGAGCTAGATCCTCAGCTGACCCTCCCCACTGGGGGTCACCACAGGAATGTCAGAATTGTCCTAACTCCCCCAACCGCTGCCTGAGTAGACCAGTGAAGCTCCAGGAATGTAGCTAAGGTCCTAATAAGGCTATCAAGAAGCAAAGGTAGGGGGATGGCTCAGACCTTGGAATGTATTGGCCACCCCCTGACCTTTGTGCCGTAAAACCCTGCAGAAAAACCCTGACCAAACTGACCACTCTCTGTAACCCACGTCACCCACCTAAGCCCACCCAAATGACTAGCCTTATATAACCTTTGTTCCCCTGGGGCTCACTCTCTCGTCTCGCCGCTGCGTCGGTAAAGAGGCTGGGAGCCAAGCCCGGGCTTGAATAAAGACTCTTGCTTTTTTACATCGGAAGTGGCTCCCTGGTGGTTGCATTTGGGGACCCCGAAATCTGGGCATAACAATGGTAGCAATCATCTCAGGTAGAAACTGCTGTTTTGGTTCTGTACTTATTTGTTTGCTAAAACAATAGAAAGTTATTTTGATTTTCTGAACTTATGTATGCTATCCCAATACTCCATTGATGATGGTTTGAATATCCCATCGATTGTGATCTCACTGGTTACTGAAGCACATTCTTCTGGGAATCAGAACAGCACAATTATCCTAAATTGTCTCAGTAGCTACAGATAACTGAGTTTCGGTTGACTCAGTGGTCCCAGAATCTGGACAGCACAATTATTCTAAATTGCCCCGGTGGTCCCAGATAATGTGTTTCTGTTGATTCAGTGATTCATAAATACTTTAGATAACTAACTTGCTCAATTTTTGCTTCTGTAAAGAATACTTTTCGCGAAACAGGTTCCTCATTCCAGACCAAAGATGTAGTTGATACCTTTGTGATATTCTGTCAATATAAGCCAGATGTGGCGAGCTGTTCGGGGCTGCGAGGTCTGGAGTGCTTTTGCTCCCTCATATGCCACCAGCTTTTAATAAATGACCCCATAATTTGACTTTTTGAGGTGTCCTTTGTAAGATGGGGTTTACACTACAACACTACTTCATAACTGTAATTTTGCTACTGTTATGAATCGTAATGTAAATATCTGTGTTTTCCAATGGTCTTAAGCTCTACAGCAGCGGTTCTCAACCTGTGGGTTGAGAACTGCTAGCAAGGTCGCCTAAGACCATCGGCGAACATAGATATTTACATTACGATTATTAACAGTAACAAAATTACAGTTATGAAGTAGCAACAAAAATAATTTTATGGTTGGGGGTCACCACCACATGAGGAGCTGTATCAAAGGGTCGCAGCATCAGAAAGGTTGAGAACCACTGATCTATACCGTCTTCATGGGCTTTACCATGGACCAAACTCCTTTGCTCCATTGCTCGATAATCTCCTTTTTAGCCTTTTCTATGTTGAAGAGTAACTTTTCTCAGGAAGCCATCACAACTACAAATTCCACTGGAGCAATCCAGCTTCTCAGGTGTCCCGAGGTTCCACTGAAGGTCACCAACTTGTAACTCACACTCACAATTCGCAAAGGCTCCTGCTCCATCCAAAGTTTTCCTCTCAAACAAAACCTGTGTCCCCAACTCTTATTTCACGTCTATTATCTCCTTTCCTGTTCCATCTAGATGCCCATGTGTACATGTACCAAAACAAAGGGGTCACATACTGAAAAATAAGGTTGTGTCTGGATAATAGTGTTATAATGGACTTTTCAAGTTTATTTAAATTTTTAATTTAATTACAATTGAAGCAGGAATTTTAGGGGGATATAGGCAGCTTAGGGATTTTTTAGAATTGGGGGTCCATGGGGAAAGCAGGGGCTGCAGACAGGGAGAAGGCACATTTCCATAACACAAGGAAGCCAGGTGCAGTTACATTTCCATAAGACAAGGAGGCTGCAGCAGGTATATTTACATAAGACAAGGGAACTGGAAGTAGCCAAGAAAGGTCCATATTTACAAAATAAAGAGAAGGAAGCCCTTCATTCATTCAGAAGAAGAAAGCCCAAAGGGAATAGGGAAACAACAGGGAAGGAGGTGGGGAGAACCTCACATGTTCCATGTGAGATTCAACCTTTGAGCCCAGGAGTTACTATAGTAACCAGTCTAAGGGCATAGTGACCAATCAGAGGGGATATCAAAGCACCAGGATCTGCAGCCTTTATAAGCCGTGGGGAAAGGAGCCCAGTGGGACTTTTTCCCCCTCCCTACTTGGGAGTCCATTCTGTGGGACTCTTCCCCCTCCCCACGTGGGAGTCAGTTCAGGGACTTCTCTCTCTCCCTGCGTGGGAGTCTGTACTTGTTCTTCATCTTTGCTATACCACTCTGCTGTCCATGGATTCATTCTTCAATTCTGGCAGACAAGGAATCCAGGTTCCAGTCCAAAAATTTGGTATCATAATCAAAAATCTGAATTTTTCATAAATGGATTTAAGTACAATTAAAATAAATGTTTTCACTCATTTACTTATTTTCTGACTACCCTCTTTCATCTGCCTTGAATGAAGAGAACTTTAATTTATATAGCATTACTTGACTGATAATATACGTTCAATATGTTTTTTCCTTTATTGATATTGACTTGTAATTACAAAAGTGTTGTTATATTGTAAGTCAGAAGACACCTTAATCAATAAGCCAAATTTATTTGCAGTTTTTTTCATTTTGCTAGCACTAGCGGGCCCAGAGGAACTATTGCTTCTCAAATTCTGGGGCCCAATATGGTGGAAGTCTTTCCTATTTATATGTTTTTCAGCTCTTTGTCTTCCAAATTTGAAACAAGACTTCTGGATCTTCTGAGAAAAAGTCCTGTGTGCTGGGGCAGGGCCGTGAGACCATATCTCAAGGCCTGGCCTGGCACCAGCACTGACAACTCTGTTTGGGGCATAGTTTATGGCCTCTCTGGAATGGGAGTAGTCTTATTTTTCCCTATTATTTAAGCATGTAAACATTTACAGAAGCCAGAATAGCAAGGTTAAAATTCTAAACAGCAGTTTTTACCCAAGATGGAGGTTATTATGCTTCAGTGTCACAAACTTATAATAATACCCAGGCTAAGTAACAGAATCTGACCTTCCCTCCCATAAGGGTAACCAATTTCCTGACTTTTAATAATAGACTCATTTAGAATATTCCCATTTTACAAATAAGGGCATTGTAAAACTCGTTCTTCTGACCACATCTCCATGTTTGGGTGAAATCTCCTCTCTTTTTACAGTATAGCAAGACTAAATGAATAGTTACTGTCTTAGGCCTGTGGCATCATCAGGAGGAAATAGGCGGAGGGGAGGAGGGAGGATATGTATATTTTTATTTCATCATATTATTGAGAACTAGCTAAGTTGGGAGGGTGTTAGACTCAAATGCAAAGATCGTTGCATTGTTTTCAGATTTCACAGAGACCTTTTATCAATCCTGCCATTTGGGCTGCCCCAATCTCACTGTAATTCTCCAAATCTCATTGTCACCTAGCTGTCACCTTTGTCCAGGCCAAAGCTTGATACCATATCCTGGTAATATTTTGATACCATATCCTGTTAATATTGGGATGTTTGGAAAGGTACATTCCAGAAAGAGAGTGAAGCATCTTAAAAATGTCTCTGGTGCATGTGTACATTTTTGATCTTCTAAAAAGCCAAGCTAGCTCATAATTCATATGTAAAAATTTCCAGTACATAGATTCCTAGTTACCCAATATTAAATCACAGTATTATTTTTTCTATGAGATTAATGCTTTTAAAGCAAAAATATAAATAAATAAACTCTTCATGATAAAGCATGAGTTAAAATTTGTTTGTTTAAATTAAGTAAATAACTATCCAAAATAAAATAACATCATCATCAATTCATTGCCCTTAGCTACTTTTTCTCTTTTGAAATCCAAGTCTTGATTGGTCCTGAGGAAAAGATGGAGGGTGGAGCAGCTATTTAGGCAAGTTGTTGTCCAGTTGGGAGAAAATTGAAACTGTTCAGCTTCAATACTACCCATGAAGTTGTTTACGTCACAAGAGTTAGATAGTAACCTGGAAGCTATTATAGCAGTCAATTTTAATTTTAAGGAAATGCAAATATCCTCTGCTAGTCTATACTTTTAAATGTTAACAGGATTGTATACACAACCCTAAAATTTAAGAAAATGTGTAGTTATCCTTTGCAGTAGAAGCATACTAATTTGTGAAAATGTCAGGTCAACACTATTGATTTTCATTTTATTTATTTTATTTTTGTATTTATTGTGGTGGCATTGGTTCACAAAATCATACAGGTTTCAAGTGCACAACTCAATGCAATATCAACTGCCCATGGCATTGTGCATTCATTGCCTCAAGCAGTCTTTCCATCCCCATCCCCCCAATCCTAACAACCCTCCCCCACTTTGCCACCTTCACCTACCCTTCCCTTTCTCTCTGGCTATACCACCCTGTTTGTGTCGGTGTGATAGGTATACATATATTTTTGGCTTAACCCTTCACCTTCTTTCATCATGTTCCCCAAACCCCTCCCCACTGACAGCTGTCTGTCTGTCCCAAGTATCCATGCCTCTGTTTCTATTTTGTTGTTTTAAAGATACGACATTTGATTTTCTATCAAAGACTCAAGTGGATTTAGAAAACAGCAAAAAGACTGAAATGCATTTTCAGTTGTGAAAAATAAAATATTTAACATTTTCTCCTAAATTAGAATTTAGGTAAGCAATTTTACGTTTGCCTTCTCTCTGAGATAGACTGCATTTCTTTGCCTTCCAAAGGTCATTTAGAAATCTACTTAATATATGTAATACATGTGTTTTGTATTGGTTTAATATGATTGAAATCCATTTGCTTATGAATTATTTGTTTTAATCCCATTGTTTACAACAAAGACAAAAACAATGTGCTTCGATATAAGAATGAAGTCAGTGTGCCTGAATGTCATCATTCCACGTCTATTGTCCTTGACAAGAGGTCAGCAGCCCAGCTGCTGAGGGGCCCTGCTGGGGGCTTATTCAGAACATGTGGAGAAGCAAAGATGACAAGGAGGACATTGAGACTATAAATACTGATAGTTTGTGGACTATTTGAGAGATTCAGTTTGGGAAAGGAGATTCTTCGCTAACTTAAATGCTCTTGGAAGACTTTTGGGGCATTTAGCTCCTGCATGGCCGAGGTGGCTGGTTGGCATTGGCAAAAAGCTGCCTGCGGAGTGCCCTGTGAAGAGATCACCCTGCCCACCAACACCAGCATCTTCATTCCCTAGCAACCGTGTTCTAGCAACCAGGGACTTTTTGCTGGCAGCTGGGAATCATTTCTCAAATTTGGGCTTTACTCCTTCTTCTCCCCTTGCCTGGAACAATAATTTGATTAATCTGTCACTTGTTTAGAGTGTGATTTCTTTACTTCATTTATTAAGATATTATTATGATAAATGCTATTGGCCTGTGAAATAATTATAATTCCCACAGGGAATCTGTGCTAAATAAATCGGCAGCAAATACAAACTCAGTTTCTGAGTAAATTTTGCTGCCTTCCCAAAACAAAACAAAGCAAAACAAAAACAATATCTTAACTATAATTTCTCTTAAAATTTTACCTACTTTAAAATGCAATACCTGTAAGAAAATTGTAAAGCACACAAAAAAATAAGGGTTCTTTTAAGTAGATATTCAACCTGCCCCTCAATTACTCTTCACTGGGAATTAATCCACCAAAAAAAGAAAAAAATAATAAACTTATTAAAAGTTTTCAAAATAATATAGTGACCAAAATATTTGAGATTCTTATATTACCTGTAGTATATACGAGTAAAAGTCACCTTTTCTCTTCATATATAATCCTTTCATAAAATTCTTCACAGACACTCCTTATGAAAATATCTAGTCCAAAATTTGTTGTGAATATATGTATATTTTCTGATATATATATTATTTATATGTGTACTAATTTTTAATGGCTCTCATAAAATATTTCTTTCCCCAAACTAACAAAGTATTAGTTTGCATTTTGGGTAGTTTTTAGAATAAAATATATTCTGTTGAAGAACAATCTACAAATACATGCATTTCCAAAAATAGGTACTATGATGTATTTATTCTAGAATGTCTGATAATTTAAAAGTCATCCTGGCTAACATTGCACATTTTCAACTTCAAATATAATTAGAAAGACTATTCAGTAGCTCTGTATAGTTTATAGCAGCAGGTCTCAAGGTGGCACCAGACTTGTAGGATTTTATTCTTGTCCACAAAAAAAACAACAAAACAAAACCCAAAAAATTGAATGGAGCACCCTATAGTTTAGTTCAATATCGCATATTTACCAAAATCAAAAGACTGAAATGATAGTTAGTTTGGCATTACCAAAATTATAGACAAGTTAATTATGTTATTTGTGATTTAAAGAAAAAATAAATTCTACAATTGATAGCGAGTGTGGACTCTAATGATAGAATTCATGAGCAATAATTATAAATTGGGATTTAAAAATCCAGTGTCTTTCAGAAACCTTTCAGCTAGAGGCCCAAATCAATAATTAAATTTATAATTAGTAGCAATCAGTGTCTTCCCATAGGCATTTGTCACATGATCAGAAGGTACCAAGGTTCGTGTTCGGTAATTGCCGTGGAGAGCACAATTTAGAATTATGTGTCTGCAGGGCTGATGTGTGTGGGAGAGCTGATGACGGAGAACAGCGCTAAGCACAGTGTTAGAACAAAGCCAAGCCCAGGTTAGCACTCTTCAATTTTTCTTGAAAACGTGCTAGTTTACTCAACGATGGCCGACTGACCTACAACCTGGCATTAAAGCATTGGAGATGGAAATTTCAAATCATAAATAAAACTATTGCTGATACAGAACTTAGATCTATACAGCCCAGCTTCTTATTAAATTTTTTGAGCATATATAAACATGTATCTAGAATTAGTATAGTTACTCTTAATATTTAGGGTATTCTGTGGATAACTAAATTTATTGTGTACTAGAAATAATGAATATGGGTTTGGTTTGTCAAAAATATAAACTATTTTTTATAGCTAGTGAAATTATTTCTTATAATTCTTATTCATATACAAGAAAAATTATAATTATGTAACCTCAAAATTTAAATTTTCCCTTTTTATGTTTTAGTATAAAAACTAAATAGAACTTCATTCCTACTATTGAAGAAAAATATAGTAACAAGAAATTTAAAAATCTAATAGGGGCATTAAATTTCTTATCCTGAGTTACTTCTTCTCTTCTGACATCGATTCTTCTTTTATACACAAATTGATTGATAATTTTTAAAGTACATGTTCTATTAAAGAGATGTAGATTAATAGCCCAGTAACCAGTGAGTTTTTAAAATATGCAGTTGTGCCAACAGTAAATAAATGTTATAAGCAATACTCCAAGAAAACATGCATTGCTCAAAACCAGTTTTCTACTAATTATAAGGAAGTGATTATTGTTTTAATGTAACAAGGTTACATCTTCCCTAATCATCAAAAAAGAGAATGTTTACTGTTTTATTTATATACTAGGGGCCCAGTGCACAAAATTCGTGCACTGGGGGTGGGGAAGAGGGGTCCCTGAGCCCAGCCTGCCCCCTCTCACATACTGGGAGCCCTCAGGGGATGTCCTACTGATGGCTTAGGCCCGCTTCCTTTGGACACTAAGCTGCAGTCTGGCCTCCCTTTGTGGGAGGAGACCGGGCTGATCAGGGGAAGGCACCAGCCCCATCACCCCGCTGCTGCAGCCACTGCCAGTCACCACAACCACCAAGGTGTTTTCATCAACAAGGACTCCAGTCCCTTCACCATGAAAAACTGACAACTTTCTTTAGGCATTTTCAAGATGTGTCTTTCATAGGATATGACATTTCTTTCTTTCTTTTTTTTCCCCTCACCTGAGGATGTTTCCATTGACTTTTAGAGAATGTGGACAAGAAAGGGAAAGTCAGAGAGAAACATCAAAGTGAGAGGAACACTTTGATTGGTTGCCTCCTGCGTGAGCCCTGACCTGGGCCCCAGCCAGGGAGGAGCCTGCAACGTAGATACATGCCCTTGATCAGAATTGAACCCAGACCCTGTTGTTGGCAGGCCGAGGCATTATCCACTGAGCCAAACCGGCTAGGGCAGGATATGACATTTCTTAGCCGTCCAGCAGCAGACCTTCCGTTTTTTCTCCAGGAGTATGATGGAAAAACCCTAGATCACCTTCTTGGATTCTTATACCCAAGTTACTAAGAATATTGCCAGTGGCATACAGGAAGCTTAGCCAATGAGCAGTCAGAAAAGGTGTTTCACCTTAACTGATTTGGCTCAGTGAATAGAGCATCGGCCTGCGGATTGAAGGGTCCCAGGCTTGATTCTGGTCAAGGGCATGTACCTTGGTTGCAGGCACATCCCCAGTAGGGGGTGTGCAGGAGGTAGCTGATTGATGTTTCTCTCTCATCTATGTTTCTAACTATCTATCCCTCTCCCTTTCTCTCTGTAAAAAATCAATAAAATATATTTTTAAAAAAAGAAAAAGAAAAGGTGTTTCCTCTGTAGTTCACCCCAATTGCCAATTGCCTCCAATTGCTGGCTCCACCCCTGCCAAGGCCTAAAGCCTCGGGGCCTGGGCAGGGGCCCCCCAGGTCCCTCCGATCACCAACTCTGCCTCTGCCCAGGAGCCCCCTTGCTCAGGCCCTTCCCAGGTTGCTCAGGGCCCATGAAGGGCCTACCTCGGAGTGACCTCGGTGCCAAGACAGTTCCCAGGACCCAGCCTACATATACAAATTAACCTCCATCTTTGCTGGGTTAATTTGCATACTCATTCTGATTGGGTGTGGGCGTAGAGGAGGTATGGTCAATTTACATGTTTGTCTATTATTCGGTATTATTTTTATGATTTTTAAAATAATTATATTTTCACCAATATCTCAATGGTCATATGTTTTGAAATGCCAGAAATGGCTATATCCATGAGATGTGCCCATTTTTACAGAAATAGATAATGCAGGTTTACTTACTTTAATTAGAGGCACCATGTTAGAAGCAATTCTTTGATAGTTATGCCTTTCCTAAAATGACTTATCCAGTATTTTTTTTCACCTTATTAAAAGATTACCCCAAGTAAGGTATTTCTCTTTGGTTGTGAGAAAAGTTTCAATGGTTTATCAGATACCAGAAAGGAATCTCCACTAACCTATTCAAAAAACTCATTGAAGATCCCTCAGTTCCACAGACAGAGAATAAAATCCTCTCACAGTTTCCTCTCTGCTTCCCCTGAACTGGGTGACTTCCCTCCTCTCACAGATGGTGTCACTTGGGACTGTGAGGTGAGTGGCAGAGACTTAGAAAACTCCACTGGCAGGTAAAAGCTCATGGAACCCTTCTCTCCATTCATATTTTATGCTTTATGTTCTGACAAGAGTTCTAATATGAAGTACCTTCCTGTCACTCCATTTTGCAGGCTAGTTATTATGCAAGTCGGGTTCCAGTGAGTTTCAAAACCCCAGAAAAAGTCTAAAAGATTATATTGGCTGGGCAAAATATGACTTTAGTGTAGCACAGCGGACTAACCCTAGTCTTCCCTGAGGAACAGGTCACCAGATAGCAACTCCACCAGGGTATTATCTGTAAATAGCTTATAGGATAAGGAGTGAATTACTAAGAGGGAAGTTATTGATAAGTCATGAGGCCGTGGTTTGTGCCCTGGGGAACTGCAATGAGGTTCAGATGGGGACACCTCCGAGAATGCAATTTTCTTTGGATTCTCCCAAAGGCCAGATTTGGCTGCAGCTTTGAATTTCTGGACACTTTTATGTATGTAGCCTCAGTCCAGCTAATTTTTAAGGCATGAATAAAATATTTCAAATTTCAACTTTTGTGGATTATCAAAATCAATCTTAGAACTGATTTGCCATTTCTTAGGGGTAACATAAAGTTTAATTTTGTGCTACTTAATATGTTTAATAACTCAGGAGAAGAAGGGAGAGACTCAGTCAAGAAAAAGATATTAAACATTTATAACACAGTAGAAATTTATAGGTTTTCACTAAAGAGTCATTTCATGCCTTAATGTGGCCTAAGTACCTTCCTTGTGTATTTCTCCTAATGAAAGTATACTGTATTTCTCAAGAAATTAATATTGTTCACATTGTGCCTATTTCTTATTTTTATTATAAAACTTTTCATCCATACATGAGAAAGTGTGAAATCTATGTGTAAGTTACGTTAGAATTATGTGTAAAAAATAAATATCCTGACCTAATAACATAAATTTGAATATAAAACATTCTATTTCTCACCTAATGTCATTACTCTTATTTTTTACCCTTTCTTTGATTTTTATAATTGTATTGCATATTCTCTTATCCCTATACAAGATATTATCATGGTTGTTGTTGATCTTGTTAAAATGCTGTTGGCAGGGAGAAACCAAGATGGCGGTATAGGTAAACACCTGAAATTGCTGCCTCTTCAAAACTACAACTAAAAGACAAAACGGACATCATCCAGAACCACAGGAAGGCTGTGGAAATTCTACAACTACAAGGGAAGAGAAAAGCACACTGAGACTCAGAGGAGCTGCGGAAGTAAAGGCAGAGGTACAGAGGTGTGCGTGCGGAGAGGGCTGGCAACTGAGTATGCGGCTGTCTTTTTCAATCAGGAGGGAGACAAAAGTTCCCGACTGCTATGAACTCCAGTTCCGGGTGAGACTCTGGGGACCCAGACTCATTCGGGGAGAAACTGGACTGTCTGGCAGCAGGTGGAACTCGAGGGCGACTTTCTCTAAGAGGTGCTTACAGCAAATATTGAGGGACACTGAGACACAGGGGCCTCTTAGAGCAGGGCTGACAGGAAGCCATTGCTGTTTGCTCTGCCCTGAGACTCTGCCCCATCCAAACTGTGTACAGAGGCTTTTGCATCTGAATAGCCTGGTCTTTTGAAATCTAAATTTACCTAACTGCAGCTGAGTCAGAAAGACACAGAACATACAAAAGAAGGCCCAAGACCCCACAGCAGCTTTCATTGCTTCCGAGCTGGGCCTTATCTGGGCACCTCCAAAACCCAAACAAAGAAGAGGAATCTGCAAATGTCTCCATAGCCCCTGCTGGGTGGCCTCACGCACCCAGGGGTTAGAGCAGGACCATCCAGATTACAACTCCTCAGATCCATAAGGGACACACTCAGGAGGCAGACTCAGTGAGCACCAAAGCCCCACTGAAGGAAGTCTTGCCTCATAAGGGTGTCTCCAGCACAGAAGTTCTCCCATCATAGACACAGCTGATCCTCACAGCCAATTGGCCTGCAGGTCAATTCCTCCCAGTGATACCAACAACAATCAAGGCTTAACTACAAGACTGTGCACACAGCCCACAAAGGGGTGCACCAAGAGTGTCCACCTCAGGTAACTGGGGAGGCTGAGCCATGGGCCCTATAGGACACCTAGCACACAAAGCCACTCTATCAACTCAGGGAAACAGCCAAAATGCGGAGACAAAGAAACAGATCACAAATGAAAGAAATGAAGGAAAGCAAACAACTGGATATAGAGTTCAAAACCACAGTTATAAGGTTTTTCAAGAATTTTCTAGAAAAGGCAGATAAATTTAGTGAGACCCTTGAGGATATGAAAAAGGACCAACTAGAAATTAAACATACACTGACTGAAATAAAAAATATTATACAGAGACCTAATAGCAGACTAGAGGACTACAAGAATCAAGTCAAAGATCTGAAATACAAAGAGACAAAAAACACTCAACTGGAAAAGCAAAAAGAATCCAAAAATATGAAGATAGTGTAAGGAGCCTCTGGGACAACTTCAAGCATACCAACAACACAATTATGGGGGTGCCAGAAGAAAGAGAGAGCAAGATACTGAAAACCTATTTGAAGAAATAATGACAGAAAACTTCCCCCACCTGGTGAAATAAATAGACTTACAAGTCCAGGAAGTGCACAGAACCCCAAACAAAAGGAATCCAAAGAGGACCTCACCAAGACACATCATAATTAAAATGCCAAGAGCAAAGGACAAAGAGAGAATATTAAAAGCAGCAAGAGAAAAACAGTTACCTAAAAGAGAGCACCCATACGACTGTCAGCTGGTTTCTCAGCAGAAATTATGCAGGCCAGATGGGAGTGGCAAGAAATCTTCAAAGTGATGAATAGCAAGAACCTACAACCAAGATTACTCTACCCAGCAAAGCTATCATTCAGAATTGAAGGGCAGATAAAGAGCTTCACAGATAAGAAAAAGCTAAAGAAAAAGCTAAAGGAGTTCATCACTACCAAACCAGTATTATATGAAATGCTGAAGGGTATTCTTTAAGAAGAGGAATAAGAAGAAAAAGGTAAAGATAAAAATTATGAACAACAAATACATATCTATCAACAAGTGAATCTAAAAATGAAGTGAATAAAAAATCTGATGAACAGAATAAACTGGTGAATATAATAGAATCAGGGGCATAGAAAGGGAGTAGACTGACAATTCTCGGGGGGAAAGAGGTGTGGGGGGTGCGGGAAGAGACTGGACAAAAATCGTACACCTATGGATGAGGACAGTGGTGGTGGGGGGTAAGGGAAAAGGGTGGGGTGGGAACCGGGTGGAGGGGAGCTATGGGGGAAAAAAGGAGGAACAATTGTAATAATCTGAACAATAATGATTTATTTAAAAAAATAAAACTGTAAAAAAAATGCTGTTGTCAGAATTTCTACCCCTTATATTTAAATAAACATAACTGCACGTTCAGAGAAGGAATTTGAATTCTAAAAAGGTTCAATGACGGTGTCACATATTTGTTGTTAGTTCAGCTGCGTACAGATTCCCAGTCTTCAGATACCCTGATAACTGCTCTTTCATCCATATAAAGACAAGATGAAAAATATCAGCCTATCACAAATTTCAGAGAACTTGTTTTTATAAGATGTTAGAGTGATCCTTATGTTTTCTAATATTGGTGTTTTACCAAAACAGAAATCAGATAACTTAAAAAATAAAATTTGGCATCAGCATTGGAGAAAAGAGGCAAGTTGAAGAGTGGTTGATTTAAAAATCTAAATTATCTATGGGGAATCCTTCAGTGTTCAGTAAAATGATACAGACTCTATTTTTTCTAAAACTTATTTTTGAAATAAATGTGAGTTCACAGAAGAGTTATTAAGAATTGGCCGAGTTCACGTGCATCCTTCATCCTGCTTCCCCTACACTTCTTAGCATTTTGCTGCTCCTTGGCACACATGTCAAAACTAAGAAATTAACTTTGATAGGATATGATTTACTAAACCAGAAAGTTTATTCATATCGCACCAGTTTTACACTAATGCCCTGTTCTTCTGTTCCAGGATGAGGTCCAGAATATCATGGTACATAACTCCTTAGAAACCTTATATCTGTAACATTTCTCTATCTTTCCCTTTTTCTTTCACCCTCTTAAAACTTTTTAAAGTACCATCTTAGGTATTTCCTAGAACGTCTTTCAATGTGGGTGTGTCTTCTATTTTCTCCTGATGAGACTAATGCTATGCATTTCAGAGACCATGGCATTTAGGGGCAGTTCACTTCTCACTGCATCCTGGCAGGAGGTAGATGATATTCCCACCCTTATCACTGTGATACTAACCTTGGTCACTTGGCTCCAGTGGTGTCTGCCAGGTTGATCTACTGTAAAATTACATTTAAAAGTGTTTCCCTACTCTGTTCATTAGAAGGGATTTACTAAACCCTATTTTCACTCACAGGGGGACAATTAAGCCTACTTCCTGGAGGGAAGAGTAGCAAAGAATTTGTGAAAATATGTTAAAATCACCACTGTAATTAAGCAATATTTTTGGTGGAATAGTTTAGGGGACTTTTTATTGGTATTTGTACTCTTCACCTCAAAATAGATTTCTGTGACTGAAATTTTTGTAAAAGTTTTCTAATGGCAAGTGATGGTTGGAATTGTTGAATTTACTTTTGTTACTTCAAGTTTTCATTGTTAATAAATGGGCAAAAATAAAATAGTAAATAAAATACCCACACATTTTTAGGACAAAATTTACTCCAAAAATTGTGAGAAAACTTGGAATTCTGTGGGTACGTGAGAAGTTTTGTGTTTTTTTTTTAAGGGGCTTTAGGCAAACCACTTACATTCTCTGTTCCTCAGATTCTTGGTCTATAAAGTGATCATGAAAATGGAAGGACGTTTTTCAGATGAGTGGGATTTTCAGGGCACTGCAGGTTAAGCCATTGTAGTCTTTCTGCCTAAATCAAGATGTCCCTTTTCAGAAAACATTGATATTTAGAGAGTAAACCTTCTAGTAACATTCTTGGATTCTTGGAGAAACAACCCTTAATCTAGAATACCAGAAGATCAATTTAAAACAAGTAATTTTTTTTCTAATTTATTATTTCCCAGAATTTAAAACTGGAAATAATTGAAACAGCGATTCTCAAAACAGATTAGGATGAAGGTGTACTCCTAAAACCCTATACACCTTTGAGAATCTTGCTACAGGCAGCCACGTGTGTGTGTAGTAAATACCTAATAGGAGACAATATAAACAAACTAGAGGCCCAGTGCATGAAAATCGTGCACTCAGGGGGCGTCGCTCAGCCCGGCTCACACCCTCTTGTAGTCCGGGACCCCTTGGGGGATATCCGACTGCTGCAGGGGGACCCCCGTTACCACCGCTGTGCTCACCAGCCGTGAACCAGCTTCTGGCTGAGTGGCGCTCCCCCTGTGGGAGTGCACTGACCACTAGGGCGCAGCTCCTGCATTGAGCGTCTGCCCCCTGGTGGTCAGTGCGTGTCATAGTGACCAGCCGTTCCACCTGTTTGGTCGATTTGCATATTAGCCTTTTATTATATACTGGGCCATGGCCAGACCATATGTGACAATAGAACTCTGACCCACAACCTCTGCCCTGAACAGCCCAGGAAACCAAGCCACACCTCTGAAGCACTCAGTCCAGAATTCCAAAATCGTCAGCACACATTCGGACTGCCAGCTCCTCTCTCCACTTTCTCATGCTTGCTTCACTCTGAATGCACGATCAGTAAGAGAAATTCATACCTGCTATAAAAGCTGCCCTGCTTCTAGTTAGTCCTTGTGACGACACCTTTCACTCAGCACATGGTAGAACTCTTCCCCTTTTTCCTTATGAAGGTTCCCCATGCCCCTGCCTGCCTTTGAATCTCTGCCAAACTCAAACTTGGCTCTGGCAAGCTCTCAGTCAGTAGCCTCCTCTCTCATTGAGGTGGACTTCATTGCTTTCAACAGTAAGGTGTACTGGAGTAGAATAAAAAATCAAAAACTTTATAGATTAAGAGAAATATAGCAAAGCATTGTAGTGAGGCCATTTTCCATGCATTTTAACATAGTTTGAATTTAGTGGTTTGAAAAATTGATCATGAATGATATTGTTCAATTGACTCATCTAATAATTATTCATACATAGTGCTCATGCATAAAGATTATACTTAGAGCATCACTTGTATAATCATAGGTAGAGGTTATACTTAGAACAATCACTTTTGCACAGCCTCCACTGTATTTTTCAACCAAGCAGGCAAGTGATCGAGGGAAATATCCCTGTACTGCGATATGGAGCTTTCTAATTCAGTTATCCAAAGGCTGCCTTTACCCATTTCTAACGAGAAGAAGTATACACTGCAAGTGCCCCCACATGACTGCATTGCCACCAGAAAGAAATTAGAAGTTAATCAGAAACTCGTGCTTTAGAGCAAATTTATAAAAATAAATTATTAAAAAATATTTTAAAATGTGAAAAATTATTTCTGTGCATGTGTGTGGAGTAGGTAATGAATGCTACGGTGATGATATTCAAGTGTCCAAAAGCGTCAAATGTCTGTACACTTGAGACTGTATTACTTGGGAAACTTGGTAATACTACCTGTGTCTTCATCTCCATGAAGTAGCAATGACCATTTGGGGAACACAGTAAACGCTGATGCTCCATATTGTTCTCCCTATGCTCAAGTCCTCTCCGGGGGCTAAATAGATTTGCTAAACCACATGTTGTTTACCTAACTTTTGTGCCAAAGCATTAATGAGACTCCTCTGGGTAATGATGCTTTGCCAAAATATTGGTTCTTCATTTCAATATCACCTTTATTCTTGGCAATACATTTATTTTTTCCAATCTATGTTTACAAAACAGGCTATAATTTGGCATAAGACAAAATACTCAGAAGGTCTTATTTGAACTGCATTACTTTACATAAAATTTAAGTAAAAATCTATTTCAGATACACTACTATACTGTAAAAGAAAACAATAAACAATAGTAAAATTTGACTTATTACAATCAGTGAGGATGAGTAATAACCTGACACCTTTGTCTAGATTCTAATTTTCTTAATGTATAAGGCAAAAGTATAAAGGAATTTAAATTGCCTATATATTTGGATTACAAAGAATGCTTGTTTGAATAATCAAATACCACTTTAAATGATAAGAAAAGAGGGAATTTAACAAAGCTTATATCTCCTTTTTAATAATACATTTCTCAAAATCATAATGGCAATTCCAAAACCTTAAAAGCTTTAAAAACCAAGAGGTTTTTATCGATGTTGTTGCTGTTACTATTTTTTTTAACATACTTTTATTGATTTCAGAGAAGAAGGGAGAGGGAGGATATAGAAACATCAATGATGAGAAAGAATAGTTGATCTGCTACCTCCTGCACAACCCCCACTGGAGATTGAGCCTGCAACCCAGGCATGTGCCCTGACTGGGAATCAAACCTTGACCTCCTGGTTCACAGTTTGATGCTCAACCATTGAGCACACTGGCTGGGCAGTTGCTGTTCCTATCGTTGACACTTTTTAAAATATAATTTATTGATTTTTTACAGAGAGGAAGGGAGAAGAATAGAGAGAAACATCAATGAGAGAGAAACATCGATCAGCTGCCTCCTGCACACCCCCTACTGGGGATGTGCCCGCAGCCAACGTACATGTCCTTGACTGGAATCGAATCCGGAACCCTTCAGTTCACAGGCTGACACTCTATCCACTGAGCCAAACCAGTTAGGGCTTGTTGGACGTTTTTTTCAAGTTCATTTGGCAGCAAAATAATTCCTACATGGGCAGGAAGCTCCTTTTAGTTATTATTTAGCCCACATGGTATAATTATTTATATGTTACCAGCAATAAAAGAAATTTGATTTTAGAGTGCAGCCATCCCTGGATCTTGATGTGCTTATGATGTATAAGCTACTTATTAATACGTTAAAGTCCAAAAGCAATCTGTACTCTGATACATCTGTGGCCCCCTGGGTTTGCACAAGGGGACCTTTGTTAAGGAATTCTTAAAATGGGTTAGTGAAAAAGAAAATAAACAAACAAAAACAAGCATTCTAAAAGTAGTGACCTCCAGGGACTTTCTTAGAGCTACATAAAATTAATTTTATAATTTTACCTTTGAATGAAGAGACACCAAGAGGAAAGTAGTCTTGCCTAAGAATATCATCTTGTTGACTGTGTTAGGCCATCCCATAAATGCCTTTAATAGCTGTCAAACCCTCTTCATTTGGAAGCTAGCCATACTGGAAGTGATTTAGAAATATATCTCTATAAATTACCAGGGACAGTAGAAGAATATTATTATCTATATATATAAAAGGCTAATATGCAAAGTGTCACCTGGGGAGTTTGACCAGGAGACGGGAGTTCGATCGCTTGCTATGATGTGCACTGACCACCAGAGGATGCTGCAGAATGAAGGAAGGCCCAGCCAGCAGCCGGCAGCTGGAAGGCCCCAATTGGCCCTGATCGCTGGCCAGGCCTACGGATGCATGCACTGGGCCTCTAGTCCTATATATTAAAGAGCTAATATGCAAATGGTCATCATACCCCTTCGCCCTTGCACTGGGGCCAGGGGACCTGAGGCCAGGCAGGGAAACCTGAGGCCGTGCCCCCCACCTGGCGCCGGGCTGGGGAACCTGAGGCTGCGCCCCTGCCCACCCCTCCCCCCCCCAACCCAGAAGGGCTTGACGGGGGACCTGAGGCTGCGGGGTGGGGCCAGCCAGGTCTGGGTCTGGGTCTCATGCAATTTCAAGGCACATGCCGGTGGGTGGGGACTTGACTCTGGGTCTCGCAGTGCATCCCTGACTCTGACAGGAGGGAGATTTTCATATACATTTTACTAATTTTCTTTCATCTCTGACACTTCTTTTATAGAGAAAGGGCAAATAGCAATATTAAAATATTTCTTCTAATTAATTCCCTTTTAATGTGCACAAGTTTCATGCACCGGGCCACTAGTGTCTATATAAAAAAGCAAAGCAAAAAACATATAAAGAGCATCTCCCAAATATTTCGAATGTTGCTTTAGTTTGAGAAAGGGAGTCACTTACTGGTAACAAGACATTTATTCTTCAAAAGACGTGAGGGGAACCTTGAAACTCACAGTGATAAGTAGAATTGATCTAATCTTGATTACTTAAGAGGGCTGTGTAGAATTGTACAGGGACAATTCTGATGTTACATTCAGAGTTGAAGGAAAGAGAGTGTCTGTTATAACAGAGTGGAGTGTGATGGTGCCTACATATGTGATTACTAACATACTTATTGTATGACTACTTTTTTTCTAATTCTTTTCACTTTATGGGTTTTTCTTTTTAATCACTAGTCCCTTTACTAGGTAGAAAGTAGAATGCATCAGAAGAGCAAAGACATCACCATGCATTTGCTAACTACTTTTAAAAAGGCAAGCAATTGTGATATCCCAGAGCATACTTGTAAAGGGTACTCAATGTTGACTTACTCCACCGCCCCTACAAAGTAAGCTTTATCTCTTCACGATTTTTGTTTAAGACTACCCAGAATTGTTTTCTTTGTCTACAAATTCTTCAGAAAGTTTTAAATAGCAGCTCTATTTGACATAGTTGATATGCATATGCAGAAGGCCAAATATCAATTCTGTGTCTCTTTGATTGCTTACATTCTAAAGAAAATGCATTATCCTTTGTTTTCTGTATGCTGCAAATATGAAAAATTGATATGTGATTCTACCCATGTCACTAAAAGTAATATTGCCCTTCCCTTTAGTTCTAACGCAGAAAAAAACATTCAAATAGTGTAGAGTTAAAAGATATTGTATTTCTTTTGGATAGCGAAACATGTTGTAACAATATAACATTGGTTTATATGATTCTGAGGCAAAACTAGAGCCAGAATTTTATTTTGTTGTTTCTAAGAAACGATTACAAGTTACTATATATATATATATATATATATATATATATATATATATATGTGCATTTTAAGGAGAACTATTTATTGAGATCACTAAGATACTATGAATGGGATTAGCATATCCTAGTGATTGAGAGCCCTGTCATAGATGTTGCACAGACCAATTTCTACTGTTCAGAGTGTTACATTGTTCATCCTCTGGGCTTTCTCTGCGACATTATTCTTTATTTTAAATTTTTTTTATTGATTTAAGAGATGAAGGAAGTGGGAGAGAGATAGAAACATCAATGATGAGAGAGAATCACTAATTAGCTGCCTTCTGCATGCCACTATTGGGGATCAAGCCCATAACCCAGGCATGTGTCCTTGACTGTAATTAACCTGGGACCCTTTAGTCCACAGGCCAACACTCTACCCTGTCAGCCAAACCATTAAGGGCTGTGACATTATTCTTGACAATTAGCAAATCTGATAATAAAGGTTAACATCATGAATTGTATTTGAGTTACCATTCTTGGAATAATTTATTTGGCAGCTAACCCTGAGACTTCAGTTTATAGACAACTGGATTTACAAATTAAAGTCTGTGAAAAATGTTTTACTATTTCCTAAGGAAAAAAAAAAAAACACATTTTATAAAAGCCCTTAAAGACCAAGGATGTGAAAGCAAAAGCTTACAAAATTCAAGCAAATCACATTGATGTGTGATTTGGGTCAGGCGCACAATAATATATGATTGATTCTTCACTTAATTAAAAGATGCATGCCTTTCTAAGGACATTCATTGAAATGACATCTTGGAGAAAATTATACTGCTCAAAAAACAATAAATAAAAATAACCTTGTAAACGTCTGTATCAGTTATCTACTACTACAATCATGCTTTGTGGAAAACAATCTCAAAAACCTCTGTGACATGTATCTTTAAACATGTATGTAACTCACACATTTGGGGTATTTCATTAAGCCAACTGGACTAACACATGTATCTTTGGCTTGCTGATATGAGTAGGGCTAACTTGCATGTTTATGGATTAGATGGCTTGCTCTAGGAGGCAAATGTGCATCTTTATGTCATTTAAAGAGAAACAAAAGAGAAGATGGAAACACATGAGCACCTTTTTTTTTTTGATTCTCTGCATGTATCTCATATCCATCCCATTGGCCTAAGTGAGTTACGTGACTGAACTCAGAATTCAAGAAATAGACTCAGCCTCTTTAGTGAGATAAACTGCAAAGTCATGTGACAGAAAACACGGATATGAGAAGGCCATGTTCCCAATCCATCTCCTTTACCTTGCACGATATTTCTAATAATAAGGGGCATCCATCCCTGGCCTCTATTACAGACTATAATTTCATACATTGAACAGTCATTCCTATCTGTGATCAGTGCCGTGTAATCAAGGCCACTTGAAGGGCTACTACTACCACATAAGCTGTTGCTGATCAAATTATAAAGATTGTAAAGACATGAGTTATAATGGAATCTGTTCCCTTTATTTATGAACCATATTCTATATAATGACTCTCATGTTCCTAATTTTTTAAATCTTTGGCATGAGTACATAGAGTTCTCATTATACATTTTATCCTTAAATATAAGCCTCGTTTCATCTTAGGGCTGGGAGAAAAATAGGAAAATTAGCCAAACTTGTTTCTTTTTCATTGATGGATGATTATTAATACCTAGCTCTGTTACTGATAAAAGTAAACCAGCAAACAAACAATCAAAAATTGTGAAGGTAGATTGACGTATAAGCTCATCTAATCTTAATTTCTAGGGCACCCACAATGGATTTCTATATCAGATATCTTACTGCCTTACCTTCCACGCACAAGAATAATTGTGCAGGGGAGCGGGAGAGGTCCCTCAGCCTGGCCTGCACCCTCTCCAATCCGGGGCCCCTCAGGGGATGTCCAACTGCTGGTTTAGGCAGATACCTGTGGGATCGGGCCAAAACAGTCAGTCGGACGTGCCTCTTGCAATCCGTGACCGCTGGCTCCTAACCGCTAGCCTGCCTGCCTGCCTGATCGCCCTAACCGCCTCTGCCTGGGCCCCACACCCTGGACCTGGGCTTCCCTCCCTCTGGCCGGCCTCAGGCACCCGGGACCGGGGGCGGGGGGCGGGCAGCTTTGTCAAGAAGGATGTCTGGTCTAATTAGCATATTACCCTTTTATTAGTATAGATGCTCCTTAATACAGAGAGCAATATCCATTCGTTTTTCCATGTGTTTGCTGAACTGAATTGGATGAAATTATGACATCCTAAGTCAGCCAGTAATTCTCTGGTGCTTTATATTTTTCTAAAGCATTAGCTGAGGGGAGAGGACAGTGTGCCTAATCCTTTTCATTTATTCTGCTATGGTTCAATTTGGCACATTTCTTCCCAGATTTTTATCAAAGATGAGAGTGAAGATAAGCTAAGATTAAAAGACAAAATTAAGATGATAAGTCCTTTTTGGCTTTCCAAGGAGAAAGATAATTGAATATGTCTATGTTTCAGGGGTCCAAGTGCATGATCCTACAAGCAGGCTGGCTATTGCTAGTGTGTGTGTATAATTTTTTTAAAATCAGAATTTTGACTGCCATCTGAGGGTTCTGTGTAAATCTGAGGATAGGGAATTCTACTCTCAGGCTAGTCTAGCCTTCTCTTAAATATATATCCAACCCCAAAGATATATTTTCTCTTATTCAGAATGATTATTAAGATTATATTACTTTTATGCATTTAATATTCTATTTACCATAATATTGTCATCTGTAAGAAACATGTAGGATAAATTTTAAATAGATAATGTGACAAAATAGGCAACACTAATAAGATATTATTTGTCACTTGAAAGGTATTCAGTTGTTAAAATTCCTTAAGATCTATCATTATAAAAATTGTATATTAATAAGGCATAATAAACTAAGAAAGTCTATATTCCTACTGTCATATGCATTGTTAAATGCCTGTCAAGATGAACCACTATTATCCTATTTTTAATAAAAATATTATTATCACATTAAGATTTGAAATATGACATTCACAAAGGGAGAAAAAAATAAGAATATCTCTTTGTACTAATTGTATACTTAAGAATAATATTCTTAGTAATAATTCAGTATATAAAACTATTTGGTAGATTTTAAAATATGTTTAAATGCTGAGTATTTTTTCATTTTATATAGGGTTCCAGGTCCAGCAAGCTCAAATCTATAAGCCTCTCTACAGATGAAAGAAACCCTTTGCTTAAATAAATAATTTATACTGGGAAGAAAAGGATTAAGAGAGCGGCTAAATTCGCTCCACTGTTGAGAGGCTTGACTTGTTACTATTAGTAATTCTGATCAACCATTGCACACTTGACCTTCAACACATTGACACTTTGTCACTGAGAGTGCTGATATCTATACCACAGGTGAATGCAGGTGTTAGTTTATTGAATCACATTTTCTTGTTTTATTTATATTCTTGTAAAATGATAGATGCAGGGTAAGTAATTTTACCTGTTTATGGAAACAGTGCAACATTTAAACAAATCACCAAGTAGATAATGCACTAGCATTATATCCCCACTTGGTTGCACAAGTGGAATTCCTGACCTCCTGATGGACTTTCTCCCAGCATACCCACTGGCGAGTGATGAACTATCTTCTTTCCAAAACATGTGACTAAACCTAAAAACTTTCTCAAGGACCTGTCTGCTTGCTGACCCTGACTTTTTTTATACTTAAGACAGTTTGCTTTTGTGATGACCACAAGTAACATTGAAATATTGAGGCTGGTTAAGTTCTTCAAAAGAAAGGTATCTCTGTGGCATCCATTCAAATTCATTGTTTCACAGGGGATGTATTTTGAGAAAGGGCAGATGGTAGCATTTCCCAGAACATCTGTTACCCATCATTCTTTCACAGAGCAACCCAGATGCTGTTGACAACTTGTATGTAAATCATGCTGACAATTTGTTCGGTGTCTTTCCTGCTGAGACTGAGGTTGTCCTGGTCATACCATTTATCAGATATAAGAGATACTACGATCCCACATGAACAGCTCCAACTGTGTTTGGGCCAGGGAACAATAACAGTCATTAAATCAGTGGAATCATTTATCTGCCTTGCAGTTATCTCCATATTACAGCAAGGATTCCCTACCTTACCTTTTCTACTCTTATCTAAAAGTGTACATGAGACATTAAATGCTCTACAGAATAGGAAAATACCAAATTGCTTTCTCATACCTGTCCCTAACTCCTCTTATTATTTGTTAGGGGTAATCATTTCTTTGACCTTGCATTTTTAAATTACCTTCATCTCAGATAAATGACATAAGAGGAAAATTATGCATGCATTTCTACATAAATGTCAGATTTTTTTTAGTTTGTAAATGCCTGCTATAAAATATTCACAGTACAGAAGTTACAGAAGTTGATTTACAATCCATTTCAGCCCGAACTCTATTTTATTCTAATTATGTACCTTGTATCAGAATACATTTTTCACATTGTTAAAAAAGAAAAGAAAAAAAAAAGAACCATTTCTTTAATTAGCCTACCTATGCAAAGGATAAACCAAATTATTAGCATTTAGCCTGGCCAGTGTTGCTCAGTGGTTTAGCATTGAACTTGGAACCAGGAAGTCATGGTTCACTGCCTCTCGGGTTTGCAGGCTTGCTAGTACAGGAGGCAGCCTATCAATGATTTTCTCTCATCATTGATGCTTCCATCTCTCTTTCCCTCTCCCTTCCTTTCTGAAATCAATACAAATATATCTAAAAATTTAAAACCATTGGCATTTATTAAATGAGTATAGATTTTATAAACAAACTTAATTAGACCGTAATAGGAGGGTAAAGAGGGAAAATGCTTAATTAAATTTTAAAACACCTAACTTTCTAAAGGCATTATAACATACGTCTTCCTGTTAAAATAATGAAGATAAAAATTGAACATGTGGTGAAGTAATTTTAATACAAGCTTGCATATCAAAAACCCCACATAATTTGTAAAGTAAAATGTTACCTTGCAATGTCGGTTAATCTGCATCTGATAGTAATTTATCTCAGGCATTTTTGTTACACAATTATAGGTTAACTGAGGTAACTGGAAAAATATGTTGGGTTAAAAATATTGTGAATATGTTCTATATTTAGCTTTTAAAATAATAATATATATAATATATAATACAATACATATATAATATATGTGTGTATATATATATTTAGGAAATAAAACAGTAACTGTTAGCTTCCCCCTCTACCTTATTAAAATAGGCTCTGAACAAGAACAGTAATTTTTGCACTATAAAAGGAAATAAAGATGATTTCATGTGGGTTATTTAGTATTTAGCCAGTCCGCCTATTAAATTATAATTGCTTTAGACTAAAAGCAATGTTAGATCTTAATTGTACCTAAAATTGAGTCTTCTGGCTCCGTAAGTCAGGGATACCTAATCTATGTGAAATCTCATACAATTTTAACCAACTTCTGGGTGGGACAACGTTTTTTAATAAAACCATTTAATAATGGGTAGTAGGAGTAAAAGATTTACCTATAACTTACATTTAACATTATTTAACAAAACATCACAAAACACTGAGGTTGTTCATAAACTAATGTAAGCTTATATTCCCGACATTTGGGTACATTTTCTAATGAAATAGAGATCAACATGTTCTAACATTCATAGTTCCCTCAAAGTGTATTGAACCATTTCAGTTGCCTGACTTGACACTGGAAATCTTTCAATATCTGTAGAACCTAGACACCCAACCTCTGACAAATTGGCAACAGAACCTTAGAAGTATCTCGCTTTTCCAGAGCTCCATTCACATATAACCCAAATTCACAGGATCATGCCACTATGGGGCACTACTTTAATACTTCTGGGAAAACTATTTATGATCAGACTCATAGATCAAAATTAGAAGTACATTTCCTTACATTTCCAAACTAATGATGATGCTATCATTGACTTAACATTTGGTGTGTCCCAGCCTGTAGGCATTCTTGACATGAAAACACTAGAATGATTTAATGATAAGCACTGTTTCTCTCTCCTAGAATATTTGTTTCTATAAATAAATACATGGAAAAATCAGAGGAAAGCCAAAATTATCTATACATTCCAATCAATATTCATCAATATTCTTTTACCCAAAAAACAGATAATGCCCTTATCTGAATCTTTCCCTCTGTACTTTCTAAAAGCAAACCTATTGAGCAGAATTTTATTATGACTTATTATTATTATTCTTTGTTTTGCCCATATTCATATTTTAATTCAATGTTATATTAAACACAAATTTAATAAAGGACTAATTGCTAACACAATTTTATTTTTAAAAAATCAAGAAATAAACTACATTGGACTAATACTGGGCATTGATAATAGAAATAACTTATAGGTAGACAGACCATTTCAGATATGAAAATCTGCTCTTTGTATAGGTCTAAGATTAAGTGTAGGAGAAATAGCTTCTTGACAAAGCATGTAACAATCTAAAATATTTTAAAGATGGTTGTGTTTTGTTTGTTTTTTTGTGTTGTTTTTTTTTTTTTTTGTAATTTCATGTAAGACCGTGAATTCAGTCATTTTAAATACTGTTTAAACATAATACATCAAAAAAAAAATGGGAGACAAGCATCCTATATTCTACATATGTGTGTTTATGATGAAACAGAAGCCAATACCAAAAACATTTTTCTAGGAATATAACTCATAAAATATTACAGTTTAACATTGATTTTAATTAAGTGAAACTTTGCTTAGCCAGATATATTAGTTTCCTAAGGATTCCGTAACAAAGCACCTCAAACTTAGTGGCTTAAAACAAGCAAATCTATTGCCTCACATTTGTGGAGGCTGGAAGCCCGAAATGAAGCGTGGGCAGGGCCATGCTCCTGAATCTTTAAGCTACTCCTTTGCCTCTCTGGGCTCCTCGTGGCTTGCTAGTACTAAGCTTTGGTGTTCCTTGGCTTGATGCTTTGTAACTCCTGTCTCTGTGTTTATCATCACAAGGCATCTTCCCAGCGTTTGTCTGTCTTCACATGGCCAGCGTTTCATAAGACACTGGTCATATTGGATGAGGAGACCATTCTTCTCATCTTAACCAAGTACATCAGCAACTACAGCATTTCAAAATAAGACCATGTTCTAAGAAGTACTTGAGTTTAGGGCTTCAGTCTTTCTTTCTTGAGGAAATACAGTCCAACTCATAACACCTGATATTTTTATTATTTTCAAAGCCTACATAAACTAACTCAGTTTATCAAGGACATTTGGATACGTATGCCTGCAAACTTTTTTGCTGGGGAATCAACTGAGCATCTCTGCCACCCATGGATATTACTGAATGGTTATAAGCGCAGAGAGATGAATGCTCTGAACATTTTGCAAATTAAAACATGTTGCCATGGGCAATGATTTGCAATTATGGTGTCTCAATCAAAAGTTATCCCAAGGTATATGTAAGCTTCTTTTTGGAAACATACACACACACACACACACACACACACACACACACACAACAAACAAATAAACAAAAAAAAAAACAAAACAAAAAACACACAGGTGAGCTCTATTAGTGCTGGGACTTTTCTTTGGAGGTTCAACTTGAAGAAAGTATTGCTTTCTCATTCTAAACTTCAAAATAGACATCTTTTACTCATCCCTTCTTGTAAACATGAGACAAACAGTGGCTTATATGTATTTTCTAGATGTGTATTTATACACCATTGCTGTGCTGAATGAAGTGTTTAGTTCTATTCAGAGACCCTGGGAGCATTATAAAATTCCTAAGCCATGTCACACAATGGTGTGTCCTCAAAGTTTAGACATGGTCAGTACATGCAATTCTACTTTAATCCACATTTACAAATGTGATTTATGTAAATATGTATAGGATAAAGGGCTATTGAATAATCCTTATGGGAGTCTTTGGCTATGTTTCTACTCTGGTTGTTGCTGGTACTGCTTTTACTCCCAAATCAGTCCCTTTAAAATGAGCTGTAGCCAGGTCACAGGGGGATCTTGGGTCTTTCTGCTCAAGGCCAGCAGGACATCCTAGCTCCTATCCTCCTTCCTTTATCTCTGAAGAGAGCCATGCCAATAGAGATAGGCTTACAAGAGAGCATGAGATAAGTTTCTATATGATTTTCTAAAAATAAATGATTAATTCCTAAATGACTTAAGAAGCTCAGCACTTACCCCACCCAGGAACTTGCCCTGGGGGGTCCCAATGTCATCAAAGTGCTAAGACTGACATTATTTTAGAAAAAAATTCCCTCTGCCTCTGTGCCACCTGCCTTTGTGTCTTGTTATCCACTTTACCATTCCACCATCTGTCACACCACTGAAGTGACCTACAATTAACAATTTTGAAGAAAATTCAATCTAAATTATGATTGTATACAGTTTTTTTTATGGCTCTCAAAATACAGCAGCATTCCCTTGCATGTGGGTCTGGAGAGGACTGGCATGTGCATGGAATAACCTTCCTGTCTTAATGACCATTAATTATGCATTTGATTTTCAAAAGGGACAGTTACATGACAACCACACAGTTGTTTTTCCAAAAAAGAAGAAAAAATTTTCAAATTACCTTTATATTTTCTTCCTGGACATATAATATATATTTTTTAATTTTCACCAAGTAATTTCCATATACCATGAAGTTACTTTTCATTTTCTTTATAAGCACATAATATAGTAATTATCTTATTAGTATGTTTTTAATATAATATAAAATGTTTTGGTCATATAAAATATGTGTTTTAAAGGGAAAACAAGAATGGCTAATTTGGGAAAAAAAACTGCTAAAAAGATCAATCATACATACTGAATAGTAATGTAAAATTGCATGAATTTTATTTTAATATCTGTATTCCAAATGCCAGATGGTCCCATAATGATAAATCCTGAGAGGAGGAACATTTCTCACTTTATTTTTAATGATTTCAAAATTTATTCAACTCACAGATTTGTTAAACACACTGCAGATATCTTCTTGATTTCCATATTTTCTAATTCTTAAGACAACACATTGCCATTTGGATTAAGTTTTAGGGCAAATTAAGCTGTATCATTTGGAAGTATAATGTCAAACATCACTAAGAAAATGGGAGACAGAAATAAAGTGGTTAGGTTGTTAAAGGAAAATTGAGGTGAACTCTCACTCATAAAATCTTCTCATCTTTAGGAACAACATGCTACTTGTTTTTAATAAATTGTCATCTAAACACATTCAACTATTTAGCTGGTGCTTAAAGCCGCAACACAACCACCAGCCCTGTCCTGCCTGAGAATACCTGGAGCCTATGTCCTGAGACCTCCAATCCGTTTTTGATAAGTTATCGTTGCTAGAATGATCTGACTTAATAGTGAATCAAAAGGTCTTCCCCAACTCCCATTCTTTATTTTGAAGTGCTAAACCCTTGAGGGACACATCCTAAAGCAAGCCCTCCTTCACCTCACAGTACATCAACCCTGTGAACACAAGTCTATTTCCTAGTCTAAACATTTTTAACTCTTCACAACTGCTGATATGACAAGAAAGTCTTGTTTGTTTTTATAATTTATTTTTTTTATTGATTTCATAGAGGAAGGAAGAGAGAGAGATAGAAACATCAACGATCAGAGTGAATCATTGATCCGCTGCCTCCAGCACTCCCCGTACTGGGAATCAAACCCGCAACCCTGGCATGTGCCCTTGACCGGAATTAAACCTGGGAGCCTTCAATCCGTAAGCCAACGATCTATCCACTGAGCCAAACTGGCTAGGGCATGACAAGAAAGTTTTAATCTCTTTAACATTTTGGTGATAACTCTGAGACATAATTTTTATTTTAATATGTTGAATAATTGTTATACTGTATGAAATAAATCAATCTTTACCCAATACAAGCCATTTCTGCTGACCATCTGAGTGAATGAAGAATCTTATAATGAATAAGGCATACAGGGTATGGCGGACAGTCCTAGTGGAAGCCTTTAATTCTTCAGGGCCTTTAAAAAAAAAAACACATAGGGTATTAAAATCCCATTGACAGCCAGGTATCATAGTTACATGTCAGCATCTGAGCATTTAGTTAGGCTACATGCTCTTGATATATATTCAAGAGGGGCTTTAAGTTATGCATGTAATACTATATCTCTACTTTCCACATTAATTATAATTCCTTATATATGTGTGTGTGCATGTACATATGTATGAATATAAATACATACATTCATGTAGTACATGATATATGTAGTCTGTTTTCTGAGAACATTTCTGAGATATGGTTCAAAATATTCACTACCGTGTTTAAGTTTACTGATCCTTCAATGACAAAAACAATTAAATTTGTTGACTCCACTACTGTGAAAACAACATAAAGATACTTGTGTCCTCTTTTCCTTATTATTTACTCTTCCTTACTCTTTTTAGAGAAGTCAATGAGCAGAAATGAAATGAGCATGTGAGACTTTTAAAGGCCAGCTGCTGCTGTTGGCATGCAGTTGAAACTAATGGCTAATCTTCAAATACAGTGCCAGTTTTGCTAAAACCCGAATCCTCTTTCATCCCGACAGTCTATGTTTCTGAGCCAAAAACAGGGGATAGTCCTTGGATTCCTGAATCTTTTATTTGAGACAAATGTAGGATAAACAGATGCTGTGTAAAAGAGAAGAAAAATGTTGTTTATTCTCATTTAATTCTGAGTGATACTTTATCTTTAGTTTGTGTTATTATTTGGAAAGAAAAATATGGAAAACATTTCCTGTAAATTATTATAGATATGCTCTATATTTATATACTATATATATTTTGCTTTCATTATTTTATACATGATCCAGAAATATTTAAAATTAAATATATTGACATCACTCTAAAACATTTCACTGATATGTATACAGTATTTGCTTGTTGATAAGATTTAGCATTCTTATAATTTGATAATTGGTGTTGTGTTATTTTTTAATAATTTCCAGCCCTAGCCAGTTTGGTTCAGTGGATAGAGTGCAGGCCTGCAAACTGAAGGGTCCTGGGTTCAATTATGGTCAAGGGCACATGCTTGGGTTAAGGGCTCTAACCCTGGTAGGGCGTGTGCAGAAGGCGGCCAATCAATGATTCTCTCTCATCATTGATGTTTTGATCTCTCTCTCCCTCTCACTTCCTCTCAGAAATCAATAAAAATATATTTTAAATAATAATTATTTACAAATGGCATAATTCAGAATTTATAACACAATGCCTTATTTTAGGATACTGCAAAAGATATTTGTCCAGTTACAAAACTAATGTCTTCTAGTTATCATAATGGTAATTCAACCTCGGCTTCTAATTTTCCTGTATTTTAGAAAACATTCATCTAACTATTCAAATAAGCACATTGAAATAAACAAATTAGACAATTTAGTGAAATAAAGTGCTCAAAGTATGGCTCTTTTAATTAAGCAGCAATCAATTTGGTGAATTTTGGTATTATATTAGAGACTATTTCATAGTTGACCTGTTATCTTACTTGAGAATTAACTTTAGTTGCCAAAACAGATTAAGAAACATAGGTTTGTATTAATTACCCTATATAGTAAAGACCTAATATGTTAATTAGACTGAACAGCAGAATGACTGTCCAGACGACCGTCCGGATGAAGCCAGGGCTGTGAGGGCAGAGGCAGCCAGGGCTGCGAGGGCCAAGCACCTTGCATGAATTTTGTGCATCGGGCCTCAAGTATATATACCAGAATCTATAATGTATCTTGCATATATGTACATATGCATATTTGTGTCCTCAAGTGTTTATATATGTACTTGTAAACATGTATATTAATATAATTATGCCACATATTTAACACAAACAAGCAGAACAAAAACAGACTCATAGTTACAGACAACATTTTAATGGGTGCCAGATGGGAGGAGTATTTGGGGGTGGGGGGAAACGTAAAGGGATTAAGAAGTAAAAAAATTATTAGTTACAGAGTAATCACGGGGATGTAAAGTACTGCCTAGGGCAGTGGTCGGCAAACTCATTAGTCAACAGAGCCAAATATCAACAGTGCAAAGATTGAAATTTCTTTTGAGAGCCAAATTTTTTAAACTTAAACTTCTTCTAACGCCACTTCTTCAAAATAGGGTCGCCCAGGCCGTGGTATTTTGTGGAAGAGCCACATTCAAGGGGCCAAAGAGCCGCATGTATTCTGACAGCTGTTTATGGTGTCAGATGGTTTCAAGATTTATCGGGATGATCACCTAATAAGTTATATATAATGTCTAATCACTTGCGTGTACACCTGAAACTAATATAATATTGTACGAAAACTGTAATTGAAATATAAAAAAATGATTTTAAAAAATAAAATGCTAGTGATATGTTAGGAACAAAGAGAGGCAGTGTGAGGAAAGTAGGGTCATGGGAAGTGAAGAGATGTTCTAGAGCAGGGCAGGGTTGGCAACTTTCTCTTCAAGGACTACAGAGCAAATTGTAGGGAGCAGCTATAGCGTTAAGCCTCGGGCTGACCTGTTGGCAAAGCCACGAACCAGTCCCAGCTTAGAGGGCACAACCCTCTTAGCATAAATAAGCTGGACCTTATGACCTCCCTAGATCCTTCCTGGGTAGCTAATGGGCTGTGGGAGGTGCAGCAAGTGCTGCCAAAACAAGTGAAACTCACAAGAACATTGTAGCTATGGTGACCACTACCTTGTTTACCTCTGGCTATGAAATAAAGGCTCAGCTTGCTGGCTGGATCCCTCTCTGTGGCCTCAGCCAGCCACAGGAGATCCACCAGGCCCCAGCTTATTCTCTTTGTCTGTATTTTCTTTAATCCTTCGCCACCTCCCCCACCCCCTCCCCCACCCCCCGCTCACAGAACCCTTGGCTGAGCTGGCCCGGCACAGTAAATATTTTAGGTTTGCTAGCTATAAAACCTTTGTTTTCTTGAATTTACTGTTATAGTGGGGAAATAATCATAGAAAACAAATAATGAATGGAGAAGTTGTTCCAATAAGACTTTATTTACAAAAAAAGGTAACATTGGAGTAGAGGAGGACCTAATGAATAGGTTAGAGTAGAAGTATTTTTATTAAGAATCCCAAGTATATAATTATGATATGACGACAATGATTTTTCCATATAATTAGCCCTAAGAAATATAGATTTTATATAAATAGGATGATGCAGAAATATAATATTTATAAGATTTAATTTGATGTCTGTGAAACAGACATAATGTGAGAAAGATCTAGTAAAACAATTAGAAACTTCCTATGAAACAGCCTTGTTCTATTCCTCAAACCCTGCTATCATGCTTAGTAACCTCTCCATCCAAAGGGATGAATCTACCAAACTCCTAGACAATCAGTTCCCTAAACAAAGAGCCCCATCATATATTGATTATAAGAAAGTCATTTGTATTCCTATTTCTAAGTAATACACACTTAAAATGTGTGTTGAAAAAATACTACTTCACATAATTTATAGAAATACTTCTAACATATGCATATTGATGAGATAACCTAGGAACTAGGTGTTAGCAGGTTGTATAATTTGATTAAAAGTGGATAGGAATTTTTTACGTATAAGGCGGAAAAGGGCAGTTTAGTAGAAGATAATATGTAACTAGGGTTTGTGTAGAGTGAGTAAATAAAATTTATTCAAAAAAGGAAACAGTGCAGGGCTTTAAAGTAGAAATTTAGATAAGAGTCAGGTCATGAATGGCTTATTGTATCAGATTACAGAACTTGGTCTTTATTCTCCTGTCAGTGCTGAAGGAAATGGGACTAATGAAACTGGGGAAACTGATTTAATATAATCAAAGCTGTATTGAGGAAGCAGAGGATTCTAGTATATGGTCTAAAGCAGGGAGAGTCTGAAGACAAGACCATTTAAGTATATAATCTCTTTAAGCATATCATTTTAACTTTACATTTAACAGACATCAAAACTTTCCAGTGAAATTACTTTTGTAATCCATAACCATTCAAGCAGTGTTACTCTTAGAATATGCATTATGACAGTGTTTTCCTTCAGCGTATTTTTTGGAGCCAATAAACCTCTTCATACATCTTCTTAAAGTGGCAATCGCCACTACATAATTCTCTTCATGTCTTATTAATATTGCAATAACCATTAAGACTATACAACATAGATCTTAGTAATATAGCAATACCCATTAGTTTATTTTAATGCTAATAACATATGTAAACATGTCACTGTAATACATACTGCTAAGTTCATACTCATTTATTGGTTGTTGACTTTAATAGTATAATGTTAAAGGAGTTAAGTCCTAGAGTGGAAAGGCACGGCCTTTGGAGTCAGATAGGCCTGAACTTCATTCTTGGCTCAACAATTTTCTCATTAGGAACCTAAAGGAGTTTTTTTCTTCTCAGATTAAATTTTTAATCTCTTTACAAACATGGATGGTAATGCCAATCACACAGTGTGTTGAGAATATTAAATGATATATGTGAGATTTCTAGCCCAGTTACAAGCATATTATAGCCCCAAATAATATGAGTTTCTTTCTAGATTCCCTTAACTCTACAAAATACAATAAGAGGGAAAAAAAAGCATCATAGAAATGGCTCTGCTGCTGCATGTGTGTGTGTGTATGTGTGTATGTGTGTGTGTGTGTATGTGTGTCGCAGGTGGAGATGGAGAACTTCTGCAGGCTAATAATGAAAAATATTAAAATGAGAACTGAAAATTAATTATTTATGCCCCATATATTCAAATAATTGAAAGTGTGCCAATGATTGACTAAAAATTTTAGCAATTATTATAAGTCATCATTAATATCATGGTGGGTTAAATGAAGTTCCTAAAAATAAAAATCTGCAAAATGATACAAATGGTGAGAGAAGTTATCATTTGTCATGCCTATATTACTCACATGGTAACATATAATCAATAAAGTACGTATCCAATTTTTTCTAACATCTGCTTTTTATGGTAAATAACATATTTATCTTTAGAATCACCTTCATTTAAATCCCACAAAAATGTTAAGGGAATCCACACTGTGATTCTTAAAAGAGGATGTCTGAGTTCATGTGTGTGTGTGTGTGTGTGTGTGTGTGTGTGTGTGTGTGTGCATGCATACGCACGTGTTTCCATTCAGAAGATAAGAAGAATAAAATTGGAAGACAAGAAGACCACTACAATTGACACAGAACGATAGTAGTATGGAGTAGTGGCAATAACGATAACAATAGCCAAAACTGACCTTTGTTCGAACCAGGATCCAGGATAGGTGACCCGTGGGAACTGGAATCCAGTTCTCTGTGTTCACCAAGCTCATGTCTTATTCAGAACAGTAACTGCATTAATCTGGATCGAGTTTTTATTTGAGCAAGGTATTTATGTGCCAACAAGCTCGCTGATGCTTTCACGGACTTCATGGCAAACCACATCTTCAGTGAACTATGTGGTTTATTCATAAAATAGATGCCTGTGAAATTGTGTTATGTTAGTTTTTGTCCTCTGACAAGAAGAGACTCTGAAGAGAGGTGTATATGCAAGAGATTTGCTGATGGGGAGAAGGTAGGGAAAGGAGCAAGTGAAGGGGAGAAGGGTCCTGGGAGGTGACCAAGGTGGCCTAAACATTAGACAGTTTACTTCCTGCCTCTCGGTCTCTGATGAATCCTGGCCCTTACAGAATCCAAATGGCCTAACCTTAGAGGCCCTTCCCTTCCTTTTTCTTCTAGCACTCACTTCAGAAAACATGACATTGTGATGTCTTTGCTCTTTTGAGGTGTCAATCTTTTAAATAAGGTTTTTGCCAGTTTTACAAGCCAGGACTGCCTGTCTTAAGGGCTGAAGGGGCCCCCCTTTGAAATGTAGTCACAAAGGGAGGGAGTGCTTCTATTTTCTCAGGCTCTGAGGGAGGCTAGGACCTCATGTCCATGGGCACCTTGCCCCAAGTTGTAAAACTACCTGCTGTCATGGATACAAGAGAAAGTTTACTGTCTTTGGGTAAGACCAAATGGCAAATGCAGATGGACTGTGATTCCCCAACCAAGGTTGCCATGAGAGGTATCCTGCTTCTCTTTGTGATAGACTGATCCCAGTACCCTTGCTGTTCATGGTCGTGGCAGTTAGCAGGGTGTGGCAATGACACAAACATAGTTGTGGAGAGAGAGGGTCAGCAGTCATTTAGGATCCCACAGCAGGAGAGCTGAGCAGTGCATCTTCATGTCCTCTCTTGTCTCTATTGCATTCTTCGCTCTACAGGTTCAGGGAGCAGCTCTTTCATGGTTCCTGTGAGCTGTTCTTCAGGGAGGGGCGGGGACTTGGAATGCTGGGGAACTTCCTATAGTTGGCCTCAGTACTGTAACCAATTATTACCCTTACCTCTTCTATTCATTCAAACCCCCCCCCCCCCCGCCACACACACACACACATCTGCAGCTAACACTTCCTCTGGTTTCAATGGTCTGCCTGATGGAATAACCGAAGTTTCCACTCCTGAATGACTTGAACCCTCAGCAATCATACCCTCCACAGGCCAGGGTTGCTACACAAGTCCCTTCCTGATTACAGCAGGATGAAGAGCTACCAGGAGGCTCCACTGGATTCTAAAGATATTGTTTCAAGAATCTTCATTCCTTTAGGGCTGTTGCAAGTACGGTAACTGAAGGTGAAGAAGCAGTCTTTTTCCCTCAATGTTTTTGTTGATTTCTGAGAGGAATAGAGAGGGAGAGAGAAATAGAAATATCAATGATGAGAGAAAATCATTGATCGGCTGACTCCTGCAGGCCCCACGTTGGGTGTTCCCTTGATTGGGAACTGAAGTGTGACTTCCTGGTTCATAAGTGGATGCTCAACCACTGGGCGACACTGTCTGGAAGAAGTAGAGTCTTGACAGGACAGTTGACAGAATAACTTCTCTGCATTTTACTGATGAAAACACTCTATGGTTGGAAGAAAGAAGCAGGGAAGCAAGTTCACTGCTATGAATGAAGCTGCCCCACCCAACTTAGGAGCACTTGCAGCTCCACCATAACCTCAAATGCAGTTAAAGACTTGTACGTGGGCCTTTCCCAAAATCAAGGAGCTGGGCACAGGACAGGAGACGAGGTGCTCCCTCTGAAAGGGAGATTTCTTTTTTAAAAATATATTTTATTGATTTTTTACAGAGAGGAAGGGAGAGCGATAGAGTTGGAAACATCGATGAGAGAGAAACATCAATCAGCTGCCTCCTCCACGTCCCCTACTGGGGATGTGCCCGCAACCCAGGTACATGCCCTTGACCAGAATCGAACCTGGGACCTTTCAGTCCGCAGGCTGATGCTCTATCCACTGAGCCAAACCGGTTTCGGCAGAAAGGGAGATTTCTTGACCTTTCCTGGGAGCACAAGGCAGAACAGTTCCTAAGCCCACAGAGGCCTCACCTGGTCCCACTGCATGTGGGTCCTGGTCCCCTTACCTTGGTGGTAAGAAATGTTATTTTACTTAAGACACTGGTGACAGGATATGGCTAAATGATAGTGTGTTAATACTAATAGATGATGTTTGAAAATAGTTCAATATGTAACATCACAGTAAATGCCACCTTACTTGGAACTGATTTACAGGAAGATTTACTGACATCTGTTTACACCTAAGTCATTCATATAAAAATAATGTTCAAAGATGAAACTTAGGAGAGCACTCTCCAAATTTGAAATTAATTAGTATTTGGTTTTCGATAAAAATATTAAGCTAATCCAATTCTTATTAAAAACAGCAAATAATTATATTCTATAAGCACAACAACATTTTGTGTACTCTTTACGGACTGTTGGGAAACCTTTTCATAGCAGAGTACTGGAATGTATTGAAAAGAAATAGACCATTGGAAAAGTAACTCATTTCACCTCTATCTGTTTTGAACCAGAATCTATGATTATTTCACAGACCACTGAGAGTGTTACATGGTGGAAGTGCCTGTGCCTAGTAGGAATGTGACATATTTAAATTTGCTATGGTTACCTTTTCAAAAACACAGCCAGACCATTGTGACAATATCAGTCCATAACATTGTGAAGGTGAAAACTATTTTTGACATTCGTATTTACATTTCACATATATACATTGATTATTGTTCTAGGAGAATTTTGATCATTACTTATTTTGTGCATTCTCTGTCTTACATTCTCATATATAAAAATTAAACATATCAATTATCTTGGGTCAGCTGCACTTGACCAAGAAAGTTGATTAGTGGACAAGAAAAACATTTTGGTACTTAAGGGAATAAAGTCTGCTCAAACATCTTTTCTTCAGAAGTGTGTATTAGCTTTCATTTGTATAACAAATACTCAGTATGTCATTATTCTTTTCCCAACTCTTCATTTTTTGACACTTGACTGTAATTTCTTTATTCAATCTTGTGAGGGAAGGCAGCAGGGTTAGGTTAATACAGTAACTCAAGACAAATGCCAAGAGTATGTCTTATGAGACTTATATTCTCCATAGAGAAAATCGCAGAGGCAGGGAGCAAGGTGATATATGTGAGTGTGGCACCGAAGTTCTATAGATGGATGTAGATATATTGAGTTAGGCACTTAAAGCAATTGCTTTCAGTCATCTCAATGATAAGCAGCCACCGATGAGATGTGTGCATTTGAGATGAAAGAGCTTGGTGTAAATTTAAATCGAATCCAAAGTCTGACATTTACCTCATTTTGGTTGGAGAGGAAAGGAATATATTTAAAGTTGAGAAACAAATTTAAATGCTCAGGATGAGTTAAAGGGAGTTGGAAATTCTGTAATAGAATCTTCACTTAGATTCACTGCAGAAAAATTAGTTGATGACTACCTCATATATTTGTATTTACATAAATAGAAGACTTAGTTAATTATGTACTGAAATAAGATTAATGTGTGATGACAAATTAGAGGGCAATCATTTGATTCTTTAATTATAAGAGAAAATCAAGAAAAAAGACCAGGATCATTAAAAATATACGTCATATTCTAGGTTCATTCAATATGAATTATACCACACACAGATTAGACAGAATGTTGTGATGCATAAAATAGTCACAGCGGCCCACTGACTATATTAAACAACAAAACATAAGCTGCTTTTCATCATAAATCACTGTGAATTTAGATCTTTATTTTTTATAGTATGGCCCTTTCAGTATAAAATGTCCCCGATATATTTTAATAGGTAAATCAGAAAAACATAGGTCAATGAGGCAGAAGAAATCAGAAAGCTCTCACAGTCCGAACATTCACCTCCATGATGAATGTGGTTGGGGACAGAAGAGATGACAATGACCAGTGCTCAGATAGTGTTTTTTTAATGTTTTTATTGATTTTTAGAGATAGAGGAAGGGAGAGGAATAGAGAGAGAGAAATATCGATGAGAGGAGAAACATTATCAATTGGCTGCCTCCCACTGGGGTTCCATCCTGCAATCTGGACATGTGTTCTGACCAGGAATTGAACCTGTGGTCTCTGGGTCGACACTCAACCACTGAGCTACACCAGCTGAGCTGCTCAGGTAGTTTTGACTGAGAAAGGGACTCCTTCCCAGTTGTTTGTTCAAAATGTGGAAATAATGGACATTTTAAATGTTATTTTAGTGTTATCTAAAAAAAAACACCAGTTCTGCAGGATGATCACAGGTGAATCTTAGCTCAGGTTTCCTAAGAACACCCCTTACCTTCTTACAAAAATAGAGGGTTATTCATCTTTGTTCATTGACACACGTTTTCCCCACCAAAAAGCAGATACATTTATTACACTTGTTTATCCAAAATAACTACTTATTTTTTACTTTTATTTTTTGGATATTATCAAAATATGTTTTTTTTTACTTTATCTTTATTTTTGAAAGTATCACAGATGTTCTCTTTTGTGTGTTTTACACAAAGAGTTTTCTTACTCAAAGAGGAATTTCTCGATATATTTAAAATAAATCTATTCTTCTAATCACATTCAAAAGGCTATTACTTCGGCTTTTTACCATTGGGTTTGCAGGACATACATATACTCCATATGTGTTCTCTTGTGCCATTCCTCAAAACAAAAGAATTTGCTGTTACAAATGTGTAAAGAACTAGAATCTGCCACAGTTTCAGATTCTGGCAGACAACATCATGAGATTCCTGAGCCACAGGAATCTCATTTATTATTCACTGAATGGTAGGCAGCATGAATTTATATTTGCATTGGCTCCCACTTGTGCACCTACAGGGGATCTATGCAACAGGTGAGGAGTTCTAAGTCTATAAAAAAACAAACAAACACATTTTATGAGATGGTTACTAACAAACCTGACCAACTTTGCCCCAGATGGAGACATTTTCCTTCTCAGACTCATCATCCATCCTCTGTCCCCAAAGGGGAACACTGTTTCTATCCTCCACAGCTCTTTGGAATACAAACATCCTTGAAAATAGAACTGGGGACAAAAATTATCACAAGGCATATAAAAACACTATAGAGAGTTACCTTAAAAAAACATAAAACAAACTATTTGAGAATCAGGTAAAAGATAGAATGCAGAAGTAAAAGTACATCTCAAATAAAAACACGGAATCAAATAAAATAGGAAAACAAATCCCGCTTTAGCATTACACGTGCCAATTAACACATAATAGTAATCAATATCTTCTCCCAGGAAGATTTCTTCCTATTACATACCTTTAAAAAAACAAAATGTGCTCTTGCTTATTCTCTATTGCTGGAATATCTGGGGAAGTTGCTTCTGCCCTGCTGACCTTCTGCTTACTTTATTAATAATATTTTTAACAGACACTATTACAATTGAAATATTTTGTGATTACTACATGCAAGGTTATGATATAGATGTTGTAAGCCAAGGAAATACTAAGTTCAATCACTTTTTAAGAACTTTATTAAAAAAAATACAACACAGTTACACATAGTTAAATGTAAGCATAAACGAACACACACAGAATAAAACACATTCAGATACAGTAAGTGCCACAGAAAGTCAGCTCTCATTAGGTCACGAATTCAATCACTTTTTAAAAAGATTTTATCCTTTGCAATCATCCTAAACAGGCTTTTTTTCATTCCTTTTCAATCAGAGACATAACTTGTTTTTATTGGCTTGAACTTGCTATAGATTTGTAGTTTCATCTAAAAGATATGGTCTGTTTAACCTTCATCAGCCTTATTGTAACTTTTCCCATGGCGCCCCAGAATAGATTTTTTTCTGAAATTTACAACCACTCTGCTCTTGGTGTATTGGAATTGACACAGAGTACATATCTCAAGCAGTAATTTCCCATTACCTAACAGTACAGACCTAAAGTGAAACAAACCCACTGTCCCAATCAAGCAAAACCTCTCAGGCAACTCATGACTCATTGAAAGTTTCTCTTGCTTCAATATTTCTCACCACCATAATCAACAAACTTTTTCTAACTGACTCTACAATCAGAAAAAGTAAAATATTTGCTTTGCATTTCTTAATAGGTTCTGATGGAGAATTTATGGTACTTCATTTATTTTAACATTTGGCACAAATATTTTTTTGCCCTTACATAACAGTCTATCACATTCGGTGACTTCCACTCACCACTCATTGCTCTTAAGTGTGCTCATTTAGTGTGTGTTTTTCTATTAGTATTTCATTGATCCTTTGTTGTCTTGCTACTTGCTCTCTTATTTCTTATCTGGAGAGCTGAATAATGCCTAACTTGTGTGGCTTAGTGGTTGAGTGTCAACCTATGAAACAGGAAGACATGGCTTCATTCCGCTCAGGGCACATGCCTGTGCTGTGGGCTCAGTCCCTAGTGAGGGGTGTGCAGGAGACAGCCCATCAGTGATTCTCTCTTATTATTGATGGTTCTATCTCTCTCTCCTTTCCACTCTGAAATCAGTAAAAACATATTTTCAAAAAGTTTTTTGTATTTCAACTTCTAAAAATAATGATGTAATTGTAGATGGAGAGACATCTATATTGCTGAAATAGTGAATTATATTTTCTACATGGTATAAATTTACAAGATATTAGATCTTCCTTTACTTTCTGCTATGTCAATTTGATTTTGAGAAACTTTATTAAACACCCCTGAAAATTTTTACAGACCTCTCAAATACCTATACCTATACCAAACAAGAACACTGCTTTAGATCAAACACCCAATCCTACATAATAAAAGACTAATATGCAAATAGACCAAATGGTAGAACAACCGGAACAACTGAACAACCGGTCACTGTGACATATGCTGACCATCAGGGGGCGTGTGTGGACCATGGCAGGCATTGGCAGCAGCAGGATGGTGGAACAGGTGAGAAGGGGTGCCAGACCAAGGCGGGGCACCAGACCAAGGTGGGGAGCCGGTCGCTGTCGTTGGGGAGAACCTCTGGTGGTTACTGAAAATTCTTTGCTCCTGTGTGCCACGGTCCCACCCAATGCTCACACCTGCTGCTGGCACTGGCCCCACTCGCACCTGCAGCCAGCACCGGAGCTGCTGCTTGTACCTGCTGCTGGTGCCCGGCACTGGTCCCTATCACTCAGCGCCATCAGTGGGTGTGAACGGCAGCTGCCGACCCTGATCGCCCCTGAGGGCTTCTCCACCTCCCCCTGCTCCTGAGGGGCGATCAGGGCAGCAGCTGCTGATGGCACCAGTCCCACTCTCATCCACTGCTGGCACCAGCCCCAATCACTCCGCGTCTCCAGCAGATGTGAGTGGGGCCAGTGCTGTCAGCACGTGGGAGCGGCAGTAGAGGGAGTGGAGCTGCTGGCAGGCAGGGGACCAGGGGTTGCAGTGGGAGGGGCCAGGCAGGGGCGCAGAGGATGGACTGAGACCTGCTCCTGTGCCTACTGCAGCCTCACAGCCCACAGTTCCTTTCAAGGTGTATGAATTTGTGTATTGGGCCCCAGTAGAAAAATAAAAGTTCATATCATTAATCAGTAATTTTATTTAAAACCTAGAGGCCCGATGCAAGAAAATCATGCAAGAATAGGCTTTCTTCCCCCGGCTGCCGGCACCAGCTTCCCTCTGGCACCTGGGACCCAGGCTTCCCTCACAGCCCCGGCTTCGTCTGGAAGGTCATCCAGAGGGACGTCCAGAAGGATGTCGATCTAATTAACATATTACACTTTTATTATTATAGATAATATCAACCATCTTAATTTTTTCTTTTTCTCTTATTCCTACCCATTCCACTTTTGCTTGGTTGCTCATTCTTCCTCAGTAATTAATTTTAAAATCTTGATTATTTCCAGTATGTCAGACCATGAGTTGCATCATGAGCATGCAACCTGGGCCATCAAGACAAGAACCTTTGCTTCTTCCAGCTAACACTGCAATGAAGAAAATAGGCAATAAAATAAACAAATACAGTGCAGTGAAACATGTGCTAGTGGGTATGTAGTAGCATGTACCAATGTGTAAAAGATCGGGGAAGAGAAGTCTCAGCCTAGTCCTGAAGACTAGAGTTCACTTTCTTCCTCATCCCCTTTTTCTTCTTTATCATCACATAATCTTCTCCTCTTAATATTTATTAGTATTAACATAATGTGTACATGTGAGCCTCTACAATACAATTAAGAGCTTAACCTGATTTTGAATTTTATTTAAATCCTATATCTGTTCATGCATCACTTTATAATCATTAAACTCCTGAGACTTTTGGCAAAATAAATATTATAAAATCATTAAAAATTTTTTCATTGAACTTATCAGGGTGACACTGGTTAGCAAAATTATACAGTGCACAATTTTACAACACACTATCATTACACCTTATAATGTGTTTGCCACCCCTCCAAGTTGAGTCTCCATCTATCAACATTTATCTCCCTATACCCTCCTTCATATCTCCCAACCTCTCTAGCCCCTCAATCACCACACTATTAGAAAATTCTTAAATGTGATTTGTTTTAAAATTAGTAATAAAAATAACCTAATTTTTATATAGGGACATTTTTTAAAAGAAGGATACAACATAATTTCATGTATATTAAATAGATATAACTACATATGAGCAATGTATAGTGTTTCAAAATTTATGTAATGCAGGAATTCTTAGCCATAAACATGAAGAGAAACTGGCTTTCCTTTTGATAATACCTATTGTCATATAGTGCCTCTCTTAACATAAGTTCACTTATAAGAATACCTTTCTTATTAGGCAAGTACTAATGCTTATTACAAAGACATTGAAATCAGAGGGAGTTTGCCCTAGTTGGTCTGGCTTTGTGGATAGAGAGTCAGCCTGTGGACTGAAGGGCCCCAGGTTTGTTCCCTGTCAAGAGCATATGCTCAGGTTGCAGGTTCAATCCCCTATGTGGGATGTGCAGGAGGCAGCCAATCAATGATTCTCTCATCATTGATGCTTTTCTCTCTCTCTCTCTCTTCCTCTCTCTCTCTCCCTCCCTCCCTCTCTCTCTGCCTCTCTCGCCCTCTCTTCTTCTGCCTCTCCCTTCTTCTGTGAAATCAATTAAAATATATTCTAGTCCTAGACAGTTGGCTCAGTGGATAGAGTGTCGGCCCATGGACTGAAGGGTCTCAGGTTAGATTCCAGTCAAGGGCACATACCTTGGTTGCAGGTTTCCTGGCCCTGGTTGGGATGTGTGCAGGAGGCAACCAATCAATGTGTCTCTCACATCCATGTTTCTCTCTGTCTCTCCCTCTCCCTTCCACCACTCTCTCTTAAAAAAACTCAATGGAAAAATATTCTTGACTGAGGGTTAACAAAAAACTTATATATATATATATATATATATATATATATATATATATATATATATATATATTTAAAATAAGCAGGTCTCTGCTTTAAGAGCCAGAATGAAAGATTCCCTCTTCAGCTCTATTCAAGAATCATCTGAGACAGCCTAACTCATTGCCACCTCTTGTCTCTGCGGTTGACAGGAAGACTCCACTGAGACCTTGTCTTTCTCCAACACAAATGGTTTGCACACTTTGGGTCTTGTTACTTGATTGGGACTCCTTCAAAATGTACTGCTTCAGCCTCAGTGTTCTGCAGAGCCATCGATATTTGGATTGAAGCAGCCAATCTGAGGAATGTATAACTTGTTCTCCTTCCAAAAAGTCTTTCCTCCAAGCATGTATTTCACACTACTGTTCTAAAAGTCTCGCACAGAATGAACTTCTAAACCAGAGTTTAAAAAAAAAAAAGCAAGCCACATTTCCCGGAAACATCGAACATTCATTAAATGTTCTTTTTTGAACATTCATTAAATGTTCTTTTTTCATGATTTTTTCCATTCTTATTCTTCACTTTGTATTCTGAAGTAATCCTCAATTTTTGTAAAAAAAAAAAAAACATAGAATTAACAATATAAATGTAATGTTTTATTATTTTTAAAACGTTTTCATAGGGATTAATATATTTGACATTCCTGTCAGCTCTGTGAGATTTGAAAAAAAATTATTCTCATCCTCACATTACCTATTTAAAAACAGGGGTATATTAAGGATATAGTGTGTCTTTAAGCCCAGAAATACTAAAAAAAGGTCAGAGACTAAACCTGGGATTTTTAAAATTAAAACTTTTTTAAAAAGCATATTATTGATAATGCCCCATTGAACTTTCTTTTATTGTTAGCTGTTCTATGGACTTGTGCTTTGACTAATGAATTGGAGTTAAAACGAAATTTAAATTTATTTGTCTGTAGAATCTCAAATTACTATACACATTCATAATAAAAAAAATCCTGTTTTTCACATTCAAGATTGTTTTAATTTGTATCACATGAAGAAATAAGCAAAATCATCAGACTTTATAGTCTGATGTTCTGTTTGATAACTTGTGTTTCATACTTTCTTTTATAACTTCTTGAGAGTTCTTGAATTTGCATAAAGCCATTTACATGTTTTTGGAATGATTAGGCATACATAAAGTAGTTCATTAGTAGCAGAATTTTATGCTAATATAATATAAATGACTCCTAGCAATTAGTGGGATGCTTAGTTTTGCCTGAAGTTAGAAAGTTTTATTTTTCTCTCTTTTTGACCCTTGGGTCAGAGATATAAAACTATGTAGAAATTTGTATAATTATCTTGTGGATTTCAAAAGTTCTAGAATGTTTTATCAATTTAAGGCATGAGTTAGCTTCTTTCTCTTTTTATTTTTCAAAATCTGTAAGTTCAAAAAATATATAATCTAATCAAGAACATATATTTTATCTCACTTTAATCTAGTTCTTATTATCAACATTCTTAGTAGATATGCTAAAAATCAATTAATATTTTATTAATCACTACATTGCTGGCATTTTTAAAACAGACTTTTAAATAAGTTTTTATATTCAAACTCACCTCATTCATGCATTCATTTCTCAAATATTCATTCCATGTGTCAGATATTCAGCTAGATAACTGAATAGAAAGAAAAATAGGGCATGTCCTTGTTTTGACTTTATATATTATAGATTCCTAAGAAGCAGGCTAAACAGTCAAGGCAGAGTATAACAACTGCTATAATAGAGGTGTGTGTGTGAGTGTGTGAGTGTGAGTGTGTGTGAGAGAGTGTGTGTGTGAGAGTGTGTGTGTGTGTGTGTGTGTGGAGTGTGTGTGTGGAGTGTGTGTGTGGAGTGTGTGTGAGAGAGTGTGTGTGTGAGAGTGTGTGTGTGTGTGGAGTGTGTGTGTGGAGTGTGTGAGAGAGTGTGTGTGTGAGAGTGTGTGTGTGTATGGAGTGTGTGTGTGGAGTGTGTGTGTGGAGTGTGTGTGAGAGTGTGTGTGTGAGAGTGTGTGTGTGAGAGTGTGTGTGAGTGTGTGTATGTGTGTGTGTGTGAGCATGTGAGTGTGTGTGTGTGGAGTGTGTGTGTGGAGTGTGTGTGTGGAGTGTGTGTGAGAGAGTGTGTGTGTGAGAGTGTGTGTGTGTGTGGAGTGTGTGTGTGGAGTGTGTGAGAGAGTGTGTGTGTGAGAGTGTGTGTGTGTATGGAGTGTGTGTGTGGAGTGTGTGTGTGGAGTGTGTGTGAGAGTGTGTGTGTGAGAGTGTGTGTGTGAGAGTGTGTGTGAGTGTGTGTATGTGTGTGTGTGTGAGCATGTGAGTGTGTGTGTGTGAGTGTGTGTGTGAGAGTGTGTGTGTGAGAGTGTGTGAGTGTGTGTGTGTGAGAGTGTGTGTGTGAGAGAGTGTGTCTGTGTGAGTGTGTGTATGTGTGTGAGTGTGAGAGAGTGTGTGTGTGTGTGTGTGTGAGAGTGTGTCTGTGTGAGAGTGTGTGTGAGAGTGTGTGTGTAAGAGTGTGTCTGTGTGAGTGTGTGTGAGTATGTGTGTGAGTGTGCGTGAGAATGTGTGTGTGTGTGAGCGTGTGATTGTGTGTATGTGAGTGTGTGTGTGTGTGCATGTGACAATGTGTGTGAGTGTGTGTGTGTGAGTGTGTGTGCATGTGAGAGAGAGTGTGTGTGTGAGAGTGTGTGTGTGTGTGTGTGTGAGAGTGTGTGTGAGAGAGTGTGTGTGTGTGTGTGTGTGTGTGTGAGTGTGTGTGCATGTGAGAGAGTGTGTGTGTTACTTCCCTGACACAGAGGAGCAGGTCCCACGCTGTCTTCAGGTCGATTGGTTGGCAAGGGAGCTTTCCCGGAGAAAGCTGCTTTCACAGGATCCTACAGTGTTTGAACAGTTTGCCAGATGTACCAGGTAGGAAACAGGGAAAAGATAAAACCATCTTAAAGTGCATGGATTTTTCAGGCAGAATGAGCAAAGTGTTACTGAGGAAAAGGAAGGTGGAGGATGTGAGCCAGATGCCTTAGCTGGAGAAAACCTTTTAAATGTTAACCTTGTGATGGAAGAATTGGCTTGATTTCAGCTTCTACAGCAATAACTGTTTCACCTTGGACGAATTACCTGACCTCTGTAAGGCTTGATTTTCATATTTGAAATATTGGGGATAAATAAATATATCTTTGATGGGTTTGTCAAGTTTAAGTAAAATAACAAAAATTAGGTAGTAAACATAGTACCTAATTCTAGTCGAATTTCAGTTATCAATGTTTTTGCTTTTATTATTATTATTAGGGCTTTATTCCATTGGAAGATCATTCCAGAAACTGGGTGGAGGGCTCATTGGCAGAGAAAGACACTGCCGGCTGGGGAACCTCTTCCTAGCATACTACATCTATCCAGTCTATAGAACATAAAAACAAGAACATTATCTAAATTTATTTAGTGCCTCAGAAAGAGAGAGAACGAGATTTTAAGGAATTGGCTCCCATGATTGTGTGGGCTAGGAAGTATGAAATCTGTAGGGTAGTTGGCAGGCAAAAAACACAGGCAGAATTTCTACATTAGTCTTCTGGAAGAATTCCTTCTCTTTCAGGAAATATATATTGAAATCTCTCTCTCTCTCTCTCTCTCTCTCTCTCTCTCTCTATATATATATATATATATATATATATATATATATATATATATATAAACATATATATATGTTTCTATCTCTCCCTTTCCCTTCTTCACTGAAATCTCTCTTTCTCTCTCTCTATAGAGAGAGAGATTTCAGTGAGGAAGGGAAAGGAAGAGAGAGATAGAAACATCAATAATGAGAAAGAATCATTGATTGGCTGCCTCCTGCATGCCCCCACACTGGAGTATCGAGCCCACAACCTTGGCATGTGCCCTGACGGGGAATTAAACCATGACTTCCTGGTTCATAGGTCAGAGCTCAATCACTGAACCACCTGGGTTCAGTTTCTTCTCTAAAAGCCTTTAGCTGATTGGCCTTCACATGAGAAAGGATAGTCTACTTTACTCAAACTTTACTGATTGTACATTTTAAACACATTTAGGAAAAAAAAACATTTTGCAGCAACATCTAGACTGGTATTTGAGCAAGCAGCTGGGCACCATAGCCTAGACAAGTGGACACTGTAATTACCATCACAATAGGGCCCATGCAACCTAGATTGAGTCTGGGTCAGTGATAATCTGTGAAATGTCCTAGAGCCAGTGGAAAGTGAGGCTGGCATTCTAGCCCCTGGATATCTGACATGTGTCACCCATATGCCACACCCTCTCCTAATAGAAGCCGATATGGAGGAGAGAGGATCCCTGTGAGATTTATGTCTGTTGCTGGTGAATGAGAAAGAAGAGTGTACGTCAACTTGTTTCCTATAGTCTGTTTTGAATCAGTGAGTGGCTGGTAGAGAAATTCTGAAAAGGAATGATTATGGAGGATGAAAAATGGTATATTTTGGATCAGATAAGTTTAAGCCTGCAAGACATTAAGCAAAGATCACCATGCTACCTACCCCCTGACTGAAAATCTTTGATGAAATAATAATCATTGTTTCTTGCCTCCTTCCTTTTCAAATGTCACCCCTGCAGTGTGAAAAGTCTTTCCATATTTATCCACTCATAACACTCAACTTCTCCCTTGAGTCGAGATGGTATAGTGTCTTGCTTTTGAAGCCTCTGTGAGTTTCCAGGACACACTTTAAGTTGTCACATTCCACAGTGATCTCCTTGAGATGAGGGCACAACTAACCAAGGGCCTGCTTCCCAGCACTGGGCAATATGTCTTCCTCATTTTATTAATGTAAATATACACATGGTTGGTCAGGAGTATAAACTATTATGACAGATGTATGGGTCTTTTTAACTAGCCAGCTTAAGTATGAAACCACAGGTGGACTACTCTGTAAAACAGCTGACTTTGTAAAATGTTGTCCCTGGACTCATTGACTCCAAATTACATAGCATTCTTAAGCCTATATATTCAGATGGTTAGATAGGCTAGAAAAAAAATGCTATTAATACATGCCAATGCTAATTATTAGATAAGTTGAACTAAGTCTAAAAATAATTAAAGGGGGGAAAGAATCAATATGTATTGCATTACTGAATAAATTCTGCTTTATAGAAGGCTTTATTTTATCTTATATTGAAATAGAAAAAACAAATTAGCCTTTGGTATTTCCCTTTATGGGGGGCATCTAACCCATGTGTTTTTTCATTTTATTTCTTTAATTTGGAAAAATCAGGTGACTCTCTAATATTTTCATGTAGTTATATAATACTAGAGGCCCAGTGCATGAAATTTGTGCATGGGGGGTGTCCCCTCAGCCCAGCCTGAATCCTCTCACAATCCAGGACCCCTCGGGGGATGTCCGACTGCCAGCAGTTGGACATCCTTCTCACAATCTGGGACCATTGGCTCATAACCGCTCACCTGCCTGCCTGCCTAATCGCCCCTAACCACTCTGCCTGCCTACCTGATTGCCCCTAACCACTCATCTGCCTGCCTGATCACCCCTAACCACTCTGCCTGCCTGCCTGATTGCCCTTAACCACTCTGCCTGCCTGCCTGATCGCCCCTAACTGCCTCTGCTTTGGCCCCTGTACCTGGAACCCAGGCTTCCCTCCTCCAGCCAGCCACAAGGCCATCAGGACCCATGCCTCCCTCCTCTGGATGGCCGTAGGCACCCAGGAACCCAGGCAGCTTCACCCAGGCAGGCACCTGGGACCCTGGGTGGCTTCACCCAGGCCCCAGCTTTGTCAGGAAGGATATCCAGAATGATGTCCGGAAGACATCCAGTCTATCTCGTCTAATTAGCATATTACCCTTTTATTAGTATAGATTATTTTAAAATTCAAAATTTTATGATCAAACTAGAGGCTCGGTGCATGAAATCCATGCATGGAGAGGGGGTCTCTCTGCCAGGCCTGCACCCTCTCACAATCCAGGACCCCTCAGGAGATGTCCGACTAAACCGGCAGTCAGACATCCCTCTCCTAATCTGGGACTGCTGGCTCCTAATCACTCACTTATCTGCCTGACTGATGGCCCCTAACCACTCTGCCTGCCTGATGCTCCTAACTGCTCACCTGCCTGCCTACCTGATCGCCCCTAACTGCCTCTGCCTCAGCCCCCACCATGGCAGCCTCATCTGGAAGGATGTTGGGAATGACGTCCAGAAGGTCTTTTGGCTGTCTGGTCTAATTAGCATACTATGCTTTTATTAGATAGATAATGGATTTCAATTAATAACTAAAATTTAGTTGATTATGACAACTTTAGAAGTACATACTCTGCTCTAACTCTATAGTACATAAATTTTCTCTGAAGGAAGGCCAAGTCCACATGAAAACTGATTCTTATATTCACGCTTAAGGCCCTGAAATTCCACCTGCCTCTGTGGCATTGGGCCACATCACGAGGAGGTCAGATTCTTTCAGGGGTATATAGGTGTCTAGCAAAAGTGTGCTTTGCAGCTTGCACACTCAGTAAACCTACCAATGACTGAACACAATATGTCTCCTCTCAGGTAGAGCCACTTTCTTAATCATGTTTATATCTGTACTAGAGGCTCGGTGCAGAAAATTTGTGCATGGGGGAGGGTCCTTCAGCCCAGCCTGCACCCTTTCCAATCCAGGACCCCTTGGGTGATGTCCAACTGCCTCTTGCAATCTGGGACCTCTGGCTCCTAACTGCTCTCCTGCCTGCCTGCCTGATCACCCCTAACCACTCTGCCTTCATGCCTGATTGCCCCTAACTGCCCCCCTGCTGGCCTGATCGCCCCTAACCACCTCCACCTCACCCCACACCTGGGACCCAGGATTCCCTCCTCCAGCCGGTTGCAGGCACCCAGGGCCCAGGCTGGCTTCACCTGAGCTGCAGCCACAGGTGCCCAGACCATGGGGCGTGTGGCTTGTCTTTCTCCCGAACTGCAGCCTGGCTGGACCCCATTCCTCTCTCTTGAGCTCATTTGTGCCTGGCTGGTCCCCATTCCTCTCTCCCCAGTGTTGAGTGTCTGAGCCATTACAGCATGAGGACATGACAACCATTTGCATATTAGCTCTTTATTATATAGGATATGGTTTCAAGCCAAAAATGAATGGGTAAGCAGTGCCTTTGAGCAATGAAGACACATTGGGTGTATGCATAAGATTATCTCCTATAAAGGCTTTAAATTTGAATAATGTTGGCATATAAAAATCCATAAAAGAGCCCAACCAGGTGTGGCTCAGCAGTTGAGCTTTGACCCAGGAACCAAGAGTCACCAGTTTGATTCCCAGTCAGGGAACATGCCCAGGTTGTGGGCTCAGTCCCCAGTAGGGGGTGTTCAGGAGGCAGTGGATCAATGATTCTCTCTCATAATTGATGTTTCTATCTCTCTCTTTATCTCCCTTATTCTCTCTGAAATTAATAAAAACATACTTAAAAAAATAAAATCCAAGAAAGAGTAATAGAATGCTCACTAACTTTCATAAAAAATTCAATTGTAAATAATAAAAATGCACAGACATGCATTTATTAAACTAGTTACATTTGACCTAATATGTTGTTCTAGATAAAATGTTTTGTTATTCTCCTATTCTTTCACTGATTCATTGAGTAGCATGAGTATTCTTGATTTTAAATCTTTAAGTAAACATAGAATTGCTAATTCAATAACAGTCTGTGAAATACAAATTGTAATCTATTCAGATCACAACTCACATTGTCTCTATTATATCAAGTTGCCTGAATAAATTACAATTTATAATTAAGTTATTTTACCCACTTAATCCTAAACATGTTTCTTTTATTAATTTATCTTATTTTTAATATGCATGTGGGTATTTGGATTAGCATTCCTTATTCTGAATCCCCTGTTAGTTTTAAAACTTCAGGAGATTAGTGTTAGCATCTAGGAGAATGATCTCAAAGAATGTTTCCAAGAAGTATCCCAGATCTAGCCCCTTCTCCCTATCTCAGCTACAGTCTTGGGCATTTTAACATGCTTTACAGACTTTGTGGACATTGCCTTCATTTCTTTTTCTCTTGTATTTTCATAACATCATTCAACAAGCATTTAGTGAGTGCCCACTAGATGTCAGACAATCTCCTAATAATTTCAAAAGAACATTCTTCCCTGATAATGTCATATACGTGGGAGAAACGGGGGGGAAAAAGAACACAGTGACAAAAAAGAAGTAACTTTCTATTTGCTCTTTGAAAATCATATTGAAATAGTCTACTTCCTGAACACTTCCCAATTGAAGCAGATTTTATCATTGATTTTATTTTAACACTTTTTTTCCAATGGTTTGAGAAACAAATTAGCACAGTGAGGTAATTGCTCTTTTAAAGATTCATTTTTCCAAGTTGCATTGTTCCCACAGAATAAACTATTTTAAAGAAGTTTGTAAACAATATTTTTATTCACTTATTCATAAAACATTGTTGAAATATATACTACATGGTAGATCTCATGCACAATTTCTGTGAAGAAAACACAAATGAAAATGGTGCCTATCTTCAAGGAATTTAAATTAACATCAAATTCATATTCAGAAATGCAAATTGGGATATGAATTCCACATACACAATAGGTAGAGACAGAATTTCGGTGACACTGTAAAATTTAATACTCCATTGTACCTTTGGTTAATTTTCACATAAAAAATCAATGACATGAACAAGATTTTATTAATTTTAATTACGCATATACAGTCTTAAAACAAAATGAAAGTTCAAATTCAAGAAGATTTTGTTGAGTGTGTTAGTACTGTATTGCAAAGAAAGTCCATTTCTTTCTCTTAATCAATATTATTTTGACAATATTTAGGCACACTCCTGAAAAGACGCCTCGAGAAACTAAAAGGTGCCCATCCTCCTATGAATCAGGAGGTTGCCGTTTGATTCCAGGTCAGGGCACATGCCTGGGTTGCGCAGATATCAAATGTGAAGAAACCACTTCTGGAACACGGACAACAGATAATTGCTGCAAAAGGGGGCAGAAGAGTGGAGCGTGCCAGGTCGAGTCCATGCACGCAAGACGCAGCATTGGGCTTGGAAACATTTGTCGTCAAGGAGACTAATGGGGAGCATAGATTTGAAACAGTCAGACCACTTGAGTTCCTCCAATTTCTGCTCAGAATCAGCACTAGCGGCACTTAATCTTGAACTGGAAGCAGGGAGTGTCAGCCCTGAGAATGAAGACACAGAGACATGTTCTTGCGAGCTAATTATAACCAGGAGCGAGGGATCAGCTCATATCCCCCAGAAACGACCCTGGTAGGGACCTCTCAGTACTGGCGGTACATTCTGTCCATTTTATACCACATGGGGGAACAGACCACAGGAAAGTAGAAGTGGAATAGTATTTAACAGTAATGATGATGATAGTAATAGTTTAAACAAGTCACCCAAATATTGGAAAACACTTTTACATTGAGACAAAGGCAACAAACTAAAACAGGAGAATTAAACAGAATGAAGATAGGAAATATGAGATTTTAGAATAAATATAATTTAAAAATCCTCAGAAAGATGTCTTTCAATGTTGCATGTATAAAAGAATCAGTCAACAACATTGGAGATTGAATTTTTATTTTCAAAATAATGTAAATTTCTATTATGTTAGCATATTGTATCAGTTAAAATAATGGTCTGCTTTTAATGGAGAAAATGAATATGTTCCTTTATAAACTAGTTGTCTTTATCTTAGTTTCTTTCTTTTTTAAGATGTTTGCATTGATTTTTTTTTTTTTTTTTAGAGAGAGAGGAAGGGAGAGTGATATCTATTGAGAGGACATCAATTGGCTGCCTCCTGCATGCCCCCCCCCCCCATTGAAATTGGATGCCTCAGTTCCCCAAATACTCAGACTTAGAGGGGATTTTAAAAAGAGTTTGGACTTTGCTATGTTGTTGCATATTTAAAAATTTCAAAGCACTTACATAACTTAATTTGTAATATAGATGTTGTGTGCTGGTGACTGATAAAGAAAAATTACTCGTCTTGTTAAATACAGGAGTGGTTAAGAACATAGATTCGGGTGTTAAATTTACAGTGTCAAATCTTATTGTACAATTATCCATGTGGCCTAGAGTACTTCCCTCACTGAGATGTTATGGGAATTAAATGAGTTCACATATATAAATGATTTAGATAATGTGTTCAAAATTCAAAATCAATGGTGTAATTTCCTGCATTAACAGAATAAAGAATAAAATCAACATTATCATCTTAATGAATGTGGGATAAGCATTTGCCAAATTCAAAACCTAGTCACGATAAACACCTTCAATGACCAAGGTCTACAAGCTAACATCCTTAATATGATAAATGATATCCATGAAAAAGCAATAGCTTACATAATACTTAGTGGATGCAACAGAAACTGAGAAACACAGCGGCGATGAAAATGTACTATAGGTTAATTAGTGTGGGGATTATACTTGCATATGTCAGCAGTGGTGAAGGTGGTCTCTGCAGAGATAACCTCTGGCCAGAGACAGTACTCTGTACCCCCAGTTCTTGTCATGCTTTTAGGAATGAATTCGAACAAGAGACTACAAATGGCAGCAAAAGCAGACAAGGATTTATTCGTAGGAAAGAGATACACGTAGAGAGGACCTGAGCAGGCCAGTCAAAACCAACCGAGTGCCCTGAGCCGGCAGCTCAGATGGCTGAGACCAAACCTAGTGTCTCAATATTCTGGAGTGTAAAGGATGGATACCCCTAGGCTGGAGTGCCCCTAGGCAACGAGCAAGTCATCCCCTCCTTCATGTCTCCAAAAAATGTATCTTTAAGTTATAAGGCTCCTTCATCTAGATCTCATGCCATGGGGTAGACTACATCCTGGAGGGCTCTGAATCTTTCCTGCTCACAGAGGGGCCTGCCACCTCCATTGTCTACTTTCAGTTGGTCGTGTCTCACGCTTACTTCCTCCAGGCCCCAGCTGCCTCTCCCAACCTCTCCCAGATCATGATTTTTTTTTTTTTTTAATCTGCTTACACTATATTTGGTAAAACCCAAAATATGGGAGTGGACAAGAAGCCACCCAATAACCATAGAGGACAGGCTCAGGAAATTATATCATTTGTGTCTTTGTTCCATTGCAAATTGACCAAGAGTAAACTTAGCCTACTTGTTGGCTCACTGAAGACAAGAAAGCATAGCCAATGCCGTGTAACAAAGAAGAGGAGCCTGTTTGGATAAGTAGGTGCCTGCAATGAGTAAAGTAAGTATGTCTGTGTGTTCCCTCCAGTTACTCCCAATCTGCCTCCCAGCATGCGCCATTTTTACGCTGCTTGTCAATTACAACAGACAATTGCGGTCTATGGGTTATGCAGTACCTGGAATAGCGGTGACGGTAAGTTACCATCCCTCACGACAGGGTGCTTTCCAGTCTGTTAGACATCTTATTTGCAGCTCACAAACCATTCAGTGGGCCACAATGAGTGTGCTTAAGTAAAATGAGAATGAACTGAGACAGCAAGTGTATCACATGAGTGACCATGGGTGTTTTTTTCATGAAATATTTATGTTTTACTTTTCAAATGTGTGTGTGTATGTTAATTTGACTTTGTAAAATGTTTACCCCATAAGAACACAAATGTTCATCTGTTTTTGCTCAATCTTGATACCCAGAAAGTCAGATTGCATCAATACCTGGTATTTTAAAGTCACTCAATAAACATTTTTTAGTAAATACAAGTATTGCTACTTTATTAAAATATTTTATGAAAATGTTTTCCATAATAAATTGCAGTAAAAAAAAAAGTTTCAAAATAGTGCTGTAATTTTAATTAAAAGAACACAAGACAGGCCTTACACTTGTACCCCTCTTCTGGCTCCAGTTAGCTATTATTAGCTAAAGAAAAATCCATGAACATTAGAAATGAAACACATGAGTAAGAAAGACAATCACAGTGAAAGATGCTGAGGAAAGTAAGTCACCCATAAAAAAACAAAAAACAAAGAAGTAACATGTGTGCATGTCTATGTGTGCGGGTGTGTGCATATATTTGTGTGTATAATATTAAAAAAAGTAAAAAGAGAATATTCAAAACATGAAACGGGAGCAAAAAGCAATTTAGAAATAAAAAGCAATTAAAGGTATTAAGCATAAAAGTACAGTTGTTGAGTGATCATCTAGTTCAAAGCCCTCTTATTCAAAGAGGAAATTGCGACTGGAAATTGAGATGGGAAATAATTGTGGCATGATCTTTTGATTAACATATGAAAATAGGAATTTGCATATGGCATTTTGTTTTGCCTTTTTGCTACTTCTGATATATTTTAATGATAGCAATTCTATTTAGTTCTAAAGAAACATATTTGCTTTCCTAAATAATTTTAGTTTTACTGTAGCCAGTCTCAACAAGTACTTAGACATTGAATAAATAAAAGGTGACAGTAGCCCAGCCAGTATGCTCAGTGGTTAAGCATAAATCCAGGAACCAGGAGGCCACCAGTTCTATTCCCCATTAGTGCATATGCCCGGGTTGTGGGCTCAATTCCCACTAAGGGGTGTATAGGAGGCAGACTATTGATGATGTTTCTCTCTCATCGAGCTTTCTATCTCTCTATCCCTCTCCCTTCCTCCCTTTCTAAAAAAGCAATAAAAAACATATTTTTAAAGTGACAGTACAGTAGGTTTTATCACATTAAAGCCCCTGCTAAAATCCATCTTTACTAGCACTGTGCATTATTGAGCAATAGAAAAATGTTAGCCCTTTAGTGGTAAAGAATGATACACAAGAGAACTTTGGCTCTGAAGGAAACAGTGTTTGCTTGAATCTGATTATCTCCCCATATTCTCCCCCAAAATGCATAAGAGCAATGAGTAATGAAACACACACACACACACACACACACACACACACACCATTCCTTGTAGTATTCTAAGAAACAGAATACTACAAAATTGTTGTTACCTGTAATTAGAGATATAGTTGGAGTTCTTAAAGAAAAGCAAACAGAATGAATATATAAAGCCATGATGCAAGAAAATGCTTTAGAGATTATTTCTGAAACCTTAAATAAATCTATTGAAATTGTCCACCATGGACCAGGATGGGTTAAGTCTTGCTTGTAGTGGACCTCAAGGGAATGCCCTTAAGCTGGAAATTGCTTCCTCATTCTCTCCGAGGTGGGACCTCTACCTCCTAGAATACTAGATCTAACTATCCTCCGGAGATGCCATACGTACTAGCAGAATGGCCCATATTACATCAGAACTTAGGGGACTGACAGCACTCACAAACTGGTAATACACCATGGGGACACCACAGCGCTAGTCAAAGTGGTGACAAATAGTTGCCCTCTTTGCTTCCAAACAAAGGCTCCCAGGTGGGAGCATGCGCCCTGGAAGACAGATCCTGTTCAGAAGGCAAATTGGTTTAATCGGGCCGCTGCTGCCCTCTGCTGGAGCTGGTAGGTACACAACCACCATCAGTGATACCTTGTAACTTCCTTCTTTTTTCAAATATATTTTATTGATTTTTTACAGAGAGGAAGGGAGAAGGATAGAGAGTTAGAAACATCCATGAGAGAGAAACATCGATCAGCTGCCTCCTGCACACCTCCTACTGGAGATGTGCCCACAACCAAGGTACATGCCCTTGACCAGAATCAAACCCGAGACCTTTCAGTTTGCAGATCGAAGCTCTATCCACTGAGCCAAACCGATTAGAGCTGTAACTTCCTTCTTGACCAAGTGTGTGCTCATCTCCTTTGGCCGACCAGAATTAAATCAAGCTACCCATTTCACCTCCCAAACTGTTCATTCATGGGCTCCAGAACATGGAACCTTGTGGAATTTCCTCCTTGATTATCAGCTCCAAGCAGCCAGACTTAGAGACACAATGGTCTACTCAAAGATATTGTCCTCAAGCTTTTAAACAATAAGTTGTCCCCACAAATGGATAGATATTTTACCCCAAGCTTTAATATTGTTTAATTGCTGGTCCTTGGGTCTTCAAATCCGCCACACAAACTACTGGTCTCCTCCAAGGACACCCTTGCTAGGATACCCAAACACACCCAAAAGGGAGCCCATGCTCCTTTGACACTAGAGAGAACAGAATCCACATCCTCTCCCCAGATAAATGCTCCCTTTACCATTTTGATATGTCTTTTAATCATCTCGCCATCTTCCACACCTGCAACCAGAGAAAGGGTGAATTATGCAATGTGACCCACATATGTTAGAGAGTTTGAGGGGATAAGCCCCTACCGAATTGCTTAGAGATAAGAATTATACAGATTGTATCGGCTCAGGCAATGGCCCATACTAGTTGTAAAGCGAAGGACAAATTAAAAGGTTCGTTCTCCATAATAACTCTGTTAATAGAAATCTCCTCACTATCATTACTCCCAAAGATATCAAGATTTCTTATTTTATCTTTATCAATAGCAGGTTTGGCTTTAAGAGCACTAACCTTAGAACTGTGTCCATTATGTCAAAAGAATAGAAACTTGGGCAATTATATGTAATTCTTAGTTGTATTTTATTAATGTGTAATATGGAGATAATAAAAGTACTCACCCCACAGAGTCTTTGTGGCAATTAAATGTGTTAGTATATGTGAGACACTGAACAATCCCTGGCATAAAATGGGCATATACATTTTATTTATTAGCATCATCATCATCTTTATCATATTAATCATTACTACTATCATAAATTAGCTTCAACCTTACAATTCCATGTACAAGTTTTCCAAGAATACACATTAAAGCTATTGTTACTCATGACATTTTCTGTCCTTAAGTTTACCATTTAAAAGATGCATGATTATTTTTTGAGTAATTTGGAGAATAACCTTTGTGTTATTTTCTGACTTTTCAATAACATTGAAAAATTTATACCAATGATTATCAAGCACAAAATTAATTGTGTTCAATATTCTACATTTTAGTAATGCAAATGAGCTTTTAGCTTCACCGATAGAAAAATTGAGATAATATGGTTATCTTTAAGTCACTTAAATTATTCACTTTGACAATAAATAAACCAGAAATTGATTTTACTTTTTCTATTTCTGGCTCAAAAATAAGGTTTATAAAAGAATGCATCAAATGTGTATTTCCTTCTGTCACCTCCATGCTGTCTGCTCAGGCTATCACTTTTGGAAAGATGATGTAAGAAATTTTCAATATACAGCTGGCATAATTGTGCATAGCTGCTGTCAAGAATTCCTAGGCAGACACCGTCATCTTAAAAGGTTACTGTGACATTTCTAGAATATGCTTTTTCAAATATGAATGAAACATGTTGCCTTTTTGGTTGAGGGTAGGGAAGGCTTGGATTCTGACATTTTCCATAGTGCCAAAATTAGAAAACAAAGTATTAGAATGCCAAGATTAATCAATCACTCACCAAGTATTTATGTAATACCTACTTAGGTGTCCAATATGTTGTTTAGAACTAGAATTTTATTAGGTCTAAGTGTTTAACCAAATGTAACCTAAAATTCAAGAGCTGCTTTAATATAAATTGCACAGATCTGCCAACAGAATGTTCCACATGCTGGAACTACGTAAGTACCTATGCCCTTTTGAGTGAATATTTCCTATGCTCAGTTATTACAAATGTAGACTCATATTCTGCTTATAATAAAATTTGACTATTTAAAGAAACAGAAACTTACAAGTTATATCATTAAGACATATACATATATCAAATCATTATGTTGTAAATTTTAAGCTTGTGCAATGTTTTATGCCAGATATCTTAATAAAATTAGAAAAATATATTTTCAAACAAATAATAATTTTCTAATGTTAGCATCATCTCTTCTGAAAAAAAAAAAAGGAGAATATGCCAGAGTCCATCATTAAGTTTGGCTGTTTTACAAAGATACCTTGACATGAGCAAAATCATTTAGGAGAGATTTATTTTAAGCTCTATTATTGTGGAGATAATGGAAATAAACATGAACTGTAGCACAGTGGCATGGATTTTACACATTGATAAAAAGAAAGTCATTTTAAAATCCTTTTGAATTTAAAAGAAGAGAGGGAAAGCTCATGACAAGAGTCTCAGGAATGCTGCGAAATATTTCACACTGTGTAGGAGGTTTGCTCAGATAAATCTGGGAATTCAGTTGTGCTGTCCTTCCTGTGGCGTTGTAAATGTCATGTTCTGAATTCAGGAAAATTTCACAGCTGGAAAAGACTTTTCACATGCTGACTACTAGTTTTCCATTATGCTCTTGTTGATCATTAATCCTTCCCTATATACATCCTTTAATAAAGAATGTCCATTGTGCTACTTTATACATATGCTACAATAATCCCATTATAGTAATAGTAGGCAATAAGGTTGTACAGAGTATCTTTATTTTGCTTTTTTGTTTTGTTTTTGCTCTAACTGATTAAAATTGTGAAAAGTCCCCTTTCACCTCTTCTTGTGCTTAGTTGATTTCCACATCTAAAATTGAAAGAAAGAGTTAATCATGGAAGTAAATACTGTTTTTAAAACCTTAAAGAAATAATGAAAATATCAGGATAATTGGATGCAAATTGTATGTATAATAAATGTTTGAGTGAACTAGATAATATATGTAGTTTTGCTAACTTTTTTAGAAAAAAAATACTATATTTGTAGCCTTAAAGAAATAATGAAAGTGCTTTAATATATATATATGTATATGTGTATATATATATGTATATATATATGTATATATATATATATATATATAAAATAAAAGAGTAACATGCTAATTGACCATAACTTCACGATACCCACCAGCCAATCAGGAGTGAGTATGCAAATTAACCCAACAAAGATGGTCGGTTAATTTGCATATGCAGGTGCCAAGTGGCCGGGGGGCGGGGCGGGATGCTTGCGTCATCATGGTGAGGATGCAAGCATTCTGCACTACCCTAGCTGCTCTGGGCCTCTGGGAAGCATGGGAAGGCAGAAAGGCAGCTCCGGCCAGAGTGAAGGTGGAGCCGGCAGCCAGCGGAAGGAAGGCCCATTCTTGCATGAATCTTCATGCATCAAGCCTCTAATATATATATACATATATACATATATATGTAATTTTTAATTTTTAAACCATAAAAATTTACCTTTGGCTCTAAGTAAGTACCTTGTCTCATTCGTCTCATTCACATCAATTCTCTCAGCTCCTTTCATTGGTTTTGATGTGGGTTCTTGGTTCAAGGCTTGTCTAGAGTCCACCCTTAGGTAAATTTAAAGGCTGTCCTCTTTGCATATCCTGTATAATAAAAGGCTAATATTCAAATTGTCCCCTTGACCAGAAATTTAACCAGGAGTTTGACCAGGGGGCGGGTCTGGCCAGCCAACCACCCGTGGCTCCTTCCCCTGGCTGGCCAGGCCCCAGAATGCCCCCCACCCCTGATCTGGGGTGAGGCCGGTCCACCAACTGCCCAGCCTGGACCAGCTGGACCCCACCCACGCATGAATTTGTGCACCGGGCCTGTAGTTAATAATAATCTCAATAAATGAGATTCCTTTAAGGTAATCAGTAAAATACAAATCTAACTCTTTATACACAGTAATTATGGCATGTAGAAAACAAACAAAAAAAATATAAGAAATAAATTGAGAAACTGAACATCAGAGTTTTCCTTTGGGGTAATCTGGTCTTCTCTTCCACTTCAATATTCCCTTTCATCATAATCTTCCTCAAAACTTTCCCTGATCAATATTCCCTTTACCTGACCCTTTTATAGCATTGTTTAGGACCCAAAATCATGACCGCAGAACTCAACCACACCAGAACAAAACCCAAAAAGGTAGTCATTCTCTGCCTACAGCATTTATTTTACTTTATTTTATTTAATGTAAATTTCAACTGTCATAATCTCTGGCACATTGCAAATAACCCAAACACATTTTCAATATAGCTTCATTTAAAATAATGTTTTGACTTTCTCAGATTTGTGTGTTTTTTAAGATTTATCTCTACTCTTCTAAAACAATTGACCAAAATAATTGTTAGCCAAATAACAACTAGATAAATTTTCATTTATCCTGTACCAGCCCTGAAGAAAAAGGTTTCCCAGAAATTGATTAAAAAAATAATCACTAAGATATATTCCATAATTTTGAGTAGTTTACCATCAAATGGAAGTAGAAATATCATATGCATATAATATGTATATACACATATATATTTAAAATTAAGCATAATATATGATAAATCAAAGATATAATATTAATTGAGGTTTCTAATAAATGTCTATTGAGTACCTAAACAGACAGACATAATTCTGTTTATTGGGCATTACAATGAACAAAATTGACAAAATATACAGCCTGTTTGATGGAGACAAAAAATAATAATTGTAAATCAAAAACATGTTGAAAAAGTGGTACTGTTAGGGAGTAAAATGCAGTCTAAGAGCATGGGGAAGTCTAGGGAAATACTATAACTCTAAGTAGGGTAGACTTCTATTAAAAATAGCATTTGATAAAGAACTTGAAGGAAGTAAGGACACAAGCTAGAGAAAGGGATGGTCAATGTAAACAAATGAGGGCAGAAAGAGTAATGAGCCAGAGGCTAGCGCCCAGTAAATAACTCACAGAAAAGGTCAAACGAGTATGGAAAGACTTTAAGAACATTCTAAGGATTTTGTCTTCTATCCTGAGTAAAATGAGGAAGGAATAGCATGTAAAACCAGGGGACAATCAAATGGGAAATTCATTTTGAAAATATTTATTTGACCTCAGTGCTGATAGTGGAAGGTAAGTGGGGCAAGGCGACAGGAGAGAGACCAGTTAAAGAAGTTAATTGCTCCTAATTACGGGGGAAAAAATCGTACTGTATCAATGTCTTGGGCTAGGGAATGGAAATGGTGAGAAGTAGAGAGATTCTGTGTATAATTTTTAAATGAAACAAATCTAACTTCTTGGATGTAGGATTTGCAAGAAGAAGTAGGATCCAGAACAAGTCATGGACTTGAACATAGCTTTGGAAGAAAAGGGGAAATACTGGGCTCTCTAGTGTGCTCTGATCAAAATAAACGACTTGATCAGATGGTTCTATTCTACACTATTGACAACCTGCAGGCTGACCTGGTGACTAAAGCGGAAGCCTGAACCCACTCTGTGGGCCAATACTGCACTCTTTCAAAGCACTGAACGGTCCAGCAGACTGGCCAGGGGGTAAAAGGAGATCAAGAGCCCACTTTATATCCACCTTAGGGACAGGCTGCAATTCTAGCAGATCTGGAGATATGAGCCTGGGAGGTTCCCTTTATGGCCACCAATAGCTGCTGCTTGCCCAAGCAGTCCTGCAGCACCACCCACTGGTGTCCTCCCACGTCCATACACAAGGCAGCAGGTGGTAAGTCAGTGCCAGGCAACAGATGGGCATCAGGGTGCGTTGCTGCTGGTGAAGGCATTACATATGGACACTTAGGTAAATGTATTGATAAGTGAACCCAGATAGTAGATATACCGAGTTCTCAATCCTAAATCATAAGTTTATTTTAGACTATTCTATATATCTAATTACTCATAAGTGTATATGTTGAAGTCTAACAAAAAATGTCTGGAACTCTTACATTTGTGCAACAGTATCCACTTGACATACCAGTATATAGAGAAACCTCAGCCTAAAAAGACAAATTTATAATTACATACATTTTTCTTATTATTTTGTTGAAACTAAAACCATTGAAAATTGAGTAACTTAATCATCATTTCTACTGACCAAAGGTTTATAAATCATTTTACTCACTTATCTGAATATTTAAAACATACAAAAGGATGAGAATAATTTTTCTGTTTAAAAAGTAATAATAATAAAAGTTAGATGATTTGTTATAATTTCTGAGTGTTTTGATAACAATTTTGGCCTTTTCTCATTTTTACTAATAAGGAATTACATACTTATATATAATGTATTATTATATCTCTCGGGCTTAGAACAACCTTTGATTTTTATGATAGATGCTCAAACTATGTGATGGAAAGGAATAAATGGAAGAAAAAATAAAAAGGTCCACAGTGGTCTGATGAATTCAGTAATATGACACAGTGATAGTTTCCCCACTTCCCATATGAAAAAAAAAATTGTACATAGAATAATCTACATATTGGACATTTCTTTGGGAGAGCATCATGCAAGAAAGACTATTGAGGAAGTTTAAGCAGCTCATTCACTATAGCCATACTTTTTTTAATTTCAGGGTCTCTACAAAATTAATTATATATTACCTTCATTAAAAAATATATTAGGTATTTGTTACCGAGGATAGTTTCAGTATATTGCAAAATGATTTCTATACAATATAATTGTTATACTATGAAGTAAGTCTGCTAACCAATCTCCTTAAAAAGAATTCTGGGGATCATGGTTTGGATGATGACAGAGATAACTTCTACAATTCTTGAAATTTCTAAAAATGGATGACAAATAAAATAAATAACAGAGTAAGTTAATGTCAGTGTGAATTATATGATGATAATTAAGATATTCAAATAAGAACTTTAATTACTGACATCTAATATCAATTAAAATAGCTAATGCTGGAAACTTAATTAATTTTCAATCAAATGAATATGATATTTTGAATCCTAACTAATGTGAAATACTCATAATATATACCCTCTTTCATCTTTTTAATTTTTTGCTGACTTTATTTGAATGGATAATCCTACTAGGATATTGAGGGTTTTATATTCCTTCAGTTCAGTATATAGGATCAAACCTTTATTTTTCTTTAAAGTTTGAACTTTTTACAGTCACCCTTATGGGTACATAAACAGGTTCTGGAATATAGGAAATAAACCAAGCATTACTATGATCTGAAGTGCTGCTTAGACTTAAAGTGTGACTGTAATAGATTTTCTTTCATAATTAGATTACTATGCAAACTTACATGTCTGTAATCAGATGGATGTGTGCATTTTCAGTCTGGAAGTTAGGAGAAAGAAAATCATTCAAGGAGATGGAAATAATTAATTCTGCATTAAGGATATGTCAATATTGCACTCTGACTCACTCCAGAAGCATAGCATTCTCACTAATTAGAGGGAACACAAATCCTTGCTATTGTTACAATATACTTAGCAGGGAATGAGACTTCTTAATGTGACTTCTTAGTGTAGGTCTAGCAAAGTGGTCCCAAATGATTTATAAATGAACTTGTTTGGAGCTTGTGAAAGGAGGGATAAGTTAAAATCCATTGGCCTTAAGATCGCAGGATCTCTGAATAATTAACTGCCAGTTTGGCTTTTGTTGTTGTTATTGTTTGCTTTGTATTAAATCATTCATTGACACAAAAATAGACTTTTTTTGCAAGTAAATAAATATGCAATGTATTTTTGAAAATTTCATATAATTGCAATGCTCTATCTTACTGGAATATTCAGCATTATTACTCTCATTACTAGGCATTTTCAAAGTCACCATGGGAGGTGAATATATTTTCCATTAAAGGATTATTTCAGTCTGAAATCCATCTGAACTCTATTGCCTATGAACCTTGATAGCAAAAAAATGGCATACAAAAATAAATGTTTTAATCTTTCAGACATTATTTTAGTGAATATGTACAAAACAAAGTAGCTGCATTGCGGGCATTTTGGAATATTTAGCATAAGGATGTCCATGTTCTAAATTTGCTTACACGGGAATTTTTTAAGTGGCCTAAAAATGATTATTACTTTTAATTCACATAACAAAACTCAATGGGAAAAGGATCCTTACCTACATCCTGTTAATTCGGCCCGAGCTGTAAGCAGCAAGGACAATGACTGTCTTCTTACCTGGGTTCCATGTCATTTGGTACCAAGATGCTTAGCCCACGGGAAACCTTTTCTTCCCAGGGAAAAAAGAAGCTGGAGGCAATGTAGTTGTAAAAACTGGTTTATTTTTTAAAAATAAATACAAAAATATAAATATAAAACATTAGCAGATAGAATTTGATGAAATGAAATTGCACAAACGTTTTGTATACCAGGTTGCATATCACACCTACTAACACCACATGTACATTTAATTTAATGTACAGAACAGGATATACCTTAAATTTTGTCTTCGCCTCTTTTAAAAGCTTCGCTTGCAAGGGCAGGGCATGTATCTAACAGAAGCGGCTTGTTTGTGAGATTGCTTAAGGGAGAACTATCCTGTTCACGGTTCTGAAATTATCTTTTACTTCTAAAATGGACACCACTGAATTTCCATAGCTTTGGCTCTTGGAAGTGATTAAATAAAATGCCGTATATATTCCATGAGACATCCTACAGGAAAGAATTAATGTGATTAACGAACAAATTTAAAAAGCAAATGGGGGGAAATTGTGCTGCGTGGCAGGAACATTCTCCTGGATGTCAAAGACGGTGACGTGGAGACGGTGTTGGCCGAGTGACTTGCTCTTGTTTGAACAGAATGTATAGCCTAGGTTAGGAGTCTTTGTCGCTTTCCCCGCCGCCGTACATCTCTGCCAGCTTGTTGAACCGAGGGCCCCACTCCCGGAGGAAATCATAGTTTTGGTCTCCATCCGTGGTACCGGATTCCAGTGAACTCAGAGATTCCGCCACGGAATCGTTCCCTTCGTAGGCGTAGGTTGCAAGTGAGTCGTAGGGAGGCGCGGTGGGGTCGAGATCATGCTCTTTCAGCCTTTCATTAATGAAATCCCGGACATCCGTGTTATCTGGCGCGGTGGGAGTCCTTCGGGGTATGAACAAAGTCTCCGGAATAATATCTCGCCGCAGCTTCTTTTCCTCGATGGCTGCGGGGTTCCTCAGGGTGCCGATATCAAAGGCCTGGGTGTCCTCCTCTCCGCCCCCCTCGTCGTTATAGCTCACGATGTTGTCTCTGATGTCTTCTTTAGACAAGATCAGAGGTTCTTTTTTCCGCTGTCTTTTCAGAGCTGCAAACAGGACTACTATAACTTGGAGAGAGAGAGAAAAAGATACATTAAAGATCCATCTCCAACACCATATACAGAACGAGTGGTAGGAATGCAAAGGAGTTTAAGTAATGGCTTTTCCAGGACAGGTTAGAATTTAAGATTCATTTTGTACTTTTTGACCCTTTTTTTTGTGGGGGGAGGGGGTATTAACAGATTTAGCTAGGATGGGTAGAGTTTAAGTGTCTAACTTATTTTTAGAACCATTTCCCAAATCCAGTGGCTTATTTTATCTTTCTAAGAACTGTTTAAAGATAGTTCTTGATCGCAGAGACATTATTTTATACTTTGCATTAAATAGTGACATGATGTCATATTTCTAAAATTGACACAAATTAAATTCAGCTTAAAATGAAAGCATTAAGACGGGAAAATATGTCTACATTTTTCACATCCTTATACATTATTTAAAAAGGCAGCATTGTCCGGCCATTGTTGCTCAGTAGCTGAGCATCAGTCCATGAACCAGAAGGTCATGGTTCGAATCCCAGTCAGGGCACATGCCTGGCGTTGTGGGCTTGATCCCCAGGAGGGGGCATGCAGGAGGCAGCCAATAGATGATTCTCCCTCATCGTTGAAGTTTCTCTCTCTCTCTGTCTCTCTCTCTCTCCCTCTCCTTTCCTCTCTCTGAAACCAATAAAAACATTTTTTTAAAGGCAGCATTTTTCACAAGAAATAGAGTACTGGTTTCTGTTAAATAGCTTTACTGATGGATTTGCATAGATTTTTTTTCTAACATTGTAAAAAAAGACCTTAATTGCTAGGAGGGGGGTGCATGGGGAATGGCCACATTACTTAGACATCATTAATTTAGAAATTACGAAGTTTTCCATGGAAATATATATCACACATGAGATAAAAAATAATTGTGGGATCACATAATGGCAAAGAGAGAATTAATACATTGACTTAACTACAAAAACCTTGGCTAGGTGCATCCTAAGTGTAGTCCACATGTAGAAATGTGTAGCACTCAATGTGTATCACTAATTCCAGAACAAGGTATGAATAATAATTATTTAAATCATACTAGTAATAATGGCATAAAAGTAGAATATAGATAATATCAAATTCCATCTGGTTGTATTAGTTTCCCATGCTCCATTTGGTCATGATCTTTTAAAATGAAGATTTGAAGAAACAGAGGTAAATTCAATTAGATGAGGAAAGGAAGGATAAATATGTTACCAGGCATATGTGTGAAGAAATATCTTTGTATTTAGCTTCTTATAACAAAGATTTAAAGAATATGGAATTGATTAGTTTTTAATTGAATGTGTCCTCTCCAAATGCATTTTAAAGCCTAAATCCTCAATGTGTTGGGATTTGGAGGTGGGGTGTTTGGGAGCTAACTGAGTCACAGGAGTGAAGCCCTCATGAGTGGGATTAAACACAGATGAGGTCATTGCTTTCTGCCAGGTGAAGACACAAAAGATAGTCATCTGCAAAGAAGGAAGTATGCCCTCAACCAAACACAGAATCTGCCAGCGCCTTGAACTTGGATTTCAGTCTTCAGAACTGTGAGGACTAAATTTCTGTGATTTAAGCTATCAGTCTGCAGTGTTTTGTTAATAGCAGTCCAAACTGACAACGGCAATTATATTATTTTTGAAGTGGTATTAAGTTATGTTTTCTCTTTTTGACATAGAATGGCCAGACTACTTGCCTTTAAACTTATGTAAAAGGGCAAACAGGCGACTTCTCTGATGCAACAAGAAAGAAAAACTTAATCCATTGATAAACGTTTTTGACCTTCAAAGTGATTAAAAAATTAGGACACTTCCTGGAGAACAAAAATATTTATTCTTCAAGTTTGGGAGAAACTATGACATTTATTTCGCCTAAATTTATGTATTCATACACACACATAAATTTTGATTTAAAAATTTTGAACTTCAGATTGTTTATCAACCAAATAATCTTACCCAGAAAAAAAAAAAAAGGTTAACGAAACTTACTAAGATTGGCTCCAAACATCAGATACAGTGTTTTTGGTTAGGGACACAGACATACGCACATAGTTTTAAGAAAATGCAATTACAGAGTAATGTAAACCTGATTGTTAATTCAAAAGCAGTTAAAAGTCAATTTGCTCTAGGTTATAAAATCCAGTATCATTGTTTTATGGACAAGTGAACCAGGTAAAAAGGACTATCTGAACATTATTTCAGTGAAGAGGTAAGATAGTGAGACACACCCCCCCACCCCCATCCAGCCATAAAAAAAAAAAAAAAAAAAGTGGAAATAAACTTTAGATGTACTGAAAAATTATACGTAGAGTGACTAACCGCTAGCCTTGCCTTGGTTCGGCCACTCCGAAACTGTGTAACCTTAGAAAACGTTTTGAACATCTCTGATTTTCAGTTTCATTATTTAAAAAAAAAACAAAAAAAAAGGACGGTGATAACTCTGATCAGATAACATATATTAATGGAAGCAATATGCCATGGGTAATTCACATGTAAAACATTGGGGTTCGTTTGGGGGATGTATTTGAATCGCAACAATTCTTGCTTGCGGGTGTATTGGAGTCAGCAATGGATTTTCTCTGCAGCCCTTACCCAGCAGGATGAGGATGCAGAGCAGGATGGCGACCAGCGCGCCGGTGCTGAGGCCGGCGGGGAGCAGCAGGGCTTCGGCGCTGCACGACTGCATGTTGCCCTGGGCGTCGCAGGCGCACACGCGGATGGTCAGCGTGCCCGTGCTGCTCTGAATTGGGTAATCGTTGTCTGAGATCACCACCGGCAAGAGGTAGGTGCTGATTTCATGTCTATTGAATCCGTTCTTCCTGGTTAAAATTCTGGCAGTATTATCTAAAGGAAATGTTAAAATGTTACAAATGACTTGGAACAGTAAAAACAGGTAATGCTGGTCACCATGGTTTTAGCATATAAATAAACCAGTGTTGATGGGAAGTGTAAAACTAACATCAATTTTCCGATAAATTGTATGCAATGCAATTAAAATACAGATAAGATCAATATATTAGATTGCCAACTAATTCTCAGATGTTTTCAAAACGGTGGATTTTTGTAAGTGAATCATTCATCAATACTACATAGATAATAGCATAGTTTTCAGAAACAAATATTATGCATACCAAGCAAACAAGAAATCTTAGTAAATGTTTCTTATTTACAAATGAGCATGTGTGTCTCACACACACACACACACACACACACACACACACACACACACAAGACATTAATGCAGTACTCATGCAGAAACAAGATTGGGTAAAATTTCAGAGCAGTTGCACTTTTAAAATTAATAATGTAGTCAGTAAGTGTATGAGTATGAGTCCCAATGAATATTTTTCAATTTTGTTTTCCACCCATTGAAATGAATATGCTGCATAACTCTAAATACTGGTGTAGCTCAAAGACAATTGATGTCTAGTGTCTAATAGACATACAGGAAAAAGTAGGTAGTGGGATGCTGGCCTTTCTTAAATCCGTCCCTTTTCCTGTAATTAGTTTAACAGACTTATGAAAGAAAAAAATGTTCTAATTACATACATGTTTAGACTAGACCAATTACCATACATATTCTCAAAAAAAAAGCTGTACAACTTTTTTGTAAAAATAGTAACCATTAGCGTATCCTCTTCTAAAATATGTTTCTAATGTTTTTGAGAATGCAAAAAATAATTTCAGTAGTTTCGACCACAGAGACATTACAAAAGTCACATGTTATGCAGGAGAATGGTATATCTTGCTCTTGCATTTACACTTTTGCACTCAGTCCCTTCACAACGCCAGGCTGGTGTGGCTCAGTGCTTGAGCATCGGCCTATAAACCGGGAGGTCATGGTTCCACTCCTGGTCAGCGCTCTATTCCCATATGAGATGTGCAGGAGGAAGATGATCAATGACAAGTTAATATTATTTCTCTTTCTTCTCACTCCTCTTGTTGTGCCCCGCCCTTTTTATTAAGGGAACTGATTATTGCCCATCTTTCTATTGTTTTCAAGATTCAATCTTTTCGTTAAGACTCATATAGAGATTTTTCAGATATTTCATTATTATAAAATTTAAGAGAGTAAAGAAATTACCATAGCATTTCATTAAATATCTGATAAAAACAAAATTTTGTAATCCAGAACAATAAGCTAACACATCATGTATAAGGTTACTGTTACTTGGGGTGAAATTTTTAGTTAATGTCACCCTAAGTCACAACGAACACATTACGTTCTACCGTTTACCTTCATTGTCCTGTACTGTGAAGTTTGGATTGACAGCAGCTAAACTGAAGAAAAATTTCTGTCCACCCAAAGGGTCGTCTTTGTCTACTGCACTAATAGTCTGGATGAGCTGCAAAAAAAGAGAAAAATGCATATTTCTCAAACTTCCATGGGTATTATATGCCTTATACTACATCATTTTTGACATCCATTTTTTTCTAAAATATTTTAAAGACAACTGACTTTCTTTCTCATGCATTTATCTTTATTTGAATTATTTCATCATTTTTATTATTACTTTGATTTTTAACAAAGTCTCTATCTTTTTTCTCTCTCCATCTCTCTCTCAAATTTTCTTAACTATTATCCATTCTTTCAAAATAACACATGGTAATATTATATTCTTGGCAGTGTTATTAATTTAGACATAAGATTTGAAGTATGTAGGTTATTTCACATATATATGTAAACATTGATCTGGAAGGATATATCTAATGTAGGAACATATTTTTAAATTTATTTTGATTATGACTTTCCTCCTCATCAAAATAAAGCAAAAGCTATTTAAAATGTAGAGATTTTATAGACAACATGATACATACTTTTTAAAAAAAGAAACACAAACATTTTATTATCTGCTTTAACAGTAACAGTTTACTACATCTGTACTGTCCATAAAATTGTATGTTTTTAAAATCCAACATATACATACTATGGGGAATGGTTATTGTATAAGGGTTAACTCTGTTTTTTCTGCTGTAAGAGACAACAGAAGAAGCTACCTGCTAACAAAGTAGAAAATTTTCCACCTTAAATTATGATCAGATCATTGCTTTGAACATGATTTATGCTAAAAAGTAAATGAGGAAAAATTGATATAAATGAAATAACATATCAAGAAATATAGTAGACTAATAAAAAGTCACTAAGATTAATAGGTTAACACTTACATAGAGAATGTGAAAGTAGAGCTAATGATCTTTTAAAATAAAATTTATGATGTCTCACATTTATGGACCAAAATAATATATTTTGGAGGAAAAAAAACAGCCACATTTTTACATGTTTCTTTAAGAAATTATAAACATTTACTTCATAATTCTAAGTTAAAATGTATTATTATAATAAAAGATAGTAGCATTGTAGATTTTAAAATCAGTGGTTCACTGGTACATCTTCATTAAATGCTACGAAGGAAATAAGTGAAGCTCATATTAACAATACGAGATAGAATCACATGTCAGAAATCTATATCAAATTACAATATATGTTTATGGTCCCAATACATCTCTATTGCAGATAGAAGCACTTACTTCCTTTTCACAATTTTTTTTTCTTTGAGACACAACTTGGCTTCTAGTGTCCAACTTCTCCATACCCAGCATTTACTTTTAAATCTAGTCCTCCTTTACTTGTCCAGTCATACATTAAACAATCACAATATTTTGTTTTGGTATATTACCATAAAGTATTGTGATAGAAATCAGAAGTTGGCAATAAGAAGTAGGTAAAACTATTTTCTGTCTCTCTGTCTAATACTCACTATTTCTACTAATGATAAATTCATTTTGACCCACTTTCAGAAAATGAGGTTGTCACAATTAGGGGAAAAATTCTAATGATGTCTAGTATTCATTTTCAGTACTTGAAAAACAGACACAGATAAGTCACTTATATTTTATCTCCTTACCAGTTGTGTAACTTGTTTATATTTTCACTGGGCTATTCTAAAATAACCTTAAATCAGCTTGCAAGGTGTTGTAGTGGTCAGTCTATAATGGAGTGGGGGGTGGCGAATGGATTTTAAGGTGTTTAAAGTCAGAAAACTGGTCACTAAATCTCAATGCGGAAAGACTGATAGTTTTGTTATTTGTGGAACTGGGGCTCTTGGGGTGCCACTGGAATGAGAAGCTCTGGAGGCCCCCTGGAGGAGGAGATCTTGTAGAAAGCTTTATTTCTGAGGAATTGCACCCCTGAGTTTCCAAGACCTCCCTTCCCTCAGTCCCACCATAGAGGCAGAGCTGTGGCTTCAGCAGAACTACATCAGAAGCAGTGTCTTGAGTTTCCACTCCGTGTTGGAGCACAGGTCTAGTCCAGCATCAGATGAGGTTAGTTGGTGGTCCCCACTGCAGTCCATCAGCCCATTGCTTGTGGGATCTGCATGGCCTTGGGTCATGGGCGAGTTCAAGCAAGAGAGCCACAAGAGCGCCAGTGGCCAAGAGCCACACAGAATCTAGGGGATTATTTTGGGGGCTTTCATGGGCCCTGCCCCCTCTAGCCAATGATCTCTGTTCCCAGATATGACTGACAGGCATCTTCCCTGCATCCCCAACTTCACTGCACATACATCTATCTTCCCCTTTGTCCAGTCCCTTCCCCCATGATCTGCAGGGAACGGGGAGGTGGTTCCCCGAGGAGTGTGACATTGCAGCTTCCTGGTGAAGCTGCCCAGATGGCCATGCTTATAATGTCTGGCCTCCCTTTGCCCCTTTGTTATTATTAATAACACGCTAATTACAAGGGTATCAATTTCTGTTGATGAGAGAAAACTCCCTTTGTTCTAGTATAAAGACACTTTTTCAGTTGTTAGGGAAGTAACTAAACATTGTTTAAACTATATATGTATGCTATTTTTGGGTTTGACAGGGCCTGGAGTTTAGATACTATGGATGGGTAATATAAGCAGCACTCCTCCCTGGGAATTCTCCTATGAGATTGAAATGCTATTTCCTTCCCATAGAGATTAAAAATTGTTAAAATATGCCTAATTGAATGAAAGTGTGAGGAGAAATTATAAAAAAAGAAAAACAGCAGGTCCTGTCTTCTCCTCTCTCCTAAGATTCCTACTCTCTCTGAGATGGAAAATCAAGTGTCCTAGTTCAGAAAAAAAGAAGGGGATATTAATGTTACATCAATACTAAGCAATATCATTTCCCAGGCTGGAGGGGGGGTAGGTATTCTCTGCCCTTACAGCAAAGAATAGGCAAGAAAGTGGCTGCAGGTGGCAATTTGGCTTTATTTCTGTCTTCTCATTTTGTTCAAACAACAAACGAATGGAACTGTGTCCCATGTGGTTGTTTCAAGTGCTCCTCTTCAGGAACACTCACTTTAGAGGAGTAGTGAGCGGACTGAAATATTCCGTAAATACAGAAGTCCTCACACAGCTCTTACTGCTTTGGATGAGAAAAGACAAAGTTAACAGATGGATTTCAAGAAAGGGTCCGTGAAGAAGGACTTTACCAAATAACCACTTTGATTTTTCCTGGCTGGGATGCCATCACTTAGAGTTCCATCATTGGATATTTAACAGCTTAGTTTAAGCAACAATTTTTAAGCCTATGCGACCAAAATGACATCTAATACACTGGTCTCATTAAAAACTAGAGGCCCAGCGCACAATTAAATCGTGCGTGTGTCGGGTCCCCTAGGCCTACCCTGCCATCAGGTCCATGCCCGCCGTCCCACGAAGCCTCGCACGCTCCACGGACGCTGCCAGCAGCCCGCGACACTCCAGATGTCCCTCCCACCACAGCTGCAGCAGGGCCCAGAAGTCTCGCCCCCTGCAGCTGCTGGGGGACCTATCAATGCACCTCCTGGTGAGTGCTGTAGTTGGTCGCGATGCCGTGATGGCAGCACGGCCACAGGCCTTTTAGGATGTAGACTAGAGGCCCAGTGCACGAAAATTCTACACTCGGGGGAGGGGGGGGTCTCTCAGCCCAGCTTACATGCTCTCACAATCCAGAACCCCTCGGGTAGGGTCCAGTCCCATCACAGCATGGCTCTGGTTCCCCGGGGGGGAGGGATCACGAGGCCAGTCCGCTGGCAGCATGGCTCCCTTCCCACAGCTCCCTCCTGACACCACAGGTGGCCAGGACCCAGGACTGTCTCCCACTGTGGGCTGCCAGGACTCAGGACTGACTTCCACTGCACCAGCCGGGACCCTAGCCTGGTGTTCGGTCGTCCATCTGGATGTTTAGGTTGTGACGGACCTTGGCTCTTTATATATTAGGGATAACTGCCATGAGCCCTGGCCGGTGTGGCTCAGTTGGTTGGGTGTCATCCGATGCACTAACAGGTTGCCATTTCAATTTCTGGTTGGGGCACCTATCAGGGTTGTGGGTTCGATCCCCAGTAGGATGTGTGTAGGAGACAGCTGACTGATGTTTCACTCTCACATCGATGTTTCTCTCTCTGTGCCAACTGTCCCTTTCTATCTACCTCTCTAAATATCAATTGTAAAAAAATCTTAAAAATAAAAAAATATATAAATAACTGCCAGGAGAGACGTGCACATGCAGCCAATTAGACAAAATTTATTAATCATGTTGTTCCTATCATGTTCATAAAAATTGGCTAACTTACTTTTCATTAAAGTCATCTTTGATTTGATTATATTTTCCTTCTGTATACCAATGGCTTTTTAAAAGTCCGAAAATATAAAGTCACTGCGCTAGATAACGTTAAAAAATGAAAAAAGAAAACATAACGTTAAAAAATGAAAAAAGAAAACATAAGGAAAATAAACAACCACAATCTCTCGATCTGTGTAGTTTGAATACATTTGTAAATAAGTATTTATAATGACTCAAGTATTCTGAAAAGATATCTCTTGAAAATCAAATAAAATAACCGTAGAGGAAGCAATGTATGCAGCAATTGCAAAGTGGGTATTTTATCTATTAGAGAAAAAGCTTCAACTTATATTATGCTGGGCCTGGCAAGCAGAGAACTATTTGGAATGGTATTTTTAGGGCACACACTGTTTCATTAAGAAGTAGGTTGGAAGTAGCTAAGTCACTTAAATATTTCAAATTAAACATTTCCATAATACTTTCAAATTTAAAAAAAAAAGAATCATATTGAACAAATTTTAGCATTTCAAACAATAGACAGGAGATTGAATTCCTGTTACAATCTTCAGAAGGAAGTATCTCAGTTATTCCACAAAGTAACTTACATAAAAACATAACAATGGCATTGATGTCTATAAAGAGCATCAGATGATGTCAAAACACCATACAGATTTATGATGGCTCCTCTTTCTTTAGTGAAACAAATTTGACTCCCAATTATTTATAACATGCAGCTTCCTTCTGTGAAGCTAGAACTTAAACCAATTAAGAGCATTTCTTCCAGCCATATACGCTGGAGCTTTCCAAAGAACAAAATGAGTCCACTGAGGACAAGGCATAAAGAGTTATAAACAAAGCTGATGCAGGAAGAATGTTTTAAAGGGTGAAAACGAAGTCATTAAGCAGTTTATGTGTTGTTATAATGATGAAATGCAAGTGTAAAGGTAAGGAGAAAATTCCGCAGCCCCACTTCAAAGCCATGTTTGCAGACATTGGGAAAAGTTGATGAAATGTTTTGCCAATCCCATGCATTTGTCTGTGTTTTTCCCAACATTTATTCCCCATCTCTCTATCAGTTATCAATATTTGTCTAATGGAACAGCAGAGGTTTTCCTTTGTTTGCTTTTTAATCTGTTTTTGTTTTTGAACTTTTAAGAATCTAAAGTTATTTATTCTTACACTTTAACTTTTGTGGCAACGATAACATTTTATATACATTAGAAATTTACTGTTATTTATAGCATCTTCAACCTTAAAAACATCAGCATTTGTTTGTTTTTAATTATATTACTGGCACTTTAAATGAGTGTTTTTTATCTCCACTTTCTCATTCCTCTCAAGATTGGGAAAAGAAAACATTTAATCATGCCCTTAAAAATCTTCCTATGCTTAAACCCTGGGAGTACTCACCTGTCCTGGTCTGGCATTTTCACATACAAACGTGTCATAGAAGACAGCAAATTGTGGGGCATTGTCATTAACATCCAAGATTCTCACAAAAACAGCCACACGGGTCATCTCTTTAGGATTGTCTAGAAAAGGGAAAGAAAACATTTGTTTAGAAAGACACAGTTTGCATTAGATTTATTTATATAAGCATCTGTGGATACTAAGTGCTCACACACAAATAAGCATCGTGGCAATTCTACTAACATAATGAGCAAATGCAATAAAGACAATTACTAAGAGCCTAATTATATAGTCATGAATTCAATTATTGGGCTCAAGTGTACTATTCTTTTGGAAAATATTTTTAAAAGCACAATGCAGTGTAATTGAGTTCATATTATATTTGTGGCTTGCCATCCAAATATATATATATCAAGAACAAATATTTAATAAAGCTTTATTAGACATCATTATATTACTTAATCTTTCCTGATTTTTTCCTGAATTTTTTAGTTGAAGAAGTAGTTTTTAATAAATTAGTAACTCCCCCAAAGTTATTAACTCTAAGTGGTAGCTGTTACATTACAACTTACCTGTCTACTTTTATCACTAAAATGTATGCCAATAGCTACTCTCAACTCTCCCTTTGGAAATTTCGATATATAGCTACTAATTTTACAAATTAGATAGAAATTTACAATGAAATTTATTTTATTAATATAATTTTTACTAGTACTATTTCAACAATCTAGGCACACTTTTGTGTAACAAAATTAGCTCAGTAGTAACATACAGTATTGTAATTATTATTATTTTGCTACAAATGCTAAAATCAAGAGCATCAACGTTTTCACATAAAAAACATGCATTTGAAATTTGTTCCAAAAAATGGAATTTTACAATAGAAATGTCTATTAAGCTTAGCCTTGGTTAATAACCTGATATCAATCATAATTACATTATCTTCACTATAGATTTTTTCTAGGTACTTGTACTGATATCTGAGAGCGTTTTGACATTTTAAATTCAGATTATTTTCATCAGCCTTCATGATATCCAAATCTCAGTCTTTGGATATGGTTCAAATTCTGTGTGAACTTTGGTGAACTCAAGCTGAAGATCAATATAAAAAGAGAAAGGAGATAATTAGCTAAAAACAAAGCAAAACAAACATACAAGGAGCAGATGAGCTGAGGGACAGCAGCAATCTTATTTAACGGCCTCTACCAACATGCATTATGAGTGAAATTTATCTGACTTTCTAATTTTATCTAAATAATTTTTAGGTACAAGGATAAATATATTGTCACGGGCAAAGAGGGAGTGTGTCACTATTCAAAAGAATGTATTTCTTCTCCCTTCTCTCCATGTAATTATAATGTTGCTAAAATAAAGAGATCAGCACTTTTAACAAATATTGGGTAAGAACTGATTACTCAGCAGGGACATTTACAAGGCTGAAATAGTATGAAGGCAGGCAGGCAGAATGCTAAGTCCATGTTGAAGTTTATTTACTTTTCCTTCTTATTTCAAGAGAACTTTTCAAAGGCCTGCCCTCTTTAACACGCAGTCTAACCTCAGTCTTCTTAACCCTCATGTGTTCAGGTTCTGGTTTCATCTAATCTATTGCTGCATATTTTACTTCTCATTGTGTAGGGTGATTAAAGAGTTCAGATCTTGGGGCCCAACAGAGAGTTGCTTTGATGCCCGTGTCCACCACTCATTTCCTATGTGACTCTGGTCAATTTATTCCATCTCTCTAATGCCTCAGTTGACTCAACATGAATTAAAATAGAACTTCTAGTAGAGTTTTTTTTTTAATTAGATGAGTTAATGCATGAAACTTCTGATCAGTTTCAGTTTGTTGGTATTGACCATTATTATTAAGATCATCTCTATTATCACGGTCATATCTTCTTCATTTTCTTACATTACTTAAAAGCTTATGTTCTTTCTCCATACAAAGCATCCACACAATACAAGGGGTTAACTAGCTTTCCTATAATCCATGGCGGTCTGAAGAGGGGAAAAGTGAAGAGAGGAGAAAAGTGCTTTTCTGTTACTCTCCACCCTCTCCTGCTTCTAGACCATTTGTTCACACCCAGAGGCACAGTGCTCACCTGCACATGAGCCCTCAACTCTCTAACGTTACTCGGAGAAGAGTGGGAAGGGGTGATTCTTCCATGTTTTCCAGAACATGCTCGTTAAACTACTTACATAGTTAGTGGACACAGCTGTGAGAGCGCCTGGGAAAGCACATGGGCATTCTTTAATTATTGTCAGCTGAACCTAGTGGCATTGGCAAAGCCACACCCTGGGAACAAGCTTTGCCAAAAAGGCAAGGGTGTTGTCAGCTTGACCTTCATTTCAGCCCAGGTGTCAGGAAGTGGGTTTTGATATGTAAATCCAGTCAAGCACCAGGAATGAATAGGACTCTGGCCTACTCAAGAATGCAAATAATCTCCTTTGTCTTGACTTTTGGTGAAACTTCCTGGTATTTGGGGGTATAAAATAAACACGCTGCATCGGGGCTCTGGGTCACTGTCTCTCCCTGAGAAGAGGGCAGCAGTCCACCCGGTCCCAGCATTTTCCTTCTATCTCCGTGTCTTGTCTCTTTCTTCTATTTCTCAATCCCCAGCCCCTCTACTGGAAGAACCGGATCACCTCTCTTTCCATGCCGGATGCAGAAAAGAGAGACCCCACAACACATAGCAATATTTTTCTTTTAAAATCTTGACCTAAAAATAAGTCTTTCGTGGGTAGCAATTCACTTTCTAACTATGCCACAGAGTCAAGAGAAAGTCTCATATCTAAAAAACTGCACTATTATGTCAGTTTCCTCTCTAACAATGCAGGCGTGGACAAAGGTAGCTTTACAGCTGCAATACAAATAAGTCACACAATAATTAATTAATAAAAAGATACAGGAATAAACTTGGTGTTCTATGTGCTCAAAACTGTGAGCCTACTTTTCCCACCCCCTGTAGGTAGAGATTCTCTGGGCTCTTTACAAATAACTCAAGGCTTTTCCAATGAAAAGCTAAATCCACAGGGGAAAATGTGCTTTGTAAAGCATCAAGCCTGGAGTCGCCTATTCTAAAAAACAGTGCTTGCACTGATCCTTCTTACTGGCATATGCTGCAGCCTATGTATAAGTAAAAGTATAAAGACTTCTGAGGAAGCAGCACACTGAAGAGTAGTGGCGTGTATTTACCACCTGAGTTTCTCTCAGTCATCAAGGCAGTCTGTTGTAGCAAGAATCTATCAGCAGTCAAGAATTTTAAAATGATGTCCAAAGATGAATCTGTGCCTATGTATCCACAGGCGTTTCCATACCTCTCAGAAGAGGAAATCAAGTCATTATCGAGAAATCTCAGGCTGTAGAGAGATGCATCTTTTCTATCTGAGGGGAACTTTCCACTAATAAGGAACTAGGTATAGGTAAGAAGTCAGTCCTTCAGCATAAGCTTTGCTCCACTGTCTTCAGAACATATTGCAATTATTATAGTTACAATTGTGGTGGAGGAACTCATGGGTCTCTACAGTGATGTGTCCTACGATCCCTGATTGTGACCTTAATTTTAGGATTTTTATTCTTTACATGGCATCTAAAATTATTTTTTAAAGAAGAAGCAGGTAAGTTACTCATGGTATACTGCACTAAATAATTACCTGAAGTAGCACTTGCCATATGATGGGATATACTGCTGTGGACTGTAGAATTAAACGGTTACAGGAAGGGCCTGGAAGCACATTGGTAAGAAGTGCATTTATATGTCATTCTGCCCTGCTTAGGGCTCGGTGTATGACACGGTTACCATAAATCCAGTGTTTAAAATCTAGTGAAAGCAATTTCCTGTGTGCTGTTTCCCTCTGACCCTCATTCCCATTAATAACGAGAACAGCATAATGGGCCTTTGACTACTTGTGGTTTGGCAGGTAGACATTCCCAGCAGTTTCTCCACAGATTGATTCATTTAAGGGAAAGAAGTTTAGTTTTTAAAAAGAAGAACATAATTGGCTTAGCCTTTTACAGAATCATAATTACTTCAACTAGCTTTGGAAGTTAAATTTCTCAAAGTATCTGAAATGGAAAACACAATTTCTAGCTCACTGGCATGAAGAAGGATCTTGAAGCAACAAAGAGAAAAATAAACATGGATCTAGAATGACCAGATTGGATCCTCTCAGGCGCTTCTAACCATGGTGACATGGAGACAAATATAGAAATAAAAGCTTTCTTTAAAGAAAAACTAAAAAAACAAGACACACACACACACACACACACACACACACACACACACACACACACACAAACACAAACACACAAAAACTTCTGTTAGCCTTAAAAGGAGCAGCCATTTATAACTCACTATGGAAACAATGGCTCATTATGTTAACCCATATTTCTGAGTCACATTCAAGGAGGAGCTGAATCTATTATCTTGAGGCTTTGCACTCATTGCTGATGATCTTTCTGGCTTAGTTCCACATTCCTGAGATACTTGGTATTCAGCCCCAAGGTTCTGCCTTCCAAATCCTGGAATGGCTTGACCTTGGTATGTGTTTGTGGATTCAGCATTGTATTTCAAATACGGAATTTATAGGCTCCATTTTTTTACACTGATTAGGACCCTCATTAGTGTGGCTTTTGAAGAAGTTAAGGTGTTGCTCTATTCCATGTACGTCATAGTACAGGAATCAAAACCATGAGCAGGTTTGCATGTGTGGACAGAGCTGGTTTCATGGGCATGCACAATTGTTCAGGGTCTCAGAAGGGCTACAAACTTGTTTTAATGCTCTGCTGTTTCCATGTTTAATTTTTTAATAATTTATTTTATTTTATTTTATTTTTTAACTAGAGGCCCAGTGCACAAAATTCGTGCATGGATTGGGGGTGTGGGGAGGCTCTCCCTCAGCCCAGCCTGCACCTTCTCCAATCTGGGACATCCCTCTCACAATCTAGGACTGCTGGCTCCCAACCGCTCGCCTGCCTCTGTCGGATTGCCCCTAACCACTTCTGCCTGCCAGCCTGATAACCTCCTAACCACTCCCCTACCAGACTGATTGACGCCTAACTACTCCCAGGATGGCTGGATTGTCCCTAACTGCCCTCCCCTCCTGGCCTGGTCACCCCCAACTGTCCTCCCCTCCTGGCCTGGTCACCCCTAACTGCCCTCCCCTCCTGGCCCGGTCCCCCCCAACTGCTCTCCCCTGCAGGCCTGGGTCCACCCCAACTGTCCTCCCCTGCAGGCCTGGTCCCCCCCAAACTGTCCTCCCCTGCAGGCCTGCCCCCCCCCAACTGCCCTCCCCTGCAGGCCTGGGTCCCCCGCAACTGCCCTCCCCTGCAAGCCTGCCCCCCCCCAGCTGTCCTCCCCTGCAGGCCTGGTCCCCCTCAAACTGTCCTCTCCTGCAGGCCTGCCCTCCCACAACTGCCCTCCTCTACAGGCCTGGAACCCCCCAACTGCCCTCCTCTGCAGGCCTGGTCACCCCTAACTGCCCTCCTCTGCTGGCCTCGTCACCCCTAACTGGCCACAACTGCCTTCCCCTGCAGGCTATCTTGTGGTGGCCATCTTGTGTCCACATGGGGGCAGCTATCTTTGACCACATAGGGACGGCCATCTTGTGTTTTGGAATGATGGTCAATTTGCATATTACTTTTTTGTTGGATAGGATGACTTTAGAGGGAGAGGAAAAGATAGAGAGAGAAACATTAATTGGTTCCCTCCTGCCCATGCCCGACCTGGGATGGAACCTATAACCTGGATTGTGTCCTGACCAGGAATTGAACCTGCAACCTTTTTGGTGTACAGAACAATGCTCCAACCAACTGAGCCACAGGGACCAGGGAAAATTTCTTAATCATTTTTAACAAGACGTCTGACAGCTTCATTTTATAATGGGCTCACCAAATTATGTAGCCAGTCCTGTGTATGGGCAAGAATTTTTGCTCTTGGATACAGATGTGGTTTTGAAACCTGGCTCTGCTTGCTACTAGTTGGATGAAATTTTGTAAATTTGGTTAAAGAATTAAGTATTTGATCTAGAAACAAAATAACTGGTTTAAAATCCCAGTTTTACTACTCTGGCACTGGGCAAGTTACTAAAACCCTTGGAAATGCATTTCCTTCTCTGTTGAATAAGGTCAATAAAAATATCAAGAGAAAATTCATTTAAAAATCTTAGACTAATACATGGCACAGAGTGTTTGTTAGTATTATTACAATTACTTTGGTGTCCTTATTTGTAAAAGGAAAGGGATAGTATCTATCTGCATGTTTGTTGTTGAAATTAAATTATAGACATCCAACATCTAGCACAAATTCTAATTCACAGTGTCCATGAAACACATCTAATACATATTATTTCCCCAACAGAGACTATCTTTAGTTCCCAATTATAGATTTTTAGTTAGTTAATATAAAAATGCCAATTTATCTAGACCCACAGCTATTACATAGTATATATAAAAACTATTGACAAAATTATAGGCATTCAAAACTTTTTAAAAACTTGGATTAAAGTATAAATCATGTTTGTAACAAAATAAATTATATTCAATATGAAATTGAAACTAAAAATATCTATTAAATATTGTACACATAAAATTTATCTTACTGATTTCAGCAGCTATAATGGTAAGATTGTGCCATTGAGATAGTTCACGGTCAAGTGGCTTTGATATATAAAGGGATCCATTTCCAGAATGTATATTGAAGATCCTGTCAAGGTCAGTATGACGATCCAAGGAAAATCTGAACATAGAGGGCCAAGAAAAATAGGTGGCAGTGTTATTGATGGTTTGTAGGATAAAATGGTAAAATGCAAAGACACACATGTAGGGATATATAATAATTTGAGGAATGTACACAGTATTGATCTAGAACACAGATTATTTTATCAATTTAACACACACACACACACACACCTCTTCCCAATGAATGCATTGGCAAACTGTTCTGCATTCTAGTTCTATTCTTCTAAATTTTGTTATTATCATTATCTATTTCCATATTCAACTGTCCTTGTTGTATTTTCTGACAAAACAGCTCGTATTGCATATGGTAACATTATCAGCTGACTTTACCTAGTTATTGAGAATTCTGTTGAGGAATTATCATAAGGAGCCAATGCAACAGATCATTCTCAGAAGCAAAATCATTTTCATAGTTAGAAAATTAGAGACAATATTAGTTTCCTCACAGTAGTAGTTCAACAATTTATGATGTTTTTTTTCCCCTAGTTCATGGTCTGATTACCTATGTAGGTAGCTTCAGTTTCTTGACCAAATGTATCATTGAAAGATGTATATATATGAATCAGAGATGTTTTTAAAACAGAGCAGTTTGGGATAGAAGTGTTTTATACATTTATATCAAATGAAGCCTTATTATATGTATTCTGCAAATTGATTAAAGGCACTGGGTTGGATATCATTCTAGAGCCAAACAGAAGGTTTATCAATCAGGTTGATGTACTTTGGATAATTACATTATTTTTTTTGGTTTGTAGGTCAAGGTTTAAAACAGCTTTACCCCTCATCGGTTGCTGCCACTTCACAAAAGTAGTGGCTTACAAATATTTCATAATTCTTGAATTAACAAGCATAATTCCCAAGTTATATTTGATACTGCATATTTAAAAAAGGCAAAACAAAGATGATAAGACCAGGAGTAATATTGAGTTATGGTATATCTTTTTCTATGCCATAACTGTCATCTATTTTAAGGGAAAAAATTAATGAAATATTGTTTTAAAGTGTGTTCTGTAAGTAATAATACAAATAATTAAATGGTGCCATAAAACTCTTCCCTTGTAGTGTCTCAAAATTGTATAATATTTACCAAAATCAATGAAAATGTATTTAAATCAGTTCTAAATAGAACATACCAGTAATTTATAAATCTCCTTAGTAAACTCTAGCTTTTTTTTCTATTAACATAACATGAATTCAGTTTCATATTCAAACTACACATCTTACCACTCACAAATAAAGCAAAGCATTGTATCATTTTATCTGGAATAATTCACAAATTCTATCCCAAGTTGACAAAATTCTTTTACTTCTGAAAAACAACATACATTACTTCTTCCTTGGAATGTTCCATTATTACCTGAAGTAGAATCTATTTGCCCTCACTTATCACAAAGTACCTTTCACCGCTCATCCCTGTCATTTACCACACTGCAGTAGGAATTCATTTCATCTCACATCTCATACAGGAAATCAAACATGAAAACACCAAGCATCTTACTTGGCGTCTAGTGGGCACTCAGTGAATATTATTTCTCATACTAAGTCATCTTCCTTAACAGGCTAAGAACTCCTTGAGAAAGACATTAATATCTGATATGGTGATCCAAAAATATTAGTTGCATTCTTTGGCATAAATGGCAAATTATAGGGTTCCCTATTTCTATGGAAATATGACATGAAGTTGCAATATGTAAATCAATATAAAACATCATTTTGTTCACCAAATCTATGAATGCATATTTTGTCTTATTTTTTGTAATTTAGTTTAAAGAAATAATGCCAAAATTTAGAGAGCTATGTAAAATTATCTTGAAGATGCAGAGACCCTGATTCTCCTTCAAATTTGATATAATTATATTTTTCAATTACCTATTGGCAAATTGTGTGTTAATTTTCCTTTTCTTTTTTAAAACCATTTTCAAAACACATTTTAAGTAGATCCTGTGATTATTGCTTTAAGATCCACAATATACGACAATTTATAACATTTCCAATATTATCCATCCTGTAATTACATTGCATTAATATAGCTACTTTATTTCTTTAAAAATGCTTTTAACCTCAATGGTCTTTCAAGGATGTTCACTTGCATTTTCTAAATCATGGTGACATAAATTCAAATATAAAACAACCTTCATGGTATAGGCTCTGTCAGTAATAATCAATGCCATTATTAATTCTATTGCATATAGGATACATAAATCGGTTCTTTTCTCCTGGTACTAATACTTGCATCCTGGTTAAATATTTTATTTTTTGTTTCAAAAATCCACAGCCATATTTTGACATAAAATAATTATCAGTCAACAAGAGGATGAAAAATCCATTTCATTGTGTGGAGAAATCTCTTTATGTTTGCCAGTTAACAATGCAACTAGATTTAAATTGAACTCCTTTAAAATATTATATTTCTGTTTTTTTTAAAGGTCATTTTAAAATCAGGAACATGGAGCACAGCCTGTTAAAGTCAGTTGGGAGCTATGCCAAGAAAATGCTGGGCAAGAATTTAAAGAGGAAGATTAAATGTGTACCTTGGTTATTTAAAAGTTTCAAAGGGAAAAAAATTAAAAATGCAGCCATTTCAATGAAGATAAATGGATTGGAGAAGAGGCATTTATGGGAAGGTGATGCCGGCAGATGGGAGCTCTACACGATTACTATGGACATGTTTCTTCTGACAATATGTAACCTGTGATGCTGTATGCGAACAGAAGAAAATATTTGGGTAAAATTATATAAATCAAATAGTAATGTTAATATATAAAGTATGACTTCACTGAAGATTTGCAGAGTCAGGTGGCACATAAAATCAGAGGCTCTCTGGATTCCACTGCTACAAACTTAGAAGGCAGAGGACAGTGCACGTGGAAACCACCAGTCATGTGAACTCCTGCGTGATGGGTCCGCATGGAACAAGGGGCAAGCAAATTCTGCCTGCTGAGAATTAGGGAAACACAGGAAGTCCAAAACACATGACAGACTAACAGTTTAAAGTGAACAGTCATTTTAATGCTGCGTGTTATATATAGACATCTGTACTTCTCTAAAATGATACAAAACATAGTGAAAACTTCGAGTCTTTCATATTTTTCTGCATTTATCATGTCTCATATGTTTTCCAGCTGCCATTTACTCTTATCTTCCTGGAATGTTCTAATATTTGTGGATCAAGCCAAACAACAACCAAAAACACTTCTGCTTTGGTGGAAGGAGTATGGGGGAATTTCTGACACCACAATGTAACCGCATTGAAACACTGCTATAATTAAATATATATATTTAAATATATTTTATTGATTTTTTACAGAGAGGAAGTGAGAGTTAGAAACATTGATGAGAGAGAAACATCAATCAGCTGCCTCCTGCACGCCCCCTACTGGCGATGTGCCCACAACCAAGATACATGCCCTTGACAGGAATTGAACCTGGGACCTTTGAATCTGCAGACCGATACTCTATCCCCTGAGCCAAACCGGTTAGGGCTATAATGGTAAGCTTAAGTGTTACTGCTCCTCTCAATTTCACATATTCTTTAAGAACTTGAAAGCACAAATAACATGATTTAGTTGCATTGTAAATGTACAGATGAAATAGTAAAACTGTGCCCCTTTTCTATACCAAGGATCAGAGCGACAAATACCTTACAGAGACAAGCAGATGATACAAGACATGTTTTGGTCTCAAGGGCATGATTAGAACTGAAGGGAACTATGAAACTTGTGCATGCCCTGCCCCAAAATAGAGACAACGTCATGTACAACTTATTGAGAGGCCCTCTTATCTTTCAGCACATTAAATGGTTTCAATAGAATTTCATGACCTCTACATTTACTTCAGTTCTGTTTCTGTTCATCTTAAACATACGCATAATTACCTAATGGCGCTAGAAGTCGAATCGGGGTCCCTTGCCATTACAGTCCCAATGATTGTGCCCACTTCAATATCTTCATGAACCTCAAACAGATAGGAGGATCTGCTAAAAACGGGAGGCTCGTCCACATCTTCTATAGAGATTTTGACAATCGTTGTATCTTTAAATGGTCCTAGGTAATAAAATCGTGGATCCACGTGGGTATTTTCTGCTTCCACCTTCAGAGTGTAAAGTCTTCGGCTCTCATAGTCAAGTGGCTGTTTAATAAGAAATAAACCATGAAATTTGAGTGAGGGAAAATGGAGTAGATGTTTCTTTCAAGTTACAGTATGATTTTTAAAGCATGATTGAGTTCTAAGCTGTCCATTAACTGTAAATAAATAAAAGTAATTTAAATATATTAACATATCAATAGGATTCAATTTTACTTTTTAATATATTCAATGTGTTACCTTAGAGCATAGGAACATGAAATTTTAAATCTTGGAAAAATTAGAAAGGATTAAACTTAAGGTGGTGACAAAATTGGGCTGAAAGATTGTGTGTGTGTGGGGAGGGGGAGGGTTGAGGTGTTGGCCATTGCTAATTTTTTCTAAGAAAAAATTCAGTTATCTTTTTAAATTTATGTAGTGATATTTCTATTCAGTTTAATGGGCTCCTGGTACTTTAAGAAATTTTGAAGACTAATACAAAACTTTCAACAGTTATATGAGATTCCACCTGCATGACTATTACTTCCCAGTCATGAAAAGTAACAAGAAAGCTGCTTTCCCCTTTGCTGTTACTGTCCATTTAAAAGTGGTTGTGTACCTTGGGCTGTGCAATAGAATGTCAGGGTAGTTTTGCGATTAACCAGTGCTAAGGTGGTCACTTTGCACATTGAGTGCTTAGGATATTTCATTGGATCTAAATTTTATTGTGTCTTATTTTTTCTTATAATGATGGTGCAGACTCTGTAATAAAAGAAACAACAACTAGTTACCTTTAAACCATTTAATAAACATACTTTGGCAGAAAAGTTTAATATGTGTAGCAGAAGGGAAAATGTGAACAACCAAGCTATCCTCCAATCCCTGCTATTTATTTTTATTAGCAGCTTAATTATTACTCCATACATCTGGATAGAAGGTATGCTACTTTTTGTGCCTCCAACTGTGTTAACATATTGACATCACTAGCTATTAACTGTTTTATTTAAGAAAATATTACTATGGAAGGCTTTTATTAATGTGGCTCAGAAATATAATCACACATACAGGATGGGGCAGAAATAAGATTACAGTTGTGAGTATATGAAACTCAGAGTTTATTTTTGTATTATTAGTTATTAATTATTGTGTTATTTCCCCATATGAACAACTGTAAACCTACTTTTGCCCCACCCTGTATATTAACGTGCCTTGTAAATTTTATGAAATCTCAGGTTTCTTGTTTCATTAAAAAAAAATTTGGTCAAAATGTCCAAGGCCTTTGGCTTTATGTTTCTCAGACTATACACAATATAAATTATATTTGTACATGATGGTGAGATTTCTGAATGGATAATGCATGAGTGGAGACTACATATTGAAATCTCTACTTTCTATGGTTGGGTGTTTATGTATGCTGATGGTGTGCACCTTTTTCACAGTTATGATGCCTTCCTGTGTGTCCTTCTCAGTTATGATGTCAAACATGTCAGTCCCATCACCATCAATAATTCGGTATTCAACTTCAGCATTTTTTCCAGTGTCAGCATCAGTTGCTTTTACACTTCCAACAGCTGTGCCAACTGGGGAGGATTCAGGTACTCGAAGATGGATGGTGTCTGCAAAGAATAAAGAAAATGAGAGAATGAGAGAGAGAGAGAGGAAGAGAGAGAGAGAGAGAGAGGTTTCTCAATAGAATATTCAAATGTACATGTGTTATGAGAGAACATTGTAAATCTTAAACACGGCATGATGTTAACTGATTAATAAGTTGAATACTTATTAATAAAGTATTAATAAAATTATGTTAAATTGAAGTCTAAGGACAGAAAAGTAGAACTTTGGGGGTATTTGTTCATGCGTATTATGAATAGCGAGGACCAACCTCTAATCGTATTAGCAATTTGTCTTTTTTTGCATTTGTACAAATAACTAGACATCAGCTTTGAGTGAAGATAGGTACATATGTGTGTTTATGCAGTTATAACAAACTACAGAATAAGCAGTGAATGTTTGTTAATTGTTGTTCCTCTGTTGTACTTAGTTACATACTACTCAGCTTGCTGGCAGCAGAACATTACAAAACTCGAAGAAATAAACCATAATCAGGAAGAATCCTGGCTCTTTATTATTTCTATTTGTGACAGAAGAAACAAAGGTTAGTCTGTGGGAGAAATGCAAAGTGCCCTTCACAGTATCAATATAAAAACACTCAATTGTGACAAACTCCCCTACATTCCAGAGCAAAACAAGGATTTATCTAACCCCCTCTTGCATATAGATGTGCTTCCAGCGTGGACAACCTCTACTGCTAATGAGATTTACATTTTAGCTCTTGATCTTGAACTGTTACTGACAGATTAATAGACTCCAAGCACCTCTGAATAGAGCAGCTTCTTGATCATAAGCCTTAAGCAATTCTCCTTAATATACATAATAAAGTCCAGAATGCTTAAATACGCAGGCTCTTGCCTGAGTATATCTTTCTTACATTTTTCCTTCATCACATCCAAAAAAGATTTTCTCCAAACTGGACTTTTCTAAGTGTTCTTGTCAAAACTTGATTTCCTACATCCCCTTTGTTCTTGTCAAAACTTGATTTCCTACATCCCCTTTTACATGTTTTGCATGCTACTTCCTTCATGTAAAATCACGCCCCCCCTCCCCCTGCCATTACCTGCATAATGCAATTAAACAAACCTGATAAAATGGCACTGTTATTGGCTGAGTGTTTGGGGCCCTCAAAATTTATATGTTGAACCTTGATTCCCTAGATTGTGCGTGCAGGGTTTTTATACACATCATTCATACCTTCTATACTATGTTTATTTAATTTGCTACACATTCCATTTATTTATTATGTATTTGGTGTGGCTGATCATTTCCTGGAAAATAAAACATTGGTGTGGCTGTATTTCACATATACTCTAGATTTGAGACTAGAGAATCATGGTACTGCAGACTTTAACAGAAACTAGATTTTACAAGATACTGATGCCAAAATTTCTGGTTGGGTCTCAATTTGTTGCCTTACAAAATGGAAGAATTTTTGAACAGTGAGTATATTAAAAAATTGTAGTAGAGGGAGTAAATCTTGTTACATATAGGCAAATATGTCAACAAGCCAAAAAGGAAGGTAACGATTTGTATTAGACATAAGAAATCTAATTATGCCTTTATATAAAAAAAGTAAATAACAGTAAGTTATTTTCTATTAATATGTTAATTGATCTTTGCTTTAGAATTAAAATATCTGTATCTTTCAAAAGGAATTTAGAGTGCTATGATTTACAATAATAGTATTTAAAACTTTTCAGCATAAGAGAAAATCTCATACTGTAACAGAATGGAAGTGTTTCAGTAGGAAGACTGAGATACTAGAACAGATTAAACCCGTTCTTGTAAGTCAGTTGCACATTTTGTTTTAATTGCTGTCACTCAGAAAGGCTTAGAATCCCACTCCCATAGCATGGATCTAAACCCTGATGCCCAAACACCTGTAATTAATAGTGTTTTTCTATAACATAAACCAAGTCTTCTTAGAGATTTGTTCTTTCTCAAATTTGAGGAATGAAAAGGAAATTGAGATCAGGATTTTTTGAGAGAGAAATTCGGTGCTCTATCAGAGATTAATTGGATCATAGAAAAGTACAAAGAAACCAATCTTCTTGCCTCCAAGGGTCAGCAGTTTGAAATTTGATCATTAATAAGATCATTTAGTTGATTAGAATACATTAAGTGTGACTTGGTTTCTGGCAGTGCAAGCTAGATGATTCAGTTCAAATTTATAGCTTGGAAACAGTTTTGTGGATCATAGCTAGAGACCGAGATACAAGGTACTAAAAATAAGTACAAACTCCAAATTAAAAAGAAAGGAGAACCCAGAGACACAGACAGAGAGATAGAGAGAACAAAAGAAAAAAGGAAACATTTCATTGTTTAATTAACTTTATTGTCACTTAGATTTCACTCTATTGTCTCTGAGAATTTGTTCTCCCACTTTTTATTTTTAGCTAGGACTTTTTGGAAACTACTTGTATTTTTAGGCACATGCTTAAATTCTGAAAATCTGCCTGCTTATTATAGTTCTGGCCAAGGATCCAAACTTATCACTTCAGAGTACCTTCATCCCAAAGTTTATTTCATTTTCATTGGAGTAAGCTTTATCCATGTTAATTTCCAGTACCTTCTGAGACTCAACCAGGGAAGTGATTATGCTACATTGGTTCATATGTACTTTATAAGCCTAAAGTGTAGAATAGTTCTCTTCCTCAGTAATTTGTTGGAAGGGACACACACACACACACACACAGCATTTGAGTTGTGTGTGTTAATATATGCACATCCATATATTTAATTTCCCCAGAAACATTAATAAACGTGTTTTCAAAGTATCCATAATTTCCAGAAAAGCCACAATTGATCCATTCATCAAAATAGTGTAGATTTAGTTATTTTGTTAAGTAAATTAAAAAGCTGTATTATAAATATACTAGAAGCCCGATGCACGAAGATTCATGCTAGAATGGGCTTTCCTTTCCCTGGCTGCCGGCACCGCCTTTCCACTCTGGCCTAGCCCCTTTCTGATCAGGCCCAGGAGCCACCTCTTTCTGCTCCGGCCCCGCCTTCCCATGCTGCCCAGATGCCCTGAGAGACCGGGATGGGGCAGAACGCCTGCCCCAGTCACTGGGCACCTGTGCATGCAAGTTAACCACCATCTTTGTTGGGTTAGTTTGCATATCACTCCTGATTGGCTGGTGGCGTAACGGAGGTACGGTCAATTTACGTTTGTCTATTATTAGGTAAGATATGTTGTATACACATCTACAATACACACATTCATGATTATTTTGATTGTATGGTAACTTTAGTAATTAAACTATTCAACACATATTTATTTGGTGCCCAAGATAAATAATTCAGAATGCTTTCTCTGGAATTACGGTTATGCTCATATACCAATTTGGTGACAAGATTTATTGGGTCTATCTATTTTAAAGTTAAAAAGTACATTTCTATATTTTAAGCAGATGAAAGAGCTACTTTTATTTATTTCCAAGACTAGTCTGTTGAAGACAACCATCTTAGTTTGTCAAGCAAAATGCAATTACTTTAATTAGGAGCCTGCAAGGGTGTTTACCGTGTAGGGGAAGCAGCAGGGGGATATCCAGAAAGGAGACGATTGCTATGCACACACTGACAAAGGGAACGTAGTGCCTGTCACCCACCTCAGTTTTTATCTTACAGTTGATGGAGCTTTAATTATGTGGTGTGCTTTCCGTTTTCCTATCAACTCCAATTTACAGTTATTTTAAATTCATTCCCAGGTGTCAGAATGAATCATCTGCTTCTCTTGTAATGCTTAGGGTAGATAAATATTTCTTCCTGATGACTATGTCTTTAGTTTGGTTATCAACATCAGTACAAAGGCATAAATATGAGGAGGAGAGAGGTAACTGCCATTTCTGTGAAACGGGGGGAAAGTTATATTTAGAAGTAAACGTCTAAAAAAAAGTAATACTGCAACAGCTTCCGGGGCCTGAACAAAAGAACGTGGCTTGTTAAATAAGTGCACTCGGAGGCTGACGCATCGGACTTTTCATTAAAATTTTTATTTTTGAATAAAAAATGTCAAACAATTTTGACATCTCTTTGGCCTTTTGGGAATCAAGGCTAAGTATTCCAGCTCACCTGTTCTAGCCAACATTTCATCGATAGGACCTTTTCACTTGAATGTTAAAAACACTGCAGAACTAGAAGTAATGGATTGCTCAGTGTAAGAGGCTTCGGAGGAAAAACATGATAGGCTTCGGGAGAGATGGGAGAGAAGGAGTGCCTCAGGAAGACAAAAGAGAGGCCAGGAAACCCCAGAGAGGGCAACAAGGGCAAGGCCAGGTTTGAGGTTGGCCACAGATAACTGCCATTTTGTTCTACCGGCAAAAAACCATGAGGTCCAAAGGGAGATGATGAGTCTTTCTCCTGTGTCCCTGCCCTTGTTTCTAGCTACATTTGCAGAAGAAGCCTGCTTTTCCAGAGCGGAGATGAAAAAACAAACAAAAAACCACACATATATGAATCAACACAGTAATTTAACATTCGTTTAATTTTTCAATTTGTTTTATGTGTAATCTTATTGTAGCATCGCTATGCTGCCTAATAATCTCAAACAACACTTGCTTTAAGAAAAACGACACAATTATGCACGTTTATAAACCATTCCATTGTATAATGTTTAAAATATGTTTTTTAATGATCTTAACAGGAAGACATCAAAAACAAGATAAAGCTCCTTGGAGGAAACGGGGAGCAGTTAAGGAAATTATGCAACGCTAAATGGGCATTTAGGAGGAAGGAGAGGAGAGCTCAAAGTCACACCGGAGACTGACAGCGGAGGAGGCTCTGCCACTGAAGACTCTCGCCGGAGAAGACAGAAACCTCAGTTGGTGAGCACGGGAGATGTGATCACCAACTTAGCTTTGGGCGTTTAATTTAAATTAGAGCAAAACGAGATGCTGCACTATGTCTCAGTTTCCTGTCCGTGCCACTGAGGAAAGTGACAAACCGACGCTTTTAGAGAAGCTGCCAGTGATCTCCAGAGCCTAGGGGATCCTTCCCAGTATAGTTCTTTGAAATTGTCTCCAAGCTGATTGTCATCGATAGATACACACAATTGCAATGTGTAGAAACGTAACAAGTGCATAGACTTGGGGGAGGTCATTCATAAACATATTACGATGTATCAGGTACTCAATCTGTTTGCAATGTGTCTCCAAGCAGGCATAGTGAAGATTGTAAAAGCAGTCTAATTGAGTCTAAACATATTTGCACAGCTAGTTTTTATATCTATATATCTCTATCTACCCAGGGTTGGTTTATTTCCAAAGTTTGTTCCAGAGGAAGCCATATACATAGAAACTTTGAATCCCATTATGTAACATGCCAAGCAGTCTAGTCTAAGCCAGCTTCCCACTAGAATAACTGGACAGTCCCAAGTGGATTTCTGTATAATTTTCACGCAACTTTATTTATCTTAGGGAATTTTACAAGGTGGGGTAAAAAGTAGGTCAACAGTTGTGAGTATGCCAAACAGAGCTTATCATTTTATTATAGTCTATTGATTATTGTATGATTTTCCATACAAACAGCTGTAAACCTACTTTGCCCCACCCTGTATGTTTCATCATGTACATTTCCCCAGTTATGTCACTCTGAACATTTAGCCTGATATCATACATGTCTGTTTTCACTTCCATGTCATGTGTGCACCTCATTTCACGATCTACTCGACATTTAAACCCCACTACCTTTCCGCAGGCATCTCAATTCAAAATGTTCAAGTCAAACTGGTATCCCTGTCTCTCTCTCCATACAAGCATTCCTGGTGGAAAGCTAGAAAGTATCGTTTGCTCTCCTCTCTCCCTCACACCTTTTGTTGACCTGATCACGATGCCTTGTGTATCACCCACTTCAATATTTCTCAAATACCTGCTCTCTCCTCAGCATTAGGGCAGACTCTTTCAACTCCTGCTCTCCCACTCCAAGCAGTGAGCAGATCAGAATAACTAGCTGCTGCCAGAATACTTGGTGAAAAAGAAGAAACATGCCTTGTCTCTCTTAAAAATGGTTCCTTAGGTAATATATGTGGCACTTTATGTTTGTATCTCACACACATCATGATGTCAACACTGCCTACATTTCCATCCTCATCGCTCCCAAGCCCTGCTTCAAACCCTGGGCTCTGGCCATACCAAGTCACACACATTTCCCGAATGCCGCCTTTGTTCATCCTCTGCTCCCAACAAAAATGCTCTCCCTTCATGGCCCTTGCTGTCCTCCCTGGAAAACTCTCAAATAATTTTCTTTTTTTCCTGATCTCCCTCAACTGAATAGCTTATCATTTTATGATTTGGGTTTCAATTGATAATTTTAGCACATATATTATTGCATCAGTCTCCATTTATATGTGTGTACATACGTTTATCTATACTTATAATAGGGTAATATGCCAATTGGTCCGGACACCATCATGTAACGACCAATCAGCAGGAGGGTGGGGCAGCGAGCTACAAGTGGTAGACAGCTACAGGAGGGCGGGGCAGCGAGCTACAAGTGGCAGACAGCTACAGGAGGGCGGGCATCGAGCTACAAGTGGTAGAGAGCTACAGGAGGGCGGGGGCAGCGAGCTACAAGTGGTAGACAGCTACAGGAGGGCGGGGCAGCGAGCTACAAGTGGCAGACAGCTACAGGAGGGCGGGGCAGCGAGCTACAAGTGGCAGAGAGCTACAGGAGGGCGGGCAGCCAGCTACAAGTGGCAGACAGCTACAGGAGGGCGGGCATCCAGCTACAAGTGGTAGAGAGCTACAGGAGGGCGGGGCAGCCAGCTACAAGTGGCAGAGAGCTACAGGAGGGCGGGGCAGCGAGCTACAAGTGGCAGAGAGCTACAGGAGGGCGGGCAGCGAGGTACCAGTGGTAGAGAGCTGCAGGAGGGCGGGGAAGCGAGCTACAAGTGGTAGAGAGCTACAGGAGGGCAGCGAGGTACAAGTGGTAGAGAGCTGCAGGAGGGCGGGGCAGCGAGCTACAAGCATGGCGGTTGGTGGGGCAGCCAGCTGAGGCAAGCAACAGCTAGCTACTCACACACGGATTTATGTGCAGGGCCACTAGTATACATATAACTACATATGTGCATGCACATATTTACCCCTAATATATACACAACCTATATCTAAATATAAAAAATCACACAGAAGTAAAATGAAAGACAATGCATGTGAGAGAAACTAACAACTACAATGTAACAAATTAAAGGTGTGCTTGTGTGTGTGTGTGTGTATGTGTGAGAGAGAGAGAAAGAGAGAGAGAGAGAGAGAGAGAGAGAGAGAGAGAGAGAGACAGGTTGTGTCTGCATAACTTTCCAAAATCCAAACCACTTATGGATGTATCCTGTATTTTATTTCTTACTTTAAGATTATTAGTTTACTATTATTTCCTAGCATAGTTCCTGTCATGTATTAGGGCTTCAGTCAATGTTTAATGTATCAGGGAATGCTTTAATAACATTATTTACTGCTAATTCTTACAAATTATAGGCATTGAAATGATGGCCAAAAAAAAAATCCTCCTGATATTTGAGGGTATTTTGATGGTTACAGTAAAAATCATAGCTATATGAAACAATATAAATTATAGAACAGTACTTTTGAATACATTGATTTTTTTTCCTAGTAATAAAAAAGGGGAAAGGAGACATTTTTAATTTAAGTTGCTGCTTTCTCATGCTAAAGCATCTTCCTTGGGAAACACCTGACTGTTGCCCTAGCTGAAATGTGCTCGATAATTTTGAAATATGCAGATAAGCCTGGGGCTCACATTACCTCAGAATCCCCAGCTGAGGAGAGGTTGACTCTATTTACAGAGTGAAAATCCGGACTTAGTAATCAGATCTCTCTTGTACCAGCAGGGATTAAGGGAGTCTCACAACTCACTGAATGTATGTGTCTTAAATCCCTATGTTTATCATATAGACGTTTTCTTGAAAAACCTTTTTCTCATGCAAACTTGCTTATTTATCCGCCCGAACGTGTTTACGTAAATGATCCCAGCAAAGAAGGCCGTTGTGTTTGGTCCTGAGGTGTTGTAAAAGCACCAACCAGCCAAGGTTTGATTTTCCTGTGTTTGTACCAAAATCCATAGACAGCCCTGGCCACTGTGGGTGAGCTGGTTGGAGCATTGACCACACACCAAGAGGTGCCCAGTTCGATTCCTGGTCAGGGTGCATGTGGGAGGCAACTGATGGATATTTCTCACCTGTCTCTCTCTCCCTCTTCTCTCTCTCTCTCTCTCTCTCTCTCTCTCTCTCTCTCTCTCTCTCTCTCTCTCTCCCCCCCCTTTCTGCTCTCTAACATGAATTTTTAAAAAATGAATAGACATTTTAAGAATTTAGTATGCCCACCTGAAGTTCTTCCTATAATACATATGTACAAGTAGTGAATCATGAAATTAACTAACTTTGATGCACCAATTTCTTTCTTGGTGTGATGGTCGGAAGTACAGATTTTTGAGGCAAAGCAACTGAGTCCCCAACCTTTTATTTATTTCTTACGTTTAGAACCATGAATAAATGACTTAAGTTTCTCTGATTCCATATATTTTTTTTATATTTTATTGATTTTTTACAGAGAGGAAGGGAGAGAGATAAGAGTTAGAAACATCGATGAGAAACACCGATGAGCTGCCTCCTGCACGCCCCCCACTGGGGATGTGCCCACAACCCAGGTACACACCCCTGACCGGAATCGGACCCGGGACCTTTCAGTCCATGGGCTGACGCTCTATCCACTGAGCCAAACCAGTTTTGGCTCTGATTCAATTTTTTAAATTTTAACTAACAAAAATATATCTACTTCATACAAATGCTGTGAAAGTTAAATTAATTAATATTTTATAGTGTTTAATATGTACTGTAATACTGTTTTATTTTATTAATATTTAGGCAAAACATAAAATCCATATTTATGTAATTTAAAGCACTAAATAAAGTTAGTAGCCAACCAAGGTAACTCACATAAAAGAAACAAACATATATATGAAATATCTTTTAAGCTCTGAGTGATTCTGGAATAGCTCACTTTTGTTTCTGAATGGTTGTAGTTAGGTATAATCTTTAGAGATAATTTGGTGCAAAATGTAAAGACATGATATGAAAATACTCAGGAAATTGGGGTCTGAGTAAATGTATCTGCACACCCAAAATATTCCATCATCTATTTTTTATCTTAATAAAAACTTGCCTAAAAGTAGTTCTGTATTACTTCAATCAAATGGTAAAGAACTGATTTTTTTATACTATTCTCAATAATTGAAAAAATATATAGTAGACAGCAATATATTTATTATTTTGACTGTACTTGGGGTAGATCAGGAAGCTTAATAATAAATATCATATGAAATTCATATAAATTTGCCTGGCTGGCATAGTTCAGTGGTTGAGCATCAACCTATGAACCTGGAAGTCATGGTTTGATTCTGGTCAAGGTACATGCCTGGGTTGTGGGCTCAATCCCCAGTAGGGGGAGTGCAGGAGGCAACCAATCAATGATTCTTTCACATCACTGATGTTTCTATCTCTCTCTCCCTCTCCCTTACTCTCTGAAATCAATAATGTATATATACTAGAGGCTCAGTGCACGAATTCGGTCCCTTTGCCTGGCCTATGGGATTGGGCTGAAACCAGCTCTCTGACATCCCATGAAGGGTCCCAGATTGCGAGAGGGCACAGGCCAGGCCAAGGGACCCCACTGGTGCACGATCAGGGCCGGGGAGGGATGAGGGAGGTTGGCCAGCCAGGGAGGGCTCCAGGGCATGTCCAGCCTGTCTTGCTCAGTCCTGATCGACTGGAACCCAGCAACAAGCTAACCTACTAGTTGGATCGTCTGCCTCCTGGTGGTCAGTTCACATCATAGTGAGTGGTTTAGCAGCCTTAGTATATCATTAGCATATTACACTTTGATTGGTTGAACGGATGACCAGAGGACTGGATACTTAGCATATTAGGCTTTTATTCTATAGGATATACATTCTTATAAATTAGATATTATATAGGATATACATTCTTATAAATTTGATATTACTAATACAATATATCCTAGAACATATTTTGAGATGGCCAAAGATAAATACAAATATGATTTTCAATCAATCATATATTTTGTCTGCAATTCATATAGTTTCCCCCTCATAAAGGCTCAGCTCAACTGACATTGTATAAGTGTACTTGTTACTTGACCCTGACTGCCACTTGCCCACCTAAGCTGTGTGTGAGCATGTCTGTGACAATGTTAATAGATCAGGCACATGATTCTGAGAGTTCTGTTTCTCAGGAGCCCCTACCAACTGTTAAAAAGAATGAGAAAATTAATCGACTCTCTTCATCATCGGTCTCTGTGATAGGATGCTTTGGAAAGCAGCTAAATGTGAATAAAGAGCTGTGGTTTCCTTGAACTACGTTCTAGAATGGTCTCATTTGAGGGTTGAGACTTTTGTCCTGGGTGTAAGCTGCTTACTCTTCTTCCTTCTTGAGTCCTAGTAAAATATTGCCCCATCCAAGAAGTAGAGCCAAGTCCTATGCACCAGCTGGCTGGCTGGGACCCTAACCATCTGCGTTTGTAAACTCTTTTTCTCTAGGCCTGGACTTCCTTTCTGGTATCTATTGTTTGTATGTGGGTTTGCTTGTTTAATAGATTTGAGAGTCTTATCACAGCATTCTCTGCTCTATTAAGGCAAAGACGCTCGGACTAGACTGCTAGCCTGGCTTCTGCAGGTCAGATGACTTTAATCACTGCATCTGATCTGGATGGAAATCAGTATCTTACTTTTTTTCTGGAAATGCTTAAAAAAAAAAAGCACCATTTGGACACAAATCCTACTATCCTGTTGGTTTTGCCACTGTAGCCTAATTCCTGCTTAAAGCCTGGGATATACGGAGACTATTTTTTTCTGATTTTAGAGAAAGAAGGAAGAAAATGAAAATGAGGTGAATGAGACAAATATCCAAGAAGGAGTACCAGGTGGTTAGATTTAAGGTAAGGGACTAGAAAGTTTTTCTATGTTAGGACAATGAAATACATCAAGATTCAGGGACCACTGGATGTTTGACTGGCTGGAGAGCAGGAAAATTTGCCTTGGACTCCTCATGCAAAGAAGCACTCATTTGTTCAAACATGGCAAGTGCATTCATTTTTCTGGCTTTCAAGTTTATAGGCCTCTCTAGGCTTAAGGTACTTTTATTTTCTCTTTGGTTGGCCATACAAGAATCACATGGTGTCATAGCAAGGGAAACAATAATCTTGGAAACATGGTACACATTCCTTCAAAAGGAAAGGGGAAGGGGAGGAAACCCATGTATGGAGAACCTATGATATGTTATAACTACTAATGAATACATTTTATTATTTTTTAAATTTTTAAATACATTTTATTGATTTCAGAGAGGAAGTAAGAGGGAGAGAGAGAGATGGAAACATCAATGATGAGAGAGAATCATTGATCAGCTGCCTCCTGCATGACCCCTACTGGGGACTGAGCCCACAACCCAGGCATGTGCCCTGACCAGAAATTGAACCTGTGATCTCCTACTTCATAGGTCAACACTCAACCTCTGAGCCACGCCGGTTGGGCTGAATACATTTTATATGTGAAATCATGTCTCTTATTTGTAACCCTATGAGATAAGAACTGCATATGTAGCAACTAAGGTGTAGAGAAGAAAATTGCCTAGTTTTATGCATTTTCAGTTTCTGAAATTATTCAGGCTTCCTTAGAGTATTCTCCTGTATTCATGCTTCTTAAAATAACACCCCTGCCATTTTCTAGTCATGTTCCCTGTTTTCTGTCCTCCGCAGCACTTAACACCCTGCTAGACCTCATAAATACATTTCGGTCATCACTTTTTGTCTACACCTTCAATGGGTAGCTCAGGTCCTTGCTGGCCACTGTATCCTAATTCCTGCTTAAAGCCTGGGATATAGGAGGCTCTCAAAATTATCCAGATGAGAGGATTAGGAAACTGTGGTACATCTACATGATGGAATACTACACTGCTGTAAAAAAGAAGGAATTCTTACCATTTGCAACAGCATGGATGGAACCAGAGAGCATTACGTTAAGTGAAATAAGCCAGTCAGAGAAAGATAAATATCACATGATCTCACTCATTTGTGGAATATAATGAACAACATAAACTGATGAATAAAAATAGAATCAGAGACATAGAAGTATCAAGCAGACTGTCTAACATCAGAGGGAAGTCAGTGGGTGAAGGGGTAAGAGATCAACCAAAGGACTTGTATGCATGCATATGAGCATAACCAATGGACACAGACATTAGGGGGTTGAGGGCATGTGCTGGGGGTGGAAGCGGCTGGGCAGAGGTCAACGGGGGGAAAAGGAGACTCATGTAATCCTTTAAATAATAAAGAATTTAAATTAAAAAACAATTATCTAGTGACCTATCTCTACTTCAGAACTCCCTCACTCCTTTTCTATTCTATTTTCATGTACATCTTAGCTTCTTAACGGATAGAGATCATTTGTTCAGTCCTCTTTCTGACTTTCTTTTATTCCGCAACTTGTTATCCTCCAGCTTCTTCCAACATGATTTCAACTAAAACTAACTGGGAAAGATCATTCACAACTGCCCGCATTATGTCAATTCCAATAGCCGCTTTCCAGTGCTCACTTTGTTGTCTCTTCTGTCCTTTCCATCCCATTATTCTCTTTTTTATTAGAATTATCAAGTTACAGAAATATATAAAAATAGAAACTACAGAAAAGCAATCATTAAAGTCATCTACTATTTCATCACCAAAGGTAATCATTATGATCACTTTGAAGCACATTCCTCTTTTTGCTGGGCAGAATATGCCCATTCATAAATAGGTAACCGTGCTAATTTCCAACCTGATGACCTCTCCTTCTTTTCCTATTCTTATGGCTTATAGTAGGTATAAGTATAGTTTTAAGAAAGGATTTAGGTCAAGTGATAGGTTCTCCAAAAATAGCTTCCACTATAAAAGGCACTCAGTCCCCCAGCCCCCACCCCCGATATTCGGACCAGTGCTGTTCCTCTGTACGCCCATTACACTGCAGAGTTCCATGATCACACTTGTCATTTCATATTCAAACATCCTGCTAGACAGTGACCCACCCATAATCAGGAATCAGGACTTATTCATCTTCATATGATTAATTAGAGGCCTGGTGCACGGAATTCGTGCACAGGGGGTGAGGAGGAAGCGTGTCCCTCAGCCCAGCCTGCACCCTTTCCAATCTGGGACCCCTCCGAGGGATGTCCGACTACCTGTTTAGGCCTGATCCCACTGGCAGTCGGACATCCCTCTCACAATCCAGGACTGCTGGCTCCCAACTGCTCACCTGCTTGCCTTCCTGATTGCCCCTAATCACTTCTGCCTGCCTGCCTAATCAACCCCTAACCACTCCCCTGCCAGTCTGATTGATGCCGAACTGCTCCCCTGCCAGCCTGTTTGCCCCTAACTGCTCTCCCCTGCAGGCCTGAGTCCCCCAACTGCCCTTCCCTGCAGACCCAGTTACCCCCAACTTCCGTCCTCTGCCAGCTGAGTCACCCCTAACTGCCCTCCCCAGCAGGCTTGATCGCCCCCAACTGCCCTCCCTTGCAGGCCTGGTTCCTCCCAACTGCCTTCCTCTGCTGCCCAACTTGTGGCGGCCATCTTACGTCCACATGGGGTCAGTCATCTTTGACCACATGGGGGCAGCCATCTTGGGTGTTGGAGTGATGGTCAATCTGCATATTATTCTTTTATTAGATAGGATAGAGGCATAGAGGCCTGGTGCATGGGTGGGGGCCAGCTGGTTTTTCCTGAAAGGTGTCCCGGATCAGGGTGGGGGTTCCCTTGGGATGTGGGGTGGCCTGGGCGAGGAGCCTGTGGTGGTTTGCAGGTTGGGCATGCCCCCCGGCAACTCAAGCAGAGGCCCTGGTATCTGTGATTTATTTATCTTCTACAATTGAAACTTTGTAGACTGGAGTGGAGCCAAGCCTCTGCTCACTCCCTGGCTGCAGCCATTTCCGTTGGGATTTATGTATCTTCTATAATGAAACTTTGTAGCCTTAAGCAGAGGCCAAAGCAGGCCAGGACTGCAGAAGCTGGCTTCCTCCATTGCCGTGGGCAACCCTAGCCTCCTGCTTTCTCCAGCTGCCATTTCTGTTGGGCTTTATTTATTTTCTATAATTGAAATTTTGTAGCATTGAGTGGAGGCCTGGGCCAGCAAGGGCAGGTGGAAAGCTTGGCTTCCTCCATTGCCAGGGAAACCCATGCCTCCCTCCTGCTCTCTGTGGCTGCAGCCATCTTGGTTGGGTTTATTTGCATATTCCCTCCTGATTGGCTGGTGGGCATGGCTGGTGGGTGTAGTGGACATATGGTCAATTTGCATATTACTCTTTTATTAGATAGGATTGGAAATAAAGTGCTTGCTCTTGGAGGGTAAGCAATAGATTTTTTTCTTATTGTTTTTAAAATTAAATTATAGCACTTGAAGTAACTCAGCATTCTGAAATAATTTCAGCAGAGATCTCTTTTTTGAGAGTGAAAAATGTATACCTAGCGAAAAGGCAGAAAATACGTTTGGACTCAGTTTTCAGGTGTACCCCTAACTTTGAATCCATTGCCTTTATTTTAGAACCATACTATGGTGCACGTGTCATATTAACATTCACCTCTAAAACCACAAAATCCTAATGCTATCTTAGATTGGACACACATTTAGGTTTGTTAATACTAATGAAAATTTATGATTGTCAATACTCCTGTGAGTTTCTCACATACTAGTCCCTCCACTTGGAGAAAGTACCCATCTCTCTGTACGGCTAGATCTATTTTACCTTAAAGTATTTTGATGAAATAGTACCTCTTAAGTAAGACATTTCCTTATGTTAGCCCCCCTACTATCACACACATATTCTTCCTTTATCCAGAACTGAGCCAATACCTTGTATGTACACAATGTCTCTATTTATGTATGATCTGCCTCCCATGCTTTAATGAAACATATCATAGGGACAAAATAAAACAGTGAGTGTTTTAGGCAAAATTCATACATCTAGCTTCTAAAGTAGCATTCTCAATAAATGTTGTTAAATAAAAGAGTTCATGATTTCACTTGAACAGCTCCTCATATAACATATCAGAGTTTCTCACTCTTGGCACTATTCACATGGGAGGCCCAGTAATTCTTTCTTTCATGAATTCTAAGGACATTTGCAGTATTTCTGCCTTACACCCACTAGATGCCAGCAGTACCCACCAATTCAGAGAAGCAAAAATGTCTCAAGACATGGTGAAACGTTCTCTGGAAGGCAAACAAGAGAAGGATTGTTATAGATCCATGCAATAAAATTAGCTAAACAATGAAGGAGGAAATACAGTGTTTGCTCCTGAAGGTAAGCAATAGATTTTCTGAGTTTTCTTCTGCCCCTTTGCCTTCCAAATGACAAATTTTTATCCTCCACAGATGTGGCATATTGGGAAATGTTGAATTTGGATCAAACAATGTACGTGGAAGTTTAAGTTCTGACACCACTTTTACAACATTGAATAATAATAACAGATGAGTATTTGCACAAATCAACATTGCCAAATACAGGAATACACTAGTGGCAGTCACTGAGTCCAGTGCTTCAGAGACATTCAGTTATTTCATTTTATACATTGGAATATGTATTGCTATTTCATTTTCCTTAACTGACCAAGGTGAAAAACGTACTGGGTGGAGAAGACAGCATTGGGACTCATAGGATGACTCCACAGTCTGCTCCTAAGCCTGAATTGAGACTTGATGTAACTAGAAAATACTCAATGTAAGGGTTTCAAAGAAACATGGGGGAAAAAATAATGTAAAATATCTGAATAGGTTTTACACTGATGATATGTTTAAAGGATAACATTGGGTTAATAAAATATATCCTATATAATAAAAGGATAATATGCAAATTGACCCTAATGGCGGAATGACTGGGAACGACTAGTCGCTATGATGAGCACTGACCATCAGGGGGCAGACGCTCAGTACAGGAGCTGCCCCCTGATGGTCAGTGCGCTTCCACAGGGGAAGCTCCATTCATCCACAAGCCTGGGCAGATGGCTGCGAGCGCGGCAGTGGTGGCGGTAGTCTCTCCCACCTACTCAGTAGCGCTAAGGTTGTCCCAGGGAGTGGGCCTAAGCTGGCAGGTGGACATCCCCCAAGGGGTCCCGGGCTGCCAGAGGGATGTCTGACTACCAGCTTAGGCCCAATCTCCCAGGGAGCAGGTGTAAGCCAGCAGATGGACATCCCCCAAGGGGTCCCGGACTACGAGAGGGTACAGACCAGGCTAGGAACCACCCCTCCCCCCCCCCGAGTGCATATATTTTCATGCACCGGGCCTCTAGTGATTAAATAAATGTCTTCTGCTTTAATTTTTAAAATATGGCTGACAGAAAATGTAAAATGACATATGTAGCACACATTATTGGTTTGTAATATATTTCTATGAAGTAACACCAATTTGTTTTCTTTATTATCTCCACTCAGAACCTCCTTTACTTTTGTACATTGGGTATAAGAAAAATATCAATGGGTCTACACAAGTAAGGTGTGAGATTTCAGTGATGTTCCATTTGAAAGATTTCATAAACTGTAGAAGCCTCTCCGAACTTTGGCTATTTAATGCAATGGCATTAGAAGATAAAAACTAGCCCTAGCTGGTTTGGCACAGTGGATAGAGCATCAGTCTGTGCACTGAAGGGTCCCAGGTTCGATTCCAGTCAAAGGCATATGCCTTGGTTGTGGGCTCGATCCCCATTAGGGGGCGTGCAAGAGGCAGCCAACCAATGATTCTCTCATTGATGCTTCTATCTCTTTCTCCCTCTCCCTTCCTCTCTGAATTCAATAAAAATATTTTTTTTAAAAAAGAAGTTAAAAACTAGTGTTTTGGGTGTTAGATGACTTAAATTATCAAGTAACATTCTGATTGCCATTACTGAGTGTTCCCAATAGTAAGATATTCATTGAAGAAAAGACAATTGAGAAAATAAATGTTCAAAAATTGTTTCCATCTATGATTAGAAAATAATGAGACAAGATACAGGATAATCTAAAATTTCCCTAAATGAATTGGTTTGTACATCTGGAGTTGGACATTGATGTCTACACACCTCTGCCATTAGCTGCAATGTGGCCCTTTTGTCTCATTTGTAGAATGGAGGTCATAATTCTCACCTGAATGAGTTAGTATGATTATATAAAGTAGATCAGTTAAGTATTTTGGTATGGGATCCAATAAAAATGCTATTGAGAAAATATGTTATGCTTTATTATTATTAACATTACTAGAGGCCCGGTGCATGAAATTCATTCATGGGAATGTGTGTCCCTCAGTCCAGCCTGCACCCTCTCCTAACTGGGACCCCTCGAGAGATGTCCGACTGCCCGTTTAGGCCCAATCCAGTCAGGCATCCCTCTCACAATCCTGGACTGCTGGCTCCCAACTGCTTGTCTACCTGCCTTCCTGATTGCCCCTAACCGCTTCTGCCTGCTAGCCTGATAACCCCCTAACCATTCTCTTGACAGCCTGATTGATGCCTAACTGCTCCCCTGCCAGCCTTTTGCCCCCAACTGCCCTCCCCTGCCAGCCTAGTCACCCCTAACTGCCCTCCCTTGCAGGCTTGATCACCCCAACTGTCCTCCCTTGCAGGCCTGGTCCCTCCCAACTGTCCTCCCCTGCTGGCCATCTTGTGATGGCCATCTTGGGTATTGTCCACATGGGGTCAGTCATCTTTGACCACATAGGGGCAGCCATCTTGGGTATTGAAGTGATGGTCAATTTGCATATTATTCTTTTATTAGATAGGATAGAGACCTGGTGCACAGGTGAGGGCTGACTGGTTTGCTCTGAAGGGTGTCCCAGATCTGGGTGGGGGTTCCCTTGGGGCATGGGGCAGCCAGGGTGAGGAGCCTGTGGTGTTTTGCAGGCCGGCCAGGCCCCCTCCCCTCGGCAACCCAATCAGAGACCCTGGTATCTGGGATTTACTTATCTTCTATAATTGAAACTTTGTAGCCTTAAGCAGAGGCCAAGGCAGGCCAGGGCTGCAGAAACTTGGCTTCCTCCATCGCCAGGGGCAATTCAAGCCTCCTGCTCTCTCCAGCTCCGTGGCTGCCACCATTTTTGTTAGGATTTATTTATCATCTATAATTGAAACTTAACTAGCCTTAAGTGGAGGCCAAGGCAGGCCAGGGCAGGCAGAAAACTTGGCTCCTCCATTGCCTGGGAAACCCAAGCCTCCAGCTCTCTCCATGGCTGTAGCCATCTTGGTTGGGTTAATTTGCATACTTGCTCCTGATTGGCTGGTGGGCGTGGCTTGTGGGTGTAGTGGAGGTACAGCCAATTTGCATATTACTCTTTTATTAGATAGGATTATTATTATTTTTTATTATTATTATTTCAGGGCTTGTATGATATGTCTACCAGATACCAATCACAAATTCTGACTGAAAAGAAAACAATTACTGAATTAAAAAAGATGTTATCACAGATAAAAATATTTTCTTCAGGCATTATTAACTTACAATGTCCATTTTTATTTAATTATAATCTTTAATTTGCTTATTGAATACACCATTTTTTAATGGACTGACTTAAAGACACATGTGTATACATGTTCCTCTTCACTTAAAATATAGTACTTTTAATGGTCAGTTATGATTATTTTTAAACATTTTAAAATTGATTTTAGAGAGAAAAAGGAAAGGAGAGAGAAAGAGAAAAACATCAATGAGAGACAGCTGCCTCTTGGTACGCCTCCTATTGGGGATCGAGCTCACAACACTGGCATGTTCCCTGACCGGGAATTGAACTGGTGAACTCTTGGTTCATGGGTTGATACTAAACCACTGAGCAACACTGGCTGGGCTGGTCAGTAATTATTAATAAAATATTTTTCTGAAATATTTTTGATCATTGTAGAATACACAATTTGACAGTTTTTTTGTTTTTTCCTTCTGAACTTGGCTGGCCATTATTCTGGTGACAGGCTTGCACTAAAGGACAGTCAGAAATAAATATAAAATGTGAAATCTAAATTTTATGTAACTAGGCACTTCTTTAGACCTATTCTGAAAGAACTATACAGGATTATAACTGGTTTCCTATTCCCTGCCAATGTTAAATGTAACTTGGAGCTGAAACCTGATTATTTAAAAACAGTATAAATAAACACCCTCCTCCCTGTATTTTGGGCCAGACACCACAATAGCAGACTTGACTGTCATGTACCTGAAATAGCTAACAAAAGAATCAACACAAATACATAAGCATATAATTAGTCTGCTCAACACAATTCTACTTGAATTTCATAATATTTCCAAAAATGTAATTTAAAAAAAAACACACACAACTCAATTCCAATCATGCACTATCAATTATCAAAGTTAGAGAAAAATAGCACAGAAAAGAGGAAAAATGCTTTTAAAGAGCCAAAATAATACAGTGAATCTTTAGACTATAATCTTTCTGTGCAATGGACGTTAGTCCATTTATTCCACAAATGAGAATAAGGAACATTATAACCTGATGAACAAAAAGGTAGATGCAGAGGCAGTAAAGCACCAAACAGACTGTCAAATTACAGCAAGAAGGCTGGGGAGTGTTGGCGAGGGGGGAAAGAGATCAACCAAAGGACTTGTATGCATGCATATAGGCACAGCAATGGACACAAGACACTGGGGGGTGGGGGGATGAGAGCATGAGACAGGGGGTAGGGGAGGCTGGGGGAAGGTCAATGGGGGAAAAAAAGGAGATATATGTACTACTATATGTAATACTTTAAACAATAAAAAAATGAAATAAAAATAAAAGATACTTAAGAAGAGAAAAATATATAAATATCACAAGAAGCTGTACTTTAAAACTTTTATCACAAAGGTTCACCTAAAATTAGGGGATCAATTCAGAAGTTAATACACAGTAAATGCTAAAAATTAAGTACATAGATCTTACTAAAGCCTCTATTTTTATGCCACATTTCTAACAATGCAGAATCCCATCTTAAGTATAGGATCTTTTAGACTGGCAGGAAATTGGCTAAGCTTGGCAGTGTCCATTGAGGCCTAATAAACATCATCTCTACTTGCAGGTCTACCAAATTTGTATAAGAAAAGAGAATAAAACCTGTGTTATAATGTCCGAAGCTAATGATTCTTAAACCATTCATGACCTATTCTGAGAATTTGAAGGTTAATTCCATAACACAAAATAAATCTATAAATAGATAGTAATACAAAATGTTTTATTTATGATTGCCATTCCAAATGCAGAGAGATTAGATGCAAATCTGACACAGTGATATCCAAATGCAAATCTGATTAGTGCTTCCTATGTAGCCCTTACTAATATGTCAAATTAGGTTTTTTATTGAAAAAAAAATGTATCCTCAAGTTAGCATCCTCCTTATTAAATTCTAAGTGGAAATAAACAGACTTGTTGTAGAATTATATCTTACTTTGTTGTCCAATAAAACATTATTTTCTTTTGCTAACTGAAAGAAATAGTTTTAGATTGCAATTATAGTTGAAGAATATATATGTATGTGTGTGTACACACACACACACACACACACACACACACACACACACACACACACACACACACTAGAGGCCCAGTGCATGAAATTCGTGCATGGGGGTGGGGTGTCCCTCAGTCTGGCCTGCACCCTCTCCAATCTGGGACTCCTCAAGGGATGTCCGACTGCCCATTTAGGCCCAATCCTGGTAGGCCTGGTTACCCCTAACTGCCCTCCCCTGCAGGCTTGATCGCCCTCAACTGTCCTCCTTTGCAGGCCTGGTCCCTCCCAACTGCCCTCCCCTGCTGGCCTGATCGCCCCCAACTGCCCTCCCTTGCAGACCTGGTCTCTCCCAACTGCTCTCTCCTGCTGGCTATCATGTGTCCACATGGGGGCAGCCATCTTGTGTGTTGGAGTGACAGTGAATTTGCATATTACTCTTTTTATTACATAGGATATATATATGGAGAAGTTTTGTGGGTTTTTTCTTCTTTTTTACTCTAAAGCTTCTACCCTGCAGAAAGACCAGTAAAGGCAGCTTACTCTGGGGGAAGCGAGGTGGATTGTCATTGACATCTGTCAGTGTGATGTTCACGGTGGTAGTCCCCGATAAGCCTCCCATCTGGCCTCCCATGTCCTTGGCCTGGATAACCACTTGATATTGCTCCCTGTTTTCTCTGTTCATGTTTGGCAAAGCAGTCCTGATGATACCTTGAAGAAAATAAAAAAAACACTTGTCATCTTCACTGAAATCTCAATTATTTGTTGATTAAGCTCACAAAGTGTATGTCCAAACTGGTGACATTTAAAAGACAAAATATGTTTTTGCTATTAATTTTTATTGTCCAGAAATTGTAAACGTGATCTAATGCAGATATTTTACAATGTGTGTCATTTTCCTAATTCTTAAAGAGTACCATATGTACTGGATAATGTCCTAAACCCATGTAACACAAACGCATACGTAAAGACAGGTATCTTTTCATTAGCTTGCTCAATTATTCAACTTGGAGTTTGTAAATATCTAAGTGTGGCATCATCACTCTGCTGGGAGTATTAATGTTAACGTTTGTTCTTATTTTCATGCCTTTTTTTCTACTTATAAAGATCAGAAAGACTATTAAATTAAGAATCCAATTCATGGTTCCTGACCTGTTTCAGGCTCCACAGAGAAATACGGCTGCCCTTGGAGTATGCTGTAAATGACTCTGGCGCTGTTTCCATAGGAAGGGTCATCGGCATCTGTAGCTGTGACTTGCACCACAGAAGTACCTGAAGTATCCAAATTCAGCTTAGTTCTGCACAGTACCAGAAGGAGGAGCAAAAGCACTGGTTTTCATGGAAGACTTGAATGATTTTTGGCTTTAATCATGACCTCTTATAAAAACATGTATTGATAATTTACATGAACATCATACCTAGAGTTAACTCTGAGTTCAACTACATATTTATGTAGCCAACAAGTTTATTTTTATGCATGCAGTAGATACTGAGAGAGTGTATCAGGTTTTTTTTAAATGCAGTCACTTTACAAATGCCCAGGCTTGATACTTAAATTCATTTTCTCATAATAGATTTGTTTGATGTAAAGGCCATATCTAATCACAAAGGAGTAAGTATGCTCCTTTCCCCCTCTCCACTAATTAACTACAAAAATAATTAACATCTGCTCTAGAATACAATTTTATGAATAGATTAAAATTTAAATTTAGAAGCAATCCAAGATGATCCCAAGTTCCATGAACTATTAAAAGCTTCTTCATAAAGTTCAAGATATTTAAAAGGGCTTTATAATAAGGCAATGGGCAAAAGTCCTTGGGATTTAGTGAAGTAAATATTAAATAGTAATCCCAGAACAATGCTTTTGAGAAATGAAGAGTTCAAACTTTGCTATAACAACTGTTACAAATATTTTTCCAATTGTTTTATCAGTTTATATAACTTGTCCAACATTTGAGAAATGAATCTGTTTTACTAAATCCAAACATATATCTCTAAAACTGTTTTCATATGTTGAATTCTTTTATAATCCTCTATTCATAAAAAATGAATGTGGTCTATGTAAAATAACTGGGTGATCTCATTAACACCATCATTTATATTGTCAAGATAATCCAGATAAACTCAAGGCAAATGACTAGAGTATATATGCAGAGACTCTTTTTATATCTATGTTCTAAATGTACTTATACTTAGTGTCAAAATATTACACAGCTATTATCCAAATTCATGCAAAAAAAATTATATTTTCATAGTTTTCTACTAAGTTAAACGATATTTTCTTAGATTTTTGAAGAAAGTGTCTACTTATTTGTATTGTAAGATTTACAAATACAAAAACTCCTGTCCTAAGTGAGGATATTATGTATGCATTTTTAGTAGGAGTCAATGGTGATTTCAATTAAGTGGTCATAATATTTTGAGAATTTCTTGATATTTTTAATACTTTTTGAAAGACACCATAAATGTTTTAAATAAACTTACCTACGACAGACATTTCAGGAACACTAGCTGTATAAATTTCCTCTGGGAATGTTGGCTCATTGTCATTGATATCATGGATTTTGATCACAAACTCAGACTCTGGTTCTACGGGCCTCAGAGTTCTTCTGTTAATAGCTTGTGCACGTAGAGTATAAAAGGCCTTTTCTTCCCTATCAATTCTTCTTGTGGCATGAATGTCACCTGTTTTTTCATCAATAATAAAAAGAGTACCAGCTCCATCTCCAGATAAAATATATTTGAGTGATCCATCTCCTTTATCTTGGTCTGAATGAAGCTAGGAAGAATGGAAAAAGAGTATATCCATGATAATGTCTAAAGGCATGTAATGTTGAAAGAATTCAAAGAAAGTTTCTTATATCCCATCACTGAATAATGGGGTAAGTTATTTGAGTTTTTGAAATGAGAATTGAGCCCAGCTAGTGTGGCTCCTTGGTTGTCAACCTAAGAACCAAGAGGTCCCTGGTTTGTTTCCTGGTCAGGGCACATGCCTGGGTTAGAGGGGCTTATAGCAGTGGGTGAATCTGGCCCTAAGGTGGCAGACCTTGAAAAGAGACCCTCCTTGGACCAAGAAGCAAGCGCAGGGATGTTTGAGTAGGGAAAAACAGGTCCCAAGAATCTCAAGTACAGACTAAAAAAGGACATACGGGTTACAGTTGTAAATATCCATTTGCTCCCATGGAATTCTTACCCTGAGGGGACGGGCTCACCACGGAAGGAATAGTTTGTGGCTTTGTAAAACACAAAAATTATAAATTTCTCTTTAATTGTACCATCTGATCAATAAACATTTTCTATGCTAAGATCATAGTTTGATTACTTGTAATAAACGAGTATACTTTTTAAATATTTTCATTTTTATTTTTTATCAGATAAATATAAAAACAATGTGTAGATTATCTAAATTTCTATAAAGCGTTTATAATAATTTAGACATCATTGTGAATGTGTTTCTTTAAATATTCATATAAAATGTAGTAATAATTCAGAATAGGCACACTGACATGTAGCTTAGAGAATTAAAAATTGGAGATTATATTTTTCAATCATGCAAAAAATTATAGAAACATATTTACCTAGATAGGTTTGAATTTTGCTCTTTAGATGACATATCAACATTCATTTTGATCTAATTACATGTGAAAATATTAAACTGATTATTTCCTCTTTAAAATAGAATTTTGCTTCTTTATTTGAAAGTTTCATTAATGGGAGCTTGTAAATGAATGTAACTGTAAAAACATTTGATATGAATATCAAAACTGTTTACCTTAAATAAATATTTTGAGACACACATATGCCTAATACATTATATTGCTAGTATTGTTGGGTCTACAAAAGCAGTCTGCTTTTTGGCTAATAGTTTGCAGTAATTAGCACTTAGCCATCAAATTTGGATCAGACTCCATTTTTTTATTTCTGAAAATTACTCATTATTACAGGCCTAATGGATAAAGGAAACCCCAAATTGATATATACTTTGGAGGAAAAGACGTCAGGTGACACTTTTTGTGGCATCTTTTACTATTCATAAACAACAAAGCAAGGTTGAGAACTCAAGAAACACCTGCTTTTAACTAAAAAGCTCTTAGTAACTAATGACTGCATTGTCCCGAGAAACACTTTCAAAAAGTCCAAAGATTGATGCTTTTTAGTAACTGAAATTGCACGTAGTTGCTGGGCAACTTTCCAATTATATGGATGTGAAACACTGGGTAATTTTCCAAATGGCAGGCATAAGCATTGCATATTTCTTACTCTGTTTGGGAATCAGCATAATTCAAGAAACGATTATTGATATTATCAATTATCTGGTCAGATAAATTTGTGATTTGTAGTAGACAGGTATAATGTTTACTGTCAAATCTTTCAACAATTTTAATTGAGAAATACTTATTTACTCACATAAGAATCAGGTACTTCTAAAAGTAAAGCAGCAATTCCACATTAGTGTTATGGAAGATTCAAACACTGTATGTAATGGAAATTCACAGGACAACCCATAAACTAGCCCACAAAAATGAGAGAGTGTTTCCTTAAATATATAACACCTAAGTTACTTCGTAAAGAATGAGAAGAGGTTTAAACTTGCAAAATTTCTTGCATTTTATACCTCTTGGGAAATACCAGATAAATATAGAACATAGATTTGGAGTAGAGAGGATATAAGGCAAGATGGGAATCATTAACACCAGTTCTGCTATTTTATTCAGTTAGTCATGCAAAAAAGTTGCTAGTATTGGTGAGATTTTAATTTTAATAATGCTCCATTTTGGACTATGAATCACAGCAAGATTTTTGCTTTCACTTATACTACAGAGAGTAGAAATTAAATTTCCCATCCTGGGAGTTCCTGTCAGATTAGAAAATTGAACATGGTATTAGGGAATCAAAAAGATGAGGATTGGAAGTTGGACTGTGGTTTTGAGAATCAGAAATAAGAGGATTTCAACCTTCTCATAATTAAGAGAAAGAAATTAGACCTGTGAATTTATACCTTTTGGCCTAAAGATCTAGACTTACAATAAAATGCTCTTGCACCATTAGAGCGTACATAAAAGAAAAGTGAATTTTCTTTTTTGTAAATATATTTTTATTGATTTTAGAAAGGAAGAAAGAAGGAAAGAGATATAGAAACATCAATGACGAGAGAGAATCATTGATTGTCTGCCTCCTGCACACCCAACACTGGGAATCTAGCCCACAACCAAGGGCATATGGCCTAACTAGGAATCTAACCATGACCTCCTGGTTCATAGGCTGCCGCTCAACCATTGAGCCACACCAGCCGGCTAAAAAGTAAATTTTCTTAAAATGGGAAATAGCTGATCACTAACACTAGAATAAAGGGCCAAAGTAACCATGTTTGGGGGCTTACCATTAGCATATGTTTATCAAAATCTTCTTTAAATATACATATTTGAGAACTGGACAGTAAGGAAGCAACAAATACTATAATAATGCTGAGAGGTGCATTTCTAGACCTGAGATTTGGGGAGTTGCTCCCTCCTGTAGGTGAACAGTGGGAGACAAGAACTAACAATAACATTGATATTGATGATTTCCTAACAGTTAAAGAAAAAGAGCAACGCACAAAGTTGTTGTTTTTTTAAAAAATATATTTTATTGATTTTTACAGAGAAGAAGGGAGAGGGAGAGAAAGTTAGAAACATTGATGAGAGAGAAACATCAATCAGCTGCCTCCTGCACACCCCCTCCTGGGGATGTGCCTGCAACCAAGATACGTACCCTTGATCGGAATCGAACTTGGGACCCTTGAGTCCGCAGGCCAGCGCTCTATCCACTGAGCAAAACTGGTCAGGGCTGCACAAAGTTTTTTAATCACAGTCCCCTGCCTAAGCCCCCCTCTTCTTTTTAAGTTGCTTTTTATTACTTTAATTCCTTCTTCCCTGGTATTGTCTCTCTCCCTCATGTGGGTTTATTTCACATTTCAACTCATTTACTAAGTCATATCAGATGAATGTTAATACTAAAAACTGTAGCTTTCTTGTTGCTCTTCACTTTCATATGAACTAGAGGCCCAGTGCACGAGATTCATGCACTGGTGGGTGGAGTCCCTCAGCCTGGCCTGCACCCTCTTGCAGTCCAGGACCACTTTGGGGAATGTCAGCCTGCCAGCTTAGGCCCGATCCCCCCCGCCCCCCCGCACCGGGGATCGGGCCTAAGCCTGCAGTCAGACATCCCTCTTGCAGTCCAGGGCTCTTGCAGTCCGGAACCCCTCGCTCCTTACCACCCACCTACAGCTGAGGCAGGAGAGGCTCCTGCCACTGCCACTGCACTCACCAGCTGTGAGCCTGGCTTCTGGCTGAGCGGTGCTCTACCTGTGGGAGCACACTGACCACCAGGGGGGATCTCTTGCATTCATCATCTGCCCCCTGGTGGTCAGTGCATGTCATAGAGACTGGTCATTCTGCTGTTCAGTCAATTTGCATATTGGCCTTTTTTTATATAGGATGTTAGTTATCAATACTTGGATTTATTAAACATTTAACTGAATAAAATCAGTTGTTTCTATTACTGAGAGGTGGGATTATGGATTATGTGTCAAATACCTTACAGCATCTACTTTGAAATAACTTTTATATTGATTTGACCTTGTGCTATTTTATTATGTGAGACATTAAGTTTTCTTTAAATGGAGAAAAAATGTCAGATTATTGAGGCTTTAGTTCCTCAGTAACACCTGTTCTTTGGTGTGAAACATTTGTGCCACAAATCTTTAAGAAGAATTTTATGTTAATGCTGACCTTTTCCTTCCTTGAGGAGAACCTATTAAAAATTCACAACCTGCTATGTTCCTTGTAAATTCACAAGCAGATAAAGGACATGGCAAGATACATGACAATTAATGAAAATAGAACAACTGGTGCTGGAGTGCACATTTAAAAGTCATTTTCCTGATTTAACTTTTTTATTTAGATGTGGTTAATTATAACTCACTGCTTATACTGAGCAGTTTCATAATTAAAGCTGAACAATCCATTGAATTTAAAGGCATATTTTAAGTGCAGATAATTTAATGAAATCTGATCATTTGAAATGTGGCATGCTTCTGACAATTTTACATTTCATGCATAACATTCATCTTAAGATAATTTGTCTACAATTGTGTAAGGTAAAAGTGGTCTTGTGGCAATGTATAGCTTAAGGCTGTCTTTATTTGGATTTTTACTAGAGGCCCGGTGTACAAAATTCATGCACGGGTAGGGTCCCTCAGCCTGGCCAGCGATCAGGGCCGATCAGGTTCCCCACCGCCCTGCCACCTTCTTCCCTTGCTCCCTTAGCACCACTGGTCACCCGCCATGTTCCACGCTGACCCCTGGTGGTCAGCATGCATCATAGCAAGTGAGCAAACTCCCATTCTCCCGGTCGAATTCCTGAGGGGACACTTTGCATAATAGCCTTTTATATATATATATATATATATTTTTTTTTTTAAACTAAAAGAAGAAACTGAGATCCAATCGATTTTTTTATCTCACATTAAAGTAAGATTACAATTCAGGGTAGGTACTATGTTGGTGGAAACTTTACCTTTTAATATCAGTTCACTTTTATTTTTCAGTTCCTCACATTAAATGAGAAACTACGATGATATATTTATGAAGTACAGGAAAATTATGTAACTTGTTACCAAAAGGATAATCTATAAAAAATGTGATATTTTCACTCTTCATTTAAAGAAAAATGAAGAATAAGTTTTAAAAAGTAAATAAATATCTATCAATTCTGTCTGTAAAAGTTTGTTACTAGTTCAGAAAAACTTATATTGTGTGTGAGATTTTTTTCTCACTCACAAATATTGATGTCTTTTGAATATTGGTAATTGTTGGTATTTGGTTATATTTAAAAAATGGGTGGACCTGGAGATTACTATGCTAAGTGAAATAAGCCAATCAGAGAAAGACAAACATTATATGACCTGACTTATATGTGGAATCTAATGAACAAAATAAACTGATGAACAAAATTGAAACTGGCATTGATATATGGAACTGATGACAGCTGTCAGAGGGGAGGGGATAGGAGAGGGCTGGATAAAAGAAGCTGACATGATTGGTCAAAGAACATATATGCAAAGCCCTTGGGCACAGACAACAGTGCAGTGATGGCCAGAGGGAAGGGGAGGCTGATGCTGGGTGGAGGTGGGCAAAGTGTAGGAAAATGGGGATATCTGTAATAGTGCCAACAATAATAATAAAGTGAGAAAAACTTGGAAAATTTTGAAAAATTAGAATTATATTAGTAAGATTACATTGCGATTAAATGGTTGGGCTAGCTCTTTGAAGGATAAATTTTGATGAATGCATCACAATGACTGTAACATTCATTCTCCAGTTTAACAACTTCTATTTTTGTGTGTGTTCATTAACTTTAAAAAGTCTAGAAATTGTTAAATAGATTTGCTAATGCATGGTTATAATTTTATGCCTGCTGTTCTTCCAAATAGCCAATGAATTCTATATTTGTTTTCTTTTTAAAAATCCAGATTGTGGCAAATATGCTATGCTATTCTGGTAGCATCCTCATTACCATTTTGCTCTTTCTGCTCTAGTGAGTAAGATCATATCCGATGTGAAAGAAGGAATTCAATGAAATAACTTTAAATTTACAACCAATGGTCCCTAGGCCTGGCCTGTGATCAGGGCCATCATCTCTGGCTGCTGGCAGCCAGCCCTGCAAAATAAATAAATAAATAAATAAATAAATAAATAAATAAATAAATAAATAAATAAATTTACAACCAATAAGACATTTTAGAGAAGACGGCCCAGTATCATGAAGCAGCTGAAAACATGATAAAGCATGTCAACACAGTCTGGTCAGAAATAAATAAGTAGTTACTCATTTTGTTTAACCTGGGGGGAAAGGGGAAAAAAGGTGGAAAATATTGAAATGGAGTATATGAAACGTACAGAGAAGACTGAACATTATTTTAATATTGATAATATAGAAAAATATAAATGAAGTTTTATGAACCCAAATGAAGCCATTCCTTTCCATCAAAAATATGAGAAATAAAGCTTAACAATGGAATGGATTGTAAAAATATTTATGATCATTTAAAAATAACCCACATATGTAATTTCTTATTTTTATTTTTAACTTTATTTTTATTTTTGGCACTGTTATAGATGTCCCTATTCTCCTCTCCTTTGCCCACCTCTACCCAGTCCCTGTCCTCCTTCCCTCTGGCCAACAACAAAGCTATAATTTAGATTGATGAGTACTTTCCCAAGCACTTTCTTTCTGGGGCCAGAGGATGAAACAAGGGATGGACAATGACGTCTGTGTGGCGTGGTGTCTGGCATAAAAAGGAAGTGATTTATTTTCCACATTTGAGAGGGTTCTCTAAAGATCTCCTCCAAAAGAAAAAAGCCCTAGTGAGGTCTGGGTTTAGTAACTTGTGATTCTCTTCCCATCTGGTCTCCTAAGAGTGCAACCAGTTGAAAATTGGCCTTGTGTCATGGGCCACCCTGCCTGGTGAGTCCAGTCTGGGATGGTCCTAAAGAACAGCGGGCTCTCCTTGAAGACATTAGGGATTACTCAAGACCCTGTAACAGGTGAGATTTATTTTCTTTGTCTATAAAATTCAAGAAATCTCCTGCTAAACTACTGCTGACTTACACCTTGAAGTGTCTTAAGAAGGGTACATTTCTTTGCTAGTACTATAAAGATACCAATATTATATTGAAGACATTTATTTAACTTTTGCATAGACATATATTTTACAGGACATTATCTGCCTCAAGACCTTAAATGCCATGTATAATGTACAGTAGAAACATTCTTTCTAATAATTAATTTATCCTTTCTAGAGAGAGTTATTGGAAAACATTTTAGAGAAGGTTGACATACTTCTGGAAGCTTGGCATCTTCCTTCTTACAGTTTTGAAAATCACTGAATTAAAAAAAAAATCTTGAGGTGTGCAAATGACATTGAACATTATATACCTATTTTCCCTCACAACTTCAAGGAGTCTTCTTAAGCATCTTGTATTTAAAATATAGGAATATATCTATAAATACATGTCTAAAAATGTAAGTAAATGCAAAATATTTAAAACCAAGAGATTTATCTTGATTAATAAGATAAAATAAATTAGAGGAAAAAATAACAAATGATCACCCCTTTCCTCTGGGCTACAGTGGCAGCTGAGAATCTTCCCTCCTTCCTTTTTGCCCTTAAAGGTACGGTGATAGGAAATGTAAGAGAAGAGAGGGCTAGGGATAGGTACTTATTAAAGGAGTTTACTTAAATAAGTATTTCTTGAACCAGACTGAACTTAGATAAACTAAATTGAAGAGAATGTGGTATTTTAGGACTTAGACATTTTAAAGATTTTTGCTACAGAGGAAAAATCTCTTGGGTTTCTCAGGCTTGTAAAGGTGCTTTTATCTTGAAAGCTATAGAGTAACAAGTACCTAATTGGATGTTCAAAGGAGAAAGACCAGGCAGCTGCATGTTCTTTCTAGGGGTTATGGTCAAGGAGGAGAAGAATTAAAAGAAGCTTGGAACTTTACATTTATTGTTATTTTTAAAGCACTGAGTGAAACGATAATCTAAAAACGGATAGGAACCACTACCCTAGGAAAAAATTTGCACGTTTGTGTGTCTGTGTGTAAAATGCAATGTTCATGTGACATCAGGGGGTTCAATTACCCTCTGAAATATAGCCATAGGCCACTAAATTTAAAAAAGAATCCTTAGTCTAGTTCAACTTTCTATCTTTTACAGTCTGGTCAGAAATAAATAACTAACTAAATCAAGTAAATGTCCTAGTCAAGAAAGGAGACTGTTGAGATTGTTGCCCTAGCTAGTTTGGCGTGGTGTATAGAATGTCAGCCGGAGGACTGCATGGTTCCCTCTTCAGTTCTGGTCAAGGGCACATGCTCAGGTTGCGGGCTCAATCCCCAGGAGGGGGCGTGCAGGAGGCAGCCAATCAACGATTCTCTCTCATTATTGATGTCTCTCTCTCTCTCTCTCTCTCTCTCTCTCTCTCACTTCCTCTCTGAAATAAATAAAAATCTATTAACGGAGTTGTTCATTTGACTGATACATTCATACTTCATCAAATTATAAAACCTATTCCATAAATTATCATGCTTTATAACTTGTATCCTTCCACATTAAGTTGATGTACCCACCCTATAAATTCTTACTCTTCTATCAAATTCCTATTTATGCCTTGTATCCTATATGAAGCCCATGTTCAAACTCTTTTGAAAGGCTAACTTGACCTCTCTTCCCTTCCTAATTTGTGTTTAAAAACATAGAATTCTAATTTGTGTGTTTATATGAATATGCATATATGCACCTAATTTTATAACACCCATACAAATTTTGAACTAATACTTTTATATCTTTATGGAGCTACAAATATATTTATTTTGAGGATCATAAATATTCTATTCTTTTGGACTCTGAACATTTCACAGTACACACAGAGAATTAATTATTTAGTTGTAGGAGGGATAGGCATAAAAAAGTGAAATGCCACAGATATGAGAAATAAAGAGTTCATTTTGTGCTACTTATTTGAAAAGGCTGAACATTCTGGATGGAGTAAAATGGAATTAGAAGTCATAATAAAAAGTGGGGATTGGTCACTCTATATTATAAGTGTAAATGTACATAAAAATCATTCTTCATATTGAAAAAGACGGCTTCAAGTTAGAAATTTCAGTTAACTTTGAGATTGAATCAGTGAAATATGATATCTACATGAATTATGGGATACAAATTTAATTTTTTTAGTAGTAGCCAGGGATAGAAATGTGAACCTAAATTTGTCTCTGAAACTATATGATAAGTCATTATAGACATCTTTGTTTTATCATCCTATATAATAAAGATGTAATAATGACCAACCACGTAACGACCGAATCACGGATTAGCAGGAGGGTGGGGCAACCAGCTACAAGGGGCGGTGAAGAGCTACAGGAGTGGGCAGGGCAGCAAGCTATGAGGGGAAGGGGGTGCGGGGGGTGCAGAGGGAGCTACAGAAGGGCGGGGCAGCGGGTGGAGAGCTACAGGAGGGCGCATCGAGCTACTGGCACTCAGATTCGTGTGCAGGGCTACTAGTAGCTAATAATAACAGAACAGCATTCCCACTGACCAAATATAGAACAAATAGATTACCAAAAATACACAAACAAACAACAAAAAACCCCACACATATTGCCAAAGACAAATCAGCATGCAACCCATGAGAATTGAATGGACTAAAACCTGAGCGAAGAGAATTGTACAAAGGAGAACTGTGGATTGAGAGCTGTTTCTTCCCCAGGGAAATGTGCCTCTCTGGGCCTGGACTTGGAGCTAATGATCTGCGGTCGTTCCAAGAAGAAGATACTTGTGGCATGAGAAGAAATGAGGGTAGGTAAAGGTAGGCAAAGGGCAGAGAAAAGAGCTCGCCTGCAATTTTGTCAATAGGTTTTCTATTAGAAGCGTAGGCCTTCTGGATTTATCCTTGACTGTTTTATTCATATCACCCCCTTCTAACAGTGGCTTTGACTATCTATCATGTGAAATAAAATACATGTTTCAAATGATTCTTTTTATAAAAATGTCCTACATTTTTCCACTTCCTTAGAAATTTTAATTTAATTATTCTAAAGTTCTTTACTCCCTGTGACTTATTTCTTGTTACTCCAGAGAGGGATGCTCTATTTATTTAATGAGGTTCTTCTTTTTTCATGCTGTGGGATTTTCTAAAATGTTAGTGACATTTTGCGATTCTTTTACATTTGTGTAAAAGGTTCATTAGAGCCCTAAATGACTTTTCTCCTTCCTTACAAGCCTGACCACTAAGTGAGCCTGAGGACTGCATGCTTGTCAAATAGGATTGTCAAGCAGACCCTAAGTAGTGCATAATGGCAGCTGCTAGGTGATCTTGCTACACTTCCATAGATTCGGCCACTAAAGACACAATGTACACAAATAGATTGAGATGGTTTACTAGGCTCAGCAGAGAAGACATCCAAAGCTTCAGGTTTGTGTCAGTTTCCCTTGCTCCCCAAGTCCCAGGGGGAGTGAGGTAGCATCACAGATCAACTGTGCAGGAGAGTTGGAGTCACAGCTGGGAGACACTGAGCTCAGGAAACCCCACGGGGATTTCTAACATTAACTTTATTCTCTAGATGTAAGCAAACCTGCATGGGGATTCTACCATCCTGGAATGCCCCTGGGTAGCTGGCCAGTTCCTATGTGTCCTATCCTGGAATGTAAATTAATCTAAGCAAATTGGGTGTGTTAATACCTAGAAGTGAAAAAAAAATGTGAGAAATTTATGAAAAGTTGTCTTCTAGCAAGAACAGAATATGTCCATTGGCATCGAGAACTTCAGAATAAGTTGCACACATGGGAAATGGGAAGGTAATGTGGTCCCATGTCCACTAGAATGCACAGATACTGGAATTAGTAATACTCAATTTGAAAGCCATAATCTTTTCCAGGAAGGTATGGGATTGAATGTTTTGCTTGTGATATTAATAGAGATATAAGTGGGGAGATTGGTCAGAGAAGCCAATCTACACAGCTAATTATGGAGGAGAAATCTAACAGAATAACCAATGAGTCCAAAATAAAGTTGAAATGAATACTAACTTTCATCTCAGCTTTCTCCTCTACTACTGTCATTATGCACTTCAGTTCTGGTGGCTGGTGCAGCCATCACAGTGAGCCATTCCACTTCAGGTTGCCCATAAAAGTCTTCATAATTTTGTTTATCTGAATTCTCATCCACTTGTTCTCAAAAAATATTTTATTTATATGTCCTCTGACATATTGGACATGATTTTACATTTAATTTTAAATCTCAAGGTTTTTCATATTTCTTTTTAAATATCCTAACTCTAAACTATATTTACAGTTACTGTTTTCAAGTTTGCCTAGGCCACCTCATTTCCTTTGTCTAAATTCTATGAAAAAAAATATTGACGTGGATAACTGGTGGTGACATGACAAGGGGGATAGATGGTTTTCAGTGTTGTTAGTACTATATTCGACAATTTGAAAACATAAAAGTGGGGTTATTAACATCAATTCCTATATAGATACTTCCTATTTACCACCGTTATCACCTCACCAAATTCCTAAATTGTAATTTTCTGGAGTTTTCTGCATTATTTGTACTTTGACTTTATTGCTAAGTACAAAAGGCTTGATATAATTATTCTCTTTTAATCCCTTAAATTATTCTCATTGTCCTTTTTTTCTCATTTTCAAATTATATCCATTCTGTTTTTAATAAAGTAAACCCAATTGCTAGTTGAAAAAAATAGTTCAGTATATTTCCATATAATTTCATGCTTAATTTCATTCATGATCCTCTTCACATAAAAATAAAGACAACACACCATTAAAATTCAATAGCTTAATTTCATTTTTCAGCTAAGTTGTTTCTTGCATTCTTTAGTCATTAGTCAAGGAAGAAGAAAATGAGATGAATTTCCATTAAGTTAAAAAAAGGGAAAAAATGAGGTTGTCAGTAACTTTCTCTGTCAATAAGAATAAATAACTACTTCAGCCACTGATGATATTCCAGCTAAACCGTCCCTGTTGAATTTAACGATTACTTAAAATGTGCTATAATCCCTAAACAAAGTGAGATGAATAAAATGGACTGAAGATACGACTAATGATACATATCAGTTTTCTCAGGCAAAAATTGAATTTAATTGTTAACTCCTTTGAGAAAGCATTACAGAAATTGTATATATTTGCTTAAAACTTCTAACCATTCCCCAAATTCAAGGTTTTTTAGAAAGGCACAACAGGTAAAAGTAAATTACCTTGAGCCTATTATACTTTTATGTGATATTAAGCAAAATAAGCATAGAAAAAAAGACAATGTTTTTTTAATAGAGAGTAATAAAATATGTTATAAACCAAATATCACTTAAGTGTTGAAAATCTGTAAGACTATCAGAAAGTAATGTTGGAAAGTACTTAAGATTCAGGGCAAAGTTCTGTAACTGAAGTTGTTACAAAGCTCTTACATTTTATCATTTCTGAAGATTTGGCTATACAGAAATTACAGATATAAATTACATCACTAAATTTGTTTAGCTGTTCATTATTATAAGTTATTATTTGGATTCTGAATTTTACAGAACATTTAGAATTTCAAATATTCTTATAAAATATTATTATCTATATTTTATAGACCAGATTTCAGTTAGTAATCAGCTTTGGGCCAGAGATGAATGAAATGTAAAGTATACTTTCCATGTTTTAAAGTGTGACTTTTTAATATTTTGGTATTTTCCTGTCATTGTTGATTTTTTTATCTCTAAATTTGTGAACATCTGACTATCTTTTGCTTTTAACTTAACATTTTTTGGATGATTTTACTTAGGGTAATACAAGCTCCCAGCTGCTTACCCTTTAAAAAGGCAGATGTTCTTACTTTCTGTTGATTCAATTAAAAATAAGGTAATGATGTTTCATTTGGAAATATTTTCAATTCTATGTGTGTTATGTGAGTGTACGTGTGTGTGTGTTTCAATATTCTATGCATTTCTATTGGCTTACATGTTTTGGCATAAGAAACAGGCCAGTAGGAAAATATGTTGAGAAAGAAGTCCAACCACCAACATAGCACATAATCAACATGTAATTATTATCTATGTGTCCACTTCCAATTCAGAGTGTTTCCTTTAGATTCTACTTGACATTTATATAATTAAAACTGCATTGAAATAAATGAGCTTTTTGTTAGAAGCTATTTTGTTTTTCTATTGATAATGCTGTGCATTTAGATGGGGCTTGATAAGAGTTTTAAAAGTTTTCACATTCATCATCTACTTTTGATTTCCACAATTACAACATGCATGAGTAGATACCATTATTTCCTTTAAAAATATGGAAACTGAGACTGATAGATTAGGTCATAGTTTCGGAGAATTTGGATGCCAAGTTGAAACTTCAGGGTTCTTCATAAATGATTGTCAGCATCTTAGGCATAAAGGGAATTTCAGGTTGAAAAGTGTTGCTGATAGATTTATGCATTCAATAAGAGTACTACCCATAAAAAATAACATGTAATAAAGAAAAGTTGTGCTTTCTCTGTGATGTTTTACATCTATTTACTAATATGCTAGGATACTATCCTATCTAATAAATAGGGAATATGCTAATTGATCATCACACCCTCACAAAGATGGCAGTGCCATAGCCAATAAAGAGGGAATATGCTAATTGACTGCCACACCCTCAAATATGGCGGCACCCACAGCCCCAAGATGAAGGTGCTCAGTTCCCTCAGCCCCACTGGGGCACAGGTGCGTGGCATGGCCAGGCCTGCCCCCAGGTGGGTCTGGCCATGCCTTGCGCCTGCCTCTGGAGTCCCCCAGTCCCCTCAGCCCCCCAGCCATCTAGGGTCAGCCTGAGGTGCAGGCAAGCCTTGGATGGTGGCTGCCCAGCCAGCCACGCAGGGCTGTCCGAGGCTCAGGTAACCAGGGCTGTCCAAGGCTTGAGCTGCCGGCAGTGGCAGTAGCAGAGGTATGATGGAGGGCGTCGCCTTCCCCAGATCACCGGCTTCTGAACTGTGAGATAGGGCAGGCCAGGCTGAGGAAACCCCCTCCAGTGCATGGATTTCCATGCACCAGGCCTCTAGTAGTGAAATAATTCAAGTTTCCTGATAATATAGTACTAAGTTTGAATTCTAGCTGTATAAGAGCTATGTAACTCAATATAATAGCTAGCTTCTCTAAGCTTCAGTTTTCTTTTGGTAAAGTAGGAATATCATTCTTTGTATTGCAATATTGTTGTGTAAATTACAGCATCTATAGTGCCTAGCAATAACTGGCATACACTATGCCCTCAACTAATATTACTTTTATTACTTAACATTTAAAAGGTTATATATATTCCACTTTTATTTAGTGCTAATATTATGCTTACATATATTAGTAGTAAAAATAATAAAAATGACATAATATTTATGGAATTTGAAAATAGACATTTCAGGGGATTAACATAAATTTCTTACTATACATTAATTACTTCAGAAATATGTGTTTGGTACAGATTTGCATTTGATCAAAATGGATCACACACCTAAATGTAAAATGCAAAACTAAAATCTCATGGAAGATAGCATAGGAAAAAACCTAGAGTAAATCTTGGGTATGAAAATTGCATTTTAGACACAAAATCACAGGCATGCTCCATGAAAGAAAGAATTGATAAACTAGACTTCATTAAAAGCAAAATTTCCTGCTTTGCAACAGACAATATAAAGAGAATGAGAAGATAGAACAAAGAAGAAACAAAATATTTATGAAGAGAATGATAAAGGACTATTACCCAAAATGTACCAAGAACTCTTAAAATCAACAATAAGAAGACCTTAAGAGATAACTTGCCAAGTAAAATACACAAAAGGTAAATAAGGACATGAAGAGACCCTCTACATCATTTGTCATCAGGAAAATTCAAATAAAAATAACTATGATTTACCACCACACACCTATTGAAATGCCCCAAATCCAGAACATGGACAACAGTCTTGCTGGCAAAAATGTGGAACAATAAGAACTCTCATTCATTGCTAGTGGGAATGCCAATAGTTGCAGTCACTTGAAAGACAGTTTGGAGGTTTCTTACAAAACTAAACATTCTTTTACCAATACTGCTCCTTGGAATTTACCCAGAGGAGTTGAAAGCACTTGTGTCCACACAGTAACCTACACTTGAGTGTTTATAGCAGCTGTATTACAGAGGCGGGCAAATAGGTTTTACAGGTGTGTATAGGTGAAACAGTTTATTCTTGTATTATTGTTTATTAATTATAGTATTATTTATTTGTATTACAATTGTAAAGTTATTTTTGCCCACCCCTGTATAATTGTTAAAGCTTGGAAGCAACTCAAATGTTCTTCCATAAGTGAATGTATGAATAAAATGGTGCACTAGGACAATAAAATATTATTTTTTGATAAGAAAAATGAACCAGGAAACCATGAAATCGTCTTAAATATATATTACTAAGTGAAAGAAGCTGATCTGAAAAAGGCTACATAATATTAGGTTTTAACTATGTAACACTCTGGGAAAGGCAAAACTATTGGGAAAAGTAAAAAGACCGTGATTGGCAGGGATTGGAGGTAGGAGAGAAGAGATTGACAGGTGGACCACAGAGGATTTAGGGCAGTGAAAATACTCTGTAAGATAACATAATGATGGGTACCTATCAGCATACCTTTTATTTGAAACTATAAACTATACAATATCACTGTTAACCCTAATGTAAGCATGGCCTCTGGGTGATTACAATGTGTCAATGTAGGTTCATGAGTTCTAACAGTTTTACCATGTTATTGAGTGATGTTGATAATATACGTGTCCCAGAGTAGGGAGTATGCAGAACATATTTTTACCTTTCCTTCAATATTACTGTGAAACTAAAACTGCTGTAAAAATAAAGTCTTAAATCAAATAAGTAAATAAACAAGCAATAAATAATTCTATGAGAAAATTATGAAGATAAAGTTCAGTGGGAAGAGAAAAAAGACAAAAGTATATTTACTTCTAGCAGTGTTACAGAGAGTTTACTCTGAATTTAATTTAAGGTTAATTGGTGACCACATTCAAACAATCCATCAGTACTAACCTTATTGCATTCTTCTTTTCCTTTATCTCACTCAGTGCAATTTATATTACAAAGAAGCCAAGGGACATTGACTATAGTAATTAATTAAAAACAAGGATTCAGAACTTTAAGGAAGGCCAGGGTCATGTATCTGTTCCTACTGTGTACCATGTATAGGAATTTAAAATACACCAACCAAAATAAACAAGCAAAATGTTGGGCTCTTATTGTTGACCAATTGAATCAAAGTCTTTCTGAGTAGGGCAGCTAAATGGTTGTTTGTTATTTTGATTCTAATTTGGTAGCGCATATATTGAAATACTGTGCAACAGTTATATTCAACACTATAGTATAGAAGTAATATAAATCTTCAAAATGTATATGGTATTAATAAGAAAAAAAGATGAATGGAATTACTTTAGCAAAATAACATTCATGAAAATTTAAGTATATATAATTACACTAAAGGCCCAGTGCACGAAATTCGTGCATGGGGGTGGGAGGTCCCTCAGCCCAGCCTGCACCCTCTCTAATCTGGGACCCCTCATAGGATGTCCGACTGCTTCTCGCAATCCAGGACCTCTGGCTCATAACCACTTGCCTGCCTGCCTGCCTGATTGCCCCTAACCCCTCTGCCTGCCTGCCTGATCATCCCTAACTGCTCCCCTGTTGGCCTGATCACCCCTAACTGCCTCTGCCTTGTTCTGCACCTGGGACCCAGGATTCCCTCCCTCTGGCTGGCTGTAGGCACCCAGGACCCAGGCCAGCTTCACCTGGGCCAGAGCCGCAGGCGCCCGGGACCATCAGCCGGGTAGCTTGTCCTTCTCCCAGGCCACAGGCACAGGTGCATCCACTGGCGGCCAGGACTGTGGGGCGGGTGGCTTATCCCTCTCCCAGGCCACAGTCTGGCTGGTCCCCATTCCTCTCTCATGAGCTCATTTGTGCCTGGCTGGTTCCCATTCCTCTCTTGAGCTCATTTGTGCCTGGCTGGTCCTCATTCCTCTCTCCCCAGTGTTGAATGTCTGAGCCATTATGGCGTGAGGGCGTGATGACCATTTGCATATTAGCTCTTTATTATATAGGATAAATATTCAAAATTTTATAAGAAAACACACTTTATGTAAATTATACCTCATAATTTAAAAATACTTTTCTTGGAAGAGATTTATAGAGAAAGGTTAAATAAGTAAAGTGAAATCTTCCTTTTCTTCCTGAGTGTAGTGCTCTTTTTGTTTATCTTTTTATTTTATTAGCTATGTCAATATAGAAATACTAAACGTAAAGAATTTAAAAGTGTTGCAAATTTAATCTCATCTGCTGCTCTGTTTTTAGGTGTGTTGAAACCAAAAACCCAAGGGATTAAATGATTTGCCTGTAATCATACTGATGATTATGGCAGATCATAGGATTCAACACATCTCATAACACACTGTTCAATGAAAAAATCTACAAGAGTCTTAGTCATAATTGTGTATGTTTTTTGTTGTTATAAACTACTGCAAAACATTATTTGCTACTTATTCTACACTAGAGAGCCAGAGCACAAAATTCACGCACAGATAGGTTGCCTAGGCCTGGCCGGCGATCAGGGCCAATTGGGGCCTTCCGGCTGCTGGCCAGGGACTCCCTTCCTCTGCCAGTGGTTGAACTCCCATAGGGAGACTTTGCATATTAGCCTTTTATATATAGATTGATAACTTGTGGTTAATATCATATATGGTGTAGAAAGGCATAATGATTGCTCTGTAAGGTCAAAACAATAGTTCCCATTCTCACTATTTCTATTTAAAATAATACTGAATATCACAATTGTTGCAATTAGTAAATAAAAATGTAATCATAGGTATACTAATTTAAAGGGCAAAATAAGCCCTTTTTAAAAATGTAAACACAAACTTATAAAAAATTGAAACAACCACTTGAGAGTAAGTTGTCACCTTGATGGACTATCATTCCTCAGTTCATTAGCCTGTATTTTCTATCAACAAGTGGATTGTTTTACATAATCTCAAATTTCTATCAAAATTATTAATGTAATATTGATATTATGATATAATTCTTAGGCTCCATTTAAATTTCACCAATTTTTCCAATAATAGCCTATGTAATAAAAGTATCCAGGTAAATAATATGTTGAATGTAGGCATTAGTGCATTTGAGTATCTTTGTGGCTAGAACAGTTAGTCTTTCCTTAACATGATAATTTGAATAAGTTCAATAATTACAGATGAGTAGTTTTGTACTATGTTTTCCTTAACTGTGCATCTCTACTTTTAGTTTTTATTATAAGCAACTTTAAAACACTTTTTAAAAAATTAGGCTTGTTATAAAATAAAAATATGTAAAATAGAAATCATACAGAAAAACATTCATGTATTGAATGTGTTACCTCCATAAAGGAATATTGGACATAGAGAATGTAATCTCAACTTGCATTTAAAAATAATTCAAAATGAAATAATTTAAAACAAACATTCCAATTTTAAAATGTGGCTCTGTGGTTGAACATTGACCTATAAACCAGGAGGTCACAGTTTGATTCCAGTCTGGGCATGTGCCCTGGTTGTGGGCTAAATCCCCAGGAGAAGGTGTGTAGAAGGCAGCCAAATCAATGATTCTCTCTCATCATGTATGTGTCTATCTCTCTCTCCCTCTTTTGAAAATCAATAAAACATTTTTTTTAAATAGGCAAAGAACTTGAATAGACTTTTCATAAAAAAAAAGAACTACAAGAAGCCAATAAACTTATGAAAAAACCACTCAACCTCACTTTTCCTTACCAGGAATGATATCACATTAGGATATCTATTATCAACAAAACAAAACAAAACCAAAAAAATAAGTGTTGGCATGGATGTGGAGACATTAGAACCCTTTTGTACTGCTGGTGAAATGTAAAATGGTGCAGCCACTCTGGAAAATAGTATGGTGGTTCCTCAAAGAATAAATATGGAATTATTTTAACACAGGCATTCCATATATGGATATACACACAAGGGAATTGAAAGCAAGGACTTGAACATACATTTGTACAACAATGGCCACTGCACCATTATTCACAATAGCCAAAAAGTAATAATAAAACAAACGTCCATTGATAGATGAATGCATAAACAAAATATAGTATGCATGTACCATACAGTATTAGTCAGCCTTAATTGGGAATGGCTTCCTGATATATACTGCAACATGAATGAACTTTGAAAAGATTAGGTTAAGTTAAATAAGCCAGACCAAAAAGGGACAAGTATTATGTTTCACCAATATGAAGTACCTAGAATCGGCAAATTCTTAGAGGCAGAAAATAGAATAGTAATTTCTAGGGGCTGTGGAGAGGGAGTGAAAGGAAGCTTTTGCTCTGTGGGTACAATTTCAGTTTGGGATGAAAATGCTCTAGAGATGGTGCGACTGGCTGCACCATAAAGTCCGTGTACTTGGTACCATTGAGTACACACTGAAAAATAGTTAAATTGGTAAATTTTGAATTAGGATTTTAAGAGATCAAGAAAAAACAAAACCGGAAGCCCGGTTTTTGAAAAAGCCAGTGATGAGTTCAGGCTACCTAGATGCAGTGAATTTTAAAAGAGCAGAGGAAAATACACTAAGAGAGGATAACTGGAGTTGAGGATCTAAAAAAAAGTTGGCCGAGTTCAATGTGACAAAATATGTGGTAGTACGTAGAAAGGAAAAATCAACACCATCTTATTTAGAAAGAAGGACATGGTGGCCTGGCTGGTGGCAGAAGGAAAGAGCCCCGTTTTAGTACACACGTGGCAGGGTAAATGAGTCACACACAAGAGTCGTATTTGCAGGAAGCTATGTTGGCAGGAGACTATAAGAGATGAGAAATCGACATTTTGAACTGTCCTAGAGCTTCCAGTTCGAGTTGGCCACAAGAATTAAAATCACACAAAAATCTTGCCTCTATTCACACCATATTCACATCTAGATCACGTCACATTCACGCATAGAGTGGGTTCTTGTCTTCCACTCTTCTCTCTCCTTTACGTACTGTGTGGAAAGGACAAAACCGGACTCAGACGAAAGTGGTATTCAATGAGCAGATAAATAGGTGCAATCATACACTCAACATAATCACATTAACTACATATATATATATATATATATATATATATATATATATATATATATGAAAACACTTGGATGTACCGGATGAGAAATGAAGGCAAGGAGAAGATACTTGATAACCACTGCCAGAATATTAATGGCAGAAACAAGATTACATCCTAGATCTTCTGATTGGCAGTTATATTCTTTTTCTAACTTTCCCTCTGCTTTAACTGAATGAGAAGTAAGGTATTTTTTCTTTGCTTTAACATCTTAAGCAGAAATTGGTTTTTATCTGATAAATTATATGCCATTCATTCTTTATAGGATTAGATTGGCAATTTTTTTTTGCTAATCCTTATTTTTCCCCTGTCTTCATGCATATGCTTTTTAGTATCATTCTTACTCCACCAGTGTAATTGTCTCCACTCTCCCTATTCTGAGCCCAATATACATTTCTCACTACAATGGGTGTCTACCACCATCTTCCTATGTCCAGTAATTGGGGCACACATTACTCCTATGTCTAAACTAACCTAGAGACATTGGATCACATCGATATTCCATAGATGTAAAAATGGGAATTAAAACTTCTGAAAGAAGGATGAATGTAATAAGTTCATTAGAAGTAATGTTGGAAAGAATATCTGGGGAATTTTTAATTGTTTATACTTCATAAAGAAAATATGTCTTAGTCACAACTTATAATCATTACAACATATGTTTATTGAAATAATCTATATTGCATATTGCCTTTTTGGCATATATAAACTTATGTTGATATCTAAAATAAAATTTTAATTGTATAAGATATTAATGCTATATAAATAATTAATAAGTAGTTGATATATGTGTCTATTACACTATAGATAAGAAAATTTTTAAATAGCTACTTCAAAGGTCATGACATAAAATACAAAAGGGATTTGAAATATAAATTAAAAATGACACTATGTACATTAGAAGCAAACTTAGAGCTACCAGATCTCATATTTCTGTTAATCTAGTAGTTTTGCATATACTGTATAGAAAAGAACTGGCAATCACATTTCATGAATTCCTTAGCCCTGTTGTCATTAAAGAGTTTTCTGATTTGCTTTTATAAAGCAGAGTACAGAAGATATTAAAATGGAAAAATCTGAAGTATACATCAGCTTTAATTGCACATAGTGATTTAAAATTCTAGATTAGTTTTCCCTACCAAGAGCCAAGTGGTATCAGATGACTCTGGGAATTCAATTCAATAGAAATCAGGTCAATTCAATCAACTAAATAATAAGCTCTACTATCACAGCTAGAAACAAAGAGCAATAGAAAGTTCTTGATTTCATTGTGTTCATATTCTTTGAGGAGAGAATAAATAAAACTATATATGAAGTAGCTTGAATATCATGAGAGAGTGCATAAGATAAGGATAATTCAATTTATCAACATTTATTAAATCCACATTAAGGACTAGAAGAAAAAATAGATATGAATAAGCAAATGACTGCTATGCCCAGAAAGTAATAGTTTATATGGTTCAGGTTTCTATTATATTTTCATGTGGGTTTCATAAACTAAAACTTGCCTATTGCAGCAATCCTAAACTTTACCTTAGCGCTCTGATCTTGGGCATTCAATCAGATGAAGACTGTGATAAGTCACTTCTATATGATTTCTGGTAATATTGCTTAGGTCACTGTTTCTTTTTCCCCTCTTAATACTCAATATGACATTTCACTTTTAATATCATCATTCCCATATTGCCAGACACTTTAAAAAAGACTGAAATAATTGAAACATGAAAAAAATTTTATCGAAGTGTTTTAAAATCAAAGAACATGTATTCTCTAAAAATAGTTTTTCTTACTACAAAAACTTTCAGAGCACTTTTAATTACTTGAATGAAGCTATTAATGTTTGGGTTAATGCAAAAGTCACAACACATGTATCTATTATAATTTTATAGTGTTTACATGTGATGTATTAATATGTGATTATATCTGTTTTCCTTCTGTTGGTATGCTTAACTTCTTATTTTTCTCTGACATATTTTAATAGGTTGTCCAGAAAAATAATAACCCTAACTATTATAGTGAATTCTTTCTGAAGACATTATCTAACTTTGATTAGATTTAGATAATGCCAAGAAAAAAGATTGGAAATTAATACAATCTAGTATATAAAAGCAGTTATTGTTACAGTACTTGTATGTCACATTTTTCATTCCACCCCAACCACATCTAATTTTCCTCACTAACTTTTTTAATTAAACAGAACGATAATTCATCTTTGTCTACAACATATTGTAATACATAAAGTAGTATTGCCCCTTCCTATTTATTTTCATTTATAGAATTGTATCTATTTTGAGACTTAAGAAAAATAAATAGTACATATCTGAAATGTTTTCTTATAAATATGAAATTTTTTGGCCTTAGGTTATATTTTTAATGACAGTTGCTTTCTCATTCTGTAGAATGTTAAACAACTTTTAAACATGTCCTTTCTTCCTTACTGAATTCAACAGGAATGCAAGCTACATATGTTTTATATTATTTATATGCATTGTCACTTTAATGACTATACTGACACAGTTTTGTCACTGTCATTGATTTCTAGCTATGAATTCTAAAATTGCAATTTTCAGTACTGCTTTAATCCATAATGCAGTGGACAGATTTCCAGGAAATGAGTTCCTTTATCATGTTATACTCATTCTTTCCATAGTATTTTAAGTTACAATTTATATTCTAGAAACTAAATTTACTAATACTTAGAGAATCAAATTTATGAGAATGATGCTCTTGATGACCTTCAAATGTTCTTTAATAAGACACATAAGGAAAGAATGTAAATATTTGCAATTTCAATAGAAACTTACCTTTCCCACATATTGATAATCAGATCCTGTATATTCTTCTAGTAAGAAAAACTGATTCCACATCCAACCACGTTTTTGACGATGCAGAATTTTGCCATCACTTCTAGGTATGCGTGGACCTAAAATCCGTTGCTCAGGCACAGGAGTCCTTCTGAACATTATCTCTGGAGAGCAGAAGTGTGGCAAGCATACCCAGAGTAGAAACAGTGGCAAAAATCCATCTAATGTCATAGTTCACTTCTTGAAAATTCCCAGCGTGGATGAAGAAAAAGCAATCTTACTTTATTGGGTTGAATTTCACTGTGTTTTAGCTGGTTTCCAACATTTCATCAATGTTTTGTACATGTTTCCAAAAGCTTCAAATAAACAAACAAACAAAAAAGTCAGTTGACAATCTTATGAATATTAACTCTCGGTTTAAAGTTATTGTGACAAAGATTAATGGATAATAGCAACCAAATTATTTATTTCCCTTTTTACATAAAAGAATGGTTCATTTGAGAAACATTGCTCATCTAGTAACATGTCTACAATTTAAGAAAATAAAATAGTGAGTGATTTCTTTCAAACACATCCTAAAGATGGGACACATTAAGCTTTATGTCTTTTTCTGTTTTGGCACTTTAACGGTTTTCAGGAATTATAATCTCTATACAGAGTAGAGATGTAGTTAATTTTGCATGTCAATATTTCCAGAGCAATTTAACATAAATTAAAACATTAAAAACAAAATGGTGACATAAGTGAACTATAGAAAACACGCAACTGTTCTGCAATGCAATTGTATGTGAATGGTTTTTAAACAGCGTCACCCTTTCTTCTAATTTAATCCTGCTCCAATGTTAAAGTAAGGTGAAAAACAAAACAAAAACAAAGTAGGAGTGCCTTCAGCTCAAGACCTCTCCTCTGCTCCCCATAGGTTGGTCTGTGGAACACCTAGAGTTAAGTAAAATAGAAAAAAAATCACTACCACAGCAAATCAGTTTGTAACATAATGAACACTATTGTCTAGATACAGTGGTTCTCAACCTTTCTAATGCCGCGACCCTTTAATACAGTTCCTCATGTTGTGGTGACCCCCAACCATAAAATTATTTTCGTTGCTACTTCATAACTGTAATTTTGCTACTGTTATGAATCGTAATGTAAATATCTGTGTTTTCCGAGGGTCTTAGGCTCTACAGCAGCGGTTCTCAACCTGTGGGTCCCAACCATCGGAAAACACAGATATTTACATTACGATTCATTAGCAGTAGCAAAATTACAGTTATGAAGTAGCAACAAAAATAATTTTATGGTTGGGGGTCACCACATCATGAGGAACTGTGTTATAGGGTCGCGGCATTAGAAAAGTTGAGAGCCACTGCTCTAGAAGAATATGATCATGTTGCTATGTTTGGGAAATTTGTCCACTTCTACCCACACTTACTGCTACTCTGCAGGTCTCAAACTCCATGATGCCCCTCATTGCTCTCCACCTGCCTTCCTGCATTTATTTTCTCAACAAAAAAGCCCAGGTGCTTCTGTTACAATGCCAGTCCGGCCATGTTACATCTTTGCACAAGATACTCCAATGGCTTTTCATCTCACTTTGGTTAAAACCCAACATCCGACAAGGACCTACAATTCTGTGCTTTGTTTCACGACGTCTGGTCACTTCTCTGACCTCATGTTCCCCTCTGATCCCCCACACTCGTCCCCAGAATGTGGCCTTCCAGCCGCAGCATTCTTTTCACTTCTCCTTGCAATTCATAGCATATGCTCCCTCCTCAACCAGGACCTTCCCACTTGTTCCCTCTTCCTGGAATGCTTTTTTCTGTAGATACCAATTTCAGTAGAATACTTGATTTCTCCAGAAATGTCTTAAACCACCACTAACATGCCATATATTCCAATATATTACATGTGCTTTCTTTATTTATTATGTTTGTATACTGTCTTCCTGCTATAATCCCAGGAAGGAAGGGAATTTGGCTCTTTGCCACTGTGCCTTCACTGTGCCTAGAACAGAATATTGTGCCTAGTACCTTATCAATAAACCCTTGGATAGAATGAATTAATTAATTATAAGTTGATTCAAACATCCAAGTACTATACTTCCTCTATGTAGTTATGTCCCAACATTAATGAATGAAATACATATTTTAAAATTATAGTTATTTAATTGTATTCTTCATTTATATTATTATTTGAATATTACTTTTTATTTTAAAACTAGAGGAATGGTGCATGAAATTCGTGCATGGGTGGGGGGTCCCTCAGCCTGACCTGCACCCTCTCCAATCCGGGACCTCTGGCTCCTAACCGCTCACTTGCCTGCCTGCCCTAACCACTCTGCCTGCCTGCCTGATTCCCCCTAACTGCCCTCCCCTGCCAGCCTGATCCCCCTAACTGCCCTCCCATGCTGACCTGATCACCCCTATTAACATTTTTTTTTTAATCTTATCCCCTGTACACACAATTGTATTTCACTTCCTTATTGGCTTCTCACTCTCACACAATTTTTCTCTTTCCTTTATGTAACACTTTTTCCTACTGACTCATCATTTATAAACTTTTCTCTCCTCCTTATTTCCTACTTCTGTTCCATCATCCTTCTTCCCATCTTTCTCCTACCCTCCCTCCCTCCCCACCTTCCTTCTTTCCTTTATCTTTACCCCTTCTCTCCCTCCCCTTTTCCTTCCTTCCCACCTTAATTTTTTCTTCACTTCCTCCCTCGGACGTGCTTTGATCCCTCCCCCATTTCTTCCTTCTTCCCATTCTCCTTTTAAGTTCTACTGGCTCACCTTTAAAACTATTCTTCCCTCCCTCTTTCTCTCTCATCCTACCTTTCCCATACATTCTTCTCTACTTACTTCCACTGTTTTAATATCTATCTCCCTGCCTAATTATTCACTATCATTTATCTTTTTTCTTTTCTGACTCCTACTTTTAAAATCTGCCCCCAGTACACAACTATACTTGATTTTCATTATATCTCCTATAGTTCACTCACACATCCTCTTTCCTTCTTTAACTCTGCTCTCTACTGACTCCTTTATAAAGTTCTTCCCTCCCTGCTCCCTTCTTAATGCTTCCATTTGGGGAGGTGTTAACCCCCAGCCTAGGGCTCAGCACCAGCCAGGTGTTCGCTGCCCCCAACCACCAGCCTCCCTGCCACCATCCTGCTCTCATTCCCTACCTGGGACACCCGGCCCAGCAAGGGTGGCCGAGGCCCACGCAGCCTGGGTGCTGCTGCTGCTGCAAAGCAGGAGCACCTCTGCCCAGAAGACCTCAGACTGTCCACCACTTCATCCTGGAACCGTGGGTGCCTCCCACCAATGGCCCGCACTGGGGGCCACTGCCCTCCTCCCGCGTCTGGGCAAGGCTCCTGCCCTGGCCTTCGCCAGGCGCACCTGCTCCTCCTGCCCACGGTTGCCACCCCCTCCCGTGTGCAGCCCCGCATTTCCTTCCCTTCTTCATTCCTGCATCTTTTTCTTGTTCCCTTTCTGTATTTCTGTTTCTCCTCTGGGCCTGTCTGCATGCAGGCCTGCCTTCCTCTCCCTCTCCTTTCTTATCCCCTCCTATCATACCCTATCCTACCCTGGGCCTTGCAGCTGCCTGAGCAGAGGGTGGGGACTCAGTCTCCTGATCTGGTCATGATGTGATGCTGTAACAGATAATTTGCATATTTCTCTATTATTAGTATAGATTTTCAATTTGCTATTTGTTGTTTTGTTTTCTGTTTGGTATGAATTTTATTTCAAGATAAAATAAAATATGTTATATAAAGTGCTTTGGGGACCAAAAAAATTGCGTACTGCTTCTCTAATATAACAATGCATTCTCAGTGTTCCAGCATTGACATTTATGCTTTGATCCACAATGATTTGTAAGCAATCTGTTTACTTTTATTGTTTTATTATTAAGAAGATTTAAAGGTTAATGCAAACATGCTTAGAAATAAGATTCATGGTAAAGCAGTATTTCTCTTGAGTGCATTAAATAGCAGTGGAGCTCTCCACAGCATGTGGAGATTACAACGTGACAGATGTAAACTGCATTAAAACACATCCTGTAATGCCCTACTCAGGGCAGAGAAATTTTCTGATGCAAAAAACGGTTTATATCACAAAGTACTGATGCTACAGAAATTCAAATGGATTGGATTCTAAGTAATAGGAACATTTACCAAAATGATGTTTGTCTTTTAAAATGCCTTTTCAGGACAGGTTAGATCTTATTTTCTATAAACTTACACTGATCCCTAAGAGTTAGAGGAGAGTTTGTGTAATTTAGGGTAACTTCTCTTTTGAAAACATTAAAAGTTGTTGAAGCAAAAGTCATCCTTATTTCATATCTTTTTTTTTACATTTGAAAATATTTGCCAGAAATTATGATACCTGTGATTGTTTTCAGTACAATTATAACATTTCCTATTATTTTAGATACTTAAGTCCAATATTTTGGGAATTAGTAGTTGGAAATTGTATTAATAAAAGTTGTTAGGGGGAGAATCCAAGATGGCGGCGTAGGTAAACACCTAAACTGGTGCCTCCCACAACAATTTAAACTGCAACTAAAAGACAAAACGTCTATCACCCAGAACCACGGGAAAGCTGGCTGAGTGGAAGTTCTACAACTAGAAGGAAAGAGAAAAGAGCATTGAGACGTGCACGAGCTCTGAAAAGCTGAGGTACGGAGGCGCGTGATCCGGGCTGGCTGCGGGCGACTGGGTGCGTTGCTTTTTTCAACCCGAACGGAGACAAGACCCCGATTACTCTGAAATCCAGTATCTGGGGAGACGCGGGGGACCCAAACTCCTACGGAGAGAAGCTGGACTGTCTGCCAGTGAGGGTGGCTTGCTTGCAGAGCTGCGCGAAGGAATAATTGTTTACTGCACTGGGGCATTGGACTCGCGGATGCCTTTGGAGACTCAGAGCCGGCTAACTAGCAGCCATTGCTGTTTGCCACGCCCTAACCTAGTGACACCCTGAGGCCCCGCCCTGCACAACCTACAAACCCACCCAAGCTCCAAGCAGCTCAATTAGCATAAGAAAGGCCTGCCCTATCACAGCTTAACCTAGCAAACTTGCAGCCTGGGTCAGACAGCTCCAAAACCTCCAAACCCCAAGCAAAGAGGAGAAAACTGCAGCTCTCACTGTAGCTCCTGCTGAGTGGCCTCAGACAGTAGCTGACCTGCACCCCATTGGAGATCCAGAAGCCAGTGTACCTAGTGGTCAGTGTGAGACACCAGATTTCAACTCCTCACATCCACAAGTGACACATTCAGGAGGCAGACTCAGTGAGCACCAAAGCCCCACTGAAACAAGTCCTGCCCCATAAGTGTGTCTTCAGCGCAGCAGTTCTTCCATTATAGACACAGGGAGTGCTCACAGCTAATTGGCCTGGAGGTCAATTCCTCCCAGTGTACCAACAGAAATTAAGGCTTAACTACACGAAGACTTTGCACTCAGCCCACAAAGGGGTGTACCAAGAGCATCCACCTCATGTGATTGAGGAGGCTGAGCTACTGCCCCCTATAGATTACCTACCACACAAAGCTACTCCATCAACACAGGGAAGCAGCCAAAATGTGGAGACAAAGAAACATGTCACGAGTGAAAGAAATGGAGGAAAGCAAACTACTGGATGACATAGAGTTCAGAACCACATTTATAAGGTTACTCAAGAATCTTCTTAAAACCGCTGAGAAACTTGATGAGACCTTCAAGGAGCTTAATGAGAATGCCAAAAAAATGGAAAAGGATCAGTCAGAAATGAAGCATACACTGTCTGAAATAAAGAATATGCAGAAACTCAACTGTAGATCAACGTACCCCAAGAATCAAACCAAAGATCTGAAATATGTGGAAACAAAAAACATCCAACCAGAAAAACAAAAAGAAAAAAGAATCCAAAAATATGAAGATAGTGTAAGGAGCCTCTGGGACAACTTCAAGTGAACCAACATCTGAATTTTTGGGGTGCCAGAAGAAGGGAGAGAGCAAAATATTGAAAACCTATTAGAAGAAATAATGACAGAAAACTTTCCCTACCTGGTGAAAGAAATAGACTTACAAGTTCAGGAAGTGCACAGAACCCCATACAAGAGGAATCCAAAGAGGACCACACCAAGACACATCATAATCAAAATGCCAAGGGCAAAAGACAAAGAGAGAATATTAAAAGCAGCAAGAGAAAAACAGTTAATTACCTACAAGGGAGTACCCATACGACTGTCAGCTGATTTCTCAACAGAAACCATGCAGGCCAGAAGGGAGTGGCAAGAAATATTCAAAGTGATGAACAGCAAGAACCTACAACCAAGATTACTCTACCCAGCAAAGCTATCATTCAGAGTTGAAGGTCAGATAAAGAGCTTCACAGACAAGAAAAAGCTAAAGGAGTTCATCACCACCAAACCAGGATTACACGAAATGCTGAAGGGTATCCTTTAAGAAGAGGAAGAAGAAGAAAAAGGTAAAGATAAAAATTATGAACAACAAAATGACATCAAATACATACCTACCAACAAGTGAATCTAAAAATCAAGTGAATGAAAAATCTGAAGAACAGAATGGACTGGTGAATATAATAGAATCAGGGACATAGAAAGGGAGTGGACTGACGATTCTCAGGGGAAGCAGGTGTGAGGGGTGCAGGAAGAGATTGGACAAAAATCTTACTCCTATGGATGAAGACAGTGGCGGGGGGTAAGGGCATGGGGTGGGGTGGGGAATCAGGTGGAGGGGAGCTATGGGGAAAAATAAAAGAGGAACACCTTTAATAATCTGAACAATAAAGATTTATTAAAAAAAAAAGTTGTTAGTAAATAATTGGAACTCCACATATGCATGGAATCTTTTCTCCATTATTGTTCTTGTTTCTATCCTACCTAATAAGAGAATAATATGCAAATTGACCATCACTCCAACACACAAGATGGCTGCCCCCATGTGGACACAAGATGGCTGCCACAAGATGGCCAGCAGGGGAGGGGAGTTGGGAAGGACCAGGCCTGCAAGGGAAGGCAGTTAGGGGTGACCAGGCCTGCAGGTGAGGGCAGTTAGGAGTGACCAGACCTGAAGGGGAGGGCAGTTAGGGGTGACCAGGCCAGCAGAGGAGGGAAGTTGGGGGCGACTGGGCCTGCAGGGAAGGGCATTTGGGGGGTACATAGGCCTGCAAGGGAGGGCAGTTAGGGGCAAACAGGCTGGCAGGGGAGCAGTTAGGCATCAATCAGGCTGGCAGGGGAGTGGTTAGGGGGTGATCAGGCTGGCAGGCAGAAGCAGTTAGGGGCAATCAGGAAGGCAGGCAGCGAGCAGTTGGGAGCCAGCAGTCCTGGATTGTGAGAGGGATGTCCGACGGCCCAGGTAGGATCAGGCCTAAACTGGCAGGTGGACTTCCCTCGAGGGATCCCAGATTAGAAAAGGTGCAGGCTGGGCTGAGGGACACACAACCCCCATGCATAAGTTTCATGCACCGGGCCTCTAGTTATTTATAATCAAGTTCCTGAAGGCTCTATAGTGAAATATATTACTTAATACTTATTTAAGATAATCAAAATATGCTTCATATATATTTGACATAAATATTATTTGATAAAATATTTTCAAACAATAGCAAGATTAAATAAATGTGAAAAAAGCAATTTTTTTAATTTTGAGTAAATTGATTTATGAAGTTTTTTTTTATAAATTGGCCTAAAAGGTCAATAAAATTTTCTCATAGGTTTCCTTTTAGAAATGTTTTTGATAAGTTTTTTTTTTTTTATTGTTGTTACTATTACAGATCTCTTCCATTTTCGCCTCCTTTGCCCACCCCTACCCTGTCCCCACCCCTCTCCACTTTGGCCTTCACCACACTGTTGTCTATGTCTGTGGGCTATGCATCTATGTCCTTTGGTTAATCTCCTCCCCTTCTTTCATCCAGTTCTCACAGCCCATCCCCTGTGCCATCCGTTAGTCTGTTCCATGTATCCATGCCTCTGGTTCTACTTTGTTAGTCAGGTTATTTTGTTCATTAGAATCCACAAATGAGTGAGATCTACATTTAGGTTTATGGTCCTTTGTGAATCAAGTTCGGCATATGTTACTCTGTATGATCAGAAAGTTCTTGTCTTACTTATGAATAACCAATTGCTCCAGCACCATGTGTTGAAAGCCCATCCTTTCTTCACTGAATTGTCTTTGTGCCTTTGTCAAGAATTTCAGACTTTCTTATACACATCTATTTGTCTATACTATGTCAATAGCCCACTGTCTTGATTATTATAATTTAAATTTCTTAAAATCAGATAATGTTAGGCCTCCAAATTTGATCTTCCTATATCATTTTTTTTGGTTTATTTTAGTTCTTTTGCATTTTCAATTTAATTTTTATGATCATCTTGCCATCTTAATATATAAAAAGGTAATATGCAAATTAGGCTGGGACACTCTAACGGGATGACGGGACAGGAGGAGGTTGTGTGCACGGGTGAGGTCTGGAGCGGAGACAGAGACAGAGACAGGGGAGCCTGCTTGAGCCCACACGGCAGCTCTGGAGGCCCAGAGTGGACACAGGCAGGGGAGTCGGGGGAGGGGGGGGCTTGGGGCTGGCCAAACGCTGGCTTGGGCAGCCCTGGAGCAGATACAGCCAGGGGGGCAGGGGGAGGCCTGGGGCGGATGTCAGGCACGGGTCCCAGCTCCTGCGGCATTGGTCCGGCCTGACTCCTGTGGCAGCCATCAGGGTGCCCCTCACATGACGGGAGGCGGGACGCCTCCTTGCGCGATTTCAATCACACGTTGGGCCTCTAGTTTATATGTAATGGCCTGTGGGGATTTTGATTGGGAATGCATGCATTATTGAGTTCACAGTAATGGTGTATAGATTTTAGTATACAAGTCTTACTGAACTATTTTGGATCCAGAAGAGATGGGAAGACACAGAATAAACTACTGCTCCCAAGATTGGAGTGGGGCTCAATATTGTGCGAATTATCTACAGGAGCTTGACCTGGTTTCCACCGCAAATACCTGAGAAAAATCCCCTTGCGCTTCTTTCAACAAGGGGGAGGGAAAAGAAAACATTTTTAAACACTTCAGATCACTCTGATCCTAACTGGCCTGCCTCAGAAGAAACTAGTTAACCAGAGCCTAACAGATCACTCTGCCCTTAACCGGCCTGCCTCAGAAGAAACTAGTTAATGAGAGCCTAACAGATCACTCTGACCCTAACCGGCCTGCCTCAGAAGAAACTAGTTAACCAGAGCCTAACAGATCACTCTGACCTTAACCGGCCTGCCTCAGAAGAAACTAGTTAACCAGAGCCTAACAGATCACCCTGACCCTAACCGGCCTGCCTCAGAAGAAACTAGTTAACCAGAGCCTAACAGATCACCCTGACCCTAACCGGCCTGCCTCAGAAGAAACTAGTTAACCAGAGCCTAACAGATCACTCTGATCCTAACCGGCCTGCCTCAGAAGAAACTAGTTAACCAGAGCCTAACATGCGGGAGTATTACCATAGCTCAGCTGCCCTGGGCGAAAGGAAATACCCACTTCCGCCAGCCCTCTCTGGCCAGCCAGTCCCTCGTAAGGAGAGGAAAAACTGAGAAACACTTGTTAGTTTCACAGTCCAGAGGCAAAGGATCATTAGAAGACAGCTATATTAACCATAGGCTGTAGAATGCTTCCCCTGCCCTACACCTAACCCTCACGTTACTAAGGACTTTTACAGCAGTTCCATTTCCCAGTACATCGTGACTGGAGATTAAAAGAAAAGGAAGAGAAGGGGAGGGGAGGGAAGGCAGAGGCGAGGCGAGGCGAGGAGAGGAGAGGAAATTATAAGGCATACCAAAAGGCAAAATGCACAACTGAGGAGGCAGAGTAAGCATCAGAACCAGACATAAGAGGGATGTGGGAATTATCACACTGGGAATTTAAAGAAACTAATATGCTAAGGATTCTAATGAGTAAAGTAGACATCATGCAAGAACAGATGGGCACTGTAAGCAGAGAAATGGAAATGCTGAACTAAAAAGAAATGCCAGTGAGAAAACAATACAGAGGAAGTGAGGAATGCCTGTGATAGGCTCATTAGCAAATGCATGGACAAGGCTGAAGAAGGAATCTCTGGGTGAGAGGCTATATCAGTAGAACTCTCAAGAGCCTACACATTCATCCTTAGACATGAGTCCAAACCCATAGAATGTACAACTCCGAGAGTGAGCCCTGAGGTTAGCTATGGATTTTGGGTGGTTATACTGTGTCAATGTAGGTTCACCTGGTTTTTGTTTTTGTTTTTTAAAGTATCATTCTAATAAGTGATGTTGATAACTAATTAGTATGTTCACATACTAATTTTATTATATAGGAAGCCTATGCATGTGTAGGCAGTGGGTGTACAGGAGAGGTCTGTACTTCCTCATTTTCTTAGAAACCTAAAAGTGCTCTAAAAAAGGAACAATTGATCAACATACACAAAATAAAGAAATTATGTGAAACAAACCAATAATTAATTTGCCCTATGTGAATGCTTCTCTCTGGTAATGGTTTGTAGCTAGAAGACTATTAATGAACCTTTTCAAAACATGGCTCCTGATTATAAATACCACAAATTATAACTCTTCCAGTAACCTGAGTCAAGGTACAAGTCATCTTTGATACTTCCATTTAACCAAGTACCTCTTACATTGTCAGTCAATATATTCCCTTGCTTTTTTTTTCTTCCCCTTTTCTTCTTGGCTCTCAGCTCTTTTTTTCCTAGTATATGTGTCACCACACTCTTTTAAATCATCATCGTTTCATGCAAAAGAGTGTAAAGTATCTACCAACGGGTTTTTGTAACCTTAATCTTTCTTATTTAAAATATATTCTACAGGGTATTAGCGAAATTAATTTTCTAAAACCCACTTCATCAAAACCCAAATCAATTAAAATTTTTAAACATGTCTACTACTGGGAAGATAACATCTGAACTTTTATTTCATTGCAGCATCTAATTTTTTGAATAGTTCTATATTATTTCCAATTTTTAATTTAATTTCAAGCCTGGCATGTAATTTCTTAAGTGTATAAACTACTTTCCCATTAATATATAATTCCAAATCATGTCTAGGTGATTATATTTTATTGAATTCCCCTCACTAGTGGATAGCACACTGTTATGTACTTGTAGCTGTCAGTAAACATTTCTTTAAGTAATTAGTATATTTACCAAAAAATCCTTATGAATAGATTTACTTACAGTGAAAAAAAATCAAACCTAAATCTTACTGGTAGAGTATGACAAATATTATTTAAGGGAGATTAGTTGTTTGAAATTGTAAACAGATTTATAATTAGAAAGAATCAAGTGAGTTGAGACTACAATTAAAATATTTCCTGGAATAAAAATACAAAAAATTAATAATATTCTATAATGTTATTTCCAGTTAATAAATTTCATTTTCAAGAAGTCTTTTCAAAGTCACATTTCTTACATTAGACTCAAAAGTAATTTAGCATGAATACTACTTAAAGTTTAAGAATTAATAAACCACTAGAGGCCTGGTGCACGAAATTCGTGCGGGTAGGGTCCCCAGGCCTGGCCTGCAATCAAAGCTGATCTGTGGGGCGACTGGCGGGGTGATCGGGAGGCCTCCACTGGCACCCGCCTTGGCTGGCCTGGGGCCCGTGGGCTGGGGCAGCAGTTCCTGCATTGAGCATCTGCCCCCTGGTGGTCAGAGTGTGTCATAGCGACCAGTCATTCCACCGGTCATTCCACTGTTCAGTCCACCGTTCAGTGGATTTGCATATTAGTCTTTTATTATATAGGGTCCCTCAACATTCTACATTCCTGTATTCTCTTTAAACCAGTGCTTTCGAACTTTATTATATATTCACAACTCCTGGGGCTCTTGTTAAATGTTCTCATTCCATAAGCCTGGGGTGGGGTCCAAAATTCTGCATTTTAACTAGCTCTCCTGTAATGCCCATGAGGCTGGAACCACATACTTTGAATAGCAAAGCTGTAAACCTCTCTAATCTTAAAACATCTTCAGAATATGTTTACACCATTTTCCTGTTTAGTGCCTCACAACTCAGGTATGTAGCTTATTACACTGATGGGAAAATAAGATATAAGTTGACTACTGTGGAAGAACAAAACATTTAATTTCTGAATAATCAGGCTTTTTGCAGAATTTTGTTTTTAACCAGAAGAATCTTTCTAAGTGAAGTCTGCCCACATTATATCAATGATTCTACTGCTTATACTATAAACTGTATTTTCCTTTATATGCAAATTTTAAAGCATTTGTTTCATTTAATCTTATTTTATTTTTACAGTCATAGTGATTGCATTATTCTTCTGAAATACTTATCACAACAATTGCTTTTTTCCATAACATACTAATTCTATTATATAGGAAAGTAAGGGGAATAATTCAAAAAATATAATATAATAGGCATGCTGACATATCTCAATTATTAAGTCTTCACACATCACAGGTTATCAATTAAGCTACAATCCATCCTTGGCTAATAAAAGGAATTAATCATTCTTTAGTCAGTTGATTATGTTGATTAAGATCTTAATGTAACTGCCTTTTTTTCTTTAATTTTATCATTTATAATCATAATAGAAAATACTAATGATCATTGCAATCCAACCCAAACCTCTATGGATGAACAATTTTAATCCTTTTAGAGTTTCATAGCACCAATACAGTCTAATTAAATTTCAACAGTGAGAAATAAAGGTACATTTTTCAGGTGTGTTTATACAATTAAAATGAGCCAGTGCATACTAAATACTTTCTTTTATACGCTGATAGCATTTTATGCATCTTGCATAAAGCACTATGTGACATAATTGAATCAAAGCATTCCACTAAGGACTCAGATAATGTGAGTCCATATGCTTGATTATATTTTCCAAGAGTTCATTACACACTACCTACTGTGCTCTAGTCTCATAGAAAATATATAATTCCACATTTAATATTTATCACTCTATGTTAAGTATGCATTTGCATATGAATTACTGTTTAGACTCTAAGTTTGAATAAGGGTCTTACATATTGCATCCAAAGTTACTAATATTGGGGTTTGCTCATTATGTTCAGTGAATATTTTTTGAACTGGATTGAATATTGTTATTTCTTCTAAATATTTCCCTTGGAAGGATGTTGGCTTCCTTTCCCTAGGAAAGCACAACAAACATGTCAAGGACCATTTACCCCATTAGATGCTTATATCCTATTTATATATAACATCACAGAACTCACACAAGGCATTAGTCAAACTGGCAATCTATATAGCATTGTTGACAAAAATATAAAAAAAGAGGTTTTCTAGTTACAGATATGAGTTATATATTATTGCTAAGATCATTACCAATGTAGAGAGAACTGCAAGAAGAATCTGACCCTGGCTATTCATCTCAGATTAAAATTCCCCTTCAAGCAAAACCATTTGAAATTAATTTTATTCTCCAGGAATGTGACCTATACAGAAACCAGCAATGTATTTCTGCAGATATACTATGTGCTAACATCTTAACGAGATAATTTGCAAAAACCAAATATAACCCATATAAATGTGGGGTGGTGGGTGGATAACGCATATGGCAGTGTGAAAGAAAAGCATTCGTGAGAGAGACACAGAGCTTGGTGTTACCGTTTTCTGTAAGACTCTGCTAATGGGCTCAGGAATGGCACCCGAGCGTTCTTCCGACTCTCTCAGCAGCCTTTTTAAACTTCGCAGTGAGTGTGACAGTCCCAGATGTAACTTGATCCACAATCAAGTTAGCAGTGCTAATATAGCTGTGACATTACACCTGCTGTTCCTGGAAGTCTCATTCTACTGTAGCTCGGATTTATTTCATTATGTGGAAATTGGTAGAAAGAATTCTCTCAACGAGAATGCTCTCTTAACTTAAAGATGCTAGAATGAAAGCCATCTAGTACCCTATTTCCTTTAATCCAGGAATTGAACTACTTCTGGAAAATCAATGAATGAAGAGATGGAGAGAGAGTGCTTAGGAGTTTTATTACTTATCCCTACCAAGGTTGTGGTGTCATTTCTCATTTAATGTATTATTAGTATATTAGTATTCAAAGTTACTTCTAGAAAGACATTCTGGGTATTACTAATAAATGGTGTGTTAACAATTCACTCTAGAGTGTTCACCATGTGAGTGTGTAGAAAATGGACTGAATTGGAATTAATTGTATTGCAAAGTGTGTTGTTACAATTATGCCCAAAAAGGCAAAAATATACACAACACTCAATTGTGCAAAATACCAAAGGTACAAACATGGATATATTATAAACCATTAGAAAACTACTAAAAGTATAATATAGTTATTACACAAGTAGAACCATAGTAATCATTAAACATCTTAGTCACATGCATTTATGAGATGGTCAGATTTAAATAAAAGAATATTTTATCAGCAGTAATTTTTAATTCTAATTATGCTTCAATATGTGCAAAATTCTAAGAAGCCCATTTTTAGATAGCCAGTATTATCTCTATGTGAAACCAATCACCTAAAAGTGGATGAACTCCTAAACTATGTATCTGCATCTGAGATATAAAACTGGAATGGCATTGTGTTAGCTAAATTTCATTTTTTGACAGCAGAAAGGGACTAGATTTAACTTATTTTCCAAAATGCTTGGCTCAATGCTAAACAGCACCTTCATCAGTTTTCACCAGCACTAAAAAGACAATACAAGCTTTATTTCTTTATTTTCTAATATTTACTTTTTTCAATCCTTAAAGGTTACCAATAGCTAAGTATAGAGTCTAGACTCTAAAACATACTTCTGTTGTAAATACTAGGAGGAGTAGGCTATATAATAATAATAGAGGCCCGGTGCATGAAATTCATGCACAGGGTGTGTGTCCCTCAGCCCAGCCTGAACCCTCTCCAAACTGGGACTCCTCGAGGGATGTCCGACTGCCCGTTTAAACAGGCAGTCGGACATCCCTCTCACAATCCAGGACTGCAGGATCCCAACTGCTCACCTGCCTGCCTTCCTGATTGCCCCTAATCATTTCTGCCTGCCAGCTTGATCACTCCCTAACCACTCCCCTGCCAGCCTAATTGATGCCTAACTGCTGCCCTGCCAGCCTGTTTGCCCCTAAATGACCTCCCCTGCAGACCTGGTCATCCCTAACTGCCCTCCCCTGCAGGACTGGTCTCCCCAACTGCTCTCCCCTGCAGGCCTGGGTCCTTCCACTGTCCTTCCCTGGAGGCCTGGTCACCCCCAACTTCCCTCCTCTGCTGGCCTGGTCACCCCTAACTGCCCTCCCCTGCAGGCTTGATCACACCAACAGGCCTGGCCCCTCCCAAATGCCCTCTTCTGCTGCCCAACTTGTGGCAGCCATCTTGTGTCCACATGGGGACAGCCATCTTTGACCACATGGGGGCAGCCATCTTGTGTGTTGGAGTGATGGTCAATTTGCATATTACTCTTTTATTAGATAGGATAGAGGCCTGGCGCATGGGTGGGGACCAGCTGGTTTGCCCTGAAGGGTGGCCCAGATCAGGGTGGGGGTTCCCTTGTGGTGTGGGGTGGCCTGGGTGAGGGGCCTGTGGTTGTTTGCAGGCTGGACACGCCCCCCGGCGACCCAAGCAGAGGCCCTGGTATCTGGGATTTATTTATCCTCTATAATTGAAACTTTGTAGCCTTGAGTGGAGACCAGTGCAGGCCAGGGTGTGCGGAAAGCTTGGCTTCCTCCATTGCCGGGGATATCCAAACCTCCTGCTTGCTCTGTCGCTGCAGCCATCTTGGTTGGGTTAATTTGCATACTCGCTCCTGATTGGCTGCTGGGCATGGCTTGTGGATGTAGCGGAGTGATGGTTAATTTGCATATTACTCTTTTATTAGATAGGATGAACTACTTGTACATTGTGTGTGTGAGATTTTCTCAATGGAGTGCATTTAGAATTTCCATTCTCTAGGTGGGGTCACTGGGGTTCAGCGTTGTTCTCTCAGCAATGAGTGTGGAACAGTCTCGTGCCACACATTTTGCTCTACAAAATCTTTCAAATGTGAACAAAACTGAAATTATTCTTGATATCTAGGATTAAACAGTGTGGATGAAAACATGGGTGGCTTGCAAAATCTTTTTGGAGGAAATCATGCCCTAGATAACACGCAGGTAAGAGAAAACAGATTGCAAAGACATGAAGGAGGTAAACTGAGGTATGGCAATAGGATAGGATTGTGCTCCTTGAATTGGAATAATAGATCATGAGTATTTAATGGGTCATAAACAGGGGGAAACTGGGCAAAGCTCAAGGGGACTATAAGGAGCATATGTTTTCACAAATGGAAATAATTTCACTTTGATCGTATGACACAGTCTAAGATGACTAAGCTCAAACCCAAATTTAGGCCCAGGCCTGTTACCATGCAGAATCCAAATCACCTAACCCTTCAGCCACAATTTTCTGTCTTAGCCAGAGCTGTGTTATGACTTTTATGGGCCCTGGACAGTTTGTCTTTGTGACTTTTTCCCTTGATAAACACAATAGAAAATGTATCTTGTAACTGCATTTATATAACGGCACATTAATATTAATATTAATATTATATATTAAAGTATGGTCTTTGACCTCCAAGCTCATCTATTTCCTCTGATTTTTAAAGAAACCAAAACATTTTTATGGGCCCTTCTCTTAAAGCATCGAGGGGCCTAAGCTTGGTGCCTACTCTGCCTAAAGGAAAAATTAGCCCTGACCTTAGCAACAAACACAATTTCAAGTACTTTTGAACTGAGCTTCAGAAATAAACGTTTTATCCAATAACTTAATCCAACAGTTAAGAAAACAGTGTCAAGAGTAATTTAGGTGATGTGCTTAGTCTCAAACTGTGTCATAACCAGAAATATAACTCAGGTCACTGTTCTGAAATGTCCTGCATAATTTAATAATGAATCAATGTTATAATGGTTAAAACTTACACGTTAATGCTCTTATCTAGAAGACATCGCGGCCAACTTCCAGTTTGCTGAGCACAAAGATGAACCATTGGAAGCGGGAGATTTCTTACATGCAGGAAGTGTCTTTACTGGAAGCCAAGCAAGTGTTTGGTCACCTATAGTAAGGTTTTGAATATATTTAACAAAAGTGTGTTTCTATATAAAACACTAATGAAAATGTGTTTAGGCATGTAAATGCCACAGGTAGCTTTGGACTTGAAACATATCATTGACATGTTGCATTTTAAGTATAAATTTGTTATTCAGATCCTATTGAGGACAAAGATCTTATAGCTAATTTTTCTGTTTTGAGAATTATGTCATTGGAGGCAAAGTTTGAAGTGTTTAAGGTTGTAAATTAGTTAATAAAAATGGATTTGAACAATCCCCTTAGAAGGTATGACTACATTTACTGGTTTCTGCCCCCTAGCTTCACTAGCTTCATACCCGATCCTCCCCCTAACTGTCAATCCCCCACTACCCCTCTTGGAATTCAAATCCAGCTTTCACATTACCAAGTTTTGGGAAGGATGAAGAGCTAATGAATCTTCTACACCTTGCTGGTGCAAATGCAAAATAGTATTGCCATTTTAGAAATCAAACTGCAATTACTTAAAATGTTCAGCATGCCCTTATTTGGTATTACATTCTCATCCTACATATTTGTCCAGGAGAAATAAAAACATTTATTCACATAAAAACATATGTACATAGTTATACGCACACTATCCATTATCATCAAAAATTGGAAACAACCCAAATGTCCTCAAATGAGTAAATTAACCAACAAGCTTTGATACATTCATACAGTGGCATGTCCCTTATCTATAAAAACTAAGGACTATTCTACTGATATATGTAGCAACATGGATGAATCACAAATGCATTATGCTCAGTAGAAGGAATCCTACTCAAAAATTATAACTAGTGTATGTATCCATTTATATGACATTCTTAAAAAGGTAAAAGTCTAGGAATACAAAACACAACAGATTAGTGGTTACCAGGGCCTATTCACCACAAAATGATATGAGAGAACTCTTGGGGGAGAGGGAAATGTTTTCTACTTTATATGTTATTGGGTTAGGAGACTATACACTTGTCAAAATTCATAGAATTTTAAACTAGAAAAGAGGAACTTACTTTATGTAGATTATACCTTCACACAAATGGCCAACAGGTACATGAAAATAAACTTAACATCACTAATCAGCAAAGAAATGCAAAACAAAACCACAATGAGATATCACCTCACACCTGTCAGGATACCTATTAAAGAAGGATGAATGGCATTTTTAAAAAAGGATATTTACCTTCCTAGCACTTTCCTTTATCAAATATTAAATATTTGAATAATTAAAAGCATTTTAAAGTGTGCTTTTATAAATTATTGAGTAACTAAAGACTAAAAATGTGCATTTCTATAAATTATTGAGGAAAAAAATCTACCACATACTATTTATAAGTCTAAATATACAGTATCCAAAAAAGGTTTATCATTTTGAAATTTTATGCACACTAGTGGATCCTTTATTCTACTCTGAGACATTGGTGTGCCAAAGGAAAACATGCCCTAAGTGATATGCCCTAAGTGAAGTATTGTATCCTGTTATTCTGTAATTCTAGCTACTTCCAAGTTGTCAAAAGAACAGGCTAAAACTAACACATAATGATGTGCCAAATATCTTGTTCGGAAAAATTATATATATATATATACTCTCATCAGAACTTTATATCCTCCACTTGGCCTGGACACTTGCAGTGCAGAAAACAGGGCCTCAGTGGAATGATGCATAAAATGTTAGGGCCCAGCAAGCCCGTGCCTGCTTGAGGGAGTGTGCAATTTAATAACGTGTTCATTGTTGTCAGCACGCTGGCTCATCACTCTCGTGTTGATGTGGAAGCCTGAAGCCCAGAGACTCTGCTAATTAGATGACGGAAGTAAGATTACATTTTCCCTTAGAGAAAGACACCAAGGTGTGAAACATATTCTCAAAGGGGTTTAGACATATAAGTTTCTGATGGAAGAGAACAAAAATAGGGAAGGGTACGCTTTAGGGAAAGCCAACTAGGGAAACAAACTCAACAGAGTCCTACTGTTTGCAAGAACAAGAGTTATGAAAGCCCCCAGCAGGCTTCTCTTGTTCCCACTCTATTAACACAGAGATTTTGAATATAAAATGCAAAAAGAAGAATATTTTTATGACTTATGTGCTAAGCTCTCTAACAGTCCTTTGTAAAGTCACTGAGTAATTAGAGCTATGACTTAAGAATTCCAAATATTGTATTTTACATTTTAGTGTCTAGGAATGTCCATTAGTTATACTTTTTAAAATGATATCTAAAAAGTCCAATGAATGATTTTACAAAAGGAGTTGAATTATGTATCATTCACAGAGCTATGAAGAATTTTTCATGAGCTCATACAAATGAAAGTTTGTTCATATTTAAGTGAAAGCAAATATTCTGTGATTTTCACTGAAGTGTTTTATTAAAACTTTAAATATTTTATCACCCAGCCTGACTTAAATATTAAAGATTATCTGGTGATAATATATTTACTGAATATTGTCCTAAAGGAATTTTATATTCTAAAGCAAACTTTCTGTTTTTACTATTATTATTATTATTATTATTAGCTACTTGACAATATTTTGAATCCTATTTGCTACAGAAATAACCTTGACAAGAACACATATGTAATACCTGAATCAATACAGAAAATAAAATAAAAATATAGAGAAAGGACACTAAATAGTGCATCTGATACAAGGTTTTGTATTTTTTAAAAATAATATAGATATACTCCTACAAAATTAAACAGGCTGAAAACAGAATGGTCACATTTTAAACCAGTAGTAATGAGAAAAGGTATGGAGCAGTAAAGCATTCTGTCTGAAACTGAGCCACCTCTCTTGAATTTTCTTTCTCTATACATCAACACAATAAGTGTTACTCTTTAATTGCTTGATTCACAATCACGTGCTCCACAATGACATTTCGGACAATGACAGACCTTATATATGACAATGTCCCGTAAGATTAGAATGGAGCTGAAAAATTCCTATCATTTGGTGATGTCAGAGAGCAATGCATTACTCACATGTTTGTGGTAATGGTAGTGTAAACAAACCTATTGTGCTGGTAGTTGTATACAAGTAGAGCACATACAAGTATGCTCAGAACATAATTCTTGATAATGATAATAAATGACTATGTTACTGGTTTATGTATTTACTCTACTGTACTTTCTATTGTTATTTTATTTATTTTTTTAATTTATTGTTACTTTAGAATGCACTATTTCTAACTTTAAAATATATTTACTGTACATAGTAAGCCTTGTTACACCAGCTGCAAGTTCATACTTCTGGTGTTACTGCAAGTTTTGAATGCACCATTTTCTCTTAAGTTTGATTTTAATCTCGTGTTGTTCTGCATAGCAAATGCTGCACAGGCTTATAGTTTAAGAGCAACAGGCTATCCCTACAGTGCAGGCATGTCAACCATCTCACCTGGCTGGTGTGGCTCAGTGGCTGAGCATCAACTTATGAACCAGGAATTCACGGTTCAATTCCCAGTCAGGTCACATGCCTGGGTTGTTGGGCTCGATCCCCAGTGTGGGGTATGCAGGAGGCTGTCAAGCAATAATTCTCTCATCATTGATGTTTCCATTTCTCTCTCCCTCGCTCTTCCTCTCTAAGAGCAATAAAAATCTATTTTAAAAAATAAAATAAGTTTACCATCTCATCACTTAACCCACTCAATGAACAACTATCTAATACGTAGTAAAAAGCAAATACTATGATATATAATTTAAAATTTAAAGGTACAACAACACTTCTAAATAAGCTTAAAATCCAACAGAGAGAAATATTAACATTATAAACCAAAGAAGTAGAATTTTTAAAGATGTTAAAATCTGTGCATTTAAAAAACTTCCCTTGATACATTTTGCTCATTGTTGCACCTCAATTGATTTAACATTATGTTTGGGTTGGAAGATTTGGGTGTTAGGATCCAAGAGTGTGTATAGAATAAAGTTGTGATTACTTGGCACTGAGTTTCCAATTGTATTTTATTTAATACATTTGTAGAGGAAATGCCTTAAGCATCCGTAATTGTTGAATTTGTAAAGCTTTAATAAGAACCTCATTATGAAGAGAACCAAGGATAAAACGTGGAATTCCAACCCCACTGGAAAGGTGGAAAGGGCTGTGAGTTCTGAAAAAGGGCTCTCAGGGGAAAAGATAGAATGAAAATGGCTTCTGGCACATTTTTCTCTTCTATGTCTCTAGTCAACATCCTTGAGGCTTGGCTGAAGGGTGGGGAAGAAAGTTAGAGGCACAAACTGAATGGTAGACAGAAATGGCTGATGAATATGTCTGGGTGAGTTGTTGGAGGATAGCCTCACATGGTCCCATACATTTGAGCATGTCTGAGAAAGCCACTCATGAACCAGAACAAACATTAGAAGAAAGAGAGAAAAAGACAAGAAAGAGAGAAAAAGACAAGCCTGTCTGACTTCAGCAGCAGATTACCACAGGACACTTCTAGAAAATGTAACTGATGCCAATGTAAACGGCTAGTTATTAATAATAGGAAAGAAGCAAAAAGGGAAGGCCAGACATTATAGGCATGTCATTTGGGCATCTTCACCAAGAAGCTGCAACTTTGAATACCCCAGGGATCCGACAAAGGGAAGATAGACACATGCCCAGTAAAGTTGAGGTGATTAGGGAAGGTTCCTGCCAATCATAACTGGGGACAGAAGTCATTGACCAGAATGAGTGTGGCCACTGCAAAGGATCAAAGATTTGGAAATACATAATTCCCTAAACAAAGGAATTTTCTCTCTTGTCGCTCAAGTGGCTCTTGGCTCTTTTGAGCCTTCCCATATGACCCATGGCCAAGCAGACCCCATAGGCAATGGACTGATGAACTGCAACAGGGAAACAGGAGCTAAGCCAGCCTGATGCTGGACCAGACCCAACTCTAGACATTGGCTCTGATTTTAGCTCTGCTGCAGCTCTAGCAAAGTTTCTTCTATGACTGGACTAAAGAAAGGGGACTTCTTCGGAAACCTGGGGTTATAATGCCACATAAATAAATATTTCTACTGTATCTCATCCTCCTATGGCGGCTTCCAGAAATTCTTATTGCAGCAGTACTACAAGAATCCTACTCCCACTAGCAAACAGGGGAGATGAGCCCCTAACCTATCCTATAACATATACACACAGAAACTCCATTTCTTTACCATGAACCTTTCTTCTTACTGTTCATCCAGTCCCTTCCTTAATCATCAAGCCCTTAGGACATCAGATTCTGGTCAGGATAAAAATGTCTTAACAAAGCCTCAGATCTGTTGACCACAGAAACAGAGTTTTGCTAAAACCAAAGATCACATCTTGACTTCAGCTGTGTTTCAGACCCAAGCCTATGAAAGCTGAAGGACTCTCAACACCACACCCTCAGGAAACCAGACAGTACAAAGATATGGCTGTGATCAGGACCTGATACAATGATTAACTACACCCTACCCTGGCCCTAACCAATCAGTACAGCCCACAACCCCAACTCCGTTAATTACATGATTAATGATTTCTACCCTATATAACCCATGCTCTGGAAGCCATTGGGAAGCTAGGTCTTGGACAGTAGCTTACCTGGGAACTCCAGGCTTGGTGCCATTTCATCAAATAATATACCTTATTTTCTTGGCTTTCAACTCCTTTTTCCTTTTGATTGGGCTTCAGTGTGTGCAGGCAAACAGACCTCTTCAGTCCAGTTCCAAAAGTATTAAGCACAACATCAGAGGCCAGCACAACTTTGAGGGTATCTACCAAAATGATCACCCCTCAAAAGCATATGATGTAATTTTTTAGGTACTAGAGACTTGCAACAGAGACCAACAGGAATCTAAGAGACCAGGTGCCACCACCACTAAGCCATGTGAGCTTCCCTGCAATGTTTTGGTCTCTCCTTTTCCCTGCTGGATCTCTCCCTGTAAGCACATTCCCCAACTTGGCTTGAGTCATCCTCACTACTGCTGACTAGCTACTAATTTCTCAGGTCAGCCTGCTTGGCCTCCATGGTCAGGTGCCCATCAGAATCACCGATCAAACTATCCCCTGCCTCTCAGATATCTGTTGACTTCTTTCTATATCAGTCCCAGAATTCAAACAATAACATCTGGTAGTCATTATAGAGCAACTCAGGAGTGCAGAGCAGAGGAGTATGGAGGGGAACACAGAAAATGTTTCAGCATATTTTATGGGGTTCTGGACCCAGAAATATGCCAGATTAACACACACACACACTTCACATTTTTAGCTAGTTGATACTTGCCTGTAGAGCCTAATTTTATCTTGAGACAGTTCTGGAAAATTAACTTTCATATATCACTAATTATAATATGCCAAACACTGAGCAAGGTACTTTCACAAATGCTAATTCTTCAAATACTGTGAATTAGATTTCTAATTACATAAATGGGAAAAATCAGGCAGAGAATCCTTAAGATGCATGCATTAGCTATAGAATATAATATCATGTTAAATTCGTTCTTAAATGTAAATTGAATTCTTTAATCTTAATTTCAATAAACAGTAGTTTTATAGTCCATTTAAAATTTGTATTGATTAGGGTCATCTGTATTTTTACTTCCATTATGCTAATTGTATTTGATTAAATTTAGAGATAGATGTTTAAATATTAATGTGTTTTTCATATTATAAATATGAATGTTTGGCCTCTATTTCAAAAAAAACACCTATGAATAAAACATTACATTTCCTCTGAATGGCAATGTTAAGTAGCTCTACCAAATGGAATTATGATCCCTGAATATGGAAATTATATAGTGATTTAATTTATTTCTGGTGAAATCTTCATACTAACATTAATAAATATTTCCTGCAATATTCTCATTCTTACCGTTTTATTTTCCTCAGTTCAAATTCTCAAGAAGATTTTAAGCGCCTTGTTCTTCTGCACTTTTGGAGGGGAAGGTGGGTGATGGGAAATGATGAAGAGGTAAAGAAATGCAAACTAACAGGTGAGAGTGCTGAAAATAAAAGGGATGATGCCCTTTAATTGATCTTCTAAGAGTATAACAATCGCTCCTTTGTTGTCACTGAAGGATGAACAATCAATATATAGTAAAAGAAAATAGAAACAAAAAGACCTCTAGAGGCAGGCCAACATTCGCTGAGTGTCTATAAGTCAATCTATTTCTATATAGCTTAAATGCTCTTTCTCATCTTAGATTAGTTACTGTTCTGGGAAAGGATTATTTATTGCTTAGTTTTTTGTGTGTGTTTTTTTTTTATCCTTAGGAACTAGAATGGATCCTGGTATGTGTTGTCATTCAATAGATTCTTGGAAAGTAACACATTTTTCCCCTCACAAGATACCCACAAGTAGATGATATTAAGTATTAATCCTGTTTATTTGATAAATCATTAAAGGCTGAGAAGTTAAGTAATATGTGCAATGCAATATAGCTAGTAAGTGATTAAACTAGAATTCTAGGTCTTTCTCTTTCCTGTTTAGCATATGCTCTTCTAACAATAGACTTTTCATAACTTAATAAAACAGCAAAAACACATAGCTATAGGGGAGAAAATAAAATAAGATCACTAGAAATTATTTTTTTAAATTCCTGTCTCCTATTTTTCAGAGTAGATTTTTATTAATAACTAGAGCCCTGGTGCATGAAATTCGTTCATGGGGGGGTGGGCGGGGGGGGAGTCCCTCAGCCCAGCCTGCACCCTCTCCAATCTGGGACCCCTCTTGCAATCCAGGACTGCTGGCTCCTAACCACTACCCTGCTGGCCTGGTCGCCCCTAACCACCTCTGCCTCAGCCCCTGGCACTGTGGCTTTGTCTGGAGGGACATCTGGTCTAATCAGCAGATTACCCTTTTATTATTATAGATGGTTACTGAGCAATGCATTCTGGGAAGCAGCCCTATGACTCAGAGACCAGGGACTCGACAGGAAGCTGGGCGGTACGGTCTCACTCAGCAGAGGACTGGCCTTGGGTCATGGGAGAGGCCTGGACTGTGTTTAGGTCTGAGGAGCCTCCCTCCTCCAGGCACCACTTGCTCAGTGGCCTCCCGCACACACCCCTACCCAGGTTCGAACCTGCAACCTTTCAATGTACAGAACAAAGTTCCAACCAATGGAGCTACCCAGACAGGGCAGTTATTCTTGGCTTTTATTTTTTTATTTTTTTTTATTTTTTATTTTTTATTAAATCTTTATTGTTGAATGGTTTACATAGGTCCCCTTTCCCCCCAGTAACCTTTTCTAGCCTACTATGCCCCGCCCAGGCCCTCACCACCCCATGTGTCCAGGGGTGATAAATATATTCACATAAGGCCATTGGTTGATCTCTTCCCTCTGAGGTTCCACAGTCTGTTCTTGAGTCTGTGTCTCTGGGTCTATTTTTGTTCATCAGTGTATTGGGCCCATTAGGTGTTAAAAAGTTCTCTGCTTGTGATCACTTGGGTTTTCTAAAGATGCAGTCCTATCACGTACAAATCTTTTTTTCTTTTTCCAAATGTACTTGTGGACACATTGGGAATACAGATACCAGAAACAGAAGTCTGTGAATGAGTTGGGAGTAGGATGCTTTTTCTTTTGTGACGGTGCGTACGTGATCCTGTGCTCCCACTGTGCTGAGAACACAGAGTTCTGTGGCTGCAGGGAGGCTCTCATTGGCAGCTCATCCACATAGAGTCACAGCCTCCCTCTCCATCAGCCGCAGCTCCCAGGACAAGCGCATGCACCCCTCAGCAGAGGTAGGGGCACTTGGCCACCTCCCACAGGCTTGGCCCCTGTTATCACCCGGTGAGGCCCACCTTCCGCATATTACCCTCTTGTTCCTACTCCCAGGCCTTTCCATACACTTCCTTTCACCCAGCTCCCTCCCTCCTCCTGTCATGTCCAGAGCCCCAGGTGCTGTCCCTGCAAGGTGTGTGACACTCCCTACCGGACCGTTTCATCTTATTCTTCCATGGCGTCCAGTACTTCTTCTGCCTTGTAACCTTGGTTTGAATCTGAACGGAAATGGCTCCATCTTCTATTCCTTTTGTGCCCTTTCCATCCCTAAATTAATGCTGTGTCCTTAGTATGTGGCTATGAGATGTCTCTGTGACTGAGCTGGGAAACCTTTCACGTTTCTCTTTCTTTTTCTTTCATGTCAGGATAACTGAGCTCTGCGGTTTGTGTGGGACCAAGGGCCCTGGGAATGCAATGCTGAGCCCTCTGAACTCATTTTATTCTTTATTGTATTATTTGACTCCTGGGGTTGAATTAAACATGAAAACAGAATAAATATACCCTCTGAACTCATTTTATTCTTTATTGTATTATTTGACTCCTGGGGTTGAATTAAACATGAAAACAGAATAAATATACCCGTAGATATACAATCTGAGTTATTACCCGGAGATTTCCGTGGGAATTGACACTGAGGCATGGGTGCATGTGTTTATCGGTCAGTTTCCTCAACTATGGAAGGAAGGTTGACCCTGACCCTCGGATCCTTTGGAGGTTGGATATGATGCATCCAGACGGATTAATTGGCAGCTGGGAGAGTTAGATCGGAAGTCAACAGACACTTGTTTTCTTTACCCGGACAGAGTTAGAAAATCACAACTCCTTTTATCATAACAACAGGAAGGGCTATGCCTGTGGGAGGAGGTGCAGGGAACCAGGGCAGCCCCCTTACTCCTGCCCCGCCCATCCTCCCTCCATCTCTGCACTGACCCAGCTGCCTGGCTTGGCTCCTCCCCCATCATGGAACCACTCAACTCAGGCTCTGGCCCAGCCCATCCCGCAGGGTGGAGCATGCCCACAGTTTCTTGCAGACAGGGAGGCAGCTGTGGAAGAGGGAGGTGGTGGTTTTGCCTGAGGAGGGTGTTTGTGCTTTAAAGCTGATGCTCTCTGTCCACCTCCCAGCAGTGAAGGCTGAGGTTAGCTGCAGGCGCTGAAGTCCTTGTGAAGTCTCTGTTCCAGAGCCTCCACAGCGGTGAGTCCGTGTCCCAGGAGGCTGTGCAGTGGAGGCACCACGTTCCTTTCAGAAGAAACTGAGGATCGATTGGAGCCTGCTGGCTGGGGGGAGGCTTGTGTCCGCTCACCAGTCCCCAGTCCTGCTCTGCTGCCACCCAGCCTGGTTCCCCTTGATTCCCCATTGGCCATACAGTGATGGGAGCCTGGGGGCGCCGAGGGGGGAGGGACCTAGAGGTGCTCCATGCACTTCCTGGTGTTCGGTCATCTGTTCAGTCATTATGAACCCTGGCCTTTTATAATGTAGATTGTGGTAGGTATACATCTAAATGGTCCCCAATTATCCCTTTTTCCTGGCATTTACTCCCACATTAATCCATTCCCCTTGAATGTGGGCTGGACTAGTGACTCGTTTCTAACCAACAGAGTACAGAAAAGGTTAAGGGTAAGATATATTAGTTAATTAGAAAGATTGTGAATGACATCTTACTAGAGACACTTGCCTTCTCTGTGTACAAAATTACATGAACAAGTTGCCATGGAAAAGGGTCATGTGGAAAGGGACTGACCCTGGCCCATGGCCAAGAGCGATCAAGAAGTTAAGGCTCTCAGTCCAATAACCCACAAGGAACTAAATTCTGCCAGCAAACATCTATTCAGTTCCACTTACATGTTGATTGCAACATGTGAAAGATTCTAAAGTAGTGGGCCCAGATAAGTCATGTCTGGATTCATAACTCACAGCCACTGTATGACAATAAATACATGTGTTTTTGTTTGTTTGTTTGTTTTTATTGATATCAGAGAGAGAAAGGGAGAGGGAGAGAGAGATAGAAAATCATTGGCTGTCTCCTGCATCCCCACCCCCACCCCTGCCCCGCCACTGGGGATCAAGTCTGCAACCCAGGCATATGCCCTTGACCAGAATTGAACCTAGGACCCTTCAGTCCGCAGGCCAACACTTATCCACTGAGCCAAACTAGCTAGGGCTTCATGTTGTTTTAAGCAGCTAAATTTTGTAGTAACTTTACATATTAATATATAACTAATACAATAATATGCAAACAAATTAATTTTATAAAAGGATAGTCTAGAAAAAAAACTATCCATTTCTTATGATCATATGAGTGTATGTAGAAAAGGAACAATGTGTCTTCAAAGTCCACTGGAAGAATAGCTCCTTAAATTATAATAAATGCCATAATCAATGTGGTTCCAATTGCAATACAGTTTTCCAAAAGGAAAACTTTTAAAAAAAGTTTTAACTTTTTTTGTTGTAAAACCATTTCTTTTCATCTTATCTCATCAATTCAAAAATGCATTTTTTTTCACATTTTGCCATCATTGAATGTAGGAAATGTCTTTCAATTAATGACAGTTGAATACACTAAAGCTTGTTGTTTTATTAACACAAAGTAGTACTCATAAAACTTATGAGGGAGGCAAGATGGCGACCAGCAGGAAGGGAGGGAGGGAGAGTATGTGAGAGAGTGAGGGAGCGATAGAGGTGTGTGTGGACGTGTGTGGGTGTGTGTGTGAGTGAAATAGGGACAGTTAGACCCTGCAGTTCTTCCAGGGGGCTGCCAATCTGGGCAGTTTTGATGGCAAAACCCCGCAGCCACTGCAAATACTCAGGGGAGGACACCGGCAGCACAGAGACCACGCCACCTTGAAGAACAGAACTGCTTGGGACTAGGATCCTAGCTTCGCCCCCACTCAGTCTGGTCTCAGAAGCAAACCAGGACCCTACAGCCGCTCTTACAGAAGACCTGCCACCACAGTTGCAAACCCAGGGACAACAGGACTCCAGGCAGTGGGCTGCAGATTTCTGAGTCACAAAGCTAATCCCCCTCCCTTGCCACCCCTGCAGCAGCTACATAGAAACTACCAGACCCCAGCCGCACAATGAGGCTTTCTGTACACACAAAGCAGTGGCGACTCTGCCTGACTTTGAGCCTTGGTGTCGGACACGGAAAGTTTGTTTCCTGCAACTAGTCTCCATGCCCAGGCAGGGCGACTGAGTGGAATTCGAGCTTAGCCGCTCACCCCTAGGGAGGTGGTCTTCTGCGACCAGATCCTGTGCCCACGCAGGGCAGGGAGACAGCGCTGAACTTGACCCCGGACTTGTGAACTTGGGGAATTTGTTTCCCGTGACTCATCTCCACGCCCAGGCAGGAAAGCAGTCCTGAATTTGAGCATAGGTGCACGACCTTGGGGAGACTGTATTCTGTGGCCAGATCCTACACCCACACTAATGGGCAGAGCCACCTGACTTTGATTCAGGGCAAGCGCACACAGAAGGCTGTTTACCGCAGGGCAGTAGTGGACCTCCTGCCAACACAGTACAACTGAGCAACCTGGTCTCCTGGGCAGATCAGGGACCCTGAATCTCCACACAAGAGGCAGCATTGACCACCAGTGACTAGACTCCATGCCTCATTACATGAGCCTGAGATCCCTGATTCCCAGTACATTCACACTAAGAGCCAGTGACTCCAATTCTTGGCGCATGTGCACAAAGGGACCTGATTCTCAGTGTGAGGTAGCACCAAGAAACAGAGACTCTGATAGTCGATTCTCCGCATAGACACAGGGAGCCTCTGACTCCTGACATGCAATAGGGAACTTTGATTTTTGGCACACACCAGTGGGTTCTCTGTCTCAGGGACCAGTGGCGCAGGCAGGGTCCCTGATTCTAGGTGCACACACGAGGCCACACTAAGCGCCTGTGACTCTGACCCAGGGCAAACATGGTTCCCACCAACCCACAGCAACCGCATGTCTTGGTATCAGAGCTCTTCAGTGACACTTGGGGGGTGCAAAACTCCCACTGCACACAGTCCAGGCTCCCACAACTCGACATCTGAACCTTTTGGTGACAGTCAGAATGGGGAGACAATGAAGTTAGGAAGCAATCCCCAGAGGAAAGAAAAGGAGGCATCGCCAAGTAAGGAAATAAATGAAATGGAAGCATGCAACATGACAGAAAAAGAATTTAGAGTAATGGTCATACAGTTCATATACCGGATGGATGAGAAAAATTAACAACCTATGCCAAAATCAGGAAGAAATGAAAAATGATATAGCTACAATCAAAAACACCATGGAAGTCTTCAACAGTAGACTAGCAGAAGCAGTGGACCGAATCAGCGAGTTAGAAGATCAGGTACAGAAACAAGCCCAATCTGAACAGCAACTATAGAAAAAAATTAAAAAGCAGGAGGAGAGCCTAAGGGAGCTTTGGGACAATGCAAAACTAAATAACAGGGCTGCCAGATGGACAATAAGAGCAGCAAGGATTAGAAAATGTATTTGAAGATATAATGACAAAAAACTTCCCTGATATGGGGAAGAAAAAAGTTACTCAAGTACAAAGAATCCTAAGCAATATGAATCCCAAAAGACCCACACCAAGACATGCCATAATTACAATGGCAAATGTTATCAACAAAGAGAGAATCTTAAAGGTTGAAAGAGAGAGATAGAGAGTTACCTACAAAGGATTCCCCATCAGATTATCAAATGATTTCTCAAAAGAAACACATCAAGCTAGAAGGGAATGGAAGGAGATATACAAAGTGATGTAAAGCAAGGGACTCAATCCAAGAATACTCTATCCAGCAAGACTATCAATCAAAATTGAAGGGGAAATCAGGAGCTTCACAGACAAAAAAAGGCTAAGGGAGTATATCACTACCAAACCAGCAATGCAAGAAATGCTAAAGGGAATGCTGTAAAAGGAAGAAGAAACAAAAAGGTAAGAAGGAACACAGCCTCAAAAAATAAAAATGGCTACAAACAAGTACCTTTCGATAATAACTTTAAACGTAAATGGACTAAATGCTCCAATCAAAAGACATCGAGTGGCTGAATGGATAAAAAAACATGACCCATATATATGCTGTCTACAAGAGACCCACCTCAGAATAAGGGACTCACACAGACTGAAAGTGAAGGGGTGGAAAAATACCTTTCAGGCAAATGAAAATGAAAAAAAAGCTGGGGTAGCAATACTTATATCTGACAAAATAGACCTCAAAGTGAAGGCCATAACAAGAGATAAGGAAGGCCACTTCATAATACTAAAGGAATCGATATACCAAGAGGATATAACCCTGGTAAACATATATGCACTGAATGCAGGAGCACCCAAATACATAAAAAATCTCCTGGAAGATATCAAGAGAGAGATAGACAACAATACAATCATAGTTGGGGACTTTAATACACCACTAACATCACTGGATAAAACCTCTAGACAAAAAATCAGCAAGGAAACAACAATCCTAAATGACTCACTAGATCAGATGGACTTAATTGACATCTTCAGATCATTTGACCCCAAAGCTGCAGAATATACGTTCTTCTCAAGTGCACATGGGACATTTTCAAAAATAGACCACATACTGGGTCACAAGCAAAGTCTCCCCAAATTCAGGAAGATTGATATCATACCAAGCATCTATTCAGACCACAATGGCATAATATTAGAAATAAACAATAATAAAAACAATCCAAAACACTCAAACACTTGGAAGCTGAATACCATGTTATTAAATATTGATTGGGTTACCAATGAGATCAAAGAAGAAATTAAAAACATTCTGGAAACTTATGACAATAAAAACACAACAATCCAAAACCTATGGGACACAATGAAAGTAGTCCTGAGAGGGAAGTTTATAGCTCTACAGGCCTACCTCAAAAAACAAGAAAAAAATGGTAGTAAATCATCTAATGCTATAACTTGAAGAAAGAGAGCAACCAGAGAAACCCAGAGTGAGCAGAAGGAAGGAGATAATAAAGATTAGAGCAGAAATAAATGACATAGAGACCAAAAAAACAATACAAAAGATCAATGAAACCAAGAGCTGGTTCTTTGAAAGGATAAACAAGACTGATGAACCTCTAGCCAGGCTCACCAAGAAGCAAAGAGAGAGGACTCAAATAAACAAAATCAGAAATGTAGAGGCGAAATAACAACAGACCCCACAGAAATACAAAGGATTGTTAAAAAAACATTATGAACAACTCTATTCCAACAAACTAGACAACCTGGAGGAAATGGACATATTCCTAGAAAAATACAACCTTCCAAAACTCAATCAGGAAGATTCTAAAAATCTCAATAGGCCAATAACTATGGAAGAAATTGAAGCAGTCATCAAAAAGCTTCCAGCAAACAAAAGCCCAGGCCCAGATGGCTTCACAGGAGAGTTATACCAAACATTCAAGCAAGAACTAAAACCTATACTCCTCAGACTACTCCAAAAAATGCAAGAGGAAGGAACACTTCCAAACTCATTCTATGAAGCCAGCATCACCCTAATACCAAAACCAGATATAGACAACACAATGAAAGAGAATTACAGGCCTATATCCCTCATGAACATAGATGCCAAAATCCTCGACAAAATCCTAGCAAATTGGATCCAGCAGTACATCAGAAAGATCATACACCATGATTTATCCCAGGGATGCAAGGATGGTACAATATCCACAAATCAATAAATGTGATACATCACATAAAAAAATTGAGGGGAAAAAATCACATAGTCATATCAATTGATGCAGAAAAAGCATTTGACAAAATCCAACACCCTTTCTTGATAAAAACTCTCAGAAAGGTGGGAATAGAAGGCTCATACCTCAACATAATAAAAGCCATATATGATAAACCCACAGCCAGAATCACACTCAATGGACAAAAACTAAAACAATTTCCCCTAAGAACAGGAACAAGACAGGGATGCCCTCTGTCACCACTTCTGTTCAATATAGTACTGGAAGTATTAGCCATTGCTATCTGATAAGAAGGAGGAATAAAAGGCTTCCAAATTGGAAAAGAAGAAGTAAAGCTGTCCTTATTTGCAGATGACATGATACTGTACATAGAAAACCCTAAAGACTCCATCAAAAAATTATTAGACTTAATAAGTGAATTCATCAAGGTAGCAGAATACAAAATTAATGCCAAGAAATCTATGGCATTTCTATACACCAATAGTGAACTTACAGAAAGAGAGACTAAAAAAGTAATCCCATTTACCATCGTACCAAAAAAATTAAGATACCTAGGAATAAACTTAACTAAAGAGGTAAAAGACCTATATGCAAAAAACTACAGGACACTGAAAAAAGAGATAGAGGAAGATATAAATAGATGGAAGAATATACCGTGTTCATGGATTGGTAGAATCAACATCATCAAAATGTCCATTCTACCCAAAGCAATTTATAGATTCAATGCAATCCCCATTAAAATACCAATGGCATATTTCACAGACCTAAAACAAACTCTCCAAAAATTTATCTGGAATACAAAAAGACCCCAAATAGTTGCAGCAATCCTGAGAAAGAGGAACAAAGTAGGTGGGATCTCAATACCAGATATCAAGCTGTATTACAAAGCCACTGTTCTCAAAACTGCCTGGTATTGGCACAAGAACAGACATATAGATTAGTGGAATAGAAGAGAGAACTCAGAAATCGACTCAAACCACTATGCTCAATTAATGTTCGACAAAGAAGGCATGAACATAAAATGGAGTCAAGACAGTCTCTTCAACAAATGGTGTTGGGAAAATTGGACAGATACATGCAAAAAAATGAAACTAGACCACCAACTTACACCATACACAAAAATAAACTCAAAATGGATAAAGGACTTAAACATAACATGGGAAACCATAAAAATACTAGAGGAATCCACAGGCAGCAAAATCTCAGACATATGCCGAAGGAACTTCTTCACTGATACTGCTCCTAGGGCAATGGAAAATAAACAAATGGGACTACATCAAAATAAAAAGCTTTTGCACAGCAAAAGAAACTATCAACAAAACAACAAGAAAGACCACTACATGGGAGAACATATTTGCCAATGTTATTACTGATAAGGTTTTAATCTCCAACATTTACAGGGAACTCATACAACTCAACAAAAGGAAGATAAACAATCCAATCAAGAAATGGGCAATAGACCTAAATAGAAACTTTCCGAAAGAAAACAGAAGGAAGGCCAAGAGACATATGAAAACATGCTCAAAGTCACTAATTATCCGAGAGATGCAAATCAAAACGACAATGCAGTACCATCTCACACCTGTTAGAATGGCTATCATCAACAAATCAATAAATGACAAATGTTGGCGAGGATGTGGAGGAAAAGGAACCCTGGTGCACTGCTGGTGGGAATGCAGATTGGTGCAGCCACTGTGGAGAACAGTATGGAGTTTCCTCAAAAAACTAAAAATGGAACTCCCATTTGACCTGGCAATACCACTTCTAGGACTATATCCCAAGAAGCTAGAAACATCAATCAGAAAGGATATATGCACCCCTGTGTTCATAGCAGCACAATTTACCATAGCTAAGATTTGGAAACAGCCTCAGTGCCCATCAGCAGATGAGTGGATTAAAAAATTGTGGTACATCTACATAATGGAATACTACGCTGTGCTAAAAAAGAAGGAATTCCTACCATTTGCAACAACATGGATGGAACTGGATAGCATTATGCTAAGTGAAATAAGCCAGTCAGAGAAAGATAAGTATCACATGATCTCACTCATTTGTGGAATATAATGAACAACATAAACTGATGAACAAAAACAGTTCCAGAGACAGAGAAACATCGATCAGACCATCAAACCTCGGAGGGAATGTAGGGGTGGGTGGGGGTAAGGGAGAGAAATCAACCAAAGAACTTGTATGCATGCATATGGGCCTAACCAATGGACACAGACAACAGGGGGTGAGGGCATGAGTGGGGGGGATGGGGGGCTAATGGAGGAAGAAGGACACATATGTAACACCTTAATCAATAAAGAAATTTTAAAAAAGAAAACTTATGAACCACAATAATTTATAATTGTGTTGTTATACGTTTTTATATTTTTTGTTCTATGATATTGGAAACAAAAAACAGGTTTCTGAACACAGTGGTCCTTTCGAATTCTGAAGTCAAATTCTGAAGAAAATGTATAGCCTGTAAATTTACACACATATTTCTTACAGCAATTCGAAAAGTTATTTTCTCACTTGTTCAAATTTATTGGTGTAGTCCTAGGTAATCAATATAGTGAAATTGGTATGACACACATTGAACTCTGGGAATGTAGGGTTGTTTTTTAATCCATCAAGAAATGTATGTGATAATGACAGCCTCTGATGGAATGTTGCTATTATGCTTTTGAATCTTTTTTAAAGGATAATTGGATTTCTTTATCAGGAGTGTGCAGTACCCTATTTGCAAAGCATGAGAATATGCCCCGCCTCGAGATGTAACTCACATCTTCTGTTCCTGAGACAAACTGAAAATAACTGGTTGTGGGCATCACAATACTCATCTAGTATAATCCTAGAGCACTGCCATACAGAAAAAAATGCTAAAATAGTGCAGTGTAGTGGTTTCTCTTCTACCCTTACTGGAGGTATTTGTTTCTTGAAACTGAAAGCTAATTGAAATGCAAATCAGCAGGAGAGAATGGAGATGAAAAGTGATATCAGCATTGAACTGTTATTATTTCATGTTTTGTTTGACTACAGCTGGAGTTAGTTTAAAATACCTTAAAAAACAAACTCAGGAGAAAATGTTTGTACTTGCTGCTGGTAATATGTCTGTAAGCTAGTATAAATAACTGGGTGGTCAAACAAGACTCATTTTCACAGCAGTATGATTCACTTTTTACAGGCTTCCTGGCAAAAAGATTAAATCATCTTTATTTTCTATGTGTTCTCTTTCTTTTATGTATAGTAGCTTCCAAAATTTTGTTCATCATTTTCATTGTGTTCTTGGCTCCATTGTTTGGCTTGCAAGCATTCTCTTTACTAAAGACAAAAAAGAAAAGAAAATTATATTTTTTACTTACAATAAAAATGAAAGAATGTCCTTGGCAGCTGGTGAAGACATTCTATGACTGGAACAGTGTGGGTATGTAGAACATCCTGGGTAGTGTCTCAAGCTTTAAATAAACTATTTTGGGGGTGAATAATTTATTGGACCATTAGAGAACTAGTCTCTTATGATGATACAATACACAGTAGAAGTGACATATTGTCACTGTGTTCTGAGTAGAAAGACCTCTAAGCAGAAAGACGTGTTGACCTGGTTTTCTGTTCTCCCACCTCTACTGAAAACACCTGGGCTAAAGTATTCAGTAAACGGACGTTTGTTGAGTAACGCATTTTGTAATTGAAAAGTGGCAAATGCAACTTTGAATCTGAGGAATTATCTGTTTGGAGAAATACATAAATAGCAAAGTGAACATTGTTTTGTAGGTAAAAATACGGAGTCAAGAAGATATGACTAAAGTCAGATCAGACAGCTAAGAAAGTTAGTCTTATAATACTTTTGAAAAGGGTGTTTTCTGGTTCTATTGTATGGTCAGTGTTGCTATACGCTACAACACAAACATGGTGGATCTGAAAGTGTTAAAAAATAATTACTTGCTATTCATAGGACAAATTCTGTGAGATCTAAAGATAGAGCATATCACTGCAATGAAAATGCAAAATGGAATAAGAAAATGTAAATAACTATAAATGAAAGGCGTGTTTAAATAATTGGACCTTGCATAACACAACATGCAATATATTCCCTTTCTAAAACCATAGAGAAATAGAAAAAATATTGCTTATCTATATATATAAAAGGCTAATATGTTAAGTGTCCATCCGACCAGTCACTATGATGTGCACTGACCACCAGGGGGCAGATGCTCAAAGCAGGAGCTGCCATGACACACACTGCCATTTACAAATAAATGGCACCATGGACCTGGCACCCACAAAGCAACACTTGGCTTTCCCCAAGTGGGACATAGGCCCCACCACCACCCCAGAGTGACAACCCACCAAATCGCAGCCTACACTGCCAAGACCTCATGGCACAAAATGCAACCCACAGCCCAGCCCAGCCCAAAAATGGTTGCTGTGGGCGCTGGGTAATGACGTCACATAACAACGCCCAGCTTCCTCACCCTAGCGACTAGCCTCCTTGGAGTTTCTCCAGCACAGGAACATGACTTGCTTTATAGCCAGGAGCAAAATTTTACACTTTAACCAAATGTCTGTGAAGCATTTTCCTGTGTCTCATCTCATTTGTTCCTCACAGAAGTCCTAGAGTAGGTAGATAGGAGACTCAGTGGGATCCTATTTTCTTTTCATTAGCTAGAAAAAAGAGATTTAGAAAGCTTAGGAACTTGACCTGACTGAAAATAATCAAGAAATGATTTCATTTTTTCTCACTGCGCAGAATATAGTCAAATACTGCTGCAGTTAAATATTTTACCCTTTGTTCTCCCTGCGTGATCCTCAATAATAATCTGCTTCCTTTTGATATTTACTGCTGTGTTACTGACAATTACCTGAAAGAGAAGTTAGGGTACTTCCCCAACTGGAAAAAGTTTAGCTAAATCAGAAAGTAGATCTAATTAAGCAAGTTTATTCTATATATACAAAAGGCTAAGTTGACTCGTGCATGTGCAATACATAGAAAGCTCTCACTGGCACCAATCACACACATGTGTTTCGGTCTGTCATTATTGATCGTGAATTTGGTTAACACTTCTATTATAGAGAAAGGGCAAATAGTGATATTAAAATATTTCTTATAAATTAATTTCCTTTCAATGTGCATGAATCCATGCATTAGGCCACTAGTTGTCAAATAAAAACTAGAGCTTGAACCCTTTAAATGGTAGCCACATTTCCTCCTGATTATATGGTAACAAAATTTAGACAATATTAATTTGAAACAGAAAAGTAAGAATCATCAAACTGTATTTCCTTGCCTGACTGTAGTTGAAGATGTGTATATCCAGATTTTAAATTTGAAATAATAAATGATTGACAAGTATTTGGCAAAGCACTCAATATGACATGTTAGAGCCTATTAAATGGGATAGGGGTCAATCCCACCATACTTTCTTTGCCAGGGTCTTTCAGAAACTTCTCATTGTCAGGGACTCTATTCATTTTATTTTCCAGATAAGGTCAACAGAGAACTAGGTGCAACTATTAGGCTAATGGTCTCTACAATAATTCTCTCTCCTAACTAGTCTTAAAAAATATATATATATATGTGTGTGTGTGTGTGTGTGTGTGTATTTTTTAAAAGAGTCTAAAATGTATGTATACACACACACACACATATATATATATATATATATATTACAGAGAGGAAGGAAGAGAGATGAAAGTTAGAAACACAGATAAGAGAGAAACATCGATCAGCTGCAAGCCCACTACTGGAAACCGAGCCCACAACCAAGGTACATGCCCCTAACTGGAATCGAACTAGGGACCTTTCAGTCCATGGCCCAACACTGTATCCAATGATCCAAACCAGTTAGGACTGAGAATAGGGATTTTTTTTTTTAATGTAGTCCCCCTCTGCTTTCCTAATGCCTAGAGCAGTAGCTGTTGAAGATGGGCAGACTTTGGCTTCAAACATCATGTCATTTCAACTGTAGAAGTCAGGCATCTGGAGGCATTCACATGTTCTGATGAGGGTGGCCACATTCCCAATCCATTAACATTCACTTAGATTAATGCTTTCTTTCATTTTTAGTTAACTTGATTGATATATACTAAATATGTTTTTGAAACTGCACATATTTAAGGTATACATTTTGATGAGTTTGAACACATACATATACTCATGATATGATCACAACAAAAAAGATGATAACATATACATCATGTCCAAAAGATTTCTGCCTTCCCTTTGCTTTTATGTGTGTATGGGGGTGGGGACGGGGGCACAAAAAATACTTCCTGCATAGAAAGCTCTTTGCTCACATTTCACATATTTCACATTGTCACTGCTCAACTCAGAAATGTCTGACTGTTCTACCTAAAACTAGCCCTCAAACACATTCTTGTTAATTTTACATCATTCATTTATTTCACACAGATTTTGTTATTTTTATCTATTGTTTAACTGGTCATCATCTATCCCTGAATATTCTATACAACTCCAAGAGACTAATGTTTACTAGTATTGCTCTTTGCTGCAGTCACAATAATAGAAAAATATTTAGCACATTGGAGAACAATGTTCTGTTAGCAACAAACCAAATGAAACAAAGCTTTCTCAGACTAGGGAACCTCCTTAAAACCTTTTATATTTATCATGGATGGTGCTTCTTCTGGTGAATATAATGTTCCAAACAATATAAAAAACTTCTCTAACTTTTATTTGATTTCCAAGAATCTAGTTTGGATTCTTATTTTCAAGCCTATCCATTAGACTGAAAACTCTTTAAAAATATTGTTTAATATATTTCTTTATTGATTTCAGAGAGGAAGGGAGAAGGAGAGAGAGACAGAAACAACAATGATGAGAGAGAATCATTGATTGGCTGCCTCCTGCATTCCCCCTACTGGGGATCGAGCCCACAACCCAGGCATGTGCCCTTGGCCAGAATCGAACCTGGGACCCTTCAGTCCACAGGCGACGCTCTATCCACTGAGCCATGCAGGCTAGGGCAAGACTGATCACTCTTTACATTGCAAAGACCAAGTAACCTTTAAATGTTTACTATGTGAGTAATTAAAAGATTAATAATGTTTTTGTTTGTTTCCCAAGGTAATGAGAATCAGAAATCTGGTTTTTAAACAGTACATTTGGATTATGGTTAGTATATGGTTTTCAAGATTTTTTTTTTGCATTTTTAGAGAACACTGAATATGGGTTCTACACTTGGAGAGTTCTTAAACCTGGAAAACAAGATAAGAAAAGAAAGTACAAAATAAACAAATATAAAACATGGTGTCATTGATAGATGTAAAGTAGGCGCTATCATTAGATTTCAATTATTCTGGAAAATCTGGACATAATTACTATTTTCTATTTTTTTAAAAAGTATGGTACAAGCAATTGTCCTCTTCTGTGAGAAGTTAGATGTAAAACAAAATTATATGTTTCTCCATAATCTTTTGATAAGCATTCAAATGCTTTTATTGATCCCACATAAACAGAAGTATTGAATTCATATATCTATTAGACCACTGGACTGAGGCCCATGTCTTGTGTTTCTCAATATGTATGTCAGCCAGTTCCACTCTGTGGCATTACTATTGATAGCACTTGTCCTCAGAGTGTATGCACTATCATTCCTGTAGCTTATGAATGGAATATATCTTATTTTTTTCAAAAAAAAACCTAAGCAAGATAGTGATTTTAGAAAAAAAAACATAGCCTGGCCGGTGTGCTCTGTGGTTGAGTGTTGACCTAAGAGCTGGGAGGTCATGGTTCAGTCATGGTTCAGTTTCAGTTAGGGTACATGCCGAGGTTGTGAGCTAGATCCCCAGTGGTGGGAGGGGGGGTGTGCAGAAGGCACACAATCAGTGATTTTTTCTCCTCATTGATGTTTCTATCTCTCTCTCCCTCTTCCTTCCTCTTCGTAATCAACAATAAATATATTTAGAAAAAACACAAATCTCTCATTGTTATGATTTGATTAAATTTAATACCTCATCATTTAATAACATATCCCTTCAGTCAAAAATTTTTGCATGGTTATTATAAAAAAGAAAGAGCAAATTTAACCTCCTACAAATTTATCAAGTTATATTCATAGTACATTTATATCAGAGATTTTTAAGAATAGCATTATTGGCATTTTAGACTGGCTAATTCTTTGTTGGAAGGGCCATCCTGTTAAAGGTAGAATGTTCAGTGACCTGGCCACTCTCTACCCAATGTCAGTAATGCCCCATGTAAACTTGTGAAAAACAAAAATTTATCCACATATTATTAAATGTTCAATGGGGGAGTGAGAGCAAAATTGTCCCCAATCAAGATCCACAGAATTCTAACATCGCCTAGAATTATGTATATTCAGATAAAAACTTAATTAATTATGAAAGCCAATCTTACAACAAAAATATGTAAGTTTAAAGAGAAATGAAGACTGAAATTATGATCTGGCTAAAGTCCTGTAAAAGAGTAGACATTAGCATATGCTTGTTTGCTAATTAATTCATATGCAAACTTAGAATGTAAGCCAAGTTTTTTATGAATATCATTCTGTTTTCTCATTTCTAAGCTATTTTCATAAAGCTTGAAGTTTAAAATGACCTTAGAGCTCATCTAATCCAAATCAGTAATTGTATAAATGCAAAGAATGAGTCATCATAGAGCGAATTATTTCCCCAAAGGTCAATACTGGCATTAGCAGATCCAAAGTCTCCAAGCATCCAAGCATCCAAGTCTCCATCCTGCAACACACTGAAATGAAATTGAAAAAAATATTACAAAGCTCCTTTACACTAAAGTGTGTGATTCATAAGGCTTACTAAGTTCTATTCTGTAATAATTGGCCAAGAGATTTGCTGGAAAAATTAGCACTAGAGGTATGTCAGTGAAGGTAGAGGCAAGAATGCTTGGGTTCAGAGGAGTTCATAAAGTCACCTTCCCCTGCCTGGCTGGTGTGGTTCAGTGGCTGTGTCAATCCATGAACCAAGAGTGTCAATCCATGAAGCAGGGCCAGGGCTCAATCCTCAGTAGGCAGTGTGCAAGAGAAAGCCAATCAACGGTCCTCTCTCATCAATGTTTCTATCTCTATCCTTCTCCATTCTTCTCTCTCTCAAATCAATAAAAGTATTTTTAAAGAGTCACTTTTTATAAGAAACAGTAATGTTGTATATTATTTTTAGAGTATTTATCCTGAGTCTCCCTAAGCATCTATTATTATTTTCACCTTGGTTTTCAATGGAATGCACTAACTCAACATAGCTTTTTGAAAGAATGTCTTCATTTTTGGTTTGAAGACAATAATGACAATAAATTATCATTTCTGGTATTTCTAAATGCTTTAGTGATCTTGGATTATGTGATTTTTTTTTCAATACTCTTAGTACTTCCCCAAATTAAAAAAAATAGTCAACATAATTTAAAACATGGAAAAATGAATATATTCAACCAAATTTGCTTACGAAATTAGTTGAGGATTTGAGATAAAATTAGATCCTCATAGTCTAGGGGTGTCAACATAAATTCCAAATGACTCATAGGATCAATGTAAAAGGGAACTTATTGTTTAACTAGTGGCCTGGTGCACAGATTTGTGCACATTGAAAGGAAATTAATTAGAAGAAATATTTTAATATCACTATTTGCCCTTTCTCTATAATAGAAGTGTCAACCAAATTCATGATCAACAATGACAGATCAAAACACTTGCAGTGATTGGCCCTAGTGAGAGCTTTCTATGTATCGCGCACGCACGAGTCAACTTAGCCTTTTATAGATATAGAATAAACTTGCTTAATTAGATCTACTTTCTGATTTAGCTAAACTCTTTCCAACCCAGTGAAGGACTCCAACTTCTCTTTCAGGTAATTGTCAGTAACACAGCAGTAAATATCAAAAGGAAGCAGATTATTATTGTAGATCACGCAGGGAGAACAAAGGGTAAAATATTTAATTGCAGCAGTGTTTGACTATATTCTGTGCAGTAAGAAAAGCTGAAGTCATTTTCAAGGTCTACCATTTCTTACTTCTTTTCAGGTCAAGTTTCTAAGCTTTCTAAATCTCCGTTTTCCGGCTAATGAAAAGAAAATAGGATTCCACTGCGTTTCCTATCTACCTACTCCAGGACTTCTGTGAGGATCAAATGAGATGAGGTATGGGAAAATGCTTCACAGACATTTGATTAAAGTGTAAAATATTTGCACCTAGCTATAAAGCAAATCGTGTTCCTGGGCTGAAGAAACTCCAAGGAGGCTAGTCGCTAGGGTGAGGAAGCTGGGCATTGCTATATGACGTCATTACCCAGCACCCACGGCAACCATTTTTGGGCTGGGCTGGGCTGTGGATTGCATTTTGTGTCATGGGTCTTGGCAGTGTTGGCTGTGATTTGGTGGACTCTCACTCTGGGGTGGTGGCGGGGCTATGTCCCACTTGGGGGAAGCAGAGTGTTACTTTGTAGGCATCAGGTTCTCGGTACAAATGGCCAGTGCATATCATGGTAGCTCCTGTGTTGAGTGTCTGACCCCTGGTGGTCAGTGCACATCATACTGAATGGTCAGAGGGACACTTAGCATATTAGCCATATATATATATATTTTTTTTTTTCAGATCCTAAAATAAAAACGGAATAAAAGAACAAAAATAGCTAATCATAAATTAATGGAAGAGATTTCAAACAAATAATTAAATAACCATTTTTAAGTCATTATTTGCTCTTTCTGTTAGAATCACATGTCAGTACTCTACCATGTACTTCTAAGGAGAAAATCCTCCTGGTGGAAGTAATGACACCCCCACATCATCACTCCATTAACATTCATTTTGATCATATAACTTGTTTAGGCCACAGACTGGGAGACTCAGGAGCAAGAGAATTACTAAGATTTTGTTTTGTTTAGTCAAAGACATTTAAACATAGTTAATAAGTATAAGCTTCAACTTTATTTCCAAATATACATTAATTTCATACCAGAAAAAGATGATTTGGGTACTATTTGAAGAATACAAAATACAGCAACTTAGGATTCTAATGAAATATAAATCAAAATAAATCAAAAAGTAATTATAAAAATCTCATACCACAATGATAATGATGTTTTCAAAAGTCTTTAAAGACTTTTAAAGGTTACTATAGATATTTGAAAAAAATACATGCAACATATATGATACAGGATTTAAAATCTCTAAGGCACAGAGTACTTTCGCAAATTAATAAGAAAAAAACATGCAATGAGAGCCAAAATGAAAAAAAATTTTGAAAAAAATTAACGCCCAAAAGAAAGATAAGAATCACTGAATTACATATTTGTCATTATTTTTGCTCACAACTTTTGTTTTAAATATCTTTCCAATTTGTTGAATGACCTACTTTTATAATTCCCGAATCCCAAGGAATAATTTCAAAGCATAGATTTCTTAGCCTCCTTTGCAGTTAGAAAACCTACTACTGAATTTGGCCTCACACTTGATGCATCAAAACCTGAAATGACAGAAATTGGTAGAAGTGGTTGCAGGTGAGCACTGGAATCCTTAGGACAATAGAAGAAATGTTGACTTTATTATCAGTCCTGGTAGAGCTGATGGCTCACAAACATCCAACTGAAGTTAAAAATAAAATTTTATCATAACATGGTCTGTAGTAGCAAAACAGCTCATTAAATTATGACATACGGTAACCTAGAGTAAAATGCCCACTGAGCACAGAGCGTTGTGGGATCAGGTGGCTGTTCTGAGAGAACAATCTAAATGGCATGACGAATGTGTGAACTGGGAAGGTAAATTGGTTGTATCAAACTGTACTGACAGCTTGAAGAAAACGAGTAACAAGCTCAAAGCCTTAAATTCTGGCTCAGGCCCAGAGAGGAAACCACGGGACTTTGTGACTGATGAGATAATTTTGTATCATCTACAATCGTAGACCTAAGGCAGAGGACTAAACTTAAAAGTTGCATCCTGCCATATAAAATTTAAAAGTTGGTTGTATACCTGGACTCATTCCTACCACAGTGTGAAAGCTAGGGAACTGACTGAGAACAAGTAAGATTGTGAACATTGGTGCTGGGAACTGAGAGGATCCAGGTGGATGAGTGCCCCACAAACTCCAAAACATCTTTATCGTTTGCAAAAGCACCCCTTCCTTCCAAGTCCAAGAAGGCCCTGCTTGCTTTTGTTTAAAACCCAATAAAAAATTCATCTGAGACTTACCTTATAAGGGAAAACTATTCTTATGCCCATCCTCCACCACTTCTAATTATCTCCTGATCTAAATTAGAAGCAGCTCAACATGCCCCAGGGAGACAATTACAAACTCAAATTCTAGAAGAGATGATTAAGCAGGAAAACAGTGCAACGATTTTGGGATTTCTATCAGCAAAATCAGAAAATATACATGGAAATAAATTTTGAAAGTACTAAACCAAGGATTGCAGAACACAGTTTTATAATACAACATGTATTAATATGATCGTCTTTCTCATAAAGTTTAGAATCGCTGTATGAACCTCTGTGCATGATAATGGGTTTGCTTTGTTGCTTGGTTACCTAATTAAAATCTGGACTTAATGAAGACTCTGAGATGCCTAAAACTCTTTAATATTTTGGCTATAAAAATATTCATTTAATTAAGGAAATTAAAGTGGTTTTATCAGTAATTCATTCAAACTATTCCTTACATGGTTTAAGAGAGGGTGAAAAAATGCTTTCTAACCTGGGTATTGTGAAATACATGGATAATGGCATAGCAGTATCTTTCAAAACTATTGTAGAGATTGTTCTCTGTTAACTAGGAATTTTGCTACCAAGAGATTTTGCAGTTAAAATAGGGTCTTTTATTTCCATGGGCATAATGAGATCCTTGGGTATTAAGACCAAATAATATTAATCAACCATCAGATGCAAGATGCAATTTCTGTAATTAACAGTGGTGGTGCAAGAGAGCGTTTTTCAGTCCCTACTTAATCAAAGAGTATCTAGGACTTACATAAATGCACAGCACCCTAAGGTCTACAATAATTATGTAAATGAAAAACCTTTTGGTTGGTCTGGTAGAAAAAACCATGCTCCAACTACAAAGAGATCTGGCTCTTCAGCCAAAGTCAGTTGAATTCCTCAGATCTCAGTTACTTCAAAGACTCAGAGTCCAGTTCATAATTAAATATTTGGATGCATCTGAGTAATAACCACGATAACGGGACAAATATTTTCTCTCTAGTATTTCTGAACAAGAGTTTGGATATTTTCTAGAACTAGGAGGACAGAAATAACTACATATTTTGAGAACTTTGGTAAATTTCAAACTGAGGAAAATACCTAGGAAGACCCAAAATATTTTCTGATTCACTGACTAGATGGTGATTTATGAATATTAAAATAGATGCCTGATCTAATTTTGTAACTGAACCCAGGTTTGGCTACCTGCTGCAACAAAAGCCAAACTTGTGAGACAGGGGCTGATGAAAAGAAAAGACATTTATTCAGATGTCAGCATATTGACAAGATGGGGGACTTTTCCCAGTCCTCAAAAACCCACCTATTTTTTCTTAAATGTTTAAGTTGATTTCAGAGAGAGGAAGGGAGAGGGAGAGAGACATATACACACACACAACCCAGGTATGTGCCCTGACCAGGAATTGAACCTGTGACGTCTTGTTTCATGGGTCAACACTCAACCACCGAACCGCAACAGCCAGGCCAGTTATGAAGACTTAATGGTCACTTCAATAGGATTTATACTTTCCAGAAATTTGCCATTTGAATCCCTAAAGCTGTGTTTTTGTACAAGTCAGATCTTGCACATTGGAACCACTGGGACATTTTGTGAGGCTTTTTGCATTTACCAATGGGCTTATTTAATAATATGAGTGTCATCATTTTTATCTGTTATTTGAAGATTTTAAAATCATTTTAATAGGCATAAATAAGGATTTAAACCTTGGACTATTTGAAAAGTTTAAACCACAAATTTAACCCAGTGAATGGTTTAAAATCTGTAACTTCATTAATATAGTTCATATGTCTGGTATATAATGCCAGATATTTTAAGTTAAATATTTATAACTACTTTTTTTTTTCAAAATTTAGGATGCTCACGCATAATTTATATTCTTTCAGAGAAGAGGGTCTAATGTATATCTTGCTAAAGTGTGCAAGAGGGTACTTAGAGTTACCCTTTCTGTGCTTCTGCCTTTTCAAATTAAAAATAATAAGTTAACATGTATAAATATTTAAGTATTAGGAAATTCATATCATTATTTTATATAATCTTACCAATTTTCATATTTTGAGTTATTTTTAAATTTGACTGTTTTAATATATTATTGAACAATCCTATAGAACACACAATAACTGATAATCATCTAACTTATTAAACAAATGGTCCATTAACTACTACTGGCCATTTTATAGAATCATAGAGGAGATAAAAAGATTATACAGGAGACCCGGTGCACAACATTCGTGCACTTGGGTGGGGGTTCCTCAGCCCAGCCTGCGCCCTCTGGCAGTCCAGGAGCCCTCGGGTGGTGTCTGACTGATGGCTTAGGCACGTGCCCTGTGGGGAGTGGGCCTGAGCTGGCAGTCGAACATCCTTAGTGCTGCTGTGGCCACCGCCACTGCACCTGCCAGCCATGAGCCCAGCTCAGGGCTTCTGGCTGAGCAGCACTCCTCCTCTGGGAGTGCATGGACCACCAGGGGGCAGCCCCCGCATTGAGCATCTGCACCCTCGTGGTCAGTGCTCGTCATAGCAACCTGTGGTTCTGCTGTTTGGGCAATTTGCATATTAGCTTTTTTTATATAGGATAGTTATCTAATGAATGCCTGAACACTACAACAGTTTAATTAAATGTTTATTCATAATCATAAAACTCAATATCTGCAGAAACACTTCATTTTCTTTCATTGGACTTTCCTTTGTAGAGGTTATTTTATACTGAAATTAAGTAACATATAAGTATATAGAGACATTGCAGAGTGTTAGTAATAAATGTCCTATTTTCTTAATTATCCTCAATATGTTTTGAAAAGAATAATTACTTGATTACTTAATTTTGATTTACTTGCAAACTTCAAAGTCCTCTGTCAGTAAGATGGACCCAGTACTTCCTTGCAATCACTATAAATCAATATAATCAGAATAAAATCAAGGCCAGAATTTAAAATATGCAGTTAATATAAATTTATAACTTTAATGAAAATATAAAGTTTAACAAAGAAGAAGGTTTCATGCTTGCTCACTGATCATGTGTGCATAAAAGTAGTATAATCATTGTAATTCTATGTTTTCATCCACCTCTACATCCCACCCCACATCTAAGACAAAATATAAACTCAGTAAATGATTAGGGATTGATTGACTACTCACTGAACATTAGAAAATACTTCCTTAAAAAAAAGAAAACAAACATAGTGTAGCATGTTGCAACTTGGGACAGTTTTCACATATCCTGATGGCAACTTCAATCCAGTATTAAAAATCAACACTTTTATTGTTGTCCAAAATGAGCAAGCCTTATTTATGAATTAATTAAGATAAGAAAAAAACCTTGCATAAGGGTGCAAATGTTATAGTGAGCTGTTTCTTCTCAAAATCTGCCCTTTGAATAAAGGGTGTTTCCTAACAATGAAGAAGCATTTTAACACTGTGTTTAACCTAATATAAATCCAACTATTACTCTAGGTGCCTGGTAAGGACAGGACATATTCTTGTCAAAGTTGTACTTTTCTGAGCTTTATATATTGTTTAGGGTTACTCTAAGCAAACAACTCTGAATATGCCAGAGTTATAAATTACCACATTTATGAGGAAAAGCAGGTTGGTTTGTTTTTTTCCTCCTTTCATTGCCAATTTTGTAAGTGGGGCCTGTACCAGTCAGTATTCATATCAGACATAAAGAATGTTGACAGAAAGGCCCAGGCAAAATATACAAATCCTATAGAGCAGCAATCAATTTAGCTAAGTGACTAGCTCTGGACAGTTTGTTTCAACTTTTGAAGGTTTATGGAAAGCTCTTTTTAGGTTCATCTTATCATCAAGGTCTAGCTGCCAGCAGATATGCAAGACATTTGAAACTATCAGCATTGGACTTAATATTTAAAGGTTGCAAGTGGATATATCTGCCAGCATGCAGCAAAGCAGTTTAATTCAGGAAGGAGCCTCCTTCACCAGCTATCAACTCAAGGACAGTCAGAGCTGTCAGTTCAGGGAAGCTGCTCCTCAGAGTGTGTAAATGTTCTTGCCCCTCATCCCTAGCCCACAACACTGATGGGGAAAGAAAACCAAAGAAGTCATCGAGTCACCTTGGAATCTCCAGGACTGGTCACCATTTAGAAACTAACAGAATCTCCACATTTATTCAAGTATTCAACCAATACATGTGAGTTGAGAGGACAAGAAGCTAAACAAAGCAGTGTTCTTGCTAGCACAGAGCTCACATTGGAAGGTTAAAACTATATATATATATGCCTACTATGCAAAGTGTCCCCTCAGGAGTTCGACCAGGAGACTGGGAGTTTGATTGCTTTTTCATGATGTGCATTAACCACCAGGGGGAGGTATGGAATGAAGGAAGGCCCCAGCCAGCAGCCGGCAGCTGGCAGCTAGGGAAGGGAGGCCCCAGCCAGCAGCCAGCCGCCACTAGGGACCATACCTGTGCATGGATTTTGTGCACTGGGGCTCTAATAAACACAATAAAAAAGAAATACAGCATAAACAAAACAAGCAAACTCAGTCTTCAAGAAGCTTGATTTCCTTGGGAGGATATCGATAATAAGCAGATGGAATAAGCAAAATATATAGAGAAGTGTTTAGGAAATACCAAACTGGAAAATGGCAAAGAAAATGTTAAAGAATTTCCATTCTAAAAAGGGATGTCAGGGAAAGTCTTCCAGAGGGGTCATATTTGAGTAAAACCCTGAAGAAAATGAGGGGGAACCTGCCCTTGCAGATATATATGTACAATATATATGTAAATATATATCCATATACATATCTATACATGTATATACACATATATACACATATGTATATATATACACATATATATGTGTGTGTATACACACACACACACACACACACACACTAGAGGCCCGGTGCATGAAAATTCATGCACTGGAGGGGGGGCGTCCCTCAGTCTGGCCTGCCCCTCTCACAGTCCAGGAGCCCTCAGGGGTGGGAGATGACCCAGCAATCAGGGGAAGGCAATGCCCCCATCACAACTCTGCTGCTGCCACTGCCAGCAGTGCAAGTCTCGGACGGCCCTGGTTACCTGAGCCTCGGGAGGCCCTGGGCAGCTGGGCAGCTACCATCAGAGATTGCTTGCGCCTCGGGCCCACTCTGGGAGGCTGGGCAGCCAACATCTGAGGCTTGCCTGCACCTTGGACTGGCCCCAGGTCCAGCCACACCATGCACCTGCCACCCCCGGTGGGGCTATGGCGCTGCCATCTTTGTGATGGTATGATGGTCAATTTGCATATTTCCTCTTTGTTAGATAGGATATAAATATACTAGAGGCCCAGTGCATGAAATTCGTGCATGGGGGTGTGTGTCCCTCAGCCCAGCCTGCACCCTCTCCAATCTGGGACCCCTCAAGGGATGTCCGACTGTGCATTTAGGCCCGATCCTACTGGACTGCTGGATCCCAACTGCTCGCCTGCCTGCCTTCTTGATTGCCCCTAACTGCTTCTGCCTGCCAGCCTGATCACCCCCTAACCACTTCCCTGACAGCCTGATTAATGCCTAACTGCTCCCCTGCCAGCCTGTTTGCTCCTAACTGCCCCCTGCAGACCTGGTCCCTCCCAACTGTCCTCTTGTGGCAGCCATCTTGTGTACACATGGGGGTAGCCATCTCTGACCACATGGGGGCAGCCATCTTGTGTGTTGGAGTGATGGTCAATTTGCATATTACTCTTTTACTTATATGAAAATCTTTCCATGCAGAATGGACATTAAAATGCAAAGGCCTCACCCAAAGCAGGGGCATGGCAGGATGCTATATGATCAGTTGGAAACCAAAATAGCTGAAGGGTTGTAAGTCCTGGGACAGAGATGAGTTCACAGAGGGAATGGGGAACAGACAATAAAGAGGTCTTGCCAGTTCTTGCAAAGTCTTTGGCTTTTATACTAAGTGAGATGTGTGCACAGCAGAGAGACATAGTTTCACTTACTTGGTGAGAACAGGTTGAGGTAGGACAGGCAGGGAAACAAGGAGACCCATTTGAAGCTTCAGCCTGCATGAAGACTCTGGAAAATGTCAGTATACACTCAACCTCATGAGTTTCAGCTGACCTTTGACAAAATATATTCACTTGATGTGGTGAATGATTGCTAGCCAAAATTTCTTAGCTTCTGAATATTGTGGGCAAGAGTGCACATGGCTGATCAAAATTATATCCAAGACTTTGCAAGGAGGAAGAAGATAGGAACATGAGGGAAGAAGGGCATTCTCATAGCTAGTCATGTAAGGTTCTAGAGCTCTGTTGATGCTAAAGACTCTACTAGAAGGCTGCAGAATTTGAAATGCATCAGGATGGATGAGAATGTGCAGAATCAGAGATGCGCTTTAGCCAAAGCACTCCAGCTGCTGATTAGAGAATGGGACACCATACTAAACCTCTGTTAGTTTTCACATTATCAGGTTCACTTTAAATCTGCTCGTATAAACTTTGGAAACAGACTCTAGATGACTCCTCTTGAGGTCCCCAGCACTTAAAAGTTCTAGCAGGACAGGAAGAGGCATTTATTGGTGGTGGTAGTATGGCAGCTCTCAGAATTCGTGAAACACCAAACATTGCTTCATATATTTTAATTACAAAGATACACATACAGTTCATTAGGGAAAAAATAATGTTCTGATGTCAGATTTATATTGTACCCACATATTTAAAATAAAACCTATTCTTTAGAATCATTCTATTTTGTAAAACTCAGAAATGATAGGAATCCTCCAGCTCAATTTTTCATTTCATAGAGAGGATTCTGAGACAAAATAAAGTTATGTGACTTGACCTAGCCAGTTTGGCTCAGTAGATAGTCAGCCTGAAGACCAAAGAGTCCTGTGTTGGATTCTGGTCAAGGGCACATACCTCAATTGCAGGCTCCTCCCTGGCTCAGGCCCTGGTCAGAGCTAGTGCAGAAGGCAACCAATTGATGTGTTTCTCTCACATCAATATTTCTCTGTCTTTCCCTGTCTTCCACTCTCTCTAAAAATCAATGGAAAAATATCCTTGGGTGGGGATTTAAAAAAATAATAATAAAATAAAGTTATGTAACTTGCAAATTCGACCTTAGCTCTGGCACTTTCTAACACATAAAAATGTAAGACAGCTTCAAAGAGTGCTGTGCTTGTCCTACTAACCGGTTTGGCTCAGTGGATAGAGCATCGGCCTGCGGACTCAAGGGTCCCAGGTTTGATTCTGGTCAAGGGCATGTACCTTGGTTGCGGGCACATACACAGTAGAGAGTGTGCAGAAGGCAGCTGATCGGTGTTTCTATCTCATTGATGTTTCTAACTCTCTATCCTTCTCCCTTTCTCTCTGTAAAAAATTAATAAAATATATTTTTTTAAAAAAAGAGTTCTGTGCTTGTCATGCTAAGTGTATGGAAAGAAGTAGAAAGAAAGGTATGCCTCCACCAGAAGTGTGTATTCTCTCACCTGTCCTGTGTGCCATTCAGGAAGAAGATACAGGCCACCTAAGCAGAGCTACTGGATCAGACAGCCTCCTGGTGCTCATTTGCAGCCAATTCCAAGCCAGTGGTTCCTGAAGATGCAGGCAGCCAGGCAGGCGCTCTCCCCAGGGGCGAACCAGTTTTATTTAACAGTCCTGAGCAGCTGCAGAGCCCACAGCTAACGACCACTTGAGCATGCAAGTGTCTGATGATTGCAGATAAAATACGACGTCCAATGAGGATAAAGGTGATAACAATATACAACCGAACACATGTGCAGTGACAGTCCACAACGTGTAAGTTCCATAACAGATATTAAAAGAGAACGGTCACTGTCATGCCCATTCTTGTGGAATATTGCTTTCAAATCACAAATAACTTAAACAATAAGAAAAATGATCTCTTTTCAATCATCTCAATGCTTCATGAATGAAAAATGATACAAAGTTAGCAACAGAGACTAGGAAAACTTCAAACACTGATTTTCAGATGGGGCGGGAGTTTTTCAGTAGCATCTAAGGGATAATCTGAACAAAAATATTTATGAAATGAAACGATCCTCTGGTCAGAGTATCTCTTATGTTGCAGAAAAGGAAAGCTATCAGAAACAAAGCAAGCAGAGAGCAATGCTGAATATCAAATGCAACTGCAGGATGAGCTGTGCTTTGAAATAGACACGTATGTGTTTTTAGGGATTTGTCTCACCGCATGTGTCTTTTTTTTTTTTTTTTTTACATAACTGTCAACTATATCAGTGAAGAAAATGAAAAATGTATCACTCAAAGCTAGTTTTTTCACGTTCTGAACTGTACCTTATCTAGTGAGAAATGAAAGTTCCCTCTCTCTTTTTTCCCTAAGAAATACATTTCTGTAACGTCTCTCCACTATCAAAGTGTAACAAACAGCAAGTTGAAGGGAAAAACCAGACACAACCAGACACACACAAGGCAACCAGTTTTTTAAAAACTCACTAGGTGCTCCAAGGTATAGTAAGGGACAACAGCCTGGCCATCCAGAAGCAGTCTCCTGTTTTGAGAAAGGAACCGCTTTTAGACTAAAAACACTCTCTCTACATTGTTTCCTCTGCAGCAGTATTACAATCAGCCGTATTCAACATTTTTGTTATTTAAATTTGTATTGTCTGATCCCCACTCTGGAATGTAAATCCATGAGGTCATACATGTTAGTCTATTTTATATGTGGATTTGCCCCACTACCTCAATCAATATTTAAATGCATCAATTAAAAATTACCAAATATTGCTGAAAATTGTTTAATCAAATTGTGAGTAAACAACATAAACAAAGAGGAAGGAAAACTTAACTCTCTCTGAGGCATTTAAAGAAAGCTGTAATGAGGTGACACAGACAGGGTTTGGTGGTCAATAAGGTATGAGGAAGTTTCTATGTTAGTTTGTAAACTGCGTGGCTATTTCCATATTAATCACCACACAAAGATTTTTTTCTAAATCGTTTCATTATATTTCTTATCTCATTAACCACACCAAAAAGTATTCTTTTTTTAAATAATAATTTTGTAATTTCATTCCTGAGATCTTAGATTCAGAAAGGAACTGGAAACTCAGCCCTCTTAAATGCCTAATTTTTTATGAAAGCAAAATAAACGCGAGGTGTTAGGTATGTGTTAAAGATCCCTGGGTTGGTGAAAAGGGCCAGGCTGGACCCACATTCTGAAATGCTCAGTCTTTCTATTATGAATGTCTATGAAACACACACTCAATGTTTTCACACGATGCAGACTGCATTACCTCACAGAGATACAATAACGCTAGATGCCGCTCACAGAAAGACAACTAAACTCTCATTAAAGAAACAGGGGAGCTCTGTATAGGAAGACCTTAAAGATTAGAATCCCCAATCTGGAAACTCTGACATCTATTAAATTATGGAGAAGGTGGATGGTGTGAAAGCCAAGCTATCCACAGGCTTCAGTTACACAAGGTTTAAGGGCATCCTTTGAAGTTTAAAAGAGATAAATTTAGGATAAATAATGGTAAATGCCATACTGCTTGATTTATTCGGTAGGGTGTTCATGGAAGTAACATGAGTGGAAAATATAATAGGTTCATAAAAGATTTAGATTAAAATAAAACATAAAATAAATCAATTGTAGACTATTTTAAAAAGTGGCCCAATACTGCTTTTATCTTTTTCAAAGTACAGGACTCTCCTTGCTCTTTAGTTATATTTGAAGTGATCAAGCATGAACATTTTCACACTAAAATTAAAGAACCAGGTGTCTTAGGAACATTGGTTCAATAGCAAGAGCTGATGTGGTGCAGTACTCGAACACAGCAAGTGCTCAATAACTGCTGAATTCTGAGGGACTTTCCTGTAACCAAGGTAAGCCTTCCATTCATGAAAGTGTGATTTGACTTACTGAACTTCTTCTGAGGGTGCATTCTTTTCAAGGGTTTTCATGAAACCTTTACATTTACCTGTAATATCTATAAGAGTCTGGAAGATTACAAATATATACAAATTAAAATATACTATATATAACAAATTCACAGAAATGAAAACATACCGAAGGCTAAGGCTATTTTTCTACCACATATGTACTCTAGATTTTGGTACATGGAGAGCTTTATTTTTGAAGGCCCTACTCTCTTGATGTTAGGGATCTATAGAGTTTTCTCATATCATGAGGCCCATCACACTTTAAAATGTTAACCTCAGCTGGAAAATACCATCACTATCTATTATTCACACCCAGTAATGATGGTTTGCAACATTTTTTACTAAATATTGAGGTCGCTTCAGATTCATCATGGGTGTTTATGTTGAATTATGATCTCATATCATGATATTTCCTGCTCCATTGGATGTGAATCATTTGCAGAATAATATTACTAAAAATATATGAAATAAGCATGTGGGCTTGTACATATTTTTCTAAAATAATAAACATTTGTGCTTACAATTAAACACAAAAAAGTAATAATTGCAAACAACAATCACAAAACTAATAGCACTCAAATTAATACTAATTTTATATACAGATTCTTTTGTTTCACAAAAACTAAGTAGTGGATGAATATGAACATGGCCTGAGAATTAAAATGGAAATGCTTGACATTAATACATATAAAACAAAGCAAACTCTCTTCTCTACGTGTCAAAACTTTCAAATAATTCACATACTTCACTGTGACATTATTTGAAGCTCACTTAGCAAACACCCATAAGAGATATAACTCCACCCTCTGTTCTTTTTCCAAAACCTGTGGAAGCATGAAAGTGACAATGATCACAATGGAAAAGTAGGTCCTAAAATAATAAGATTAATTGTTTCAAGATATATTTATTCACCTCAAACATATGAAATATATTCATATTACCACATGAAAGCTCACATTTTTCAAAATTAATATAACCTGAATCAGGTTTCAGAAACCCAAGTTTATGTCATAATCTCAATAAGGCTTTCTAGTAGTGAATTTTTACGGATATATAAAACCCCATGACCATTAGAGCCACATGGGAAGAAATGTTATTGAATGTTTTCCTGGTCATAACTAGTAGTGTATTTGTGTGTACATGCACTTGACATATGAGTGGGTCAACTTACGTTATACAGATGAGTAAAAGACTTTGGAATCTTTCATGTGGCATATGGTCAATAGGCTTTATAATAATTATGAAGCCTTTTATTTAGTTTTTTTTTAAGCTAATCCATATTTATAACACTTTCTAACAAAATTATGTATATACAATGAAAATGGTTTTCTAACTGTAGACACATGAACTCCTTAGCCTTGTAACCAGAGGCAACTATTGTGACTTTTTTTTCTTTCCTTTTTATTTTTAATATATTTTATTGATCTTTTTTACAGAGAGGAAGGGAGAGAGATAGAGAGTTAGAAACATTGATGAGAGAGAAACATCGATCAGCTGCCTCCTGCACACCCCCCTACTGGGGATGTGCTGCAACCCAAGTACATGCCCTTGACCGGAATCGAACCTGGGACCTTTCAGTCCGCAGGCTGATGCTCCATCCACTGAGCCAAACCGGTTTTGGCAATGACTTTTTTTTTCTATGTGTACTTTAGAAATATTCTACGTACTTCCAAAAATATCATATATGCCTTATTTCCCCAAATAGGAGCATTAAAAAATGTTAGTAAATAATACTGAAATAATGACATAAAGTCTACTGAAGAATTTATGGCAACTTTTTATGTTAGCTGTTTTAGTGTTCTTTTTCCTACCCACAATGCAAATCTTCCCTTCATCATGCATATATTTTGATAACTCAACTGTAGATATTATTAAAGCAGTGCTTAAAATATGGCACTGTTGTGCTTTTACATGAAAAATCCTACTTAATTTTAGGCCAATTTTCTCTCATTGAAAAAAAAAACACAATAAAAAATAAAAATCAGACAATAATAAACAGAAATTGAATAAAAAAGAAAATAAGAGTAGAAAAAATAAATCGTACATTTTTTTTTCTATCAGCAATACATATATATCATTGTTTTACCTTGACTACAGAAAATTCATCAATTCAACAGTTATTGAGTACTTGCTAGGTGGTGCAGTTAAGAATAGAAAGCAGATACCATACTAGGAATTTGCATTCTGGCTCTCTCACTTTCTAGCTTTATGATGTGTGCAAATCATCTAACCTCTCTGTGCCTCAGTTCTCTCATTTGTAAAATGAAGATAATAATATTACCCATTTCCTTTAACATGATGCTTAAAAGAAATATCAGATGTAAATCACTCTGAACAGTCTAGTACTTAGGAAATTCTCCATAAATGATAGTTATCTTTATTATGGGTATTATTAACATTTAACAATTGGCTTTAAAGTGTTTTAATAACAAGACTAACACATATAAATAATCACTATTAGTGAAAGCACAATGATAACTTCAACAATAATATTAGAGTATGTATTATAAACCATATTGATAACTGAGTTTTCATTTTACAGTGAAAAAAATTTGACTACTCTATAGCATGGTAGCAATAACACAGAATGGGGGTTTTAAGACATAAGTTCTACTTTGCATTTTGCCAATAACTGGTTATGAGAGAAAGGACAAATTATTTTCTCAGGAAAAATAATACAAGAGTTTCAAATAACTAACCCCTGGTTACCCAAATTAGCCTAAACTGAAGTAAAATTTAAATATAACTATCTGACACATCAAACATGCAACTCATTAGTGTGACCACCATTAGCTTTAATAGTTTTGAACACCAGAATCCATCAACAAACATCCTAATATATAAAAATCCTGGGTTGTAGCAACCAGTAATGACCAAGGCTCGACCAACCAGAAGTCAGTCCTATAGTCAGCGCTGGGTTGCCATAGCAACCCAATGGTGACTGCTTCCGCTGCAGGCGTGGTGCCCCAGCACTGACTGCTGAGGGGGCTGCAGATCAGGGCCAGAGAGAGGCTTGAAAAGAGAAGCAGGGGCTGATCCGTTGCCTCTGTGGCAGCTTTTGATCAGCACTTGCCTCTCTCTTTCTCTCCCAGTCTGGCCAGCAGCTGCAACTCCATTTCTCTCCAGGCCTCTACCAGGGCTGCTGATCAGCCCAGCATTTCTGATCAGGCCACATAGATAGGCCCAGAGATGCTGACTGGCATAGAAACCAACCAATCAGAACCAAATCTGAGTGCTGTGGGGAGCCAATGGCTGCCTAGGAGGTGGAGCTTTTGATGCTTGACTGGCATAAAATTGACCAATCAGAACCAAATTGGCCAGCAGGGGAGGGCAGTTGGGGGCAACCAGGCTGGCAGGGGAGGGCAGTTTGGGGTGATCAGGCTGGCAGGCAGAGGCAGTTAGGGGCAATCAGGCAGGCAGGCAGGTGAACAGTTAGAAGCCAGTGGTCCCAGATTGTGAGAGGGATGTCCAACTGCCAGTTTAGGCCCGATCAGAGATCGCCCAAGTGGTCCTCAATTGGAGAGGGTGCAGGTTGGGCTGAGGGAACTCCCCCTACGTGCACGAATCTCATGCACTGGGCCTCTAGTAGACTAGATAAAATTACACTTCTACTAGTGGAAGACGATGCTGGACAGCAATCAAATCATGATGAAATACATGGAAGGAGGAAAATCAGACATCAAATGAAAACTCAGAGCACATGAGAAAACTGCTAGGGCTCTGGCCAGGTGGCTTAGTTGGCTGGATCGTCATTCTGTACAATGAAAGGCTGCAGGTGCAGTTCGAATCCCAGTCAGGGCACATATCTAAGATGCGAGTTCAATCCCCAGGGGGTCGCTTACAGGAGGCAACCAATCAATGTTTCTCTCTCACATCGGTCTTTCTCTTTCTCTGTCCCCTCATTTATCTCTATCTAAAAGCAATAAATGTATCTTCTGGTGAAGATTATAAAAAGAAAATTCCCAGAGATGGAGAATGGACAGAATTAGACAAATTACTTATCAACATAATTCCACAGACACTCTTAGGTTGAATTACTTCGGGGAAACAGTGTTTGGTTGACTGAAGTATTTGGGTTTCTAAGCCTTGGAGGCATATAAAATGCAAAGAATAATGCTTGATTCTGTTTTAACTTCATTTATTCCAACATGTTTAGGATAAAGTAATATATATTTTAAATAAATTTTCAAAATAGTACATCTTTAAAAAAAACCTTTGTAATCATATCTGAACCCCTTAAACTAGTATGCAAATTTCTTCATAAATATAGTTTCCTCAGGATGGTTTCTAAGTGACCAACTAAAACTCAGTGTTCATTCCTGCCTTTGCTCAGAGATACAAAATCTGGAATACCTGCCCTTACATATATTCTGTACATCCTCCAAACCAAGGTCAAATAACAATTTCATCTGCCCCATTACCTCAGCTTTCTGCCTTACACTAATGGTCTCCAGTACATACTGGTTTAGAGACATGTTAGCACTTAATTATGTACTGCCAAGGACGTCCTATGCTATTTTGTTTCTCAGTATCATAATGTGTTTCTTACTTTTTCTATTGTATTCCACTCAGTGTATAACACAAAGAGTTGTACATAATATGTACTTAAAACAGTAAATGGCTATAAAACAAGAGTCAATTAAAAAAAATAAAAAGAATTTGTGTATTTCAAAATGAGTAATGTCCCCTTAAATGCTCCCACTTTCAAAAATAAATATTTGTTATTTTTAATGTATTTCTTTCCCTTTTAAAATTGATTTAGAATTAGTTTATGGGCTCATACATAAAAACGTCACAATATTTTTTTAGTTACAATTACATATCTGGTGTGCACATTCAAGTTACCCAGCAAGAATTTTAAAAAAACATGTAGTCATACCATAACTCCAAAACTTCTGATGCAGTCGGTCTAAGTTAGGGCCAGTTATGCATATTAAATAAGCTAATCAACCAAATAGGTTGGGAAAAAACACCTATGGAATTGTACACCAGAAACCTATACAATTTTATTATCCAATGTCACCCTAATAATTTCAGTACAAAATTAAATTGAATTGAATTAAAAACTACAATTACAAAATGCAGTGCTTTATGGGCAAGTACAAATAAGTGCACACAAATCTGATTTTATTTTTACAATTCAACATAATGGTAACATTTTTGCTGAAGATATGGAATCTAACTCTGATATTTCAATTAAACACCTCTAACAATAAAAACAAAAAGATGCTTTAGAGTTTGTACATCTAAAAGATAAAAATGCTTTAAAGGACAGATAGAAAATGTTGCCTGATGGAAAAACACTTCTTTGTCTCTCTTTCCCTTTCTTTCTGAAATCAATGGGTTTTATAGATAGATAGATAGATAGATAGATAGATAGATAGATAGATAGATAGATTATATATATATAATCTTAACACAGATGAAAACCCATCATAAAAGAAATAAAAGGTATAGCCCTAGCTGGTTTGCTCAATGAATAGAGTGTTGGTCTGTGGACTGAAGGGTCCTGGGTTCACGTCCGTTCAAGGGCACATGTCTGGGTTGCGGGCTTAAGCCCCGATAGATAGATGTGTGGGAGGCAGCTGATCAATGATTCTCTCTCATCATTGATGTTTCTATCTTTCTCTCCCTTTTGCTTCCTCTCTAAAATCAATAAAAATATTTTTTTTAAAGTTATAAATAAAAAGTTAAGAGTTTTTCAAAGGTAGAGAGCCCTTCTGGCACAACTCAAAAATCATCTTAAGAAAAAAGAAACACATGAAGCCTGTCTGAATAGTTGAGTTTTAGCACCTGGAGCTTGGGAGCAGTAACCAATATAAACAAAGCTAGGTGTGGCTCAGTGATTGAGTATCCATCTATGAACCAGGAGGTCATGGTTCAATTCCCATTTAGGGCCTATGCCCAGTTTGCAGGCTCGAGCTCCAGTGTGGGGCATGCAGGAGGCAGCTGATCAATGATTCTCCCTTGTCATTGATGTTTCTCTCTCTCTCTCCCTCTCCCTTCCTTTCTGAAGTCAATAAAAATATATTTTTTAAAAGCTAGATTTAAAAATTTGAATTTTACTTAGTAAGTAGTAATAATGCCAGTAATATTTACTAGAAATTTTTCAATTATAGATTTTTAATCAAGCTCCAAGTATTTTACACTTACAGCTTCACTTAATCCTTTCAGCAGACTTAGGAAGTAGTCACATTACCCCATCTGCTAGACAAGGAAGCTCCTTAGTGGCAGAGGTAATAATGTTCTCTGTACATATGCCAACTCCAGAGTGACAACAACTTACCATGTAGAAGTATCTCTCAAAACGGAGTTGTGCAGAAAAACCTTTGAGCTAGTGAGTGGAAAAAAAGGAGTCACAGCTTTAAGGGTTTAGCTTTGATCTCAACCCTGAAAGAAATCTTAGTCTTTAACATTGGTTTATGTCCTTGTCTTTAACCTCATAGTACTCCATGCTCTTCTGTAGTATTGAGTTGTACTGAAGGAAAGAACCACTTTTATAATTTTCATTGAGCTAGAATTTAAAGGACTTGTCAAATAATCATATTTGAGGGGAAAAGTGTTAGGATTTATAGACAATGTGTTTTTAGTCCTAGGTCCTTTAACAAATAGTAAGAAGTTTAAAATTTTTCCAGGATGATGGATAATGATGGAAATGTCCATTATCATCTGAGGCTGAATTATCTTGGGTAAACAGGTATGCTATGTTTTAGATTAAAATGGAGAAGCAACTAGAAATGTCTAGCTAAAAGTGTCTTGGGTTGTTGTTTTTCTCACCAAGGGTGGTGGTTTCATATGTATCTTTCTATATTTATGATTATCCATTTACTATTCAATCTGCAAAATAACTTTGCCCTAAGCAATAGCACTAAATGTGAATATGACATCATCAGAAGATGTCATCTATATTTTAAACATGTCTAAATACACCATTTCAATTTGTCTCCCTTTTGGAGTTGAAATAAATACCTTATATATATTTTTTGAAATACTCAACAGTGTACAGCATTGCATAGAAAAAAATCTTAGCAGCCTTTTGAGCATAAAAGCAAATCAATAGTAATATCTCTTAGAATAGGAGCACTTTTGTTGACAGAGGGAAAATGGTTTAATGGGAAGCAAAGTAATCTTTGTTTTTGTCAGACTCGGCTGTGCATGAGAAATGACATGCTCTGACCACTTTTTTTATATTAAGAGACAGCCTGATGTGTTAAAAACAGACAGATAAAATGATTTGCTTTATAAAGATGGACAAATTCTTGCTTTAACATGTAACAAACATAGAGATAAACATCATAAGAGTATTTGAGATTTTATAAATTTATTTACAGTTCCCAGTTACCTCTATTTTTTTAATTAAAGTTAATCACCCAATGCCCAAAAGAGGTAGTTGAGGAGCTGTTCATACTGTGGCCTGTAAATGTGACTATTTGATCCCATGTCCAATCTTGGAATTAAAGTATTACTCAGGTTTTGATGATGAAGAAGAAGAAGAGGAAGAAGAAGGAGGAGGAGGAGGAGGAGGAGGAGGAGGAGGAGGAGGAGGAAGAGGAGGAGGAGGAGGAGGAGGAGACAAAGAAGAAGAAGAAGAATTAGAGTAATACTTTAGGATGTTAACATGAATTGTCTAGATTGCTAGGCAGGTAGATAAATAGATAAGAGATAGTTATCGATATAGCTATAGATGTAGAAATAAATTAGAGAAAATATCCTTTGCTCATCTTTTGCTATGGGCAGTGTACAAAGAAAATGCATTCTTATCAGATTTGTTTATTATTACCTTCAGGTAATAAAGTGAACAATGAGAGCTAAGACCATATAAGCAATCGATGACTGGTTCAGACTTAAAAATGGACAAGTGCTTATTTCTGGTTCCTAGGAAATAATTGTATTTTTTGTTTAAATTTACTTCCTTGTAAATTATTAGAGAAGCAGCATCTACGGGTCCTGCTCTCATACAAGTTTGTCATTAGTACACAAAAACCTAGTAAGAGAGGTTTGATGTTGGGTAAATACGTACAGGACACCATGTGGATTATACATTTTCTAGTATTCATGGAAAAATGAGAGCAACCAAATTTGTCTGAGTTTCCGCTGAAAACCACATTCATTAATCAAGGGTTGCTGGCATCAGTCCTTTGTTTTTCATGCAGGCTGCATATTTACACTGAAGTTTTCAAAAATGCAAAAATAACCAGGAAGCCCCTGGTTTCCTTGTCCTGCACCCCAGAGGATGCTGAAGAAAATTATGCCTTCAGAAAGTTAAACATTTAAGGAGTAATTACAGTGGATTTGCACTTGCACAGTAAAGTTATATTTTAGCTTAAAACTTATATTTTGTCTCAAATCTGTTTAATTATTTTGCTTATACTTTTGCAAAGAAATATTTTGATAATTCATATAAACATGTAAAAATGTAATAAATAGGAATTAATATTTTAGTGCCATTTTGTAACCCTTAATGTAAGTTTACATTGGTTTCAATGCTTCCAAGTGCAATGTTCAGTTGGAAAATAAACTGAAGCCGAGAACATTCTCTAATATACTGTGTTATGGCCACAGGGTGGCTCCAAACACCTAAGTATGTTATTTTACCTCTTAATAACTGAATAGAATTTTACCAGAAATATTAACAGCAATTTACTCTATAAATGGGTCCGTACTGCAAAAAATATAAACTTACTTTAACCATCTGAATAAGCTTTGAGTATAATTTATACTATGTGTACCGGTTAATAATGGCAGATTTTGTAATTAAAGAAAACACGATAATTTCAAGAGAAACATCAAAAGTGTTTTATTCAAAGTAATGTCCATCCCTAGCTACACGTTTCCCCCATCTTTCAGGTAATTTGTGGATACTGTCCCAATAGAACTTTTCTTGTTTTGAGGCAAACCATTCAGAGACCCAATTTTCCACTTCTTGGTATGTTTTGAAGTGCTGCTCAGAAAGTGTGTGTGCCATCGATCAGAGCAAGTGGTAATCTGAAGGAGCAAGGTCCGGTGAATACAGCAGGTGGGTTAATACTTCCCAGGCAAGATCTTTTAACGTGTCTTTAACTGGTTTGGAAGTGTGTGATGGTGCCTTATCACGAAGCAAAATTACTTTGTCGTGTCTTCTGGCACATTCTGATGGTTTCACAATCAAAGCGTGGTTCAAATTGATTATTTATTCTCAGTAGCAATCAGTATTAACAATACTTATATAGCAATAAGAAAATGAGAATTATTGTTACTATAGTCAAAAATTATACCTGTGATCTCTAGATCTTTCTCTATTATGACTTACCTCACATTTACATGTGGATGGAAGGAAAAGTACTAAGTATATTCTTTAAATATGTGAACTTCTAAAATAAATATATTAATTAGTCCTGAATTATAAATAACACTGAAAATGTAATATAATTTTGAATTTTAAAAATAAAATTTAAAAAAAAAGGTATTATGGACTCGCAGAAATGTTTGTTTTATTATATTAACGTTTTGGTTTGTTTATGAAATCCATAGAATTCACTCCAGAAGCTTTTTAAATTACTATATAAATAGCACCACAAAAAAGGGAGAAAAAAAGAAACAGTGATTTTAAATTGATCTTCATATCACCTTGAATGTGAAGAATAAAAAGAATGAACTATCTAAATAAAACCTGTTAAAATGTTCACATTTTGCAGTGGATGATATGTCTTCATCAGACAGTTTCCGGGAACTAGTCTAAGGCAGTGGTATCCCACTGACCTTTCAGCTTGCAATAGACTGGAGAATTATTCCTGAGATTTATAGGTATCCGCACTTTAATGAGATTATTTCTGTAATGCATTGCCTCTCTTCATCATTCTTGTTCTAATTCTCATTACTCTGACCTCAAGAAGGAGAATCTGTGAAAGGAACCATTACTGCAGTATATTCAGATGGTTCATGTTTCACCTGAGTGAGTTTATGTGGCTCATGGAACTCACAACAGTTAGTCTCCATCTTTCTAACACTTTCTCCCTCCTTTACCTCTTTTTTCGGGCCCTTCACATCATTTTTAAAACTTATATCTCCTAATTTCCTAGCTCATGCACTTACTATGTGTAAACCTGAGAATATAATTTAAGTTTTCAGGTTATAATCTCTCTTTTTCTACTAGCATTTTCACATCTTTAGGGAATTAATATCCTATATAATAAAAGCCTAATACGCTAAGTGTCCAGTCATCCCTTCAACCAATCAAAGTGTAATATGCTAATGATATGCTAAGGGCGCTCAACCGCCTGCTATGCCGTGCACTGACCACCAGGGGGCAGACACTCTAACCAGTAGGTTAGCTTGCTGCTGGGGTCTGGCTGATTGGGACAGAGCAAGATGGGCCAGACACACACTGGGGCCCCTCCCCCCGGCCGACCCCACCCCCAATTGGCCCCCAACACCCCAATCAGTGGCAGGGCCAGCCAACCAACTGCCTGCAGCCCTTCCCCCCACAGCCAGCCCCGCCCCCGTGGGCCCCCATCAGGGCAGGCCAGCCGGACCCCACCAGTGCACCAGGCCTTTAGTATTTACATATATAAGTTATACACGGAACCCTTTACAGTTACAGTAGATTGTATGAGCCCATTCTAATGATAACAGATAAATGAACTGTGGCCTTAGAAATTGTATGAGTCAAACTCTAATTTTCACAAACCAAAAAAGAAAAAAAAAATTGGAATGAAAAATTCATGATGTTATTGGTACAATTAGTGACAAAATCAGACTTAACATAACAGTATTTCTCATTTCAAATCAAGCACAAAATTATTATTACATAATACAAGTTAAATTTTTCAAAAACTGTAAAGTGGTAGTAAAGTCATATTGTATGCTATGGTTAAAACACAAACACACTCAATATTAATGAAAAAGCACATGTCACCTAAATTTCAATACAGCAATAATAATTAAATATTAGGTAATGATAATAATATGTAGCATTAGAATACCAATTGTGTGACAGGTATTATTACCCCTTTACCATTACAGTTTCTTTAATCATGATAATTGCACTATTATGTAAGTACAATTATTACAGATGAAAAAATATTTACAGATAAAAAAACTACCAGGAATATTAAACATTAATCATATTTAAAATTAAATATATGGTAAGTGACATAACACTTAAACCCAAACAGCTTAGTACCATGGTCCATGCTTTTATCCATCCAAGACATTCTAAGAAAGGCAATCTTGCCAATCTTGCCATTATAAGAAAGGCAATCTTACTGTGCAGTTTCACTGTTAAACATGACCTTCATCGGGTGCCTTCACAAAAATAGAATATTCCACGGAATAAATTTTCCCATAGTATCAAGTTTGAAACTCAGTGGTTTCTATGTACTAAAGATTTTAATTGCTTGTGGGGATGTGGAAGTTCCTATGCCTAATAATTATCAGCAATAAAATTTGGGGGTCCACTTTGTCTACAGATACATACTTTTTATTTAGGCTTCTTGTCTAGAATTAAAATATTAGTCTCAAATTTGTGTCCTTGCTGCAATATGATAATGGACTATTGCAAATGTGAAGTGCAAGGTAAATTACCAACCAAGATGGCCGCTCCAAACTATAGCAAAATTCATTCTTCAGAATCCACTGAATGGATCTGAGGCTACACAAAAACATATCTTAAACTAATCGGCTAACTTAGTCTGATATTTTACTGAAAGATGTCATGTGGTTTGAATACAATAATGCAATTTTTTAAAAATGGGCGAAGTTAGTGCTTCATGTTTTTCATTTTAAAGGTACCTAATATTCACTATTCTTACATTTATCCAAACAGGAATATAGTAAGTCATGTGATTATTTATCTAATACCTCACTGTAGCAAAGGTTTGCTTTTGTTTTCCTTTCTCTGCATGTGTGTATCTCAGGATGCTTGCATAGTGCCTGGCTAAGGTAGGCCTTAAAGAATTCATGGCAAATGAATGAATGAATGAAACACGATATTGAGAGGTTTTTTTCAGTACTTTGTATAATAGAACATCAATACTGAAGACTGTGGTATATAGAGATATTAGGTGACTGCCCAATGATATTCTGCTATCTAATCTAATACTATTTTATGAAAACTAAAACACTCAGAATGACTAATATTTTTATTATAAATCATATCATATAATATTTTATTGTGATTATCTCATAGTAGAACCAGCTCTTCTCAAATACCATATTTGTATTGGATTCATTGTTATATCTCTGGGTGTGGCACTAAGAGAATGGTTCATACAAACCTCCCCAAAAATAAATGAAAGAAATTAGAGGCTGAGAAAAAAATGAACAAGTTACTATTTAGATCTTAGGAAATCATTTAAATTTATAAAGAAAAGTGCAGAAAATATGACACATGCAAAAGAATAAATAGCTACACATGATAGCAACAAATCATAAGACAGTTAAAGTAATAATTGTAAATTTTGGCTAATCACTGTAGTTAGCTTATTAGCATTGTTAAAACTTGAAATTGTCCATAAGGATGTTTTAAGGATAGTGGGTTTTATGCAGAATCTTAGTTTGCTTCTAGAAAGATTAAGACTCTTTTCATCCACACTTTTCATCTTGGACCTACTTAGAAATTAATTTGATCCAGCCCCTATCAATAAAGTAATGTAAATTAATGCCTTTACTCTGAAGTCAAGATTATAGTTGCCATTTCCTTAACTTCACATCTTCACTGGATACTTCACAAGGCTGGATGCTCACTATAGGTTGTACACATAACACTGGCATGTCTTTGGGCTAAAAAAGAAAACATGTTTTTCCCTCAATTTGTTCGGATTTCATACACAGTGATGGAGATTCCAACCCCAAGAAAAAAGGTGACTAGAGAAATTATTTCTCTTAACTTAGATTTTAGGGATATTTAATTTACCCAGTATTTTTTACTGTTGAAAATAAATACTTATATCTATTTCCTAGATAGTGACATTTTATAAATTAATTTAAAATATGTAGAATAACCTAGTTATTAAATGTTGAAAAATTGGTTCATGTATTTTTAAAAAGGCATAGTAGCTAAAAGAGATTTTTAGAAAAATGTAGAGTTCTCATTTTCTTTTTATTGCATGAATCCAAAAAGTCTATGTTGTTAGGAAAAACAAAACAAAAAACCCTCATTTATTTAGTATAGAAATTCTATAGAAAATCACCACTCTTCATTTCAGCAAGAAATAAAGAAGAAAAGAAGGAGAAGAAGGAGGAGGAGGAGGAGGAGGAGGGGGAAGAGGAGAAGAGAGAAGAAGAAGAAGAAGAAGGAGGAGGAGGAGGAGGAGGAGGAGGAGGAGAAGAACAAGAACAAGAAGAAAGAGAAGAAGGAGAAGACAAAGAAGGAGGAAAAGAGGGACAAGTGCTTCCAAGCACATGTCTGTACTTAGCATTCAATTTTTAATAAATCTCCAAAATAGTCACTGAAGCCTTGGTGAAGGGAGTAGAGAAAGACAGAAAGACTTTCCATAGGTTCTTATTCAAGTTCAGGAAGCTAGATGCAGACAGAATAATGTCCATGTTGGTGTTCACGTTAGTCTACAGAGACTACATATATAAGTCACTCTGCTGCCAGTATGTAGAAAAGACTACAGAGCAGGAATTACCCCTAACTTATAACTCTTTAGGAAGAACTCAAAAGTAAAAAGAAAGGAAGGAAGAAGGAAAGAAGGAAGGAAGAGGAGAAGAAGAAGATGAAGAAGGAGGAGGAGAGGAGGTAAAGGAGGAGGAGGAGGAGAGGAGGACAAAAAGAGGAAGAAAGAGAAGGAGAAGGAGTAGGAGAAGGAGAAGAAAGAGACGAAAAATACCACATTGTTGTTAAAAGAATACACAATTCATATTCTTTATTTTATTTTCAATAGGTTTAAACCATGAATAGAGGCAGTAAAATTTTATTTTTAGTGTATTGATAGTGAATATTTTAAATAATATGATTAATGGATATACTTATATGTGGAAGGTTTACATGTTAAACCATTAAATTCCCTCAGTTCAAATATGTTCAAATCTACCTAAATATGAGGCTATTAATTTAAAGCTGTTCCTGAGAGGTGAGATAATCCAGAAACATTATGGAACTTCACCTAAATTTTACCTCTGATTCAAGAATTACAGAAATATTCATGGGTTTTAAAATTCCCAGAAGTTGTCATTGTTTTCAAATGGAGTTGGTTTACTTTGATTTTATTGGGAGTAGAGTCAATGAAAAAAAAAGTATCAGTCGCATTTAAAAAAATGTATGACATTAGCATATGCAAAAATGTACTTAATAATCAGGCAAATATGTTAATTGCCTTTAATCTTTTTTATATCACTATGACAAATTTTTGTATTTATAAGTACTATGTGAACATTGCAGAGATTATCAGAATTAACCTAAGTTAAAACATTAACGTTATTTAGTTTGATTATTTTAATTTTCCACACATTATGCTTAACTTGATTACAGTTTCAGTATGTTTCCCAATTTTTCAACTTGAAATTAGAGAGAAATGCTAGTTTTTTTACTCTACAATATCTAAAATAGACATTTGCTCATTATATATCAATTTATATTTTTAGATAATAAACTGGTAATATGTATATCTTGCAACAAAGAAGAATCAATGGATCTTGTTTTTGGAAACATACAATTTATGAGTAATTCACTTTTAAAATCAGGGTTCTGTCAAACTATTTAAATATTCTGTTACAGTAAGTCAACAAAGATTCCCAATCAATAACTGATGTGCTGAATTTAATAACTTCTGGTACTTTGAAGAAGTCATTTCAAGGCAAATGCTGAAATTCCCATTATGCTTGGTAGTGCAATAAACTATATTGGTGCCAATTTCAAATCCTTAGAAGCCTAGGTGTTATAATAGCTATAAGAATTGCTTTCATTTTAAAGGACATGCTCTAGCCAACTGAACGATCATATACTTTATGTTATAATGCAAAGGATAATGTAATGAATCCAGTGTATAGTGTAGCAGATGGTAAAATACTGGCCATAAAAATCACAAGATTTTCAGAAATACTATTTTACATAGGGTAATACAAAAAAAAGTGCAGGAAAAACTCATTCAAGGACCTTTGTAATTGTCATAAATGAGAGGGGGCAGAGAATGGGAGAGGGACAGAAAAAAAGAGGGGGAAAAGGGAGGGGGGAAGGACAGGGAGGAAGTGTGTGTGGGGGCGGGGGGTGGAGATCAGCAGGGCCCTGCAGTATTTAAACATGTTATTTAATGATGAATTTCCTAGTGTGAAGCAATGTTGTAATATACCTTATGCTTAATTCTGTCCTAGAATTCAAAATCTGATTTTACTTTAATTTATATTTCTGCCTCATGCAGAGTATTTAGAATCAAGTCTGCTTTCTAAAAAGGGGGCAGGGGATTTGAAATTGAGATCACGTGGTTTGGCAACTTACTTGACAATGTTACTGACAAACTCTCTAAGGACATGTATCCCTCTACTACAGGGGATTGCTTATATGAAGGCATTTCACCCTCCCACGGGCTGTCCTTATTTTCAAAGAATGCTACTTTTATTTCCTAAAATGAGGTAAAGTGTACTTTTATTTCATTCATTCTGAATTTTCAGCTTTCCCTGTCTTTGAGCCCACCACCAATGTGGCAGTTTTTATATGAAGAGGATCATACACATTGCAAGAGAGTATAGAGATATAATGACTTTGGTGAACACAAGGCACATTTATTCTTAAAAAAAAAAAACAAGTTACATTTTTTTGTGAGAAGTTCCATTGATAGTAAAGAGTTAAGCAAAAGTTATACCAAGACATTTATTTTAAAACTATCTGGTTATCGTAGTGGAACAATGCTAATAATACATTAAGGATAATGTATTCCCAGAAATCTACAACTTTAATGTGACTGATGTGATATTTTTTTTCTCTCAATGTTTGCCTCTTGAGTGAATTGGATTGAGTAGTGACTAGGAAGGTATGGCTAAGGCAAAAACGGCCTCGTGTGCTTTAGATACCCTTACACAAGACAACACAAATAGATTTTAAAAGGGCTCAGGGTCTCATACTAAAATGTCAAGTGAGGTGAGGCTGCTGTTTGTAGGGCAGGAAGGAAGAGAAGGACAGGTGACTGAGCTGATACCGTTATCTTAGAAAACAGGCACTCCTTGTTGACTGTCTGAAATTTTCTTGTTTTTATGCATGGAAAAAAAAAAAGTCTGTAATTTTGAGTGTTGAACTTATTGGAGGTAAAAGCAGGAAATGTTATATTAGTGCTCTGTGAACCTAATCTAAATGCTTTAGAGGGAAAAAAAAAAAGGAGACACATTTTTAAATGTTTATGTATAGAACATGTTTTCTATATGCATATTTCAGGTTATTATAATTATGGCAAAATAAAATTGTCTTCATGAACTCATTGGTCTGAATAAAGTGTCAAAAAACACACTTTAGGTTTTCCTATGTTAACTTTCATTTCTCAAATATGTGTTTATAATGCTCTTCATTGGACCTTGATTCTTTTTTTCAAGATATTCAGAACGGGGACCATATACACAGCCCAGTGCTTCATCAGTGTCACCATGGCTCAGGATATACCTAACAAGCAGGAGAGCACCTTTCTTGCTACTTGATTTTTAGCTCTAGTCTGTTTCAGACATAACTGTTCAATATAATATGGTTAGCAAAGTGACTTTTTGGAAACCCTATCCAGATAATGTTTTAGTTGAATCAAAAGCAGAGTTTTCAAATACGGACTTGATATTTGGAGAACAACTGTCTGCATAAAGTTACTTATGATTGGTATAAATAATTCTTATTTCTCTGCTTATACTGTGTTATTTTGTTTCAGTGTTTTACAAGCACTTCTAATGTACAACAGTATTTGAATGGAATTTGCATCGTAAAAACAAGAATATAGTGTGGCTAATGCTCCTGAAGCCCAAGGGCTAGACCAGAGGTAGTTGGGTTCACACTGTGATCTGTGCTAATTGCGTACTATGCAGCACTCTTTCTTGATCATAACACTTAATAAAAAGGTTCACTTTGCGGCTGAATCAGCATCCTCAGCTAATGCCGCTCCTGTGCTGCAGCCTAGCGGAGAGGTTTGGCATAAAGATGACACGTTCCAGGACGCGGTGTTATCACTTGCTGCAAAGTAGGTTAAGAAGCAGAGGAAATAAGTCATATGTTCAGAAATCCCACAGACACTATACACCCTGCCCCAGTTACTTGTTTATATGGAAACTTAAATGAAGATCGAGAAATGCCCCTAGACTCTGAACAGGGCTCACAATTAGAATGAACCTTTTCAGTTGCAAATATTCTTTTTCAACAACAAAATCATACCTCCTTCAGATGACACTTGCTTAATAATGTGCCAGAAATGTATATCTCTGTAGACAGAAAATCAAAAGATCAATTTTCTATCCTTTTTTTTCTTTTTTAAAGAAATCTTAATGTAGGTAAAGATTTTTCACTGTAGTATTAAATTGAATACCTATCTATTATTGTCCTTATCAATAAACAGCTAATTTTTATGAACATCTAAGAATATCACCTGAAACATTGATCGGGTACCAGGGAATATAACCACAGACCTCACACATACACATATGCATGTGAATGTCATACAGATTATATGCTGCTTTGCTATTTTCCTGGGTTTTTCCCTCCCCCCCACCCCCAACACATCTAAGTGTATGGAATTTGATTCTCTCATTGGAGTCAGGGAAAGCATATGCATTCACTGGGGATGTCAATTTGTTAGCAGAAAGTAATTGAAATCAAAGAACTATCTGATTTAATGAAAGCAGACATTGACTCATACTTGAGAAACACAGCCAGAAATAAATAAATAAAAGCAAATGAAAGAAGCATTGCTTTATGTTTTTATCATCAGAATTGATTTGTATTTGATATGTTCCTAAACCACAGAGACACTCTGCTTATATTTGTGCAACACTCCAATCCCTTCACCCTCCTCACACCAATAAGCCACTATTTCCTTCTACATTACACGCTGAATACATATATGTGCCTCAATACTACATTGCAGAGAAGGGGAGCAAGGCAGATTATCTATGCAACTTATCCTTTACCTATTTCTCTGTGACACAACCTTTTCCTTCATCACTTGCACTAAAAATGAACCAGGGGCTCTTGTCAATGACATAATGTTTTCACGAAAGTTCTACTAATTAAAAATCCTCACCATACCAGACCTAAAAAAATGAACACACTCTTGCCAAGTGTTATTCACCACAGAGACGCTCTTGTAGCTACATTTTAAGAAAGAAGAGAGGGGGATGGTGTAGAAGGAAAAAAAAGTCTACTAACATATGCATTGAAGTATAACAGTCATTGGCATCGGAGGGACAGATTATTTTTAATACAGGTCCTTGAAGAAAAAAAGAAAGAACACAAAATAATGCAGCTCCCAACCAACAGCTGAGAGTAATGGATGTGCAGTTTGGGATAACAGGAGCTTTTACTGGAATGAAGAACCACAATTATGGGAAATAGATCGGGTTTTTTGGAAGCAAAAGATGAGAGGTCAGTGTTTAAATGACGCTTGTCTTTGATTGCACCTGTGGACCCCCCTTTTTTAATGCTAAGGAGACGATAGGTTTTCATTGCAGGGGCATAAAACCACTTTCAGACTACTGCTTTTGCCCATACTTACAGTGCTATCAATAGTTACTTGTTGGGAACATACATTTAGACTCGCAATGTGCTGCATTAATTTAACACCACATAAAATATGTATTTTATTGCAGCAGAGACAATAAATGCTGCAACTGCTGACTACATGCATTTAATCTCCCCTTTTCATCTCGCCCCCCTCACACTTCTGGCTCAGACATGAAAATGTGAATATGGGAATGATGCCTATTCCATTTCTGATAAATGCCAATCTATTTTATTTATGTAGATGCTTAGTGGCCATTGACTGTTTCAAGGAATCTGTCTTCTGCCTGTCATTTTCTCTTTATATGAAACGTACAATGAACTATGATTATGAATAAGTACAGAGTGAATCCATTCATATGGAATTTCAAGTCATGTTAGAAGATGCTAGAGTTCACAGCAACAATGTTATCTCTTCAAATGATTTTCAAAATAAAGAACTAGCACGAACATGCCAAATTTCACTCCAGAATATATTCTTAGCACTGGTTCAAAGTGAATAAAGTCACAAACTCTAATATCATGACCCACTGTTGAGCAGAATATATAACGCATCCAGTTTTACATTACCTCTACAGATATTCAAAGCAGTTGTTTCCAGAATCCAATGTATAGTATCCATATTAATTTATTTATATGTTAAAGATGATCATTTGAAAATAACCGCTAGATGCAACTTCAAAACAAAACAAACATTTACCCCCCAAGGAAAGGAAATAAAAGACCTTAAAGGAGTTTAAAAAAAAAAAAAAAAGCAGAAGAGGGATGAAGTCTTCCTACCTTTTTTATCAGCTTCTGGATAACGGAAGTTGGTTCCAGCCAAAATAACCCTGGAGAGATTGTCCCTATGCCCCCTTTTTGTTTGTTTTCGGCCGTTTTTTCCTATCCCTGATGCTACTTCAATCTAACTCCAGCTTTCTCTCAGCATCACTTTTAACTCTGGACGGCTGGGAAGCGAGGAAAACGGGGTGGGGAGGGGGCGAGCTCGCTCTGATTGGCTTTCATTCAGTGCTCCTGATTAAGGAAGGGGGAAATGGGAAGGGGTGGGGGAAGCCCTTCCTCCGGCGGAGAGCAGAGAAAGGTTCTGCTGATGGAGCTGCGGCGCTCGCAGGGAAGGCTGGAGACTGGGAAGTGCTGGCTTTTGCGAGCACAAGGCGATTTGCAAGTGAATGCGAGGGGAGGGCGCATCCGAGAGGAGGGCTCGGATGAAAGGCGTCCCCTCCCCCGCAGGGCAGAAAGCCTCTCTGTTCCAGGCTAAGGTAATCAGCCCGTCTAATCCGGCTGTGCCCGTAATGCAATCTCAGGAGCCGGACTGCTTCTTGCTATTCCTTTTTAAATAGATGCTGCTGCTTCTTCTGACATATAGATGCCTGCACCAACCTTACGCCAGACTACGGAGATACTAGTACCAACCGGGTGCCAAGTCAAATTGCAAGCAGACCTCACACGTTACCAAAGTGATTTTTGTGTCGCTTTAAAATTTGTATGTTTGCTTTCAGTGAACTTTCCTGTCTTGATTCTCCAAATGCCTTATTTTTGTTGTTGCTTACTGTCATACGAGAACATGCTACCTTGTTCCGGAAGCCCTGTGAGCCGGTCTTGTCTGCTTTACATTTCTATATTGCATAGATAACATTAGTTTATTCATAATTTGAATATGCAATTAATGCGACTGACGTATTTAGACTTTCGTCTTGACACAATCACCTTTTTTTTTCCTAAAAAACATTGAGTGTCATGCCCAAATGTGTGTGTTTCTGTTTACTTATCAGTCATCTAACTGTCCATCTCTCTATTTCTCTATCTCTACATCAAGTGGGAATCAACCAAAACCTTACCAAAGGATGTCAGTAGAGCTCCACGAAATAATACATATCTTTATATTTTTCTGGCTACATGTAGATACCCTTTTTTAAGTAAATGAATTATATAAACATATCATAAAAACATGTAATTTTAAAGCTGGGCCATGAATTATGAAGATGATCTTGTTCAGCTATAACTTAAAAAATATATACTGCTCAGAATCATTAAGTGACTGGCTTAAACAATGGAGCTAGTGACAGAGTTAAAACTATAATGACATAATATATATTTATAATTACAGTTTAGTACTGTTCCTGAGCTGCATACTACCTCCTATTTACATATGTGAGTATTTTAACATCAGTAGGCCCCTTAGACAGTCAGCGTAATGGGAAAGGAAAGAATCTCAATACTTACAGAGTGGGAACTCATTTAGATAATCCAAGAGAGATCACCCTTACATCTGCTTTCTAGAAAGAGGAGTAAAATGCAGAAGGAAATAATACTCACTGTCATTGAAACCTGCTAAGATTTCATTGGCTGGAAATGAGACAGTTGGCCACAAATTGTTGAAAGTGAGGCTTGGAAACGTAGGACTTAATCTGGAAATCTATTTGCCAAGCTAAAATCATTGGTACTGTTAGAGAAGGAGATGACAGAATTGGATACAAAGAGCGGCAGTGCTGTCATAGCTCTGGTACATTTTATGTCTTTTTAGAGAAGAAAAAAAACAAAACAAAAATGTGTTATCTAAAATTACAATTTTGTCATTATTTTAGAGAATGGTATCCATGCAAATAATTTTGATAATAATTTAAAACTTTGAAGTATGAAACAATGGTATTGCCAGTTATTGCATTTTCTGTCTTGATCACATAATGTAATTATTAAATGGTAAAATCTATATGTATTCATGTATTCCAAAGTTCAAGAGCTCTAAATATAGTTATAAGGAGAGAGAGAGAGAGGATGTACATGTGTGTTTTAAAACATCCCATTTTCCTTAATGTGCTCCTTGTAAAAGAGACTCACCTGCTATCTTACCGAATATAATCATTAGTAATAAAAATTGAAATAAAGAACAAACAGAACATTGGCTGAAAATCAAACCTCATGATGAGTTTTGTTTAATTTAAAAAAGTATCATTTTTCAATTTCTTCCTCATTTTACTCTATAAATGGGTAATCTTGGGATTCTGCAAAGTTCTCGATTTCTTTCGGGTTTTCTCTGGAAATTTCATGTGAATAGTCTTGTGAATTAGATAAAGTTTTCCCATAGTCACCAATGTTAGGAAATCATAGCTATGAAATGTCAGAAAACGGCACTGTAGGCTCTGTGGGACTGGGATGAGTGGGGTGAGTACCTCACAAAAGAGTCCCTCAGTGTGAGGCGAGGCTGTGTATACGTTATAAGCTAATAAAGTGGATGAAAACTTTAAAAAATGCATTTCTAGACTTTTGAAAGTAAAGGTGACATTACACAGAAAATGCCTTACCATAATCATAGAACCCTCAAGAAAATAAAGAGCATTCTATCAGTATTAAAAACGGGACCCTCTGAAGGATGATGCCCTTCATTGTAAATGTAAAAGACCCAATTTGGTGAAAACCAATTAAATAAAACAACCTTCCATTCCAGGTAGAATTATATGCCTAAAAACAGCATGCTGTTGCTAAATAGTACACATCAATCCTTAAGGTGTCACTTGCTAAATCTCTACATACTTGTTTTTTACAACAATAGCTTCCTAGCCACCCTTTCCTGTTTTGTTTTGTGTGTGTGTTTGTTTTTTTAATGATATTAGAGGTCCTATCAATTCCCACTATAATAAGAAGGGAAACCTAGTTCTCTCTCTATGGTTATAAGAGGAGATTAGAGGAAATCTACATTGCTTCACTCTCCACAGTACATTGGTAGAAAAATAAGGTGGCATGGTTTGTTCCATGTAACATTTTTTTCTAATCTTCCTCCACTCTGCCTTACCGGACTGTAGAGACTAGAAAATTAAAAATTACATTCCCCTGGCAGTGAGTGTTCAGGGTGGGGTTGGGAGGGTGCCAGGAACCAATTCCAGCATGTAATAATCTCAAGAATTTTACCAAAAGGTTGGTGAAGCTTGGGGAGCTCAACAGGGTTGAGTCATATGTAGTTTACCTGTTGGAAAAGGCTAAATGGCACTTCCCCTAAACCTGAATAGGATTGTTAACTGCCAGACAGCTCAGGGCATTTTATTGCCTCCTGTTGGCCAAACACCTGAACAGCTGTAGGCTATTCCCCAAACTGACAATGCTTCTGTACCTTTGATACCATACCCTTTGAAGTGCATATCTCCACCTTGCCTTGGGACAAATTGTGTTAAATAAATACCATGGGGTCCTTAGACAAGGTGAGTCTTTAGCTCCTTTAGCTGAAGATCCTCTGGCCCCCAATGCCTTTCAAAATTATCTTTCATCTCCAGACTCTTTAATCATCTACGTGCAGCCCCTTTCTCCAGAATACTGAATCTTTTGTAAGTCTGGGGAAAGAACCCCGGCAGGGGGGATTCATATTTCATTTTTTAAAATATATATATTTTATTGATTTCAGAGAGGGAGGGTGGGAGAGACAGACAGACACACACACACACACACACACACAGAAAGAGAGAGAGAGAGAGGGAGAGAGAGAGAGAGAGGGAGAGAGAGAGAGAGAAACATCAATGATGAGAGAGAATCATTGATCAGCTGCCTCCTGCACACCCCCATTGGAGATAGAGCCTGTAATCCAGGCATGTCCCCCCACCAGGAATTGAACTGGAACCTCCTGGGTCGACACTCAACCACTGGCCTACCCAGCCAGGCCATATTCCAATTTTTAAGATGTTCTCATCATCCTTGAATGAGAAACCGGATAAAATACGGAGGAAGGTAGGTGGAAGACACTGACCTGGCCACCATAGCTGAGGAAGCCTGGCTTGCACACACCCTTACCTGGGGCAGTGTGGGCAGCTGTTTGGACCACAGCTTTGGATGTGTGTGTGTGATTCCCAGGGCTGAAGTGCTGATCGTCACCCAGTCAGTTAATGAAAGGATAAAAGGGTAAAGGTCAGGGCTGCTTTTCTTAACTTTCTCCAATCAAATCGAAATCAAACTTCTTGATTTTTTTCCCCCTACAATTTTTAATGTAAAAAAAAATTTGGTCATATATGAAAAGATTTACAAGTAAATTGAATCCTATCTTCTTAGTGAGGCAGAAAAAAATAGATTGAATAATTCTCATGTTGATTGAAAAGTAAATTCTCACTAAATCTGACTGCTTCCATCCATATCTTCCATCCTGAGTAAGGTTAGTGGCCTATTTTAAATTTTGAAACATTGGTGAAGTGAAAATAATCAGGAATGAATTTTCCATTGTCTGGTAGTTATTTAAGTTTATGCCTGAGAAAATGAAAGACAGAAAAATCTTTCAAATATAAATATAGTGAAAACGATAAATCATGAGTCTAATGTGTTTGCAGTTGCATTTAATGGACAAAAATATAATATTTTATTTTTGTATTTTAAGTTGTTAATGCAGAGATTAGGTCTGAGTAATAAAAGCCTAATTTTAATTAATATCATCACCAGAAGCTATTCTAAGAATTCTTAGAATCTTTTAAAGAAAAGGCAATAATTTTAAATAAATTAAATACCTTTAAAAAACTAGACAAATCGTAACTATTATTCTACTTCTCTCTTATAATATCATTTCATTCTTCCTCCTACTTTCCTTCCTTTATTACTTGTTAGTAACTGTTAATTGTATGGTATTTTATCCTACTTGTAAACTATCAAGTTAGCTTCTTAGCTTTGTGAATACTGTCAGAATATATGCGATTTCTAAGCCAGAGACAAAGGCACTGGGCACAGTGTGGTATGACCATCATTTGTGTCAATTTTCTTTGCCTCTTCTCCCCTCCCCCCTAATTCATCTGGGCAACAGGTGGATCCTGCACCTGCAATGGGCTTGCCTCAGAGCTGAGGGACACCAAGCTTAGGGGACCCTGCTTGTTATAAAATGAACTGTGAACAAAGCTGCCTGAACTCTACTCCAGAGGGAGACATTATCTTTATTTCATTGTATAGTACGTACATCCTTCTACTCTGGTGGGGACAATAACTCATCATCCAAGGATGTCCTATGCCAGTGTCCTTGAAAAGACAGTATAAGGAAAAGGGAGGTTAGTGCGGAAATGTGAGAGACATATGGATAATTGTCTTCCAAGATTATTATTTATTGATCCAATGAGACATGTCAGCTGGAAAACTTATCTATACCCAGCACAAGGTCACCCTTAGGAAAAGTCTGCAAATGACTAACTGTTCTACCCATGTGACAAAGACTTTCCCATTGATCCAACTTGACTCAAACTCCCTTAACTTTTTTTAATCCTCACCCAAGGGTTTTCCATTGATTTTCGGAGAGAGGGGGAGAGGGGGGAAAGACAGAGAGAAATATTGATGTGAGAGAAACACATGGATCGGTTGCCTCCAGCACACGCCTTGACCAGGGCTGGGCCGGGGAGGAGCCTGCAACCAAGGTACATGCTCTTGACTGGAATCGAACCACGGACCCTTCAGTTTACAGCGGACGCTCTATCCACTGAGTCAAACTGGCTTGAATACCTGAACCATTTTTCAACCAAGCCTGATTTTTGGACTTCCATATTTGTCCCTGAAGTGTCCAATTTTAGCAAGTACCTTGCTAAATCAGTTGAATCAGAATCCCAACTTTCAATATCTGATCACCCTCAGTTTTTGACCAGGTTTCTGTGCCCCGAGATGCCCTAGGTGATGTTTGACCATCCTGTCCCACCTTCAGCCAGAATCCTGTTAGGTCAGTTTAGCCAGCATCCCCTCTTACCCCTGATGTTTCTCCTTAGTAATGTTTCTTTTTTTTCAAAATGATTTATTTTAAAAAAAAGGGGTAACGTTGGTTAATAAAATTACAGTTTTCAGGTGTACACATCATCTGTATATTGTGGGTTCATCACCGCAAGTCAAATCTCCTTCCAATACCATTTATACCCCCTTGACCCTCTTCTACCTCCCCCAGCTCCCCCTTCCCTCTGGTAATCACTATAATGTTGTCTGTGTCTATGAGTTGTGGGGTTTGTGTGTGTGTGTGTGTGTTTTGTTTTTGTGGTTTGTTTGTTTTTGTTTTGCTTCATTCCTTCACCTTTTTCACCCAGCTCCCAGCTACTGATTCCCACCCTGTTCCTTGGCTATAAGTTCCCACCTGGCCAATCTCTCTTCCCCATTATAAAATGCCCATTGCAGTGGTTCCTACACCCAACAGAGTGAACCCTTTGAATAAAGTCTTCTTTACCAAGTGCTTTAGCAAATGTTATTTAGGGTTTTTATTTTTTCTTTAATGTCTGGAACAACAGTTCTCAAAATGCAGTCTATAAACCAACAACATTAGCATCACGGAGGACCTTGTTATAAATGCAGATTCCCAGGTTCTGTCTCAGACCTACAGAATCAGAAACGATGGGAGTGGTCAGCATTCTGTGTTTTCAAATGTCTGAAGGTGATTCTGAGAGCTACAATTTGAGAAGCACTGGCCTACAGTGGCTTTATAGCAATCTAGAAAAGAAAGAAACCCCAGCTTAAAGCTCATGGTTTACAAATGAGAGATTTGTTTATGCAATCACTTATTATTTTTAGCACATATAGATTATATGCAGAATCACTGCAAAACATTATGCTGTTTACACGATTGTGGGAGAAAGTTCTAACCGCAGTCCTGGCTAAATAAGGATTTAACCATCTAATGAGAGAGACAGTAATGAAGACAAGTGATACACAAAAGCAAATGAAGGGGAAGAAAGAAGGGAAGTTTGCCAAGTGTGTGATGAATGTAGAAGGAGTTACTCTGGAGGTTTCAAAATAGAGAATTACAACTCTGATGAATGTCAGCTTCGGTTTTTCATTTCAGCAGTCACCCTGCTCAGGGAAGGGCAGTGAAAACGCCTGGCCCTGATGCTCCATTCCAGCAGCATGTTGATTAAACAAAGCCCCACTAGAGAACAGACCAGGAGGGGTTTTGAACTCCTTTCTTATCATCTCCATTGATGATGGTACTTTACCTTGCTTACAGATGTCTATCTTTACCCTAGACCCCCCTGTGTATTTCCTTAGGTGACATTATGGAAGAGAATCAGGAAGAAGAAATGAAAGGAAAGGGGAAACAGGAACAGGAGAAGTTTTACAGAATCAAATTCTAAAGCTGAAGGAAAACAAAAATGTTTATTTTTATTTTTTTCCTTATTGACAGGGCTTGCTGTGTGGGTGTGCATCCTGTGTAGTAACACAGGGCCCGGTGCTTAGAAAGGGCCCATTCTTAGTTTAATGCCCTTTTGAATTTTTAAGTAATTTTTGAGCAAGGAGCTCCACATTTCATTTTGCATTGGAGCACACGACTTGGTAGCTGATCTGCTTAGTAACTGGCTGATAATGCTGATTCAGTATGATGTCACCCATGGACTAGAAAGGTCTTGTCATAGGTGACTGTTTGGACAATAATCAATGTTGACATTTAGCAGACAAAGGCATCAATGAATGCATTTGTCATTCGTAAACAAGGACAAAAAAGTGTACTTGACTTATGTTAAGCTGGGTTTGATTCAAACGTTTGATCTGTAGTCTCAAGGCACTGGCATAGGCCTCAATGAAATCATTAGGCATAATTTCTTTCATTCATGTATTCAGTTATTTATTCTCCAGCTACTTATTGCGCTGCTAATGTGCCATACATTTTGCTTAGCACTGGGGATGTGATGGTATTTAATAGCTCATTCAGTTCTTAACCGCACAGAGCTCACTCTCTAATAGGAGAAAAGAATAATTATTGAATGTCACCAATGATTGTATTATTATTCACCATGATAAGTGCTCTGAAGAAGTTATATAAGGGTCTTGACCTAACAACTAGGAGAGGGGGAAGTAGGAAGAGGGTTTAGGAGGGGCGTCAGAGAAATTTCCTAGATGAGGTGATGCTTGAGGTGAAATTAGAAACGTGACGAAATGCCCTTTATTCCAGTGACTTTTACAGGAAATCATTTTGTATGTTGTCCGGTGACTTAAATCATGCCCTCCTAGCACCTAATTAGCCAAGCATTTCCATTATTTCTGATATCTGTAACTACTACCACAATAGACCCCTAATATATCAGACATGGTGTACATTTATGTATATATGTATTTTGTTGCACTAAGAACATATTGCTCATGTTCTAGGTAATTAATAAAGCTAAACACACTTTGACCACCACAATATGTCAAAGATCATAGCTATCTAGTCACTGTGAAAGTATATTAATTCTTTTCCTTGCCAGTTTTTTTTCTTAAACTTCTCAACACTAGTAAAACAGCAACCATTGCTGAATCATATATATATATATATATATATAGAGAGAGAGAGAGAGAGAGAGAGAGAGAGAGAGAGAGAGAGAGAGAGAGAGAAGCCTAAGTGACCAGATGGCCATCCAGTAGCTATGACACACACTTACCCCAGGGGGCAGGCGCTCAACGCAGGAGCTGCCCCCTGGTGGTCGGTGTGCTCCCAAAGTGGGAGCACCACTCAGCTGACAAATGGGCCTCAGACACCTGGCTCACAGCTGGTGAGCGCTGCTGTGGCCGCAGGAGCCTCTCCCTGGGACACTCCTCCTGTGTGCCTGCCCCAGTGTGGCTGTGGTGGTGGGTGCAGCAGGGCTGGGATGAGGGGGACCAGCGTCCAGCCCCGTTTGGGCTCCTCCCCTACTGCCTGCCACTTCCCACATCCCTTTGTGCTGTGCGGGATCTACGCAGACAGCAGGCTGCAGCCCCATAAGCTGGCAGGTAAGGCTGGGAGGCTGTGGCGGGCCACTGATCCCCATAGGCCAGTCTGAGGGACCCCACTGGTGCAGGAATCCATGCACTGCACCTCTAGTTTGTTAATTATTTGTTATCAGACCACATTTTAGGAAAATCATGGGCAAAAAAGTTTGGAGTAATTAATTCCTTAATAGAGTAAGCTATGCCATTGTTTATTTTATAGGTCCTTGTATCAAAATACCATTTGGTTTAAAAGTCAATAAGATTTATCAAGTACTTAGAATTTTTAAACATAATCTGATTCAGTAGTCATCTAAACCAAGAGTCAAAATAAATGCACTGTGATTAGAAGTGCATTTATTTAGAAGAGTTTTATTTTTAGATAAAGATTTATATTTCACAAATGTCATTGTTTAATTGATATAGTAACTATTCAACTAGATACAAGATCTCAAACTAAGTATTATTTTTGCATTTCTTATCCTAACTCAACTAAAAGTCTGCCAAAAATACACAATCAAAAGCAAATTTAAGTAATTTGTTTAAATAATTAGCAGTTCAATTACTGTCTAATTTAATATACTTAAGAAGCAAAACAAAATCATGAGAATGATCATTTGTGAAATTTTAAGTTGGTTTCTATAAATACGGCTCCAGAAGTAGGCATTTTTTAAGTGTGTCCATTATCAACTTTATTTTTATCATTACCTCGTATAGTAAAATAATAATTCCCTAACAAAAGAAATTATCAATATTTAAGAAAAAAATCATTTAAAAAAATTAACTGAACGTAAAATTGCAAACAGTGGGAAAGATTTAAGATGCAGAACTATCAGTGACTTTCAATGTTATTTCATAGCAAATAACATTATAATAACTCTAAAACTTTTAAATGTGTTTATATAGACACGCTATTTAGAGTATCTTAATCATCCAAGTATGTTTAAACTTTTTTATTACTTTTTAAGAAAGAATTGCCTTTTTTATCTTAAACCCGAGTTTGCCTTCTCTCTTACACATCCGTCTGTAAATCTTCCAGACCTATTTGACATTTTTTAATAAGTTCATTCTCACTCCAGTATGAATCAGTCTAGATGTTTTCAGCTCCTTATATCTTGCATTGAGGTTTGGAGAAACTAGTATCAAGGGGAGAAGGTCTGAATTGAGAAAGACATGCAGAGGCCTGTAAGACATGGGCACAGAACTGACTTTGAGTCACAGTCACAGGACAGAGAGGCCTCCAAGATTGGCCACATCACTGGAGGCTTCTGGTCCGGGTGTGGGACAGGTAGCTGTCACCACAACAATGAATTCTTTCCACCGGAAAACCGAGACGGAGGATAAAGTGGACTAGGTTAAAATATGAGTTGATGATTCACTGTTTAACATTTTTCATGAAGATTCTATATTCATTCTGGTGTCTTTGTCTCTCTGATCAGCCTAATATCAATAATTTTCATATAACTTTTAATGAAGAAAATTGTACATGAATAGAAGTCATTGAAAAATTTATAGAGTTGATAACTGCATACAGATCAGAAAATGTAAAATTTTATATTAGCAGTATTGATGAAGTTATGTGAGCCCATATGCAATGTGTGGATGCATTTACATTTAGCACAGTATACAGTCACAGATAAATGGCTATGGATATCATAAAGAGAAGTATATTAATTACTAGAGATTTGAAAAATCTTTGTCATGATATTATCTTTTGTTCTTTGTATTCTTCTTATTACAGTCTATAGTGCAGGTATGACTGTGCCCATTATCGAAGCCAAAAGAAAAAAGTAAGTAAATTTTTATTTACATGCAATCCCTCAAAAATACAATGTTGTTTATATGCAATCCCTCAAAAATAAAATATAACCAAGTTAAATGAAAATAGTCAGGATAAATTTATGACCAATAACAAAGGAAATGGATTCAGATGATAATTTTTTAATGAGTGTTAATGCTTTCCAATTAGAAGACCTTGATGTACAATGCTCATGGTGTGAAATATTTGGACTTTATTTAATTTTTCCAGTGACCCCTACCACCCACCCATATGCACTTCAGAATCTGTGGAAGATGATCTAGTTTAATAGCCAATATGCTGTTGTGTATTTTTTTCGAGAATAAAAGTTTCATCTAGTTACAAGCTTTTAATACAGAATTTGCTTATTTTTCTTTCCTTAACCTACCATTCCTTGCTTAGGCCAGGGAGATGTGGTGGTTTGCAGACAAATTGCTATAAGGAAAATATATGATATATTATTTTACTACACCTGTAAATTCTATTCTTATATTCAAATTAATTCAAATTTCTTGAGTAATAGCTCTTAATTTCAATATTGAATCTACTATTCCTAGTCGTTCATATTTATTTACTTATTAGGTACACCTGACTTATTTATTTATTGGACAAATATTTCTTTAATGCCTTCTATATTCCAGGGACTATTCCAGGCCTCAGGGATATAGCAGTAGAGAAAATATACAGCCCTGACCCCTGTAGCTCAGTTGGTTAGACATCATCCTACATATGGAACGGTTGGTGGTTCAATTCCCAGTCGGGGCACATGCTTGATGTGGTGTTCAGGAGGCAGCTGATCAATGTTTCACTTTCACATCATTTCCTCTCTCTCTCCCTCTCTTCTCTTTCCCTTCCTCTCTCTAAAACTCCTTAAAAAATATGCAAAGTAGTTGTTCTCAAGAAATTTGCATACAATGAAGAGGGAAAAGATAGAAGTATATAAGCACGCAGATGATACTGCAGATGGTGATAAGTGCCATGGGTAAAAATAAAGCATTGAGGAGGTGTGGTGGGCAGAAGAATGGCATTCAAAGATGTCCACACCCCAATCCTTGAAATCTGTGAATATATGACCTTACATAGCAAGAAGCACTTTGCAGATGCAATTAAGTTAAGGATCTTGAGATGAAGAGTTTATCCTGCACCGTCTGGCAGACTCATTATAATCACATGAGTCTTTAAAAGCAGAAAATATTTCAGCTCAAAAAGAAATGTGAAAACAGAAGCAGTGAGATGGCAGCATAAGAAGGACTCAACCCACAGTTACTGACTTTGAACATGGATGAGACAAAGGGTGTGATCAGTCTCTAAAAGGTAAGAAAACACAAGGGAACAAATTCTCCCTCCCGCCCCCTAGGAATGCAGCCTTTTCCAACACCTTGATTTTATTCTAGGGAGACCCCAGGGGTGTCCGAATTCTGATCTGCAGAACTGTAAGATAATGAATTTGTGTTGTTTAATTCACCAAAATTGAAGTAATTTGTTATAGCAGTAAAAGAAAATTAATACAGGAGATCAAGAGACACTGGTCAGTATGTGCCTTTCTGCACACACTGTTAGAGAAAGACTCTTTGAAGATGTGATGCTTGAGTAGAGTTTGATGAAGCTACAAAGCCAGCCATCTGCCTACAAGGGGGAAAAACTCTCCAGGTAGAGGAAACAGCAATGCAAATGCCCTGAGACAAAGACATGCTCAATTGTTTGAGGAAAAGCAAGGAAACCATCAGGACTGAAAAACAGTAAATCAGGAACAGGATTATGTAATGTGGTGAGTGCTGGCTTCAATGAGCTAGACATGCTGGGACTGGTTACATCACATTAGGGATAGAGGAGAAATATCTGATTTCTATTTAAAATGGGTCACTGATCACCCTATGGAGAACAGACTGTAGGAATGTCAAGAGTAGGAGTGGTCGCCCTGGCCAGTTTGGCTCAGTGGATAGAGCATTGGCCTGCGGGCTGAATGGTCCCAGGTTCGATTCTGGTCAGGGCACATGCCCGGGTTGCGGGCTTGATCCTCAGTGGGGGGTGTGCAAGGGCAGCCAATCAATGATTCTCTCTAATCATTGATGTTTCTATCTTTCTCTTCCTCTCGCTTCCTCTCTGAAATCAATAAAAATATAATTGTAAAAAATAATAAAATAAAAAATCTCTTAAAAAAAAAAGAGTAGGAGTGGTCAAGCTGGGAGACCAACAAAGAAACTTGTTCAAATAAAAAATGATGACATTATTTAGGGATTGGAGAGAAATATGTTTTTTATATATTTTGAAGATAAATATAACAGCTGATAGATTAAATATTAGTGTTAGGAAAAAGGAAAGGCAAATGATTCCATCAACAAAATGAGGTTGCCATACTGAGATGAGGAAAAAAACAGGTTTGTGGCCAATCAAAATAATTACAAATACTGGTTTTGTAATTCTAAAACATTTTTTACATTCTCACACCTCACATGAGTTGAATGTATCTGTCTTTTACCCTATCTTCAACGACACACATTACTATAATTGTTTTCATTAACTAAGAGTTTTAAGAACATTCCTATAGAAGAGACTATCGGTATTTTTGAGCTTGATGCACCACTTCTGTGCTGCTCACAGGAAGTTCATAGCTTTAGCGTTTTTCTGCTTTCCCATCTTCCTAACCACCCTGTAAAATGTACATTTTTCACTTGAGTAGTTTCTAGTCAATGCTTTTTTAGATAACACCTAACATGAAAAGCTAAATAAGAATGATATTTTGAATGTATATGCACATTTATTGAGATGAGATTTCAGTATTACAAATGTTCTGCTCTTGGATTTTCGTAGTGCTGGCAATTGCTTCCTAGGTGTGGTATGTGAGAAGGAGCCCTTCCGGCTTATTTAGGTGATAGGTATCAAACATTAAACATAATGACTATGGTTTTCGTTAATTAGGAAATGTCAGCATTAGATAAGTGAAAAATACTATACTAGGAATGAGGCCTAAGTTCACACACTTATTAAATGGAAAAGTGAGTGATAATAAAGTAAAAGATGATGTGCATGTAATTTTTAAAAATTGCCATCTTGCTTTTCCTCCCTGGCTGCTTGAAGATCAGCAGCCATCGTCAACAACACAGTGACTATCCAGACCAGGAAGTTCATGACCAACAGACTACTTCAGCAGAAACAAAGGGTCGTTGATGTCCCTCACCCTGGGAAAACAACAGTACCCAAGGCAGAGATATGGGAAAAACTAGCCAAAATGTGTGAGACCACATCGGGTGTCATCTTTGCATTTGGGTTCAGAACTAATTTTGGTTGGCCTGACAACTGCTTTTGGTAAGATTGATGATTCCTTGGATTGTGCAAAGAAAAATGAACCCAAACATAGACTAGCAAGACATGGCCAGTATGAGAAGACCCCAGTACAAGAACAGAATGAAGGAAGTCAGGGGTACTGCAAAGGCCATTGTTGATGCTGGCCAAAAGAAAGAGTAAAGATTCGTCAGCACCTTGATCTGTTGTGATTGTGCAGATTTTTCATGAGAGGATTAATAAACTAAAAACTTTTATGTGAAAAAAAACCTTTTAAACTTTTGTTTAAAAGTACATCAGAATCATCAACTCTCTCTAAATCCTATGAAATATCTCAACATGTAGACATAAGTTTGTAAATTGTACAAAAGTAATATCTAGTTTAATGCAACTTAAATGTGTAGATCTCTTACTATAGGAAAGTAGTATTTTTTTAAATCCTCACATGAGGATATATTTTCATTGATTTTTAGAGAGAGAGGAAGGGAGAGGAAGAGAGAGAGAGAGAGAGAGAGAGAGGCATCAATATGAGATAGAAAGATCTATTGGTTCCCTCCCCTGTGTGCCCTGACTGGAGATCAAACCCACAATCTAGGTATATGCTCTGACCAGGAAAGGAACCCACAACCTTTTCTGGTATACAGGATGACATTCTAATTACCTGAGCCACCCAGTAGGGCACAAAGTAGTATTTTTAAACATGTACTGATCAACATAAACTCAAAATTATTAAGAAAATAATTTCGATGGTGTTAAAGTAAAAATAAAAAAATCCACAGGCCCAAAATACTGTCACTTGTACTAAAATCACCTGATACCCAAACCTAGTTTAATACCTGATCTAATTGCAGTTTCAACCTCTCCCAGAAACATAATCAGTTTGGAAATTTTCTGGTCAAGCACCGATAAAATAATCTGTCACATGGGACCTCACCATCCCTCAGAGAAAAAAGAAGCAATCTGTATTGTAAAAACCCTTCTTAATATGCTTCCCACCTAAAAAAAACATGTCTGGACCCAAGAATAATCCTTTCTTTTCTTCTGTTAATACCTCCCTTACCCCACCCTTCTTCCTATAAAAACTTTATCCTTCTAGTTGCTAGATTGGAAGCTGTCCAATTCACAAATTGTTTAGTAAAGCCAATTAGATATTCAAATTTACTCAGTTGAAATTTGTTTTTTAATAATGGCAAGTAGTACAATTATTTTGATTAAATATTTTATGAATTATCTATTATCTAAAGTAATTCTGATACCACTAGTAATTAGCTAGTTATTAATAATAGGAAAGGAACAAAGGAAAGACCAGACATTATAGGCATATTCCCTGGGGGGAAGGGATCCAACAAAGGGAAAATGGGCGCATTCACGGTAAAGTTGGGATCACATAAAGAAGGTACTTACCAGCCAATCACACCTGGGGACAGAGGCTATTGACCAGAATAGGCATGGCAACTGCAAGTGTGCAGAAATTCGGGATATAAAATTGCCTGAACAAAGAAATTTACTCTTGAGGTTTTTCTTGGTCCCTCTTGGCTCATGGCTCAGGCTTGGCTTCCTGGCATTCCCCAGGATCATGAGGACCTCCATGCACAATGGACTAATGGAGTGCCATTAGCCTGATGCTGTACTGGACCCTGTTCCAGCATGGAATGGAAACTCTGGACACTGGCTCTGATGTTAGCTCTACTGAAACCCCAGCTACACTTCTATGACTGGAACAAGGGAAATGGGACTTTGGAAACCCAGAGGTGTAATTTCAGGGAAGCAAAGCTTTCTACCATATCACATCCTCCCTTGTGAGTCTCTGAACATTCCTTTTCTCAGGATAGACAAGGACCCTATGAGAGAAGCCACCCGTTGTTTTTACTATCAGAGAAGTGTAAACAAGGATCCCGGAACGCTGGTGACCCTTGAACACCTGGCAAGGGCCAGAGCTCTGCACCCACTGTTTAGTCGAGACAATGGTAGCTGAAGCAACTTGCCCACCAGCAGTCATGTAAATCCTTACTGATAAAATAGTCTGCCTATTACTGGAAATTGCCTGCCTAAGGGCTACAGGTATATCCCAAATTGAATAAAAGGATGGCAAGGCTGGAGCCCAAGTGGAGTCTTTACTCTTGAGCTGGGCTCCCGCCTGGCCTCCCAATATTTCCAAATTATTATTTCTTGTCTCTTCTCTTTCATTTTCTTGCAGCCCCTCTTCCAGAGCCGAACCCTGAACCACGCGGGACGTGGGTGTTCACAACCCTACTCCCACTAGCAACGGGGAAGATGAGGCATGTTTTTATCTGGTAACAATAGTAAGAATTTAGAAATTCTTAAGTTTAAAAAAAAAAATAGTGCCCTAATTGGTTTGGCTCAGTGGATAGAGCGTCGGCCTGTGGATTGAAGCGTCCCGGGTTCGATTCTGGTCAAGGGCATGTGCCTTGGTTGCGGGCACATCCCCAGTAGGAGGTGTGCAGGATGTTTCTCTCTCATTGATGTTTCTAGCTCTCTATCCTTCTCCCTTGCTCTCTGTGAAAAATAAATAAAATATATTTTTTAAAAAAATAGCATTCTTCTCTGCCTGAGCATGTGAACTTTCTGTGGATACTTTATTTTCCAGCAAGATTCATTGTGTTAATACTGACCTTTGATACTGTCATGAAGGCATACATATCTGGGTGAAGTCTTATAAATACACAGTGTGAAGAGCACAACATAGATTTTTAAAAAAAGGATGCTCTAAAAAATAGCCAATAGTTAATAATAAATATTAGTACCAGCTAAGCCATGACCTGGTTACTGAATTAATAATATAATAAAATATGCTCATTAATTTATGTCTAAATATAAAATGTCATTTATACCAAAACACCTCATTATGTCTCACAATAAAATGGATATTCTACTAAATTCAGAATTTTGAAAATAATAGTCCTAAATTACTATTCTGGTAATTGATTAAAATCATCTAAAATTTATTTATGCAGGATAGCTTCTGTTAACCTCATTATTTTAAAAAATTAATGTGAAATGTGATCAATTCCATGCAGTGTAGACCACATTTTATTCCTGTTAAGATCATCATTAATCAGCATTTTTTCCCCTGCACAAATAGTTGGGCAATGTCAAAATAAAAATGTTCAGTTTTGCTTTCCAAACATTTAATTAATGAAGTTCAGTATAGGTCTTTTTTTTTTCTCTCTCACCAAATTAAATTACAAAGTTACTAATTTAAATTTATTCTGTACTTTTGTTATAAGTAGGCCTTTAGTTATAAGTTAAATCACCACTTTCCATATCTTCGTATTTGTCTATCATTTGAACTCAACAAAATATTTCTGATGTCTCATAGCAAACATTGGAGAAAGGACTAATTGTGATATTTAACAGTGTTCTCTGATTCCTGCGTGATTAACTTTTCTTCTCTCTTTTAGTCTATGACTACATTATGTGACCTTTGTAACATATTGAGTGTTAACTAACTCACTAAATCATGAATTCTTAGGTGTGGTTGGAAGCTTGTGAGTAAGCCTCTCCAAAATCATTGCTTGCCAGTTAAGTAAGATGAGTCAGGAAAATATTAATTCTTGTCTGGCCGGTGTGGCTCAGCAGTTGAAGTTCGACCCAGGAACCAAGAGGTTCAATTCCTGGTGAGGGAACACGCGAGGTTTATGGCTCCATTCCCAGCACGGGGTGTGCAGGAGGCCGGTCAATGATTCTCTCTCATAAATTGATGTTTCTCTCTCTCTCTAAAATTCAGTAAAAACATATTTAAAAAAAAAAAGAAAAATAGCCCTAACCGGTTTGGCTCAGTGGATAGAGTGTCAGCCTGCAGACTGAAGGGTCCCAGGTTTGATTCCGGTCAAGGGCATGTACCTTGGTTGCGTGCATATCCCCAGTAGGGGGTGTGCAGGAGGCAGCTGATCGATGTTTCTTTCTCATCGATGTTTCTAACTCTCTATCTCTCTCCCTTCCACTCTGTAAAAAAATCAATAAAATATATTTTTTAAAAAAAGAAAGAAAAATATCAATCCTTACTTGATATAAAACGCTGATTTTTAGCAAATTTGGGGCCGTCAAATAGCTGGATACTTAATCATTTATTTACTCTTGTGCATGCTGTCACAGTATTAGACACACACGGAACCCCATGTTCTTCAGGACCTAAGGCACTTACTAACTTGGAGTTATATGTTTCAAGTAGAGGATTACATTTTCAAGGACACCTGTGTGTGCAAATAGTGCTCATTTAAGTAGAGTCCTTTGGGTGATGCTCCTCAACATCCCATTTTGTAGACTTCATAGCTTTACCTCCTTTTTTTTTTAAATGAAAGACTCCTGATTTATTTGTACAATTCCCTTGATGCTGTCTTTGGAAACCTCATTTCCAAAATGTAGGAAAATAAATATTCACATTCCAAGGTCACTCTCCAAGGTTAGGATACCAACCTATGGCAGAAGGCTGGGATTAATGGGACAGTGGCAAACAAACCAATGACCTCAGTTGTTTTGTTTTGCTGTGCTGCATCCTCACCAATTGAAAAAGTAGTGTTTATGTACTATGCAGAGCTATTGCTGCTTTGTAGGCTACAACTTATTTGACAAAGATTAAGGCACATGGGCCAATATAGATATAGACTAGGAAGAAGGTTATATCATGATCATTCTTTCCTGAAATAGAGTTCCAAAATGTTATTTTTGGTACAGGGCATGCTTTATTTCCCCGAAGAAATTTTTATATCTTTGTCCACAAAAAGTACAGTAGAGCACAGAATAATAAGGCCATAAAGAAACAGAAATAATTATAGAGTTTAGCTTAAGGTGATTTTTGAAAAAAAAAAAAAAAAAGAACACACAAACCACAATAGCAAATGAAGAGTTTAAGAGGCGAGCAACCTATATTTTCCATGTTAAACTGTGAAGCAGCTGAGGATTTTAGATTCCAGTTCCTTTGCTTTCAGGGCTTCCCCCAAGAACTCTCATCCAAATCTAGGTTCTGAAATGTCTAATGTGTGGAACTGAAAGAGGTCAGAACTATAATGAAGACCTGTGGGATATGATTAGCTCAAGCTTTAGAGGTTTGGGTATGTTTGTTTGTTTGTTTGTTTGTTTTCCCTATGTTTCAGTTTTCTAAAAGTCCACACAGAGTTAAGAATTAAAAAGACCTACATGAAGCTATTATTCAGTACCATAGTCTTATAGCAGAACCATTTTTAAGAACAGAGTTATTTCTAGATGAGTGTGCATTCAATATTATAATAACAGTACTACTCATTATACTGAAGGGTTAATATTAATAAAACTTAAATAATTTGTTTTCAATAAAATTTTAATAAAGGCAATTTAGAAAGTGCTCCATATGCATGCCTTCAGGAAAAATGTCTTCTAAGATAATTTCTTCCAAATATTGTTTCAATTATAGAACATTACAGGAAAAGTTGTGCTATAAATTTATCATCATCTGACATCTTATATTTTTTTTCTGTCACTTACATTTTCGTTACTGGTCAATTATAAATGTAAAACTGCCAAACAATCACTCACTCTTGCAATGACACTTCTGGGGGCCTGAAGAAAATATATAAAATAACACAGTATGTATAAAATATTATGTGATATGAAGCCATGTTTTGCTGCTTTAAAATATATCAGCTTTTGCATTTGTGGCTGTATCAACAAAACAGTACAACTACTTGAAGTTTTTAAAAAATGCGGTCAAATTATTTTCAACATGTTAAATAATATTTTTGACAGCACTTAGAAAACCCTACTGATTTTTTGTCCTGAGTTAACCTAATTTTTATTTAATGCAGGCATTGACTAGGTCTATCCAGAGGAATAGTCATGGTTTCATTTAGAAAAATCTATTCCAAATGAAGCATTTATGTTTCTTTGGTGCTTAATCGATAATGTCTAAACTGTGATATATTTGTTTGGGAGGTAAGAGATTAATCTCAGTGAATTCACAGAGCTAAGTATGCTATGTAGAGACTTTTATATTATTTTTTCATGTTTCTTGTCTTCTCTCATCTTCGGATGAGTGATAATAATGTAATGGTGGTGGTTAGAATTTATCTTGTCAATGATAAAACAAGTGAAAAATCTCATCGTATTACTTTCCATTCGGATATGTGTGCTTATGCTATGGCTCTATCACTCAGTGGCCATGCAACACTGTGCAAGTGACTTAAACTCTCTCTCCACATGTTTCTTCATCTATAAAATAGGGAAAAAAAATCACTATCTCTTTCTGTATTACTTTTACTATTGTTAATGCTCTAAGAATACATAAGATGCTATGGGAAACAGTTTGGAGTTTCCTTAAAAACTTAAAATGAGAGCTACCATATGATTCAACAATTCCGCTTTGGGGTATATATACAAAAGAATTAAAATCAGGATATTGAAGGGTTATCAGCATCCCCATATTCATTACAGCAATATTCAGAGTAGCTGTACGGATTATAAAAATAGATATACAGCACTGGAAACCAAGATGGCGGCATGGGTAAGCACCTAAACTGCTGCCTCGCACAACAATTTCAAAACTACAACTAAAAGACAGAACGGACACCATCCAGAACCACAGGAAAGCTAGCTGAGTGGAAATTCTACAACTAGAAGGAAAGAGAAAAGCTCATGGAACTGGAGGAACGGCAAAGGGTTGAGGTATGGCAAAGGGTCTTTGTGCGTGCAGAGAGGAAGGGCGGCTGGTGGGAGGGGGAAGGAAGCCCCTGACTGCACTGAACCCCAGTTCCGACTACACTGAACCCCAGTTCCGGGTGAAACCCCGTGGACCCAGGCTCATACAGGGGGAGTCTGGACTATCAGGTAGAGAGAAAGGCACTCAGAGACTCAGAGACCCGGGGGAGACCTGGGGGAGTCCCGGCGGGCAGGGGTCTGGAGGCGTGCGGGTGAATGTGCACAAAGACTGCAGAGGTTGCCACAGGTTTCCCTAGCGGAAGGGAGTCAGAAGCTCCTGACTGCACTGACCCCAGTTCTGACTGCACTGAACCCCAGTTCCAGGAGAGCCCCTGGGGACTCACACTCTTGCGGGGAGGATCTGGACTCTCGGGCAGAATCTCGGGAGGTGGGGAAGCCAGAGGTCTGGAGGGGCACATGTGCAAGGGCAGGGCTGACGGGAAGCCAAGACTGTTTGCTCTGCCTTGAGACTCCACCCCATCCAAGCTGAGCACAGAGGCCTTTGCAATTTGGCAAGTCTAATCCTATAAGGCTATCTCCAGCACCGAACTTCTCCCAGGGCAGACACAGCTGATCCTCACAGCCAGCTGGCCTGGAGGTCAATTCCTCCCAGTGATACCAACAACAATCAAGACTTAACTACAACAAGGCTATACACACAGTCCACAAAGGGGTGCACCAAAAGTGTCCACCTCAGGTAACTGGGAGGCTGACCCACTGGGCCATATAGGAAACCTAGCACACAAAGCTACCCTACCAACTCAGGGAAGCAGTGAAAATGCAGCGACAAAGAAACAGATCACAAACAAAAGAAATAGAGGAAAACAAACGACTGGATATAGAATTCAAAACCACGGTTATAAGGCTTTTCAAGAGTATCCTAGAAAAGGCCGATAAATATAACGAGACTCTCAAAGATATGAAAAAGAACCAACTAGAAATTAAACATACACTGACTGAAATAAAAAATATTATACAGAGACCCAACAACAGACTAGAGGAACTCAAGAATCAAGTCAAAGGATTGAAATACAAAGAAGCAAAAAAACACTCAACTGGAAAAGCAAAAAGAAAAAACAATCCAAAAAGTTGAAGATAGTGTAAGAAGCCTGTGGGACAACTTCAAGCGTACCGACATCAGAATTATGGGGGTGCCAGAATAAGAGAGAGAGCAAGATACTGAAAACCTATTCGAAGAAATAATGACTGAAAACTTCCCCCACCTGGTGAAAGAAATAGACTTACAAGTCCAGGAAGCACACAGAACCCCAAACAAAGGGAATTCAAAGAGGACAACACCAAGACACATCATAATTAAAATGCCAAGAGCAAAAGACAAAGAGAGAATATTAAAAGCAGCAAGAAAAAAACAGTTAATTACCTACAAGGGAGCACCCATATGGTTGTCAGCTGATTTCTCAACAGAAACTATGCAGGCCAGATGGGAGTGGCAAGAAATTTTCAAAGTGATGAAAAGCAAGAACCTACTACCAAGATTACTCTACCCAGCAAAGCTATCATTCAGAATTGAAGGTTAGATAAAGAGCTTCACAGATAAGAAAAAGCTAAAGGAGTTCATCACCACCAAACCAGTACTATATGAAATGCTGAAAGGTGGTCTTTAAGAAGAGGAAGAAGAAAAAAGTAAAGATAAAAATTATGAACAACAAATACATATCTATCAACAAGTGAACCTAAAAATCAAGTGAATTGAAAACCTGAGGAACAGAATAAACTGGTGAATATAATAGAATCAGGGGCATAGAAAGGGAGTGGACTGATAATTCTCAGGGGGAAAAGGGTATGGGGGGTGCAGGGAGACTGGACAAAAATCGTACACCTATGGATGAGGACAGTGGGGGGGAGGTAAGGGCAGAAGGTGGGGTTGGGAACCAGGTGGAGGGGAGCTATGGGGGGAAAAAGGAGAAACAATTGTAATAATCTGAATAAAGATTTATTTAAAATAAATAACAAAAACAAACAAAGAACAACAACAAAACAAGAATGGATACACATACAATGGAATAGTATTCTGCCTTAGAAAAGTGGAAAAGTCTACAATATCCAACACCACAGATGAACAAGGAGGACATTATGATAAGTGAAATAAGCCAGTCAGAAAAAAAAGAAGCACTTCTGTGAGGTGCCTTGGGTAGTCAAATCCAGGGACTCACGTGTGGAATGGTGGATGCCAGGGATAAGGGAGGGGAAAGTAAGGAGTTTCCAATCAACAGGCATGAAGTTTCAGTAATGCATGATGGATAAGCTCTATGGATATACTGTACACCATTGTATATACTGTCAACAAAAATCTATTATATACTTAAAAATGTGTACGAGGATAAATCTCATGCTAAGTATTTTTAATTTAAGTTCTTTATTGTTTAAAGTATTGCATGTGTCTCCTTTTTCCCCCCCATTGACTTCTTCCCAGCTGCTCCCCCACCCCCCAGCATATGCCCTCACCCCACTACATGCTAAGTATTTATCCATTTACTTAACTTTATATTTTGTCCACAGGTTATAATTCCTCACTGTGAGAGGATTTGTCTGATACCAGCTGAAACTGAGCTGTGTTCTATTACTGAATTAGAACCTGCTATTGACATCATATTTAAAATTTAACAAATATTTAGATTATGATAATAATGACTCTTTAATTGTAGTGTGTCCTTATATTTGGAAATTCATTTTAAACTTATTAAATTTTTTATTCAAATTATACACACATGCTTACATATGGATTCATACATACTACACATACTCATCTTCAGTAGAAATGAAGTTTCATATAACTTCACTTGGAGGAAGTACTGAAATCGTTACATGCCATTTAATTTGCTCTATTCAAAGTAAGTACAGCTGGTCTTTGCCTAATCATGCATCCTTAAACTATTCAAATTGTTTATTCCTTTAAGATCTAATTCAATTTCTATCTGCCAAATAAAGAATTCTTCAAAGACTGTTAACACTCACTGATATTTAAAACATGATTTAGCAACTACTTTGCATACAGACTTGGCTTTCTCACTCTTTTAGTCATATACATTACTCATGCCACCTCAACATGAAAGCAAAATTCTTTAAGACAAGTACAAAGTTAAAGGCTATTTTTTAAATGGTTCATAGTGGAATTGAAAGAGTTTACAATCTATACTCAAATAGATGTGAGTTGTAGTTCGACCTCACACTTGGCTGAGTGACTTTGAAATATTTTCTGGCCTCAGTTTCCCCTTGAAAAATGTAATTGTGTTCTGTAGATTGTATATCAGTCTATGTTACTATTTTTCTAGAATCACATATTAATGTTGGAAAGTCTTGGTTTTCAGTAATCTTTGCTGATTGAGTGATGACTCTATTGTGTTATTTCTGTGTTCTGAGTAGCAAAGCTAATTAGTTCTGTGTGCTTCTATTTATTGAAATACTTTAAAAAATTAACACTTTTTGAATAATATTCCCAAATGTATATCTCTGATATGAACAGTAAGGATTATGTAGCTATTTTAAGACTTTCATAGGACACCAAATAGGATACAGCATCATGGCTGAAAAATTTCAACGTGAAATGAGTAAGTTAGTGAGAAACAGAATTTCTAAAACTTTAAATGATTTGAAATGATCCAGGCTTTATCCATTTTTTACTTTGCCTCAACTCTCTGGATAAAATGCATATCTTTTAGTAATTAGCATTGGAAAATTTAGAATCTTCCTTGGGAGTCAGGAGGAAGGAAGAAAAAAAGGACTATTTTTTAATAAAAAAATAATTAGCAGGCTGGCATGGCTCAGTGGTTGAGCATCAACCTATGAATCAGGAGGTCACAGTTGAATTCCCAGTCAGGGCATATGCCCACGTTGCAGGCTAGATCCCCAATAGGAGGCATTCAGGAGCAGCCAATCAATGATTCTCTCTCTGATGTTTCTCTTTCTTCCTCTCTCTGAAATCAATATTTTTTTATTTCAAAAATAATTAATTAATAGGCAAGCCTTTTAAATTGTGCAATCTCTATCCTGATTATATTAAAATAACAGAAAAATGGGGTGGCACTTTATTTAGCTTACCATAATAAGTTTATATACGATACTTTTTATTCCTAGACACTGACTTACCCAGCATCTGAAAACTGTGAATTACTTGGCCCAAACATCATTTTACATTTGGCCTATGATTTAGATGAGAAGTTTAAAACATCAATTGATTTAGTCATGTTGTCATAATATCCTTCTATATTTTACCATAGCTCTCTAGCAGAGGCTCATTGCAGCCAAATCTGGAAAAATTTGTTAGCCATATCTTGAAAATTATGAGGCAATATAAAACAGATTTTTATATTCATATTTGTGCTTATTAAAATGGGATAATGAAATGTTTTTTGAATGATCATGTCTTTAATTCTGTGAAAATCTCACCAAACACCAGAAATTTATAAGGATTCAGAACAAAATAAGTGAAAATTTCAAGATATATTAGGTTTTGATCAATTAATCATTTTTTTAAAATGCATTTTATTGATTTTTTACAGAGAGGAAGGGAGAGGGATAGACTTAGAAACATCAATGAGAGAGAAACATCGATCAGCTGCTTCCTGCACACCCCTTACTGGGGATGTGCCGGTAACCAAGGTCCATGCCCTTGGCTTGAATTGAACCTGGGACCCTTCAGTCCGAAGGATAATTGATACAGTTAGAACATTTTTAATTTGAAATTGTTAAATATAGAAACTCTGTCTTTATTTTATTCTTAAGGAAAAAAACTGTATTTATTTAACTAAAAATAAATAAACAAATACAATTTAGGGAACAACAAACAAAAAAGTACTAAAAGGAAAACACTAGAAGGAAAAGAAAATGAAATAGAAGTTTGATTAAATGCAATCCTTTGGAAAAATAGGAAGTATACTAAATTAAATTCTTATAATGCTTTAATCTGATTGAAATACTGGGTCCATGAAGCATAAGGTTAAAACTCAAGCAAAAAGATGCAGTCTTATTAATTTACATTGTTAGAAAATAGAGGTCTGAGATGCCATATTGACTGGAAATCCTGTAAAGAAGGAAGCTCCCCAAAAAGCCCATCAGAAAGTCACCATTGGAAGGCTGTAATTGCTAAGCTGTAGCAGAAATTGGTCATGGAGTATAAGCCTCAAAACATTATAAGGAACATAACAAATACTATAGATTTATTATTTAAGAGTAAAATGGCCATACCTGAAAATTAAGATTGGATTTGGATTGCAGGACTTAAGGTGTTTCTTAAAAAAAAAAAAAAAAAAAATCACGATTCCAAATTCCCACAAATTCAAAATGACAGTGATTTAGTTACCTACTACAACACAAATAAACACAATTTTGAAGAAGATAACAGATTTCAGAGTTACTATACACCATCATACTTACTATCTAGTAAAAAGTAACTGGACAGGAATAAAATGTGATCAAAGATCAAGAGAAAAAGCAAGTACAAACTAAGGGGACATGGGAGTTAAAATGAACAGACAAGAACTTCAAAATATGCGCTAGGAGAAACCTAAAATCCCCCTCCCAAGACCCCCCTCCCCCCAATTTTCTATCCAAATTCCTGGCACTGTAGTATATTAATATCACAAAATGTAACATGGCAGAAAAAATGACAGAGATATAAATTAAGGTTACTACTTGTGGTGATTCATTTTATGTGTCAACTTGGCAAGTGTGTTTGGATAAAATCAACATTTAAATTCATGAACTCAGTAAAGCAGGTTGGCCTCCATAATGTGGGTGGGCCTCATCCAATCAGGTGAGGGCCTGAGTAAAGTGACAAGACAGGCCTCCAAATGAAGGAAGAACTCCCCAGCAGGCGGCCTTCAGACTTCATCTGTACCACAGACTCTCCTGAGTCCCCAGGGTACTTACTAGCTTTCAGATAGAAACAGTGTAACTCTACTACCAGCCCACACTACAGAATTGAACCATAATCATGGGAGTCACTTCCGTTTTATATATATATCCATCCTATTGGTTGAACCTAGTCTAAGCAAATTCACCCTTTAAACATAAAAAGGCTTCTATCTACTCAATTTGGAGCGTAAGAAGTATTTGACACACTAGTGCTGGCTTTTAAGATGGAGGGGTCACAAGCAAAGACTAGGGTAGCTTCTAAGATGTGAGAAAGGTCTGCACGTAGCCTTAGGCTAGGAGCTAGAAAGACAATAGGTACCTTAGCGGTACATCCACAAATAAAATTGTTCATTCAAAAGCAAGAATAAACTTAAAAGTGGATTATTTCCTACAACCCCAGATTATGAAATCAACCCAGCTGACATTGTGATTTTAGCCTTGATAGACCCTATGCATCTAGTAGACACTGATGAAATGCATCCAGATTGATGATCTACAAAACTGTGAGAAAATGAATTGGTGTTACTTCAAGCAGGTAATTTTGTGGAAATTTTCTACGGAGGAATATGAAAATCATACAGAGCAGGTATTACAAATATTGCAGTCCACGGTCATAACAAGCAAACAGATCATCTCAGAAAAGAAGTACATACTAAGCCAAATAATCAGATGAAAATTCTAGATATAAAACCTATAATATCTGAAATTTAAACAAACACACATGAATTCAACAGAAGATTTGAGATGGCAAAACATAGGAATATAAACTTGAATGAAGATTCAAAATGAAATATAAAGAGAAAATCAAGCTGAAAAATAAAATGGATCAGAACTCAATAAGTTGTGAGAACTATAAAATAGACTAACATATATGTAATTGGAGTAACAGAATAAATAGTGAAAAAGAATAGAAAAGAATTAAAAATTATAAGGAAGTGAGGGCATGTGGGGGGGGGAGTGGAGGAGGTCAATAGGAGAAAAAGGAGACATATGTACTACTATTTGTAATATTTTAAACAATAAAAGAAATAAACAAATAAATAAATAATTACTGAGAATCTTGTAAATTTGGTGAACACATTATATTAGAAATCTAAAAAGCTCAGCAAAACTAACATAGGATGAATAAAGGTGCATATGAGCAAGCTGCTGAAAACTGAAGTTAGGAAATTTTTTTTTAAATGACTTTAGAAAAATCACATTTTATTGAGGAAACAATGATAGGAAAAAGAGTATATTTTTAAAAATCAGGAATAAATCAAAACATAATAGAACAAAACAGATAACTGTAATTTCAGAATTCAATATCCAAAAAAGCCGTCTTTCAAATGAATATAAAATAAAAACAATTTAGGAAAAACAAAATGTGTGGTAATTCCTGCACTACAAACAGTGATAAAGAAAATTCTTTAGAATAAATGGAAAATTGTCCAAGATAGAACTTTAGATTGGATGAAATGAAGAGCACCTATAAAAGTAAATGTATGGTGAATTATAAAAGATAATTGTTTTGCTTCTAAATTACTTTTAAAAATAAATGATTGTTCAATGCAAACTAAAACATTTTAAAGATTCAGTAACAGGACACTGTAATATTGACTTAAGTCTGTATACTTGATCAATGAAGCAGAAGATAGAAACTAGAAATAGCCCACATTTATACAGACATTGATTTTCAACAAAAGTGCCAGAAGTTGAGAATGAAAGAATGTATTTTCAAGAAATGGTGCTGCATCAACTAGGTAAATGTTGAAAAAAGATGATCCTAAATCCTTGCCTAATTCCAGACCACAGCTAATTTGACAAAGACGGTAACCCTAAACATAAATGTTAAAAATATGAAACCCCTGCAAAAACAAAAAATGTAGAATCTTCATGACCTTAGGATAGAGACATGTTTCTTAGAATTAAAAACCAAACAAAATAACAGAAGAAAAAAACCAAAAATGTTTTTTAAGTTAAAATATTTAGACTTTGGGTTTCATTTCTCAATATATAAAGAGCTTGGAGGTTAACATATCTGTATTTATATCAAAAGTAAATTATCAAACTGAAAATTGTTATGCCCAGATTTCGGGGTCCCCAAATTCAACCACCAGGGAGCCACTTCCGATGTAAAAAAACAAAAGTCTTTATTCAAGCCCGGGCTTGGCTCCCAGCCTCCTTACCGACACAGCGGTGAGACGAGAGAGCGAGCCCCAGGGGAACAAAGGTTATATAGGGCTAGTCATTTGGGTGGGCTTAGGTGGGTGACGTGGGTTACAGAGAGTGGTCACTTTGGTCAGGGTTTTTCTGCAGGGTTTTACGGCACAAAGGATCAGGAGGTGGCCAATACATTCCAAGGTCTGGGCCATCCCCCTACCTTTGCTTCTTGATAGCCTTATTAGGACCTTAGCTACATTCCTGGAGCTTCACTGGTCTACTCAGGCAGCGGTTGGGGGAGTTAGGACAATTCTGACATTCCTGTGGTGACCCCCAGTGGGGAGGGTCAGCTGAGGATCTAGCTCTGCAAGATGGGAGATAGTCAGTTCTGCTTTCTTCTTTCAAAAATGAATCATTTTTCCTGGGACCATTGGAGAACAGAGGTTGCCGAGTAGACCATCCACTCTGAAATCTGGAAAGACAGGTAAATTCAGAGACTTAGAGCGGAGATCTGCTTATCTGGAAAACAGTCTCAGGAGCCATGAACTTAAAGGACACTGAAAGGTCAATTTGTTGAGTTTTTGGAGTTTGAAAGTGGAGTAGCTAGCTAGGGAGTGAGGAGCTCCAGGAACTCTGGCCTTGATGGTCTCTTCATGTTGATACCGCATTTTTGGACTGGAACCCAGATTCTTTGTCCACCGGATCGAAAAATGAATCCACGGACAGAAAGGTGGTATAGCAAAGGTGGAGATTTATTGAAGAACAAGTACAGACTCCCATGTAGGGAGAGGGAGAAGGGTCCCACTGGATTCTTGTTCCCCACGGCTTATATAGGCTGCAGACCGGTGCCTTGACATCCCCTCTGATGGGTCACTATTCCCTTAGACTGGTTACTATAGTAACTCCTAGGCTCAAAGGTCGAACCTCACATAGGACAGGTAAGGTTCTCCCCTCCTCCTTCCTTCTGAATGAAGGGCTTCCTTCTCTTTATTTTGTAAATGTGACCTTTCTTGGCTACTTCCAGTTCCCTTGTCTAATGTAAATATACCTGTTGCTGCCTCCTTGTCTTAGGGAAATGTAACTGCACCTGGCTTCCTGGTGTTATGGAAATGTGCCTTCTCCCAGTCTGCAGCCCCCTGCTTTCCCCATGGACCCCAATTCTAAAAAATCCCTAGGCTTGCCTATGCCCCCCTAAATTTCCTGCTTCAATGTCTGTGAATTTTATCTTCAGAAAGCTCACTGTATCTCAAAGATCCCCTCTTGGCTCTGGCAGTGGGGAAGATTGATCCCAGTGAAATATATCTAGGGCATCTTCCTCACAGAGGCCAACTCTCCAGAATACAAAGCTTTTACCAGAGCCTCGCCCCAGTGAGAGAAGAGTTTCCCCCCATTCTGTCTCAGATAAGGGGGTGCAGCAGTTACGTCAGTTAAAAGACACTTGTGAAAGTCGACAAGCCAGAGCCAGAGGCCCACTAAAAGGAAGAGATGTAATCATATTTTAGAATGCTTCCCTTCCCCACACCTGGCCACCATGCCAGCAGCACTCTCGCACAGCGATTTTCATCTCACGGCACACACCAACTAATTTCTAAAATTCTCTGGCCCAGCAAAACATATAGTTTTTGCCGATCTGACAAAAAAATCAGTATAATTTTGATTCATTACACTGGACTACTATTGTTGTTTTGGCTGCTGTTAATTTTTTATTTGACAATCTAAGGGCGGAGAGGTCAGGGCCTCTGACTAAATAACCAGGTATTGCATGTTTTACAAGTTCCTGGGGCACACTGGTTAAAAATGGCTGCTCTAGTGTAATAACAGCGCCTAGCGGCTGAAAGAGGGCTGGAAGCAGACTTCCTCTGAGGAAGAGTAGCAAGGAAAGCCCTGTGTTAGGATGGCAATAACAGCAAAAGCACAATCGAGGAATTTGAAGCTTTTGGCAAACATTAAGTAGTCTAACTACTAGCCAGAGTTCACCATAAATCCTAGTACTAAAGACCTATATACCTTGTATTCCAGAACCCCTTAAACATGTCTGGCTTTCAACACATATGGGACAAAACTATATGAATAGAAAAAAACAATTATAACACGGCAGCTGTTAGTCCAACTATATAAAGAAGTATTTTAAATGTGAATTTTCTAAATAAACAAATTAAAAACATTGTCAAAGTACATGAAAATGATGTCAATCATTTATTGTCTGAATGCAATTCATCTTAAATATAAAATCATAGACAACTTAAAGTAATGGGATAGAGAAAAATATGCCATCTTAACTCTTATATATAAAACACTGGACTGGTTATAGTTTCAAACAAAGCAGAATTCAGAAGAAAATTATCAATAAAAACATGAAACATTATACAATGTAGAGAAATGTTATACATTGTAGAGGAAGGGGTCATTCTCTACAATTGCATAACAATCCTAAACATCTATGCAACTAACAAAAGAACTTCAAAATATACAAGGCTAAAACTGATAGTGTTGTAGTGTAACCCCCATTTTACAAAGGATGCCTCAAAAAAGGTCCAATTATGGAGTCATTTATTAAAAGCCGGTGGCATATGAGGGAGCAAAAGCACTTCAGACCTCACAGCCCCGAACAGCTCGCCACATCTGGCTTATATGCAGAATATCACAAAAGTATTGATTACATCTTTGGGTTTGGAATGAGGAACCTGTTTTGCGAAAAAGCATTTTTACAGAAGCAGAACTTGAGCAACTTAGTTATCTAAAGTATTTATGAATCACTGAATCAACAGAAACGCATTATCTGGGACCACCTGGGCAATTTTAGAATAATTGTGCTGTCCAGATTCTGAGATCACTGAGTCAACCGAAACTCAGTTATCTGTAGCTACTGAGATAATTTAGGATCACTATCTGCCCTGGGTCCCAGAGGAATGTGCTTCGATGACCAGTGAGATCACGATCAATGGGATATTCAAACCACCATCAAGGGAGTATTCAATCATACATAAGTTCAGAAAATCAAAATAACTTTTAAATGAGTACAGAACCCAAAACAGCAAGGTTAAAATATTAAACACCAATTTTTACTCAAGTATGGTTGCTACCATACTTCAATAGAACCGTGGGAGAAATAAAGAAACCCACAAGTATAATCAGAGACTTCAACTGCCTTCTGACCATCAATAAATATATAGTTGACCTAAACAGCACCATCAATCAACTGAATTTAATTGACATTTATAGAATATTCCATCTAACAACAGCAGGAGACACATTCTTCCAACAAACTTCAGTACAGTCAAATAATGGGCTATTATTTATCAATAAAAAATTAGCTATCGAGCCACAAAAAGACTGGGATAAATATCAAATACCTGTCAATAAGTGAAAGAAGTCATACTGCTAAGTCATATTGTAGCCTATATGATTCTAATTATCTGACATTTCAGAAATGGCAAAATTATAGAGAGAGCAAACAGAACAGAGGTTTCTAGGAGTTTAAAGGGGAAGGTTGACTAAGTGAAGCACTGAGGATTTTTTTTAAGTAATGAAATTATTCTGTACAAAACTGTAATGGAGGGTGCATGACATGATGCATTTGTCAAAACCCACAGAACTTTATAGCACAAAGTATAAAATGTTTATGTAGGCAAATTTAAAAATATCATTTAGGAGGTCTGGGCTTCTGAGAAAGTGACATTAAGAATGTGACCAAACAATCTATTTGCATTACAAACATATGAAACAATTGTACTAAAAGGAGTCAGGAGAAAAAGTACTGACTTAGGTAATTTTGGAAAGAGTGGACTCTATAAGAATAAAAGCCAAAACAACTGTACATAATTACTGTACTTGAGCTGATAAAGTTGTTTCACATGGAGATAACAGTTAATTCTGATACCCCCATACAGAATACTGTATTGAATAAATAAGTATATTGTCAACAGATTTTGGAAGCCAGGTGTTGTACTGATGAAGTGAGAATTAGAGTTGAGCAAGGGCAGGAGGATAGACTGATCTTGTAGTAAGGTACTAGAGTTGGAGACACCAGTATGAACTCATGCTTGGCTTACTGTAGTTGAAAATGGTTGCATATGGCAATAAATATAGTTATGTATATCTACACAGGTTATATTTATACACATATAAATGTCTTGTTCTGTCAACTGAGATGGCTGAAGAGCAATGATGCCCCAGTAGTAATAAGCATGTAGAAAAACATATTTTGGTTTCTAATATTATTTTTTCATTGGAAAAAAATGAGTTCCCTAAAGAAAATGACTTATTCTAGAACTGAGGCAGGAAATACATAAGATAAGCCTGAAATATCCTACAGTACCAAAAAGTTAGGAAGTGATCAAAAATACATATACACATATGAAAAGATGTTTAGCATCATATATCATTTAGGATTTGCAAATTAAAGCAACAGTGAAATACCACAACACAGCTATTAGAATGACTAAAACCCAAAATGCCTATAATACCAAATGTTGGCAAGGATATAGAACAACAAATTCCCATTCGTTGCTGGTCAGAATGCAAAATGCTACAGGCACTTTAAAAGCAGTTTGCAGTTACTTACAAAGCTACACATATAATAAGGGAACCATTCGCAGAAGACATGGGGGCATCTCAATGCATATTGCCAAGTGAAAGAAGATAATTTGAAAAGGCTACATGCTTTATGATTCCAACTGTATAACACATTCTAGAAAAGGAAAAACTGCACAGACAGAACAATCTGCCAGATAGAGAAATAAAAATAGTTGGAGCACAGGGGATGTTTACTAGTGGGTACTGATAGATGAGACAGAGGGCCGGAGACCAGGACACAGGCTTTATTAGAGGAGAAGACCCTGCCGGGCTATCTTCCAGATGGAAAAGAGCACACGTGCCGGGGTGAAGGCACCTTTTGAGGGGAGGAAAGGGAAGGGATGGGGCTTCTGGTTCTTGGCACACGCTGATTGGTGGTTTCAGATAAGGCACATAATTAGGGACTTTACAAATCGGGGTTTAGGGTATTTGGCAGGTACTGATTGGTGGTTCAATATACAGTCCATATAAGGTGCCTGGTTAGGTGTTCAGGAATGGAGTTTACGTCATTCTCTGTCCATCAGTTGCGGGAAGGGAGGATCTATCAGGTACTAAAACTATCCTGTATGAAACTGTAATGGTGAATGCAACACATTATGCATTTGTCAAAACCCACAAAGTGCATAACTCAAAAAGTGAACTCTATTCTACACTATGGGTTTTAGCTAATGATGTATCCAGATTGGCTTATCCTATCTAATAAAAGAGTAATAAGCAAATTGACCATCACTCCAACACACAAGATGGCTGCCCCCATGTGGTCAAAGATCCTGCCCCCATGTGGATACAAGATGGCCACCACAAGATGGCCAGCAGTGGAGGGCAGTTGGGAGGGACCAGGCCTGCAAGGGAGGGCAGTTGGGGGAGACCAGGCCAGCAGGGAAGGGCTGTTGGGGGGGACCAGGCCCACCAGGATCTCGCCTACACGGGCAGTCGGACATCGCTCGAGGGGTCCCAGATTGGAGAGGGTGCAGGCTGGGCTGAGGGACACCGCTCCCCCTGTGCACAAATTTTGTGCACCGGGCCTCTAGGGCCTCTAGTCAATTATAACAATGTACCTCCCTAATGAAAACTCTCTATGCTTTTTGTTCAATTATTCTGTAACTCTAAAACTGCTCTAAAAATAAAGTACTCATTTTAAATAAACCATAAGCACACACATACATACACACAAAGTGAGGGAGTATATCTAAGGGATACAGTGAACAACTAAAAAAGGTCACAGTAGCCAAAGCTAGAACATTTAAGCAAAAAAATATGTAAAGTATTGTAACATAAGGTGTTAAATATATGTCCAGGAATCCATACTGATAAAAATAAATTATTGAATCTATAAATAATGGGGAAAGACACAAATCTCCAATTTCAAAGAATTCCAAATAATTTATGCAGAAACCATTTCCTCAGGGTGGCATATAACTTCTTACCATTTAATTTTAGGCTGTGTATAGTGAGACTCTTCCAAAATGCATGATAAGGAATGAGTGGGGGAAGTTATGTGGTAACTTTTCTGAGAAACTTGACAAATATTACCTCAGCCAAAACATCAAAATCAACACCAACAATAATAACCGGATAGATAGTATGTATCCTATGATGTGATGGAATGGTATTTTATCTTCGTGGTCTTTTAATTATATATGAGTCCAGTCTAGTCATGAGAAAAATATTAGATAATTCCACATGAGGAACATTGCACAATATCCTTGACTGGGACTTCTCAAAACAACCACAGCCGTATGAAATGCTCGAGAAATGGTCCCAACCAAGAGGAGCTTAAGGAGACATAGCTGTTACATGTAATATGGGATCCTGAATGGGATCCTGAAACAGAAAGAAAGGATCTCAGGGGGAGGAAAGGAAATATGAAAACATATAAACTTTAGTAATAACAGTGCATTGATGTTGCTTAATTAATTGTGGCAAATGTTCTATACTAGCATAAGATGTTCTTAATAGGGGAAAGTAGATGTGAAGTCTATAGGAAACATTTTACTATTTAGCAATTTTACTGTATATCTAAAATTGTTCTAAAATAGAAAGCTTACTTAAAAATATTTTTACTGCTTTTAAAACTCAAGTAGATGAATAAGCAAGTCAAGGTTATGTATGCCAGATATTTATATTCAGGTTATACATAAGAAGATAATAGGAAATTCCAAAAGATGATATGACAGTCCAATAAGCACCTGCATAAATACTTGACATCAATAGTCCTCAGAGAAATGCGTATGAAACTATCCTAGAACTAGTGGTAAAAAGGATAAAATTAAAAATACTATAAGCATTATATTTTACAAGAATCGGAGCCACTGAATTGCACAAACATTGACGATGAGAATGTAAAATGCTGCAACACTTTGGAAAAGGGTTTGGCAATGTCTTACACAGGAGGTACACCGAACCTGTACTGCAGCAAACACACTTTAAAGTATTCTACCAAGAGAAATAAACACCTAGGTCCACCCAAAAGACCTGTTCATGAGTGTTCACAGCAACTTCATTAAAAATGAACAAAACCCTCCTTGCTCAAAACTCTGTCAACTGGGTAATAAATGAACTAATTGGGTACATTTATGACCCATTATTAACACAATGCAATAATCCTCTGCAATGAAAGGAATGGGCATTTAGAATACAGAACATATGAATAAATCTCAAAACATTATGGTGAATAAAAAAATCAGAAACAAAATAAAATATGCTCTATGACTCAATTTATATGAAGTTCAGAAAAAGGAAAAAATGAATTCTGTGGAGATAAAAATAATATTGGAGTTTACTTATGAGTGGATGGGGATTGATCGGAAATAGGCATAAAAAACTTTCTGGAGGAATAAAAACACATTTTATCTTAATTGTGTTGGTCCTAACATAGGTGTTTGCATTTATAGAAACTCATCAATTTAAGTTCTCTGAAATTTATTATATGTAAAATTCATCTTAATATAAATCTTGTCATATTGGATGAAGAGCTATTTAACTATGTGTTGTTTATAGATGTCTACTGTAAATATTGAGAAACAATTTATTTTTTGCCATAGTTTATATTTCTTTATTGAGTAAGGTGATGACAGATTTATTTTTTTAAGTTTGCAAGACATAGCATGCTCACTTATTTTTACAAATAATGCATTTACCAAGGATGGCATTTAAAATACCAATATATGTTTTAAGTTTCACCTTATTAACCTCTAATTATGTAACAGTGGTAATTAAAATGTGCTTTGTTTTTAACCTTAAAAATCCTACTATACATATTGAGCAACTGCAGGCACAAGAAAATAATGAGAGAGATGTTCTAAGTTTTCCATTTATAATACTAGTGGTTGCTGTATTCCAGGGGAAGAGATGTCAAAATATATACACTAGAAAAAAGGATTAACTATGTACTATAGAACTGAGGGCAGCAAAAGGACAGGAGGTCTGGAATGACAACCACAATTTGTACATTGCAGTACAATTTACACATTAGTAAGAGCTTACCTGGGTGATACGGTTTTGTCCCTCAGGCAAAGAGCACCTTATGGAGGGCAGATGGCATGCTATTTCTCTGGTGTCAGAATCTAGGAATGTCTGTTTTACTCAGTTTATTTTAAATAAACATTTCTCCTTCTACTGAAATATTACTGCAGAAAGCAGAAGGGATGATGATGCAGCATAAAAATTTGAAACAGCAATAAGAAGCCAGGGCAGCAGGTGCACTTGGCTAAGGAACGAGAAAGGCACAGTGTGGCACAGACAGCAGGAGATTAGGAGAAAGGCACAGGCATTTATAGGGAGGAAAACGTTGGTAACAAATCGGTTTGAAAAGAGAGCACAACAATATGATCCTGGATTAGGTGCTGGGAAGGGAAGTGGTATTTATAAAAGTGAACATCTCTGAAACAGGAGTAAAGCAAAAGATAAAAGAGCATGAGAGAATCTCATTATCGTTATGCAATTATAGACAGTATCATAACTACCAGTACACTAATGCAAGGTGGGCAAACTATGACTCACAGGCCAAATCTGGAATATTATTTATATCTAAATGATTGTAAAAAGCAATAAGACCAAAAAAAAAAAAAATCCAGAGAAGAATATGCAAAAGAAACTGAATGTGGCTGCAAAGGCTACATTTTTTACTATCTATATCTTTACTGAAAAAAAAAAATGTTCTGGACTAGTCAGTTAGTCTATATTTAATTAATCCAATCACTTCTTTGACTCAGTAAGTATTTTTAGTGCCTACCACGTGCTAGACAGACAGTGTGCCACATGCTGGAGCAACACTGAAGAAGATGACGTGGTAGAAGAATGCTGTCTTCCTGCAGGTAAAGGAATAAAAAGTTAACAAATACTTTGAAAATAAGTTATTAAAATAATGACAAGTTCTGAAAAGAAGCATATGCATTTTTTAACAGAGCATGTGTCAAGAGACTTTGCCTAAGCGAGAAAACCATCCATTGCTTCCATGGTAAAGTAATCATTAAATTGAGGACTGCCAAATAATATGAGCTAGTCAGGATGAAGGAAACAGAAGAAGGAAGAATATTCCAGATAGAACAGCCTGTGTAGGAGCTTTCAGGGGTGAATGCACTTTGATGAATTTAGGAGGAAAACACAAAGTCAATCTATTTGGATCACAGAGAAAGGAACTAGAAAGAGAGATGAGATATGACCAGAGAAGAAAGCAAGAATGAGATTTGGCAGTGTCTTTTGGGCAATGAGTGGTTGACAATGTTTCTGTGTCTACCTAGCTCCAGGGTGGAGCTAATCTTCCTCCCACTTTCTCCCTTCAGCCAGAGATCAGGTGGAGTCCCAGGCATAGCGGCCCAGTGGTTGGCTCAAGGCTGTATACGTAAACTATGTTTAGACCATCTTATTTCTCCTTGGACATTGACCACAGTGATGTATCAATAAGCATGTTTTCTCTTTCTCTGGAAACTCAAACTGCAATGTCGTGTGAGCCTGGAGATGCCACTGACGTTTGCATCCATGTACAGAAGTCTGCCCAAGAATAAAGTCAGTGAAAGGAAAAACATGACTGAGAGGGGAAAAAATGAGTCAGATCCCTGAGAACATAATATGAACATCTATTCAGTCATGTCTGAAAAAAATATATCATTGGGTTTTTGTCAGTTTGTGAAACAATAATTTCATTGCGTATTAACTCTTTTGAGTTGGATTTTTGTTACTGACAGCTGAAGAGTCCATAAGCATTTTGGATTTTATAAACCCATGGTGGTGGTAATTTTACACCATGTTTCCTAAAGTGTTCTTAATGTTCTCATTTTGAGGCAAAAGGGAGAAATGAAAGAAAATGGAAATCTGTGAAAAAGATTTTTCTTCAAAATGTTATTTGTCATGGATGGAGAAAAAAAATTCAGATGTATTTGTTCACTCAATATCTATTTATTAAGTACCTATCATGTGCCTGACATTTTCTAGGTACTAAGAATGCAAAAGCAAACCAAATTTAAAAACAAAAACAAAAACCTGAAAACAAAACCCTGACCTCTCAGAGCCCCTGATTTAGTGAATTTACATTGAATTATTGAGATACTTTAATTTAATATGTAAAATAAATCAGGGATAACACAGTATGATTCTACATACACTGTATATAAAACATTATGATTTGTTCACCAATATAATTCAATTCCAATTTCTATAATTGGGACTTAGAAGGAAATGAACCAATGCACATGGACTCTGGCTTCTGATATAACCGTCTTTTTAAGACATAGGTGCTAAGTAACATTTGTTCTGCTTTGATTTTCACAAACTTGAGAGCTCCTACTATTTATATAACATTGAAAGACCTAAACTAATCACTCTGATTCTCTTTGCACAAAAATAAATGGGGACTTGCATGGCTGAGCCAGTGGTTTCAGAGGGGCCAAGAAAGAAAGTATCATAAATGACCTCCTTCATCAGGATCAAGCCCTTTCCGGTCGGATAATGAACGAGTACATAGCTGGTATCACTTCTTTCCCTACTCATACGATTGCTCATAGTGGAGTGTTAGAGGTGGAGTGTGGACACATAGTCCCTGCTAGTGCACCAGTACCCCAATTAAAGGCACTTGAACTATTGTAAAGGTTCTGGAGAGAAAGGAAGCCACCTTAAAGAGATAGTTAGAAGTCTGACCTTACTATACTTTGTGGTTTGATTATATGTAGAAATTGAGGGAGGAAAGGTCATTTAAAGCTTTCTAATCCATTTAATAGGGTAGATAGATGTTAAAGAATAATTTCTGTGTGTGCTCTTATAAAGTTCATTTTAAATTATGTGCAACATGGTTTATGAGATATGAATTGGGTTAGGAACACTGAAATCACCACACTATTAAAATTTCCTTTGGATTTGTTTGACCCTGCCTTTATTCTCTATCCCTACCACCCCCAATATTTTATAAGGACTTTATTCACTAGATGATATCTAATGTTGATAATCACAATAATGCCTTACAGGTAATAGGTGTATTTTTTACTTCAATGAATGAATGAAAGAACAAGACTACTGATCGAATCAGATTTGAAGGAACCAACAAGTTTGTTTGTAATAAACATTCAGTTTTCTTTCTGGAGCCTTTGTTCTAGACATATTTTGTGCATAATTGCAATATTTTAGTTGGCAAACAATTAAAATCATTAATATTTTGTGAAAGTAGAATATACATTCATGAATATAGTTTTGGCAGACAAATATGGAAGAACACAGAACAACAACAAAACAAAAAATGAGCAAATATCCAAATACGTGAAGTGTGAGAAAACATAAGGTTCATCCAGAAGCCTAATCCTGAACTCTACTCAATCATCACTCAACTGATACTCAAAAGTGCTGAAGTTAATAATGCATTTAACCCTTAGATAAAGCATAGCTTGAGTATATCAGCTGAGATAATCCTTGACTGCCAGTGGAGTGCCTATGCTTCCAGGTACAGCAGTAATAACGACAGCAGTCTCAGTAGAGACCTGACCTAGATCTTCCTTTGCTGATCCAGTAAATAATCCACAGCACCAAGGAGGAACAGAGTGACGGGGAGATCAGTTCTGTCATGGAGGCCTGCGTGACTTGCTCAGAGCGGGGCAGGCATCCACCAGGAGCTATTGCCAATGGTTTAATGATCTGCCCATTTACTTCACATGAGCTGGGGTAGGGTTTTGTTCTGTGATCTAGACCCTAAATTCTAGGGTATAGCTCTAGGAGATGATAATAGTCCTGCTTCAGGGTTAGCTGGGACATGTATTCCACTAGTAAACTAATTCCAACTTGGCGCATGACTTTGCAAAGCAGAATAAATAATACACTCAGCAGATGCTGAATATTATATACAAAATATAAAGCGAGATTTGGGTATATGAGACCTTCTATGTAAAGGACAAGTAACTCATGCTCTTGTGTTTCAAAACATCACTTGCTTGCACAGCATTGTTTGTGGAGCGCCTTTTTCTTTAGAAGTTATACTCCATCCCCACACTGGGACTCATCACAATAACAGTTTTAACTTCGTTTTTCAGCTCTAATTGTGCCTCTTTCTGCTCCTTATTTTCCATCGCTTTTCACTTGTGGAATTGATCAGTTTACAAGAAAGAGCATTGGTTAACCTCCACAGGTTAGCCAAAAAGGATGGGAGATTATGGATATGAAACAGCACAATTATCATGTAAATTCTCACATAAATGAAAATATCTCATTTTTTAAATAAGTTAAAAAATGGGCAGAGGACCTGAATAGACACTTGTCCAAAGAGGACATACAAATGGCCAAGAGACATATAAAACAATGTTCAAAGTCTGTAATCATCAGAGAAATGCAAATTAAAACCACAATGAGATATCACCGCACACCTGTCAGAATAGCTGTCATCAATAATTCAACAAACAACAAGTGCTTGCGAGGATGTAGAGAAAAAGGAACACTAGTTCACTGCTGGTGGGAATGCAGTCTGTTGCAGCCACTATGGAAAACAGTACAGAGTTTCATCGAAAAATTAAAAATGGAAAGTGATCCCAAAATTCTGGGAATATATCCTAAAAACCTGGAAACACCAACCAGAAAGAATATATGCACCCCTATGTTCACAGCAGCATTGTTAACAATGGCTAAGATATGAAGATAAACCAAGCGCCTATCAGTGGGTGATTAGATAGAAAAGCTGTGGGACATTTACGCAATTGAATGCTATGTGGGTGTAAAAAAGAGCGATATCTTACCCTTTGGGACAGTGTGAATGGAGACTATTATGCTAAGTGAAATAAGCCAATCTATGAAAAAAAATTACATGATCTTACTTATTTGTGGAATCTAATAAACAAAACAAATTGACCATCAAAATAAGACTTAAAAAATGGAGGCCTGAAACAGACTGACATGTTGGAGTGGGAGAGATAAACCAAAGAACTTATTTACTTGTGACCCAGTGCACAAAATTTGTGCACATTAAAAGGGGATTAATTAGAGGAAATAATTTAATATTGCTATTTGCCCTTTTACTATAATAGAAGTGTCAGAGATGAAAGAAAATTAGTAAAATGTATATGAAAACCTTCCTCCTGTCAGAGTCTGGGGCACACCACAGGACCCAGAGTCAAGTCCCCACCCACCCACATGCATGTCAAAATCACGTGAGACCCAGACCCGGCTGCCCGCCCCCCATTGGGCTAGATCCAGACCCGGCCAGTCCCACCCTTGTCAAGCCCTGCCAGCCAGGGGGCATAGCCTCAGGTCCCCTGGCCCAGCACCAGGACAGGGGGCGTGGCCTTGAGGTCCCCCAACCCAGACTGGGGTGGAGGGCGTGCCTTGAGGTCCTCCATCAAGCCCTGCCAGATGGGAGACACAGCCTGAGATCCCCTGTCAAGCCCAGCCAGGCAGGGGGGGCACAGCCTCAGGTCCCCTGGCCAGGTGCTTGGTGGGGGGAGTGGCCTGAGGTCCCCTGTCAAGCCCTGCTGGGTGGGGTGGGGGGAGGGTGCAGTTTGAGGTCTCCTGGCCTGGTGCTGGGCAGGGAGCAGCCTGAGGTCCCCTAGCCCAGCACCAGGACAGGAAGCACACCTTGAGGTCCCCCGTCAAGCCCCACTGGGTGGGAGGCGTGGCCTCAGGTCCCCTGGCCTGGCACTGAGGCAGGGGTGAGGCCTGAGGGCCCCCAGCCTGACGCCAGGGCTGGGGGCGCAGCCTGAGGTCCCCTGTCAAGCCCCATGGGGGTGGGGGAGGCCGTAGCCTCAGGTCCCTGCTGATTGCTTGTTAAGGCTCCTTATGGGAACTTGGCCTCAGCTGTGGGTGCAGCCATCTTTGTTATGGAGTGATGGTCAATTAGCATATTCCCTCTTTATTAGATAGGATATGCATAGCCCATGGACATGAATAATAGGGTGGTAAAGACCTGGAACAGTGGGTAGGGACTAGGCAGAGAGGGATAAAGAGAGGGGAAATGGGATACATCTGTAATACTGTCAACAATAAAATAAAAATTATACAACTTAAGTGTAAGGTGATCTTTGGATAGTGCAAATAATATATCAGGGAAAATTGCACCTGTTTTACATTCTCTTTCACTGCTTGTGAGAACAGACTTATTAAAGACAGGGACCAGTAAATTTTTTGTGTTATAACTTAGGTTCAATGATATGCTTGTGCATAGATTCCTTGTTGTATTAGCTTGGCTGAATTCTATGTTCCCTCCTGACATCCTGTTGGTTTACAGCATATGTGTGTGCAATCACTAGTGTGTGACCTTCTACTGTTTACCACTTAAATATCTGTTCCCTTGACTTTTGCCAGCTGTACTGTGATGTTCTCAGGTATATTTTTGGTCCTGTCAGCACTTTAAATATCAGAAAGAACATAGCTGTGGATTTCTCAAAAACTCTCCTTTCTTTATTCATTGAGTTAACCATCCCACACTTTTGTAAAATTGGATGGAAGTCTAATATGTGATATTGCAATTGTTTAGATTTTAAAATTTTTCTTCAATTTAATTTTAGTGTCCAAATTATATCTATACTGAAAGGGGATAGATCCCAGCAAAGAATGGGAAGAGATGAGATGCACATTAAATGTTTGCAACAAATTGCTTTAAGATAGTCACTTGGTAATTTCTGTGTTGTGTTTTCTGATTATTTCTTGCCTTGCCCAAAACAAAATAATCTAAATTAACTGTATTATAAGGCAAATGGTAACATTAATGGGATCTTTGGCCCTCATCAGGATAGAAAGAAAAGTCATAAGCTCTTAAACTTAAGTATTATCTTCTGGGAAGTTAATTTCCTTTGAAGTTATATTAACTCCTTCAGGCCCCTTGGGCAGTATTTACTCTTGAGTTTGTTATGCTCTCTTTATAAATATCCCTCCAGTGGTCCTAAATAGTGATCAGAGCCTTGCAATATGAAACATGTTTAAATTATTAAAATATAAAAGAAGTAATTTGGATACATGAAGAATGTGGCTTGAAAAATTACAATAAGCATTTCTTTCCTTTCTCATCGGACTTTTCTTTTTTCTGTTCCAACTACATTTTCCTCTTCCTTGAACAGGATAAATTTCAACTGGCAGGGCCACTAATAGTCTCACTTTCACTATCTAATGATAACTGTATTCAGATGCAATGGTCTTTGACAAATTGAATTTTAATGTTTAATGTATTCAGAATCTCTGTTCTGAATGTGGGAAGATGGAATCCCTGGCTTAAAGCAGACAGCAGAATAGGTTGCAATGCAATACTGATTGTGGTTTTAAAAATATTTTATGATATCTGATCTAGTTCTATACTACAGATGAGGATTTAAAGCTTGGCACACTTTTCTGTATCTCGTTATTTTGCTATTTCTAAACTTTTCCTATTGACGCAGTCTAGTATTCATAGCACATGAGTGTATTAGAGCGAGCTAGAGTGTGCCTTCAATTTGAGGCCTCATATATTTTCTAAATTCTAAAATGTTGCAGTGATTTCTGCTAAAATATTGCTACGCCCACTGTTCAATCTTTAAAATTCATGTTACATTTATCTTAGAGGCCTCACTTTTCTTTTACACACACAGCCACCCCCCACTACACACACATACACATCTCCATGACTTCTGTCTGCACTATATTCACGTATCTTTCATTTCTTTCTGTTTGTGTTTTATAATATAACTAGAGGCCCGGTGCATGAAATTCATGCATGGGGGGTGTGTCCCTCAGCCCAGCCTGCACCCTTTCCAATCTGGGACCCCTCAAGGGATGTCCAACTGCCCTCTCACAATCCAGGACTGCTGGCTCCCAACTGCTCGCCTTCCTGATTGCCCCTAACTGCTTCTGCCTGCCAGCCTGATCACCCCCTAACCACTCCCCTGCTAGCCCGATTGCCCATAACTGCCCTCCCTTGCAGGCCTGGTCACCCCTAACTGCCCTACCTGTTGGCCATCTTGTGGTGGCCATCTTGTGTCCACATGGGGCAGCCATCTTTAACCACATGGGGGCAGCTATCTTGTGTGTTGGAGTGACAGTCATTTTGCATATTACTCTTTTATTAGATAGGATTTTGATTATATGCTTTCTTAATATTATTCATCTACTTCCTTTTGAAAACTGAATTTTCACTTTAATAAAAATAAATTTTATGTGGCTACTTAATTTAGTTTGGAGTAAATGATGTCAATTAAGTTTTCCTTCATGGCATTGTGTTTGTTTATGAGTTTTTGTGGTTGTGACTCATTCTACATAGAAATTAATTTTCCCTTTTTTATCTCTATTTCCCTGCATTTTACTTTCTCTGTTTAGAGGTTCTGGCAGTGACTTCAACCAATTCCAGTGCTAAAGCAGGTTGGGAACCTGCCACTTGGTGATAATGGGTATTGCAGCAATTGGTTTGTCCCAATCCTTACCTCTCCCACGACTTCGGGTAATGCATAGCCTGGGGAGAGATAAGCTGCAGCTTTTTCCATTCACATTTTAGGAAGTGTTTCTCACCCATGGTGGCTGTGTTAGAAGCCTTGCTTTGCTACTGTGTTTTAGGTGAAATTGTTGACTTTTATTACAGAGTAAACCTTTCCTTTGCTCCCTGTTGTCTGCTTGTTGAAGGTCAGGAGACTTGAAACTTCAGCCCCATGATCTGATTTACGGTTAAATTCTGATTATAGATTGTGGAAATGATTCTGTTATAGTTAAACTCAGTTAATTTCTTTCCTACATCTTAGGTTATTAATTGAAGTTAATATGTTCTTGTGTGTGCATGCATGTGTAATTTGGAGTTTTCTTCAATATGTGGTATTAGAGCCTAATCTTAAAAAAATGTATTTTATTATTATTTTTATCCTCAGCTGAGGACATACTTAGAGAAAGAGAGAGAGAGAGAGAGACATCAATTATTTGTCTTCCCTTCTGTATGTGCCCTGATGCCCTGACCAGGAATGGAACCCACATCCCATGTATGTGTCCTGAACAGGAATTGAATCAGCAACCTTTCACTGCACAGATCGATGGTCAATCAACTGAGCCACTCAGGCTAGGTCAGAACCTAATCTTGACTGGAAGTCATGTATACTGCCATTATCCAATGAAATTTGCCACATATATTCAAATTATGCCATTTTATGTGTAAATAAAGCTATTTTTTAAAATAAGAAATACGCTCCATATATAAGAAGATTAAACAGATAATTAAAAATGTCTCTAAACTATCAAATTTATAACCCAGATAAGAAAATTAAAATTAAAAAAAAGTGTTGGAGTGTGTTCAAGTATGTTTATCTAACATGCAATTTTCCAGCTGAGTGATCATTAATTTGCTGAAACAAAATTTTATGTACAGGGTTAAATAGGCTTATGTGTGTTTTAAATCTTGAAAAGATAACATTTGGTATTTAAATTTTTTATTTTGTAATCAGAATAATATATATATATATATAGTTATATATATATATATATATATAACTATATATATATATATAATTTATTTCTGAAAGGAAATTTACCTTAACTCTACATTAATCTATGTCATTTATAAGTGGTGGCATGCTGGTATGTGCAGGACTCGAAAAGGAAGCCCAAGTTCAAATATTGAAGTAACTTTCCAGAGTTGACAGGACTGCTAAACAATATATTGGTGCAAAATCCCAAACTCTTGCAGATTCATGCCCTTTGCCCTTTGGCATATTGTCTTTTCATCTTTCTCTAAGGCAAACTTAAACTATACATAAACCTCTACTAAAAAATAATAAGAAATGGTGACAGTATTTTTTATTCCTAAATGTACTTGGCTGCCATGACTATAAAAAGATAGAAGCAACTCAAATATTTAACTATAGTGATTTATTAAATCTAAATACTGTACTGGTTAGAATGTAGCTATTAACAATCAAGGTGTTCAAGGAATATTTATCAACATAGGCACATTTATTTTCTCCATATATGTATGTACAGAGAGACAATATTGGAGGGAACTTCACAGAAACTATTAGCAGTGGTTAATGTAACATTTTATGACTTAATTAACTTTTTCTTTGTAATCTTTCTATTTATTCAAGTTCCCATTTCCTGATAATTGGCTCGGTTATGTGACCTGAGAAACAAGAGGCACCGCAAACATGATATCAGTATACCAAAAATGAAAGTTAAATAATTAGATAAGTGAAAACTTTAAAATGGTTTATTTCTTTTTAAATAACGAATATCTCAAGGCAATTGGGCAGTCCGTTGAGTCTCTATATTAGAGAAGATTTGGATGTTTCTGACAGTGTTCAGATTTTGTTTTCATCCTCTGAGATACTGAGATTCACTAGGGAAACCTTGCATTCCAAATGTGTTAGAAAATACATAATGTGTCAACACATTGTGACATGGGAGTGATACTAGTAAAAGCTGTTTAGGTCTATTAATATCATAAAACCAGTGCATTCTAATATTAGAAAAAATATGAGTACATTCCAGGTTTTATTGCTTCCTTTCTTTTTCTACTTTGGTTTATTTGCATCAGTAGCATTATTCTATAAATTAGGTGAAATTGTATATATATTTTTTGACATATGATGATTTGTATGAAAATTTCTCCTTCATTTGGAGCTGGTTATTTATAAATTACATCTAGATTTATTTTTTCTACACATTGTTTTACCCATTTATATCACCTCCTTTTTTTCTCTCTGTTGGATCATCCTCAATGCTACCATACAAAAAACAAATGAAGAATATTTTGCAAAATTCATGATTTGTTTCATTAAAATTGTTGACTCATGTGCTGTTTCTGACTCTCCCATTTCAGAAAGTGATAGAGAAAGGGGAAAAAAGAGCAATAGATAAGTGAATTTGATCTTGCTAAAATATGTTCAAGGTAGGACATATCCACAGATATATTCATTCAAGTTTATTTTCTGGTTCATGGGCTAAATAACTAACCTGTGTCTTCCAACTTCATGTCCATTACCTAAGAGGACAGTCTGCACAAAACATGTGCTTACGTTTAATAGTTCCATTATATTAGTTATTATTACTTTTATTGATATTTCTTAAATTTATATTTGTTTAGACTCACCATGTGTATTTTTTGTAACTATTGATTGAACTCTGAAGGTTCTAATCTTGGCTAATACATTGAATTGCTTCCATTTGGTCAATAAATGTTTTGGAGAGATGACGGTGAAACCTGCCTGAATGTATACTGATTGCAGTTTCTTCAGAAATGTGTGTAACTAATGTGCTATATGACAAGGTGACCCAGTGATGGTAGTGCTAACAAGTGGACTGGGAATGCTAGCACAGTTTTCACCTCAGTTTAGTGAGGCAAAAGAAAGCTCTGCAAGATGCTTTCCCCCTTGGGTAGCATGTTTTCCATTTGGTTTGCACTTTTATTGTTATTATAAATTAGAATTAACTTATTTCCTCAATCACATCTTTAATATGCTAACATATGTCAAACGTGCTCAATTGCCTTGAATAATTTGAATACATTCTATTTTAATCTTATTGATTATATTGATCTCATTCTACTCAAACAGCACAGCCAAAAATATGCCATCCATTTCTGCAAATGAAACCTCTAGGTTAAGGTTAATTACAAGGCTGGTAAGTGAAACAACTGAAAAGAGACAATGATCAATTGAAAATAGACCCTAATAAAGTCTGAGCATTTTCTCTTACAGCATAAGGGTTCGAATTATAAGCCACAGATGCCAGTTCCTGGTTCCCCATGCCAGCTTGGGGTACATTTGATCCCATTCTTTCCCAATGGATTTGAAAACTGTTTAATTATCTTTGTATTCTAATGACTGTGTTTGTAACAGGGAACTGAGATGTAAATCTTTCCTGTGATGTAGAGATGGGTTCAGTTTATCTCTCTAAAGAGAGGATTATTTTCTTCGTATGCAGATCCATATAAGACTTTGATATAGTAAAGAAAAACACACACATACATTTGCATTCTTCTAATTAAAAAGTGCAGTGAAAGTAAATGCTGTGTGTATGTGTGTGTGTGTGTGTGTGTGTGGAGGAGGTTGGGGAGAGGGAAGCAAACTGGCACTTTTTCAGGGACAGGCTAGCTAGCTATTTGCTATTCCACAGTTGCTCCAGGAGTCTGCGGTGGCAGCTGGTAGTGCTTCTCAGATGGCCATGCTTCCAGGAAACAGCAGAGAACTGAGACTTAACCTAAAACAATAAGCTCAATCTATTAACAAATTTCTACCCTCCCCCCTTTATACTGATCCCTTTCCAGAAAACATCTGTCTTCCTGGCCTGCCATTTGCATGCATAAAGTCACTTCTAAAGGTCACAGCTTCCTGAGTATTTTTCTCTTCTCTGTTTAAACATGTGTTTTTCCCACCATCATCTGACAACTTTTCAGCAGCAGAAGTTGTGGGTACTACTTAGTTTTATTGTCTCTGTCAGGAATGCTCTGCTCTCATACGAAGCAATGAAGGACATGCATAACTAATGAGGAGAAAAAATTGGGGGCAATGCTGTGAAATAAGATAATGCCTTCAGAGAAATTCAGCTTTAACAATCTCATCCACCTGCCTCCACTATTTCATTTTGTGAGAGGATATTTTAGTTTTGTTCCAGGGTATTTATTAGTTTATCTTTTTTTATGTGTGTGTTTTTTTTTCATTTCAGGAATTCTGCTTTGATTCTCATTGCACATACATGCATTTCCAGTTAATTATACATTTCAAGACTCATTGATCCCCACCACTGCTTAAGAACATGGTGGAATCCATGTTCCTAATTTAAATATATTTCCATTAATAGTATTTCTTTGAGAATTATCTTAAGATATAGGTATATTCTTTTACTTTTTGTTGTTGTTCAAAAATGCCTTTCTTTTGCCTGACATGTTTCTTATTTTGGTTTGGAACATGATCGTTGAATCACAGTTTGTACTTCTCAACAGTCTATATTTCATCTTTGTCTTCTACCTTCTATTATTGCATATGAGAATCCAGTTAAAAAATCGTTTGCAGCAATTCGTTATTGTCCTGATGACTTTTTTAATTCATGAAGATAGGATTTTACCAAGATATTGCCTTTCAAATTCTCTGTTCATTGTTGTTGATCCTTACTCCAGGATATTTTCCCTTTGATTTTCAGTGAGAGTAGAAGAGAGAGGGAAAGACAGAAATATCAATGTGAGGGAAACACATTGATTGGTTGCCTCCTGCATGAGCCCCAACCATGGCTCAGGCCTGGAGGAGCTGCAGCCGCAGTATGTGCCCTTGATCGTAATGGAACCAGGGACCCTTTGGTCTGCAGGCCGGCTCTTCGTTTTCTAATATGTGTTGATGCATAGTAGACACATGAGATATATTCAGGATCTATGAATGAATGTTGTGTACCAGCTAATGCTAGTTACTCTGCTAGATTAAAGAAAATAGGCATCTTCACCCTTCTGCTCATTAAGTTTAGAGTATGATAAAGTAAGTGGGCAGGTAAACATTTAGTTATAATAAGTACTATACTAATACTAAGTTACAATTGTTTAAGGATTCAATAAAGTTCTCTCCGCGAAAGTAGATAAAATATTTGTTTTGATGGGTCATATAAAAGTTGTCTGGACTTTTCAAAAAAAACTTTTCCTCTTTGTTTACTTGGATTTACATAACCACCAAATAAATATCTGAAGTTCTGTGCTTAGTATGAGGAGAACATTGGATGCTTTTCTCCTACTTTGTATCCTTGTTTCCTTCATCATTTGGACATCTATTTATTTAGTGATTGCTAAAACACACACAGCACAATCTTGCTGAACCTTAGCCAGCATTCATGCCAATCTCCAAACTAGAACAGAGTTGGAGATTTATTCCAGCTCATATGGGAGCTAGAAGGTTATCAGTTTTAGGAGTGGGAAGGAGTCAGAGATATTCCTAGAAAGAATAGATGAGAAAGACTAGGAGCAAGAAAGAGAAGAAACACAGGTAAGACATTATGAAGCATGTGGCCCTATATTCAAAGTATAAACTTGAACCCGATGAAAAGGCACTGAATGGAAATGGCTTGCTGATGTGAACGGACCTGAAAAAATCACTCTAGGAGGCTCTACAGGCAGGATTGATGCTGGCTGATCTGGCAGGTCCATGATAAACAGGCATGGAAAACATATTCCTTATTTTCATGAAATGATTTCCATGCGATCCAAAACAATAGCAATAAGGAAAACTGTCTAAAAACCAGTCTAATGGCTATAAAGGAGCCGCTAATGTTTTTGGAACAAAGGGAAATGTTCTTGGATATTTTTGTTCTTGAGTCATATGTTGGCTGGCATAAAACTTATTACTCTTTGTTTAAGGTTTAGTTGCTTTTTCACTTTTGTAAGAATCTCTTTAAAGAGCAGTCATGTGGTGTGGGAGGTTTCCGGAGACTTGCAGGGCACCTGCTCAAGTCATAACTGAGAGGTCCTTAAAAATAAAATAAACCATGAGAACACTGGTCTGACCAAAACTCTGTTTTCATTAATGCACTTTAGCACAGTTGGCTAGGAAGAGGGGCACATAATCAAAATGCATTTTATTTGGCCCAGCTGGTATGGCTCAGTAGTTGAGCATTGATTGACCCATGAACCAGGAGGTCATGGTTGATTCCCAATCATGGTACATGCCTGATGCTTCTATCTCTCCCCCCCTTCCTTCCACTCTCTGAAATCAATTTTTAAAATAAATCATTTTATTTGAAGATTTGTGAAACTGAAAAGCTAATACTTTCAGGTTTATTTAGAAATTATTATTTAGAGTAGTAATTTAAATGTCTATATTTATATTTTTAAAAATATTTTTTTATTGATTTTAGAAAGGAAGGGAGAGGGAGAGAGAGAGAGAAACATCAATGATGAGAGAGAATCATTGATCAGCTGCCTCCTGCACACCCGCACTGGGGATGGAGCACACAACCCAGGCATGTGTCCTTGACCAAAATCAAACCCGGAATCCTTCAGTGGGCAGACCAACACTCTATCTAAAATATTTTAATATTTTAAATGTCAATTAACATTAAGACATATAATTTTAAATATGCAGCTGTTGCACAGGAAGCTTTTGGGATTCTCTTTTCAGAATTGAGAAGATCACAGTCATAAACTTGTAACACTTCTGATTCTGTTCAAGGCGATATACTTGTAGAGGACAGAAAGTATATTCAACTTGTATGTAATTTGTGAGAATATACATATGTGTGTTTGTGTGTATACAGGCATCTATCCTGCTGGGTTTGGTTGAGAACTCCTTTAGTAAATCATTCTTCAACACATAATTTTTGTACACTCTTTTACTTCTAAATAAAGGATGGTTGTTACTTTCATGAGTGATTGGTTTGCTGATTGACATATCTCCTAGTATTAGTATCCTCTAGCATTTTTCAATTTTACTAGTATACTATTTCATTATGTTTTTCTTAATTTAAAAATAATATATGTACTTTCTAAATCAAAAAAGGTAACTATTTTAGCTAAAAAATAATTCAAATTATCCACAAACAACAGTCTCCAGAAGAGAACATATTTAATAGTTTGTTATAGATGTTAAATACATTGCTCTTGAATTATTAAGTCTTGATAGCTTAATCAAACCTATAATTAGATAGATTATATATTGGCTGAAAATATTTCATTTGCTCCTTACAATATAAGGCTGTATTTTTTAAAAATATATTTTTATTGATTTCAGAGAGGAAGAGAGAGACAGAGAGAGATAGAAACATCAATGATGAGAGAGAATCATCGATTGGCTGTCTCCGGCATGTCCCTCACTGGGGATGGAGCCAGCAACCAGGGCATGTGCCCTGACAGGGAATTGAACAGTGACTTCCTGGTACACAGGTTGATGCTCAATCACTGAGCCATGCCAGCTGGACATATAAAGCTGTATTAAAAAAAAAAGTCATATTGTGATAGTCTCGACTTTATGTAAAATGTTTTTGTTGCCTTCACTTCTCTTCACCTCTCCTGTTCCCCCTCTAATAGCCAAACTTGTGCTAGCTACATCTTCAATTTTATCATTTTTATAAACCTGTTTGGACTTGTTCTAATCAGACTTTATGCATTCTCCCTTCCAGAGTACACTATTCTCAAAATCTGGTATGTGTGTGGGGGTGGAGAGCCCTCAATTTTTATTTAATTGTTTTTAATCTCCATTATTTCAACTCTGCAATTCAATTATTTTCCTGTCGTAGCCACCCACAATTGTGTATAAAATGCATGTTTTCCCAAAATTTATCTGAATTCTTTCCCTTTAATGTTCTTCATTTCATTTTGATATCAGACTAATGCTGTCCTTCTAAAATTAGTTTCAAAGCATTCCTTCCTGCTCTCTTTTCTCAAAATATTTGTATAGGACTTGTAGTATTTCTTCTCTAAATGGTTGAAAGAATTCATCAGCAAAGCCATCTGGAGAAAACTACACATTTATTTCCCATAGTATTTTTATTATGAATTTAATTTTTAAATAAATACATAACTATTCTGATTTTTTTCTTCTAGAGTTAATTTTGATCATTTGTGTAGACAAGGAATGTACCCATTTCTTCTAAGTTTCTAATTTTTTGCCATTAAGATCTTCATAATATCCCTATCATTTTTTAAAATACAGGGGTGGGCAAAAGTAGGTCTACAATTGTAATACAAATTACAATAATCTATACATATGCCTAATATGCAAATTGTTCCCACGGGAGTTCGACCGGGAGACTGATCGCTCACTATGACATGCTCTGACCACCAGGAGGCAGCATGGAATGAAGGGAGGCCCCGGGCAGCAGCTGGCAGCTGGGGAATGGAGGTCCCAGCCAGCAGCCAGAAGGCCCTGATTGGCCCTGATCACCAGCTAGGCCGAGGGACCCTACCTGTGCACGTATTTCATGCACTGGGCCTCTAGTCCTATATAATAAAAGGCTAATATGCAAATTGTCCCCTCGGGAATTCAACTGACTGGGAGTTCAACAGCTTGCTAAGATGTGCACTGACCACCAGGGGGCAGCACAGAATGAATGAAGGCCCTGGCTGGCAGCTGGAAGGCCCCAATTGGCCCTGATCACTGACCAGGCCTAGGGACCCTATCCATGCATGAATTTTGTGCACTGGGCCTTTAGTTAATAATAATGCAAGAATAAACTTTGTTTTGCATACCTTCAACTGTGGACCTACTTTTACCAACTTTGTATATTGGTAGGATTTATAAAGATGTCTCCTCTGATGTTTTAAATTTGTTTTTCTCTTTTATTCCTTTGATCAGTGTACATACAGATTTATTCATTTTATTAATAGTTTAAAAAATGAGGTTAGAGTTTGTTTAATTTTCTTGTTTCCTATTTGATTTTTTTCTTATCTTTATTGCCTTTCTCCTACTTATATTTTAATTTTATTTTTTATTTTGCATTTATTCTTGTGAATATTAGTAGGCAAGAAATTCTCTGACCTTCCACTTATCTGAAATATAATCCATTTTAAAGTTACATTTTCTGTAACATACAATTCTGGTAGACTTTTTTTTCTTTTTCCACTTTAAAGATGTTATTTTATTGTCTTTTGACATGTTTCTGACGAATGGTTGAAATTGTTCTCTTATATTTAATATTAGAGGCCCGGTGCATGACATTCGTGCACTGGATTAGGGGTCCCTTAGCCTGGCCTGAGCCCTCAGAGGCGGGAGAGGCTCCTGCCATCACGCTGCACTCGCCAGCACTCGCCAGCACTCGCCAGCACTCACCAGCCGTCAGCCGGCTTCTGGCTGAGCAGCGTTCCCCTGTGGGAGTGCACTGACCACCAGGGGGCAACTCCTGCATTGACGGTCTCCCCCCTGGTGGTCAGTGCACATTATAGTGACCAGTCATTCCACTGTTCAGTCGATTTGTATATTAGGGTTTTATTAGATAGGATGGCTTAGACATTAGGCTGTCCTCAATTTTGTTGTTGTTGTAAAAATTGGCTCCCAGCATGTTAACTATTACTTTCCTAAGCATCATGTTTTGGATTTATCCTTAGCATTAGTCAAATATTTTGATATGTAGGCTAATGCTTTTCCCCTAAAAAAGTGCCAATATTTTTTCAAATATATTTCTGCAATTTTATTTCTAGAATACCAATTGCAAATATATTTTAATTGCTGATATTTTCCAAAATGAGACATTGTTTATTGTTTTCAAACATTTTATTTTTCTGATATTCTTCAGTTTTATATTCTCTATACATTTATTTAAGTTTACTTATATTTTCTTGTGCAGTCTCCAATTTGCTGTTATGCTCATCCAGACAATTTCTCATATTCTTTATTATAATCTTTAATTCTGAAATTTTCAGTTGGCTTATTCATATTTATTCAATTGCTCTGCTGAGATTGTCATTCTCTTCAATCATTATGTCAATCATTTTGTTCATATTATTGAACATATTCACAGTAGCTTTTTAAAGTCCTTGTCTGCTAATTGTAGCTCCTCAGTCATCACATGTTCTGTATTTGTTTTTGGTTTTTTAAATTGATCATCATACTTTTTCCTGTTCTTCATATAAAAAATTACTTTTCAAATTACTTTATGCCAGACATTTTTGAGGAGATGTTAGAAGATATCTGGATCATGTCCCTTTAAAGAATGTTTTGTCCTGGCAAAAAGCTAAGTAACTGGTAAATTATTTTGTTCTGGTAGACTTGATTTTATTGTTTGAAAATGCTATTTCTGTTTTGACCTTATTCACGGAATACAGCCTTTACCTAGCAGATAATCTTTACTTCTAAGGCATGGATTTACTCTGGTGCAAATTAACTTATCCTTGGCCAGTATTCCCATTCTCTCAACACTGTATGTCCTTTGGTGTTTTTATTCAGTGTACAGCCACAGTAGCAGTCCCTCTCTGCTAGCGTCACAAGGCTTTAACCCAGCCCTGGCCAGGTGGCTCAGTTGATTGGAGCATCAGCCCTGTATGCCAGAAGATTTTGGGTTCCATTCCTGTTAGGGCACATACCTAAGTTGCAGTTCCATCCCCATATGGGACACATATGGGAGACAACCAATTGATGCTTCTCACATAGGTGTTTCTCTCTCTTCTCCCTCTCTCAAAAAAATCAATAAACATATCCGCAGGTGAGGAAAAAAAAACAAACAAAACAAACAAAAAAAAACCCACGTTTCACTGCAGAAAATCCTATTCACTGCAGAAAATCCCAGATCAGACTTAAGCAATGCCTCATAGAAACCCCCTGTAGACATCCTGCATTCGCTTTTGTGTACCTTTGTGCTCTCTTTTCTCTTCAGTGTGCTGCCCTGAACATTTCTACCATTTCAACCACTGTTAAGTTCTGAGCTGTCTCTTCATGTCAGGAAGCACACCATGCTTTGCTTTGCTTCTTCTTCACTGAGCCATATTCTGGGAAGTGTGCCCAAGTAGAACTATAAAGAGCAGGTGGACTTCAACTTGAATTTTCTCTTCTCTTAAGGATCAAATTCCTCTTGTTCAACATCTAAAAATACTTTCCTCACTTATTTGGAGCAAGGCTGGCCCTAGTTCCTCCATCAGTGCTGGAAGGGGAATTTGAGCTTTCATTAGATATTTTGGTTAATATTAAAGTTCAAGCAAGCATTTGATGTCATTCTATAAAGAAAACTATAATCATAACTGGAACTAATCCTTCAGAGTAAATAATATTATGGGTTTTTTTTTTTAATGGTCACTCTTCAAATCTGACAATACTATGAGATGCCCAAGACAATTCCTAGTATTTTATTTGCTAGATTTCTCCTAATTTAAAATGTAAATGATTGGTATGTTATATTTTACGTAAAGTAGAAATTAATTAAACATATGTAGAAATACTCATTGGTTTAATGCTTCTTATATTTACCTATCTACTTCTCTCCAGCTGCACTAAAACCACAATGGTACTTCACGCCACCTTTAAGTATGACTTTTTCTTGATTGCAATTTTATTTTCACTGCAGTTTATTTTTCATTCAGCCTAGCTTTTTAATAATGTATATCTCACATTATAGTTATGACGACTCTTTAAAATGTGCATATAATTATACCATGTCCCCATTAAAAATATTAAATAATTACTACTTTTTCCAAGATAGTATTTTAAGGCCCAACATAACATAAGAAAGTATTATGGAATAAAGTTTCTTTATTTCTCCTTTTAATAAAATATCCAACTTCACCTCTCATCATTCCTCTGTTCCCTATCAACTCATACTCTATGGAATAGACATACCTAAATATTGACAGTGCTACTTAAAGTTCCATTCTTTCATACTAAACTGTTATTTATTCTGCATTATTTTAACCTAGAGGTATTTTACTGCTTTAAGCATATTTCTTCACACATTTATTCATTGTATTCTAAAATATTTTAGAACAAGGATAGAACAACACTTAGTATTATTAGTCAATAAATTTTGATCAATTAAGAAGATCAAGCAATGTTCTTTAAGCTTATTGAATTCATTCAAAGGTAAATGGGGTAAATAAAAGGTACATGTTTTTAAATATTTACATTTTTAAATCATTAATAAATAGTGCACAAAAATTTTAAAATGCAAGTGATAGAACAGGAAATCATTAACATTTAACACTGAATCAAACAGTGCAATAAAATAATTAAAAATAAAACTAATGTCAACATCTTGGTGAATTGAATTGAAAGAAAGAAATGTCTGCTTCATAGTTAAATGTCTTGTATTTCTTAGTAAACAGATTTTTACCTATAGAAAACAATAGGACAGAACAAGCAGAGAATACATGATTATTGCTGCTAAATTGCACAGAACTAAAAGAAGGATGGGTGGATTACTGATGTTTAAGATAAATACCACATTTTTATAAAAGAAAATAATTACAATAAGATTTAGCTATATAAAGATAACTATAAGTATTAAATTATGTTGTTGAGTGAAAAAAGATAATAAATCAGTGCATAAATATGCTTAAAACAATTCTTCTTCAACATGAATTTCTTGACAAATGGAATGGGAAATACAGGTAATGTTTAGTGGCAACTTATAAGTGCTGTTTTCATCAGGGGCCTAGAAAAATATTGTTCACGTTGAGATCCAGGAAGTGTAGATTATGATGAAAGCAATAGGTGAACTTTAATCAACACTATCTTTGTTTTCCAGTCTGTTATTGTCAAAAATGTTTTGAGCAATAAAGGCAGAATGATCACATGGATAGATAAAAAATAGTAAGTTCTTAAAATAAACAACCATATGCTCCAGTTTTTCAGAAAGGAAGTATAGCTTCCAGATGAAAAATGAAGAAAATCTTTAAGGAAGGAGGCCAAGACAGAAAGAAGTAAAGATGTATGAGGATTAGAAAGCAAGCTTTTAAGAAGTTTGATAAAAATAAAAAGGCATAATTAAAAAAATACTCAGAAAATTATGCATTATGATACAACGTAATAAATATTTTATTTTTTTCTCACACTCCGTGGGGAATGGTACTATCTGAGTCAGCTCAGAATGCCATCATAAAATACCACAGATGGGTGGCTGAAACAACATAAACTTATTTCCTCGGAGTTCTAAAGGCTACCAGTCCAAGATCAAGGTGCTAATATGATCAGGTTGTGGTGAGGTTCCTTTTCCTGGCTTGCAGACAGTAGATTTTTTACTGTGCACTCACATGGCAGAAGATAGGAAGCAAACTCTCTTGTGTCTCTTTTTATAAGGACACTAACAATCAGTGGCTTAAAAATACATCTGAAGTCAGGGTCCTAGAGAAATAATAAGAGGCTGTAGCAGTGAAAACAGAATTCTTGAATGTGAAGTAGTAAAGTAATGTCAATTACTACTAACAACAAGGTCTCAGGTAGGACCGTGTGTAGTGTGCATGGCAGAGAAGTTTATTTTGATCATTTGTTGAAGTAGAAAATATCAAGTCCAGGATATTAGAAAGATAATCTATGGGGATAGTAAAATCCTCACAGCTCAGACAGAAGAAATATTGGGGAGAATATAAGTAAACTAAGGGCCAAAAAATCTCCAAGAAATAAGGATAGATATAGATGAGTCCAACAAGATCAGCTAGTGCATGAAATTAATCTAATAACATTAGCTTCAAATATGGTTTTTATATTATGCTTAATCAATTCTATATTTTATGAGTTATCAGAAAGCAATTGTCCATAGATGTGTAATGAACAGCGTAAAACACTAAGGGACACTTTCTTTTAGTTTTTCCCATATCCTCAGGGAAAAGAACTAGCCTCAATGGATAGAAGTTATAAGGCAAATGTCAACTCTAAAAAATTCAACATTTTAAACAATGGTGTAGTTTAGAAATAATGAGCTACAGTGACCGAATGTTCAAGGAAAGTCTGTATGGCCATCTGTTAAATATTCTGTGGAGATTACTTATTTTGGTGGGAAGTTTTTTTTTTTTTTTAACACTCCAACATATTACCCTTGTATGGAAATAGTAAGAAAATACCATGAAATGATCAAAAAATTTTCTCTCCCTGCCTCCCTCTCTCCAAGTGCCAAGTGCCATGCACAGTGCTAGATACTGTGATAGAGCCTGTGGATAAAGATTTAAAGATACATTCAGATATTTTAAGTACCATATTATAGTATAGAAATTTAGGTACTATAATCCTAGGGATAGGAAATTAAAAAGTGGGTATGCTTATCTTCCAATAGACTTGTATGTGGTGCATAAAAGTAGAGTCTAGAATAGCTTCAGAGAAGAGAAAATGCTAGAGCTTTCTGTAGTCTATAGGATAATTTTGATGGTTTAAGAAAATGAGAAGCACATTTTAGAAAATAGAAAAAAAATTGGCGTAGATTTAAAGGCACAAAAGAGTAGACACTAGGAAAACGCCATGCTACCCTGGGTGGGGAAATTGGGGGACTACAGCTGCTGGGAATAAGTGGGAAGAGTTAAGGTGGGAGTTTGGTCATGGAGATCCTTGCATTTATACTCTGAAACCAGAGTCTGTGTTTTGTTGGTTGGTTGGTTGCTGGCTTATCTCTCTCTCTTTTTAAAAAAAATGTAAGTTCTTCATTGTTTAAAGTATTACATATGTCTCCATATGTCTCCTTTTTCCCCCATGGCCACTCTCCCTGGCCACTCCCACCCCACAGCATATGCCCTCACCCCTCTACTTCTGTGTCATTGGTATGCTTATATGCATGCATATATAAATCCTTTGGCTGATCTCTTATCCCTATCTCCCACCCCCGCCTTCCCTCTAAGGTTTGACAGTCTGTTTGATGCTTCTGTGTCTCTATATCTATTTTTCTTCATCAGTTTATGTTGTTCATATATTCCACAAATGAGTGAGATCATGTGATATTTATCTTTCTCTGCCTGGCTTGTTTTGCTTAGCATAATGGCTTATCTCTCTTATAATGTGAATGTGTTCATGTCACCTCTTTAGTGTGACAGTAGCGTCCACCAAGCTCTTGTGGCAGTAATCCTCCTGAATTCCATCTATATCTACTCTCCCACATTCTCTTTAGTGAAAGTAAAATCCTTGAGCTCCCCTTTCCTCTTACCAGGTTCCTCTAAAGTTGTATTTTTCCCCCCCTCCAAGTCTGGGCAAGCTTTCCCTGTATTAGACAATCATCTCACCCAACACTCACTAAGGAATTTACCTCCTTTCCCCTCGTTTTTAACTGGAGATTTATATGCAACTTACAAGTTATTAATGATCACAAGCCTTTGGCTGACTCTGAGGCATTGCCAGGTTACGGACTTCCATTATTGTGGTACACAGTTCTTCCCCATGGCATTGCTCGCTAAACCTAAGTCTTTCATCTTTGAATATAAGCTACTTGGTGGGGAAGCTTCATGCTCTCTTTATTACTGGGACTCAGGTGACTGGATGGATGTATGAAGGGATGGGTGGCTGCATGGGAATATACATCAATGCTCTGGGAGTATGGACTCTTCTGCAGGTGAATAAAATTCAGTGGAGCAAATAGAGAAGTGACTTGATTAACTATAGGTTTTAAAAAATTCTCTATAGTGAGCCTGAGGAAGAAGCTTTGAAAGAGGTAAGATTACAGAACAATGATCAGGATATGAATAGGAGGATATTTTAATGCTTTAGGAAAGAGAATCTTATGGAGGAATATCAGAGAGCATAAAGTGAAATAATCCAATTACAGAGATATTTAGCTGTATACAATAACTAATTGGATGCATAGAATAAAAAAAGGGTGGTGGTGTGGTGATGATGAGGATGACATAATTCTGGCTGATTAAACAGAAGATGTTGCCTTTCATCAGAATAAGTATTTGAAATTAGAATAGCAGATCTTGGGTTGATGCCCTAGGTCCAATTTTTATTAGGTTTAAGTGAGTTATATAGAGAGAAAATTGGCATTACAATATATCAACTAATCTCTACATAGGTTTGGACAGGAAATATAAGTTATGGAATCAGTGTATAGGAAGCAATTTTTAAAAAGTGAAAGTGAATATGAATAAGCTTTCAGCAGGCAAAAATGTACTAGTAAAAGGCAATAGGGTAGGATATATTTTGTAAAGCCTCACTTTAAAAGGACTCCCCCACCTCACACACACACACACACACACACACACACACACACACACACACACACAGGGCTAAGATAGCTATAGGACAAAGAGGAGAGTCATTTTGCATGGAAACCAAGGTAAAATAAAATTTTCTGGAGCGAGTGATTAAAAATATAGGTAAAATAACAGAGCCTGGAAAGTGTTCATTAGATTTCATCACACACAGGTTATTGCTGTCTATAGTCAGAGAGGTTTCAGTCAAGTGCCAGGGCCAGCAACCAGACCACAAAGGCAGAAGAGTAATTGTAAAGAAAACAAGTTACTAAGGGGATTGTCTCCTCCACAGAGAAATGTACCTTCATTAGGAAAGAGGAGGAAAGCATCACAGCACCCAGACTAGTGAAAGGGTATTTGCGAAAATTGTGTTAGTTTCAATTGCAGTGAGATTTCAGAGTAAGAACACTTGTTTTGCATAATGAAACATTATTCCTCGAATTTTATTACCTATTCAAAATAAAGAGCTCACTCTAAATATATCCATGCGTGCCTGCAAGAAGTTGTGGCAGTGTGAGACTACCAGAATTTGGCCTCTTAACATTTTACTCTGAAGATTAAGGTGGTAAAATGGTTGGATAAGTACTTAGAAGTATTTTGTGACACTGAAGCACCCATATTACTCTTTCAGCAACAACTAGCTTGAGGGTACTAAATGGATAATGCATGTACATGGAAGCTTACTTTTAAGCATCTACATACTATTAGGAGATAGGATCTCTGTCCTGGTACCTCAGTAGACAATTTATCATTGACAACCACTTCTGTAAAAACTGTGGTTTAAGTTTTAAACACTCCTTTCCTCACCTTCAACTAGTTGCAATGTCACTTTGTGTATTGTCATAAATATTTTATGTTGGAAATTTGTCAAGAGGAGAAAAAATGCAATATGTGCCTGGTTATTCCCTGAGGTGTATTCTCTAATAGCTAAGTTGTCCTATAATAAACAAATTATGCAAATGATTGTGCATTAACTTGCTAGCATATTATTTTATCTTTAAAATAGCCATGAAAAAATGTGTGACATATAAACATGTTTATATAATGTTTTATTAAAAAGCAATCCATGATTTGGTCTTTACTATTTCAGTCATAAAGTATGCATATTCCTATTGATAATATTTGAAAGGAAATATGCAAACATAAAAGTAGTTGAAATATGTTTTTGATTTATAGGATGTTTTGTTTTCTTCAGATTTCACTTTGTCTTTCAATAAAAAGAGGATATATGACAGGCTCTGTTGCTACTCTCCCAATTTATCCAACTGCATTTAAGAAAGCTAGTATACAACTATCAGCAATTGAAACTGTAACACTGTAATAAAGAGGTTTCTTGGATTTTTGTAAATTATATTAAGGTAACATAGTGATATTATTTTCTTTATAGTACATTCATCAATGAGTAGCATTATCTTCATGTAAATGGGCCAACAGACCTCTTTCTCCAGAATCCATTAAGTGATCGACCTGGTTCATTTTCTACCAAAGGAAAAAAATAAAAAACATACAAGTTTTCCTGAAGACAGCATTCTGCTCTTGGATGAAACAATTGGGCACAAAAATCCAACTTCACAGATGGTTATTGGATTTGAGTTGCCCTAAGACAGAATCCTTTTGTTGCTCTGTGTTATTCTATAGTATTTGTAACTATTTGTGTTTTCACTCTAAGGAAGGGTTCAAACACGTGCAATTTGAAACAAAGCACATTTCCTCCCTTTGGTTTAAATAGAGCTAGTTATGGATTTGTTGTTGTTGTCCTTTGCTTTCAGAAATGTATTGTTTAGTTAATGGGCCTTGGATGGTCCTCAGACTAACGCATATAGTAAAGTGAATTGAGGAAAGATCTTGGCCCTTGTCCATCCTGGATGCTGGCTTCCATTAAGTGGACTCCAGAATGCCTGGTGCCTGATCCATGGAGAAGGTGGACCCAGGCCTGAGGTGCAGGGGGCTAGGACCAGTGGTGGGACAGGGCCGGGGAGACACTGCTCACACATCAGCTGCTGGGCCAGTGGAAGGCTCAGAGCTTGTTCATAATGGGTCTTTCTCACACGCCTACTTCTTTCAGCTTTTTGATTGCCTTCATTAATAGTCTTTGAAGGTGATCCTGGAATGTGTACATCATTAAAAACTGGGCCTCTTTTTATTCCAGGATTCCCAAAGGCGATTCAACAGCATATTAGGAATCAGATATGCTGTCAGCCAAAAATCATTTGGTAGGTAGGTAACTTTGCTTCAGCCTTGCAGGGAAACTCCATGAAGACTGCACCACACAGGAAACATGCAAGTGATGGCTGCTGGGAGAGCAAATAGCAAATGTGTCAAAGGAGTAAATGGTTCTGAGACTTTGTGGGTGAGGCTGCCATACATAGTGTCTGCCATGCCAGTGTTCATATATAAGAATATAAGTAAATATATATGTTTTTTATTGGTCTCTTCAATAAACATATTTCCTTATCCTATATAATAAAAGCCTAATGTGCTAAGTGTCTGGTCTCCCGTTCAACCTTTCAAAGCATAATGTGCTAATGATATGCTAAGGCTGCTCAAATGCTTGCTATGACATGCACTGACCAGCAGGGGGCAGACACTCCAATTTGTAAGTTAGCTTGCTGCTGGGGTCCGGCTGATGAGTGGGGCCCCTCGGCCTGGCCTGCACCCTCTTGCAATCCAGGACCCTTCAGGGGATGTCAGCTGATTTCGGCTCAATCCCGCAGGCCAAGCCCAGGGACCCTCTAGTTTAAAATAAAAAGGTCCTTGGAGACTTTTCTCGGAAGAGCTGTATACCATGGAGATGCTGATATGGCCTTCCTGTACTTTACAGTTCTTGATCCATCCTATTGAGAAACACATCAGGAGCCTGATGAATGTTTGAATGTTTTTTCAATTTGCTAAAATACATCTAACCTAACTCCAGTCACAGAGACTGGACAAATGTTTGAATGGATGGATGATTTAACATCTATCTATCTACCTATCATCTATCTACCTATCTATTATCTATCTATTTACGAAGAGTCAAAAGAAAGGACAGCATCAATGAGAGAGTCTGGTCATAGTGAAGGGAAACCCAGTGGTTTTATCAGTACTACTTTTCTTCTTGGCTTATTTCATTAAGGTCTGTCTCAAGTTACTTAAGAATTAATATGATGCCAATTTTATGATTCTCCTCTAGAATGTAAATTTACATGAAATAACAGAATAATTTATTCTTTTTTTTAAAATAAATCTTTATTCAGATTATTACAATTGTTTCTCCTTTTCCCCCCCATAGCTCCCCTCCACCGGTTTCCACTCCACCTTCTGCCCTTACCTTCCCCCCACTGTCCTCATCCATAGGTGTACGATTTTTGTCCAGTCTCTTCCTGCACGCCCCCATACCCCTTTCCCCCTGAGAATTATCAGTCCACTCCCTTTCTATGCCCCTGATTCTATTATATTCACCAGTTTATTCTGTTCATCAGATTTTTTAGACACTTGATTTTTAGGTTCACTTGTTGATAGATATGTATTTGTTGTTCATAATTTTTATCTTTACCTTTTTCTTCTTCTTCCTCTTCTTAAAGAATACCTTTCAGCATTTCATATAGTACTGGTTTGGTGGTGTTGAATTCCTTTAGCTTTTTCTTATCTGTAAAACTCTTTATCTGCCCTTCAATTCTGAATGATAGCTTTGCTGGGTAGAGTAATCTTGGTTGTAGGTCTTGCTTTTCATCACTTTGAAAATTTCTTGCCACTCCCATCTGGCCTGCATAGTTTCTGTTGAGAAATCAGCTGACAATCGTATGGGTGCTCCCTTGTAGGTAATTAATTGTTTTTCTCTTGCTGCTTTTAATATTCTCTCTTTGTCTTTTGCTCTTGGCATTTTAATTATGATGTGTCTTGGTGTGGTCCTCTTTGGATTCCTTTTGTTTGGGGTTCTGTGCGCTTCCTGGACTTATAAGTCTATTTCTTTCACCAGGTGGGGGAAGTTTTCAGTCATTATTTCTTCGAATAGGTTTTCAGTATCTTGCTCTCTCTCTTCTTCTGGCACCCCCATTATTCTGATGTTGGTATGCTTGAAGTTGTCCCAGAGGCTTTTTACACTATCTTCAACTTTTTGGATTTTTTTTTTTTTTTTGCTTTTTGCTTTTTCGGTTGAGTGTTTTTGCTTCTTTGTATTTCAATTCTTTGACTTGATTCTTGCATTCCTCTAGTCTGTTGTTGGGACTCTGTATAATATTTTTTATTTCAGTTAGTGTATGTTTAATTTCTAGTTGGTCCGTTTTCATATCTTTGAGGGTCTCATTATATTTATCGGCCTTTTCTAGGGTATTCTTGAAAAGCCTTATAACCGTGGTTTTGAATTCTATATCCAGTTGTTTGTTTTCCTCCATTTCTTTTGTTTGTGATCTGTTTCTCTGTCGCCGCATTTTCACTGCTTCCCTGAGTTGGTAGGGTAGCTTTGTGTGCTAGGTTTCCTATATGGCCCAGTGGGTCGGCCTCCCAGTTACCTGAGGTGGACACTCTTGGTGCACCCCTTTGTGGACTGTGTGTACAGCCTTGTTGTAGTTAAGTCTTGATTGTTGTTGGTATCACTGGGAGGAATTGACCTCCAGGCCAGTTGGCTATGAGGATCAGCTGTGCCTAAGCTGGGAGAAGTTCAGTGCTGGAGACAGCCTTATAGGATTAGACTTGCCAAATTGCAAAAGCCTCTGTGTTCAGCTTGGATGGGGTGGAGTCTCAGGGTGGAGCAGACAGTCTTGGCTTCCATCAGCCCAGCCCTTGTGCGAGTGTGTGTGCGCCTCCAGACCTCTGCCTTCCCCACCTCCTGAGCCTCCGCCTGAGAGTCCAGATTCCCCCAGCAAGAGCATGGGTCCCCAGGGCCTCGCCTGGAACTGGGGTTCAGTGCAGTCAGAACTGGGGTTCAGTGCAGTCAGGAGCTTCCTACTCCCTTCTGCTAGGGAAAGCCTGTGACAACCTCTGCAGTCTTTGTACACACTGGCGTGCCTCTCCAAACCCCTGCCCACCGGGGCTCCCCCAGCTCTCCCCCGGGTCTCTGAGTCTCCGAGTGCCTTTCTCTCTACCTGATAGTCCAGACTTCCCCTGTATGAGCCTGGGTCCATGGGGTTTCCCCCAGAACTGGGGTTCAGTGCAGTCGGAACTGGGGTTCAGTGCAGTCGGGGGCTTCCTTCCCCCTCCCGCCAGAGAAAGTCAGCCAGGCTCTCAGCTGCCCTTCCTCTCTGTGCACACAAAGACACTTTGCAGTACCTCAACCCTTTACTGTTCCTCCAGTTCTCTGCGAGCTTTTTTCTTTCCTTCTAGTTGTAGAATTTCCACTCAGCCAGCTTTCTTGTGGTTCTGGATGGTGTCCATTCTGTCTTTTAGTTGTAGTTTTGAAATTTTTGTGTGAGGCAGCAGTTTAGGTGCTTACCTATGCTGCCATCTTGGTTTCTTTTCTAATTTATTCTTAAAATTAGAAGAAACTGCAATGTCACTCTTCATTTTACAAATGAAGAAGCCATAGTTGTAGAGATAAAACATCTTCCTAAGATAGTGTAGATTTAAAAATACGAAGCATAATACTTTTGACTCTCAGCTCAATTATTTCCTGGCCCTTCTTCCTTCCACGCTATTCAATTTTAATAATGTTCCCCACTGTCACTCTGCAATATGAATATGTTTATTACATGTTAGGCACCGATGCCTATTTTAAAAGAAAGCCCAACTTAACATTACAAATGTATGTGCATTATGTTGTAGCTTTTATAGCTTACAATAGTATATATTTAAAAGTATTTCTTATTCCATAATTAGCTCATATGGTAGTATAAGATTGATGGCTTGATTTTCTAAGTGGGTATAAAACTTTAAACATATACAGTGGTTCTAAGGGAAAATAGCACCTTTTATTTCCCCTCAAAATTGTTCTTCATAGTGATATGTGATCAGGAAGAAAAAAATCTCAATTTTTTAAACCTTGTACTTGCACAAGAGGTCACAGTTAAGGTTACCTTGGGAGTTCTAATTCTGAATTTCCTGAATTTTGTGGGTTTAAATCATAACTTTAATGTTCCATTAATGCAGGGTGTTTTTTTACACTAAGCTGTTTTATGTCTTTTATTCTGCACTAATGGACATTGTGTTGATTTCTGTGAATATCAAGGAGAGCTCAATATTCTGGTAAAACTCTTTTAAGTTCATGTTTTATTTTTTAAATGTTTTTATTTGAGTTTGACTAAAACAATTTAAAAGCTTTTCTATCAATAACCATTTATTTTTACTTCATAGGAGACCAAGCAACATTGTTTTCTGTGTTTAAGATGTATCTTCTAAAAACGTAGAAATGTTTATTTGTTTTAATAGCTTTTAAAATATTATTAAATTATTACGCCAATATCTTTGTCATTCAAATTAAAAATACATTAAGCTGTCCATCTTAAAAAAAATTCCAAAACCAAAAAATAAGTAACAGAAACTTTAACTGGATATAAATATAAATTACACTTATACTCACAGTACATTTCTTTACTTCTGAAATAATTTGTGAATTTTTATGGGAGTGATCATGTTTTAATATATTTTATGTAATCAATAAGAATCCTGGATTAGTTGCTTAAAATATTTATTGAATTAAATAGAGTTCTTGAGTTCCTAAATTTACTGTTTATCTCTTTTCTAGCTATTTCAAAATATGCTTCTTCAATTTAAGTCGGGGTGGCACCCATCACTTCCAATGAGTTTAGTGATAGTTCTAGTACTGAGCATCATTCTGTAGCAAATGAAAAGGGAAGAAAGGTGTGTCTTGGTATTACTGGTAAACCTATTATAAGAGATGGACTCTAAGCTTAGTGAAAGCAAAGACTGTTTTGTTTGCTACTCTAGCCAGTAGTTACAATGCAATGTTATTTTAAATCTGCTCCCTAGAATGTAAGAGGTGTGTTTATTACTCTAACATCACGCTGACATCTTCATAATATGGCAAATCTAAGATACTCCCCATACATATTTTACACATATTTTTTCTTAGAATGAAATACTCTCTGAATACATTAAGTATGTAAGTTTTTGTGGCATTAACATTAATAACAACAAATAGAATAGCTGAAATCATTGATGATGTTGAATGAAAAGCAAAGGAGAAAATCCAGATGGGTAAGCTACTAACGTAGGTCAAATGCTCCCAAAGGACCACATTTAGATGACTATTAATATGTCCCAGTACTTAATTCTCACATTCAAAAGGTTATTCTTTTTACAGATGTGAAACTTAATATTCAGATAGGTGAAATATCTTGGCAGAGGGGAAAGTGGGAAATCCAGGACATGATAGCATAAAAAACTTAAATGTTTCTATTAAATTTTAATGCGTATTCTAATCCACAATTTCATTCCCAAGTGTGTATTCAACAAAAATGTGTAGTAATATTCACCAAAATTCAAGCTCAAAAATGTCCAGGGCTTCATTTATAATATTTAAAACTGAACATGATTGCAGGATATATATATTTATATTTGTTTTATACATATATGCATATGTTTCGTACACATATGTGTATGTGTAAAATCCTATATAATAAAAGGCCAGTCACCATAAGTGTAACGACTGGAATGACTAGAGACTAGAACTACCATGGCCCCTTGCCAGGCTGGCCCTGCCCACAAGCAAGCAGTTAGGGGCGATCAGGCAGGCAGGCAGATTGGTTAGGGGTGATCAGGTAGGCAGGCCAGTAGTTAGGAGTGAACAGGTAGGTAGACGGCCCCTCTCAGGGCTGGCCCCATTCCCCAGCAAAGAAAGAAGGAGGCCCAGGCCACCGGCAGCGACTCTGTAGCAGGTGTGCGGCTGGCCAGCGATCGCCCCGCAGAGGGAGGCCCAGGCCCACCAAGCTATCGTACCCCATGTTTGTCACCTGCAGAGGGAGGCCACCGGTGGCCGGGGAGTGGGGAGGGGGGCACTGCGCTGCACAGAAGGCAAGCAGTGCAGCAGTGGGGGTGGGTTTCCAGCTGCCTGCAGCTGGGGGAAGGAAAGCCCTGATAGGCCCTGATCTCGGGCGAGGCCTAGAGACCCTACCCAAGGGGTCCTGTAATGTAAGAGGGTACAGGCTGGGCTGAGGGATCCCCCAAGTGTAGGAATTTTTGTGCACCAGGCCTCTAGTACATAAATAAAATATATGCATGTTAAATTAAGTAGGTTCATACAATGGAATATTACATAGTAATGCTAATGAACAAACTATAACACATTCATTAAAAGGATGAATGTCTTGCAAACACAGTGTTGCACTAAAGAAGGCAGATAATTTTATGCCATATGATTATATTTAAATTAATTTAAAAAAAAGAAAACTAGTTTGTGGTTTTGAAGTTAGGATATTGATTACTTTGGGAGAGTCAGTGACTGGAAATTAAGCTTTTCAGAGGCTAGTGCTTTTCTGTTTCTTGATTTGAGTTTTGGTTACTACACGAATGTGATCATTTGTAAAATTTAATTTAATTGTACATTTATGCACTGTGACTTTATTATGCATTCTACACTAAGAGTTTAATTAACCAAAATAAAATGCTAAAGTGAAAGTAAGATGTATTTTGAAGTCATATAGATTTAGCTCTAAATGGATCTAGTTTTACTTTAAGTTGATTTTAAGTTTCAGGTTGGAAAATTAGGCTAGAACACCTACATTATAACATAGTTGTAAAAAATAAGACCAATGAATAAACTACTCATGGCACAAATTGACTATTTAGGTAATAACTATCAAATTTTTGTTTGTATACAGAAGTTCAAATACATAATAAGCACAGAGCTGGAAAACAAATCTATGTCTAATTGTGCAGCCCACAGTTTTTTCTTCAATCACATTGCTGTCTCCTTCTATGATTTTGCACTTAAGAATTACATGTTACAGCAATTAAAGAAAAAAAATCAACTATTATGAACTGCTTTTAACCTAACCTTTAAAAAAACCCATCTATGATGAAGGAGAAACATTTCAAATTTTAATTTGTTTGAACTCTCAATGGCTTCAAAACAGCTAGTCATGGCAGTAGCAGATGTTCTCCACAGCGATTTTGATTTTTTTTCATGAGAGTTCAGAATCTGATGACATGCAACTAAACTATTAACACAAAAAAGGAGAGAGAGAGAGAATGACTGAGGAAAAGAAGGGCCTACAAAGACCCCTTCATAACGCATCGTTCTGTCACTGCACTCCAAGAAAGCTGAGTTCTCTCGCATAACAGCTTGTATATTTCTATGCCTTATGTCAAAACAGAAAGATATTGATGTTTTAAAAGATTCCCTTTCTCATTTTTGCAAACTGTCATGGTTTCTTGTTTGACTCATCTGTTCTTTTCAGGTGGCTTTTGAATCACTCCAATTGCTCCTTTACCAACTGATATATTGAAATTGAATATAAGTGAGGTCCATTTAAGCTAAAAAGAAACCCAAAACAGAATATTTACCTGTCTTATTTTTTTTAAGTGTAAGTAAATTCCATTGTTATATTTTAGATAAAAGTTAAAACACACAAATTTGACTTTAAGTCAACAAGAGATGACAGGCCAGGAGATTAACCTAGAATCCGGCATGAGAGCTGCCGACTAGTTTCCAAGCAGGTTCTGAAGAGATGGGTGCAGAGGGAGATGCCAACCAGGTAAGATCGTATGTAAGGATGAAGACTTCTCAAACATTATGATGGCTGATACCAAGGTCTGTACAATAAAGCTGTCAGAATTATAGCCAGTGAGTGCATTTACAACCCTGGGTAATAAATGACTTTACATTCATGAAGGTGAGCATTTGACATTTAAGAGATCCATGTATAGGAAATAGAGACCCAGCCCCTTAAACTAATTCCACTAGAATTTCTTATATAGTGAAGCGTTGAGCTTGTGGGAAAATCAGAAAAAAAGAATAGAAATAAAACACCACCAGAGTTCAGTGAAAAATCAATTCTAGGAAAAGAGATGACTAGAAGAGCTTTTAATGTCACTGGAATCCTGTCTGATAAGCAGTGGAGAAGTAAAGATTCCAACTCTGTAACAATGCGCTGAAGGTAAGACGATTCTAGGCAATGACAAATGAGGTTTGGCTCTTGCAACAGCAAAGTTAGCATGTTTGTCAACTTTTTTTTTTTTCTTTGCAAACATGGAAATGACTACTTCTCATGAAAGCTAGATATTTAGAATTCCGGGCAGCAGAGTAAGGGATATGAGGTTCAGTTGACTCTTCTCTAAAATATTTATTAACATGTAACTGTTTTAGTTTCTGGAATATATTTTTCCCAGAAAAGGCAAAACTATAGAGTAAGACAATTGCCTAAAGTTGGGTATGGAAAGAGGGAATGACTGCAACAGGGCACAAGAGATTTTTTTTTTGAGTGATGAGATTTTTCAAGCCTGGACTGTGGTGATGGTTGTATGATTCAAAATTTTCTGAAAATATTTTATTGTATAATTAAGTATATTTTTATAGTATGTAGATGGTACCTCAACAAACCTGCTTTAAAAAGTCTTTAGTATTTTTACTTCTTGCTTCACAGGATTCACTCTTCACTGTCCTTTCTTTATAATAATACTAATTTTTCATTACCTATCCTTTTATTGTGTGTAATTCCTTACAGTTAATAGAGACCCTTAAGAAAGAAAGAAATCCCCAAATTGGACATCAGATTCCTTAACATCACTAAAAATATTATTTTTTCTCTTCCCACAGAAAGCAGAATAGAAAATAGATTAAAACAGTGTCTATTTGTCTTAAGCAAGATACAAGAGGTTTCTGGGCTCTAATCAAAATATAAGTCTGTGTTCTGTAATGAAAGTGAGCATATGCAATGCCTGCAAATCTTTTATAATCCTTCTGTATATTAGAATAATACTGGCTTATTTTTTACTATTTCCATAAAATTATAGGAAGATTGCACCTTTTTTTTCATGTGAGAGAATTATGATAAAATGTTACCATAGACTAACCTGAAAGGAAAAGAAAAAAGGGGGCAGAATAAAACTCCCTCCCTCCTGACTGCCACAATAAAGACCTAGGAATATTATTACTTGAAAATAAATTTCATAATTCAGATGGGACAAAAGTGGGTGTACAGTTGTGGGAAGCAGAGTTTATTCTTATATTATTATTGTATTATTTTCCATATGAACTATAAACCTACTTTTGCCTGTCTGTGTGCGCATGCATACACACACACACACACACACACACACACACACACACACACACACAAGCACGCACACACGCACGCACACACACTACCTTTGTCCATTCATCCAACAAGGTACTACTATCAACATGGGAGTGGAGATATACCTTAGAGATACTGATTTCAATTATTTTGGATATATAAGTGGAAATGGCATTGCTGGATTATATGATAGTTCTACTTTTAATATATTGAGATGAACCTCTACATACTTTTCTGTTGTCAGTGTATCATTTCATTACCAACAGCGCACAGGGCTTCCAATGTCTCTACATCCTTACCAACACTTCTTAATTCCTATTGTTTTTTTCATAGTGCCCATCTTAATAAGTGTCTTGTGGATTTGGTTTTCATTTCTGTGATGATTAGCAAAGTGCATCTTATATGCCTGTTAGCCATATGTGTGTGATTTTTTTTTAAAAGAAATGTCTATTCAAGTCCTTAGCCCATTTTTAATTGGGTTATTTGATATTTTTGAAGTTGAGTTGTGGTAGTCTTTATTCTGGGTATTAACTGTTTATTAGACATGTGATTTGCAAATATGTGTTTTATTCCACATGTTACTTTTTCACTGTTGATAGTAGACTATAATGCACTCATGTTTTGAAGTTTAATTCAACCATATTTACCAGTTTTTGCTTTGTTACTTGTGCTTTTGTTGTTGTGCTCAAGAAATCATTGCCAAATCAATCTCATGAAGATTATTTTCATGTTTCTTTTAGGGGTTTTACACTTTAAGTCTTACATTTAGCTCTTTAATCCATTTTGAGTTAATTTTTGCATAAGGGTCCAAATTCATTCTTTTGCATGTGCATACACAGTTTTCTAATAGCAATTGTTTAAGATACTGCTCTTTCCCCACTGAGAGGTTTTGGTTCCCTTGTTGAAGATCATTCGGCCCTATATACATGGTCTATTTCTGGGGTTTCCATGACATTCACTGCTTTCTGTAGCCTTTAACTCGCATGATAACTTCACCATTGAATTGGTCACCTGATGAGAGAGGGCTATACCCTAAAAGTAGAGAAAATACTCTGTTGTGGTAGAGAGGTAGCCCTAGTCAGCAAAGAGTTCCTCCTTTACCCCATGGTCTGTGGATTGGTCTACTTGGCAATCTTCAAGGCACTTTCAGTTATATTTTTCTTAAATTTTTTTCACCAGCCTTAGCATTAATACATATTCCTCTAACTGCCTGATATTATTAATGTTGCATATTATATGAATTGACATCTAATTTTGTAGATGTCAATTCATACAATAGGCATTAAATCAAGAAAAGGTAGAATTTAAGCAGGGAACACTTAAAAATTTCACGTAAAAGTGGTAATTGTTTAAAACATACGTATTTAGAAAATTTTAGTGACTAAGAAATGGTTTCCTGTGAACTGTAAACATTAGTCTCTATTCAGCTATTTTATTCTTACGAATTTGAAATTTAAATGATATAGCTAAGTCCAGATCTAGATCTAGATTGGCATATTAATTCCATTTTTTAGGAAAATGTCATGGTTTTTATCCTGTGATGGCAAACATCATTCCAGCATCATCATCTTTCTGATGCTTGTAACATTCTGGTATAACTCATTTTCTCTTTAAATATTTTTTCTACAAGTTACACTTTAATCTCTTCAAGTTACTCTTTATTCTCTCTTCTAAAACAAACAGATCTTGATCCCCTGCTTTTTTTATTACAATGGGTCTTTATCCTTGGGTCTGTGTATTGAACTACAACTATATGATTACCCTTCAATAATGTTATTGAAACTCTAATGACCTTGCCCACAGTCAATTGCTTCTTTGATGCTATCAAAACCCTGACTATCCAGAAACAATTTATTATGGCAGTAAGTTTAGTCTTGTCCTCTATAGCTACATACATGAATCCGTTTTTTATTCTAATTTGATATAAGAGAAATAATATAGATTTTTTTGATTAGATAATTTCCGATTTCCTTTTATAGAATAATCTATTCTTTAAGGCACATAAAGACAGAAATTAGATCTCAAATACAAGTAATCAAATTTGTCCAAATTTTCTCACTTTCTTTACAATCTCTACCTAAAGCTGCATATAAATTGTTCAGGAACTAACCAAAAAAGAAATATAACTTTGTTAGATTTTGCCTGGACTTTTTATGGAGAAATGCTTCTTAACTTAATAAAGTTGTTTTTGTTTTAACAAATATTTTGTTAAAGATGCTAAAAATTTTCACAGTTATTTGATAGTTCTACACAATATAATGCCATGTAGTAGGAGATATTAACAAAACATTAACTCATTATGACTTCATTGAGGTTCTAATTTAATCAAAGTAGAAGATAAGTTCATAAAAATACAAGTGAAATGTATGAAAACTGTGAGTTGTAAAATAATAATAAAAGCTATTATCTATTTTATTTTTACTTTGCAATAAAATGTGGCCATTTATAGCACTGACTATAATTAAACAGTTTAAGAAATAAATGCTATTTATTATTTTACCCATTAATCAACAATATTGCATTGTGATTTCAAGTTAATTTAAAAATTATTGTAGTCTCTGTAGATTACTATAACTCATTAACTTAAAGTGAAGTCTCCTCTTGAAGCATCAAGGTTAAACAATACTATTCAAAAGTATGTCTTTGTTATCATAATTTACTGTTCTTTACAATTTAGGTTTATTTTAATTGCATTTATGCCAAAAATTAATATTTATAATGCAATGATAGGGCATAGAATGAAGAAATGCAATATGGTTATAAGGTTAGTGAATTTATTTTTTTATTATTAAAAAAAATTTTTTTTATTGTTTTAAGTATTACAAATAGTAGTACATATGTCTCCTTTTTTCCCCCCATTGACCTCCCCCTGACCTCCCCTACCCCCCAGTACATGACTTCACCTGCCTGCCCTCCCCCCGCCCCAGTGTCTTGTATCCATTGGTTGTGCTTATATGCATGCGTACAAGTCCTTCGGTTGGTCTCTTACAGCCCCCCTTGCCCAACCTCCCCTGTCTTCCCAATGTAGTTTGACAGTCTGTTCAATGCTTCTTTGCCTCTGTATCTTTTTCCCACCATTTCTTTCCTTTAAAAAGTTTCGCTTTTGCAGACTAGAAATAAACATATAATAACAAAACAAAACAAAAAAATGTTTGAGTCCCAATTTCAATGTCCAACAGTTCTGAGTCCCCGTTTCAATGTCTAACAGTTCATTATGTGTACATGTCAGCAATGATATCTGGATGGTGGGCACATGGTGGCAATGCAGGTCCGACCCTCTCTGGTTTGGTCCTAGGTAACCTGCAGCAGTGCACAGCTGCTGACTGCTTGCGTGGCAAGGCGTTGTCAGTGTCTTCCATCTCTGGACTGTTTTTCCTCTTGTCTTCGTGGTTGGAGCAGACCTGTCAATTCCTCTCTGTTGCAGGAATCCACCTGGTCTTGGGGTTGTTTTCTGAAAATATACAAATATATTCTCAACCACAAGTTAATAAAGGAATCTTTTCTATATAATTGACTTGGGATCCTTTTTACTTTTGTTCAAACAATTTTCCTTTGTCTTATTTAGACACCATGTGTGTTTTTAATGGCCGTCTTGCTGTTAGCATTACAAATGAAAATTAATTTGGTAAAGTAAAATTTTTCTAGATGTAATTTACTTATAGGATATTTTTCCTTACATGATATTGCCCTATTATCCCCCCCCCCTTTTTTTTTTATTAATGGATGTTTTTGTAAATTTTATAATGCAGTCTTGATAACTTTAAATTTAAATTTTTTTCCCCACACATATGACTGCTTTAGGTTCATTGCATATTCAGGAATTTTAAATACATATTTAGATTCATAGTTTAAAGAATGGCTTTGGCTTATGCATTTTAGTAAGCATCTCAGGGAATTCTTATGTAGATGGTCAAAATCCTTACTTTTCAAAATCCTGACTAGGCAACTCATGGAAAGAAAATTAAAACCAAAGGTATAGATTTTAAACCATTTGTCTGATTATTTTTGAGCATTTCCAAATAACTGCTAACCAGTTTTAATCTGAGTGTTTTTGTGGTAATACTGAGACATGTCTGGAATAGTCATCACTGTCCCAAGCATTCTTTTTTGTCTCTACTTCCTCTGTTTTTAGTAACACTTTTGTACTCATTGTACTGCTTTCTTTTTCTTCAATCTTGTAGCGAATGTGCCATTTTAACTGTCCTTAAACTCATTGCCATTTCCCTGACGTTTACATTAAACTTCAATAGACTTTTCAACCTTCTCTTCTAATTCACATGGCACAATGGAGTCAGATTATTTTCCTAAAGCCACCACAATCATGTTAGATTTGCATAAAACCTTTGAAGAAGTCTTCTTTACATACCAAATGAAATCCACAGTAATTTTTATGTGAAACCCAGAATTCTCTGTCCCCAAGCTGACTTTTCCAATCTTAACTAATCATATTTCTTGCCACACAATCTCTCTGTTTTATTTTGCTTCAAACTACAAACCAATTAAACTGTTCACTACACACTACTTGAATTACTTCACTCACCCAGTTTATGAAAGTTGTAGTCAAAACATTTCCTGATTTACCCAGTTGGAAGCAGATCTTCTAAAAATCACATCACAACTTCTGTTGTTTTCCCAATTAAGTTATTATTTAACATATAAGTCTAATGACTTACATATAAGTCTTACTTTCTTTCCTAGGGTATATATTCTAAGAGTGTGGAGTCTATTTCAACTTCATTCACCCTCAGGACCTGTTTAAAGCTCTCTACAGAATAGCATTTACGATTGTTCAAAAAATAATATCTGGTTTCCCATTTCAGAATTTATTTCTTTTGAACCACTGACCATAAACTAGTATATATTATTTTATATTAATATAATGTATAGAAATCCATGCATTACATTTTATATTTAATAAACACTTGTATGGAGTTAACCTTGGTCAGAAAAATATTTGAATCATTAAAACTATTTTACATATATATATACACATTCCAGGTTGTCAAACCTCAGATTTTGTAGTCTGAGGTATGATATGAGATTCATGGAAGTTAACTTAGATATTCCAGAGGACCAGAATCATAGTGTTCAGAATATGTGAAGGAAAACCGTTCAAAGAGAGTACTTTCCAGCTATAGAAAAGAGTGAAATCTTCTTGGCCTAGCCTTAGGTGTTTTACCTTTTAAACTAGAGATTGTTTTAGTTGAAATGACCCTCAGATGACTCTAGCATCCATTCTACCCTTGGGTTATACAGGGGTGGGCAAAAGTAGGTTTATAGTTCTGAGTTGGTGAAACAAATTTAATAAAGTTACTGTAATCATCAGAACCTGTATATCTTTTTCCATAAAACAACTGTAAACATACTTTCTCACTTCTGTATATGTCTTGAACTATCATTTATATTAAGCCATAGCAAAAAAAGTATATTTATATGATATTAAGAATTTTAAATAGAAAATATATAAAAGTCTTATACCACAAGGTTAGTCCATAAAACTCAAATCTCTCTGTAGCTCGGTCCTAAATGTAATAAATGTACACATAAGGCTCAAGTCATTGAAAAGTATGTTATTCTTTTCTAGGGTGGCTTATAAAAAAGTTTTAGTAAAAAGTAAATAAAACAAGAATAGAAGTGTGCTAGAAGGGACATAGGGCTCCATGCATGTTGTATTTCCCTGGAGGTTCTGCCTAAATGGATTACCTTTTCTACTTCCTCCCCGCTTAACCAGCTCTGAACTGAAGTGAGTGTGGTAGATTGTTAAGTCTCTATATATAGCCTAAAGCTGAGTGAATTTCACTGAAGTGTGAAGCAGTTTTAAATATGTTTGTATAAAAATTTGCTGAATTTTAAAGCATTTTGACATCAGAGTGAATAAAAATTACTCAAAAGATAAATCAGTATAGTTAGATACATTGACCATGTATGCTGTTTGAAATACTGAATTATGCTATTATTTTTGATCCACATGGGAAGCAACATTTTTGTTATAGTCATAACTAAATAATTTGTATAGAGAAGAAATATTGGGCATAAAAATAGATAGAATTTAAAATAAGTTTCTTCACCATAATCTTAATAGATCCAACAGGTAACTGCTATATAAATGCTTTTGAATTTCCAGCTTTTGCAGAAAGCTATAGTGGTCTGCAGTTTACTGAGAGTAAATTGACCCAATTTCTCTGCAAGGCTTAGTCTATCATTGGTATTTTTAGCTAAGCTAGTTTCTGTGAAAAATATATATCATAATCCATTTTAGAATATTGTTTGGTAAAGATTATAGCAGAAACATAGAGTATACGTATATAGAAGGGGAGAATATTACCGCTGTGATTCAATGATCATTATTTAACTTTCTTTTTAGCGATCCACCAACCTAAAGATATTAACCAGGCCATAATGTTAAGACATGTCCATTACATAAAGGAAATTCTATCTTAAGCAATAAGTATTTAATGGACAATGGAAATAATAGCCTGCTTCACTTGCGATTGGACTTGCTAATAACTAGCAGTATCCTGGAGGACCTTATAGTTGAATGTCAATTAAAATACTCATATTGATAATTTTTCAGCTTTACTGAAATGTAATAGACATACAGGAATTGTATATATTTAAGATATACAGCTTGATATTTTGTTTTATGTATAGATTTGGAACGATCACTACAACTAAGTGAATTAATATATCCATCACCTCCTATAGTTACCACCTTTACTTTTTTGTGAGGTGAGAAAACTTGTAAGATCTATCCTCTTAGTAAAGTTCAGGTGTGCAGTACAGGAAGAAGAGCAGTCATCATACTGTACGTTAGGTCTCCAGGACCATGGGAGGGCGGGCATCTCTTCAATATATCGATCTCATTTCCTTCAGATATAGATCCACAAGTGGGAACCCTGGATCACCTGATAATTCTATTTTTAATTTCTTAGCAACCTCTCTATTGTTTCCCAGAATGACAATCAATTTACATTCCCATCAGCAGTGTTAGGAGGGTTTCCTTTTCTCTACATCCTTGCCAGCACTTGCTAGCCTCTCAACCCTGTTCAGGTGGTCTATGAGTTCTTATGTCAGTAGCACACTGTTTTTATTCCTGAGTCTTTATAATGTATCTTGAAATCATGATGTGTTATTCTTGCAGATTTATTCTTATTTCTCAAGAATGCTGGCCTCTTTGAGTGATGTCTTTTGCGGTTGCATATACGTTTTAGAATTTTTTTTTTCTATTTCCGTTTTGTTGGTTCTGTGCATGAGATAAAAGAGCCATTTCTCCCAGTCTCCACAGACCACCCTAGAAAAGGAGGCGACCCTCATCAATCAGACTAACTGGAGATTCTGGGTGCATCACAGACCTTTTTGTTCATTCAAACCACTGTCTTTGCTGTGAGTGGCCACCCCAGCAGACTGGAGTATGCCAAGTCCCATCCGTCTGTGAGGTGAGCTAGCAGCCCATCCCTCATTAGCAGCCCGAGATTTCCAGTTGCTAAATATATGGTCCAATTCCTTTTCTCTTCGGGGAGAAGCTGGGAAGTGGAGTTTATGACCTGCTCACTCTGCACTGATCTGGGGAGAGGAGCTGTGGCACATGCCTGCAGTCCTGCTCCGACCACATGACCTTCCAAACTGTTGCCTTGCTCTCTGTTACCCCCAGGAGCCTAGTAAATGCTGAACCCCATCAGCTCTCAGAGACGGGGATGGTAGAAGCCAGTGTTTTGGGTAGCAGCCAGAAAGTTGGGGAGCTAGAAATATATAAACGTTTCCTACCTGTTTTGATATGGATATTGTCTCAGTTAACCTGGTATGCACGAGTCTTTCAACCAGTTTCTGAATTTCTTACAGATGCAATTGATCCAGGTGTAGTTGTTTCTTCAGTGTGTACACATTGATACATCTAATATTAAAAAATGTGTATTTATTTCACATAAATATTTTAATTATCATGTCTATTTTCTTTTTTGTCATTTTTGCCATTTTAAAAAATATTTTTATTGTTGACAGTAGAACAGATGTCCCCCATTTCCATCCCCACCTTGTACTCCTCCACCTAGCCCCTGCCCCTCCCCAGGCCTTTATTACACTATTGTCTGTGTCCATGAGCTGCGCATATCTATAGATATAAAAAGCCCTAAAAGGCAAATAGACCGAACAGTGGAACAACTGAACAACCGAATAACCAGTGCTATGATGTGTGCTGACCACCAGGGGGTGCATGTGGAACATGGTGGGTATTGGCCACAGCGGGATGGTGGAGCAGGTGAGTGGGGGCACCAGATGAAGGCGGGGTGCTGGTCACTGTCACTGGGGCAAGCCTCTGGTGGTTATTGAAAATTCTTTGCTCCCATGCACCACGGTCCTGCCCGGCACTCACACCTGCTGCCAGCCCCGCTTGCACCCGCAGCTGGTACATAGAGCCAGCCTCGATTGCTTGGCACTGTCAGTGGGTACAAGTGGCTGCTGGCCCTGATTGCCCCTGAGGCTTCTCCACCTCCCCCGGCTCCTGAGGGGTGATGGGGGCAGCAGCTGCCACTTGCACACACTGACAGCACCAGCCCCACTCGCACCCAATGCTGGTGCTGGCCCCAATTGCTCCATGCTGTTAGCTGGTGCAAGAGAGGCCAGCACCATCAGCGTATGGGAGCGACAGCGGTGGGAGCAGGGCTGCTGGCAGACAGCGAACTGGGGGCTGCTGTGGGAGGGGCTGGGTTGGGGTGTGGAGGATGGGCTAAGACCCGCCCCGGTGCCCACTGCAGCCTTGCGGCCCACAATTCTTTTCAAGGTGCACTGGGCCCCTAGTATGTATATAAGTTCCCCAACAACCTCTCCTCTGAGATCTGTCAGTCTGTTCCATGTATCCACGCCTCTAAATCTATTTTGTTAGTGTATTATATTCATTAGATACTACGTGAAAGTGAGATCATGTGATATTTGTTTTTCTCTTGACTGGCTTATTTCACTCAGCACAATATCCTGTGGTTCCATCCATGCTGTCACAAAAGGTAAGGGATCCTTCTTCTTTATAGCTGCATGGTATTCCATGGTGTAAATGCCCCACAGCTTTCTATTCACTAGTCTGCTGATGGGCACTTGGGCTGTTTCCAGATCTTAGCTACTGTAAATAATGCTGCTATAAACATAGGGGTGCATATATTATTTTTCTGATTGGTGTCTCAGGATTCTTAGAATATATTGTTAGAACTGCTGGGGAAGACTGCAGTTCCATTTTTAATTTTTGAGTAAATCCCATACTGTTTTCCACAGTGGCTGCACCAATCTGCATTCTCACCAGCAGTGTACCGAGGTCCCTCACCAGCACTTGTCCTTTGTTGATTTGTTGATGATTGCCATCTTGGCATGTTTGAGGTGATACCATATTGTAGTTTTAATTTGTATCTTCCCCAATGATTAGTGACATTGAGCATTTTTTCATATGTCTATTGGCCATAGCATTTCTATTTTCATTTAATATTAAGTAGATGATGAGAGCTATATTCAATTAATGTGTTCACTGAATGAATGGATGAGCATGCTTTCCAATAATATTAACTCTGACTTGACCTTTTTTCCCCCTTAATAAAAAAAAATTACTGAGAAAGGAAAAGAAAATTTAAAAATGGATTGTATATTCTCTAAGATTCTCAAAACACTTTCCTATTATATAACTAAACCCTTAGACTCAATATAAACTTCTTGAGGTGCATAAATATATTTAAATGTCATATAGAAATCTCATTTTACTCATGGGTTTCGCTTCTAGTATATTTAAAAACGGAAATAGTGCTATGACTGGTGACATATAAGGTACTTCTTTCTAATGATTAAACAGTTTCTAAAAGAGAAGTCATCAAGCTTCAAAGGTGTGCTCAGTATTTCCTTCCCAGCTGAAGATTAACAAATTCTCAGTGGTGTGAAAATGAAGCAGACAGTTCTTTGGCTTGCAAGCAGAGATTTCAAACTCTGCAATTACCTCTGAAGGCAAGTCACCAGGTATTCTAAGTAAGATATTGTTTAAATTGGCAATTGAATTTCCTTTCCCATATTTTATTTTTATTAAGAGTAAGAAAAAGGAGACAAATAAAAAACAGTGTTTGCATCTTAGAAGTTCAACAGAGTTCCATGAAATTAATAAACCTTTAAAATGTTCACAACTACTATATCTTTATCTGCAATCGCTGCAGCTTCCTCTATACTTGTGATAAGAGAACGTGTTTCAGTAAAGTGAAACTGATTATGTTATTTGAAACATTAATTCTATTTGCATATGCTTTGAGAAAAATACATATGAAAAATAAAAATGTTTGACTGTGCCTATCTTCTATAGAGCAAAATGATACAAATACCTTAATTCTAACCTTTTGGAGACTCAACACTTTTGAGAATTATGTGTTAGATAATTGTAGAAAAAAACAACAATTGGTTTAAAGATGGATTGATGTTCACTGATACATAGTTATTCTTTGTAGTTCCATTTAAAAAATATTTTTATTTACTTCAGAGAGGAAGAGAGAGGGAGAGAGAGAAAGAAACATCAGTGATGAGAGAGAATCATTGATGGGCTGTCTCCTGCATGCCCCACACTGGGGATTGAGCCTGCAACCTGGGCATGTGCCCTAACTGGGAATCAAACTATGACCTCTTGGTTCATAGGTTGAAACTCAACTACTGAGCAATGCCAGCCAGGCTATAGCTCCATTTGAAAAATTAAATAACTTCTGATTGCAATTGCATTGTATATAGACTCCGCAGGTTGTATTTTGTCTTTTGAAATTTCCTTTTGTTCCAAGGTGTTAATTTTGTTTTCTACAAATGAATTATCTCTCTCTATAAAAACCTAATATGCAAATTGTCCCCACGGGAGTTTGACTGGGACTCCGCTCGCTCGCTATGATATGTGCTGACCACTGGGGGGTGGCACAGAACGAAGGAAGGCCCTGGCTGGCAGCTGGCAACTGGGAAAGGGAGGCCCTGGGTGGCAGCCAGAAAGCCCAGACTGGCCCTGATCTTCAGCAAAGTCTAGAGACTCGACCTGTGCATGAATTCCATGCACCAGAACTCTAGCATTATATATTTTAAAAACCTGCAGTCAGAAGACTTGAATTGATAGGCATCTTTTGGATCATTTAATCCAAATAACATTTCAAGATGAGGGGGAAAAAAAAGAAAACAAGAAGAAAAAGAGATTTTCCTAAGATTATTTAAGTAGTTAGAATAGAACTCAAATTCCCTTGTTTCTTAACAAAAACACATCTCCTCTTTTATTTTTATTATATTGCTATTTGACGTGCAGACATGAAAAACTACAACTGCTATTCTACTGTTGTAGGTAGGATACACTTCTTACTGATAATATCAAGCAAATAATTTTGTAGTGAATAAATAATAAACCATCTTTAAATTCTCATTTATTCACTTTCATAAATATTTCAAAACATTTTTACTGAGTAAAACAACTAAGCAACCAATACAACTAAATAATACTTGAAATATAGTACATACTGAAGAATCCTATATAATAAAAGGCTAACATGCAAATAGAACGAATGGCAGAATGACCGGTCGCTATTATGTGCCCTGACCACCAGGGGGCAGGTGCTCAATGCAAGAGCTGCCCCAGTGGTCAGTACGCTCCCACGGGGGGAGCCCTGCTCAGCGAGAAGCCCTGAGCCGGGGTCATGGCTGGCGAGCGCAGCGGTGGAGGCCAGAGCCTCTCTCGCCTCCACAGCAGTGCTAAGGACCCCTCAGGGGATGTCTGACTGCCGGCTTAGACCCACTCCTGTGGCACCAGGCCTCTAGTATCCATATAATTATGTACATCTCATCCTGTGCCATGTCATTGCTGTTTGTTTGTTTGTAATCTAACCATAGGATCTTCATTCAGTTTCTATATCTCAGAAAGCTCCATGAGGCAATTTGCCCAAGATGTTTCCTTTTCACGAATTAGTTTCCAGAACTCTAGCTCACCTTTCTTCTCTTTCTTATCTAATTAATGCCTACAGGTCTCAGATCAATTATCATTTACTTAGAGATGATTTTTCTGACCTCCCTTTGATAAATAGTTATCTCACTAAAAATCTCTTCTCTTGAAAATGCCTGAGGTTTATTTTTAGATTTATTAGGTGGTTTTTAATTAATGTATATCCAGCCCAGGAGATCATTATCCTCAGTAAAATATGGTCAATTATATTTTCTCTAATTTTATCCACAGCACTGACAATCTCCTTACACACACACACACACACACACACACACACACACACACACAAACACAAAATGAGATGCTCAATAAATGTGTTTAGAATTATTAAATATACTAATTTTAAATTTAGCTAAAAATTGGAAATATGTGTGAATTAACTAGCTAACATAATCTATCAGTCTTTACATATAGTCACAAGTGAAGTTACACTTAAAAGATAAAGATCATTTTTCCAAAATAGAACATGAAATTTTATTATGTTTTTATTTATTATTATGTCAAATACAATATCAACTTTATGGTTGATATTTATTTGGAGGATAACAACTTATAAAGTTTTCTTTTTCTTAAGAGTTTTTGTAAACATTTTTGAGCTATTGGATTTTTTTTTTTTTTGAGGAAAGCTGAATGGAAAAGTCTAAGAAGTAATATCACATTATAACCTACCATACCTAATAGATTATTTCAAGTGGTTAGAATCAGCTAATAAAAGTTGCTGATTGAAAATTGTATAGCATAAATATTTTACTCCAAACAATGACTCTATGTAAGTTTCATAACCAGATAGTGAATGATGTTTTTAAATTTTCCTAGAGACAAAAAGCAAATACATAATACTAGAACCATGGATTAATAGATTTTCAGGGAAACACACCACCAGAACAATTTACCCCTGAGAGTAGGAACCCCATCTATAGCATCTTATGTAGATGTCCATGTATTCTCTTCTGCAGTAATTCTAACTGTTTGGACAGAGAGCAATTCTCTGAGAAAATTTATAATTGCCAAAATGGTCTTCCTTACATTGATCCAGCATTTCTCCCTTAGAATTCCCAAGTTTTTTTATCTTAAGTCACCTTCCAGAGCAGCTTAAAAAATGTGTAACTTTTCTTTCATCATTCCTTAAATATTTGAAAGCCTCTGAATCCTTCCTTAGGGGATAAGTTTCCTTGTCCCACAGGGATCAGGCCTAAACCGGCAGTAGGACATCCTCCGAGGGGTCCTAGATTGGAGAGGGTGCAGGCTGGGCTGAGGGACACCCCTCCTACCCAAATTTCATGCACTGGGCCACTAGTAAGTAAGTAAGTAAGTAAGTAAGTAAGTAAGTAAATAAATAAATAAATAAATTTCATGTGAGATTTTCATTGATGTTACATTTAATCTTGTCTCCATATTATCATTTCACCATTTTTTTTGGCACATTAGCTATCTCTCAACTGTTCCACAAATATTCTAAGTAAACTTTCTCTATTTATAACAAAAAATACTGAAAAAAATAAAATAAAACAACTAAGACAAAAAGTACTATTAATCACTGAGAGACATCTCTATCTATTCTTTTCTCCCCCAGAAAATTTTCATGTTATATAGTCTGAAACTATTCCTCCATAAAAAAACTAAAATGTGCTGGATAACACTTAACAAATGCACTTTTATTTGCAGAGATGAGCTTTTAATAAAAAAAATCAAAATGAAAATATCCAGGGACCAAATATGGAGAGTGTTGAAAACAGAATAGAGAGCAAATACTAACAATTTGTTTGCTACTTTGTTGGTGGAAGAGCCTTCAGTAATCCCAGTAGCCAAGTAGTCTGGGCCCTAAAAACAAACAAGCAACAAAAACAGGCCACTTGAAGGGACTGCCACTTTATGAAATTGTGCAATAGAAACCGCTATGCATTAATAAAAAATTATGAAGAGGCAAAAGATGACAAGCAGGACAGAGTTTCTCCTTTTCACATCCAGGAGAAGAAACAAAATATTCTTACCCGACAAGTGATAATCACAGGTCTTCTTTGATTTCGACTTGGGTTTGAATTAACATGATCTGCATGGTCTTCTAAACCCAGATGGATACATAACCATTAAACAGTCATAGACTGTTAAGAAAATTGGCTTATCTGATTAAATAAAATTTAAAAAATGACTCAGAGAAAAATAAAAATATTTTTAAAAGTTCATGTTGTCCTAATAATGTTCCACTGAACAGGAACTTGCATTTCAAAGTAACAAAAATATAAGAAAAAAATGTATGTTAGTAGAAATAACAAACAGCAGGATTAGACTGTCAGAAAAGTCAGAGGGTAGGAAATAACTATGAAACAACTCTATTTGAAGAACATGGTGAATTGTAAGATACTATATTAAAATGAAGATGTTTAATAAATAGAAATTTAAATGCAAATATTTATTAGATTAAAAACCACAAGGGATGAGGCAAAAAGGACATATAGAAACTGGAAAGAAAATTTGTAACCTGTTTTTTGGCATTAAATACAGTATCAAAAGTGAAGAACAAATAGATAAAGAAATAGAAGCTGAGAAACATTAGTGGATATGAAGAATATCATGAGAGGATCCAATATATATCTCATTATAGTTTTAGTGGAAGAAATATTAGAGAATGCTGAACACAGACAAAGAGAAGTTTTGGAGAAAAACAATTAGATTAAAGTGAGAAACATGAGAGAATGAAACTTGCACAAATATTCTACAGCAATAACAGAAGCCAACAGAGAGGTAAATAATTTCTTCAAAGTACTGAGAGAAATGCTGTCAAACTAGAATGCAAGGATCTGCCAAATTACCACTTATAATGGAAAAAATTATGAAAGTGTAGATTTTAACAAATGAGGATGTTTCTGATTCACAACTCTACAGAAAACACATTTCTAACCTTGAATCTTAGGAAGAATAAAATTAAACCCTAAGGGAAGTTATTCATTCTGAAAAGAAATGGAGGTAAAAAGCAAGGAAGTAAACCTGTTGGGAAATAAAAATTATTGTAATACGAAACAATAATGATGAATCACTCAAGGGGAGGCAAAATAAAAGAGAATGGTTCTAAAATACTAGACAATAGTTACAGGTAGAATGGAAGGAAATGATCTGAAAAATATTAGAGAATGTTTGTACTGTGTGGAAGGTGACTGCAGCAATTTGTGAGTGATAGGGTTAAGTCAGGTTTAAATACTTTCAACATGGGGACACCCAGTTCAAGAACAGATACAGACCTTTAGCTATCACACATCAGGTGTTAGAAATATGTAATAAAAAGAGAATAGAGAAAATAAAACATAGCAGCTTTCAATATCTCTCTCTAGTATGATATTGCAGGAATGTGGAAGGTATTATAAGAATGAAATTATTGGTAAATCATGAAGAACTATTTTTTTCGAGTTTACTGCAGTTTATAAGCAATTCCATACTTTTTTTTTTCCTCATGTAACCCTATAAAACTTCAATTTTATGAAAGAAGTCACTTGCTTGTGTTTTATAGATAAGGTATTGAGTTATCTTTTTCTTTCATTACACCTTTATTTATGAAATCTATACTAACAAAAGGTTAATATGCTAATTAGACTGCATGTCTTCTGGACATCCATCCAGATGTACTTCCAGACAAAGCCACAGTGGTGGGGAACGAGGCAGAGGCAGTTAGGGGCGACCAGGTCAGCAGGGAAGGGCAGTTAGGGGCAACCAGGCTGGCAGGGAGGGCTGTTAGGGGCAACAAGACCGACGGGGAAGGGCAGTTAGGGGTAACCAGGCCAGCAGGCAGAGGCTGTTAGGGGTGATGAGGCTGGCAGGCAGAGGTGGTTAGGGGTGATCAGACAAGCAGGAGAGCAGTTAGGGGCATGAGGCAGGCAGGCAGAGTGGTTAGGGGTGATCAGGCAGGCAGGCAAGCAGTTAGGAGCCAGTGGTCCCAGATTGTGAGAGGGATGTCTGACTGCAGGATTGGGCCTAAACTGGCAGTCAGACATCCCCTGAGGGGTGCTGGATTGGAGAGGGTGCAGGCCGGGCTGAGGGATCCTGTGCACGAATTTCATGCACTGGGCCTCTAGTAGATATATAAAAGCAGAGAGACTAGAGAAACTGTTTCAAATCCATGCCTTCTGCCTGTAGGTCAAGTCTTTCTCATTTGCAACTCAGTCTGTAAGTGACTGGCTCAAACTATTGTAAAAATATGGACCATGAAAAAAGCCACTCTACAAAACTAATATAAGATACACAGCCATATCCTGTGCTGAGATACATTACATTTTGTGTTTTGCCATTCTCCAGATATAGTCCTTAGCAAAGGATGCACATTTAGAAGTTGATTGCTGCTTCTGTAAGTTGTTTCTCACTGTGTTCAGTGTCTCCTTATTTAAGTGGTCATGGAATTTGTCTCCTTTAGAATTTTGAAAACATGTCAGAATCAAGTTCAGTTCTTTGTATTTTTTTAGAATTTCTCTTCCCAACCCACTCCCCAATTTGAACAAGAAAGCAATTGGCTTTTCTTTTATCTTCTTAAACTACTCAATAAAAATATACATTTAAATAATCACTAAGATTTATGTTAAAATCTTCAGAAATTATGTAGGGACTTAAAAATGGTCATTAGATATTTTATTATAATTTTATTCTCAAGTTTTCAACTTGCAACTAATTCTCCTCTGAAGTTCAGAAGAAAACAAAACAGAAGAGTCTCTTTTCTAACTTTTATATTTTATCATTGTGGCTATGTTCCCAACATTAGTAAAAATTTTCTCTCATCTTTTTGTTTTGTTTTGTTTTCTTTGACTATAGATTAAAACAAATAAACAATTCTAAAACAAAACAAGTTATAATTTCTGGTATTCCTTAGGAGCTTTTATTATGGTGTTTTCAACTGTGGTTCTGTTTCCTTTACCATCCTCTTAACTTTATTTCACATCTCAGTTTCTGCCTTGCTTTTTCATACAGTGGTCTGTTTTATTTTTGTATGGTTTATGTTAAGAAATAAATGTAATTATGAAGATTTCTTTGCATTGACTAATCAAAAAGTCTTATAAATTTGCATAATATTGTTGTAATAAAAGAAATCATTGTTGTTTTTTAAAAAATATACTTCATTTATTTTTTACAGAGAGGAAGGGAAAGGAATAGAGAGTTAGAAACATTGATCAGCTGCCTTCTGCACACCTCCTACTGGGGATGTGCCTGCAACCAAGGTACATGCCCTTAACCAGAATTGAACCTGGGACCTTTCAGTCTGCAAGCTGACACTCTACCCACTGAGCCAAACCAGTGAGGACAAGAAATCATTGTTTTGTATAGCACATATAAAGCAGAAAAGTTTAACTTTCAAGATGTTCTAAAAGTTGGACAGATAACCAAAGTGGCAGTATGATATGGTTTAAGGTTAACTCCTGCTTCTACAGTTACTAAGTTCATGATTTTTCTTTTCTTTTTAAAAAATATTTTTATTGATTTCAGAGAGGAAGGGAGATGGAGAGAGAGATAGAAACATCAATGATGGGAGGGAATCATTGATCGGCTGTCTTCTGCCCGTCCCCTACTGGGGATTGAGCCTACAACCCAGGCATGTGTCCTGGAACCCTGACCTCACGGTTTATAGGTCGACACTCAACCACTAAGCCACACCGGCTGGGCTATGATTTTTTAATTTACCTACATATTTTGTATATCTGTGGTTTTGTTAGTAAATGGAAATTATTTTCTCATAAGCTTATGGTAAAAATCGGAATCATTTTAAGCTTTTAAAATTGTGATAAACCTCCCTGTGTCTTTCAGCAGCAGACCTACCTGCTGATGGACCTGGCACCAGGCACACCTACCTGTAGACCCTGGCATCAGGCCCACTCACCCTCCTTGTGGCCCCTGGCAACAAACCACTCTCCTGCAGAACTGAGGACCAGGCCTATTCACAACACGAGCTGACCTATAGTCTCTGGCATACATTTCCAGAGGTTGTGTTATATACATCCGATGGAATATTATTCAGCCTTAAGAAAGCAGGAAACCCTGCCACTTGCAACAACACAGATAAATCAGGAGAAGATTATGCTAAGTGAAATAAGCCATTCATAGAAGCAAAAATACTACACGATACCATTTATCTGAAGAATCTAAAGTCACATTTATTGAGGTAGTTAGTATAATGATCGTTGCCAGGATGTGGGGCAAGGGGAAAATGGTAAGGTCTTAGTCAAACAGCACAGTTTCAGCAAGTAGAATAAGTCATAGAGATCTATAATATGGCATAGAGCATACAGTTAATAATACTGTATTATTTACTTAAAACTTTCCTAGGAAGGTAGATCTCATATTAGATTTTCTTATAAGAAAATAATAATTTTAAAAGGTAGGAAGAAACTTTTGGAGGGGATGACTGTGACAGAATGTGGTGATAGGTTTAATAGATGTATACTTATCTCTGAACTCAGCAAGTTGCATACATTACATATGTAAAGCTTTTTGTATGTCAATCATACTTTAATGAAGTGCTTTAAAATTGTGATAACTTTTTAAAATGTATCATAATGAAATATATGGTTTAAGGATACCTCTGTTTATACATTTTAACTTCTAATACCATATTAATAACTAACAATTATTAAATGCCTCCCCAGGTCCAAAAAGGCAGTGCTCTCTGTGCTTTGAATGCATTAAATAACTTTATGCTCACAATGATCCCACTATTTGATATTATTATTACAGATTATAGATAACTACATAATTACTGTGATAACAGATTACCCCTTGATGATAAGTAACCTAATTCTCAGAAATGTTATTTATCTCTCATGGTCTGAGTGTGTGATGTGGCTCACCTCCAATGGGCACACAGGGGCTCAGCCTGACAGAAGCTCCACCATCTTGTAGCTGCAGCTTTTGAAACACAGCTTCTTCAGACGCCACAGCATTAGAGAAGCATGCTGGGAATTTCCAGGATGACTCTTTGCCTAAATTCATGGGCCACAACAAGACAATTTGTAACGTGATGAAGTCTGTGAAATACGGAGAAACTGCTGAAATGTTAAATGAGTACCACTCTCTCTGGTATAAGTAGGAAGTGTCAGAATTCTGACTCTGGCTGTCTGATTCTTGGGTCCATTTGCTGAGCTGTTGTACTCATTACAAGAATAATTTTACCAACATAGTATGTGCATGTGTATATGACTGTGTCTCAAAGAGCACTAGTTATTGTCAAAATATCCTATCTAATAAAAGAGTAATATGCAAATTGACCACACCTCCACTATACCCACAAGCCATGCCCACCAGCCAATCAGGAGTAAGTATGCAAATTAACCCAACCAATATGGCTGCGGCCACGGAGAAAGCAGGAGGCTTGGGTTTCCCTGGCAATGGAGGAAGCCAAGCTTTCCGCCAGTCCTGGCCTGCTTTGGCCTCTGCTTAAGGCAACAAAGTTTCAATTATAGAAGATAAATAAATCCCAACAAAAATGGTTGTGGCCATGTAGCGAGCAGGAGGCTTGGCTCCATTGAAGGCTACAAAGTTTCAATTATAGAAGATAAATAAATCCCAGATACCAGGGCCTCTGCTTGGGTCACCAGGGGGCGTGGCCGGCCTGCAAACCACCACAGGCCCCAAGCCCAGGCCGCCCTATGCCCCAAGGGAACCCCCACTTTTATGTGGGACACGCTTCAGGGCAAACCAGCTGGCCCCCACCTGTGCACCAGGCCTCTATCCTATCTAATCCTATCTAATAAAAGAATAATATGCAAATTGACCATCACTCGAAGACACAAGATGGCTGCTTCCATGTGGTCAAAGATGGCCACCACAAGATGGCCAGCAGGGGAGGGTGATTGGGAGGGACCAGGTCTGCAAGGGAGGGCAGTTGTGGGCGATCAAGCCTGCAGGGGAGGGCAGTTAGAAGTGACCAAGCCAGCAGAGGAGGGAAGTTGGGGGCGACCGGGCCTGCAGGAAAGGGCAGTTGGGGGGGGACCAGACCTGCAGGGAAGGGCAGTTAGGGGTGACCAGGTCTGCAGAGGAGGGCAGTTAAGGGTGACCAGGCCTGCAGGGGAGGGTAGTTAAGGGCAAACAGGCTGGCAGGGGAGCAGTTAGGCATCAATCAGTCTGGCAAGGGAGTGGTTAGGGGGTGATCAGGCTGGCAGGCAGAAGCAGTTAGGGGCAATCAGGAAGGCAGGCAGGCAAGCAGTTGGGAGCCAGCAGTCCTGGATTGTGAGAGGGATGTCCGACTGCCCGTTTAGGCCTGGTCCTACTGGGATTGGGCCTCAGAGGCAGTCAAACATCCCTCGAGGGGTCCCAGATTGGAGAGGGTGCAGGCTGGGCTGAGGGACACCCCCTGCCCCATGCATGAATTTTGTGCACCGGGCCTCTAGTATCTAATATTCTTGAACATACAAAGAAGCTCTTAGTACTCTACAGTACTGAGAAGAGGCAGGCGCAACTTCTGGCCAAAGTTTATGTGAAGCAGTAATGATCTTTCATGGGTTTTCCCCCTTTATAGCACAGGATGCATCTCACAGTAAAGCAGCTGGGCAGGGCAGAACTACAGTATAGTAGCAGATATATTCCTGGGACCTGTGTCACCACTGGCAAGGCAAGCCACCTGGAGACCAGAAACAGACAAGTCCAACTCTGTTTTGAGAACTTCCTTTTGAGCACTTTTACTTATATTTAAGCCATTTCATATTTAGATCTATTTATCTCATACTAGAGGCCAGGTGCACAAAATTCATGCACGGGGGGGTGGGGGGGTGTGTGTGTGTCCCTCAGCCCAGCCTGCACCCTCTCCAATCTGGGACCCCTGTCACAATCCAGGACTGCTGGCTCCCAACTGCTCGCCTGCCTGCCTTCCTGATTGCCCCTAACTGCTTCTGCCTGCCAGCCTGATCACACCCTAACCACTCCCCTGCCAGCTTGATTGATGCCTAACTGCTCCCCTGCCAGCCTGTTTGCCCCTAACTGCCCTCCCCTGCAGGCCTGGTTACCCCTAACTGCCCTCCCCTGCAGGCCTGGGTCCCCCCCAACTGCCCTTCCCTGCAGGCCCAGTCTCCTACAACTTCCTTCCTCTGCCGCCCGGGTCACTCCTAACTGTCCTCCCCTGAAGGCTTGATAGCCCCCAACTGCCCTCCCTTGCAGGCCTGGTCCCTCCCAACAACCCTCCCCTGCTGGCCATCTTGTGGTAGCCATCTTGTGTCCACATGGGGGTAGCCATCTTTGACCACATGGGAGCAGCCATCTTGTGTGGTGGAGTGATGGTCAATTTGTATATTACTCTTTTATTAGATAGGATTAATTTGTATACCATATTTTGTTGAAGCATTTGAAATTATTAATATTTGACTAATATTGACATACAAAAATAAATTTTAAAAAGTTTAACCTAATAATACTGTTGTCAAATATTTTAAATAAATTGACTATTTTCCAATTAAAATGTGGTATAATTTAATTTCTCCATTTTTGAAATACTATCTATGAATTTTATGGTTATAATGACTATATAAAATATTTTCTTCTTTTATTAAATTAAACTCCAGGATTATATTTTCTTATTCTTCCCAAGTTTTATGTATGTATAAATCAGTAAGTACTTCTTACTTTTTCATATGATTTTTAGGTTAGAACAGCATTCCTCTCAGTACTTCCATCACATATGAATTCAAACCAAGAAATTATTAAGCCATAGCTTCTTCCACATGCACTGTCTAGCTGGTGGAACTCTTACCAGTTTGTTTCATTTCCCCCAAATTCTTTCCATCATCCGTACATCTATTCTTAATTTCATGAGTTATTTTCCACATAAGTAGATGCTGCTGTCTTGATACAAACATATATATATATATATATATATATATATATATATTATTCTTTATTATAATTAGATTTGCTTTTTAGTAGTCTATGAAGTCCTAATTTTCACACTGCACAATTTTGATAATTATCATGTGGCATTAATGTCCTTTGTTAAAATTTCATGGTAGCCATTTTTTATATTTAAAGGCACATTTTGTTGCACAAACTATTTTCCTCATGAATTACCAGGGATTATTTTATTTTATTTTTACTAATCATCTTTAGGTGATACATCTGTTGGTTTCATTTTTACCCAGTTTTGTAATTCTTTTGGGGTATGTTCTTTTTCCCCCTCATATTCATGGTGAAGGTCTCTTGATTAGAATGAAGATTGCCATGCCAAAAAAATTGAGCTTATCTTTTTGCCATCGAACTTCCTGTTGTAGGCCCAGTTTGTGAAAACTGGTACTTGGCATAGTATATATAGCCAGCTGTTCATCTCCCTTACTTCCCTTACTTTTTCTAAATTAGACCTTTAACTGGAATGAAAAAATGAAAACTCAACTTGCGCCTTCTGGTCCTTCAGTCTCATTTCTACATGAAATAAAATAATTTTTCTTTTCAAGTCAAAAATACAACCTTTGAGATAACATTTTGTTGGTTATTCTTAAACAAATATTTCTTAATTTATCTCAAAAAGTATTTTCTCAAAATACGCTGACAATGACCTCTACTTTTATTTTTTTTAATAATTATTCTTCTCAGAAATAAGCTACAGGCACTAAGCAATTCCAAGTAGCTATAACTTAATTTATCATATAATTTGTTCTTGTACTTAAAGCTTCCAATTAAATAAAAGAATGAAATTCTCAGAAACTTGTTCCACAAATCCAGCTGGCCAGAGAGAGCATCTCCGTGGGAGGCAGCTTGATGTTCTTCTGCAGATTACATAGGTAGTCATGATTACCCTTTAATCAACTGCATCTGTGGGGGAACATTCTCAAAATGGCTACACAAATCTAGCTCTGAAGTACCTTTCCTGAAATGAACTTGCCAAACTAAACAAGTTTTCCCTCTATGAAACCAATTTTCAAGTCCATCCACACCATCTGTTCCTCATGAAAATGGAAAATGTGCTTTGTGTTGACCTGGCCTCAGTTAGTTATATTATCTGCAACTGGTTCATTAAAAAAATATATATATATATTTATTCAGGTTTCTTCTACCAGAATATACCACTTTACTTTCTTTCTTAACTCAAAATCATTGTAATCACTATATGATCTTTGTGCTTCACCATGTCACCTCTTTGTTCAATACTTTATGAGATCAATTTATTTTTGTAGTCTTATTTAATACTTGTTTTCTGGGAAATACGGACTCAACTTCCATCAAGCCATATTCAGCTGAAGTGCAATTCATTCTTCTTATGTTAGAAGTAAGTGACTGTCTAGGTATACAGCGTTATTTTAAAAGTTATGGCTTTTAATTTTTTCATGAAGTTAACTTAGAGAAAGTTACCCAAGGAATATAACAGGCTATAACTAAATATCTAATGTTTGTGAATGAATTTTTTAAAAATTAGCTATATCTAATCTCTTAAAGCTGAGTTTTGAATAAGCAGTTACACTAGAATGGGGATATTGGTAACTCAAATATGATAAAACACACGTTTATGAAAATATAAATAAAACATTGAGTATTCAGAGAGATTATTAGCACTTTAACCAGAATTGCTACTACATTATATTTTTATGACCTTTCAAATACATTTAAGATAATTTATTTCAGAAGAAATATACTCTTGCTACTCTTTTTAACTCTCAAGAATGTTTTTTTTAATATATGAAAAAAAATTTTTAAATTTTAAATGAAGGCAATAATGAAACACACTATGCATATGGATATGGTAATATCTAGAATGGTGAAATAATTGTTGTTCTCGAAAAAAATTAAGAGACATTTATAACAGATTTGTTTATAACTGTCAGAACTTGGGAGCAACCAAGATGCCTTTAACAGGTGAATGGATTAATAAACTATAGTACATCTAGACAATAAAATTGTATTCAACACTAAAGAGAAATGAGCTACCAACTATGAAAATATATGGAGGAAGTTTAAATGAATATTGTTAAATGAAAGGAGACACTTTGAAAGGGTATATAGTGTATGATTCTAACTATATGACATTCTACAAAAGGCAACATTATGGAAAAAGTAAAAAGATCAGTGGCTGTCAAGGGTTGGGGGTGGAGGGTGGGAGAGATGAATAGAAAGAACACAGAGGATTTTTGGTTCAGTGAAAATACTATGTATGACATTATCATCCTATATTATAAAAGCCTACTATGCAAGTTGTCCCCTCGACCTGGAGTTCAACCGGGAGTTCGACTGCTCGCTATGATGTGGGCTGACCACCAGGGGGCGGTGTGGTACACGGAAGGCATTGGCGGCGTGGCACTTGCAGCAGGCAGCAGTGGAGGCACTGCTGACCCCGATGGGCCCCATCGAGAGCGGGAATGCAGCAGGATGGTGGAGCAGGTGAGCGGGCAGCGCCAGATCAAGGCAGGTGCAAGTGGGGCCTGACCGTCCCACCGATCACCCTGCATATGGTGGCCAGTGGTGGCAGCTGGGGGCAGAGCCACTGCCTGGCTCCCAGGAGCTGAGGGACCCAGGACAGGGCCTGATGACTGAGGTGGAGGGGGGTGTGTGGGACCTGGGGGCCCAGATGCTGCCCAGGGCCCAGAGGTCAGCTGGCACCTGCCCTTCCATGCCAGATGCTTGTACTTCGATTGCCAGCCAGGCCTAGGGACCACACCCATGCACAAATTTCGTGCACTGGGCCTCTAGTAATAGATAAATGTCATTATACATTTGTCCAACCCCATGGAATGTACCAAAAAATGAATCTTAAGGTAAACTATGAACTCTGGGTGATAATGGTGTATCAGTGAAGTTCACTAATTGAAACAAATATACCAATCTGTTGAGTGATGTTGTTAATGATGAATATTATATAGTGTGGGGGCAGAGGCATATGGAAATTATCTCTACTTCTTAATTCTGTTGTGAATCTAAAACTGTTCCAAAAATAAGTTCTTAAACAAACAAAAAATAAAATAAAAAAGAAAGGGAAAGGATGGGAGTTTATAGTAGATCCATTTGTTACATTGAAAATCATAGTGTGTGGTGTTTAGTCAGCAAGGTGGAGAACACAGGAACCTAGGAGGACAGTCTCCATGCATGCTTAACAAATAGTGTGTTCATGAAATGGGCGGAGCTTGACAGAAAGAGGCTATGGGCAGCTCTTAGGCTATCCAGGCATATGGCCCTCAGGTGCACAGGAAGGTGTGCACATGGGTGCGGGAGGAGAACCAACACTCTCTGTAAAGATGAGTGGCAGGTGGAATGCAGATCAGGAGCCTGTGTTTTCAGACCACCATTAAGCTTCTGATGAGGAGTGGGAGTAGAAGTTACAGTGTTTTACTTGCCACTTGGAGAACAGCGCAAGAGATAAATACAACCTTGTTCTAAATCATTCCACCGGCAATGATCGATTCCAGATGCATTCCAGTTATTTTGAGGTGATTTTTCTTTTGTCCTACCAAGCCTATCACAAATGTCTGAAGTCTCTGATTTTAATGATTTTATCTCCTATTCACGAAAGTAGTTTATACTTGATGCAGGACCCTTAATTCACAAAAGCATGAACAGGCTTTGTTATATTCAAGCAATGATTATTTCCAGAAAAAAAAAAGAAAAATATTCCCATAAAGACAATTTTATTTATACCTCTTTAGTTTGGATTGCTTTCTGTGTATGCCTTACCAACATGCCATTTCTACTCTGCAGGGTTCTTTGTATTTATCTGGTTTCATATCTATTCAACTTTCTCTTTAATAATCATGTGAATGGGAGAACACTCCTATCTTCTGTGAATTGGTTTTTCTTCTTTTTAAAAAAATTGATTTTGGAGAAGAAGGAAAAGGGGGAGAGAAAAAAACATCAATGATGAGAGAGAATCATTGATTGGCTGTCTCCTGCACCCCCCACACTGGATCTAGTCCACAACCTGGGCAAGTGCCCTGGCCAGAAATTGAACTGTGACCTCTTGGTTCTAGGTTGATGCTGAACCACTGAGCCACACCAGCCAGGCTGGGTTGTCTTCTTTGAGATAACTTACTTGATAGATTATTAAAGAAGTTGGGGAGTTTCTCTAAGTATCTGTGTATTAAACATTTATTTATTGACCACATTTTTCATGCTATAGGCCACATGTTGTATAGAATGATAAGAAATGTATCATTAATAGATATGACTGTATTTCTCTGATGCCTAGGTTGATTTGGGATAAATACACAGACATCAATAAAAATGAAGGGTAAAATGTTGCCATTATGGAACTACAACCCTGTGCAGAAGAAACATTGTAAGTTGATTCACTTCTACTAATTTCTCAGCAGGGGTGTCAACCTGTTTGCTGCCCAGAATTCCCAGCATGCTGGTGGGTCTGAGATACATTCTAATCCAAGTCAAATGTTGACTATATAGAAACCTATCATAACACAGCATTGCCAGATTGAAGTTAATTTCCGTAGTTGGCAATCATGTGCATTAGTTTGTTATTGTTGCTGCAATACTTTACCACAAAATTAGTGGCTCAGTACAATACAATTTTTTCTCTTATCGTTATGGAAGTCAGACTTTCAACGTCAAAGTGTTGTCAGGACTTTGTTCCTTCTGGAAATTTCAGGGGAGAATCCATTTCCTTGGCATTTTCCAGCTTCTAGAGGCCCCCTGCTTTTCTTGATTTGTTGCTCTTTTCTCCATGTTTAAAGTGCACCATTCCAACCTCTGCTTTTATTACTACATTTATTTTTAAACTCTGAACCTGCCTCTACTGCTTCCCTCTCAGAGGATCCTGTGGTTGTTAGATGCATTTGAATAATCTGGGATAATTTTCATGTTTCATAGTTCTTAAGCACATCTGAAAAGTCCCTTGCACCATATCAGATCGCATGTTCACATGTTCCACTGATTGGAATAAGGACATCTTTGAAGGCCTTTAATTATTTTTACCATAACATAGAATATGCAACTTTTATCACCAGCCATTTTTAAAACACCAATTAAATATGTAAAATGGAATAAAACTGGAACTGGAAATTTCACAACCTAAGCCTAAAATAACTTAAAAGCCTCCACTATTCTAGCGTTCTAGATGATTGTTTTCCTTGAATTCTGTTTAAATTATTTTGTAGCACACATCACAATAACTAACACACTCTATAATACAAGTTTATTAAATTCTACATTTTTTAAAGATGAAATAATCATTTTTACACAAAATAAATATTTAAATACTAAAATTATGTAATGACTATATCTACATTAAAATTGTTCACTAACTAAAAATCTTTAAAAATTTACTGTGCCAGATCAGCATGGCTCAGTGGTTGAGTGTTGACCTGTGAACCAGGAGGTCACAGTTTGATTCCCAGTCAGGGCACGAGCCTGGGTAGTGAGCTCAATCATTAGTGGGAGGCATGCAGGAGCAGCCAATCAATGATTCTCATCATTGATGTTTCTATCTCTCTCTCCCTTTTCCTTCCTCTCTGAAATCAATAAAAATATTTTTTAAAAAAAATTACTGTGATTCAGGTCACTTTAGTCAGAAACATTTCATTACTTTTTCGATCATGGACAAAAATAATAAACATAACAGAACTGGAAATCCTGAATAATGTATAAAGTATGTCAGTGGAACATAGTATAAGACATGAGACTCAGAGATATTTAAATATTAGAATCAATAAAGTATATTTATCTGAAGGTATTAGAAGTCAGGCAAAAGAAGAGGAAAGATTTTTGGATAGTGCTATTAGCTAAGATGAGGGGTTTAATGTGGGAAGCAGTGTGACAGAGAAAAATGTCTGTTTTCTGTTTTGATGTTGACTATCTGTGGAGCATCCAGGATGATATGTTCATGGGATGATTATAAAGTAATAAAGCACTCCCACTCACCATCCTGGTTACCTCCTTAAATCCATCTAACCTCAATTCAGAGGCTTCAAAAGCTCAAACAGCTTTTCTAAAATAGTTTGCTTTTACCATTTTTATACAAAGAAGGTAACTCCAATTAGATGCACCTCTGTAACATTTGGAATGCAAGAGAACTGGATGGAAAGATTATCTTTTTTTAATGTTTTTTTTTAATTTAATAAATCTTTATTGTTCAGATTATTCCAATTGTTTCTCTTTTTTCCCCCATAGCTCCCCTCCACCCTGTTCCCACCCCACCCTCTGCCCTTGCCCTCCCCCACTGCCCTCATCCATAGGTGTACGATTTTTGTCCAGTCTCTTCCAGTATCCCCCACACCCCTTTCCCTCCGAGAATTGTCAGTCCACTCCCTTTCTATGCCCCTGATTCTATTATATTCACCAGTTTATTCTGTTCATCAGATTTTTTTTATTCACTTGATTTTTAGATTCACTTGTTGATAGATACATATTTGTTGTTCATAATTTTTATCTTTACCTTTTTCTTCTTCTTCCACTTCTTAAAGAATACCTTTCAACATTTCATATAATACTGGTTTGGTGGTGATGAACTCCTTTAGCTTTTTCTTATCTGTGAAGCTCTTTATCTGCCCTTCAATACTGAATGATAGCTTTGCTGGTAGAGTAATCTTGGTTGTAGGTTTTTGCTATTCATCACTTTGAATATTTCTTGCCACTCCCATCAGGCCTGCATAGTTTCTGTTGAGAAATCAGCTGACAGTTGTATGGGTGCTCCCTTGTAGGTAATTAATTGTTTTTCTCGTGCTGCTTTTAATATTCTCTCTTTGTCTTTTGCCCTTGGCATTTTAATTATGATGTGTCTTGGTGTGGTCCTCTTTGGATTCTTTTTATTTGGGGTTCTGTGCGCTTCCTGGACTTGTAAGTCTATTTCTTTCACAAGGTGGGGAAGTTTTTGGTCATTATTTCTTCAAATAGGTTTTCAGTATCTTGCTCTCTCTCTTCTTTTGGCACCCCCATAATTCTGATGTTGGTATGCTTGAAGTTGTCCCAAAGGCTCCTTACACTATCTTCATATTTTTGGATTCATTTTTCTTTTTGCTTTTTTCGGTTGAGTGTTTTTTGCTTCTTTGTGATCCTCTAGTCTGCTGTTAGATCTCTGTATAATATTTTTTTATTTTAGTCAGTGTATGCTTAATTTCTAGTTGGTACTTTTTCATTTCCTCAAGGGTCTCACTAAATTTATTGGCTTTTTCTAGAAAATTCTTGAAAAACCTTATAACCATGGTTTTGAACTCTATATCCAGTCGTTTGCTTTCCTCCATTTCTTTCATTTGTGATCTGTTTCTTTGTCTTTGAATTTTGGCTGCTTCTCTGAGTTGATAGAGTGGCTTTGTGTGCTAGGCATCCTATAGGGCCCAGTGGCTCAGCCTCCCAAGTTAACTGAGGTGGACACTCTTGGTGCACCCCTTTGTGGACTGTGTGCACAGTCTTGTTGTAGTTAAGCCTTGATTGTTGTTGGTATCAACAGGCCAATTGGCTGTGAGGATCAGCTGTGTCTATGCTGGGAGAACTTCTGTGCTGGAGACACCTTTATGGGAGAAGACTTGCAAAAGCCTCTGTGCTCAGCTTGAATGGGGTGGAATCTCAGGGCAGACCAGACAGCATTGGTTTCCTGTCAGCCCTGGCCTATTAGGCCCCTGTGTCTCAGTGTCCTGTGCTAATCGCTGCAAGCACCTCTGAGATAAAGCCACCTTCGAGTTCCGCCCACTGACAGTCCAGTTTCTCCCCGAATGAGTCTGGGTTCCCAGAGTCTCATCCGGAACTGGAGTTCAGCGCAGTCGGGAGCTTTTGTCTCCCTCCCCCTTGAGAAAGCCAGCTGCACACTCAATTGCCAGTCCTCTCTGCACAGGAGTCTCAGTCCCTCTGCCTCCTGCAGCTCCTCTGAGTCTCAGTGTGCTTTTCTCTTTCCTTCTAGTTTTAGAATTTCCACTCAGCCAGCCTTCTTGTGGATTGGGATGATGTCTGTTTTGTCTTTTAGTTGTAGTTTTGAAATTGTTGTGCGAGGCAGCAGTTTATGTGTTTACCTATGCCGCCATCTTGGTTTTTCCTCAAAAGATTATCTTTTAATTGATTGTTTCTTACACCTATCAAATAAAGTATGAGGACACTGGGTTTTTCCATAACAATCTAGTCACTATCTTCCATGTGTCAACAGGTCGGAGTGCAAAAAGGGGCAACACCCGGATACGAGGATTACAGCTACAAATGTTTTCTCTTTAACTCAGTAATTCCTGTTTTGGTGTCTAGATGTTGGCCTTGAGCATTCACTTCCATTCTTTCCAAATATTTAAAAAGCATCTGATCATTGTATTGAACCCCTTTCTGTTTAAAACATATAGAATGGTTTTATTTGCATATAAGTTGTTCCCAGTTGATAAACTCTGGATGGCAATTAGTTTATACATCTGGACTTTAAAGTAAAGGATATAATTGAGGGCAAATATTTGGAAATCATTAGAGAATAGTTCTTAGTGATGGACATGAAATTGAATGAGGTCATCCAGGAAGTGTTGTGTGCATAGAAACATTGGAGAGCTTCAATGCCATAAGAAGGCATAGGAAGAAAAGGCAGTCAGAGAAGCTAGAAGTGAAAAAGAAAGTATAATATCAAGCCTTAAAGATTTCAAATGTATTAACATTTTGATTTTCGCTACTTTACTAAATTTTCTCTTCATTTACCTTCTGTGTTTCCAAATTCTCATTATCCTTTGATGTTGTCACCCTATTTTCAGCTTCATTTGCCTATAGTGGAGCCAATGGTAACCAGTTCAAATATTTATCTTTAATTATGGAATTATTCAGTGCGTATGATCACTTCTTCTTAAACTCTAAGCTAGGGATGTTAATATGTTATATTTCTCTATTCTTGATTTTAGACAGCTGAATAATGGGGAAATTTATAAAATCAACCAACCTGTCCTCTACAAATTCATATTGTTTAATGTGAAATGTTCATTCAATCATGCTTGATAACCCTTTGTGAAAGTTACAACCTAGATTATTTCCTATTCACATGCACAAAAATGTGCATGTGCACACACACACACAAACACATAACACACACACGTTTACTCTTTAGCCTTTACCTCTGAAAATAGCATGTTCATTCTTTCTAAGATAATCCTTCTGTTATTTATCATGCCTCTTTATATTTTATCCTGAATTTATTCATTCATTCCAAATTTTCATTTAAAGAGCCACCGCCAGGCAATGGTTTATGCTCTAAGATACAACAGTGAACTAAATTAGAGTCCCAGTTCCTGGCCTTCCTAGAATTTGCAGAGAATATGCAATGAAAAGCAGGCTAATATGATTAGAGAGATCTTCAGAATATCCTGTTTTGTTTTGTTTTTGTTTTGATTTTTGTAGTTGTCAGGGAAGAGCTCTTTGATAAAGAAATGTTTATGCAGAGTCCTGAAGACAAGGCCTCTGAATAGAAGTCATCTTTCTGCTGATCTTTTATGTTGATGTGTATGAGCTTTTAACATAGTTAAAACATACATCTCTTTCTTATGTGTGGTACATATTTGCCTTTTAATTTGCCTTATGTTATGTTGCATATATATTTGTGTTCCAACTATTTGGGTTAATTATTAAACTTAGGACTTTTGAATTTTATATGAGGATTAAAAATAATGCTCTAATAAAAATTAATATTTTATTGAGTATTTATTTAGAATTTAGTATTTACATAGTACTTCAATATTTGTTTGATTTTAAAACTTAGAATTTGGATCCATTTAAAATTTATTTTTGTCATAAGGTGTAAAATACTGATCCACTTGTCTGATAGGTAGATAGATCTCCAATTGTTTTCTACAACATTCTTTGAATAGTCAAGTCTTTTTATACTAATTTAAGATATCTTATTTTTAAACTAAATGTATATATATATATATATATATATATATATATATATATATATATATATATTTGGGTCCATTCTGAACTTCCTAATAGATTCCATTGAACTGTGGAATTCTTATTATTAAGTGTTAAGTAAAATAATATGTACATATAATACATTATTTTAGTAAATTACTATTAATCCAGTAAAAATATAAAATACTGTAACATATATCTGATTTGGCTATATTAGCATTAGAATAGAGCTAGGTAGATGATTTTACTAAAAATCTGCATAGATCAATAAAATATCAGAAATCCTTCCTCATGACAGATTATTGTTTTTGTAATTTCTGGTTCTTTATCCTGGTAGAGTTCTCATGACCTTTAAAGCTATAACAAGGTCCAGCGAACACAGTGTGAATAATTTGCTGCATGCTTTCTTTTTTCCTTAAGTAACGTTTTTGCATAAGACTTTTGTTCTGTTTCAGTAAGGCACTTTAGCATATGCTGGTTAAATTCTGTCTTCTTGTTGCAGCTTAAGTCTGTTTTCACTCAGGTTGTTTGCTTGATGCCTCTGAGCTAAAAAGAAGATATTTTAAATCTTGAGAGAAATGATTCACACTCTCTTTGGCAGCTAACGCTACAATCTTTGCTTTTTGCTCACGCCTTGAATTTTGATGAACTAAAAAATTAAGAAGGACATACCACATGTATAAACCAAATGCTTTTAGTTCGCATACTGACAACACAATTGTGTGTGGCTTCTCAGAGAAAAGTCACTCATCTCTGTCATCAAAACTGTGCCAAGGACTCAAAGTGATGGGAACCTGTCTTAAGAAGTCTTTATTTTTTAATTTTAATTTTTTTGACTGATGCAGAGTTGGATTCCCCTATTGATGAAAATGAAAAAAAGATCAATTCTCAATTCTCAAAACCTAAAGCTTGCACAACTTACTACTTGGCTTTTTGGGAACTCCCTGCTAAGCCCCACAACATGTGATAAAGTTTAGTAAGGTCAAGAAAAGCTTAGTCATGGGTCAAGGAGACACTGTGGCATACATCTGTAGATTTAACACAAATCATTCTAAAAAAGGAAAATAAATATAAGCAGTTTAGTATCCATGGTATACAAATTCCTTTCAAAATTTACTGAACACTCCGTTAAAAAAATGTGTATTTTTAAGCTCTACAAAAAACACAGAAATTAGATGTAAGGATGAGGCAGAGAGTTACTACATAGATCTTTTAGCCCATAAACTTTAGGAATATGAACTTATTAAATGATTAGCATCATTGCCATGTAAGTGTTACCATGTTGTTACTATGAGAAGGAAACCTTAGAGAACTTACATCTGCTTCTAAAAGTTGCTTGCCACGTGGAGTGAAAGAAAAGTTAGGGATATAAAGCAAGTGTCTGTATAATTCCAGACCCTTTCTCAAAACTATTGTAAAATAATACAGTCACAGTCTCTGGCATCAGGGCTTAGAATCCTACTAATATAACTGATAGCCTGATTGAGCTTGGGCAAGATACTTAGCCACTTTGAGCTGATAAAATCTGGCGTGGTGTTTTTGAGGTAATATATATAAGAAAACACAAGATATCTGGAAGAATAACTGTACAATAAAAATGTACCTATTTCCACTATTATGAAATTCTTAGCCATAGTGTTAATGTGCTTTCCAAGAAGAACCATTCTTGCTATAAGGAATCTTACACTTTGGGATTTGAACAAATTATGTAATTATCACAGTGCAGGGTAGCATCTTATGCAAAGATGAAACAAAGGTGAATAATAAAGACAGAAGAAGAAAGCATTCTATGGAGACTACAAAAGACAAAGATCAATTATAGCCTGATAATGGGTCAGAAAACTCCTTGAAAAAGAAGTAGCCTTGAGATAAGCATTTCAAGATTGAAAAAGAGTCCTAACCGGTTTGGCTCTGTGGATGGAGTGTCAGCCTGCGGACTCAAGGGTCCCAGGTTTGATTCTGGTCAAGGGCATGTACCTTGGTTGTGGGCACATCCCCAGTGGGAGGTGTGCAAGAGGCAGCTGATTGATGTTTCTTTCTTATCTATGTTTCTAACTCTCTGCCTCTCCCTTCCTCTCTGTAAAAAATCAATAAAATATATTAAAAAAAAATTGAAAAAGAAAAGTCCAGCAGGTGATGATGAAGGTGTGATGGAGGAAAACTCTAAGTGTAGGACATAGTATAAAAAAAGCTTTTTAAAATTTTTGAGGATATGTGTCTTGAGTGGTATGTATGAAAATTCCACTGGTATCCTATCTAATAGAAGAGTAATATGCAAATTGACCATCACTCCAACAAACAAGATGGCTGCCCCCATGTAGGCAAAGATGGCTGACCTCATGTGGATTCAAGATGGCTATCACAAGATGGCCAGCAGAGGAGGGCAGTTGGGAGGGACCAGGCCCGCAAGAAAGGGCAGTTGGGGGCGATCAAGCCTGCAGGGGAGGGCAGTTAGGGGTGACCAGGCTGGCAGAGGAGGGAAGTTGGGGGTGACCAGGCCTGCAGGGAGGGCAGTTAGGGGCAAACAGGCTTGCAGGGGAGCAGTTAGGCATCAATCAGGCTGGCAAGGGAGTGGTTAGGGGGTGATCAGGCTGGCAGGCAGAAGCGGTTGGGGGCAATCAGGAAGGCAGGCAGGTGAGCAGTTGGGAGCCAGCAGTCCTGGATTGTGAGAGGGATGTCCGACTGCCCGTTTAGGCCTGATCCCGGTAGGATCAGGCCTAAACGGGCAGTCGGACATCCCTCGAGGGGGCCCAGATTGGAGAGGGTGCAGGCTGGTCTGAGGGAAACCCCCCACCCCCCATGCATGAATTTCATGCACTGGGCCTCTAGTTTATAAAAGAATCAGTGAAAATCAAGTTCAGGAATATTAATTGGGACAGTATGCGAGGGGACCAGGTTACAGCCTGTATGGTAGCAGACTAGAAGTGTTACCATCAGTAGTACATGCTAGATGAAGTACAATGTGGCATTAAGCATCACTTCCTATGTTCATTGCTTTGATGTTTGTATTTCATGCTTTTAGTGCTGAATTGTTGACCAATATGACAGTAGCTAATATTATCATGCTAAAATAACCCTTCATTTAATAATATTGTCCCAGAATATGCCATGCAAATTATTTTTATGAGCTTATGAATGCTTTTGATAAGTATTTTGTAAAAGTTTTTGGTCAATTTCTTTGCATTTTTGGTAAAATCGTGTGGCCAAGAAAACCTGAGTTGTAGAACACATTTGAAAAATCACAACTTGATTATCTTCAAGAAGTCAGTGGTTCTTTATTCTTGCCCTTCTCTCCCTCTAGCTAGATACATGAGCTTGCATCTGTTACGCAGGCTCCTGAGGCCTTTGATTCAATATCTCTAACCACATTCTACACTAACTGACAGCCCTGGTCATTCATGGCCAAGCCATTATCTGATTGAAGTTATGGTAAATACACTTCTGAGAAGAATACAATAATCAGAATTGTGTTATACAAATCAGAGGGACAATAAACAGGGGTGTAAAACTAATTTATTTAAAAATAGACAATCCAACTTTTTGGAAAGGCTATAGCATCAATTTGCCTGAATAAAAGACCTTAGAAAATTCTAATAATTCTCCAGGTTAAAACACTCTTTTTCATGCTATTTACTCTCTACATGAAATTATCTATCCCTCTAACATTATTGCCTCTCACTCTTTCCTATACTTCGTGGCTTTTGGCCATGCTGCCTTTTAGTCAGTTCCAAATCATCCTAAGTTGGGGCACACTGCAGAGCCTTCACACTTTCTTCTATACAAATGCACTCTCCTGGATGATCACATAGTTGGTCTAAAGGGAGGTGTCAATATTTCAGATAGTTACATTCTGACCACCAAATATAAAGTGCCACTTCCAAGTCACTTATACATCATGATTTTCTTCTTCACATTTACTACATTCAAAATATTTATTTTTGTGTGTGTATATTAAACTATGTTTATCTTCCTGACCAGAATAAAAACCCCATAAAATTGGGATATTATCTTTATTGTTAACACTGGATTACCCATATTTAGAACTGTGACTGGGACACACTATCTGCTTATTAAATATTTATGAAAATAAACATTATTTTTCATAGTGATAATGCCTGAAACATTTAAAGTTTAAGATAATAGTATAAATCTATATAAGTAAAACATTTTTTCATGTTTTTTTTTTTTAAAGAAAGTAAAAGCCAGTTGGATTTTCCCCTAATATTTAGTGGAAGAGAGATTAAGTAAACTTGCATAAATAACAGAAGTCTGTTTCTTAGTATTTGATGTGGATTTATAATTCATTTGACTCTGTAGATTTAAGAAAAGCACAGAAATGAGAATTTTGAAGAGATTTTCCTATTAAAATCAACAAGGATTAGGAATAGCAATATTCTAAAGAGCTTAGGTGCATCATGGTTTTGAGATTTCTCCACTTGGAAGGCCTCTGAGTCTCACTTATTACATTTTATCAGGGATCAAGAGTTAAGTAGATCTGCTACACAAAGATTGACCATATGCTTTTTACCATGGGCCACATTGTCCTGTAATTATATTACTGGAACCAAACAACTTATAGTGAGTAATTAAATTTTATATACATATTTATATTTTCTTACTTACATCTTCATTCTTAAAAAGCTTATCTTCACCAAACCTACCTAATGACTTTTTTGTTTTTTGCTTCTTTTTTTCTTTTGCAACTCAGGTGTGTGGAATTCAGTTAATCATATTTGGTTCATGGAACAAATAATCTGTAGGTGCATGTTTTCATTTTGTTATTGCTGTTGTCTATGTAGGAGTTCTATATTTGATAATGACCTTTAGTTTTACCACAAGATATTTGGAAGCATTGTTTTAAAATATGAGTGTGTGTGTGCTAGAAATAAATAAAATATCCTTTCACTTTAACCATAAACTTACTCATTATTAATCTGGGATCTTTACCTCATAAAATTAATATAGTTATTGTGGAAAACTCAGTATGTATATTTAAGAGATTAGAAATTTCAGACAGAAATGTGAAATGAGGATTTATAACTAAGTTTCTCTATTATACTGCACTATAGGCTTGGTGCACGAAATTCATGCATAGGTAGGGTCCCTAGGGCTGATCTGCAGGGCGACCTGTGGAGCGATGGGGGTGGTGGGGTGGTGCCGCCCGCTTGCCAGCCAGCCCCGCCCCCCACCACCGCTGCTGGTCATCTCCCTCTGCAGGGCGACCAGTGGGGCAATTGGGGAGCCCCAGCTGGCACCCACCTTAGCTGGCCTGGGGCCTGCAGGCTGGGGGAAGCTCCTGCATTGAGTGTCTGCCCCCTGGTGGTCAGTGCACATCATAGTGACCAGTCATTCCACCGTTTGGTTGCTTTGCATGTTAGGCTTTTATTATATAGGATTTGAGTCTGCGAAATCAAGATGCTTTTCCTATCCTTTTTACTTCCTCCCTCCTTCCACTCATGCTATCCTCTCTCTCTCCCTTCCTTCCCCCCTCATTCCTTTCCTTCTTCCATCCTTCCTTCTTTCCTTTTTTCCTTCCTTCCTCTCTCTCTCTCTCTCTCTCTCTTTATGTGTGTTGGATTGCTTTAGCTGACAATTAACTTGATTATACTTACACTACAATCCATGTCTGTTGGGCATAACCTCAAAATTCAGTACAGTGATATTTAGCCTTTGTTGTGCTGCACAGGGCATGCTCTGTGCATGTGGCCCATGGGTCAGGTTAACAGTTTGAATATACATTATATACAACATTTATCATTACTTCTCATCTTGTTCTTTCCCTTTTTTAGGATTCCTCCATTACTTTAAAGCAGAGTTTATTGTCCCAATTCCTAGCTTCTAATTTTTTCAGGCAAAAATACTGCAGTCATTCTTTCAGGGTTTTATTTGCCTCTTAGTTTTAAAGACCAAATATATAGTTATCTCATCCAGGGTTATTATCTTCTTCATAGTGTCATTTCTTCTTCCAAGGTTTGATTCTCCATCAAAATGATATTCTTCCTATTCTTCATATTCATCCTCCATCTTCTTCTTATTATTATTATTTTACTTTTTTTGCTACCCTTTTTTCTTACCTGTACATGCTCTTTAGTTCTTAACTGGAGGAGCATACTTTTAAAAATAAGAATGGCTAAAGAATGCTGAATGTCTATCTTTCTAACTTTTATCATCAAAATTTGAATTTTTCTGACTTCCAATTTTATTACTGAAATAAACGAGATTTTGGAAAGAAAACATCCTCTTTTTGCTCAAAGCAGAATTGAAAATAGATCTTTCTTTTAAAGTACCTTGAACTATTTTTAAAGACATCATAAAATAGAGATTGCAATTCCTTAATTCGCATTTGACATTCTTTTTTTGTTAAACACTGATTCTGATATGAATAAAACATTCATTATTCATTCATTCACTCATTCATTCACTCACTCACTTAACCAGTACTTATTCAGCTATGACATGTTTTAAGTGTTACATATACAAAGGTCACTAAAAGTGTCAGAATCCCTGCAGCTTAGCAGGAAAGAATAGCATTCAATATAGTGTCACAAACAAAAGAATTCTAGACAGGATAAGAATTATGAAGAAGATTGGCATGCTGATAAGAACACATATATTGAATGAAAATCACTTAGGTATCGAGACTGGTGTAGGTTTTCCTGAGAAAGTGACTATTGAACTGAGGCCTGACAGGAAGTAAGATGCAACTAGACAAGAATTACGTGCAGTGGATGAGCAAAGCCAGGCTACATTTAAGTCATATATATATATATATATATATATATATATATATATATATATATATATAAAATCCTCACCTGAGGATACTTTTTCTATTGACTTTTAGACAGAGTGGAAGGGAGAGGGAGAGACAGAGAGAGAAACATTGATTGGTTGCCTCCCACATGCACCCTGACCAGGGCTGCAACCGAGATACATGCACTTGACCGGAATCCAAATTGGGACCCTTCAGTCTGCAGGCTGATGCTCTATCCACTGAGCAACACCAACTTGGCCACATTTTTAGTCTTTGTTCTTAGAGCAATGGATATCAATGTAATCATTGTTGTTAGCTTTCACAACATTCACAGGCTAAGGGTATGAGTTTCTTGAATTTTTAGTAATTAAGATATCTTTACCTCATTTAAATTATGTAGATTTATTTTTATGCTAATGGACTTTGGCTAATAGTTTGATGAGTATAGAACATACAGTGGTCTTATTTCTTTTGGATAATATTTAAAGCATACTGATTAAGTACACATCTGAATGCAATTATAACATATCTAGAAGAAACTCTGTGAGGCTGCAATGTTTCTCAAAATCACAGTTTCTGAACTCACTGGGACATGATCTTATCTTTCTCGATCTTGTAAGAGATATGAATTATGTACATCATTTTGTGGGGTCTCAAAGGCACAATCATATAGCCATACACAAGCAAACTAGAACATATTAGAAACCATATTTAGAAATGTGTTTCTTTCTTTTTTTTAAATTGATTTCGGAGAGAGGAAGACAGAGGGAGAGAGGGATAAAAACATCAATGTTGAGTGAAAAATCATTGATCAGCTGCCTCCTGCATGGCCCCTACTGGGGATCGAGCCCACAACCCCTCATGTGCCCTGACTGGGAATCAAACCATGACCTCCTGGTTCATAGGTTGACGCTTATCCACCGACTCACACTGTCCTGGCTAGAAATGTATTTCTTATTTTGGAAATGTCAGCTTAGATACATAACAATCACCAATATTTATATCCAGAAAAAATAAGTAAAATTTATGATTGATGAATACTTTCATATTTCAAACTCATTTAGATACTTTCCAAAAACATTTATCTTTATTGTTGAAAGTATTACTGATATTCCCCTTCTTTCCCACCTCCACCCTGCTCCTGCCCCCCACCTCAGGCCTTCACTACACTATTGTCTGTGTCCTCATCATCAGATACTTCTTTTAAGTTTGAGGAAAATGTGTACTGTTGAGAAGTATCAGATGAAATCCAGCTGTATTTTAATCCCATTTCAATCTATCATCACAGAAAATATTGACTATTTTTCCCTCAGACATGCAGCTGTCAACTCTCCAATGGTAAGTCTAGATTTACATTACAGTTTTATTTGCTACCTATTCATTTTCATCTAAAACACTTGTTCCATGAAACAGCTTTTACTGTCTGAAAAAGGAAAGCAGGATGTGCGATCTCATCAACATGTCAATGAATGTTCACGGGCACAGCAAATAATATTTGCTAAATTCAACGCAATATATTTTTACTTTAAGAAGTGATAAAATCACCATAAATCCAAGTGCATCATAAATGTCATATTCACCATTCCAGGAAGAAGATTCCCACTGTGTGCCAATAAGTGCGAAGATTCCCCCACCCCAACCCTGAACCCATTACACATTCAAGTACCCACAAAGTGTGTGTGCTCACTTGGAAAGTAAGCCAAGATACAAAAGCGCCTGGGTAACTGTGTAGACTTTAAGATCTTTGGAAAACTTAAACAGACTTCAAAATCAGAAGCAGTGAGGATAAGCAAGGATGCAGTGATAACTAAATCCAAATGTAATGGCTCAACAGAATAAAACAGTCTTTGTCCTAACACAATTCTTGGTGACTGGTCAGGCTGAGGGGACCACTCTCTTCTGTGTGGTTGTGCAACAATTTTAATTCCCTTTTGTCTCATAGCTCAGTATAAGGTAGTTTATAATTTTCATTGGGTGGGGGAAAAGGAATTATGGAAGAGGGACATTGGCTTAAAAGCCTTGGTCCACAAGGAACACATGTCTATTCACTTTCTATTGGGAAGGATAAGCATATGAGCACCCATCACTGCAAGGAAATGGAAAATGTAGTTTCTTGCCTCTGTATTCAATTTTAAGCTACAATTATGGAGAGGAGGGAGATTTTGGTAGTTTCTTATATCTGTCACAGAGAAGTGTTCTATTCCATTGCTCTGGACATAAGAGGGTATTTTGTTTGTCTTTATTATTTTGCTTGTTAATTTTTAGGTATATATGAAGCTCACAAAGGCTAAGCAACTTAAAGCAACTATAATTTGGAATAAATCAACAAGAATCCTAAGTCACAACATGGAGTGCAGATCACTAAACAGAAGAAGTAGTTGTAACTTTCCACCTCAGCTTACAACAAAATAACTATGGATTTCTGTGAATGAGGTGAATGGGCCTTTGAGTTTGCGATTAACATGGCATTACCAATGATAATAAAATAATTTTTATCATTTTATTGTGTTTTTATTATTATATTATTTTGTACTATGAACACTGTCCCGTAGCTTGAATATTCTGGGAAATTTCAAGAAAAGAAATATGCCCAAGCAATCATGCATGAAATTAATTATCTTCAGAAAGTAAATACAAAATTTGGTTTAATGTAGTTGCAATGACTAATTAACATGGTTTTAAAATTAGAAATGTTTGTGAATGCCTGCTTGCCCTAGGCTTCTAACCTTCTGGCCTGCTGGCAGAAATACTCTTACAGTAGTAAGTTCATAGGAGATTATCTTTTAACAATAAACATGCTTATTACATGAAGTAAGAGGAGATGAAGGAGAGTTTTTTTGCATCGCTGGACTTGCATTGTCTTCACATGGAACTAGAGTGATGTGCACAAAACCACTGCTTAGACACAGGTCAGGACGCAGTACCAGAGGGTCTCAGTCCTACAGAAAATGGAGGACACTGATTTTCTTTTTCTTTCACCATCTTTTTTGTAGATTTTATTTTACAGCTTTCTATTTAAAAGCTCATCTCCCTTAAATTTTGTCTTGGTCTCTTTCTGAAGCCCTAGAGGTAATGGTCAGAGGGACCCACACGTCTGCAGGGACACTGTGGTCCTATGGAGCACAGAGCACGTCCTTAGTAAATGCCAGGTGGATTATGCCCATAGTTCTTGTTTTGTGGATACTGATTTTGGGTTCCCCAACATACCTGCTTCAGGACCAGGCTCAGAACGTGTCATGCCCTTGCCATGGACTGTGTCTATGCAGCAAGAACCCAACTTACATTTTCAGGAGGGCATCCTAGCACATACCTCAGTTCTTATGGTGGAGCTTTCTCTTGACTCCCTCCTGCGGTCCTTGGGAGATGTCCATTGCTCAGTTCTACATGGAAAGAGCAATTTGAAAGCTATTTTTACTGTTATTTGTCTATATATTTGCTCTCACTTAAAATAAAGCTAAAAGTTCACTAAGACATTTGTTTTCTGTAAAAATTGATTATAATCAGCAAGCACCTTCCCGGCTACTTGAAGGGTAAATGCTGTTTTTAGTAATAAATGAGAAATGTTTCAATCATAGAGTTGTACATGTGCATTAACTGTCATTTATAGGGCAACATATGGAACACCAATTTATATATATATTCAAATTTTTATTTATAATATTTACTCTTCTATACAAACCAAAATACACTATAACTGTTATTTCATTTTTAAAGTCTAGTAGAGCTTAGTAGCCATTGCAATAGACCAAGTTCAAACCCAAGTTCTACTTCTTATTTACTCTAGATGCTTGTACAGATTACTTTCCTTTTCCTATAAAATGCAGGTAATAATAGAAACTGCACATGACGCTAGGATTAAGTGAACATTAAATATATTCATACATATAAGAGATTTAGAAGAATGCTAAGAATATAAACTTCATGTTATTATTCTCTGTTTCTTTGGCAGTTTTATTCAAGTCAAAACACACCCTGGGAAGTATCACAATTGCTTAAATAAGAATATAAAACTAGTGGACATTTTAAAAAGCAGATATTAACAATGTGTAGTTATGAAAATGCTCTTTTAAATTATTGGAGATCAACTTAACTTCAAGGTATCCTTTGAAAATAAAATATTACTAATGGAAATATTAAAATCCACCACTTTCTAACTTCACAATATTAAAAAAGTAGTGTAATCACAGGTACATGTGGTATTTGGGGGCAACTGAAATGAGGGTAGAATAAAGGAAAAATGATCTCTTTAAATATTTGTATGCATGCATATTAGCATAACCAATGGACACAGACACTGGGGCGGTGGAGGCTTGCCTGGGATGGGAATGGCTGGGGGTGCAATTGGGGGAAAAGGAGACAGATGTAAAACTTTAGACAATAACTTAATAAATAAATACATAAGATAAATAAATAAATAAAATACAAATTTCCTATTCTATAAATAGTAATAAGCAATAGGTTTAATTATAATGTGCTCTATTACCCAGGCTCTAATATTTCACATATAACTAAAATTTGCTTATTTCATCTATATTCTTACATTTAGCACTACTAGGCTTTGGTTATAATGAACTTTTATTTATTTATTTTTTTGTTAATCCTCACCCAAGGATGTTTTCCATTGATTTTTAGAGGCAGTGGAAAAGAGAGAGAGCAGGGTATGGGGAGAGAGAAAAATGGATGTGAGAGAGTCATCAATTGGTTGCTTCCTGCATGTTTCCAAACCGAGCAGAGATACATGCCCTTGATTGGGAATCGAACCCATGACCTTTCTGTATGCAGACCAATGCTCTAACCACTTTGCAACACTGTCCAGGGAATAAAAAACTTTTAAGAAAAAAAATTCCATTTAAAGATTTTTTCTCCATATGTAAATATTTCTATCAGCTTTTTTCTTGTTTCATTGCTGATTGTGTATGAGTGTCCCAGGATCTTTACAACTTTGAAAACAGAAGCCATAATAAAAGACGGCAAATAAAATAAGTTGGAGCAAAGTAACTCAGATGAAATAGGCAAAGTGAAAAAAAAGTTAGAAATTTATTTTAAAAACTAATATTCTGAGAAAGGAATAAAACATAAGTTGATATAAAGAGCAAAAATTAGAAAATTAAAGAAACTCTTAGGTATTAAAACATAATAAATTAAAAAAATCAAAACTTCAGTATATGCTAAGAAGGTAGAAGAATAAAGATAACTTTCCTTCCAAGTAAAAGACAAACAAAAAGATAATACTAGGAGAGAAAATGTGAGAAAACTGAGAATCAATGTAGGGATTGAAGCATGCACCTTACTGAAATTCCATTTCAAAAAAAGACAGAAATACTGTTATACTCAGCCTTAACTTGCATGAATTTATATATGCTCAGCATAATAGAGGCAGAAAATATCATCATTATAGAATATAATTGTTCAATTAAAAGAAATAGAAATAGAGATGAATAGATAGATAAAAATAGATAGATAAAGAAAGAAAGGGATGAAAAGCTTTAATAGTAAGGAAAATATGGTGGGATGACTACAAAAATTTTGCACATAAGAATTCTCACAGCAACACTGGCAGTCAGAAGAAATTGAATAAAAGTCTCAAATATTTTGAGAGACAATTAATTTCAATCTTGAGTTATATACTCAGGTGAAGTAATTCTTCAATTTTGGGAGTAGAATGAATATACAAGTTTTTTACATAAGCAAGTCTCCAAAAATTTCACTCCTGTGACCTTTCTCTTAGGATGGCGAGTTCCAGAAAAAAAACAACAACAACAGTGCTTAAAACTAAGCAAAGGAAAATGTTGGACTGTGAAAATGGAACATTTGACAAAGAAAGATGGGAAGGAGACTTTTCAGAATGAGATTAAAGGAAATAGCAGGAGAATCAGGGCATTCTTCCATACATAGCTGATCCAGATTTAAACAAGAAATCAAAAGCCTCACTAGAAAGGGGAAGAAAGTGCAGTTAGTGAACAGACTAATGGAAAGAGTTTTTAGTTTAGAGTACTGCACTGAGCGACTGAGAACAGTTAACCATAGTATACAGAGAAATAAACCTATAAATAAAGGGCAATTAATTGGAACAACAATGAAAAACTTGCAGAGCTAAGTAAATATAAATGTAAATGGTGAATTACTTGACTCAACGTAAATTATATTTGTATGGTCATAATATTGTAGGTGCTAAATATTGACTTAAACAAAAATTGGGATATAACCCTATTGGGTAGAAGCAGGGAAAGGGAAGGAGGGAGATCTGATATGAACTGAATAAAACATAATTGCAAATCAAGAGATTATGCTTAGCAACATTAAATAAATTCAGGACAAGCAATATTATTATAAAGTGGAGATAAAAGGATCTGCCCACATGACCGAGTAGAGAAAGACTGTACTTGCCTCCTCTCACAACCACATCAAAATTACAGAACAGCCATCATGGAAAACTGCCTGAAGTCTAGCTGAACGGAAGTCCTATAACTGAGCATAGACGGAAGAAGTCACATGGAGACTGGCAGGAGGGATGGAGACACGTACTGGGCTGATTCCACACCCATCTGTGGCAGTTGAAAATTGGGAGAAATATCTTGGCTGCAGAGCTCCCCCCTGAAGAATGAGGAGTCCCAGCCCCACACCAGAGCTCCAGCCCAGGGTTCCAGTGCCGGAAAGAGAATCCCCCTAACACCTGGCTATAAAAACCAGTGGAGTTTGTGGCTGCGTGAGAGGAAGGGCTGATGGAGTCCCAGGCATTCCTCTTAAAGGGCCCTTGCACAAACTTACTGGGTGAAAGGCTCTCTGGCTCTGAGCTCCAGCATGGAGGCAGCAGGTTAAAATGTGCCAGGGACATACTGGGAGGGACTGAATTGTCTGACTTCAAGGTGAGACCTGGAGGGGCAACTTTTTTCTCAGACAGAAGTATTGTCAGAGGCCACGTTCCTCTGTGAGCCCTCCCACCACAGAACTGCCAGGGGGCTGCTATATCCACCAACCTAGCTAACACCACTGGCCCCACCCAAATTACAGGCCCACCCAAGCCACTTTTGGTGGCTATCCTATATAATAAAGATGTAATACGCAAATGGTCGTTACACTGTGAAGTGTAATGACCGACCGCATAACGACTGGATCACGGATCAGCAGGAGGGTGGGGCAGTGAGCTACAAGCAGGAGGTGGAGAGCTATAGGAGGGAGCAAGGCAGCAAGCTCTGAAGGGGGGTGGGGGTGAGGGGAGGCAGGGGAGATACAGGAGGGTGGGGAAGCGGGCAGAGAGCTACTGAAGGGCAGCAGCAAGCTACTGGTGAGCTACTAGTGCACAGATTCATGCACAGGGCTACTAATTTAATATAAGCTGCCTATCTTGGTGCATGCTGTGGAATTTCCTAAAATCTCTCAAAGGTTCACATACCATAAACAAGTAGCATCTGACCCCAGCATGCCCCCTACATCTTGCTAAGCAGCCTCAAGCCTGAAACTAGCAGCAGCCAGCCTCAGTTTGCAGCTTATTCTTTTCCAGGTACCCCTAAGCTCAGCACAAATGGCAACCATGTGTAAATCACTTTATAGCTCATACCAGGTGGCCCTGGGGAGGACGAAGGCAATGGCTGAACTTAGCCTGCATCTCCCAATAGGACCCAAAACCAACAGATCCAGTGGCCAGCTTGAGACCACACCAAAGCACCATCTATTAGGAAGTACCTCCACAGACAACTACACTCAAAGGACTTGGCAGACACCAGAACCCTTCTCAAGTGAATCCTGCTCTGTAGAGTCAGCCCCTGCACAACAGCTCCTCCACTGTAGTCATGGCCAGTCCTCACAATCAATCAGCCTGAGGGTCAATCCCTCCTACTGAGGTGCCAAGAATAATCAAGGCTCAACTACAACAGAAAGGCAACACACAACCCACATAAGAAACACATCTGGAGCAATTGTCTCACATGACCAGGAGTCTGTGCACTGGGCCCCACAGGACACCTGCTTAAAAGGACACTTTACAAAGACCACAAGATATAGCAGCTCTGCCTAATACATAGAAACAAACATGGGAAATTGACATACGAGTCCAGAACGTGCAGAGAGTCCAAAAACAAGATGAACCTAGAGAGGCCCACACTAAGACACATCATAATTAAAATGTCAAAGGTTAAAGACAAAGAGAGGATATTAAAAGCAGCAAGATTAAAGCAGTTAGATACCTACAAGGGACCTAGTAGACAACTAAAAGCTGTCAGCTGATTTCTCAACAGAAACTTTGCAGTCCAGAAGAGATTGGAATGAAATATTCAGTGATGAAATGCAAGGACCTGCAACCAAGATTACTATATCTAGCAAAGCTATCATTTAGAATAGAATGACAGATAAACAGCTTCCCAGACAAGAAAAAGCTAAAGGCGTTCATAATCACCAAACCAGTATTACAAGAAACATTATAGTAATTGCTTTAAGAAGAAGAAAAAAGGTGAAAAATATGAATAATAAAGTGGTAATATCTACATATCTATCAATAATTCTTTTAAATATAAATGGATTAAGTGGACCAATAAAAATATAGGATGGGTGAATGGGTAAAAAAAAAACAATACCCTTACATATGCTGTTTATAAGAGATCCACTTCAGATCAAAAGACACACACAGATTGAAAGTAAAGGTTGAAAAAAATATATTTCATAAAAATGTAAATAAAAGCAAATAAACAATAGCTGGGGTAACAATACTTATACCAGACAAAATAGACTTTAAAACAAAGGTTATACCAAGAGACAAAGAAGGACCCAAAAATTCAGTTTATGGGTTTATCTAAAGAAACCCAAAACAATAATTTAATAATTTAAATTTAATAATTTAATTTAATACATCCATATTTTTAACGCAGAATATTTACAACAGCCAAGATACGGAAGCAACCTAAGTGTCTATCAGTAGATGAATGGATAAGGAAGTGGTATCTATACTATTAAGAGGGTAATATGCTAATTAGACTGGACATCTTCCAGACAACCTTCCAGACATCCCTCCAGACAAAGTCACGGTGGCAGGGCCGAGGCAGAGGTAGTTAGGAGGATCAGGCCGGCAGAGGAGAGCAGTTAGGGGGATCTGGCTGGCAGGCAAGTGAGCGGTTAGGAGCCAGTGGTTCTGGATAATGAAAGGGATGTCCAACTGCCAGTTTAGGCCTGATCCCTGCGGGTATCCCCCCAGGGAGTCCCGGATTGGAGAGGGTGCAGGCTGGGCTGAGGAACTCCCCCCTCTCTGTGCACGAATTTGGTGCACTGGGCCTCTAGTATATACATAATAGAATATAACTCATCTATTAAAAAGAATGAAACCTTGCCATCTGCAACAACATGTATGAACCTAGAAGTATTGTGCTGAATAAAATAAGTCAGACAGAGAAAGACACATATCATGTGATTTACCTTATATGTGGAATATATTTTAAAAAAGCAAACAAGCAAGCAAAGTAGAAACAAAATCAGAGATAGGAGAATATTTGGATGGTTTTCAGGTTTGGGGGAGTTGGAGGGATGGGTAAAAAAAGGGAAGTAAGTATAAATTTGTAGTTGCAAAATAGTCACAGGTATGTAAAGTACAACATAAGGAATATAGCCAATAATATTATAATAACCAGGTTAGACAGATACTAGACTTATTGAGTGAACACTTCATAAGATATATAAATACTAGAGGCTCGGTGCATGAAATTCATGCACAGGGGTTGTGTCCTTAGGCCAGCCTGCACCCTCTACAATCTGGGACCCCTTGACCCTTGAGGGATGTCTGACTGCTCATTTAGGCCTGATTTCATTGGGATCGGGCCTAAACGGTCAGTCGGACATCCCTCTCACAATCCAAGACTGCTGGCTCCCAACCACTCACCTGCCTGCCTGCCTGATTGCCCCTAACCGCTTCTGCCTGCCAGACTGATAACCCCCTAACCACTCCCCTGCCACACTGATTGACGCCTAACTGCTTCCCAGCTGACCTGATTGCCCCTAACTACCCTCCCCTGCCGACCTGGTCACCCCTAACTGCCCTCCCCTGCCAGTCTGGTTGCCCCTAATTATCCTCCCCCACAGGCCTGGTCTCCCTCAACTGCCCTCCTCTACTGGCCTGGTCACCCCTAACTGCCCTCCTCTGCTGGCCTGGTCCCCCCCAACTGCCCTCCCCTGCAGGTCTTAGTCTCCCCAACTGTCCTCCCTTGTTGGCCTGGTCTCCCCCAACTGCCCTCCTCTGCTGGCCTGGTCACCCTTAACTGCCCACAACTGCCCTCCCCTGCAGGCCATCTTGTGTCCACATGGGACAGCCATCTTTGACCACATGGGGGTGGCCATCTTGTGTCATAGAATGATGGTCAATTTGCATATTTACTCTTTTATTAGATAGGATGTAATCACTATGTTGTACACATGAAACTAATATAATATTGTATGTCAACTATAATTGAAAAGTAAAATATATTTAAAAAGTGGAGGTAAGTATCAGATAAAAGAAGTAATGTAATAAAAAATAATGAAATAATAAGGACTTGAGATAGAAAGATATCTCACTAACATCTTATTAGAATTTTATTTTTTTAAAATTTAAACTCAGTGCATGTCATCATTAAAAAATAAAATTATTTAAAATCATGTACATTTTTGTTCATAATTGGCTTCAAAAAAATAAGACCTCTTGTTCCACAATGGTTCCAAGCAGGGCACTGTCAAACTTGCTTTCTATTCTGGGTCTCCGTTAATTATTCCCTCTACGGGATATTGAATAAGTGAACACTAGCAGATTCTCCAAATGTGGCTAAGAAACCATGCAGACAGCCACTGCCTTGACAGGAGGGATAAAGAACGAAGGCAAATCACTTCCAAGTTGTCAGGGGCCTGAATTAGAACTGGAACAGATTTTTAAAGTATGAGCCAAGTTTCTTTGTTGATTTTTAGCCTGGGGTTGACACATCAGAATGGCCAGTTTCTACTTAGTTCCATCAGTGTTTTTTGCTTATGTCTAGAGGAGAGAAAAGATCTAACAGTTGGCTATGAATGTTTTCAAAAATATATTTTGAAGTTTATATACTATAACAGAGGTCAGCACACTATAATTGGCCAAACCTTGCCTGCTGGCCATTTGTATATGGCCCTTTACATTTGCAAATGTTAAAAAAAAATATTCAGAAGAGAAATATTTTGTAATACATGAAAATAATTTGAAATTCAAATTTCAATGTTCATAGTTACAGTTTATTTGGAACACAGACATGTCCAATCATTTATGTTGTGTCTCTGACTGCTTTTGTACTCCAATAGCACTCTTGGGCAGTTGCCAAAAAAATTGTTAAAAACCTGCAAAGCCTAAAATATCGACAATCTGATCCATAATTGACTTGCTAATCCTTGTTCTATAAGATCATATATGCCATTAAGATATTTAAAATTTTAAAAATATGTTTTTATTGATTTTAGAGAGAGAGGAGGAAGAGGGATATATAGAAAGAAATATTGATGAGATAGAAACATCGATCAGATCAGCAGCTTCCTGCACACCTCTTACAAGGGATCGAACATGTGTCCTGATACTCAATCACTGAGCCAAAAGAGAGGGATTTGAGCAATTTTAATGAACAGTGAAATTTCTGACCAAGTTATAGAAATTAATTGCAACAAGCTTTAAATCTTAGTTTAAGGTCTCACTGTCACTTGGTAAGTTTAATCAATATGTATAGCTAAAGCTTAGCCAAAACCAGATATCTAGATAGATTTGGGGGATAGTTAAAACTTCATTAATTCTAGGCCAACTCAGCTGTCCCAAAACTGAGGTTATATATGAACTGGCAGGTTTAAAGGCTCCGATGGACCATGGAAAAATGTTTTCAAGACAAGAGGAGCAATTTGATTCACAAGGTTATAAAAACTATCACTTGGTTGGTATGCACTCCTGGGCAATTGGTCATAGTGAAATTACGTTAGATTATTTTCTTCCAAATGGAGAAAGTGACTGTTCAGTTGGAGACTCAAAATAAGCAAAACAGGAATGTAACTGGAGAAGAATCCCATGACATAGCAATAGGAATGATGTGAGCCTTGGAGTTCCTGACCTTCTCAGTTACTGTGCCCTAATCATTTGAAAGATGGTGAGGCAGTCAGATAGTCCAAACTGAAGCAGTATTGTAACAAAGTGTCCTGCCAGCAGAGCAAGGCTCGTGACTGAAGATTAAATGACACTCTAGTTTTCTTTTGTTCAATAATTTTGAGTGGCCCAGATAAGAATCCTTTTGGATTGTCATAACCTCTCAGTAGACTCATATCATGTCTTTAAAATATATATTGGTGTTATTTTTAACTCTAGGCAGCATTCCTTTCTTTCTTATAGACATAAAAGGAAACTAACAAGACAACACACCAGATTTTGGCAATCCCACAGAAAGTGGATGGCACCAAAATAGAAATGAGCATATTAGAGGATGGCTGCTTGACAATTCTTGCCAGAGGCCTGAATAAACAGTCTGTAATCTGCCTCCTCTGATGAACATCTGCTAGATGTTTCACAACTAAATTGTCCCTCAATTAACCACAGGTAGTGCCTAGTAGAGGAGGTCTCACAGGAAATACTTACACAGCTAGCATTCCTATAATATAGTACACAGAGCCCAGGCCATTCCCCCAGCACCACATTCAGGAGCTATAGATCTAGAGACTAGGCCACTTAGAGGGCAAAACTTCGTGAGGGAGATATACAGTGTTTGACAGGAAGACAAACACCCATGCGTGCACACACACATATTGGTTTGTTCATTCATTCAGCAAATGCATTTTGAGTATCACTACATACAAAGGGACATCATAATTTAAAAGTGAAGGCACATTTATCGGGTACTATCATAATTAGAGAGGCGCCATTGGTACAGAAGAGGGTGTCTTTTGACATGTTTTATATTGTGAATTCCACTGTCTCAGGGTTGTCAGTTCTGTGACCACATTTCCTGAGTGTAACCATAAAGACAAATTGTGAAGTAAGAGAAAAGGGAATTCAGGGAAAGAACTATAGTAAAATTGAATTAAACTTAATAATTCTAAAGGAGAGAAGACAAAGACTCAATTGTATTTATGGAACTGTGAGTACATATTTATTAGGGACAGTTTTTGAAAATATTTCACAGCAGGCAAAAAGAAGATCTATTATATATTTGTTGGGTAAATACAGTTTTGAATAATAACTTGTGTTAGTATGGAATTAATGATTTTCAACCTTTCCTTTTTCAGAAATCTGCAGATCCTGTTATTTGATTTTTGCATATAATACCTCTAAGAAGGTTGAAGAATTGTGTGACTTTATGGTTTTCTTTAGAGGTTACCAGATTCTTGTGCAATGATCTCTGGATTTTTTAAGTTTCTAAACATTAATTTTGGTATCTTAGTTTGTTTATTATATATCTGCTATGTTTTGTAAATCTATCTATCTATCTATCTATCTATCTATCTATCTATCTATCTATCATCTATCATCTAAATATTGATTCAATACTTATGGTTGTATTTAAAGTAAGCAGGCCCTAGCTGGTTTTGCTGAGTGGATAGAGCACCAGCCTGCAGACTGAAGGGTCCTGGGTTCCATTCCAGTCAAGGGCACATGCCTGGGTTTTGGGCTAGATTCCTAGTAGGAGGTGTACAGGAGGCAGATGCTTAATAATTTCTCTCATCAGTAATGTATCTATCTCTCTCCCTCTCCCTTCCTCTCTGAAATCAATAATACCTTAAAAAATTAAAAAGTAATTAAAACAGGCAGGAAAGATTATTCAAAATTTGGATTTATTTTGGTGTTTCAATTCTGCTCTTCGCTGTTTTTGAGCATGTTTGAGAACTGTACAATAGCATCCTTGTCTTAACTCCTCTTAAAAACACTCTTTTTGTTGCATTGTATGACTTTATTACTCCCTTTTTTAAAGTACTTTTTTGGAGGAAGAATTCCTGAGAGAATGATTCATGTTAGCCTGCAATTTCATTTTATTTCTGTTGCAATGCATCCAGCACATGTTATTCATCTCTATACTGTCTGACATTTCTCTTTTCCAGTTTTTCTTTGCTGCACTTAAAAAGGAACTATGTAAGATTAATTGTGTTGCTTTTATTCTGTACTTTATTCGTCTTTGAAGAGATTAGTTCTATCTATGACTAATCTTTCATCAAAGACATTGTGATTGGAATTGCATTTTTTCTTTTACCTATTTTTATGGGTATTTAAAAATATATATATATTTATTGATTTCAGAGAGGGAGAGGGAGAGGGAGATAGAAACATCAATGATGAGAGAATCATTGATTGGCTGCCTTCTGCCCACTCCCTATTGGGATTGAGCCTTCAACCCGGGCATGGGCCCACCTGTGTCTATAGGGGCATATATATATATTTTATAATTCTCATGGAAATTGTAAGGGTGGTCTCAGGGTAGATATTTTATATATTGTATTTAGTACTTGTAATGTTTGGATTTGGGGGGAAAAAGTCAATTGGGTTTACAAAAATTGACACAAAAGGAAACTGCATTTTAGAATGATTGTCTCTGTTTTTATCCAAATTTTATGAAATTTGCTTACTGTAGTTGCAATAATATCAAGGGACATTCTTAACCAGTGGTGGGTGCCCTCTGAATATGATCTAATCTAATGTTTTTACAGAGAAGTGTGCTCTCAAGAGTAATGAAATAGAGACTGAGAAACTTGCAGAGTTTCAGAAAGAAATTTCTGAGGAGGTCACTTTTTATGAGTCTTTATTAATAGATATTTGGATTCACATTTTAGGTTCATGAGAGTCTGTGAAATGTAGTCTTTAATACACAGACTTTGCAGACCACTGGATCATCACAGTTAAGAGCATTAAAAATATATACATCAAACTTAATTGTCTTGAGTTTCATAGCCATTTGTGTTTGAGCCAAAGTATTGCATCGGACTTCTTTTGGGAGTTTTACCAGGGATATTAGGTTTTATCGCTGCTCTAAAAAAATCACTACACACTTATTGGCTTCTAAAGACACAAATGTACTCTTTTAGCCCTCAAGAAGGAAAATGAAACTTGAGAACTTGACTGCACTGTAAGGAGAGGTATTTAAGATAAATAAATCACAATTTTATTGTTTAATTTTGCTAATGGCATTATAAATAAATCTGAATATATGGAGACATTTTGTGGAAATAAGGTTTTAAAAAAAGTTCATTTTCAGGGACAAAAACTAGAGGATTTTCCTCTGGTCTGGTGAATGTAATAATACCTCCCTCCAAAGATGTCTACATCCTGATACCTAGAATCTGTAAATACCTTACACGGCAAAAAGACTTTACAGGTTTGTTTAAGTTAAATAGTTTGGGACTATCCTGGGTTATCTAGGTGGGCCCTGTCTAATCACATGGGTCTTTAAATTGAAGAATCTTCCTAGATGTAGTGAGAAGATGTGACTATGAAGAAATAAAGATGCAAAAATGGAAGTAAAGGTTGCTGGCTTAGTGGATGGAAGAAAGGGGCTCTGCGGCAAGGAATGTGGGAGGCCTGTGGCAGTCAGAAGAGGCTAGGAACGGCTCCCCTCCCCCCTCCCCCCCCCCCCCCCCCCCCCGAGCCTCGGGAAAGAACACAGGCCTGCCAGCACCCTGATGTGACCCCAGGCAGGACAGTGACCAACTTGTGACTGAAAGAACCGCAACATAACAACTGTGTGTCTTTCGAAGCCCATGAGTGTGTGGCCATTTTTCACAGCAGCGATAGAAAACAAATACAACTGGTATAACTTCCAAATGAAGAACCAGATACAGCACTTCTGCTCAAGCACGAAGACAACTCGAAAACAGTCGTGTTATCTTGTAGTCGCTTTAGACCTCTGCCTTTTCTAGCTCCTGCTGTGTCCTCGCTTTAGACCTCTGCCTTTTCTAGCTCCTGCTGTGTCCCCGTCTACTTTCTGCAAGAGGTTTGGGGTAAGGCATTTGATATCCACACTTATTGGGGAATCAAAAATGGCAGGGCCAGACTGCATGCAGGTGGGTTCTGGGGAGTGGGGAAATCTAACTGAGCAGGTGGAGATGACACAGATATCTCAGTCCTAGGGCTCTTCCTGGGACTTACACGCATGGGCGTCTTATCTGGGAAGAGACAGCCATACAGCAAAATTGCAAACATTTGGCAATGTGTCCCAACACCTGCCTTTCTCTTCTATTAGATTTGTTACACACTGCAAAGATAGCTCATACCAGGCCTCATTCTTCCAAGGTAGAAGGCTAGAGGTGAGACTTTTTTTTTTAATGTATATTTTGGCAGGGTAGTTTTTTCTGGCTCTTTTCCTTACTGCTGGTAACAATAGAGTATAACAGCCATACTCTCTGCAGTCTGACCCTGTCTCCAACCCTTGCTCCAGCAAACCCCAGGAAAGACTTAGTGTGTACTTCAAATCTGGGCCACATCCTATGATGTCTACCTTGGTTTGTAATGGGAAAATTATAGGTTTACCTGAAAATCCTTTTTATTTCATTTTTTATATTGTATTGTAAATAGCAGATGCTGTTTAATATTTATAATATAGTCATTTTCTGTGTTTCCTTGTAAATAATGTTTCCTTATTTTCAGTTATTTTTAAGTGAGTTGCAGGTAGAGGAATTTTTATAGATGTTATTTAAAACCACCATCTTTTCCAGAAATTCAAGCAAGCTTGTCAAATTGACTGAGCCTGTAATAGAAAAAGAAGCTCCAGTCTTGACTTCCCAAGTTATCTGAAACTCTCCCTACTCACATGGAGAAAGATGGAAATATCTGGACCAATGGTTAGTCAGAAAGTATTAAAGATTATGTAACTGGGTCAACATAATAACCAGGTTGAACAAAAATTTAGGTAGGAAAATACAATGTAAAGGGAGATGGAATGATGTGAATGTCATATCTTCTGTATGATGTACTAAGGATTAAAAAAGATTTAGACAATCTCTTATACATATACTTACATAATATTAAACAGCTAATTTTTGGGTATTTTTATGTTTTATACCATTTTATTTTTAGTCACATTGAGCATGTAAGTTAATATATCTCAGATATTTTTTAAACTTAAAAAATACACTAAACAGTATATAAAACACTAATGTTCTATAAATAAGATAATATTACACATGCTTATATATAAACTAGAGGCCTGGTGCATGAAATTCATGCATGGGGTGGGGGGTGTCCCTCAACCCAGACTGCAACCTCTCCAATCTGAGACATCCCTCAGACAATCCAGGACTGCTGGCTCCCAACTGCTTGCCCACCTGCCTTCCTGATTGCCCCTAACTGCTTATGCCTGCCAGCCTGATTACCCCCTAACTACTCCCCTGCCAGCCTGATTGATGCCTAACTGCTCCCCTGCCAGCCTATTTGCTCCTAACTGCCCTCCCCTGCAGGCCTGGTCCCTCCCAACTGCCCTCTCCTGCATGCCTGATCGCCTACAACTGCCCTCCCTTGCAGGCCTGGTCCCTCCCAACTGCCCTCCCCTGCTAGCCATCTTGTGGTGGCCATCTTGTGTTCACATGGGGGTAGGATCTTTGACCACATAGGGATAACCATCTTGTGTGTTCGAGTGACAATCAATTTGCATATCACTCTTTTATTAGATAGATAGGATAGAGGCTTGGTGCAAGGGTCGGGGCCAGCTGGTTTACCCGGAAGGGTGTCCCAGATCAGGGTGGGGGTTCTTTTGGGGTGTGGGGTGGCCTGGGCGAGGGGCCTGTGGTGGTTTGCAGGCCGACCACACCCCCTGGTGACCCAAGCAGAGGCCCTGGATTTGGGATTTATTTATCTTCTATAATTGAAACTTTGTAGCCTGGAGCAGAGCCAAGCCTCCTGCTTGCTCCATGGCTGCAGCCATTTTTGTTGGGATTTATTTGTCTTCTATAATTGAAACTTTGTAGCCTTGAGTGGAGGTCTGGGCCAGCCAGGGTGTGCGGAAAGCTTGGCTTCTTCCATTGCTGGCGAAACCCAAGCCTCTTGCTTGCTCCGTGGCTGCAGCCATCTTGGTTGGGCTTAATTTGCATACTCACTCCTGATTGGTTGGTGGGCATGGCTTGTGGGTATAGCTGAGCAATGGTTAATTTGCATATTACTCTTTTATTAGATAGGATATAAGACATCTAATGTACTATATTTTGTAAAATTTCTAAAATAGATATTATTATTGTGCCTGAAACAAACATAAAATTCCAATATAGGTTCCAGTGAAATAAACATTGTACCAGGAAAAGAAAAAACCCTATTTAAAACAATAGCTGCATTCTAAAAAGAGTCAGGTTTCACTGGTGATTAACACTGAACATGTTGTGGGGAGCATGTCTGTTTCAAATCCCACCCTGGCATAAAGAATTTGACACCAGATGGTTTCATACTAACAAGGAATTAACAATTGGTGGGTTGTTAATTGTTCCATTATAAAAGTACTATTGTGAAGTAAATAAGAAATACATGTCCATGGCGTACAGAAGAAGATATAATTGTAGAATAAAACAAAATGTGGCCATGACCAGGTGGCTAAGCTGGTTGGAGCAGCATCCCCACTACAGAGCTGCAGATTTAATTCTCCATCAGGGCACATGCCTAAGTAGTGGGTTCAATCCCCAGTTGGGGTGCAACAGGAGACAATAGATGTTTCTCATGTCTCTCTTTCTCTCAAATCAATGAACATATCCTTGGATGAGAATAAAAATATGTGGATAAAAGTTTTAATAATTTCTGAAATTTGAAGGAAAGAGCATGGTACCACATTGCTGTGTTGTTTTTTTAAATCACTGCTTTTTCTTTTTCTTTTTTTTTGCTTTTTGATTTTTTAAAATCATAACCACTAGCACCATAATTTAAATATATACATAATATTTATAAATATTTATGAACATTTATATTTATTAATATAATACACTTTATTTTTGAATTTACTCTTGCACATTTTAAGTGTTATCAATTTTATTTTTTTCATTTGTAGCAATGCTGTTATTCCTATTTGACCACACTGATATTAGGCATTGCATTTGACAATTATGATAGAGACAAGAGCCTGACTTCAAAGATTTTAAAATCATACTGAAGATGTTTATTATAATTATTTGTATATGAAAGTGCAGGTATTTATAGGAAGTAAAACTCAATGAAAGGCTAAGAGAGAAGTTCTCAACATTTTTTTGTTTGTTTGTTTCAGGATACTTCTGTACTCTTAAAATTTATCAAGGGCCCTATAGAAACTTGTTTCATGGATTATATCCTATATAATAAAGAGGTAATATGCAAATTAACCTTCATGACCTCACAAGATGGCTGCCTACTACCAGGCTGGCAGGGGGTTAGGGAGGGGCTATCAGGCCGGCAAGTGGGGGCAGTTAGGGTTGACTAGACAGGCAGGCAGGTGAAAAATTAGGAGCCAGCAATCCAGGATTGTGAGAGGGTCCCAGATTGGAGAAGGTGCAGGCTTGGCTGAGGGGACTCCCCACTCCCATGCACCGGGCCTCTAGTGCCATATGAGATATTAAAACAGAGATTTAACAATTTTGATTGATTTTTTTGAAGCAAGATTAACCTTTTACATGCCAACCTAAATACTACACCTTTCTAAAAACTATTTTTCAAACCAAAAATAATTGGTGAGAAGAGTAGAAGCTTCCATTTAAACTTAAACACCCTGGGGAAGTTTCTTCCATGTGAATGAACTTTGTCTATAAAGGTAACTGTAGACACTTAGGAATTATGAATAAAGCATTGGTGTAGCACTGTTTCCCTGATGAAGCAGCAGTGGTGTGGAGGCTGGTGGTATCATAGATGACAACTTAAATTTGGGTCTCAGTGCACACTGGGGGCCTGTGGCAGGCATGGTAGTGGTTGTAAGTTCGTCTTTAAGCAGATCTATCTATGATTTGTGGTATTCTTTCTGAACGTTTATACTTGAACATAGTCTGGCAGTCATTCCCAATATTCTTTAAAACTACTTTTATGTTCTAATCATCCTTCAACCAAATATCCTCTCTAAAAAATGCAATGTTTTGTGGGTCATTCTTGTATTATGTATACTCTGAGAATCGTTGTATGACACATCTCTTTAGTGATAATAGAAGCTTTTAACCAACTTAAACAAATGTGCCTATCTTACTACATTCTCTGGCCAAGGTTCATGGATCCATATCATATAAAAAGAAAGTTGCTTTCAAGGTAGATATTTTTTAAAGTGGTGTTAAATACAGCACATTCACTTAACTTGAAGCTTCGATCTCATCTGTCAAGACAATCTACTAAGCCTCAGTGCAATATTTAAACGTGAGTGAGTAAAATGCATTTATTAGTTTAGGTAACCTAACAAGAGGCATTGTGTCTAAAAGCAAAAGGCTGTTAGGAAGTCTGTGAAAGCTACACAAACTCTTACGTTTATTTGTTGGATGTTGGAGGAGTTTTCAAATAATGAATACACATGAATAATTGATCAATAGTATCATGGTTTGTGCCAGACATTGTCTTGCTGTACTTACAAGGCATTTATTGGACAGAAACTGACAGCTGTTTTATTAAAGAAAGAGATTACTGTTCAAAAGTGTGAGCCCCCAGTTTGATGGAGTAGACCCATGTTCTTTTATATTTCTCCTTGTACATGATGCCATTAATTCACTCTTACTGATCTCACAAATAGTTTGAGAGCACTTTCTAAGTGTCTGGCATTGAAATCCTTGTTATCCCGGCAGCAATCTCTGGGAAAAGGGGCTTCCACCCCCACTTATTGAATTGCTAAATCCTCCTGCTCTTTTCTTTCATTTTTTCCCTTGTTTGGGGAAATTGGAGGGTGCTTTGAAGTATAATTTTTGAATTCGTTTCAAGATTTGTTAAGAGAATCTTTGTTCTAATCACGTTTTTTTTTTTCTTTTGGTGTAACATAAAATTAAAGAGAGTGGGTTTAAATCTCACACACAGTTCATTGCTATTCCTTCACTCTGAAAAGATAGTCACTACATTTATAAAACGTATCAATAAGAGGCAGTATGAAATAAAAAAGTGATTGAATAAAATCTTGAGAGCTGAAATTGCCTGAGTATTAATTATTGTTATTACTAGTAAACTCCTTTGAGTGATTACTTAAATATATTAGCAACGTTATAATCATACATTCTACACATATCAGAAAGAAAGTTTATTTGTCATAGACTGTGCCTCCTTGAAACTTTGGATGGGACCACAGCCTCAGTTTGCCTGGTAGAGGAGAGAAAACTCTTTAAAAGTACATCTGAATAAAAGGATTTCTCTCCTTTCTCTCTTTGCATGTGTGTGTCTGTCACCTGAGTGGAAGATGACAGAAGCAGATAGAGCTACTGGAGTTTTCTAAAAATAAAACGCACTGCAGAAAAGCTCTGCGATCTTACCCGGAGTGCCAAAATATCAGTGTATCAGTAGGCAAGCGGATAAGGAAGGTATAAAAATTCCGTTTCCTTAAGTGCCACGCTTTCCTGAAACAATGTAGAGAAGAGAGCAGTACTGCCAAATAAGTCCTTAATTTAAAAATGCCAAGGTCTCCCCAAACTAGTTTCTCAAAGATGGTATTTTAGGGCAAAAGATCAGCAAGCCTTTGCTTCCCAGTGTTTCTTTATCTTATTTATGTAGCTGCTAAAGCTGGAAATAATAAAGTTGGAAATTGGATTTGAGCATATAGAATAGGGTATCTTAAATGACAATATCAGGAACAAATCGCCTTTCTTGTGTTTTCTCCCTGACACTGCTTTTAGGCATCTATCAATTTATACATTCTCATTCAGATCTGTTCTTCCATAAAGCCATCATCTGCTCAGCTGAAAAACTCCATCTTTATCACAGGAATTCCAGGAGCATTTATTTGTGGCAATTCTCACATGGCTGCTTTATAGAACCCTGATTTACTAGAGTAATGACGTGAATTCCAGGCCTGTCTTTGCTGGGATAAATTAGCAGAATGATGGGAAGGTCTTTGCAGAATTTAATATAAAATAAAAAATGTGACCAATAATTTAAATTACATCCTTTCCAACATGTTCTCATTCATGACATCCCATTTAATCCAATAGCCATAGCCTGTGGATCTCCTCCAATCTCACTATTTAAGTCTAATCTAGCCATTATATCTTCCATCTCAGCTGTTTTTATAGGAATTGGAGAATTATGTTCCTGCTCTCACAGTTTCGCATCGGAGAAAGATTGTTTTCATTGGAGAAAGATATGTTGGTGTTAATTCCAAACAACTATGATGCATTGGTCAAGCATTGGATTTTTTCATGCCAAAGTGATATGCAGATCAACTAATCTGCATATGAGATTATATATATGCATATAACTAATGCATGTGAGAATATGTGTGTTTCTGCATATACTTCAAGTATACATAATACACATAATAATGTATGTATACATACATATAATTTTATATCACTATAAAATTTTAATTTTAAGGGATCTAGGGCACAAAGTGTGTCAAGTTTAATTACTTTCCAAATAACTACAAATGTTTTTCAGATGTGTGGTATTAGTTGTTCAAATCTCTCATGTTTGACAGTTAGATGAGCCTCCTTTATCTTATCACATACTCTAAGCATATTTTCCATGGTGCTTGACACTGTACTGCAATATTTGGTTTATTGTCTGCCTTCCCACTAAACAGGGTCTACATTATTTATTTTGATTGCCTTGCAACTAGAATTTAATCATATATATAATTTTTAATTTATATTTTATATCAAAGTTTAATAAAAGTAATGTTTTTTTCCTATACATTTGCTTAGGTATTAGTTTGCTAATTATTTTATATAAAATGAGGGAGAAGAAGAAGAGGAAGAGAAGAAGGAGAAGGGGGGAGAGGAATAAAAGGGAGAGGAGGAAGAGGAGGAGGAGGAAAAATGGAGGAGAGAGAAGGGGAAATAAATTCCTATAAAGATCTATTTTGAAATAAAATTTTGATTTATTATTTAGATCTTCCCAATATTTGTTTTTTATTTGTGGCATATTGAGATTTTTGCTCTTATTGAAAGAAAGAAACTGATGTGTGTTCATCTTGAACAACATTTAGTAGGTTCTGTGAGGAATCATGCATAAAGGACCTCATACTGATACTGTATCTTTTTTTTTTAATCTCACTCAAGGGGAGCTCAAATATGATAAGTTACTTTTGTGGATTAATCATTAGTCACATTTCTTTACATTTTAAGAATAAAACCTGTTCAATGAAAGAACTGTTATTCCAATTATAAAACTCAACCGACATGGCTCAACATAGGTTCTTAGTATCTCTAAACTGGAAATCTCCCGAAATATGTTCATCACTGGCTTCCCCGTCCACCTCCAGGTCTAGGCCTGTTTACAATTGCCTTCTGAACATCTCTGTGGTTTTACATTTGAGCAACTGATTGCACATTTAAAAAACAAAACTAACAAACAGAAAAGAAAACCCATGCTTTACAAGCCAGATCAATTCTATTCCTCCGCTTTTGTCTATGACTTTTAGTGCCAATTCCACCCCTTGAACCCCACAAGCCCCTCACACCCCCCACCACATCAATGTTTTTGGCTTGAGGCTATCTCTGAGTGCCCTTTACATCATCTCGTTCATTTTAATCACTTTGTTCCTAACCAAACAGTTGCCAGGCACCTCCTTTCTGGATGAAAATCACTGTACAGTCATCACGTTTTCTCTTTGTTTCTACTGCCAGTTTTCTTGCTCTGGATCAACTATTTCCTTAAAATAGTAAATATATATTAATTCTGAATAAATTGGTTATTTTACTTAAACATTCAATGCAGTAAAACGCTTGCCTTTTCTATTATATAATTATAATTACTTACCATATTTCTCTGTTAGAATAAATCTTCCCTTTAAGTTCTCTATATCTAAAATAATAACTAACAATATTACAATGACGACAATTGAGTTTCTTCATTGTCATCACTGACTGTAAAATGCCTATAATTTTCCTTTCCTATTTTATCAGCAGAAACTATCTTGTATAAACCTCAATATGAAAAACAGATGAAGTGCTGATAAATTGGGGCAATGGGTGCAGAGTTTACACTGCTATGACCTCTCTACTGAGGTCATGAAGGTGTTTACTGAGGGGCCACCATAGAAGAGTGTGTTTCAGAAACTACTATTGTAAGTGACATTTTGTTAAAATTGCTGTAGGCAAGCTATAAAACAATTTAGAAATTATATAAAAATTATTGAGAAAATGAGCTACAAAACAATGGATTGCTGTTATTGGTGGTAGTTATGATCTATAAATCACCCTCAAACACTTAATGATCAAATACTAAACCATTCTCCTAGGGAAATACAGAATTAGATTTATGTGAGCATCTGTTCATGACATTTTCATCAACTAGACAACACATAACCTTATTTTATGTTTGTTTCTGTTTAAAGACACCTTATATACCTTATTTAATATATATTGTGGACTCATAAACATTGATCTCACAGCTAACAACACTAAATCATGGCTGAACAAATCTTATCTAACACACATAGTTCCTTTGTAGTGCTCACCACAGCCTTCTTGCACTTAGGAACACTAGATAGCACTCTAGCACTATGCTTGGGGGCCATGTTACACAATGAAATTTCCTACAAAATGTGAAAACAGAATAAAAATGTAGCACTAAGTAGACCATGAACAGGACACTTGTTTACTACTAAAGCTGACACAGGCAGATCCTTGCCTTATTCAACTTCAGCAAGAAACATGTGTAGCAGGTGACTCAGTTTTTTCACTGATCTGTGCATGTCCTCAAATATGGAGAAGGCACTGTGAATACTTATTTGGAGTTCTAAAGACATTTTATTGAGTAGGCAAATTTGTAAACGTCAAATCCACAAATAATAAAATATATTGCAATAATTTCATGTATCAGGAAAGAAAAACAATATGTTTGATGTTGACATATCTTCAGAGTTGACCCAACCTTATTTTTTTTTATTGTCTAAAGTTTTACATATGTCTCCTTTTTTCCACAACTGACCACACCCCCCAGCCATTCCCACCCTGGGCAAGCCCCCATGTCCCCAGTGTCTGTGTCCATTGGTTATGCTAATATGCATACATACAAGTCCTTTGGTTGCTCTCTAACCTTTGTCTCTAGATCTATCTATTCTTGTTCATCAAATTATGTTGATCATTATATCCCACATATGAGTGAGATCATGTGATATTTAGCTTTCTCTGACTGGCTTATTTCGCTTAGCATAATGTTCTCCAGTTCCATCCATGTTGCTGCAAATGTTAAGTTCCTTATTTTTTATAGTGGCATAGAATTCCATTGAGTAGATGTACCACAGTTTTCTAATCCACTCATCTGCTGATGGGCATGTAGGCTGTTTCCAAATCTTAGCTATGGTAAATTGTGCTGCTATGAACATAGGGGTGCATATATCCTTTCTGATTAGTGTTTCTGGTTTCTTGGGATATAGTCCTAGGAGTGGGATTATTGGGTCAAATGGGATTTCCATTTTTAACTTTTTGAGGAAACTCCATACTGTCTTCCACAGTGGCTGCACCAGTCTGCATTCCCACCAGCAGTGCAAAAGAGTTTCTTTTTCTTGGCATCCTCACCAGCACTTGTCATTTGTTGATTTGTTGATGATATCCATTCTCACAGGTGCGAGATGGTATCTCATTGTTGTTTTGATTTGCATCTCACAGATGATTAGTGACTTTGAGCATGTTTTGATATGTCTCTTGGCCTTCTGTATGTTCTCTTTTGAAAAATGTTTATTTACATCCTTTGACCATTTTTTTATTAGCTCATTTATCTTACTGTTAAGTTTATGAGTTCTCTTACCAGAAATATCATTGGCAAATATGTTCTCCCATGCAGTGGGCTTTCCTGTTATTTTGTTGATGGTTTCTTTTTCTGGGCAGAAGCTTTTTATTTTGATGTAGTCCCATTTGTTTATCTTATCCTTAGTCTCCATTGCCCTACTATGTCTGTAAAGATATTGCTGTGAAATATGTCTGCTATTTTGCTGCCTATGGAGACTTGTAAGATTTTTATGGTTTCCCGTCTTACATTCAAGTCCTTTAGCCATTTTGAGTTTGTTTGTGTGTATGGTGTAAGTTGGTGATCTAGTTTCATTTTTTTGCATGTATCTGTCCATATTTCCCAGCAACATTTATTAAAGAGACTGTTTGACTCCATTGCATGCTCTTGCCTCCTTTGTCAAATATTAATTGAGCATAATGTCTTGGGTTGATTTCTGGGTTCTCTGTTCTGTTCCATTGGTCTATATGTCTGTTCTTGGGCCAGTACCAGGCAGTTTTGAGAACAGTGGCTTTGTAGTACAGCTTGAAATCTGGTATTGAGATCACTCCTACTTTATTTTTCTTTCTCAGGATTGCTGTGGCTATTTGGGGTCTTTTTTATTCCAGATGAATTTTTGGAGAGTTTGTTCTAGATCTTTGAAATATGCCGATGGAATTTTAATGGGGATTGCATTGAATCTGCAGATTGTTTTGGATAGTATGGACATTTTAATGATGTTGATTCTACCAACCCATGAACATAGTATGTTTTTCCATTTGTTTATGTCTTCCTCTATCTCTTTTTCAATGTCTGAAGTTTCCCAGTACAGGTCTTTCACATCCTTAGTTAAGTTTATTCCTAGGTATCTTAATTTTTTTGGTGCAATGGTAAATGGGATTTTGTTTGTTTGTTTCTCTTTCTGTGAGTTCATTATTGGTGTATAAAAAGGCCATAGATTTCTAGGTGTTAATTTTATATCTTGATACATTGCCAAATTCATTTATTAGGTCTAATAGTTTTTTTATGGAGTCTTTGGGGTTTTCTATGTATAGTATCATGTCATCTGCAAACAAGGAGAATTTTACTTATTTTTTTTCAATTTGGATGCATTTTATTTCTTCTTCTTCTGTGATTGCTATGGCTAGCACTTCCAGTACTATTTGGAACAGGAGTGGTGATAGTGGGCATCCCTGTCTTGTTCCTGTTCTTAGGGGAAATGAGTTTAGTTTTTGCCCATTGAATATGATGTTGACCGTAGGTTTGTCATATAAGGCTTTTATTATGTTGATGTATGATCCCTCTATTCCCACTTTGCTGAGAGTTTTTATCAAGAAAGTGTGTTGGATTTTTTATTTTATTTTATTTTTATTGTTTTAAGTATTACAAATAGTAATACATATGTCTTCTTTTTTTCTCCCCATTGACCTCCCCCCAGTCTCTCCTACCCCCCAGTACATGCCTTCACCTGCCCGCCCTCCCCGCCTCCGCCCCCCCCCCCAGTGTCTTGTATCCATTGGTTATGCTTATATGCATGTGTACAAATCCGTCGGTTGGTCTCTTACAGCCCCCCTTGCCCAACCTCCCCTGTCTTCCCGATGTAGTTTGACAGTCTGTTCAATGCTTCTTTGCCTCTGTATCTTTTTCCCACCATTTCTTTCCTTTAAAAAGTTTTTGCCTCTGCAGACTAGAAATAAACATATAATAACAAAACAACAACAACAAAAAAATGTTTGAGTCCTAATTTCAATGTCCCACAGTTCTGAGTCCCCGTTTCAATGTCTAACAGTTCATTATGTGTACATGTCAGCAATGATATCTGGATGGTGGGCACATGGTGGCAATGCAGGTCTGACCCTCTCTGGTTTGGTCCTAGGCAACCTGCAGCAGTGCACAGCTGCTGACTGTTCATGTGGTAAGGCGTTGTCAGTGTCTTCCATCTCTGGACTGTTTTTTCCTCTTGTCTTCGTGGTTGGAGCACACCTGTCAATTCCTCTCTGTTGCAGGAATCCACCTGGTCTTGGGGTTGTTTTCTGAAAATATACAAACATATTCTTGACCACAAGTTAATAAAGGAATCTTTTCTATATAATTGATTTGGGATCCTTTTTATTTTTGCCCAAACGATTTTCTTTTGTCTTATTTAGACACCATGTGTGTTTTTCATGGCCTTCTTGCTGTTAGTATTACAAATGAAAATTAATTTGGTAAAGTAAAAATTTTCTAGATGTAATTTATTTATAGGATATTTTTCCTTACATGATATTACCTTACTATCCCCCCCTTTTTTTTTGATTAATGGAGGTTTTTGTAAATTTTATAATGCAGTCTTGATAACTTTAAATTTATTTTTTTCCCCAAAAATATGACTGCTTTAGGTTCATTGCATGTTCAGGAATTTTAACATGAGATGAACTACCAATAGAAATTTTAGTTATTACTTTAAGAACAGCTTTTTGTCCAGTACAATTAAATTTACTTGAATATTCACTTATTTCAATTAGCCTATTTAAATTAATCTGAAAACTTGATTACTATTTTACTGTCAAATTTAATACTCTACCAAGAATCTTAGTTTACCCTATAAATATTAGTGGGAAGGATTATTTGCATTCTTGAGTGGGCCCTGAGCATCCCTGATGCTGGGCTGAATTTAGATATAGGGCAGCTGCTGTCGGCCAAGTCTCTTGTCTGTTACCTAGGTCCCATTCTGAGCTGGGCCAAGTCTCTGTCTGTCATCTGTATCTCGATGTGAGCTGGGCCAAGTCTCTTTCTGTTGCCTGGGTCCCTATCTGAGCTGGGTGTGGGAAGCACGAAGCAGCCATGGGGGCAGGAGACCTCCTTCAGAAGGGGAAGGGTGTTGGATTTTGTCAAATGCTTTTTCTGCATTGATTGATATGATTATGTGATTTTGTCTCTTAGTTTGTTTATGTGATGTATCACATTTATTGATTTGTGGATACTGTACCAGAGATAAGGAAGGCTACTTCATAATACTAAAGGGAGCAATTCAACAAGAAGAAATAACTCTGGTAAACATATATGCACCCAATACAGGAGCATCCAAATACATAAAAAAACTCCTGGAGGATATCAAGAGAGGGACTGATAACAATGCACCCATAGTAGGGGACTTTAATACCACACTAACACCACTGGACAAATCCTCTAAACAAAAAGTCAGCAAAGAAACATCAATCCTAAATGACTCACTGTATTAGATGGAATTAATTTACATCTACAGAATGTTTCACTCCAAAACCACAGAATATACATTCTTCTCAAGTGCACATAGGTCTTTTTCAAAGATAGACCACATATTGGAACACAAGCAAAGTCTCTTCAAATTCAAGAAGATATAAATCTTATCAAGCATCTTCTTAGATGACAATTGCATAAAACTAGAAATTAGCTACAATAAAAACAATAAAAAAACAAACACCTGGAGGCTAAATAGCATGCTACTAAACAACGACTGGGTTACCAAAGAGATCAAAGAAGAAATAAAAAGCATCATGACAACAAATGACAATGAAACACAACAATCCCAAATCTATGGGACACAGTGAAAACAGTCTTGAGAGGGAAGCGCATAGCTCTACAGGCCTGTCTCAAAAAAACAAGATACAATGGTAATAAATTATCTGACCCCACCTTATTGAATATTATCCAGCTCCTTAAAGAATATGAAGAGAGTCATTTGCAGAGAAAATAGAAATAGCTTCATGCATGTCCTATCATTAGCATCACTTTGAAGCTTTTTCTTTAAATAATAGTTATAATTTAATGATATAGAATTAAATATACTCTTTGTAAAATGTGGGAAATGTAAAAATTTAATTCAAGAATTGAAATCTTAGAAATTAGAACACCCATGATAAAAAAGTTTATTTCAGTTCATCACTTCAATATTTTATAAAATTGAAACAAATTTATTTTTTCTACTACACTTCGTGGACTGAACAACGTTTCCAAACTTAAGAACTTTAAAATAGAATTTTTGGTAGCTATATGTGTTGCCTAGTGTGAATGGACTATGTTTAACTAATCAAGTACTTTTAAATATTTAAATGCTTCCTATATTTTACTGTTTCAAAGGAATGTGATTTATCATCTTGAACCCAGATGTTCAGTGTGTTATGTGTTTAGGATGTAGTCCTATAGGTAGTATATATACTTATGTCAGTCAAGATCCTATCAGTAAAACAAAACTCAAGCCACATTGTTCAACAGTGGGCATTTAACATGAGAAAATAGTTACAAATCTGATTTCAATAATCTGTTTGGGAGATAAATCTTTCAGTGAAGCTGCTAAACCCACTTGGGATTTTTTAAGACAGCAGAATAATTATGTTACTGTCTCCCAAGAATTGAGGATGGCTGCTGAGTAGAAGCTAGAATCACAGCCTGTACAGTGCAATGGGCATTTGAAGCCACACGTCTTCAGCTAGATACAGAGGTAGAAACACCCTTGCTGCTTTCATTGCCTACCCTGTAATCTCCCATCACTGGTTCTCTTTAGTTTAACCTTCTCTGAGTAAAGTGATGAGAAGGGCATCGGAAAAGATATATCCCATTTTATCTTATCACAGGTTTACTCAAAAGCATAATTAAACCAATTTATAAAATCCCTTAAGTAGTATATGAAAGCCCATTTCTCCATATACTTGTAAACATTATGTTGTGATTTTGTCACCAAATTGGGGGACAAAAGGCTATCTCATTTCTATTTTCATAATATTTGGTGATTACTATTGTGGTTTAATATTTTCTACTTTTTTTTAGACTATTATATCTCCCAGTTAAGTCTTTTTAGCTATCTTCATATGGGCCCTGAAAATTTCTTATTAAATTGTTCTTACATTGCTCTTGTGAGTATGAAATTGCGTTCCATTTATATTTTCCAGTGAGTTATTATTTTTAATTATATTTTAATTTGAACAACAATAGACCTTCATAAAAGTTGCCAAAAATATGTCAAATAGCTTCTATAAGTCCTTTACCTAAGTTCATATATTTTACCTATAATTTGCTTGTTTATATTTTATAGAAAATGGCAAGTGAGTTGCAGGAATCATGCATTGTCTTCTTAAATTCTCATGATTTTTTGACAATAAGGACATTCTCTTACATACCTGCAGAACAACGGTCATATTCAGACCATCAACATGTTCAAAATTATCTATATTAATGATTAATGCAATACAAATCAGTCCCAAGTCATGGGTAAAAAAAGTGAAGGACAATGTATTTCTCTAGTTATTTGCTGGTTAGTCATGATGATATGCAAGCAGTTGTTAATAATTCTTGCTGTATTTTCAACAATGAAACAGGCATAGCAGAACAAACTATACATTGCTTTACGGAAAAAGCTATTTGACTTTCTTACATTTTATTTGTCTTGGCCTGGATTGGGCAATAAAGTTCCTTACTCCAAAGTACTTTGCAGATTCCTACACTAATGTATCCTTCACTGAGCTGCCTTCTACACTCTTCTTAAACATCTAGATCCTACTCCAGGAAATTGCTTACATGTGGGCATTCTTCTGGTCTACCTTGAGCTTCAAATACATTTTTTTTTTCTAGGTGCTGCGGCCTTTCTCTACAACTGATTTAATCCTACCTCCAGGTTTAAGAATCAAATTATTTCGCAAGGGAAGGGAATAAAGAAATGAAAAGGGACTAAAAAAGAGGAGAAGAAAGGGAATAAAGAAAAGAGTCCTAGCTGGTTTGGCTCAGTGAATAGAGCATTAGCCTGTGGACTGAAGGGTCCTGGGTTTGATTTCGATCAAGGGCACATGCCAGGGTTGCGGGCTCAATCCCCAGTAGGGGGTGTGCAGGAGGCAGCTGATCAATGATTCTCTCTCATCATTGATGTTTCTATCTTTCTCTTCCTCTCCCTTCCTCTCTGAAATCAATAAAAATATATTTTAAAAAAATGGAAAGGAAAGAAAAGGGACTAAAAAAGAGAAGAAAGATTCAAGTTATTCATTTATACTGAAAATATACATGTTTAGTGATGTGCTCTCATTGCCACCCACCGATATATTTTAGGGAGACAGGGGAGCTCTCTTTCCCCTATCTTCCAGTCACTAGCTTTCTAATCATCAGAAAATATCTCAACACCCTGTACATCAACCATAGATTTTGCCAACTGTTTTCTCATTCTGTGAGTACCTGGAATGTCTCAGAGAATTGCTCTACACTTCTCTTCCCTACCTCCTGTTTTAAGAGAACTGAAAGCCTGAAATGCTTTGGAGGACACCTCTCAGCTGTCTATTTTTCTCAGTCTTGGGTAGCTAAAACCCTGAAGTGCCTTGGGTAGATTTCTCTCAAGTCTGCTGATGTGTCCCCACTCTTTGGCCTACTATCCACATCACCAATGAAGGAAAAGAGTCGGTAGATATTCACTCTATAACTTGGGTGTCTCAGAAATTTAATCTATTCCACTGGTCTATATGCAGTCAGACTACGTACTATTATGACATTTTATGAAAGGTATGACTCATTACTATGTATCAACAAATATAGCAGATTCCTCCTCCTTCTGCAGTTCTACCAAGAATAAATAGTTCTACTGTCTCCAGTCTACCTTCTATGAAGACTGTCACTTGCTAGAATTTAGTTTATTTTGGTTTCTTTGCATCTTTGGTTCTTTTGTATGTTAAAGCAACATATTTTCTACCTAACTGGATTTGTATTGGTGATTAAAATTAGAGTAACAATCTCTTATATTTTCTATAGCCTTTGTAAGGAAAGAAAGTTCTCATTATTTTAAATGCCTTTTCTTAACTATAAATGGATTTGTAACTGGTTGCCAAACTCAGATCTGTTTGACAGAGTCATACCTGTAATACCCAGCACTGATATTGGCTGTTTTTTTTCTTTTCTTCCCAGTGACCTACTTGATTCTCTACTGCCTTTTAAGAACATTCATTTGATTCATCCTTTTACTTGTTGCCTTTTATGGTCACACACCAAATCTTTTACATACTATTCTTCAAGCATTTTCTGTTCATACTGCATTTCTTCTTATACTACAAAACATTTACTTCATTGTATAAAATGTTTTTATATTAATTTTACATGCTCACATTATATATATATCACTCAAAAAACAATTCAAAGGACCTCTCCAACAGGCTACCCTGATCACACACACACACACACACACACACACACACACACACACTTTCTTGCATCCCAATTTTTATTAAAGTATTTTTCCACATATAATTTAAAAGTATTACGTTTATATGTTTACGACATCTTACTAGATCTTACATTTATTAGGAGCAAAATCTGCCATCTCTAGTTTTCTGTCTTCAAATGTTCCTTAAATATAAAATGATTAAAACAATATTATTGAATGCATGCATGAAATATTTGAATATTTGAATAAACCCATAATTTAAATCTTTATTAATCTTTTATGGACTATTTACTACCTATCACTTTTAAAATGTCTGTTTGCTACATCTATATATATAAAATGCCAGTGACAGGAACAATGTAATGACCAGAACGACCAGTCGCTATGACGCCCATTGCAGCCAGCAAACCGGCCAGATTGGGGGTGGGGTTGGCTGGCCAACCTCCCACCGCTGCTCCCCCGGCCAGCCCCACCCTCCATTGGCCCGACACACCCTGATTGGCCAGCCCCCACTTCAATAGGGGGCGAAGCCAGCCAGCCAACCTCCTGTAGCCCTCCCCCCCCCCGGGTCAGCCCCCACCCAAGATGGGCCCCCACCACCCCAATCAGGGGAAGGGCCACCAGCCAACCGCCTGCGGCCCCTCCTCTCAGCCAGCTCCACCCCTGATGGGTCCTCCACTCTGATCAGGGGCAGGGCTGGCCTGCCAACCTCTCACAGCCCCTGCCCTGGCTGCTGACCCCTGATCGGCCCCCCTCACTCCATTTGTGGGTGGGGCTGGCTGGCCCCAGGCCCCTCCCCATGGCTGGCCGCGCCTCCAACTACCCTCATCCCAATTGGGGGCAGGGCCTGCCAGCCAATTGCCTATGGCCCCTCCCCCGAGCCTGCTTGGCCCTGATTGGGCCCCGATCAGGATGGGCTAGCCAGCCATCCTCCTGCCATTTCTTCCTCCCAACAGGCCCAGCCTCAATCTTCCAATTGGGGCCAGGCTGGCTGGACCCCACCCATGCATGAATTCATGCACTGGGCCTCTAGTATGTATATATTTATCTATAGTTGCTTCCTGTCCATTTTTATTATATTTTCATCAAGAATGAATAATGTTTTACTTTATTTGTATGTGTTCACAATGTGGACTACAGTAAGGGTTCTGTAAATAGCAAGAGGTCAAAAAGTAATATTATGATGTGATGTTTTAACTTAAAAATAAATCTATATTTGAGGATATGCATTATAGTATTCATTTATTCAATATTATGTGGAGCATTAAGAATAGTATCTGAAAATTACTTATTTTTATCATATGTAATAGCATAAAGTACATACAAATGCTACATTTACAGAAAATGTATTTGTGAAATAAAAACTAAGAGCACAAATTATTAGGGAGAACATAATCTTGACCAATAATTTTATTTACTTGAAAATAATTACTATTAATCAAAATGATAAATAGACACATCTTAAGGGCAGATTTAGAAGTCAAGTGTTATTAACATTAATTTATTCTGTTTTCTAGACTGTATTTTGTGGTTATAATTTGCATAGTTTCATTGTTTATTTTTAAATAAATATAGCTAACTTTCAGTAGCATGCATTAACTAATATTTTAAAAACCAGTTATATACGGCACAGTGTTTAATTTAAAAAAAATTCTATAAGGTTTTGAGACATGCCTAAAATGCAATATTTTATAGATAAACACTAAGATATAACTCATAATTTTCTCTACACAATGATATTTCTTTAGATCTTAGCTCACATGTAAAATATTCATGTAGTAGAGATTTTAAACCTATGGCTTTAAAAGGTAATGGCATTTTATTTATGCAAAATAAGGGATTATTAAATCTCACTAACATTAGATTAGTAAGATTTTATTTGCTTTCATTTGTTGTTAGCTATTATATGTGACTTTTTAATGGTTATTCTTCATGTATTGTGTACATTTTGTATTGATGGTTATATTCAAAGAATGGATTTCTAGAAGAGAATTTATATGCTTTAAAAAATTGGGGCTCTTTTAAAGGTTCCTGGTGCATTTTTAAAATTTTCTTTCCAGAAAATATACATTGATATAAGCATTGACAACAGCTTTAGAAGTAGTCAGTGAACTGGCTATAGTCACTTGTAAAAATTAGTGATTATTGACAACTATTGTAAATTTAATGAACATTCACATCATATATTTGGAAATTAAATATATTTAAACTTATGACTAAATATTTTCTAATGCTTATATAATATTTGCATGTCTACTTTTATAAATTGTTTAGGATATTTCCCATCTTCTCTAATAGAGTTTCTTAATTTATTTTTATTTAACAACACTCTAGGAGGTATAGAACATATGCTAATTAAAATAACTGAAATTATTTTTGCTTTAATGGAAGATCATTATTTTGGCTAAAGTAAATTCCTATCACCTCCCCATTCCGGTCTACTTAACACTGCATGCTCTGAGAGGCAACATATTTCAGCAAAGCAGGTTTTTATCTGTGTATTGTAGTTTGCAAATTATATATTGTATAGCTAATGCCTTTTTCAAGTCATACTCTTCTATTCGGAGTGTTGTTGATGATGTTGATTTTGATGCTACTTGAGGGAAACATCAAAAGAAGACTTAACCTTAAATACTTATTCTAAAGTTTCTTATTCTTGACTAGGCCTTGACCAAGGCTCCTTTTTCTTTAGAAGTGTTTTTGACTAACTGAAGAATACTTATAATTTTTGTAAGATTCCCCTCAAACTCATTTCTCTTCAGCGTGAATTTGCTTAACCCTTGGTCATTTGGTTTCCCTTTTCAAGTTTCAGACTTCCATATATGTTAGAAATTGCACATTACTTTGACGACTAGTTTGTCTGTAATGTTTCCTGAAAAAATAAAATTATTGACTTACATAAAATTATCATTAAGCAAAAAAGCAAATGGTGGTATATTAATTAGGAAAATTAGAATTAAACATAATGTAACTCTGGTCTTTCCAGTTAAAAAAATCACAATATATGTACTTTTTTACTATGTTAACAGACCATCTCAGTCATAACAGTTCTAAATGTGTCCATGCAATAGCATAAAACTGTCTTCTTACTTTGTATGTAGTCTATATCCTCTAAGGTAAGAATAATTTTTTATATTTTAAACCTTTTTTTGGGGGGGGGGATATGACAGAGACTGCATATGACATGCAAAGCCTACAATATTTAATATCAAGCCTTTTATGAAAAAAGTTTTCTAACTCTGGTAGAAAGTGTGTGTGGTGGCATTGTAACTTCATTACATAGTCTCTCCAACTTGGCATCAAAAGTGAAATATTAACAGAAACATTTAAGTAGACTTATCTAAATTAAAATCCAAAACTAAAATATACATGGATAAATAACAAAAAAATCTTAGGAGAGGCTGTCAATGCAAAGGGAGACAAATATTTAGTTCCTGCAGTTTAACAGAGAGACTAGTATGTGTGTCAATGGGTGGAACCAGGTTTATGGTTGGATATCAAAGAATAAGGTGTACCTAAAACATAGAATGCAACTAAAAAACACATCCAAAAAACCCCCATTACTGCCTTCAGCTATAGATTTGATAAGGATTCATAAGTGTGGCAACTCATTGCAAGAAGAAACTATTGGACAGTCAGACTTAATGCAAAATTTAAGAGAAAAATATACAGAAATCAGATCAAATTTCTAGTAAAGATGAAAGAGAATGTGATATCTCAACACAATTGAAAGCAATGCATGCTAAAAGAGTGTACTGACAAAATAAAAGCAAAAATAAAAGGTTAACCCTAGGTAAAAGAAAAACGTTATGAGAGAATCCAAGATGGCGGTGCAGGTAAACACCTAAACTGCTGCCTCCCACAACAATTTAAACTGCAACTAAAAGACAAAACGTCTATCACCCAGAACCACGGGAAAGCTGGCTGAGTGAAAGTTCTACAACTAGAAGGAAAGAGAAAAGAGCATTGAGACGTGCACAAGCGCTGAAAAGCTGAGGTACAGAGGCGCGTGATCCAGGCTGGCTGTGGGCGACTGGGTGCGTTGCTTTATTCAACCCGAACGAAGACAAGCCCCCAATTACTCTGAAATCCAGTCTCTGGGGAGACGCGGGGGACCCAAACTCCTACGGGGAGAAGCTGGACTGTCTGCCAGAGAGGGTGGCTTGCTTGCAGAGCTGCGTGCAGGAATAATTGTTTACGGCACTGGGGCACGGGACTCGCGGATGCCATTGGAGACTCAGAGCGGGCTAACTAGCAGCCATTGCTGTTTGCCACGCCCTAACCTAGTGACACCCTGAGGCCCCGCCCTACAAACCCACCCAAGCTCCAAGCAGCTCAATTAGCATAAGAAAGGCCTGCCCTATCACAGCTTAACCTAGCAAACTTGCAGCCTGGGTCAGACAGCTCCAAAACCTCCAAACCCCAAGCAAAGAGGAGAAAACTGCAGCTCTCACTGTAGCTCCTGCTGAGTGGCCTCAGACAGTAGCTGACCTGCACCCCATTGGAGATCCAGAAGCCAGTGTACCTAGTGGTCAGTGTGAGACACCAGATTTCAACTCCTCACATCCATAAGTGACACATTCAAGAGGCAGACTCAGTGAGCACCAAAGCCCCACTGAAACAAGTCCTGCCCCATAAGCATGTCTTCAGCGCAGCACTTCTTCCATTATAGACACAGGGAGTGCTCACAGCTAATTGGCCTGGAGGTCAATTCCTCCCAGCGTAACAAGAGCAATTAAGGCTTAACTGCACCAAGACTTTGCACTCAGCCCACAAAGGGGTGTACCAAGAGCGTCCACACCAGGAGATTGGGGAGGCTGAGCTACTGCCCCCTATAGGTCACCTACCACACAAAGCCACTCCATCAACACAGGGAAGCAGCCAAAATGCAGAAACAAAGAAACATGTCACGAATGAAAGAAACGGAGGAAAGCAAACTACTGGATGACATAGAGTTCAGAACCACATGTATAAGGTTACTCAAGAATCTTCTAAAAACTGCTGAGAAACTTGATAACACTTCTGAGGAGCTTAGTGAGACCTTCAAGGACCTTAATGAGAATGCCAAAAAAATGGAAAAAGACCAGTCAGAAATGAAGCATACACTGTCTAAAATAAATATACAGAAACTCAACTGTAGATCAATGTACCCCAAGAATCAAACCAAAGATCTGAAATATGTGGAAACAAAAAACATCCAACCAGAAAAACAAAAAGAAAAAAGAATCCAAAAATATGAAGATAGTGTAAGGAGCCTCTGGGACAACTTCAAGCGAACCAACATCCGAATTTTTGGGGTGCCAGAAGAAGGGAGAGAGCAAAATATTGAAAACCTATTAGAAGAAATAATGACAGAAAACTTTCCCTACCTGGTGAAAGAAATAGACTTACAAGTTCAGGAAGTGCACAGAACCCCATACAAGAGGAATCCAAAGAGGACCACACCAAGACACATCATAATTAAAATGCCAAGGGCAAAAGACAAAGAGAGAATATTAAAAGCAGCAAGAGAAAAACAGTTAATTACCTACAAGGGAATACCCATACGACTGTCAGCTGATTTCTCAACAGAAACTATGCAGGCCAGAAGAGAGTGGCAAGAAATATTCAAAGTGATGAACAGCAAGAACCTACAACCAAGATTACTCTACCCAGCAAAGCTATCATTCAGAGTTGAAGGTCAGATAAAGAGCTTCACAGACAAGAGAAAGCTAAAGGAGTTCATCACCACCAAACCAGGATTACACAAAATGCTGAAGGGTATCCTTTAAGAAGAGGAAGAAGAAGAAAAAGATAAAGACAAAAATTATGAACAACAAAATGACATCAAACACATACCTACCAACAAGTGAATCTAAAAATCAAGTGAATGAAAAATCTGAAGAACAGAATGGACTGGTGACTATAATAGAATCAGGGACATAGAAAGGGAGTGGACTGAGGATTCTCAGGGGAAGCAGGTGTGAGGGGTACGGGAAGAGATTGGACAAAAATCTTACTCCTAAAGATGAAGACAGTGGTGGGGGGTAAGGGCATGGGGTGGGGTGGGGAATCAGGTGGAGGGGAGCTATGGGGAAAAATAAAAGAGGAACACCTGTAATAATCTGAACAATAAAGATTTATTAAAAAAAACAAAGAAAAAAAACAACAACAACAAAAAGAAAAACGTTATGGCAGTCTAAGTAATTTTTAAATGTCTGCTAGAAGTCATCAAGCTCATGGAAGATACACTGTAAATATTGAAATAGTACAAATTGTGAGCAAAAAAATAAATAAATAAATAGAAAGAAAAAGAGAAGAGAACAAATATGAGTAAGAATTTATTTATTTATTTATTTATTTATAATCCTCACCGGAGTATATTTTTCCATTGATTTTTAGGGTGAGTGAAAGACAGAGGGAAAGACAGAGAGAAACATCGATGTGAGAGAAAATCATCAATTAGTTGCCTCCTGCACAAGCCCTGACTGGGGCCCAGGCCAGGGAGGAGCATGTAGAGATAGTAAGTGCCCTTGACCAGAATCGAACCTGGGATCCTTTGGTCCACAGGCTGATATTTTATCCACTAAGCCAAACTGGCTAGGGCAAGAACAGATTTTTTTTTTAAGTAAAAGAAGAAGAAGAAAAAAAAAAACGTAAATGAAGAACAAACATAATTAAATAATTTAAAATAAAGATAAACTATAGAGACATAGACTCAATATATGGTATAAATTTTAATTTGAGACTAGTAGACAGGTAAATTAGTTATTGAAGAATAGTTTTGACAAATTATATCATAACTAGAGGCCCCGTGCATGAAATTTGTGCATGAGGGTGGGGGTTCCCTCAGTGCAGCCTGCACCCTCTCCAATCTGGGACCCCTCAGGGGATGTCCGACTGCCTCTCACAATCTGTGACTGCTGGCTCCCAACTGCTCGCCTGCCTGCCTGCCTGATTGCCCCTAACCACTTCTTCCTGCCTGATCACCCCTAACTGCTCCCCTACCAGCCTGATCGCCCCTAACTGCTCCCCTGCTGGCCTGATCGCCCCTAACCGCCTCTGCCCTGCCCCGCACCTGAGACCAGGATTCCCTCCTCCAGCAGGTCACAGGCACCCAGGACCCGGGCCGGCTGCACCTGGGCTGGCTGCACCCACAGGGGACCCTGGGCAGGCCGCTTCACCTGGGCCACAGCCACAGGTGCCCAGGACCACAGGGTGGGTGGCTTGTCCTTCTCCAGTGCTGCAGGTGCAGTCCCAGCTGCTGGCACCCGGGACCACAGAGCAGGTGGCTTGTCCCTCTCCTGGGCCGCAGGCGCAGGTGCAGCCACTGGCGCCCAGGACCATGGGGTAGGCAGCTTGTTCCTCTACCGGGTATCCTGGCTGGTTCCCATTCCTCTCTTGCAAGCTCATTTGTGCCTGGCAGGTCCCCATTCCTCTCTCCACAGTGTTGAGTGTCTGAGCCCTTAGGGCAGTGGTTCTCAGCCTTTCTAATGTTGAGAACCACTGCCCTAAGGGAGAGCTGGGGAGAGGGACAAGCTGCATGCCCTGCAGTCCCAGGCACCACGAGTTGTGCCTGTGCCTGCAGCCTGGGAGAGGGACAATCTGCACAACCCCCGGTCCCAGGTGCCAGCAGCTGTGTCTGCACCTGCAGCATGGGAGAGAGACAAGCCTCCCACCCCGTGGTCCTGGGCACCTGTGGCTGCGGCCCAGGAGAAGCGGCCTGCCCATGGTCCCCTGTGGCTGCAGCCTGCGACCCATAGGTTAAGAACCACTAGCAGGGTCACCTAAGACCATTGGAAAACACAGATATTTACATTATGATTCATTAACAGTAGCAAAATTACAGTTATGGCCCTAACTGGTTTGGCTCAGTGGATAGAGCATCAGCCTGTGGACTCAAGGTTCCCAGGTTCGATTCCGGTCAAGGGCATGTGCCTTGGTTGCGGGCACATCCCCAGTGGGGGGGGGGGGGGGTGCAGGAGGCAGCTGATCGATGTTTTTCTCTCATTGATGTTTCTAACTCTCTATCCCTCTCCCTTCCTCTCTGTAAAATCAATAAAATATATTTTTAAAAATTACAGTTATGAAGTAGCAATGAAAATAATTTTATGGTTGGGGGTCACCACAACATAAGGAACTGTATTAAAGGGTCGTGGCATTAGAAAGGTTGAGAACCACTGCCTTAGGGCATGATGGCATGAGGGCGTGATGACCATTTGCATATTAGCTCTTTATTACATAGGATTATATAGGATGTTGTCTAAGGAAAACAGAACTAAAAGTATAAAAATATTTATAAGCATGGAGAAAAATGGCAAGTTTACACTATAGGAGTTGGAGAAGACTCTGTAAATAGTTGAAATATTTAAGAAAAAAAGATTTAATAAAATAATGAATAAAATATTCCAGAACTGAATAAATACTTGACCCATCACAATGGAAAAGAACATCAAATGCTAAATAGCATGAATACATAAATGAGTAAATGAATAAACAGGAAATATATTAAGTTCATTCAGACAAGGAGAATCATGGCAATGATATAGATTTAGTGATTTATTGTAGGTATTAGGATATACACAATGTGCGTATTGGTTAAAAGGAAATCTATGCAATCTCAGCTTTTGTATATGATGTGAACCTAATGTGATGGGTTGGCCAGGACAGGGGTAAAGAAAAGCAGCTGGACTCCAATTGTGAAGTAGTAAGAAAATACTGGACAAACTATAACTTATGAGGCTAAACTGGATTCCATATATAACTCACACCACCTCCAATCAGAGAATTATGTGGGTGACTTGCCGAGCAATCTAGCACCCTTTTCTGTGGAGCTGCACATTCATATGTATTTGACCCAAGCCAACAGAGAGATCCTGCAGAAGGTGGAGCCACAGAGACTTTGGTGCTTCCCATGCCAAAGAGGTAAGCTGGTGGATCCACAACTATACAGGGCCTGGTGCTCTACTCTAATTTTCATACGACAAAAATAAAAGTTTCTTTACTGTTTTCCAAATCAGATTGAAATTTATCTTGTAACCAATCTCTACCTGGTACAACAAAGTGAACAGAGCTCTAGGAAATGCAATTTTATCTTTGATAGGTTGACAGTACAATCTCACCACACTGCACACTGAGGCAATTTAAAGTCAAATTGCAGAATGTCAGACATAAGAATTCTTAAGACTTGTCAGAGACACATGACAGACAATTTAAAAATGTATGCATATTACCCTGAAAAGCAGAGACATCATCATAAGCAAATGATGTCCGTAGGTAATAGAATAATATCTTCCTGGAGGTCAAAAATTATTTTCCTGGAATCTCATTTCAATCAAGCTGTCAAGAGTAAATCATAAAATAAACATATTTCCAGATATTCAATACAAAGATAATCTTGATACAAAATAGAACCTCAGTGAAAATATCACTTGTTGGTTTAAAACTTACTTGCTGGCCCATTCAAAGCCATGTCCTCCAAACTGGACCTTTGATCTTCATATCAATAAAGTTACTTATCAGCAACTGCTCTACCATTCCTTGAATTGCTCTAAACTTGTACAGTAAATAGTGCCCTTTTAATTCTTACCATCTCTGTTACTCCAGACTTTATGAACTAGTCCTGGGAAAATTGATAAATAAAACACAACAGTGAAATATTAGAGACCAAAAATTACCCCATGGGGAGATTTTTGTTGTTCCAACTTGTGTATTACAGAGCCTAGATTTTAGTACATTCTTTTTGTTGGCATTTGCTTGTTAACCTTGTAGCTAGTAGAACTACATATATATATATACTGAGTGGCCAGATTATTATGACCACCTGACATTTGTAGGCAAATTAGCCATACACTGCATTGTATGGGATATGGAAGCTGAAGGCCTGTTCGAACACCTTTGCTGTCTGCAGTTATCAAGATAAAACGTCTCCAATTCGCACAGGAATGCAAGGATTGGACAGTCAAGCATTATAAAAAAGGTCATGTGGTCCAATGAATCACGTTTCCAGTTGCATCATGAAGATGGCAGAGTGAGAATTTCGCAGAAACAGGATGAAAGCAGGCACCCCACATGCATGAATACAACCCTTCAAGCTGGTGGGGGCAGTGTTATGGTTTGGGGCATGTTTTCTTGGCATGATTTGGGCCCTTTAATTCATGTGTAACAACGACTGAATAGCACAGCATACCTAAGTATCATTGCTGATCAAGTTCATCCTATCATGTTGATGGCGTATCCCAATGGAGATGTCTTCTTCCAACAAGAAAATGCGCCATGCCACGGTGCTCGTATTGTGCAAGAGTGGTTTCAAGAACATGAGGGAGACTTTACCTTGCTTAGGTGGCCCCCACAATCACCAGATCTCAATCCAATTGAGCATTTGTGGGATGAAGTTAAAAGAGCCATCAGGCAGCTGGTTCCACAACCATCAGATCTCACAGAACTGGACAGGGCTATTCATCTGGCATGGTGTCAGATTGCTTGCATCACCTTTCAACATCTCGTGGAGTCAATGCCAAGAAGAATAGCTGCAGTATTGAAGGCAAAAGGTGGCCCAACGAAGTACTGATGGGGTGGTCATAATAATCTGGCCATTCAGTGTGCGTGTGTGTGTGTGTGTGTGTGTGTGTGTCTATATATATATTTCGGAGAGGACGGGAGAGGGAGAAGAGACAGAAACACCAATGATGAGAGAGAATCACTGATAGGCTTCCTCCTGCATGCCCACACTGGAGATCAGGCCCACAACCCAGGCATATGCCCTGACTGGGAATCAAACCATGACCTCACCATTCATAGTTCAACACTCAACCACTGAGCCATTCCAGCCAGGCACAGGATCACTATTTTTTTAAAAGTTTTGAAGTTTAACTTACATTCAGTAAATTTTGACATTTTTTTTAAAGTTTAGAGTTCCACGAATTCTTTAATATGTGCATTAAACGCTTAGATACCATCAGAACATTATCCCTGTAGGTTGTTTCTTGTTTGTTTTGCTACATCAGTTTTTAAAATTATATAAAGTTCTACTTACATACAATAAAAGCCACCTATGTAAGTGTACAATTTAATTAATTTTGGTTTAGTGTTTAGTGTCTGTGGGCTATGCATGGAGCTTTAAGCCGTTCACAAGCTATGTTGACTTTAGAGAAGGTCTATAGTTTATTGTGGCTCTGTCTACCGAAAAAAAGACCCATTCTCAGAAGTCAGGCACCTAAGCTGAGACATGAGCAACTTATATTTCAACAAGGACCATAAGAGGGTGCACCAGAGTCACAAGGAATACAAATGGCCTTACCAGATGCTAGCAAGTCACCAAGACTATAGTCATCAGGCTAATTTAAGAAATTTGATCCCAAATTTCTTACCCATTTCCAGTGCATAGTATACATGTGCAAGCAAAGTTATGGATCTGGAGAGTTCTTAGTACATGTGACTAGCCTCTGAGGACAGGCTCCTGCAGCTTAGCAAAAAAGCACAACTTCTGTCAAGCATGCATATCAGAGGCAGACACTTGAATCTAAGGGGCAAGAGGGCTTTATGTGCTTTGGGTGTAGGGTCTGGGGTCAGCACTGTGAACACCTTCTCAATTGCCATCTGCAGAGTTCTGCTGTGATCATGTGTGCTGTTGAGGTTCCAGCTGTAAATTGTTTGTGCTAGGCTGGCTAAGAAATTTAGATCACCAGACATGAATTGCGTCCTCCATTCAGGGACCCTCCAAGCAGAAAAATGCAGGCCCTACCTGACCTAGAGTTTGATGGCAGCTTCTGCACATGCTGAATACCACCTCTCAGTGTATGATCTAAAGGTGACTTCTGAATGCTTGGGTATAATTGCAAAGAAACCTTTCCTATGAGGAAGGTTTCTTAGCCCTAAGAAATTCCACTGCCATGTAGGACTAGTAGAACAGCTAAAAAAATAGAGTGATGCTATGTCACTTTATAAAATTCACAATCAGTCCAGTCCTGTCATGTTAGAAATAGGGTTCACAGGGAAATGAAAATTATAAGATTAAGCATAATGGAACAACCCCTAGAGGTAGTGTACATGTATCATCTAAATATTAACTTTGTGCAAGTTTTTCTTCCAAATGAATTTAAAATACACGGAATACAAACTAAGGGCAGTATATATACTGACTGTTAATTTGATGAGCCAAAACCAAAATTTTCTCATTTTCCCCTCATGCCCCAAGTTTAGGTGATTTCATTCTAAAGCCATAGGTAATATTAAGTACCAGCTGCTGGCAACATAATTGTACCTGTGATAACTGTGTGCCTGGGGATTACTATAGAGGGGATAAGGCCAGAGTAGTAATGCTCTATGACCTCCTAATTCTTTGCATAGTTTGAAAGAGAAGTATATTAGAGACAGACCTGGAAATAAAACCTGAGGCCCTGAAGGAAATATGCGTACTTCTGTGTGAGTTAGCCTGTGTATGGGTGCTGAAGAAGCCATATCTGCCTTGACAGAGAACTCTTAGACCTTAGAAGGAGCAAAATGCAGATTATGGTTTTTCATTTCTTTGGAATATTAATCTCACCATTAGACAAGAGAAATAGATTTTTGAACTTTTCCCCTCTGTTTTGTGATTTCACATTAAAGAAGAATTAACATTTAGAATTTAATTTCACCATGGTATGCAAATTAGGGCAGAATATTCATTTAAAAAAGCATTCCTATTTACTGGCATTTTTGCCACTCAGCGTTACACATCTGGGCTTTGGATGACCATAATATTTCTATTAGTGAAGAATCTCGAGCTTTCATGGAAAATGTAGCTGGAGACAATTTGAGAAGTAGATTAGTAAGTTAATTTTCAGCCTTGGCAAAACAGTGGCTTTGGAGTTAATGTGATCACTGTGCTGATCTTATAGTTCACAGACTTTTAGGGGTAAAAATCCAGGGTACCTCACATTGTCCCAGGAAGGCACACAGAAGTGCCAAGTTGTAGTAGAGGAGAAATGTTCTCACAAATGGTGCTCCAGACTTGCCTTCCTACTCGCCATCTTCACCGCTAAGCAGGTTAGCCATTCCTCCACTCAGCCACAGGCTTAATCCCAAAGGCTGATGGTGTAAGGAAATGAAAAGTTGGCGAAAATTATTGAAGAATACCTTTTCTCTTCTCTGGGTTTCCATGAGGAGGAATGTTGTTTTCTAAATACCTTTCTTCTCAATTTATTCACTCCTAACATAGAGAAGTGACGAGTTAGTGGTTGACACATTAGAGTGTGCCTGAATAAATGCAGGTCACTGCTCATTCCTTTTCATATGAAGAAAAAGCATTCAGAATGATTTGATTTGAGTGAAAGCATTTCTCATTGCTCTTTCACCAAAACTTTTTACTGTGTACATAAGGGTGTCTGATTCTGGGGGTACATATTATGAAATGAATTTGTCCAAATATATGTAATGAACACCAATTTGGCAATTATTAGTTATTAATGTATAGTGTTTACTTGATTTCTGATTCCTTTGTTGTATTTTTCTCAACAGGGAAGAGAGAACTTTTAATGAGCCCCATTGGATGCTAACAAGCATCAGTCTGCCTTAACATGTTACATAAATATTACTCCAGTCTTTACTGAAGTAATCACTTGAGTGAGGAAGAAGGTAACAGAATAAGTGTGTAGTATTGTGAAACTTTAACTCAGTAAAGAAATACCTAGCCAAAGATAGATATTTTAAAACTAAAGTACTGAAGTTTATTGGTAATGTGATATTAAAAAGCCATTTTCCTTTCTCAGTTTTGCTAAGTGATATGTGCAATGACAGAAAATATTATTACACAGTTTGAAATGGGAGATATTGTACACGCCTGATTTTAATAAAGCCTAAATATGAGTTCCTGATAAAAAGCTTTTGGAAAGTTAAAAGGAAAAAGTACTTACAAAGATAAATAGGATACTTGAGGACAACCAGTGAAGAAAGTATAATTGGAAAGACTATAAAATGTCAACATAATGAATCTCTCCTACATTAGATGTTCTGAGAACAACTATACATTTTTTATGAATGTTGTGAGTTGCTAAATCATGAAAAGGCCAATTATAAACAAAGGAAGAGGCACAATGAAGAAATAAAGACCTAGAGAATTAAACAAATGAGTAAGAAAACAAACAGCTTTAAGTCAAATGAATAAACAAATTAAAACTATTGAATGAATTGTAAACTAGTCAAAGTTAATAAACTCTAGGTACAATATAAAACCATTCTATAAGATTCTAACATTTAGTCTTCACTTGCCTAACTCAATGTTTAAAAAGAATGTACATGTGCAATAAATTGTCAGAGCACTCAAGGCTTCAAAGAAAAACATTGCTGCGATGGGATTAAGATTGGAGAAAACGAAATGAGAAGTAAATTAAGTTTGAAAATAATGTCATGCTTTACATTCCTTCAGTGCAAATAAATAAATAAAGGAATAAGGAATGAAAACATTAAGAAGTAGAACTTTAAATTTAGGTAATTAATTCCCTTTTGAGAATTATAAGAATTAAAACACAATACAATAATTCAAAATCAATATTAATGACAAACAACTCTAAATTTGCATGCTTTCTTATTTATTTATAATGCTCAAGATGTAATTTGAAGGTAACAGAAATGTGTAAACAACATATCCACCACTCTACTGAGAAATTAAAATAACAGCAAAATTTAACATGAATCAATAATCGAGAAGAAAATTTTATAAATTTTAAATATCAGGTGTGAATGAGTGGAATAGCAGATACAGTTAACATTTTGCTCATCTCTGTAAAGCAAATATAAGAAGAAAATAAGACAGAACTGTTTTTTAGGTCCAAATAGTGATTATATGGATGCAAGGTTACTAATGTTGTATGGGATTTCTGGGAAAACTGTGATGGAATCATGAGTGTTCATCCAAACTGAAGAGCTCTACTTTGCACACTTCAAAAAGAAAGTATAGGAAATTTTGCTATCTGTAAGTTAAATCTAAAGATTCTGTCCCTACCAACTAAAACAAACATATTTATGGTCTACCAACAAACAGTTGAGAAATTCTCAGGCTATAATACATATGATGTAATTTTTTTAATATTCAGGAAGAGAATTAATTTATCAAATTAATCACGGACAATTATTAGTAAAATTCATATTCAAGCACTGATTTTTTTACATGAGTTAATTTCCACAAGTACTTTTATTATTATGGGATAGCCTGCATGAAAACATTTCTTAAAATATATTTTTATTGATTTCAGAGAGGAAGGGAGAGGGAAAGAGAGATAGAAACATCATTGATGAGAGAGAATCATTCATTGGCTGCCTCCTGCACACCCCCCATAGGAGATTAAGCCCACAACCCTGGCATGCACCCTTGACAGAAATCGAACCTGGGACCCTTCAATCCCCAGGCTGATGCTCTATCCAATGAGCCAAACCAGCCAGGGCTAAAACTTTTATTTTTAATAGAAGACCTAGGCATAGACTTAGAGTCACAAATTCCCAGAGTTAAGTATAATGTTAACAGTTTGTTTACTTAATCTTTCACTGTCCTAGTATAAAGTTAAAATGGTTTCCTATATTAAGTATGTGATGATACCTATATATAGGATTCAAAAATCTATCTCAGACTTAGGCAACACTTACATTTTTTAATAGTTTGGGCAACTATTTCCAGAAGAAAACTATTAAAATCCTGAACATAATAATTATTCTTACACAAACAAAATAAGTACAGAGAAAAGACCAATGGTTGCCAGAGGGGAGAAGGGTTCAGGCACTGGGTGCAAAAGGTGAAGGGGTTAAGAAGTACAAATCAGCAGTCACAAAATAGTCACAAAGATATAAAACAGCATAGGGAATACAGTCAATAATATTGTAATAACTATGTATGGTGTCAGGTGGGAACCTGACACATCAGGGGGAACACTTTATACAGTATATGATTAGCTAAACACTATGCTGTACACCTAAGACTAATACAATAGTATTAGATTAAACTGTAATTGAAAATAAATTTTTTAAAAAGTGATCCTTAATTCCTACAGAAATATATATTTATTTTATCAATGTAGGATAATACTCTCTGGTAATACTTAATGTGATTTCGTGAACATTTGATTATAAAAAGTTATATTTTAAAATTACTTATCTTTCTAGGGAATAAATCTAAGAGAATTTACCATTAATAAAATTTTATTTAAAGACAGTTTTATATGAATTCTATGCCAGAATATTAGATAAATTATAAAATAATATGAAAGTTAATATGAATATATTCAGTGACTTAAGTTTATAATAAAAAATGTTAAAACCACTGATAATATCTAACTTTTATTTCAAGAGGGTTTGTAAAAAAATTATAGTATAAAGTACCTGAGGAGAATTAACCAGGAGAAAAAAAATCATTTTTCTTAGTGGATAATCAGATCATCTCAGTGGATTTTATATTATATGTACACATACATAATTTAAAATAAGCAGAAAAAAATCTTTGATCTTTTCCATTAAAGGCAAGAGAGAATAACTTAATGGAAGAAATAAGTTCCACTGTAACAGTAACTATGGTTAATATAAATGTACATATAGTAAATATATATTAACTAATAAAGAACAGATTCTCAGACTGGATTTTACTTTGTATAGAAGAAATTTAACTAAAAACTATGATATATAAATTTAAAAAATAGAAGGAAGGACAATTACAATAGGCTACTGTGTAATGAAAGAATCCCTATGGTAGTAGAATCATTTGTGTTGATTTACTTACTATAACTCTCTCTCAAAATCCAATACAATTTATAGATTTTTAAAATCCTCACCCAATAATATGTTTATTTATTTTAGAGAGGTAGAAAGAGAAAGAGAGAGAGATCAATGTTAGAAAGAAATATTGATTGGTTGCCTCCCCTACAGGGATTGAAGCCACAACCTTTTTGTTGAGGTTGACGCTGCAACCAACTGAGCCACCCAGCTGGAATGAAATATATTTTTTAATGCATGAGTGATTGAGTTTGAATTTCACAAGAAAGAATTTTACACAGAGAAAATCAATTCTTTCAGATCTAATGTCATTTTGTGGGTGAAATAGTATGTGAAAGAGATCATATATCAGGTCTCAATAAATTCCAGTGGAAAAAAATATCATTCTGATTACATTCTGGTAATATTATGAAACATTAGGTTAGAGGTACTAATTGATAGTTACAGAATGGTCATGGCATGTAAAGTAAAGCACATAGAATATAGTAAAATATATTGTAATACCTACGTATAGTGTTAGGTAGATACCTGAAATATCGGGGGTATCACTTTGTAAATTATATGATTATCTAACCACTATGCTGATACCAATACAAAATAATATTGAATGCTAACTGTAATTGAAAAATAAAAATAAAAAACTGGAAACATCAACAAAAATTTTGCAATGAGTATAACTGTAAACAAAACCAGATATTTTAAGTAAAATAGGGTTTAAAATGTATTAGTGAAATTATAAAACATAAATGGTATAAAATTATTTTTTAACTGTTTTTGTTGATGTTAGAGAGAGAGAAAGGTAAAAGGAGAGAGAAACATCTATGAAAGAGAAAAACATAATTTGGCTGCCTCCTGCACCGTCCTTCCTACTGGGGATCAAACCAGCAACCATGGGAATGGAACCTGTGACCTCTTGGTATATCGGAGGGTGCTCAACCAACTGAACCACACTGAACAGGGTTCATTACTTAAATTCTTATGAATTTTAATAGAGGTCTTTGAATTATAAAATTTTGAGTTTGCAAATATATAAATAGTATTCAATTTAAATTGATTTCTATTTATTGACAAAGATAATATATTTTGACAAGTATGTAGTTACTTATATTCTTTTCCAGTATTTTTCTAAATGGGAATAACTGTGAATCTTGTTTTAATTAATATTTACATATATTATTAAAGTTCACATGATAAGTGTGCAATTCAATGAGTTTAAGTAAATGTAATAGAGACCCAATTAAATTTTAGATTTCTGTCAATCCCGATAGATATTTCCTTTACATGATTGTACAGTTAATTTCTTCCATCATAACTAATCTCAGGTCTAATTTTTTTTATTTTGCAACATGGTATGATTTTAAAAATATATATTTTTATTGATTTCAGAGAAGAAGGGAGAGGGAGAGAGAGAGATAGAAACATCAATGATGAGAAAGAATCATTGGCTGCCTCCTGGAGATTAAGCCCAAAACTCACGCATGTGCCCTGACTGGGAATCAAACCATAGCCTGCTGGTTCATAGGTTTATGCCTAACCACTGAGCCATGCCAGTTGAGCTGACAAGGTATGATTTTTATATCTTCTTCATCTGCAAAGAAATGAAATAATTAAATATGTACTCTTACATTTAACCTAATTGTATGCCCTATAATGTGGTGTATTTAATTACTGGATGGTATTCCATTATATATAAAAATAATATTTTTAGTTAAGAAACTATTGGTAGACATTTGACTTATTTTATAATTTTTTCTATTTAGAATAAAAAGGTAATAGACAATTGTTGTGGGGGGGGGGTAGGGCATTTTTACCCAGTATAATTTATTTTTCAGTTTTAATTTTGCCAGAAAATAGGATTGTTTCTCATTTTCGGTTGTAGGAATGTATCTACCACAATCACTTTTATAGAAGTTTTACTGTTGATTTGTTTTTATTTTGGCCTAAATACCTAGGTATGGGAATATTGGATTATAGAATAGGTTCATCCTTAATTTTATTTAGAAAAAATATATTGCTTGACTCCTCTACAGTGCTTCAACCATTTTATACTACTACTAGAGGCCTGGTGCATGAAATTTGTGCATAGATAGGGTCTCTACGCCTCGCCGGCTATCAGGGCCTATTGGAGCCTCCCAGCTGCTGTCCAGGGCCTCCCTTCATTTCATGCCTACCTCTGGTGGTCAGCACATATAGCTAGTGATCAAATTCCCTGTCTTACAGTCAAACACCCGAGGGGACAATGCATATTAGCCATATATATATATACACATACAGGAAGCTTTATTTGTTCTCAAAAATGTCAAACTTATCAGGCCACTATCTTTTATTTTACTATCCTAGTGTATACTGATATCTCGCTGTGCTTTCATTTCCTTCATGATTACTGGTGCTACATTTCTTTTAATTTTCTTATTGACATTCTTTTATCTTTTTTTGTGAAGTGTTGGTTAATTTGGCCTAATTGGGATAATTAATTTTTTTTAATTGCTGATTTCTAAGAGTTCATTATGAATTTTATATAATAGTCCTCACTCAGATACATTAGATATATTTTCCCTAACTTCATGGCTTCACTTATTAATGTTGTCTTTGGACGATCAGACATTTTAATAATAATAAAGTTTGATTTTGCAGATTTTCTTTATAGTTAATGATTTAGTTATTTCATTCAAAATCCCTTTTACAATGGAAATATTCCTTAATGAGTTTTTCTAGAAGTTTCATAGTTTTAGTATTTAGGTTTAGGCATAGGATTCATCTTTAATTTTAGAGACTGAAATATGGTAAGGTTTGAGATTTCTTTTTTCTCTCTTTCATCCAAACACTACTAAACTATTTTGTCATCTTTGTTTAAAATAAAGGTAGGATTACTTACTAGTTTTCATTTTCTGTTTCATTGATCTATTTGATATTCTTTACACACACCACACTCTAGTGGTTAGTGTAGGTTTACAGTAATTTTTAGCATTAAATTTATTTATCATTTCAATATGATTTAGCTATTGTAGATCCTTTAATATTTATATAAATATAATTAACTTGTCTATGTAAAATAATTTTGGATTTTTAATTGTGAATGCATGAAACCTAATCTATTGATACATTTTGTGAGAATTGACATTTAAACAACACTGCATTTTCTAATGCATTAACATATTCCATTTGTCCATTTACTTATGTTTTCTTAAATATCTCTCCTAAATAATTTAGAGTCCTACTAATGTTTTTGCATGTCTTTTACTTAATGCATTGTTAAATATTTTATATTTTTTATTTTACAATTTATTTTTAAAATAATTTCTATCTGAAAATAATTTCTAATATTTGTTTCTAGTATCTAAAATGTAATTGTTTTTGTATATTGACCTTGTACCCTGCAAGTTTGCTAAATTCACTTATTAATCACTTATTATTAGTTTTTGAAGATGCCTAAGGTCTTTGTTAGCAATCATATCATCCATCAAAAGAGAAGTTATACATTTTTCTAATTGTTCTGGCTCTGATTTCTTCTTTTGCCTTATGGAAATGCTTTTAGACCTCTAGCAAGGCAATGAATAGAACCACTTGCAGTGGATACCTTGCTTTGTTTTTTACCTTATAATGGAAAAGTTTAGTATTTGACCAATAAGTATGATGTTAATTGTTGGTTTCATGTAGATAAAATTGAGGAAATTTTCCTAGTTTCTCAGCCTTTTTATCAAGAATAAGATTCATTTTTGTCAAATGCTTGTTTTGTAAGTATTGTGGTAATCTAGAATTTAAAAAATATCATATATATATTTAATTCTAGATTACCAAATTGTCTGAAAGTGTTAACATTATAGATATTTTTACACTTAAAAATGTCGAGTTTCGTGTCCAAAAAAAAGCATTAGCGGGAAGTTTTAATTCATTACTTTATTTTGAAGAAAAGTGCTGCTGAATACTTTGAGAAGCTTATGGTGAACATGCTCCATCTCAAGATACTTGTGAACACTGATTTAAATGCTTTAAAAGTGATTATTTCAATGTGAAAGACAAAGAACGTCCAGGTCAACTGAGAAAGTTTGAAGATCAATAATGCCTGTCAAATTCAAAAACAACTTGCAGGAAGATTAAACGTTGCTCAGCAAACAATTTCCGATTGTTTACAAGCAATGGGAAAGATTTTAAAGGAAGGAAAATGGGTGCCACATCAACTGAACAAAAGACAAATGGAAAACCAAAAAGTCATCAGTAAAATGTTGCTTCAACAGCATGAAAGAGTCTATTTTTTGCATCAAATTGTGACTGGCGATGAAAAGGAGATTTATTTTGAGAATCCCAAATGCACAAAATCATGTGTTGATCCAGGTCAACCATCAACATCAACTGCAAGGCCAAATCACTTTGGGAAGAAGACAATGCTCTGACTTTGGTGGGATCAGGAAGTGTGGTGTATTATGAGCTTCTAAAACCAGGTGAAAACATTGATACTGATTGCCACTGACAACAAATAATCAATTTGAATCACACTTTGATTGTGAAATGACCAGAATGTGCCAGAAGACACGGGAAAGTAATTTTGCTTCATGATAATGCACCATTACCCTCTTCAAAACCAGTTATAGACACGTTAAAAGATCTTGCCTGGGAAATATTAACCCACCCACTGTATTCACCAGACCTTGCTCCTTCAGATTACCACTTGTTCTGATTGATGGCACACACGCACTTTCTGAGCAGCACTTCAAAATGTACAAAGAAGTGGACAATTGGGTCTCTGAATGGTTTGCCTCAAATAAAAAATGTTTTGCTGGGACAGTATCCACAAATTACCTGAAAGATGGGGGAAACATATAGCTCGCGATGGATATTAACTTTGAATAAAGCACTTTTGATGTTTCTCTTGAAATGATTGTGTTTTCTTTGATTACAAAATCCGCATTATTAATGATACACCTAATATATAGACTAGAGGCCTGGTGCATGAATTCATACATGGGTGGGGTCTCTCCCAGCCAATCAGGGCCATCTTGTCTAGTCCCAATCAGGCCCGATCAGGGCCTGCCGAGCCAGGGGGAGGGGACTGCAGGAGGTTGTCCAGCTGGGGGAGGTTGGCTTTGGGAGTGCACTGAACATCAGGGGGCAATTCTTGCATTGAGCATCTGTCCCCTGGTGGTCAGTGCACATTATAGCTACTGTCCGGTCATAAAGGTTGCTTAGGCTTTTTTATATACCTGTATACTAGAAGCTGGTGCATGAAATTTGTGCATGGGGGGCAGGTCCCTCAGCCTGGCCTACACCCTCTTGCAATCCAGTACCCCTTGGGAGATGTCCGACTGCCAGTTTAGGCCCAAACCCGCAGTCGGACATCCCTCTTGCAATCTGGGACCACTGGCTCCTAACCACTTGCTTGCCTGTCTGCCAGCCTGATTGACCTTAATCACTCTGCTTGTCTGCCTGATCGCCCCTAACCCCTCTGCCTGCTTTCCTGATGGCCCCTAATCACTTGGATGCTGGCCTGATTGCCCCTAACTGCTCACCTGCCTGCCTGATTGCCTCTTACTGCCTCTGCCTTGGCCCCCACAGCTGCAGCTTTGTCTAGAAGGACACCCAGAATGACATCCAGAAGGTCTTTTGGCTATCCAGTCTAATTAGAATATTATGCTTTTATTATAAAAAATATATAGATGATAGATAGATGGATAGGTAGATAGAAAGTCACATTTTATTTATTTTTAATTAAGTTTGATTTATTGGGTGGCATTGGTAAATAAAAGTATATAGTTTTCTATAATACATTATCTGTATATTGTATCATGTGTTCATTACCCCAAATCAAATTTCTCTCCATCACCATTTATCCCTCTTTTTACACCACTCCCCCCCCCCCCCCCCACCACACACACACCCCATTTCCCTCTGGTAATCACCATATTGGTTTTTTTGTCTATGAGTTTTTTCCCTTTGTCTTTTTGCTTAATCCCTTCACCTGTTTCACCCACCCCCACTGGAGTTTTGTTAATATGTGTATTTACATGGTTTTTAGAGTAAACTGACCTTACATCTGTTGGCTAGAATGCAGTTGGTCATGATATATTATCCGTTTGACATATTGTTGTTTTGATTTGATAATATTTTGTAAAGGATTTTCACATTTTTAAAAGTGATGCTTACCTTTAATCTATTTTCCCCTAAAGATAACAATTTTATCTAAATATAGCTATTTTATAACTATAAAACTAGAACTATAAATATAATGCACTAGGGCCATGATGACCTAATCATTAACATTGGGGACCTTCCATTCTCCTCTATTTTCTGGAAGAGTTTGTATGAAGTTGATATTAATTATTCCTTAAATATGATAAAATTCACCAGTGAAGCAAGCCATCTGGGGCTGAAGTTATGAGAAGTTTTTCCATTATAAATTTTAATACTTAAATGACTTAGGGATTTTCAGTTTTTCATTTCTCTTATGTCAATATTGCTAGGTTATATCTTAGTTTTGTCCCTTTTTACAATGCCAAATTTGTTCCATAATTTTAATTATACTATCGCTTTGTTATCTTTGTAATGACTCTAGAACCTAGGATGTCTACTCTTTTATTCTTGATGTTGAAATTGCTTATCCTCATTTCTTTCACTAAGACAAGTTTTGCCATGGGATTTTTGGTTTCATTAAACTCTTCAAGTAATAAAATATTTTCTTTATTTTTAGTTATATTTGTCTTCACTTTAATTTCCATATTTCATCTTTTCTTCCAAAGATGAAGACTTAGGTCACTAATTTGTAAACATCTTTTTCCAATTCCTTCTAATTTGTTTAATGTTTCAGTAGCTTTTTGAAAGTCTAATAATACTATTTCTCTCATTACTATAGGAGGAAAATATTTATCTCTGCTCTATCTCTATGTATATATGCACATATGTATATATATATCACTCTATGTATCACTCTCAGCATATACTATTTTTATAGCTCTAAGAAATAGTATTCAAATGTAAAAAAATCCTACTGAAGATTTATTTATGAAATATTTCAGTAGTCCAAATATTTACTTACAATCGACATATCTATATACCTGAGATATTCTTCTATTAACCCAAGGTTTTGACTTATGTAGATTGAACTAAAATGTTTATTCATTCAATAAGAAAAGGATTTCTCTGAATTTTCTACATTATTTATGAAAACTTTGGTGATATATTTGTTGTGTAAGTAACCGAAGCCAAGGGATATTCTAAATTAAAAATGCAAATCAGAATTCACAATGCTCTATAATTCTTTATGCTGGTAAAAACTTTGTTGCTAAATAGATAAATCTGCCCACCAATTGAATAAGTTCTATACTTTAAATGGCTGTATTAGTAATAAAACCATGCCATCATATTAAAGTACCAAACAAAAATAGCATTTCATAACTAGAATCTTGAAATATTTAAATGAATTTTAAATGTAATCTATGTTTCTTTAAGGAAAGAATATTTTATGTAGGAAGACAAAATATGACTAATCCAGACATGTTCATCTCTAATTAAGACAATTTGTCACTGGTAACCTGATTCCTTTTCTTATAATTGCCACTGCATAAAAATGTCTGATCCACATAAATGTTTGATTAGTAAAACATTTTATTACTTACAATAATGCATATCATAATTGGCTCTGTATGAAGAAGATAGTGTTTTTGGTGAGTACTATAGTTAGATAGTGAAGTGTTAATTAAAACGGAAGTTGTAAACTGTTTGTTCCAAGTCCAATTACTTAATTATAAAATTAAAACAATATAAAGCTAAATAATTTGCCACTTCCATTCTCACTGGTATTGTAAAATGATATCCAAATGATTTCCAAAGTGATTAGCAGGGCTCTAACTATTACGAACTGCAGGTTGCCAGGTTATTGAATTCTTGAAACAGCTCATAACTATTTTTTTTTAATTCTCCCTGGTGGCAGTCAGTGCACCAGTGCAACATAGCAATATAGGAAAGCACATATTTTGGAAACATTAGAATGGAAAAGATTATTCCCTTTCATTCAAAATTGCTATTGTAATGGCACAAATTTCTGAGATTTATCTATTTCAGTTTGCTTCAGAATTGACCTTATCAGCTCATAATGTTTACCCCACATAACAGAAATATTAGTTCAGATTTAACTACTTTCAATCACTTTGTAGAACAGTGCTTATAAGGAATTACACTGGAAACAAACATATATTTTTTCTACCCAAAGCAATGTGATTCTTATGATGAATTATAGTTATATTGCCAAAATATAATTAAGTGATATGCATTTCAATAGTAAAATAATTATATGGTTGACTATATCAAGAAACAAGACCAATTCAATTACATATGTAATTTAAAACTTTTAGCTTGTCCAATGTAATGGAAAAACAACAAAAAACCCACTCAAACAATCTAAAAAAGCTTGCCTTATATCTCTGTTTATCTCATAATGTACTACTACTCCACCTTTAAATGGAAGCCATTCCTCATTAAATTCCCTTGAATAGATAAAATGGACTATCAATGATTTTAGAGCATGGGTAGAAGAAATAGTTGTTAGTTGTTCAGTGTTGTTACAATATCAAGCTCAAGATTACTGTTGTTGTTGCCTAATATTTTCTACCCTGAGTTTAGAGTAGCTCTCGGCAATATATGGGCACCGTACACATTCTAGATGAACCAGAAACACTTTGAGGAAGATGAGTTGCTTCAGCATTGAGCCTTCAAGGTGACGTCCAACAATGCCCACAGCCTGGTATTTTATAACCTTGTAGTTTCCTTCTCCATTGTACCAGGGTTGGTCTATATGTGAACAATAGAATAAGACAAAAAGTGATGGTATGTCACTTGTGATTTACAAAAGTATGGGTTATGTCTTGGGTGCTCTCTGGCTCTCCTGCTCTCTTTTTCACTTGGATCATTCACTCAGGGAAAACCCTATTGTGAGCAGCCCTATGGAGAGATCAACCTGGCGAGAAACGAAAGCCTCCTGCCAACAGTCATGAGGTTAGAAGTGAATTCTCAGCCACGGTTGAGAGTTGAGATGAGTGCAGTCCCACTTGGTAGCTTTCTTTCACCCTAGTGAGAGACCTTGAACAGATCACCCAGCTAGCCACTCTCAAATTCCTAATCCTCAGATAATATGTAAGACAATTAATGTTTAATGTTTAAGCCATTAAATGGTGAGACTACTTGTCAGAGAGTAAAAACTAAATAATATAGTAAGAAAAAGCTGATAAAGTTTAAATACCATCATGTGTCACTTAATGAGCAATTTCCTGGTTGTGTCAACATCATGGAGTGCACTTCCACAAACCTAGATGATATAGCCTGCTAGACATCTTGGCTATATGGTATAGTCTATTGCTCCCAGGCTACAAACCTGTACAGCCTGTTACTGTACTGTGCACTATACACAACTGTAACACAACAAATGGTGCAGCTGGAGTTCCAGGCCAGTGTCCAGCGTTTCCATTCTATGTTGCCGGTTGTAGTTCAGCATCCAAGCAAATTCAAGTTCATTAGCCTTGCTAGCTCCTGATTGGTTCTCTTAAAGAATTCTACCTTAGCAACATCGTTGGGATTGGTTATTCATCTCACTGCCTTGTGAATGGTTATCTGCAAGCTGTCTGTCTTACTAGTAGCGACATTCTTACATTTTAAAGCTCATGTCACCCCCATGCATGCCTTTCTTTCCCCACCCAAATGGGTTGCCTTAGCAATTCCATCTTGCTGGGTTTTTCACCCATCCCCCACCCCCACCCCCACCATGATCCCATCCCTGTCTACCTCACTATGATAATAATGCCTTCTTCTGGCACACCTTCTGAAACACCTGCCTGAGGCTCTTCTTGAAGAGGTGTCACTCTTTTTAGAAGTATGTCCATGGTGGTGTGCTCCTTTTTAATTATAGATTTTCTTGTAAGCAGAAAATGCACCATGGACATTCTTCTCTATTGATGAAAACCTTTTGGGGTTGGGAGCCTACGTTTTTAAACCTTTAAAGGTGCTTGTTGAGTTCTGAAAAACCTTCTGCTGAACCCTTCACTGTGATTTTCTCAGAGGTTCTCCTCCCCCCTCCACCCCGCCCTGCAGTTTTCCTTTCTCTTGTTTCTTCTTCCACTATGCATTCCTGTTCCAGTTCCAACTACTCCTCATTCATCAATGCCTCAGGAGCCACCTCTAGGAGCTCCTTAATGTCATCCACACCCAGATTAAAGTCCTTTGCCTTCTCAACAATAGGCTTGTTCATTTTTTTCAACTTCGTCATTTTTGGGAAATTCTTCAAAGTCATGGACAAAACCTTGAGTGTCTTCTTCCAGATATCATTCTTACACTGCTTGGTGACATCACCTTCAACCCAAGCAAGGCTTTTGATGTGTTTATAAATGCTGTAGTTCTTCTAGAATTGCATCAGTGTCTCCTCAGTATCTTTCTCAGTTGTAGCAATAACCTGGACAAAGGATCTCCTTGGGTAGTAAGCCTCAATATCTACTATAACTCCTTGATCTGTGGGTTGAATCAAAGAGGTGCTGTTTAGGAAGCGAAATACCACTTTGATATTGGGATGAAGATCAACAACAAAAAGTGATGTCTTGAGACATCATCAACAATAAACAATATCTTGAAAAGTTTGTTTTCTAGGCAGTACTTCATTCTGCTGACATAGCAATTCAGGAGGGCATCTTGGAAGAGGAACTGGGTCATCCATGACTTCTTATAATCCCTGTAGTACACTGGCAGCATGTGACTATTGACATACTGGGGTTTTCATTGTGCCAGATCATAACAGGTTTCGATTTGTAGGCTGTAAAATTGCCACCAAGCAAGACTGTTATCCTGTCCTTAAAAGCCTTGTAATCTGTCATTGACTTGGCCTGCTTATGGATGAAAATCCTTTTAGGCATCTGCTTTTAAGTTAGGGCAATTTCATTCCTATTGAGTATTTGCTCTGGCAAGTAATTTTTTTCCATAATTAGCTTATTTACAGCTTTCAAATATTCTTCAGCTGCCTTCACATCAGCACTCACAGACTCACCACTCACTTTGACATTATTTACTGAATGATGTTTTTGTATTGTCTAAGTCACCCAGGGCTAGCAGTAAAGTCAACATCACACTAAGGTCCAGGCGTTTCTTTCAATGACTCAAATGTTTTGCTTTGGCTGTACTCATCATGGTGCTGAGAGGAAAATGCTTCCATGTCTGGTTTTCCATTCAGGTCATTAGAAGTTTCTCTATTATACATTTATATAAAGTATTGCCATGATCTACATTGGAAGCCCTTCTCAAATTTTTGTTAGTCTTGTTGCCTTCAATGAAGTAGATCCTTTAACATCTTTCCCCACTTTGTTCTTGCCTGACTGGTGAGCAATTATCATCACTGATTTTCTACCTTCATAGTCCTTAATGTCTTTTAATTTTGTTTTCAGGTCAGTCACTCAATATGACCTCTTACTGGCAATTTTTAAAAATATTTTAATTGATTTTAGATAGGAAGGGGGAGAGAGATAGAAATATCAATGGTGAGAGAGAATCATCCATCAGCTGCCTCCTGCACACCCCACCCTAGGGATCAAGCCAGCAACCCGGGCATATGCTCTGACTGGGAATCAAACCATGACCTCCATGCTCACCACTGAACAACAACGCTGGGCTGTATTAATAATGGATTTTGTATGTTAGGGGCCAATGTGAACAAAACAACATAATTAAATCAAGCATCAGACAAAATGATGCAATTCAGAGATGGGGTTACAGGAGAGTATGAGGCTGCTGCCAGAGAAACAGCATACTGTTTTAGAGCAAACATTTTTTTTTAAATAAAATAAATTGAAGGATACTCTTAATAGCAATAAAAAGCATAGTATAGTAAATACATAAACCAGTGACAGCATTCATTATCATTATCAAGTATTATGTACAGTACACAACTGTATGTGCTATCCTATATAATAAAGAGCTAATATGCTAATTAGACCAAACAGCAGAATGAACGTCCAGACAACCTTCTGGACAAAGCCCAGGCTGTGAGGCTGGCCGAGGATGCAAGGGACTGCGAGGGCTGGGCGCCTTGCAAGAATTTTGTGCATTGGGCCTCTGGTACTTTTGCAAGGCTGGCGGAATAGTCGTTTTTTTTTATACCAGCACCACTACAAACACATTAATAATGCCTCACAGTACAATGTTACCACAGCTGCAACGTGAGTGTCTAATAGGGATTTCTAGCTCCATTATAATCTGACTGGGCATCCTTCAAATATGCAGTCCATCGTTAATCAAAATGTTATTATGTGGCACATGACTGCAATTCAATACAGATTTTTAATATTTATGAATGAAATTCACATTTATTCCTTTCCCTCTATGCCCTGTATTAGGAAACGCAAGCTCTGTTGTAATTATAGTGTTGTGGCTAACTCCAAGGTATTTTATATTTGAGGATATTCCTGGCATATTATATATTTTTAAAAACATATTTGACAATGATGTAAAATATTAATATAGATAACATTAGTAACATGTAAGTAATATTAGGCTTTAAAATGTTCTATTAGTTTAGTAAAAACACTGTTTATTGACATCATATCCTCTGAAGATAAAACGTGTGCCATTGCTAAAATATTTGGTGCTGTCTCCAGATTTTTTTTTTCATTACTAAAGAAGTTATTAAGGTTTAAGTGGAAAGGCTTATATAAGCATTATATTAACCCTATTATTCCTTTAGTGGTATGATCTGGGATTTTTTAGTGTCATTTTAAGTTTAAATTATCCATTCACACACTCATCTAACATGTTATCAAAGTTAAAATATTTGATTTACAAGTCCTAACTGTGTACACAGGGGAAAACAAGGCAATATGAGAAAAAGAAAATAAATATTTCTTAATTGTTTTCCTTATGACTTAAGATTGGCTTCATTCTTTTACCATGATTTTATTTCTGATAATTTTATCAAGTGCTATAATTAATATAGAAATATTAAGATATACCAGGTGCTATTATTTCTGTAGAAAATATTGGCATCTATGTTCTAAGGCAATATTAAAAATAATTATTGTTTAAAATTTAAGAAAATTAGGTTATTTTATTATTTTGGCTTAAAATTTGTTAAGTAGTTTAACTTGCCACAAAATGATAGATTATATTTAAAAATATTCTCCACAAATGAAGAATTTAAAATATTTCAAAGAAACCAGTAACATATGAATAATTGGTTTGATGATTTCAGATTTATTGTTTTCTATTCATTCAAGTGTCAATCCTAAGAATTTATGCTAAAATCCAACCTTGAACCAATTTGTCAGATTAGTTTAAGTTACTGTATATATTAAAAAGAATATGACTTTTTATTGAAGAAATAACAATTACTTACTTAATCTGTCCTTCTATCAGAATCTGAATAACTGGTATTTTACATTTACCATACTTTAAATGTTCATGCACAAAATTGAGGAGCTATTGTGAATGTTTTTAAAAAATACTTTTATATATTTTGGTTAAGAGTTCAAGTTTTCTAAATGGAAGTTTTGCTCTAACACTAAAAATGCCAAGACATATTTTAAATTTTGCTCTAGAATCTGCTCAATAAATAAAAATCTCAAATCAGTGAAGGCTGATTTCATGAATTTGTACTATGCCTATAATAGTATAATTTAAATTCAAGAGAAAGTTAATTCTAAATTATTTAGTTAACAATCATCATTTATTATATATTTTCTATTTCTTAGTGGTTTGGGAAAATTTATATTTCAGATATACATTTTAATATTAAAATTTATTTTTAATAACACCTTTATTTTAGAATAGTTTTAAATTTACAAAAAGTAGTTGCAAGATAGCACTGAGAATTTCTGTACATCTCTTACTGATGTTCTATTATTACTGCTTAGGTTATGTTGGTTTATTATACTGATATATATAATATATATATCAGTTGGTTTATTATACAGTATATATATATGATGGTCTGTTAACTGTGGTATTATTGTCATAATAAAATAATCAACATTGGTACATTACTCTTAACTAAACTTCAGACTTTATTTGTATGTTATCTGTTTTCCCTAATGTTTTGGGTTGTTTCGTGAGTTTGTTTCTGTTGCAGGATATTATCCAGGATACCTACATATCACGCTTAGTTTCAGGTTTACTTAGGCTCCTCTAGATGGTGACAGTTTCTCACATTTACCTCCTCACCCCTCCTTTTTTTTAATGACCTTGATACAATTTTGAGGAGGGCTGGTCAGGCATTTTGTAGAATGCTCCTCAATTGAGATTTGTACCTTTTTCTCATGGTTAGACTGGGGTTAGGTATATCTGAGAGGTGATATTATAATTCTAAATGATTATATATGATGAAATTAACTCTATCATATTTGAAAATATAATATAAATTACAGAATATAAGCATTCCTGATATTCATCAATAGTCATATGTTATATTATAGTCATTTATTTAGTCATTCACTTATTTTATAAAACGCTGTTTTTATAAAGAATGTGATGCTATACCCACAGCTATAAACAGACTGTTATATCCATACCAACATTTAATCCAAGACTGTTCATTTTAATGTAATGGGCTTTGCTGGTAATTGGTAACACAAAGGCATCATTAACCAGTACATTAGGACTTTCTGATTCACTTCTCTAGATTTCAGGCTTAAGAGGCCATTACATTCCTAATGACCCTAACCAATGGAGGCAGTAGTTTTCCTCTCTAAGGAGAGTCCTAGAGTAGAGTTGTTTTCCTTGATTTATATGCTAACTGGATGTAGTTAATTATAAAGTTTCAATGATAAGTTCAGAAAAGCACTCTAGATACTGCTGGTGCTTTAGCAATGATTCCTCAAGAAAGGCCCAGTACAATTTTAACTTTCAGTCTCTATGAGAGAGATCTATCTGCTACAACTTTATTTCAAAACAAAAAATAAATATTATGGTGATAAGATGTAAAAATTGAAATGTCCGAAATGATCTCTACATCTGTGGATAGAAAAGGTAAACATTTAGTGATAGATTATTCATTGTATAGATTTGCCACTGTTCCTGAGCTAGCTCAAGAATTGGGACTCCAGAAAAAGTTTGTTAAAATTTATGTGCTTCACAAAATAGATTTGATTGCCCTCTAAATGCCAAAAACTAGTATTTAGTTATTTATTCATTTAATGTGAATGCATTCCTACTTGAAGAAACCTGCAAGAACAAAACTGAAAAAGACTGCTTGTAGAAAGGGAGAGGGAGAGAGAGATAGAAACAACAATGATGAGAGAGAATTGTTAATCAGCTGCCTCCTCCACACCCCACACTGCAGCCCTGACTGGAATGGAACTATGACCTCTTGGTTCATAGGTCAATGCTCAACCACTGAGCCATGCCAGCTGGGTCAAACTAGGGAACTTTAAATTTACCTTATGCTGTTTAAATCAACCATCTTGGTTTATTTGCTGTTTTTCTGTTTCATTTTATAACTTCCACATTATTTTCTGTTTGTCCTTTATAGTTTTTATAGTTCTTCTTTATTGAAAAGACTTAACAGCAACATTATCAGGGCATTGTAAGGCAAACACTCTAATCCTTTATTTCATGATATTATGAACCAGTTACAAACTAATTCAAAGACTTTTGTCAAAAATTATAGGAAGAAGGCCCTGGGTGGGTAGCTCAGTTGGTTAGAGCATCATCCCGATATGCCAAGATTGTGGATGTGATTTCTGGTCAGGGCACATGGAACAATCAACCAATGAATGCATAAATAAGTGGAATTGATGTTTTTCTCTTTCTCTCCCTGCTTCTTTCTCTCTAAAATCAATCAATAAATATAAATTAGAGGCATGTAAAATTATGTTTTAATTTATTTAATACATGGGCACTGTGTGGTTTGGTGCTACATATATTTTTATTTTAATGTCCTCATTTGGATAATTCATAAATATTTCATACTGCTTAGTGTTAAAAGAAAAAATGAGGGCAAAATATTTGTGAACATTTGATGAATTTTTCAATTAAAAAAGATTGATATATTTCTAAAGACAATATCTGGATTTTAATGGGGAGAAATGTAAGAAAGCACTAAGGAATCTACAGAGTGAAATCATTATATTTAATTCCCCAAATATTTTTCTTACACAAATGAAGTAAATATATATATTTTCTTCCAATTTTTCTCATTATTCAAGCATTTATATTATGGCAAGCATATCATGCACTATCTTAGAGATTTTGCAATTTGATTATCTTTAATCACCATGTTCAATATAACAGGAATCTTCCATTTATATTTGTCTATATCTATATTTAGTCGGATTATCTTGTAATTTATAAGTTTTCATTAGCCAGGATTCACTGGTCCAGGAATCAAGGGATTGAAATAGGTATGTCACCAGTCACTATTATCTCTAGTGACCCCTTAGCAAAATTTTTGCTTCCTGTTCTTGAAAGTTTATTCTCTGCGGTTCAGTGGAAACTGCAACAACTGAATCTAGATAGGACTACCAATGACCCAGATCCTTCAGTATTTAAGGGTTAGGTCATCTCATCAGGTAAAGAAAATGAGTAGGTGAGGTGCTTGCTGAAGACCAGCTATGACCACATGACCAGTTATAGATGTGAAAACTGTAAATCAATAGCATGGATAGAGAAATGGGTTGTAGAAATTTCACATAAACAAGTTGTTACACGCTTCAGTGACCCAGAAAATCTAATTGTAAGTGAGTAAAACCATTTTAAATAGTCTACACTGGACTTAACCATCTTCTGTTCTATATTTTAAAAATTATTTTGAAGTTTTTAAAATTTCAGTTTATTTTCACCTTTAATATCATATTGCTTATGTCTAGCTATATGCTTCTCAAATATATTACTTAAACACATTATTCCATTACCCTTTATGAAAAATAGATACTT